>CM058234.1:21695244-22965694 GCA_030180135.1 Orychophragmus violaceus
TAGTTATAAATTATACAAATTGACACTATTTATTTTATTTTTCGTAATTTTTTCATAAATTATAAATAATATTATTTTACAATTTTCTTATGAACAAAAAATAGTATTAAAAGTAACAAATTTTTATTTTATAATGTTTAAAATAGTTATAGTTGTTGCTAAAAATTATGAACATATATATAAATATAATAATTATTATTATATTTATAAAAGTTAGAAATCAAAAGATTTAATATTCAAAGGACTAATTTTTAAATAAAAAGGTTCTACTCCAAAATGGAGTGAAAAATGGACTTATCTATGGAGTAATCTCATCCATTACTCTATTTTGGAGTGGAAAATGGAGTGGAGTTGGAGAAGATTTTACTCCAAATCCCATTTTGGAGTGAGAAATGGAATATGGTTGGAAATGTCCTTAGTAGGAGACTAACACCTAAAAAGATTAATTAGGATTTATGGTAGGCCTAAACATTAACAAATTAGTTAGTTATCTATTATATATTTATATTATTTATATATTTTTAAGTTTCTTGTGCTTTATTTAAATTAAGTTTATACAATGTTTAAAACAAAATAATGAATTAATTTCAACAAAATGAATTAACAAAAAATAATATTTAGAAACATATTTTGAAACTTGAAACAAAGTACAAACTAAAGGAAACAAAAAAAACTATAAATATATATAAAAATAAGAAAGAGGATTTAGAGTGCATGAAAAAATTTACAATATTGATGTTTTATTGTTTTAAGACGTAATATTTTTTAAAAAAATCAGATATAAACTAGTGCACAGGTCGATTTGGCCGATTTTAGATTGTTTTATGTTACCTAAATCGGAATTCTGATTTCCTTCACCAATTTCAACAGATAAATTTCAGCTATGACTAATTTGCTATTTAACTGGATGCCAAAACGCTGTCTAAACCGATTTTTAGAACATTGTGTTGACATATCAACCGGATTGGGGGCTTCTCTCTCTCTCTCTCTCTCTCTCTCTCTCTCTCTCTCTCTCTCTCTCTCTCTCTCTCTCTCTCTCTCTCTCTCTCTCTCTCTTAAATCCTCCATCTTCTCTCTACGCACTCGTTGAAAATTGAGACATGTTTCCAACCGTCATCGATGGTTTTTGCTACGCTGGCGGTTGGGTTACTTTTACTTTAGTTATTTGTGGTCTTCTACCGCCTTATCTTCTCTCCAATTTTCTTTGTATTGTGAGATGAGAATTTTGTTAGACTTTTTCTTCCAGTTATCGTCAGACTTGGTTTTTATAGTTCCAGACTTTTAGTCTGTTTCCGGTCTTCTCAACGGTGCTCCTTCATCACAACGGACGAAGATCTCTTTCTCTCTTCACGTAATTGCCTAGGGCTTAGTGTCGGTTGGTTCTCTGTCCGATCGAGTTGAACGGGTCCGCCGGTTTTTCTTATCATTTGCGGTTGATCAGATGAGATTTTGCAGATATGAAAGCTGAATTCGGTGCTCTCTGTGTAGACTGTAATGGCTTTATTCTCGACTCGGTGGCTTTGTGATTAAATGGTTAGAGTTTGGTCGGTAGGATACCCAAGGTGCAGCGGCGAAGCCACGGTGCCGGAATTTCTTTGTCGGTGATTTGCATGTTCTTCTACCTTCGATGGTTGACGCGTAGCATGCCACCTCTTTACGTCGATGATCCCGAGCATATTCAACAATAAAGACTTTCGCATACCATGTTTTGGCCATATAAGGCCATTTGCTTAGTACACATTTTACATCCTCCATTTTTGTAATCCTGTACTTATTGTCCAGTGAGTTTTTTAATGATATATCTTCGTCGACAAAAAAAAAAACATTGTGTTGACCACCTAAAATACTCGTTAAGAGAGAACTTTGTGAACGTGTATATTCCACATATACATGGGAATGTAAAAGATGAAGTTTAGACATTAGGCTTTAGTATCTGACAGACAATTAATGGGTTATATGAAATCTACACCATTAATTGGTTTTATCTCTCTAATCAGCTACAAATTGGCTTTATGGGCTTTTAGCAAATGTCCAATATGGGCTGTTTTCTGGCCGACTCGTATGCCGAAGCCTGCATCAAAAAAGCACGATCGTTTCTATCCTAAATTGTTTCTGTACACGAAAACAAGCAAAAATTCGTCGGTGCGATTTTGACCTAAAGAACAAGTGCCAAATAATCTTCATCTGCCAAATTTTATAGCGACCCAACGAGTTTCATCAGAGTTAGTTAGGTTGATCTTTCTCATATTGCTCACAAGCCTAATATGCCACTTATATCATATGTATTATGTAATGTGAAAACTTGACTTTTAAGCGTTTTAAATGGTATTTTGTGAAAATTAAGTACTAAAATAACATTTAGCGATATATTAAACATGATATCTAATACCCTCTACAGCTCATGCATGTACATGTTATATTAAATTCATGAGTTGACCTTAGGCAAGAATCTATACAACATGCATGTTCATTGGTATTATAACATACCCATACCGGCCCGTCAAATTTTTTTTAAAAAAAAAAAAGAAAATCCAGTCCAAAGCCCAAAGCCCAATTCCTTTTCCCCAAAAACCCTAGATCTCACCCTATATATATGTGCCTCCTTTTCACCAGAAACTCATTCTTCTCTGTCGAGGTTGTGAGTCGTTCGAGGCAATAGGAAGTCCCAAACACATTTTTCTCTCTCCCACTTTCACCAGGTAAGATCCGAGAATCAAATTTGGGCTTTTAAATCACTAAAACGTTTTAAACTTTTCGTAACTTCTAAATACCCAAAATCCATAGAAACCGAGCCTACCACTGTGACCGTCGTGACGAGACGAAGCCATAGCCGCCTAGCCGGAGCCCACGCGCCCGCACGCACCGGAGGAGTTACGGGCGCGTGAGATCCACGCACGCCGGAGGGGACACGCGCCGGAGGCCAAGCGCCGCCGCCGAAGTCCCACGCGCCGCCGCCGCCGTCGCCGGAGAACCGCCGTAGCACCGCCGCCGGAGTCCCACGCGCCGCCGTCGCCGTCGCCGGAGAACCGCCGGAGCGCCGCCGCCCGCCGCCGATCGCCGCCGCCGTTGACCGCCAGATCACCGCCGTCGCCGTCGTTGACCGCCACCGTCGCCGACCGTTGACCGCCGGTCCGGTTCGCTGGGGTGGTCCGGTTCAATTCGATTCCGGTTTACTCTCTCCAATTTCAATTTTCTAATTCCGGTTTAGTTGGTCTAATTAGGATTCCGGTTTGATCTCAATTTCAATTTAATCTCTGGTTTAGCTGGTTAGGGTCAGGTTTAGGATTTGGGCCAGTTATGGATTGGACCTGGTTCATTCTGGGTTTGGGTCTCGGTCTGGGTTGACCGGGTCAACCGATTGACTTTGACCTGACCGTTGACTTTCAGTCAACCAAACTTCGTAGGACCATAACTTGACCATCCTAAACCCGATTCGAACGAAACGAAAGCCTATCTCACTCGAATTCACGTCCTCTTTTCAGATCCGATGTCCGTTTGGGCTAATGGGGCTTCTAAATTACCGTTTTGCCCTTTTCATTGGCTAAGGTGAGGAAACCGTCGGCTATCTCCCTTACTCTACTATAATTCCGGACGATAGTCCTTGGTTAATCGCGTCTTTACTAGGTAGCATAGTTTAGTAATGTGCACTATGTGATTGATTGTAGAACGTAGAACTGTTAGGTTATCGTTGAGCCTGAAAACGTTGATTGTGTGTGATGGATATGATTGATAGACTGTGGTAGGGCCCCCGAAAGGGTGTTGTGTGGCAGGATGCGTACGGGGTGTGTGTCCCTTGAGAAGGCGTCGGGGGTCTGACGAAACCCCAGAAGGAAGAAGGATTGCGTGGGCCTACGGGTCGAAGAAAGGGGTCCATGAGTGTGAAAGCACGAGTGGATGTAGTTTGCGTGGTGAAAGCCTTCGGGCCTGATTGCAAGGTGTTATTAGCTTAGGACTTGTACTTCGTAGTTGTGTAGTGTAAGCTGGGATCGCGGATTCCTTAAATCTGTCCTCACTGGGTAATTGTGTTTGAAACAGTTACTCAGGCCTTTTTCCTTTCCCTGTCCCCGTTTTCTTGCAGGTCCGGATGGGGGATCGATACAGTCGTGTGACGACATTGGTGCGTTTGAATCCGAAGGAGGCACCTAGGACCTGGGACAAGTTGAGTTGGCGTCTCGGTTGGACTGAATCCGGTTCAACGGGCGTCCTAATACCGCGTCTCCGGTTCGCTGGGAGACGGGTGTTACAATTTGGTATCAGAGCCTAGGTTAAGGTCTCCCAGTCCTATCCTGGGAGATCAGCTTTCGTTATTTACCCCCAAAACCTATTTTCAATCTTTTTCAAAAGGGTTTACGAAATTTTATAAAACGGTTACTTTGCGAAAATCTTTTCAAACACCAATATACATCGCTGGCTATCTCCTGTTGTGACCTCACGTAGTTTCGTTTTATGCAGGATGTCCACCGATGCAAACTCTGATTCTGGGTCCGAGTACGCCCCTAGCCCTACTAGTGTTCTACGCACATGTGCCGTGACCCGCAAGAGTGTTCCGAGACGAAAGAGGAGACGTCTGACGATTGGAGCGTCAGTTGTGATACCCGGCGCCGTCCAGTCACCCACCCGACACCCAGTTGGTAGATCTGTGTCTGCATCAGTTCCATTTGAGGCAGTTGTGAGACCCGCGAGAGGTAGAGATCGACCCAGGAAGACGCCAGTAGTGGCCCCATCGACATCAGCGGATACGCCTAGAGTTAGGAGGCCTGGCAAGGAGCATGTAGTGGAGGAGAGCCATCCCGATCCACCAGCACACGTGTGCTTCATGACGACGAGACCCTCAGTTCCGCGTGATCCCACATTTCCGTTGTTTGAGCTTGAGTCGATTCTGTTGGGATAGTGTCCTGAAATCACACTTGTACTCACTCCTATGATAGTTGTGTGTCGAGATCTGACATTCGTATAATATTGGGCGTTTGCAATGCTTTGCTAGAAGCCTCTTGCAATCCGTAGGTTGCACACCTACTGCCGGTATTATATGATCCTATAGGGTCACACACCTAAGCGAACTGGAAGCTACGACATGGGAATGATCATTATGGTAATGATCATACTAATGTGTATTGGATACACATTAATATCGATAAAATGGTGTTGTGTCGATCGACACAGCTTGTGTGTCGGTCGACACAGTTCGGATTTTCCGAACAGGCTTTTCGAGTTTAGGCTTAATTAAGTCTGGCCCGTTAAGCATGTTTAGGTCGAATAAAAACAGATTAGTTCGACCTAAACACAGGGCCGTCCAGTTTTCTTGACAGAAACACTAGACACACCAGAGAGATTCGATCCCCATTGATCCGGCACTAGCATCCCGTTTCCAGCGAGCGTGCGTGTGTATCTGGTAGAGGCAAGGCGTTGCGTTGCTCCACTGATCTCGTTCACCATCTCTTCCGCTGCCAAAGGTAAGAACGAGGTTGGTTCTAAATTTCAATATAACAAACCCTAGATCCATAGGGATCCAACAGTGGTATCAGAGCATGCTTAGGGTTTAGCTATTGAAACTGGTGATATAAAATCGAAACTTGATGTTGTTGATCTGTATATTGCTTGCTAAATCGTGTTTTCATAGAATAAATCTCGGATTTTGTCTCTGTTGAAAAACGATGAACTGTTGAAATCGCACTGTGTCGATCGACACAAAGCGTGTGTCGGTCGACACGCCGCGGCGCAAAACATAAAATTTTAGGGTTTGTCGCAGGGTGTCGATCGACACAAAGCGTGTGTCGGTCGACACAGAGCGAAAACTCGCAAATAAAATTTTAGGGTTTATTGCAGGGTGTCGATCGACACAAAGCGTGTGTCGGTCGACACAGAGCGAAAACTCGCAAATAAAATTTAGGGTTTGTCGCAAGGTGTCGATCGACACAAAGCGTGTGTCGGTCGACACAAAGCGAAAATCCGTAAATAATATTAGGGTTTCGATCTGAGATCGAGTACCCGAATTCCTGCTGTGTCGATCGATACACTGGGTGTGTCGGTCGACACAGGCAATGCGATCAGATAGATCGGTTCAATTGGATTGGACCGGTTATCTAGCACGGTTAATTTTAAATTAGCCAAAATTGGTTCTGGTTTGGTGATGTCGATCGATACACAGTGTGTGACGATCGACATAGACCATTAAACCGAACTAGTTCAATTGGATTGAATCGGTTAAGTGAATTCGATCCGGTTTGACCGGTTATCGAAGAACGGTTTAAATATAGTTGCATCGATCGATACCAATGGTTGGCGTCGATCGACACAACATCCGCAGATATGCTGGTTTGACCACAAATTTGCATGAACCAGAATAATCTAATCCTAAAAGTTTTAGATGAATATAAACTTAATAAAACTGTATATTTTAATTAAAATTTATAATTTCTTAGATATATATTGAATATAAATCAAGATAAAAATTAGTTCCTTTCCTCAACTAAATATCAAGTGATCTTGATGTCTTGCCCAATCTTGTCTACTGTCAAGACTTGTGTCGTTTGTTGGATATCTTGGAGTCCTTGATATCCACTGCAACATGGGTAAGGCAGGTGGTCAATGACAGACTTGCAGTGCAACTGTCAGTGATCATAAGACAGAAAAGATTGGTTGTACTTGACTGGGCCAACGGAAGTTCTGGGCCCAGAGACATCAGAGTAGATTGGACATAGTTTGTCTCATCTACGACCAAGAATTGTAATGGGTACAATTAGCAATGACTTGCTTACCTAGATAACTAAAACTTGAGTAACGCCGAGTCGCCCACTCGAATTTTAGAAATCTGAGGATCTTGGTTCATTGTATTCATATGAGGAAACATAGTTTTGGATACAATGCGAGTTTTCTTATTAGATAAGAATTCTCATTTCTTGTGCTTTATAACTAAAATCTACCTCTTTTGAATTACAGCTATGTCTGTCTCAAATCACATCAACACTTTCTCACTAAGATCCGTCCTTGAGAAGGACAAGTTAAATGGATCTAATTTCTTGGAATGGTATCGGAACCTGAGAATAGTTCTCAGGCAAGAGAACAAGGAATATGTCCTTGAAAGAGTTCTCACCGAGAGGCCACGTTCCAATGCTCCGCAGACAGAAAATAATGCTTGGGATAAGCATTCAGTGGATGTCAAAGATGTTAATTGTCTAATGTTGGTGACCATGAACTCTGAGCTGCAGAAGCAATATGAGAACGTGTTGTCACCCATTGAGATGATTAACAGCCTGAAAGCTTTGTTTCAGGAGCAAGCTCGCACAGAGAGATACCAGACGGTTGAATCTCTCATGGATTGCAAGCTGGCTAAGGAAAGTCCAGTAAGTCCTCATGTCCTTAAAATGATGGGTTACATTGATAACCTGGGGAAACTGGACTGTGCCATTAGCCAGGAGCTAGCCACTGACATGATTCTGCAGTCTTTGCCGTCGTGTTTTGATCAGTTCATCATGAACTACAACATGCAAAACATGACTAAGACATTGACTGAGTTGCACGGTATGCTAAAGACAGCAGAACCGAATCTCAAGAAGGCTACTACCAATGTCCTGATGGTACAAGGTGGTAAAAGGTTTAAGAAACCTAAGAAGGGTAAGGGTAAGGCCCAGGTTGTCCAGGCTGAAAGTCAGGACAAGCCCAAGCCGAAGCCCAAATCCGGGCCTTCTCCTGAGGATAAGTGCAACTACTGCAAGCAGTTGGGGCATTGGAAGAAAGACTGCAAGAAGTTCATGGAAGATTACAAGAAGCTGAAGAAGACGTATGATGCGTCTGACTCAGGTATTTATGTTATCGAACTTAATGTTATGTCTTCTAGTTCTACTTCGTGGGTATTGGATACCGGCTGCGGTGCTCATATTTGTACTGATGTGCAGGCACTAAGAAACAGTAGGACGCTGAAGAAAGGACAAGTAGAGCTACGGGTCGGGAATGGAGCTAAGGTTGCTGCACTGGCCGTAGGCACCTACGAGTTGTCCTTACCATCGGGCATGGTTTTAATTTTAAATAATTGCTACTTTGTACCTGCGATAAGCAGAAACATAATTTCAGTTTCCGTTTTGGATTTGGAAGGTTTTGATTTTGCTGTTAAGAATAAAGTTTGTTCTTTTAATCGTGATGGTACTTTTTATGGTAGCGCCCCATTAGATAATGGGTTATATTTATTAAACCAAGAAATGCCTGTCTTTAACATAAATACAAAGAGGTTTAAGTCCAATGACGAAAACCCGACTTTCTTATGGCATTGTCGTTTGGGCCATATCAATGAGAAACGCATCCAGAGGCTCCATCGAAATGGACTTCTGGGCTCATTTGATTTTGAATCATGTGAGAAATGCGAATCTTGCTTGGTGGGAAAAATGGCTAGAGCCCCTTTCAACAAACCAAATGAAAGGGCCAGTGATTTATTGGGCCTTGTTCATACTGATGTATGTGGGCCGATGAGTACTGCTGCCAGAGGAAATTTCAAATACTTCATTACCTTCACTGATGATTTCAGTAGGTATGGCTATGTCTATTTGATGAGACACAAGTCAGAATCCTTTGATAGATTCAAGGAATTCAAGAATGAAGTACATAATCAACTTGGCAAAAGTATCAAAATTCTGCGATCCGATCGCGGAGGAGAATACTTGAGCCAAGAATTCAGCGACTATCTGAGCGAGTGTGGAATTGTTTCACAACTCACTCCTCCTGAAACACCCCAATGGAATGGAGTGTCAGAGAGGAGGAATCGAACCTTGTTGGACATGGTTCGGTCTATGATGAGTCATTCTAATCTTCCATTATCCTTTTGGGGATACGCTCTAGAAACATCTGCGTTTACACTAAATAGGGTGCCATCTAAATCAGTGGAAAGGACACCACATGAACTGTGGACTGGGAATGTTCCTAGTCTGTCTTTCCTAAGGATTTGGGGTTGCGAAGCTTATGTCAAACGTTTAATCTCTGACAAGCTTGCACCCAAATCAGATAAATGCTACTTCGTTGGTTATCCTAAGGAAACCAAGGCATACTACTTTTACAACCAATCTGAGAACAAAGTATTTGTTGCTCGGGACTGTTCTTTTCTTGAGAGGGAGTTTCTCTCTAAGAAAAACAGTGGGAGTAAGGTACATCTTGAAGAAATTCAAGATGCACAGGAGACTGCTCAACCTATTGAGGAAGAGCAGCAGTTGGATCCACAAAGTTATGTGGAACCGACGCCTGTGGAGCCTGAAGTTCGCAGATCCGGAAGGATCCGTCACAAACCCGAGAGATACTACGGATTTCTCGTAACCAATTCAAATGATCTGATGATCATTGATAGTGACGAACCAGCGACCTTCACAGAAGCAATGATGGGCCCGGACTCCGAAAAGTGGCTTGGAGCCTCTAAATCCGAAATGACGTCCATGTCAGAAAACCAAGTATGGTCCTTGGTCGATTTACCTAATGGTGTAAAAGCCATTGAGTGTAAATGGATCTTCAAAAGGAAGATTGACGTGGATGGCAATGTACAGATTTACAAAGCGAGGTTGGTGGCTAAAGGTTTCAAACAAATTCATGGTATTGACTATGATGAAACCTATTCCCCAGTCGCTATGCTTAAATCCATTCGGATTCTTCTAGCAATTGCTGCTCATTATGATTATGAGATTTGGCAGATGGATGTCAAAACTACATTCCTGAATGGTATTCTAGAAGAGGATGTGTACATGACACAGCCTGAAGGTTTTGTCGATCCTAAGAACGCTAAGAAGGTATGCAAACTTCATAAATCCATTTATGGATTGAAGCAAGCATCACGGAGTTGGAATCTTCGTTTTGATGAAGCAGTAAAACAATTCGGTTTCATCAAGAATGAAGAGGAAGCATGTGTATACAAGAAGACAAGTGGGAGCAAAATTGCATTTCTCGTACTGTATGTCGATGACATACTCCTCCTCGGTAATGACGTTCTGTTGCTTCAGTCTATTAAGACTTGGCTTGGAAGTTGTTTTTCCATGAAAGATATGGGAGAAGCCGCGTACATTCTTGGAATCAGAATCTACAGAGATAGAACTAACATGCTGATTGGATTGTGCCAAGACACTTATATTGATAAGGTGTTGCACAGATTCAGGATGCAGGATTCCAAGAAGGGCTTCATACCAATGTCTCATGGCATGAGTCTCAGCAAGAAGCAGTGTCCGGCGACATTTGCTGAGCGAGAACGCATGAATAGGATTCCTTATGCTTCTGCAATAGGATCTATTATGTATGCCATGCTCTGCACTCGTCCAGATGTAGCTTACGCGTTAAACATGACGAGTAGTTACCAATCTGATCCAGGTGAAGTTCACTGGACAGCTGTCAAGAATATTCTCAAGTATTTGAGACATACTAAGGATAAATTCCTTGTGTATGGAGGAAGTGATGAACTTGTGGTGAATGGATTCACCGATGCGATTTTTCAGACAGACAGAGACGATTTCCGATCACAGTCTGGATATGTCTTCTGTCTAAATGGCGGTGCGGTGAGCTGGAAGAGCTCTAAGCAGAATACCGTAGCTGACTCCACAACGGAAGCTGAATATGTTGCTGCTTCAGAAGCGGCGAAGGAAGCTGTTTGGATCAAGAAGTTCATGACTGAACTTGGTGTGGTTCCTAGTATCTTGGAGCCAGTGGCTTTGTTCTGCGATAACAATGGAGCCATTGCTCAGGCGAAAGAACCCAGGTCACACCAGAAGTCCAAACACGTTGAGAGGAAATATCATCTGATTCGTGATATTGTCAATAGATGTGATGTGAAGATCAACCGAGTTCCGACAAACGAGAAGTCGCTGATCCTCTGACCAAGTCACTCCCAAGGCCTAAGCATGAGAGTCATTCGACTGCTGTAGGCATTAGAGATCTTAAGATGTAATCTTGATTCTAGTGGGAGTTTTGGTTTTTGTTTTAGTTATAATAAAACGCTATTGTAAACATTCTTTTAGAAGTGTTTAATGAAATTTGATTTCAGCATTATTTATTGTGATCTAAATAATGGTCCCAAAATAAGTTTATAACATATTATAGGTCATCAAGTTGAGAACTTGATCATGAAACCCTATAAGTTAATAAATTATTTTGTCCCTAGTCAAGGTTGTAGAATCGGGACACTGACAACCGTTAGAGACTAGATTGTGAGGTGACTGTTGGCTAAGTTTCATGGAGCCAATGATATGATTATCGCAGTCAGTCACATAGATATATGTCGGTGAACATATGATCGGACATGACCCGCTAATGAGAAGTCTACAAGATAGTAATATATGTGTCATAAGAGGTTCTCATTACGACTATAGAGTATAGTCCTAAGACCTGAGTTCATCATGCTTTCTTGCATATGAATTGGTACATTTTGACTTTGTCAAACGTCGATCCGTAACTGGCGGCTATAACGACACTGTTCAAGTTTATCATGAAATGTGCGTTGAAACAGGGATGGAACAAGATGGAATTTGTCCCTCCTGAATAACGGGAGATAAATATCTCAGGGCCTATCGAAGATTGATTACTGAGAAAATGTGTGGCCGCACTCAAACGAACTGTAGTTCAGTTGTTTGTAATGTTCAGTATGAGATCAGGAGTTCGATAAACACGATGTTGGCTTAATAAGGATGACACGAATCTTGCCTTATGCCAAATCGAGATATAGAGACAAGAGGATTATAGGAATTGATGATTCCAGTACAAGTGGGAGATTGTTGGGATAGTGTCCTGAAATCACACTTGTACTCACTCCTGTGATAGTTGTGTGTCGAGATCTGACATTCGTATAATATTGGGCGTTTGCAATGCTTTGCTAGAAGCCTCTTGCAATCCGTAGGTTGCACACCTACTGCCAGTATTATATGATCCTATAGGGTCACACACCTAAGCGAACTGGAAGCTACGACATGGGAATGATCATTATGGTAATGATCATACTAATGTGTATTGGATACACATTAATATCGATAAAATGGTGTTGTGTCGATCGACACAGCTTGTGTGTCGGTCGACACAGTTCGGATTTTCCGAACAGGCTTTTCGAGTTTAGGCTTAATTAAGTCTGGCCCGTTAAGCATGTTTAGGTCGAATAAAAACAGATTAGTTCGACCTAAACACAGGGCCGTCCAGTTTTCTTGACAGAAACACTAGACACACCAGAGAGATTCGATCCCCATTGATCCGGCACTAGCATCCCGTTTCCAGCGAGCGTGCGTGTGTATCTGGTAGAGGCAAGGTGTTGCGTTGCTCCACTGATCTCGTTCACCATCTCTTCCGCTGCCAAAGGTAAGAACGAGGTTGGTTCTAAATTTCAATATAACAAACCCTAGATCCATAGGGATCCAACAGATTCCGCAGTCGGATGACACACCATGGGCGTCGTTAGCGAGACCCCAGGCGCAGGAGATCCCTCGGGATGTGCCTCGACCGTTCCAGATGGCTGGTATGAGCGTTGAGCAGTACATGAGACTGTTCATTTGAAGAGCAGGATGCACTTACCCTAGGACGCCGATTCACATGATGACCACGTTCATGGATGGCCTGTAACCGGAGATTCGCCAAAGGATGACAGATGGAGGAGAGTACGGAGAGTATGGCTTGGTTGCGATGGCTGCTGGGTATGCAGAGGTTGTGGAAAGAAATCAGAGGGGCGCGGCCTTCAGACAGCAGGAGAGAGAGAGGATTCAGAGGAACGAGGCCATCAGACGTCAAGTAATGGCGGAGCAACAGAAGGCTTGGGACGAGGAGCAGAGGATCCGACAGGAGCAGGACGCCCGAGACTACACTTGGTTGGATGAGATGCAGAACACCCGGGAGAAAGTGCAGGCGAGATGGGATCAGCAGCAGGCTGCCCGAGAGCAGGAGCAGAGGCAGCAGCAGCAGGCCACACAGATGCAGGAGCAGGCAGCGGCACCACCAGTGATCACCATCTCAGACTCAGAGCCGGAATCTGACCCAGAGGAGTACGGTAATGATTATGACCAGTTGTACCGAGGAGACAAGGATCTTGAGTACCGGAACCCATGATCATCGAGTGGCTAGAGTCGGGGGCCGTTGAGGGGTTGCTAGGAGTAGGGCGTAGCTTATTCTTTTTAGATGTTGGGGTTTTCCTTTTCGTTTGAGTTTTTTCGCGGTTTTCGCGTAGTCGGTTTTATTCTTATTGCTTAAACTTTATGTAGCCCTTTTCCTTATTCATATCTATTCTTTATTTCATCGTGCCTTCCGAACGGATTTCCTTGTGTGTTAGTTCTATGCACTGAACAGAGCAGTGCCTATGAGTTCAGAAATGATCGGGAAACCGCACATCTCCGAATTCGGGACTAATTCTTTTCAGGGGGGGGGGGGGCAGAATTGTAACATACCCATACTGGCCCGCTAATTTTTTTTTAAAAGAAAAAGAAAGCCCAGTCCAAAGCCCAAAGCTCAAAGCCCAATCCCCAATTCCGGTTTACTCTCTCCAATTTCAATTTTCTAATTCTGGTTTAGTTGGTCCAATTAGGATTCCGGTTTGATCTCAATTTCAATTCAATCTCTGGTTTAACTGGTTAGGGTCTGGTTTAGGATTTGGGCCAGTTATGGATTGGGCATGGTTCATTCTGGGTTTGGGTCTGGGTCTGGGTTGACCGGGTCAACCGGTTGACTTTGACTTGACTGTTGACTTTCAGTCAACCAAACTTCGTAGGACCATAACTTGACCATCCTAAACCCGATTCGAACGAAACAAAAGCCTATCTCACTCGAATTCTCGTCCTCTTTTCAGATCCGATGTCCGTTTGGGCTAATGGGGCTTCTAAATTACCGTTTTACCCTCTTCATTGGCTAAGGTGAGGAAACCGTCGGTTATCTCCCTTACTCTACTTCAATTCCGGACGATAGTCCTTGGTTAATCACGTCTTTCCTAGGTAGCATAGTTTAGTAATGTGCACTATGTGATATATTGTGGAACGTAGAACTGTTAGGTTATCGCTGAGCTTGAAAACGTTGATTGTGTGTGATGGATATGATTGATAGACTGTGGTAGGGCCCCCGAAAGGGTGTTGTGTGGCGGGATGCGTACGGGGTGCGTGTCCTTTGAGAAGGCGTCGGGGGTCTGACGAACCCCCAGAAGGAAGAAGGATTGCGTGGGCCTACGGGTCGAAGGAAGGGGTCCATGAGTGTGAAAGCACGAGTGGATGTAGTTTGCGTGGTGAAAGCCTTTGGGCCTGATTGCAAGGTGTTATTAGCTTAGGACTTGTGCTTCGTAGTTGTGTAGTGTAAGCTAGGATCGTGGATTCTTTAAATCTGTCCTCACTGGGTAATTGTGTTTGAAACAATTACTTAGGCCTCTTTCCTTTCTTTGTTCCCGTTTTTTTTTGCAGGTCCGGATGCGGGATCGATACAGTCGTGTGACGGCATTGGTGCATTTGAATCCGAAGGAGGCGTCTGGGACCTAAGACGAGTTGAGTTGACGTCCCGATTGGACCGAATCCAGTTCAACGGGCGTCCTAATGCCGCGTCTCCAGTTCGCCGGGAGACGGGTGTTACAGGTATACTATATATTAATTCGTCAAGATCAAGACGAAATCCCCATTGAGTTAATCCACGCGCATCACTCTTTATACTTATGGAAATATTACGCAAACATATATAATGTTAGCATGTGCTTACTAACCGTTCAATTATTTTCAATCTATATAATCGCACATACATGATATATATATTAAATAGGCTTATACATTGACGTATATACTATACTCCCTCCATTCTACAATATAAGGGGTTTTGGCTAAAAACACGAAGATTAAGAAATTTACTTTTTTATAAAAAATATTATTAAATAAATAATTTAAAAACAATTTAGCCAATGAAAAAAAAAAAACTGCAAAATATAATTGGTTACCCATTTTCTATAAAGTTAAAGTTGTCTAAAAATATGGAAACCCCTTACATTTTGGAACAAAAATAAATCTCTAAAATCCTTTATATTTTGAAACGGAGGGAGTATAAGATATGTTCACAGTCACGTAGAAATCTTATTATGTATATAAGTCTACGTAAGTTCTATTCACAGCGACCTATAAGTCTACGTTAGGTCTGTTTACCCTAAATAGACGACTCAAACCTAATATTCTTTTATACATTATTGGGTTACAGAAATAGAACTCAAATATAGACTAAGACTTATATAGGTCGCCAATAGCTGGGCTTGCTTGTTTAATCACAAGTAGTCGACAACACGCTGACTTGTGGACTTTTTATGTGTAATGATTAACTACACGACAATCTCGTTAGAGTTGGCCGGCGAGTTTAATTCATTTTACACGTAAAATTACTCGATATATTTGTACTATAAGGACATTTAAGTACAATGATCCAATCGAAACATTATGGTATTATTGACTAGACAGCTCAAATAGACAGAATCGAAGAAAAAAACTGCAACTACCATGATAATATCGTCGTTATAATCAACATGTTAAATCATGTATATTCAATAATTGTACTAAATCATTTTCTTTTCAATGCCGCCAAATATACGATGATATATAGATTAACTATCAGGGTTCGTCCTAACCTAAAACCTCCCAGACACATCTATTGAGGAGTCGTCCTCCATTTGCCGTCGTTTCTCCGGCGGTCGGCGACCGCTGTCGTTGCCGCCGGAAAAGGCTCGTCCTTCTAGCGCCGTTAGATCTCGCCTGTTTTCTCCTCCTCTCCGTCTGAGCTATATCGAGCCGTCTCCTCCTCTCATGTCGTCGTTGTCGCCACCGTCGCCTGTTCTTCTTCGTCTGCTGAGGCTCGCCGTCGTCCCTGTCATGGTTTTCGTTGCTGTCTGCGGTCTCCTTCGTTGAGATTGTGGCTCCGGTTGTCCCAGATCGTGTGGTCTCGTTCACCAGTTGTTGTTGCGCATGTTTTCGTCCACCGTCTTTGGTCCGTGCTCCGCGATGGTGATGTCGTCATGGGTAGTATCCCGTATTATTCGATTTCAGAGTGTGAGATACAGCGATTGGCTTTGTGGTCTGGTTTTGGTCTGGGCTTAATTAGGTTTAATCGGTTTAGTATTTTCTGGATACCTCTGCTATTTGGATAAATCAGTGGTCTGATGTTGGTTCTAGTTCCCAGCTTGTGTTTATGTGGTTTATCGTGGTTCCAGTAGTGAGTGCTTTTCAATCCGGTCTTCATTGATAGATTCGGTTCCTTTGGATTGTTTAGGCTTGGTTGGAGACTTGGGTATGGTGTAGGGCTTCTATCTAGGTTTAATTTAGACGTCTGTGAGTGCGTCTTTTCCGCATCCGAAAGAGGTATAGGAGAACTTTTTTAGGTTCTTTCTTGTCGGGTTATAAAGTCTTGTTTCTTGTTTCTGGGTTGACGAGAGAGTGTCTCTCTGTGAATGTCCAGGTTGTTGATGATATCGTTCGGTGAGCCGCGGGATGCGGTGATGTATCGTTCTCCTTTCTTTTTGCGATCGCCACCTCTTCTAAGCTTGAGTTGCTACGACTAGTATTGGACTTTATTGATTTATGTTTCATTTAGTTATAGGTTTTAGTAACTCTTTATGAGTTTATGGTGCCTGTTCTATGAGCTGTGATTGCCCGTTGTTTGGGCTTTGGTTGCCTATCGGTTGGGCTTTAGTTTCCTATGTTTATGATCTTGTATTAATTTTCGTTCTCAGTTCTATGAATATAATCCTATCAGTTGACAAAAAAAAAAGATTAACTATCACAATGTAGTTTGGCTAACATGGCAATAATATATAATGTAATTCATTGTAAGATGTCATTGGGCTATCAGATATATATGAATTCTTTTGCAACTTTGGCTCATTATTTAAAGAAATTTTCTCAAAAATCACCTATTGTTCACAAGTATAAACATAGTTTCGAGTACTGAATTTTTTACAAACAAGCATATTTAAGTCCAGTTTAATAATCAGACGACTCATCATTATGCTTTCGATTAAAAGGATGCTAATAAAATCAAACACATCCTTTGTAATCTTTATATTAATTAAAAAATGTTTTTGATTTTATATTCACTTTCAAAACAATTAATTACTAATTTACCATTAATAAAATTAGTTTAATTACTGTATTAATTTTAATTTATATTGATAAATTTATTATATTTTAATTTTAATTTTTATTATGAAGATATACATAACTTTGGATAAAAAATGAAATGATAAATACGAAGATATTTATAAAATTCTTAATTTTATTTTAAAAGATATACATAACCTTCAATATAAAAAAAAAATAAGATGCTAAATATGAAAACGTTTATGAATATTTTTAAATATTAATAAATATTATTTTTGGATTTTATATTAAAAATTTGTAGTATTTATATAAAATTTGAATTTATATATATAACTAAAAATATTTTAAATAAAATATTTATGTGAATTTTATACATAAAATATATAATTACAATTTATTTTATTAATATTAATTTTATTTATAAGAAATTATAAAACATTTTAATAAATATAATATATATATATATATAATTATAAATAATGTTATATAGATTTTTATATTATTATTGTTATTGTTAAATTAGTTTGATAATTTTTCTATTTAAAAAATAATGTTTAATAATATTTATGTTCGCACATATGGTACCAATGAATCATATTAGTTAATAATTAAAAAGACCTTCAATGAGGCTGTATTTGGATTTTCCTTTTCTTGCCAACATTTGTATAGATCTGATGCATAATGTTTAAGTTAAAGATTAGTAAAATCTAAACGTTTAAGTGTAGTATTATTTAGGGGTTTTAGGCTTGGTTTGTCTTTTTTTGTCAATAAAGTTAGCAACAGTGTTTCCAATTTTGTTAACATCGCGGTTGAACCTAGTGTAAAAAATCAACTACAGTGATAAGCCTGCGTATTAAATTAAGGTAATTGTTATTCTTCTGTATTTTCATAGAAGCTTAAAATGTCAAAATGTTTTATTTTTGCCAACAAAAAACTGTGTCAAAATGTTTGTTTTTTTTGGAATGATTATGAGGTTCTGGGTCCGTAGATCCGTATATCCCTTTAGAATGAGGTCCAAACTATGTTAAATTCACTCTCTTTAGGAAAGGAAATTTCTTCCAACAGGAATCAAACTCAAGTTGGCGGAAAGCTACTAGGTGACCTTTATTTACCAACTGAGTCAACTTTTGTTGGTTAAATGTGTCAAAATGTTATTCTTAACTTCCATATAGGGCGTGTTCGAAACGTCGACGACGACGACCAGAAAATAACGGCAAAATGAAACAGTGATGATAGAGAAAGCAATCACAAGTTGTTAAAAGGTGATTTCAGATAACTGCATTGCTTGCTGTCGCTTTGATTATCAGCGTCTATTCGGAACTAGATTTACGGTCGCGCGACTGTGAAAAGTAATTTGCCATTGTTTGAAAATGCTGTTTTTGAAGTGTTGATAATGTTAATTTACAGTCGCTGGCAGTAGTCGCAGTGATCATGATTAAAAGAACAAGGCCATAATTGTTGAAGATAATTTTAATTCAAGAGTAAAAAAGCGATTGATGAATTGTAATCCATAAGCAGAAAAGCTTTCATATATTTATTTGTTATTACATCATATTCATTAGACTCGCCATAGTCCATTCCATAGACAATATATTCACAATTAACTATTACTATTACCGTATAGGTAATGAAGGATTAGTAGTTTGGTACAGTCAAAAATATATATTTCAAAAGAAAGAAAAGTAATCTAATCTAACTCTCGATGAGGTCGAACCGTGGCTCTAACAAATCATACGGAACCCAAAGCGCATCAAGCGGACAAGGTCTACCACCGTCTAACCTTACCCAAGGCTTCCCTTTCCCACTCCAATGCAACAAACTCACAGGACCTGGATGCAAATCCCGACACAGTCCTCTGAAATTGTCTCCACCTAAACCGTGTTGGTTCCACCGGTGATCTACCGGAGCTATGTTTCCAGCGAAGACAAGTAAAAACGGTGGTAAAGAGCCTAACTCGTAGATTCTCATCCGTTTCTGTAACTCCATCCACTCAATGATCTTCCTCGTGTAATCTCCTTCTCTCCATTTCTTTAACTCGATGACCATCACTCCGGTGTTGAAGTAACACGGTGGACGACGACGGTTAAGGGATAGTGTGATGGAGAGTGAAGGGTTTGACCAGAAAGTCGGTGTGAAGTAAGTGGTGAAGTTCGCGTTGCAATACTCCGGCGCAGCTAAAACTACGTCTTCGGGGATGTGAGTGTTGAAGAGCTTGGAGATGTCGTCGACTAGTATGAGATCTGAGTCGAGGTAGACAACACGTGAGAGGCACGTGGGGAGGATATCGGCGAGGTAGTTTCTTGCGTAGTTAAGCGGAGAGTCGAGCGCGGATCGGATGGAGGTGGAGATGAGGCCGGAGATGGCAGCTACGTCGTAAGGGTAAATCCGGAATCTCAAGTAAGGGAAAGAAGAAACGACGTAGTTTTGGAGTCGGTGGGTTTGTTTTGAAGTGACAAAGTGGAATACAATGTTTTGAGGACAAGAAGAGTGTTGGAGGACGGAGAGAATCACGGCCATTGAGCCACGGAGGTAAGCCGCATCTAAGGTCATTGCCACATGGACTGATTTGTCTGAACAGACGAAATCGTCGTCGTTTTGGATGGTGAGACAGTCCCGTGAGTTAAAGAACTTTGGAGCCTCTTTGAATCTCTCTCCGGCAGCGAAGGGGACGGTGAAGATGGTGAGGGTGATGAGGTATAAAAAATAGCTAGCGTGCATTTTTGCGTTAAAGAAAACGTTAGATACAAATGATGTATTTATTAGCTTTGAGAGAGAGAGAGAGCGAAAGAGAAAAAGGCAGGTTAGGGGAAAAAATGTGCGAGTTTCAAATCAAAATGGGTAACGAGAAAGTCAATGTGATTGAATGAAATTTGTCGGCGAGGTATTATTCATTTATTTTTTTTAGTTAATCATATTTTTCTGAAAAAGAGAAAATAAAAAAAAACATTATTAAATGTTGTTTCGTTTCCTCGAGATTTCAGATTTGCCGTGATGTCCCCCGCCAAGGAAGAAAAAAAAAGTATTTATGGAGTTAAGGTTTTAAGTTCTTGAGAATGGTAACTCTTATCAAATTTTAGGACCAATTCAGTCTTTATGTATCACAATTCTTAAACATTACTATATTATTTCCTATATAACAATTTCTTCCACGGGCCGACCACGCCTGAATGAAGCCATAAGTTAACACATACAAAAGTGATGTAAATTTGAAAAAATTAAGATACATATATACATATGCTGGATATGCATGTTATATATGTGTTCACTTGTTATTTTAGAAAAAAATTAAGATCGATATAGACATATCTCATATGTGTTCCCTTGTTATTAAAATTTGTTGTCTATGTTTTGTACGTGACAAATTCTGAGTGGTCGTGTAAGCACTATCACATTTAATATGAGAAGCCATACGTGTTAAAGCTTAATAAATTAACTCGATCTTACTATATTACTAACTCTTTATTTATCATATCATCCCTTTTTCTGTCCCGTGAATTATTCAAATTATTACTTTTAAAACTTTAGTAAATAGTATAAAAGTTTTTCCCTTTACTTTCAAATTTAACATTTTCTCTGAGATGTAAAACGGACATGGAGGATCCATCATGTGAAGCATATAAATGAGGGATCAAGTAATTGAAGAGAGAAAATGTTAAATTTGAAAGAAAAAGGAGAGAAGTTTTTTTTTTAAAGTTATTGAAGAGTTATAACGTGTAACTTTGTACACAAACAATTCATTGGCTGTACTAAAAAAACTTACTAATGTAATCTGTTTGGATATATATCCTGAAGAGTATCGATCGTAAGACAATAATGTATCCAAGCAATATCCAATTCTAGCCTTGAGAATAGTTATGACATAGCTCTTTGGAGGCACTCAGATGATTTATCTTGTAATAGATTATCAGCTCTAAAGACATGGGAACATATCAAACTGAGTAAGGGAAAAACAGACTGGTTTATGTTTCGGGTTTTTTGGTTTTCACAACATATGCCGCGCGAACGGGTTTATGTTTCGGGTTTTTCGGGTTTCACAGATCGGAATTGAATGAAGCAAGGGAGATCACAACCGGTCCTCACTTTATCCAAAGAAGAGGGCAAAACGGTAATTTAGAGGCTCCATTAGCCCAAACAGACATCAGATCTGGAAAGAGGACGAAAAATCGAGTGAGATAAGCTTTCATTTCGTTCGAATCGGGTTTAGGATGGTCAAGTTATGGTCAATCGAAGTTGGTTTGACTTAAAGTCAATGGTCAGGTCAAAGTCAACCGTTGACCCGGTCAACCTAGACCTAGACCCAAATCTAGACTGAGCCAGGCCCAAATCCATAACCGGCCCAATTACCTAAACCAGATCCTAACCAAATTAAACCGGGGATTGCACTGATTTAAACCAGAGATTGAATTGAACCAGCTAAACCGAAATCAAATCGTTAACCGGGAAATAAAATTGAAATTGGAAATTAAGCCGGCCGGTTAACCTAACCAAACCGGTCAGCACTACCTGGTCAACCCAGCCGGTCAACCTGAGTTGACTCGGTCGCTGGCGGGTCAACTTGGCGGCGGTCCGGCGGCGGCGGACGACGGCTCCGGCGACACTCCGGCGGCGGCGAACGACGGCTCCGGCGACTCTCCGGCGGCGGCGGACGGCGGTGCTCCGGCGACAGCGACAACGGCTCCGATGGCGGCGGCGCGTGGCTTCTGCGACAGCGCGTGGCTTCTTCGGCGGCAGCGCGTGGTTCTCTGGCGGCGGCGCGTGGGATTCTGGTGCGTGGCTCCTCCGGCGCGCGTGGATCTTACGCGCGCGATGTTTCTCCGGCGCGTGCGAGGGCGTGCGGCGTCGCTTGGGTCTCGGGTAGGCGGCTTCGGCTTCGTCTCATCAAGGCGGTCACGATGGTGGGTCGGTTTCTCGGGATTCGGGGTATTTTGGAAGTTACGAAAAGATGAAAATGTTTTTTTAGGTTTTGAAAACATAGGTCCGATTTCTGGGAGTTATCTGGTGAAAGTTGAAAGAAGGAGAACGTGGTTAGGGTTTCCTGGTGCTTCGAACGTCTCGAGATCTCGACAGAGCTTCGCCGAAAAAGAGAAAGGTGAGATTCTAAGAAGAAGGATGAGTATTTATAGGAAAAGAGAAAGAGAAGTTCTAAGGTTTTGAAGAAGAGGCTAACGGGCCTGGGCTTTCCTTCTCCTGTCACAAAAATTTTCCGCTAGGGCCATTACAAGAATGGTTGTGTGATTGTTCATAGCAAAAATGATTTCGTTAACATTTCATCTTCGAATGAGGCTAATCTGTGTGCGATGATGTGGGCGATCGGGAGTATGGTAAGTCTAAAGTATGATAGGGTGATGTTTGCATCGCAAGTGAGTGGAATCACTAGGGTGATGTTAAGGTCTCATGTGTGACCATCTTTTCAGTTTGCCTTTTCGGAAATTTCCCGCCTTATGCAAAAAAAAATTTGGTGCTGAAATTTTGTTTTGGAACAGAGTTGGTCTAATAGAGGAACATATTTTATCGCTCAAAGTGTCACGTGGCTTGGATTGGTTCAGTCGTATGTCGCACGGGTCATCCTAGTTAGCTTGCTGATTTGTTTGTTGGTGAAAGTGTTTCTTCCTCTAATTGATTTTAGGGAGGGTTAGTTCCTCTATACTCTTGACGTTTGTTTGATGCGGTTAAAGGGTGATCAATATATATTCCAATTGCAAGAAAAAAGAAAAGAACAGATGGACAAAATTACTAAATTCCTATTCTTTAAGGAAAAAATTATATTTTTTACTTTATTATTCTAACACGTTTTGAAGTTTTTACAGTTTTGTATATTTGCGGACAAAATATATAATACAACGCAACGGTTGTAAGATGGGAATCGTTTCCCTAGGTTGTAGTTTTTACAGTTTTGTATATTTGCGGACAAAATATATAATACAACGCAACGGTTGTAAGATGGGAATTCGATTTGGTAAGTGTTGCAAACTTTTCTCTTGTGCTATTTTTTTCTTTTGTGTCTCTTTCTAAAACTCTTGCGGTGATGAACTTAGATGACACATATGCCTCAACTTTGGGAGGAAAAGCTTGGCAAGATAATCTTGAGACGACTTGCTTTCACTTGTGTTGAGGGTTGGAGAACTATCTTTTCTATTTTGTTTTTTTTATCCCTCTTTCCAATTTGCACTTATAGATGGTTGTTTTGTTTCTTTGGCAGACATTTATAGATAAAATAAAGGTACCCAAGTGAAGTTGGTGACATGTATGTTGATGCTTTCAAATAGGTATTGCTCTGTGTTACTTTCAGGGGAAATCTTAAGCCTCTCTGTTTTCAGTTCAGTCTCCTACTTGCAGCTGCTATAAAAGATCTTAAACAGATCAAAGTTGATGATTTCAAAAACAATGAAGAACAATGTAATTTGTCTCTCTCTTCTGATTCCTTTTCTTCTCTTGAATGCTTCTTATGCAAATTTGAAACTATTTCTTCTTGTTTCAGCTGTTAAGAGAATGAGAATGCTAGAAGAAACCAAACGCGAGTTTGAAGGTACTTCAAGATTTCTATTAACATTATCTGCAGAAGAGCAAAACGGCTTTAGTGGAAGTGATAATAAACAAATGTAAGATAAACTGAAACTCTTTCACTCATTGTCTCAAACAATTTTCTTATATATATTTGTTCACACAGCTGCAAATAAACAGAGTGGCAGCTCGATTACACCAGATGTTCTTGGACTTGGACAATCATGTATCTGTGGCTGTTTTAACCACGACAATGCTGGTTTTACAGAAGACGAAGATGCTTCCATCGTTATATCCACAAATTTTAGCATAGAAATACTCTCCCAAGAAACACATTCTGTGTAGAAACATATAAATTTGATCAATGGAAAGTTTTATGGAATCAGCTTTTTGGTTGAGTCATATTTTTATGGTTTTCATTACATTTAATAAATAATTAATATAAAACTATAATGTTGCATGCTTGTGTCGGTTGTATATTGACTCAAAACATGACTTTTTAAATCGGTTAAAAGTTAAAACCGACGTTAAATTCGAAACACATCGACGTTAAATTTTTGACGCTAAATTTAACGTCACTTGGTTAAGCGACTCAAAAAAAGTTAACGTCGGCCGATATTACGTCACACTAGAAACTGACGCCATTATTTTGGCGTTGATTTAGTACCGACGTCAACTAACAAAATAACTGACTTTAAATGCCTTGATTTTTGTAGTGTGTATTGATGAGGTTTGTTCATCAATTTGGTTATTCGAATGTGGCTGTACCAGGTCTCTTTCTATTATATATAAATCATCACATGACAAAAAAAAAGAAGGTCGTATTTTGATCCGAAGAATAAGTAAAAAAGAAATTCCTATTGGCATGTGATGATTGGTGAGATATCTTATTGGATTAATTTGCTTCTCAAAATTTGTCAGTAGCAAAAGAACAGATGGATAAAATTAATAAATTCATATTCTTTTAGGAAAAAATTATATATATGAAACTTTATTATTCAAACAAGTTTCGAAGTTTTTACAGTTGTATAATTGCGGACAAAATATACAATACAACGCAACGGTTGTTTTACGAAGGAGTATACGTGGCTGATTTCCCACTTTTGTCACAACAGGTAGTATATATTAAAAAGTTTTTACAGTTTTGAATATTTGCGGACAAAATATACAATACAACGCAACGGTTGTTTTACGGAGGAGTATACGTGGTTGATTTTCCACTTTTTTTTTTTCTTTTATTATTATTTTCATTATAACAAGCATGTTTGTCTAATATAGTTAGAAACGAAATTAAGTTTTAGTTTGGTTTAATATTTCATTTGTTCATATTGTTCAAATACGTAGGTTTGTGAATTTTAAATAATAAAAAATAAAAAAAGCTGTTAAATGTTATGGTAACTTATGGAACTAGTATCATCGATGTGACCCGAAAATTTTCAATTAAAGGGGTTGTACAGATACTAATTGCAGGTGATAGATATAGATGGCCATATACTGGATCAAAAACAAGTATTGAGGATAAAATTATTTAATAACACAAACTAACCATGGAAATATGATAAAGCAATATGAGAAAGAGTTCAAATTACAACCCAAATGCATGAAAAAACTACAGTAGCAAAAAAAGCAAAAAACACACTCATAATAGAAAGTTATCAACACTCAATCCGCCAACACCAAACTCTTTTCAAACTTATCAGATATTTGAGCTTCAATACTCGGAGGAAGAGGAACGCTAATGGGTATCTCATCATCATCTTCAATACTGCCTAGCCCATTTACATTAACCTCACATGTCTTGAATAGTATTAGCAAAACACAGATACCGTAGTAAATAACGGATCCCCACTTGGCTAATTTTTTTCCAGCTAGTTCCTCAAATTTTTCTGCCGGAAAGTTAACCCACAATGTGGTCGACACAGCAACCAGACTATCGGCAACGCCAAATAAATCCTCACCCCCGAATAACTTCACTACAGACGCTACTGATAAATAGCAAGAGAGCAGTAATCCTATTAAGTGCAGTGTCTCTAAATGCTTAGTTTCATCTATTTCGTTGGATAAGGACACAAAAGCTTTTAGTACCCACAAAAACCCCATAGATCTCGCTACCAAATATGTAGCTTTCATCTGATTTATTCTTTGGTGGATAAACTTACTGACCCTAACATAATTTTTCCTCAAGAGATTAAAAATACCCACTACGCTCATTGATCCAATACAAACCAACCACCGAATCATATTATCTGACCAGTTTCCTACCTGAAAGGCAAAGAAGATAGCAGATCCGAAACCGCAAAAAGCTTGAAATATCAGAAACGAAGGACGCTGGTAGCACTTGCCAATCCACCGTCCGAGCCATCGGAGTAGTTTCTCCAACCGGGTAAACAAGAATCGGAATGCTGTCACGAGCCCGGTAAAGCAGCGTCGGAATGTTGTCAAAACCAGGTTTAAAACCCACCAGAAAGCTGCGACGAACCACATTTTTGACCTAGTATTAAAATATCTGAGAAGAGAAATGGTACGAGCATAAACGTAGAGAGCCTTCTCGCTCGGTTATATATTGTTGCTAACAATAAAGAGGCGTGAGGAGAGAGAGTGCAATGAGTTGTTTGTTTTTACGGTGTTGTTTGTCGTCACTCGCGTACAGTCATTATAATATCCTATCATTGATTCTTTTTTTTGGGTCAAACTCCTATCATTGATTCATGATAAAAAAAGAATATTTTTATATATAAATAGACGAATATTTATATAATAGTGTAAATCGTGAATGCTTATAATGAAATTCAATTCATGCAAGATAGTGTTTTGTTTTTCGGAAAAAAATGCATGCATGATAGAGTTTTTGTGTTTTGAAAAAAAAATGCATGCATGATAGTGTTGCCCTTTACATATGCTCTCTGTAGTGATACTAGCCTTTACAAAACCATCAAAACCATTAGGGAGTGAGGACAACTAACCATCTAATCTTTACATATATAGGGACTTTTCGTGTGTGTTTTTTTTTTTTTTTTTTTGCGATTCGAACTTGTTTAGCTTGATTGAACATTTGAACATGTTTAATATTTTTATCTTCCAGGAAACGATTTTATATTAATTATTAATTATATGCATGCTCACACAACATATCAACTTTAATTTAATAATGTGGGGGCCACAAGATCATCGACAACCGGAAATATAGAAAATGTCTCTGAATTCATTTGTGGATCAAAGACAAATAGTTTCTTGGCATTTTACGTGAACGTATGGTAAGGGTTTTCCTTTTTTGAACAAGTGAGAAATTCGACAACCAATTGTATTACATACTGATTTTGAAGTTGACTAACCTAGACTCTAGATTCATTTTGACAATTATATATATATAGGGAAGAATATAAATGACCTCAACGGATATTCCAAATCCTCTTACTACCATACTTCCGTTGCCTTATGTTAAATGACCTCTAATGACATTTGCTCCAAACAAAAGCCTCTACTGACCTCTTATGGTATCGGAACCATGTTGATACATGTAATTAGTAGGGAGGTCACTTATATTCAAATGATTAAATAGGTTTTGTTATTCAACATATTATATGTGTATGTTTTTTTCTTCTGAAAAAGTGAAACATATTAGTAGGGAGGTCATGATGAAGGTGAAGACTCATGTAAACCAAACCGGAGGACATCGAATCGAAGACCAATTCCAAACCGTAAATACTTGCGGTGATCGTTTCTGGTTCTCTACTCTTTTATTTGTTTATGTTTTAATTTAAGTTAACAATAACAAGAAGAATTGGTCTTCCTAATGTCTAGGACCAACTCTTCTACTCTTTCACGTTCTCTTGCTCGTAGGAATTAAGGCTCTGTTTGTTTCCTATCTTGTATGAGTTAAGCTCCGTCTTTTCTTCTAATTGTCTATTTAAATCAATCGGAAAGCAAAAAATAGGCAATTCAAAATTGCGAAACGAAATCACTTGTCTTATTGCTTTCGTATACTCTTTTTATTTCAAGCTTAGACCAAACATCAAATTTATCAATTGGTATCAGAGCACTTGTGCTCGGTCTAGTTGGGTTTTAATTTTTTCACCATTCAATCATTCCACCCAAAAGAAAAAACGTAAAAATCTATTACAACACCATCAATTTCAATGCCGCCGAAATCAGATGGACTCAGCGACCTCGAGAAGGGATTGAGGCTAATTAGGTTTTTGAGAGTTTATTCTCTTATCTTTGTTCTTTCTTTTAGCTTTTGGTGACTTGGAGAGATATAGCTATTGGGGTTGATATGCTATTTTGTAATCCTTGAGAGAAAGATTTCAAACCCCTGTTCTATTCAGTCTTTGGTTTTTTATTCAACATGTGTAGTTTGATTGATATCATGTCTAAGTTGTAAACTTCGTTAGATTTAGGGATCTTTAGGGTTTTTATGCTTTGTTAGATACCTGAATAATTAGGATTCTAAATCAATTTGTTCATCACCTAAGTTTGACTTAAAGATGATCACCTACAGCTTAGATCATAGGTTTATAATTTGGCACGAGAGTGTGCATTATAATCTAAAAGAACATAGTGTGAGCAATTTGACTAGATGCAAAGGGATTTGGTTTAGGAGAATTGTGAACTAAAGAACTTGTTATTAATAAATGTCTAGAACTCTAAGATTGTAAAGAGATTTGAATCATTAGGTTGCAGACAGAGAAAACAATTGCATCGAGTGTTGAATTGTTTGACATATGTGATTCTAGTTCTTGAACATGTGCTTAATCTGAATCATGATTAGTTAAATGTCTATTTCCTGAAAACTCTCCAAGTCTAGCTCTCTTCTCCCATCAAAAATACTCTTTTAAATATTTGCTTTTACTGCTTTCAAACTATTCGCACCTGCTTAGTTATAAAGAAAGAATGAATTTCATATTAATATTCTGAGAATCATTGTTCGATACCTTATATACTATAACATCGACACTGTATACTTGCATTTACAACTAGGGATAAATATTGACCTATTATGTTTTTGGCGCAATTGCTCTGGTCCTCTATTTTAACTCTGTAGTCACTTAGGATAGAGGTTCTTTGGATAATAACCATGCAATAGTGTTTGCCGAATAGTAAAGAATCCTAGAAACTAAATTCGCTATTATCGGTTGCTATCAATTCTGCAATAGTGTTTACCGAACAGTAAAGAACCTTAGAAACAAAATTCGCTATTAACGGTTCCTACCAATTCATATTTCCCAAATATATGTTCCAATTGCAGAAAAAGAACAGATTGGATAAAATTAATAAAATTCATATTCTTTAAGGAAAACATATATATATATATATATATATATATATATATATATATTAAAAAGTTTTTACAGTTTTGAATATTTGCGGACAAAATATACAATACAACGCAACGGTTGTTTTACGAAGGAGTATACGTGGCTGATTTTCCACTTTTTTTTTTTTGAACATTTGATTTTCCACTTTTGCGTACTCTTTTTTTTTTCTTTTATTATTATTTTCATTATAACAAGCATGTTTGTCTAATATAGTTAGAAACGAAATTAAGTTTTAGTTTGATTTAATATTTCATTTGTTCATATTGTTCAAAATATGTAGGTTTGTGAATTTTAGATAATAAAAAAGCTGTTAAATGTTATGGTAACTTATGGAACTAGTATCATCGATGTGACCCGAAAATTTTATAAACGTAGAGAAATCGTACGAGCATAAATGTAGAGATCCTTCTCGCTCGGTTATATATTGTTGCTAACAATAAAGAGGCGTGAGGAGAGAGAGTGCAATGAGTTGTTTGTTTTTACGGTGTTGTTTGTCGTCACTCGCGTACAGTCATTATAATATCCTATCATTGATTCTTTTTTTTTTTGGTCAAACTCCTATCATTGATTCATGATAAAAAAAAGAATATTTTTATATATAAATAGACGAATATTTATATAATAGTGTAAATCGTGCATGCTTATAATGAAATTCAATTCATGCAACATAGTGTTTTGTTTTTCGGAAAAAAATGCATGCATGATAGAGTTTTTGTGTTTTGTGAAAAAAATGCATGCATGATAGTGTTGCCCTTTACATATGCTCTCTGTAGTGATACTAGCCTTTACAAAACCATCAAAACCATTAGGGAGTGAGGACAACTAACCATCTAATCTTTACATATATAGGGACTTTTCGTGTTTTTTTTTTTTTTTTTGCTATTCGAACCTGTTTAGCTTGATTGAACATTTGAACATGTTTAATATTTTTATCTTCCAGGAAACGATTTTATATTAATTATTAATTATATGATTGCTCACACAACATATCAACTTTAATTTAATAATGTGGGGGCCACAAGATCATCGACAACCGGAAATATAGAAAATGTCTCTGAATTCATTTGTGGATCAAAGACAAATAGTTTCTTTGCATTTTACGTGAACGTATGGTAAGGGTTTTCCTTTTTTGAACAAGTGAGAAATTCGACAACCAATTGTATTACATACTGATTTTGAAGTTGACTAACGTAGACTCTAGATTCATTTTGACAATTATATATATAGGGAAGAATATAAATGACCTCAACGGATATTCCAAATCCTCTTACTACCATACTTCCGTTGCCTTATGTTTTTTTTTTTTTTTTTTTTTTTTTTTTTTTTTTTATTATATTATATTTAATAAACCGCGACCCAAACCGGGCGGAACCGGGTACAATCAATTAGAACCAGAAGCAAAAAATCGACACTAAACCGGAAAGGATCTCCATTCAAGGAAGACATCGGAGATGATATCGCCGACTTGTTTAGGGGCACTCCGGACGACTCCGCCTCCGATACACGGTGGTTGCGAGTACGGAGTCGCCGGCCACGGACCGAACCGGCAACACCCGCCGTAACGAGCATCCTTCGTCGACCTCTCTTCCGCCTTCCCCGATTGTAGATCTATCTCTCACAATCAGTCGTGAATCTTACCTTGCCGGACGAGAAGAACACAATCCGTCGCCGCCGACGCGCAATAGGGCTAGCACCAGTCGCCGTCGATCAAGCTCCAGACGAGCTTTGGTCTAGGACCACCGCTAACCTCCTCTTCGCTCCGCCCCTACCCACCTTTTCTCGCGACGACTTCCGCGCAGGAAAACTTTAGATCTGCTTCTCCTCACCGTCTTTCTGCTCGCGATCTGCTCCGCCACCGTCCTCAAGCGGCCAACAAGACCGGAGACTCACGAGATCTGGCGTTTTGAAGTCTCCCACCGCTTCCTGCTCCGCCGCTAGAAACCCTTGCTGAGCTTCCGGTGTAGCAGCTCCACGACACTTCTGGCTCGAATCGGTGCCCACGGTTCATCAATATGCGCTAGAGAATCACCTGAGGCTTCTCACGGCACCGGCGTAGCCGTCGGCCACCGGAGAAGCCTCCAAACCTGCGAAGTCCGTTGCCTTATGTTAAATGACCTCTAATGACATTTGCTCCAAACAAAAGCCTCTAATGACCTCTTATGGTATCGGAACCATGTTGATACATGTAATTAGTAGGGAGGTCACTTATATTCAAATGATTAAATAGGTTTTGTTATTCAACATATTATATATGTATGTTTTTTTCTTCTGAAAAAGTGAAACATATTAGTAGGGAGCTCATGATGAAGGTGAAGACTCATGTAAACCAAACCGGAGGACATCGAATCGAAGACCAATTCCAAACCGTAAATACTTGCGGTGATCGTTTCTGGTTCTCTACTCTTTTATTTGTTTATGTTTTAATTTAAGTTAACAATAACAAGAAGAATTGGTCTTCCTAATGTCTAGGACCAACTCTTCTACTCTTTCACGTTCTCTTGCTCGTAGGAATTAAGGCTCTGTTTGTTAGGAGTTAGGCTCCGTCTTTTCTTCCAATTGTCTATTTAAATCAATCGGAAAGCGAAAAATAGGCAATTCAAAAATGCGAAACGAAATCAACTTGTCTTATTGTTCTTATTGCTTTTGTATACTCTTTTCCCTTCAAGTTTATACCAAACATCAAATTTATCAATTGGTATCAGAGCACTTGTGCTCGGTCTAGTTGGGTTTTATTTTTTTAACCATTCAATCATTCCACCCAAAAGAAAAACAAGTAAAACATCTATTATAACACCATCAATTTCAATGGCGCCGAAATCAGATCGACTCAACGACCTCGAGAAGGGATTGGGATTAGTTACCGACGATATGTACAAAATGCGGAGCAACATCGGTGACAAACATCGCAACATGGAGGAAACCAGGGGGAGAAGTTCCAATGCCTAGAAGACTCAAACAAAGGGTTGGAAGATTCAATGCGAAGGCTAATGGATATGATGTCAGCGAATCAGGAGAGCTCATCCTCTGGATTGCAAGGTCATCAATGTTGGAGTCAAAATCTCCCTTGACGAAGAAAATAGTTGAAAGCGTATCAAGCAATCAAATATAGCCGCTTCCACATACACAACGCTTCGTATGAACAACGTTTCGTATGAACAATATTTCGTATGAACAACATTTCGTATGAATAATTATTTCGTATGAACAAAGTTTCGTATGAATAATGTTTTATACGAAACATACAAAACCATTTAGCTGAACGTCCATGCAACTAAAACTATTCAGATGGGTTAGTCAGATTAACAGATCACTCGGCAAGATCCACGGACAAGCACATGCACTCGGAAAACCTGCTCGGACAATCCAAGCAGAATAGCCTGCTCGGAAATTATGAGCTGGATAACCTACTCATAAATTCCGAGCAGGATAACCTACTCAGAAATTCCGAGCATGAAACATTGCTTGGAATTTCTGAGTACAAAGGTTTTCATAAAAATTCCGAGCACAAGGCTTTGCTCGGAATTTCCAAGGACAAGACTTTGCTTGGAATTTATGAGCATAAGGCCTTGCTCAGAATTTATGAGCATAAGGCCTTGCTCAGAATTTCCGAGCAGGAGACACCCTACGGAAATTATGAGCACAATACATTCCTTCTTGTTTTCCGAGCAGGACACACTCCCTCGGAAGTTCTTAGCAGAACACACTCTCTAGGAATTTCCTAGCGGAACATATTCTGTGAATCTTGTAAACGAACACTTTTCTTTGACAAGATGCTTGGACAGTTTCCAATATCTCTCTACGGATGCGCGACTAGCCGTAATCCATCTTCAAAACGATAACTTTACGCTTCTATCCGTTAATAGAATTTCCGAATAAGTTATATGAAATATTAACTTGAGCCTAACCCACAAGACTCATATTTCCTAGACTTTAGGCCGAGTCAAGAAACTTAAGCTCAGACGGACTCAGATCATCCCTTTTTGGCCCATTCGGCAGAACAAGGTAAAGCGCAGAAGGATAATTGCATAAACAAAAAGATATATTCGAAGAAGAACAAGAGAAGATAATTCCGAGCATGAAGAGGAAAATCCAAGTAAAAAAGTAAATCCCAAAGGAAATTAGATATGCAATAGCATGAAGATTTCAGAAATCTTGCAGGCGAATATCCTCGTAGCCGACTCGCCGCGACTATATAAGACGAAGGACTTCCTAGGATCAAGCGATCTCAAAAAACCCTAGCAACTATATTTAAACTTTTCATAAGATTTTTCTCTTTGTACTTTGTTTCCGATTCAACTTATCAATAAAATATCTTACGGGTCTCTTGTCGTTTCGTTTACTTTTGATTCTTTTGTTCCCTAAAAGTTTTGCTGTACAAAAATTGACACTTCGAGTTTCGACTATCACAACCAAGCCGATAATCAATCCACCACCGACAAGGATGGATGAAGGAACGCAGTAACTAGGACCACCAGCCAATCAATTTCGTCGCATCAGGCTTGATTGCCCTTGATTTGACGAAGGAGATCCGACCGAGTGGTGAGTAAACTCAAGCAGTAACTCGCTTTACATGAAATAACAATGGAACAGAGAGTTAACTTTGCATCATATTATCTCATGGATGAAGAAAACACTTGGTGGAAATCTATTGATATATCATGGTTTTTCTAGGTTTTCAACCATGATATAGATGTATATATTGAGTCTTCTACCTGGTTTTAGAGTCTATTGAGTCTTCTACAGGTAAACTTGAGTTTGGAGCAAAGGATGGGATTATGGGACGTTTCTGGTGATTTGTGCAACGAGCTGAACTTGTTGTCTTGACCATGATTGAATGTCGACCGACACTGGCTTGGATGTCGGCCGACACTGGACGCGACAAAACAATACCCGAGAGTTGAAGACAAGTTTTGAAGATTTGCAGAACTGCCCATAAGTTTTCCCTAATTCTAAACTGACTCCAAAACGTGTTTAGTGAGTTTTATTAGGGTTCCAGACTCATTATTATCTTTTATCTTGTTCTTACTTTGCTTTTGCTTGAGAGATTGAGAGATTTTGGCTAGGGTCTGATTCTTGCTACTTGTAACGCTTGAGAGAAGAATTCCGAACCCCTTTTACTTATATCTACTCTGTTTCTGGTTTTCTATTCATGATGTGTTGTTTGTTACTGATATGTCTGAGTAGTAACCTAGTTAGATTTAGGAATTTTCACAAAGGTTTTATGCTTGTTTGATAACTGATTGATTAGGATTCACCATTTGTTTGTTCATCACCTAAGTGTGCTTAATACTGAATTCTGGACTGATCACCTAGGGTTTAGATCTGAGATAATTAACAATAGTACGAGAGTGTGAGTTATAATCTGAAACAAACTTAGAGTGAGCAATTTGACTAGGTACAAAGATATTTAGTCTAGGAAAATTGTGAACCGATAGAACCTGTTCTTAATGCTTGTTTAGAACTCTAGTATCACAAAGAGATTTGGATCGCTAGGTTGCTAGATATAGAAATAAGCTCAGCGAGAATTGGATTATTTAGCATTGTGTTTCTAGTTCTTGAACCTGTTTTAATCTTAATCCAGTTAGTTAAGTATCTTACATTGCATAATTCCCGAGAACTTACTAAGTCTAGCGCCTTTCTCTTATTGAAAACACCTTCCTGTTTGCTTGCTTTTGTTTACTGCTTTCTCTAGATTTGATTTAGCTTAACTTGACAACTCGTAATATATCGTGTGACTGTGAGTCCTTGTGGATTCGATACCTGAAATACTACAATAGCATAACTGTGCACTTGCAGTAGAATAGGGAAAAAACTAGAACCTATCAGCTATCTCCAAGGCGATTAGGCTCGATCAAAACAACGCAACTTGGGAAACATTTGACCATGAGATGTGGACACGGTTTGGACCATGCGAAGGCAAAAACTTTTATCAGGCATTGTCTAAGATCCCTCAAACATGAACTTTACGAGACTAACAAAATGAGTTCGAGCGGTTAATGAACAAGGTCGATAATTGGTCAGATGAAGCTCTTGTGAGGACTTTTCTTGGTGGCTTGAAGGACACAATTTCAGACAATATTCGTATGTTCTCTTCAAAGACATCGCGATCAGTGATCAGTTTGGCTCGTATCCGAGATGATCAATTACAGAGGCAGCATAAGACATTTACCCACAACAAGCAAACATCTAATTCACCAAGTTCCGATGAGAAGAAAATATTTGAATATGGAAGGAAAAGAAACGCAAAAAGAATACATGCCTGTGTTTTAGTTGCGATGAGAAGTATGTACACGACCATATGTGTCGCACTTCTCAGTTACTTCTCATGGAAGGAGAAGACGCTGATGACGAAGAAGAAGATATCTTCCATGAATCCAAAGATCCAGAAATAACGCTTCACGCACTCACATGGAATTCGCCTAAATCAATGAATTGCATCCACAATTAATCACCAACACTTGATTGTGTTAATCTATAGCGGCTCTAATCACAATTTTTTCTCTGATAAGGTAGCTAACTTGTTGAATTTGAAGCTCATTCCAACGACGCCCTTCAATGTTCAGGTCGCCGATGGTCAACCACTTTGTTGTCGTGGAGCTTACCGGCATATGTCCCCTTCGCTATCGATTTCTACGCACTACCACTCACTGGTCACAACTTTTTTTGGGAATTTACTGGCTAGAACAAGTGGGCCCCTTATTAGTGATTGGAAAGCCTATTCATTAAGATTTGAGTGGGCAGGGAAAGAGGTGGCTTTATAAGGGCTGAAATCTAAAAAAAATCATAAGCCCAACCCGAACAATTGTCAAAGAAGCAAAACAAGGCCAAAGGTGTTTTGCTATCTCTTGTCACAAATCAAACTGCACTGTTTCCACAATAGTTACATCTCTGCAGCATCTCCTTTCCAAGTTCGACAACGTTTTCCAAATTCCCAATAGCCTTCCACCGCCCGAGAAATTGAGAACCATCTCACACTCAAGGAAGTCTCTGATCCGGTGAACGTCCGTCCTTATCTATATGTGCATTTCAAGAAAAACGAAATTGAGAAGTAGATGCAAGTGATGATTGATGCTGGATTGATTAGACCAAGTTCAAGTCTTTCCTCTTCTCTTGTTCTCCTGGTCAAGAAGAAGGATGTGTCATGGCGGTTCTGTATGTATTATCACGCTTTAAATTCTTTTACGGTGAAGGATATATTTCTAATAACAACGGTGGACGACAACATGCTTGATGAATTACACGGTGTGACGGTTTTCACAAAAATCGATCTAACAACGGGTTATCATCAAGTGCGTGTGCATTCTCCAGATGTCCATAAAACGTCCTTTCGAACTCATAATGGACACTACAATTATCTCGTATTTCAGCTTATGCAACACTCCATCAACCTTTCAAGCACTGATGAATTAAGTATTTCGACAACATCTCCGCAAAATTCTTCTTTGTGTTTTTTTGAAGATATATTGTTGTATAGCAGATCATGGGAAGAGCATTTAGAGCATGTACGTGTCGTCATGGAAATTTTGCAACATCATAAATTGTATGTGAAGCTCAAGAAATGCGAATTTGGAACATCCAAGCTGGAATACTTAGGGCATATAATATCTGGTACGGGTGTCAACGTGGATCAGACAAAAATTCAAGCTATGGTGGAGTGGTCCAGTCCGACAACAATCACAAAACTTCGTGTATATTTGGGTTTAACGGGATATTACCACAAGTTTGTTCGATATTACGGTGTTATTGTGCGTCCACTGACGTATATTTTGAAGAAGGGGGACTTTTCGTGGTCTGAAGAAGCAAAAAAAGGCATTTGAGAATTGAAACTCTGCCATGACATCAATGCTGACATGGCCATTCCAGATTTTAATTCTCCATTCATCATCTAGACTGATGCTTTAGGTGACGGAATAGGCGCGGTTTTGACAAAGAACGAACAACCACTAGCATTCATGAGCGTTCACTGGATATTGCCAAAAGGAACTGGTCTACTTACGCTCGCAAGATGATCATAATTGTGGTTGCTATTAGTACCTGGCGTCCATATCTCTTGGGCAGGCACTTAACGATACAAATAGACCAGCAGAGCCTCCGTATCTTGCTTTAACAACTTATTCTCACGCCGGAGCAGCAAAAATAAATAGGAAAATTGGTTGGATACGATTACGACATCACTTACAAACCTGGTTCAGAAAACAAAGTGGCTGATGCTCCCTTTCGTCGTATGGACAGACCATGTTTGAATGAGGTATTTACTCAAGATTTAGCTATTTGTAATGAGTTACTTCAACTGGCAAAGACAGACCCATATTTTCTTCGTATTGGGAAGCAAGCAGATACATTACCCAATCAACCTTACACGTGGAGAAATGGGTTGATGCATTTTCACAATTGAGCGGCGATTCCACCGACTTCACCTCTCATTTCTAAGATTCTCCATGAACATCACAGTACGCCAATGGGTGGCCATTCCGGAGTTCTCCAAACATTTAAACACCTTGCCTCACAGTTTTATTGGCCTTCAATGCATCGTAAAGTTCGAGAGTTCGTGGTTGCATGTGATACTTGTAAACGAGCTAAGTCTGATAGTCTCTCCGGTGGGCTTCTTCAACCTATTCATATTCCGAGACAAGTGTGGAAAGACATATCAATGGATTTTATCAATGGTTTTCCCAAATCTGATAACCATACAACGATCATGGTGGTGGTCATTCACTTGAGAAAATCTGTTCATTTGGTGCATTTTATCAAATGTAAACTGCAAGGTCGGTTGCTATTAAGTTCATTGACTTCATTTTCAAATTGCATGGTATTCCTAAGTCAATCGTGAGTGATCGTGACTCGGTTTTTGTGAGCTCCTTTGGTCGAGAGCTATGGAGACTCTCAAGAACTCTATTGCGTATGTCGTCGGCTTACCATCCACAAACGGACAGTCAATCGGAAGTAGTAACCGTTGCATTGAGCAGTTTTTGAGATGTTTTGTGCATAACAGGCCTAAGCAATGGAGTTCACTTTTACCATTGTCAAAGTATTGGTATAACACCACTCACCATTCTTCCATCGAGATGAAACCGTTTCACGCTTTGTACGGTTTTCTTCCACCCCCACTCCCTGGTTTCGAATCCGGCTCCACACCAATTCAGGAGCCTGATGAACAGCTAGTCACTCGTGATGAGATTCTCTCATAACTGAAGAAGCACTTGCAGTTGGATAATCAACGGACGAAGGCTGCCACTGACACAAAACACAGAGACATTTCTTTTGTTGTTAGGTGTCTAAAATTGCAGCCTTATTGCCAACATACTCTCTTTCGAAGGACTTCTCAAAGTCTTTTAACTAGTTATTTTGGTCCATTCCAGATTGACGCTCGCATTGGTCCTGTCGCTTACCGTCTAAAGCTATTGATCATGTATGTTTCAATAAAGTGAAGTCTGGTGAAACAGTCTAAAGTCTGGAGTGAAGTCTAGCATATAACATCGACGACTGGACATATAACATCGACGATGTCAGAGTCGATGTCATGCCAAAACAGACAGTGAAGTCTGGAGTACAAAAGTGAAGTCTGGAGTTCGGATTAAAATGACAGGCTGTTTAATTTGTCCTCTAGCTAATTAGGTTTTAGGTCATTCTTGTGTATCCATCTTATATATTATGTTTGGCCGCCTAATATCAAAACCTAAGTCATTTTTGTTACTATTCTCTCTTCTTGTCCTTGAGCAAACCATTCTTCCATTTCTGAATCTTCAAGCTTAAATCTATCTTAAAACAAACATGGTATCATAATAATAGAGTTATTGGTCTTTGATTCTCTCTATTCTCTTATTGATTCTACTCGTTCTTAGTTCTAAATCTGTGTTTTTCTCTTCATTTCTTCTCTTCAAACTGTTTCTCTTCTCTGAAACCTTCAAGCTTCATCAATGGAAGACACTGTCCAAGTAAACTCAAGCCTACTGTCATTCATGTGGTTCTCAAAGTTTTAAACTACAAGACATGACAGAGAACAACCAAGACTGCAATTCTGTGGTAGAGGACTTTGGGAGCATATTCTTGAGGACAAGACACCGCCTGATGAAGATCCAAATGGGAAGAAAGATGAAGAAATAAAAAGGAGGATGCAAGGTGGTTTCAAGAAGACCAATCAGTTCTGGGTTTTCTTCAAAACTCACTAGATCCTTCCATCCATGAAGCTTACTCCCATTTTGAAACTGCTAAATCACTTTGGGACACTCTCAAGAAGATGTATGGTGATGTCTCTAACCTCAGCCGTGTGTATGAAGTGAAGAAGACAATAAGTGACCTTCACCAAGAGGATTGTGAGTTCACCGAGTATCTTGGGAAGTTCTCATCTGCTTGGTCTGAGTTTGACACGTTAAGGCCAAGCACCATGGACCCAAAGGTTCTTAATGAAAGGAAGGAGCAAGACAAGATCTTTGACTCGTTCTCAATCTGAATCCGGTCTACAATGATGTTATCAAGTCCATTCTAAGGGAGAATACTCTTCCTGACTTTGAAGAAGTGTGCTCAAGGATCCAAAAGGAACAAGGGAGCATTGGGCTGTTTGGAGGAAAAGGGGACCTTGTCACTTCCAACAAGAGCGTGTTCAAGCAAGAGGAAAGGAAGGTTGTCTTCTGTGACCATTGCAAGAAGAAATGACGTGCAAAGGACAAGTGCTGGATCCTTCACCCCCATCTCAAGCCATCCAAGTTAAAATACTCAAGGGCCAACATCTCTCAAGAGACTGTGAATGAGCAGGCGACTTCATCCCCTCAAGGAGGAGAGCTTGCACTCTTCACCAACACTGATTATGTGAGAAGGAGTGATTTGTAGGACCTCATCAAGGATTATGCCTCCAAACTCTTTGGTATCATTGTATTGTCTCATAAACTACTTGCTAAATCTGATTAGAACTTGGTAGTAGATTCAGGAGCATCTCACCACATGATTAGTAATGCTAAGTTGTTAAAAGACATCAAAACCTGCCCAAGGAAGAGTAACTATTGCCGATGGTCAAGGTTTTCCCATTGAAGGAACATGAAAGTAAAGATTGTTTAACAAGGATAGTGATACCCTCTTTGTGCCTAAGTTTAAATCCAATCTCTTATCATTTAAAGGATTACTAAACACTTGGACTGCAATGTTATCTTTTCACCTAATGAGGTGTGCTTTCAGGATATTAAGAATGGAAGGGTACTTGGCAGTGGTGGAACAAAAGATGAGCTTTATCTACTTGAAAACACCAATCCAAGCAATTCGGATTCCTTAGCTTTCAATTTATGTTTTCCGGTTAATCAATACATTTTGTGGCATGCTAGACTCGGACATCCTCATGCTAGAGCTCTGAACTTGATGTTGCCTAACACTACTTTTGATCATTCGACTTGTGAAGCTTGTATTCTTGGAAAAAATTGCAGAACAGTCTTCCCTAAATCTACCACTATCTATGAAAACTGCTTTGATCTAGTGCGTTCTGATGTTTGGACTTCACCTTGCCAGTCTAGAGATGGGAACAAGTATTTTGTGAAATTAATAGATGAAAAATCAAAATATACTTGGGCCACCTATTTCCCATCGAAAGATCGATTTTATGAAGTTTTCATTCACTTTCAAAACTACATTACAAAACTAAACTACATTACAAAGATCAAATTGTTGAGATCAGACAATGGGGGAGAATATACAAGTCAAAGATACAAGGCTAATCTGAACAAACATGGAATCCTACATCAAACAAGCTGTCCACATACACCTCAACAAAATGGAGTGGCTGAGAGAAAGAACATACATCTCATGGAAGTTGCTAGGTTCATGATGTTCCATACCAATGTGCCTAAAATATTTTGGGGAGATGCGGTCTTAGCATCTTGTTATCTCATCAATAGGATTCCAACAAAAGTTCTCCAAGACATCTCACCATTTGAGGTTCTGAACAAAACTCAACCTTTTATTGAATACTTACGTGTGTTTGGGTGTGTGTGTTTTGTACATATTCAGGTGATCAAAGAAACAAGCTAGAGGCTAAGAGCACAAAGTATATGTTCCTTGGATACTCTACAACTCAGAAGGGTTATAAATGTTTTGATCCAAGCAACAACCGCACATATGTGTCAAGAGATGTTAAGTTCATTGAGGGGCAGGGGTACTATGAGAAAAGGGATTGAGAAGGATTGAAAGATATTTCAAGATCTCCGTCTGACCTTGCTACAAGTCTGAGGTTTCTCTTGGATTATTTGGGAAATAACTCTCCTAAAGTACCAAGACAAGGGGAAACACAAACAAGAAGTCATCAAGAAGATTTGCAAGAAGAAGAATCAGTGACAGGCATCAAGAACCAACTCCTTTGACATGCATCACACAGAGAAACAAACAAATGAGCGTCTCTAAACATAGTAGGCCACCAAAAGCCTGCTTGCGGAACCTTAGCCACTGTCTTGAAAGTAGCGAAGTGTCCAGCATAATCTGATCCATGGCAGTGAAATAGGACTTCTGAAACCTCTGATTTTTAAATGCATCTCCTGTAAATGCCATTCGAACAGTAGTACAGATAAGGATCATCCCAATAGAATCTTCTCAATTCTCTTAAGAACTTCTTATTTGCATACCCCTTGAGATCATCTGGTTCAGTTTGTGAAGACAGGTAATTAGCAATATTAGCAAACGATGGTCGATCGGTGTCAAGCCAGAGGAAAAATCCATGTTCTAGTGACCAATTTGAACCTTTAAAGGTTTTAAGTTCGTACCGCCTTGTGTCGGTTGAGGCTTAAAGGTGCATCGATCGACTCACTGTTTACCCAAGTTGTGTCGATCGTCGCAAGTGTTGCGTCGATCGATGCATTCTCTGCAATCCTTATGTTCTGCATATTTTTGTCCAATTCAGTCCAAACTATTGTCTCAATCAAATTGACGTTCTCCTCAGGCATAAAATCCCTTGATCCTTGAGAGATGATCATCAACTTCATGTTCAACTCCCTTTTTGTCTTTGTCCTCAATGTCAAACTCTTGAAGAATGAGAATCCATTTCAAAAGCCTTGGCTTTGCCTCTTTCTTCTGCATCAAATACTTCAGAGATGAATGGTCTGTATGTACTATCACCTTCGATCCAACCAGATAGGGGAGAAACTCTCAAAGGCAAAAACAACTGGCAACATCTAGTGTTATACTGACATAATAGATAACATGAAGTTTCTTGTCCTTGTTCTGCCCCAGAACAGCTCCTACAGCAAAATCACTTGCATCGCAAATAACCTCAAAAGGTAATTCCCAATCTGGTGGTTGTACTATAGGAGCACTCACTAACACTTGCTTGGTCTGTTCAAATACAGTCTGGCAGTCTGCAGTGAACTTAAATTTTGCTTCCTTACATAGCGAAGCAGTTAGTGGTCTAGCAATCTTACTGAAATCTTTGATGATCCTCCTATAGAGACCAACATGTCCTAGAAAGCTCCTCACAAAGTTCACAAAATCTGGCGCCTTCAAGCTAGTCATCACCTCAATTTTGGCGTGGTCTACTTGAATCCCTGCTTCTGATAATCTGTGCCCAAGAACAATACCATCTCTGACCTTAACAGATAGCAGGCTCGTCCTCAAGGTGTTCAAACTCTTGAACTGAGCTTAGCAGAGCTCTCTCCAATGGATCCTCATCATGGGTCATGTGAAAGAATTCCTCTGCCAAATCACTCAGTGTATCCACATAGAAAGTCCGTCTGTCGATGGTTGGTCTCTTCACCAGCTGATCCATGTCAAAACCCATCTTCGGATCACCCACATTCAGAATGATTTTTCCCTTCTTACAGTCAATCATCGCACCAACAGTAGATAAGAATGGTCTACCCAAAACCAGTGGATCCTTTGGTTCCTCTCCATATGCTCCAATACTCCCTCTGGAATCCTGACAGTTTTGTTTTCTAAAACCAATGAGATTTTAGTAGGCATAAATTCTTTCACCCAAGCTCCTTAGCAAAAGAGAAGGGCATAAGGTTCACACTTGAACCAAGTTCGCAGAGTGATCTCTCAATTTTGTCTCTGTAGATAGAGAAACCCAACACAAAACTCCCTGAATCCTTTAGTTTCTTAGGAATCCTGCCCTGAATCACAACACTGCATACCTTAGAGATCATCAAAACACCTTCCTCATCAGTCATGTTACCAGATAGCATGTCCTTCAGACATCTCTTCATCACAGGGATAGTCTTTAGACCATCAATCAGTGGAACCTCAATCAGCACTTTTCTCATCATCTCTTTGCACTTAGCCAATTGTAGCTCGTACTTAGACTTTCGGGGGTTCTTTGGGAAAGGAACCTTAGGGTTATAGACTCTCTCATCAGCAGTCTTGAGCTTTTCAGCATTTGCAGTCTGTGCGTCGATTATCACTGGCGGTGCATCGATCGACGGGGGAAACGACCTTTGGGTCGATTTTAGTCTGAGATTCCTGACTCGCAGTCTGCATTGATCAATGTGGAGGTGCAACGGTCGTCGCACTCTGCAACTCTTGGATTTCATCCCCCATCTCCCCAATCTCAACGATTCCTCCAAACTTAGATTCTTTTTCTGAGCAGAATGAGTTCCTTACCACTCCTCAAATGAGATTGCATTGCATGGGTACTTACTATTAGAATATGTTCTCCCTGAAAGAGTCCCATCTTTCCTTTTCTTGCAGACCCAGCAGTCTGTGCAACCTGAATATCCAACTTCTACACTTGAGTACTCAAGGCATCAATCTTTCCATTCATATCCAAGTACAGAGCATCAATCTTCCCATTAAAATCCATTATACTCTTCTGTTGTCCTTCCAGAAGCTGCTCCAACATTCCCATCATCTTATCAGATTGCTTATTGTAAGGAGGAACAAGCTGATAGGTGGAAGTTCCATAGTTCCAAATGAAGCTCTTAGTAGTGTTTCTAAGGCTGTTATTGCTCTGAAAAGGCTTCTGGTACTGAGGCTTAGGAGTGAAACCATAAGAGTTTTGATTGCCTGTGAAAGCACTCCTTTGACCCATTCCATTATAGCCACCTCTACCTTGCTGATTCCAAATCTGTTACCCTGAAAACCAGACCCACCAACGTAGTTCGCATCCTCTTCTTCGCAGCCACCATCATCATCAAACATCTCAACATTCTGAGAAAAATGAACATTCTTCTTCCCAGCAGAAGACTGTGGACATAAACACTCTTGTTCTTCATATCTGCCATATGTGAGCTATCAACCTTTCCACCATACTTCTATCGCTCCAAATATGCGTTCTTAGTGCTATTTCTATTCACCAAGTTCTCAATAAGCTCCTTAGCTTGCTTTAGAGATTTGGTGTTGAAGTTCCCATTGCTAGCAACATCCAAAGCCACCTGATACCACAAATCCACACCTCTGAAGAAAATGTCCAGCAGCTGAACTTCAGAGAAATCATGATGTGGACAATCCCTCTGGTAACTATTGAAGCGTACCCAAGCGAGTTTGAGAGGCTCTAAGCTGATCAGATCTAGTATCATCATAGAAATGTCTCATGAACTTCCTCTTAAGTGCATTCTAAGTAGCCAGAGTACCAGGTGGCAGTTGCTTCAGCCAATTTGCAGCTTCTCCTCCAAGTGAGTGCTCAAAAAGCTTACAATGCAGGAAATCATAACTCACTCCATTGTGATTCATTCATGTGACCAAGGACCCAAATTTCTCAGTATGGTCCATCGGATGCTCATGTGAGAGTCCCTGAAAGAGATGTTATCCCACTAGAGTGTAGTAGGAGGTCTTCAACTCAATGTCATTCCTCTAAATAGGAGGAGGCATAATCGCAGATCGATTGGCATAAAACTCATCAAGTCTGCTGTAATCAGCATGAGTCCTCCCAACTGGTGCTTCAGGTTGCGCTTCAACTCGCCGAGCTTTAACTTGTGGATTTCCTTGTCCACCAGCGCCTCCACCTTGAGCTCCAGCATTAGGATCAATAATTTGCTGCTTAGGTACAAGGATCCCATTGCCTTCTGCATCAATTCTATGTCCCCTATCATTGTACAGATTGCTCTGCAAATCCCTCAGAACACCTTTTGAATCTCGAACCAAAATCACAGCCCTACGATTCATCATCTTCACTGGCTTTTGAACTTTTATGTTTGTCCTTTCTAACCTTGCAAGTTCCTCAAGTCTGAGATTCACAAGTTCTTTGTCCGGGTTGCTTCTGAGTGCACGGTTAGGCATGCACTAAATGATTCACAACAGATGCTGTTGGAATTTCTAGCAGTTCCTAATCAGATTAGCAACCCTAGGTATAAATTCCATAGCCTAGGATCTAGGGTTCAGGTATATTGAATCACAACAGATCTCGAAGATACCTGGAAGTTATGCAGCGGAAGATGATCAGATATTCAAGATTCACGAGCGCCTCAAATGCTGTGCCTCTATTGGTATCCACACGCACACAAACTGAATAGATGGGATGCTAGTGCCGTCAGAGATCAGATCTCTCAAGAGGTTTTCTGTTTCTTTTGGTGGCTGTAAATTAGGTTAGGTTTTTCGTAAAAGTCGTGTGTATATCTTATATATATATCAACTTTTATCACGACCACGATCTGTGTCGATCGATGCACCTTGTGTGTCGATCGACACAGCCTCAGAAACTTGTTATTGAATGCATATCAAATATGTATTCACTAGATCATTACATTAATGATCAACCTCATATTCTATGTCCAGTTTGCTTAGGTGTGTGACCCTGTAGGATCATATAACACTAGCAATGAGTTCTAAACTCATTGATCATAAGTGGCTTCTAGCAAAGCATTATGATTGCCCAGTATTATATGACTTGTCTTATCTCGACAATACAACTTTCACTTAGAGCAAGTACAATAGATTTTAGGACATTCCCAACAATCTCTCACTTGTACTGGAATCATCTATTCCTATAATCCCTTCGTCTCTACATCTCGATCTGGCATAAGGCAAGATCTGTGTCATCCTTATTAAGCCAAAATAATGTTCATCGAACTCCGATTTATACTGACAAGACAAACGACTGACAATCACCTCGTTTGAGTGTGGCCACACATTTCTCAGTATCAAATCTTTGATGGGCCCTGAGACATTTATCTCCTTTTACAGGAGGGACAAATTCCATCTTGTTCCATCCCTGTTCCTTCACACACTTCATGATACGCCCAATCAATGCCTTTATAATCACCAGTTACGGTTGACGTTTGACAAAGTTAAAGCGGACCAATTCATATGCAAGAAAACATGATGAACTCAGGTCTAGGGACTATACTCTATAGTCGTAATGAAACTCTCATGACACTTATTTAACTATCCTGCAGAGTTCTTATTGGTGGGTCATGTTCGATCCTGTGTTCTTTAACACATATCTATGTGTTTGACTTTAATACTCTTATTAATGACTTCATGAAACTTAGTCATCAGTCACCTCACATACTAGTCTCACGCGGTTGTTAGTGTCCTATTTTAACAACCTTGACCAAGGACCAATCATAATTTATGTCATTTATTATCTATAGGGTTTCATGATCAAGTCACATACTTGATGACCTATAAAATGTCATAAATTGCTTTGGGACTATTATTTAATAGCATGATTAAATAATACTGATGTCAGATTTCAATAACATAATCAAATTATGTTTATACGAACATCACGTCATAACTAAAATCAACAACAATGACTCCCACTGAAATTAAGATCACATCTTAAGACATCTAATGCCTCTAGCAGTAGTCTGACCCTCATTCTCTCTCGCTCAGCGTGTGTCGAAGGACACTGCGTCTTGCTAAGAGTAATGCCAAGTGTCATTGGCATGAAGCCCTTCTTGGAATCATGCATACTGGACCTGTGCAAGACCTTATCATCATAAGTATCTTTTCACAATCCAATTAGCTTATCCAATCTATCTCTATAGATTCTTATTCCAAGAATGTATACGGCTTCTCCCATATTTTTTTTTAATCTAAAACAACTTTCGAGTCAAGTCTTAACAGACTGAAACAATGGAACTTCATTTCCGAGAAGCAGTATGTTATCAACATACAATACTAGAAATGTAACTGCGTTCCCACTAGTCTTCTTGTAAACACACGCTTCCTGTTCGTTCCTGATGAAGTCAAACCTTTTGACTGCTTTATCAAAACGAAAATTCCAACTCCGAGATGCTTGCTTCAATCCATAAATGGATCGATGAAGCTTGCATACCTCCTAGCAGCATTAGGATCAATGAAAACATTTCAAGTTGTAACATGTACACATCCTCTTCCAGAATTCCATTAAGGAAAACTGTTTTCACATCCATCTGCCCGTCCTTATAATCGTAATGAGCGGCGGTTGCTAGTAGAATCCGAATAGACTTAAGCATAGTGACTGGGGAATAGGTTCCTTCATAGTCAATACCATGAATTTGCTTGAAAACTTTAGCCACCAACCTAGCTTTGTACATCAGAATATTACCATTTTCGGAGTCAGGGCTCATCATTGCTTCTTCAAAATTCGCAGGCCCGTCACTTTCAATGATCAACAGATCATGGCAATTGGTCACGAGAAATCTACATTTCTCGGGTTCGTGACGGATCCTTTCGGATCTGCGAGCTTCAGTTTTGCGTAAAAGTCGCGCACATATCTCATATGTAGACTTTTACCACAACCTAATTAACCAAGATTTAAACCGTAGTTAATTAAGTCATAAACCAAAATCAATATTTTGGTTCGCGATCTGTGTCCATCGATACACATTTGTGTCGATCGACACTTCTTCAGAAACTCGCCATTTAAATGTATGTCAAATATACATTCACCAGATCCTTGCAAACCTCAGGCACCACAGTTGCAGGTTCTACAACTCTTTGTAGATCTAGCTGCTGCTCTTCCTCATCAGGTTGAGCAGTCTCCTGTGATTCTCGAATTTCTTCGAGTTGTACTTTTACTCCCACTGTTCTTCCTGGAAAGAAAATCTTTCTAAAAAAACATTGTTCCGAGCAACAAACAATTTGTTCTCGGACCGGTTGTAAAAGTAACATGCCTTGGTTTCGTTAGGACAACCAATGAGCTTCTCAGAGATTTAATGTTTTATATAAGCCTCACAACCCCAAATCTTCATGAAAGACAAATTAGGAACATTTCCAGTCCACATCTCATGTGGTGTCTTTGTAACTGATTTTGATGGAACCCTATTTAGTGTAAACGCAGACGTTTCTAGAGCGTATTCCTAGAAGGATATTGGAAGATCTGAGCGACTCATCATTGATCGAACCATATCTAATAAAGTCCGATTCAGGAGGACTGAGTTGTGAAACAATTCCACAATCTCTCGGATGATCACTGAATTCTTAGCTTAAGTATCCACCTCCACGATCTTATCGTAGAGCTTTAATACCTTTGCCAAGTTGATTATGTACTTCATTCTGGAACTCTTTGAACTTTTCAAAAAATTCCGATTTATGTCTGATTAAATAGTCATAACCATACCTACTGAAAATATCAGTAAAGGTAATGAAGTACTGAAAGTTTCCTCTAGCACTTTTGCTCATCGGGCCATACACCCCAATAAGTCTCTGGGCCTTTCATTTCTGTTCGTTCGCGACCTGTGTCGATCGTTGCACCTTTTGTGTCGATCGACACTACCTTTTGTTGAAAAGGGCCTTCTTCATTTTACCCAATAAACAAGATTCGCATTTCTCACATGATTCATAATCAAGTGAGCCCAAAAGCCCATCACTATGGAGCCTCTGAATCTGTTTCTCATTTATATGGCCCAAACGACAATGCCAGAGAAAGAGTTTGATTCGTATCACTTGAATCTCTTGGTACTAATGTTATAGATAGGCACGTTTTTGTTTTAGAACATAAAAATCCATTCTCTAATGGACCGCTACCATAAAATATATCATTGTAATCAAATGAATAACACTTATTCTTAATTTGGAAACTGATATCCTTCTATTTCCAAACAAGGAATAGAAATAGTATTTCTGCTTAAAGCAGGTACATAGTAGCAGTTCTTAAGTTCAAAACCAAGCCAGAAGGCAAAACAAATGAAATGTTCCTACGGCTAATGCAGCAACTCTTGCTCCATTTCCACGCGCAGGTCCACTTGTCCTTTCTCCAAAATTATACTTTTGCTTTGGCCCTGCATATTTTCACAAAATATGAGCACTACAGCCGGTATCCAATACCAAATAAGTAGAACCATAAGAAGTAACATTTACTTCTATAACATAAATACCTGAAGAAGAAGTCTCGTACGTCTTCTTCAGCTTCTCATAATCTTCCAGGAATTTATTGCAGTTTCTTTTCAAATACCCATAACCATTACAATAATGGCACTTAACATCTTCAGAAGGACCAGGTTTAACCTTAGGAGCATGGTCAGATTCGCTTGGATTCACAATCGAGCTCATCTTGCCATCACCTTTGTTCTTACCAAGTTTCTTAAACTTATTACCCTTTTGTACTATAAGAACATTTGGGGTGTCCTACTTGATGTTAGGTTCAGCAGTCTTGAGCATCACATGCAACTCAGTCAATGTCTTTGTTAAGTTATTCATATTGTAGTTCATAACAAAATGATCATAGCTTGACGGCAGTGACTGCAGGATGATGTCAGTAGCCAACTCTTGGCTAATGGGACAATCCAGTTTCCCCAGGTTATCAATATAACTCATCATCTTAATGACATGAGGACTAACTGGTCCGTCCTTTGGTAGCTTGCACTCAATTAGAGACTTAACCGTCTGGTATCTCTGAGTTCGTGCCTGCTCCTGAAACATACTTTTCAGGTTAGTGATCATCTCTATTGGCGACTCCACGTTCTCGAATTGCTTCTGCAAATCCGAGTTCATGGTAGCCAACATGAGACAACACACATCGACCACATCATTAGAATGCTTATCCCAAGCATCCTTTTCTGAATGCCAGGCATTGGCTCGGTACTTCTTAGGGAGAATTTTCTCAAGGACGTAGTCCTTTTTCTCCTGTTTGAGAACAATTCTCAAGTTTCGATACCATTCAAGAAAGTTGGATCCATTTAACTTGTCCTTCTCAAGGACGGATCACAGGGAGAAATTGTTATGATGGTTTGCGCTAGACATAGCTGAAAAACAAAGGTGGTTTAGTTATGATGTTTCAAGAAATGAGAAATCTTAACTATTAAGAAGACTCGCATTATATTCAAACAATGTTTCCTCAAATGAATATAATGATCCAAGACCCATACTTCACTAAACTTGAATGAGCCACTGGCTATCACCCAAATTTTAGCTATCTAGGTAAGCAACTACTTTGCTAGTTATATCCAATATAACTCTTGGTTGTGGATTGACATCTTATGTCCAATCCACCTGATGTCTCTGAGCCCAAAACGATTTTGATGGCCCAGTCAAGTAAACCAATCTCTTCAGTCATGTAATTGTTGATGTCTTGCACTGCAAGTCCATCAACACGATTACCTCCTGTCTTACTTATGTAATTGTAGACACCTTGCACTGCAAGTCTATCGCACAATGAAACAAGTCTTGACAGTTGACAAGATCGGGAAGACATCAAGGATTACTTGATATTTGGTTGAGGAACGGAACCTTTTAAAACGTTCAGTTTTATTATGTTTTAATTCTTCTAATTAAAATGATTTATCTTGGTTTGGTTTTGTGATTTCAGGTTCAATAACCTAAATAAACAGATCTTGTGTCGACCGACACTACTTTAGTGTCGATCGATGCAGATTGATCAAACCAATATGCGATAACGATCAGTCCAATTGATCTGGTTTTACGATAATCGGTTTGTGTCGATCGACACTACATTAGTGTCAGTCGATGCTAACCTTATCAAAATAATCGCAATAAATCGTTTTAGCGGTTTAACCAAGCTAGATAACCGGTCCAATCCAATTGAACCGATTAACCTGACCGTAAGGTCTGTGTCGACCGACACAACTCTTGTGTCGATCGTCACAGTTAGGTTAATCCTAAATTTTATTCGGGTTATCCTTATGTGTCGATCGACACCGGATTGGCATCGATCGACACAGTGCGATAGACCCTAATCGTTTTTCAAGCAAACAACCTAAGCTAGATTACTTTGATTAAAACGAGTTTTAGCATGCTTGTATTAACTCTACCGAGATTCATATTCAACTAATCTAATCAACATGCTACTGATTCAATAGAACCCTAAGGCTCTGATACCACTGTTGGAATTTCTAGCAGTTCCTAATATGATTAGCAACCCTAGGTATAAATTCCATATCCTAGGATCTAGGGTTCAGGTATATTGAATCACAACAGATCTCGAAGATACCTGGAATTTATGCAGCGGAAGATGATCAGATATTCGAGATTCATCAGCGCCTCAAATGCTGCACCTCTACTGGTATCCACATGCACACAAACTGAACAGATGGGATGCTAGTGCCGTTAGAGATCAGATCTCTCAAGAGGTTTTCTGTTTCTTTTGGTGGCTGTAAATTAGGTTAGGTTTTTCGTAAAAGTCGTGTGTATATCTTATATATATATATATCAACTTTTATCACGACCACGATCTATGTCGATCGATGCACCTCGTGTGTCGATCGACACAGCCTCGGAAACTTGTTATTGAATGCATATCAAATATGTATTCACTAGATCATTACATTAATGATCAACCTCATATTCTATGTCCAGTTTGTTTAGGTGTGTGACCCTGTAGGATCATATAACACTAGCAATGAGTTCTAAACTCATTGATCATAAGTGGCTTCTAGCAAAGCATTATGATTTCCCAGTATTATATGACTTGTCTTATCTCGACAATACAACTTTCACTTAGAGCAAGTACAATAGATTTCAGGACATTCCCAACAGATGCGTTAATCGATTCAAGATGAGTCGATTGTTTCTGTTCGTGAATGCGTCGATCGATGCTTAAGAGTGTCAGTCGATGCACTTGTTCTTCACGCAAACCCTGAAACGCCAAAGACAAAACGAAAATAGAAAATTTAGTAACTAAAATAAAGAAAAACGAAAAGCCTAGTCTAAACTCTAAACTTAAATCTATCAACGACTCAAAAGAGTCCCGGGCAACGGCGCCAAAAACTTGATATGCTCAGAGTTAAATTCTCTAAGTTACACTGCAAGTGCACATGCAAATGTAATATATAGGGGTCGTATCACATTGACTCAAGAATTCTTACGATAGAATATAAAGTGTCAAGAATAGCTAAGCAACAATAGTAAATAAGCAAGTAAATAAAAGCAGTAAACAGATCAGCAGACGGTGTGTTTATCAAATAATAAAAGTGCTAGGTCAAGGGAAGTTCTAAGAAAATTAGGTCATGCAGATGATCAGTCAATCATGAATCAAATTAAGGACCAGTTCTAGAACTCAAACACTGATGTAAAATTTATCAACTTCCGTTGCGAGAATTTACTAAGTCCAAACCCTAGAAATCCAAATTTCTTTGCAATTTGTAACTGATTAAACTAGCCTTAAGTGAAAGTTAGATTGGTTCACAGATTAGTTAAACCAAACTTCTTTGCAGATTAAATCAGATTCTAAATTACACTTTGGTGTCAATTTATAAACCTATGATCTAGATTCTAATTTATCAGATTAGAACTAGCTTTAAGAACAATTCAGGTTGAAGAACTTAACATGTTATTAATTGCTTAATTGATTAAATCAATCTAACATGCCATAAAAACCCTATAAGAATCCTTAAACCTAACAATTAATCTACACAGACATATTGAATGAAACAAACAACATAATATGAATAGATTGCATTAAGAAAGAGAAAAATGGGTTCAAAAGCTTCTCCAGAAGCAGTATATATTCGGATCAACCCCAAGCTCTAAAAACTCTCTAGCTAAAAATATGAATGTATAAACTGAATAAAACACCAAAAAATCCTAATATAAAGTGCTAAATATGTTTTGGGTCTCCTTTGTAAATAACCAAACTTTTGGGGCAATTCTGCAATTCTTCAAGTCTTCATTAATGTGCTGGAATTGGCGATCTGAGAGCTGCATCGATCGATGCATGTATGCGTCATTCGATGCGCAATTCGAAATCCGAAGGTGATTTCTGGTCATCACGGCATCAGTTCCAAATCTTGCCCTTAAAGCTTCACAATCTTCCGAAGTCCTCCAAACGTGTGTAAACCTATAAAATACCTGAAAAGACTCAAAGGCACTATAAAAGACTCGAATATTAACATATATCATGGCTTAAAACATGTAAAAACCATGATATATCAAGCGCGTCGATCGTTGCGATCCTGTGCAATGATTGTTGCAAAAGTTCCGAAATATGCGTCGACCATTGCACGCTTGAGTCGGTCGACGCACGCAGTTGCGAGACAGGTAAAAGTCACTGATCATAAGTACATTTTTGTTCCTATTTTTATTTTTTACCGAGCCTCAGTTTTGATTCCACTGGGGACAGTGTGTTTCAAGTGTGGGGGAGGTGGTAATGACATAATCTTTTTTTTTTTCGTAGAGTATGTTGAGTATGTTTTATTGAGTCAAAACAGTTAGTAAGAAACTAAGACTTTCTCAGGAGATCACTACACTTGCAGGAACCTAAATGACCGCTAGATGAGTTGCAGATTATCTTTGACTATTAGAAAACCCAAAGGACATCAGCGTACTAAGGACATTCATTTCACTTCAGGTATTCAGAGAATCCATTACTGACTTCGCCCTTAACTTGACTTCCTTTTTGATCATTTTGTTTGATAGAGGGGGATAGAAAAAATGGATAATTTTTTCTCACCTAGGGGCTTGGTATACTTTGAGTCAGATTCCTCTTTTAGTTATGACAAAACTTGTAAACCTGTCTAAATATGGTTACCTTCTCCCCTTAAAGTAAAAAATAGAGTATTAAACTGCGGATAAGCTAATTGCTTTGAAGTGGTCATGGGAGTTGTAGAGACCCTAATACCTTTTGTGATTCATGGAATGTGTCCAAAGTATATCCCAATGCGGGAAGAGCACTAATAAAAAAAAATGATACCCAAAGGGAAAATCAGTTGCTAAGGAAGGAAAAGGAGAAGAAAGGAACCAAAAAATGATATTAGAGTGGTTAGATGCTAATAGAAGAGTCCATGTGTTTTTAATCGATAATCCCTATGTGAGACCGCACTTATTAGATGATAGAAGTCAGTATGGTGAATTTGGATGCTCTGATTGTGATTGTGAAGTTTAGTTAAGACAATTTCTAAGTGTGGAGAAGTACATGTTAGTTTTGATGTCTGTAGGTTCATTTTTCATGTGGTTTACTAAGGGGAATATGAGTGTAGAATTTCGACGATGAAACGAGTTTCTGAAGTTTTCAAACTTCTACTCCTTATCTTGGTTTTCTGTTTTGCTTGAGGGCAAGCAAAGGCTAAGTGTGGATGAGTTGATATATCATGAGTTTTAGATGTTTTAAGCCATGATATAAGTATATACTCGAGTCTTTTGTAGTGTCCTTCGAGTCTTTTCAGGTATTTATAGGTTTGCACACGTTTGCAGAACTTTGGAAATTATGAAGCTTTTTTGGAAAAGATTGGAGTTGAAACCATGATGACCAGAAATAACTATAAGTGGTAGACCTGAGCATCGACCCACGCACCTATGCGCCGATCGACGCAGTGTCCAAATCTTGACCTGCCAGTGAATTAATGAAGTCTTGAAGATTCAAAGATTTGGCCCATAAGTTATTATTTACAAAAGAGACACAAAGCGTGTTATACACTTTATATTAGGGTTTTTGGTGTTTTATTTAGATGATAAATTCAGACTTTTAGATAGAGAGAGTTAGTTCGACCAAAAAAAAAAGCTAGGGAGAGTTTAGGAGCTTTGGGGCTGATCAGAACATGTACTGCTTTTGGAAAAGATTTTGAACCTCTTTTCTATTCTTGACTCTTTGTTAATGCAATCTATTCAATCTATGTTGTCTCTTTCATTCAATATGTCTGAGTAGATTTATTGTTAGGTTTAGGGATTTTCAAAGGGTTTTTATGGCATGTTAAATTGACTTAATCAGTTAAGAAATTCATAATCTGTTAGTTCCCCAACCTGAATATTTCTTAAAGCTAGTTCTAACCTGATCAATTAGAATCTAGATCATATGCTTTTAAATTGACACTAAAGTGTAATTTAGAATCTGATTTATTTAGGTTGAGCAAATTAGTTATCTGCAAAAAATTGGTTTAACTAATTTGTGAACAAATCGAACCTGCACTTAAGGCTAGTTTAATCTGTAAGAATTGCAAAGAAATTTGAATTTCTAGGATTTAAACTTATTAAATTCTCACAAATAAAGTTGGTTAGTTTTACATATATGTGTGAGGTCTAGAACGGTGCCTAATTCGATCATGATTGATTGTGAATCTTAACGACTTGATTTCCTAAAAAATCCCTTGACCTAGCGCTTTTAGTATTGATAACACAAACCGATTGCTATTTACTTTCCGCTGCTTATTTATTGCTTTATGATTATTGTTGTTTAGATAAATTCGATACTTGATAGTCTATCGTAAGATTCTTGAGTCTCTGTGGATTCGACCCCTATATAATATAGTCACATATGTGCACTTGCAATATAACTCTAGGGATTAAACTCTGACCATATCCGTTTTTTTGGGTTTGTAGGGTATTATTAGCATTTTGGTAAGCAGTTTGGAGCAACTGCTAGACCTTTGACTGCATTAACAAAAATGGTTTAATTTGTGTGGTTGGAGGAGGTTGAGCTTGCATTTAATAAGTTGAAGGAAGCATTGGGTGTAGCTCCAGTGTTGGCGTTACCACAGCTTGATAAACATTTGTGGTTCAAATTGATGCTTTTGACCAGAGTATATGAGCTGTACTCATGCAAGAACCTGATATGCTCAAAGTTTAATCCCTAGAGTTTCACTGCAAGTGCACATATTTGCAATTGTAGTATGTAGGGGTCGAATCCACAGAGACTCGTAAATATTATGATAGACTATAAAGCGTCGAATTAAGCTAAGAAGAATAATGAGTAAGCAATAAATCAAAGCAGGAAAGAAAATCAAACGGGTTGTAAGCATATAAGCAAAGCGTAAGGTCAAGAGAGTTCTAAAAAAATTAGGAAATCAAGCCAAACAATCAAACATGATCAAACCAGGTACGGTTCTAGAACTAGAATCACATAAGTATAACAAACCAACTTTCGTTGCGAATATTATTATGTCTAACAACCTAGCAAACCAACTTCCGTTGTGAGTTCCAAAGTTCTAAACATGCATTAATCTCAGGTTCTTTCGTTCACAATTTCTTAAGCCAAATTTCTTTGCGAATAGATAAATTGCTCATCTACGTTCTTTTCTAGCAGATTAATCAACTTTCTTTTCACCAATCAACCTAACATCAATAATCTAAGTGGCCAGTTCAGATTAAGCTTTAAGATCAACCTAGATGAAGAACTAGAAAGTTATGAATCCATATAGATCAGTTAACCTAATATTCCATGAAATCCCTAATGAGAATCACTAAACCTAACAAGTAAACTACTCAGACATGGCAATCATAACAATAAACATGTTTGAAATAGAAAGCATAAAGAGATCTATAGAAGAATAAAAGGGGTTTAAAATCTTCTTTTGTCAAAATATCTGATCAGCCCCAAAAAGCTCTCTTAATCTATACGAATGTAAAATAATGTGTGGCCTAAACAATGGCTTAAAACCATAATATAATAGTCTAAGCACATTTTGAGCTTCTTTGTAATTATGAGAAACTTCTGGGCCATGCTGCAAATATCCAAAGTCTTCATTAACTTTCGTAGAAACTCATGATCGACCTCTGTGTCGATCGACACAAGTAGTGCATCGGTCGACATAGAGTCTGAATGTCGACTCCAATATCTTCTCTCCCGCACGAACTCTCCAAATAGCTTCAGAATGCGCCATAATCACCAAAACACAATAAAAGACTCGATAATAAAGACATATATCATGGTCAAAACCCCCAAAATCATGATATATCAACACCACTAGCTTAGATTAGTCGTCCTTTGAAGGGAAAGAAGCTTCATCTTTCAATCTACAAAAAAGAGTTGTTGGCGGTGGTCTTTGCGTTGCATAAATGGCGCTATTATTTGCTGACCGGTCATTTTGCCATTCGAACAGATAAAAAAAGGTTTGAATATCTGTTGGAACAACGACTTAACACACCCATTAAACAACAATGCTTGCCAAAACTTTTGCAGTTTGACTATGAGATTTTGTATAAGCTGCAGATACTTTATCTCGAGTAGAAGGAGCTAAAATCTTGCATATGGCATTATCTGTTCTGGGATGCGATTTGGTGAAGTTTATTAATGAATCTTATGACCAATATAATGCAATCCGTCTGAAAATTCAAAAGTTACAGAAGACACCGAATGTAAAGAAACATTATGCTTGGTCACAAGGTGTTTTACGCAAGAAAAGTAAAATTGTCATTCCTGATAATGTAGATGTTAAGAAAAGATATTGCAGTGGTTACACTGTTCTGGAGCAGGAGGAAATTCAGGTCGTGATGTCACCTTGCAGAGGATTAAGGGAATTTTTTACAGGTAGAGTATGTCTACTGATATACAAGCGTTCATTAGGAGCTATACAATTTGCCAACAGTGCAAGTACGATTCTGCTGTATATCCAGATTTAATCCAACCTTTACCAATTCCTTAGAATGTATGGATGGACATCTCTATGGATTTCATTGATGGATTGTCTTTGTCACTTTCTTTTGGGAAATCAGTCATTTTGGTTGTGGTGGATAGACTGCGTAAAGCAGCTCATTTTGTAGATTTGTCTCATCCATATTCAACTTCACCAGTAGCTAAATCATTTCTAGATAATGTTATTAAGCTCCATAGATTCCCATGTTCCATTTTTAGTGATCGAGATGTTGTGTTTTGAGTGATTTCTGGCAGGATTTATTCAGTCTTCAAGGGGTTGCTTTGAATATGTCAAGCACATATCATCTTCAAAGCGATGGCCAGACAAAAGTGGTCAATTTCTGTTTTGAAACATATCTCCATTGTATGTGCAGTGACATGCCTTTTCTTTGGAGTAAATGGTTGCCTCTCGCTGAGTTCTGGTAGAATACAAATTTCCATATGGCGATACAAATGACTCTATTTGAAGTTTTGTATGGCCAACAACCACCTCAACATTTACCTTACCTTCCCGGAGAATCAAAATTTGCGATTGTATCTAAGTGTTTGCAAGATAGAGAAGACATGTTGTTAATGTTGAAGTTCAATCTGTTGCATGCTCAACACAGGATGCAACAACTTGCTGAGGAGCTCAGAACATAATGTTATTTTGATATTTGTATTATGGTCTTTGTTAAGTTGCAACCTTACTGCCAGAAATCCGTGGTGCTACGTTCAAATGAGAAGTTATCACCCAAATACTTTGGTCCATACAAAGTCCTTGATCGTTGTGGAGAAGTAGCTTATCGATTGGATTTACTTGTACATTCCCAAATACATCCAGTCTTTCACGTTTCACAGTTAAAGCTGGTGGTCGACTCTGTCTCTACATCAACAGAGTTACCATATGTTGTCTTTGATGTATTGATCAAGGAACTTGAGCGTGTTTAGGAAATAAAAATGGTGCAAAAGCAAGGACGATCTGCAACAATGGTGTTGGTCAAGTAGATGAATCGATTGGAGGATGAGGCTACTTGGGAGTATTTGTTCGATTTGGAGATGTGGTTTCCTATTTTCAAACCTTGAGGACAAGGTTCTTTGGAACATGAGGATTTGATATAGTAAAACCAAGATAGCCACGTCACTTGACACATCGGACAAGTCATTTATAAACGTTGAATAGTCAACAGTTTTTTCATTCATCCATTTCATGTGTAACAAACTTTCTCATATGATTTTCTCTATAATTCTGTGAAACTTTAGCTCAAGTCCGTCGTGAATCCTTTTTCGTTCGAAATTCTCGTCGTTCTGGGTTTTGATTCGGTGTTTTATGAATATTGAAATCATGTTTCTATTCAATCAATTGCTTTCCTGAATCTTTTCGTTTTACTTTATCAAAGTATTCATCGACAACGACATAATCTTTTCAATGATGTTTTTTGGCTTGTGTTTGAGGTGGGTTTAGAACCCCTCTATGGCCCGACTCAATAACTAAACGGCCCGAAGGATATCCAGCTCAAATAGAATAATGTCAGCCCAGTATGGCGTAGCACGACGTGACTACAAGGCAACTCAGAAATGGCGGAGAGGTTCCCCGACGACACTCCAGCCGACCTGCATGGCAAGAAGATAAAAAATGTTAATTTAACATTTTTATATAAGAAGATATATATAAATCTTTTTATGGAAACAAAATCTAGTTCTGTTCCGATTTTGTAAATAATATTAGAGAGAATATAAGAAAAAACCCTAGATCCTCTTATAAAAATTTTATTCCCCTACGCGAGAAAAGAAAAAGGGAAATATTCAATACTCTTGTACTCAGAAACCCTAGAGATCGATTCTGGCTCATATTCTTAATAAGACTAGATTTTCCGGTCTAATATGTTATTGTATTTCGGCTCTTTCTAATCTTATTATTCAAGTCCCTTATTTTTTAATCAATTTATCAATTGGTTTTTGTGTGATTATTTGAACCAACAAATGGAACCGTTTGTGGGGACTGAATTTTTCGATTAACCAAAGGAAAGATCGGTGATGACAGTTGCACCACTCTCGTCGCAGGAGACAAGAAGATCAAGTAACGCAGGCGATGTCACCAACACCATAACGGAAGGAGAGCGGATCCAGTCCAATATACCCCAGCAAGGTGACAAAGTACGCAACATACCAATAAACTTAAGGCCGCAGGATAGCGCGCCACCCGCGGGAGACTCAAGCACCCCAACCACACCTGTGGCGAGGTGATAGGTTCAGGTTTTATCCCTATTATCTAACTGCAAGTGCACAGTATGAGATTGTAGTACTCTAGGGTATCGAATCCACGAGGACTCTGAGCTACGATAGATTAAGAACAAGAAGATTAAACTAGGAGAAAGCAGATGTGATTAAAGCAAAAAGCAAGCAAAACAAGAAAGCAAACGATAGCAGGAGTGAGTTGTAAGCAATAAACTAAGGGCGCTAAGTCTAGGGAGTTATCAGGAAATCAGACAAGCAGATTAATATTCAGTCAAGACCTAATTAAACACAGTTCTAGAACTCAAAGCACAGATATAGAATAAACCAACTTTCGCTGTGAAGATTCTCTAAGCCTAATTGCAGAAATCCAAATGTTTTTGTAATTCCTAACAGATTAAACCGCTTTAATGATCAGGTTCGATATGTTCACAATTAAACTAAACCAAATTTCTTTGCGAGTAATTCAAATGCTCAATCTAAATAGTTCAGGTTCTAAATCACACTTTCGTGTCAACCTAGCAACCTAAGATCTAGATTCTAAGTGATCAGGTTAGAACTAACATTAAACACAATTTAGATTGAAGAACATCAATTGATATGAATCCTTAACTGAATTAATTAAATCTAACAAGTCATGAAATCCCTAGTGAGAATCCCTAAACTTAACTATAAATCTACTCAGACATGATTAATGAAACAGAAATCTTAAAATAAATATATTGCATATAAGAAATTAAATAGATAAAGGGGTTCGAAATCTTCTCCAAAATAGATGAAGTACAGGATCAGATCAGCCCCAAAAGCTCTAAAAATCTCTTAGCTCTAAGTATGAAAGCGTAAGTAAATAAAACACCAAAAACTTAATTAAATAGGTATAATCTCGGCCTGGGGCTTCTTTGTAAATATCAGAAACTTCTGGACCAAAGTGTAATATCTCCACTCTTCATTAAACCGCCGAGTCTGGCCCATCTCGCTTGTGCAACGATCGACACCAAAGGTGTGTCGATCGATGCAATCCCCTGTTTCCGACAGTGAGCTTAACTCTCTCGGCCAAACACTCCAAAAATCTCCAAAATGCTGCAACATCTCCAATTCTGCTCCAAACCTGATTATACCTGAAATAGAATCTAAAAGAACACAAAAAGACACTAAAACACACTTATATCATGGCATAAAACCGGTAAAAACCATGATATATCAACTTCCCCACACTTAGCCTTTGCTTGCCCTCAAGCAAAACAAAGAACTAAAACATGGTGAAGAGGTTTGAAAAACTTTCAGAAACTCTTTTCATCCTAGAAGTAATAACACTCAGATTCCCCTTAGTAATCCACTGAAAAAATCAAATGCAAGACATCAAGACCAACATGTACTTCCCCCACACTTAGCAACTGTCCTAAGTAAACTCCACAATCACATTCACGCATTCAAATTCACCCTACTGACTTCTGCAAGTATTTAAGTGCGGTCTCACCTAAGGAGTATCGATCAAAGGGCACATGGACTCTTACCTTGCCAGCTCTAGACCACCATACTATCTTTCTTTGGTCCCTCTCTTCTCTTTTCCCTTCCTTAACAACTGATTTTTCCCCACTGGGTATCATTTTTTTTTTATCAGTGTTCTTCCCGTTAAGGGGTGTACTTTGGACACATTCCATGGTGCACAGGATATAATAGTGTTTGCTACTACTCCCAGAGACCACTTCGGAGTTACTAACTCATCCTCTGTTTATTATCTTTTTTTTTTAATTTATGGAAGGGGAGAAGGGAACCAAATAGGACAGGTTTACAGGCTGTGTCAGAACTAACAAAGGAATCCGACACAAAGTATACCAAGCCCTTAGGTGAGAAAATTAAGTCAATATTAAGGTGAAGTCATTAAAAAGATCCTCTGATACCTGAAGTGATGTGGGTGTTCTCAGTAGGCTGATCCGTGTTGGGTTTTCCAATAGTCATAGATAGAACCTGCAACTTCATCCCAATGGTCACTTAAGTTCCTGCAAGTGCTATTAAACTTCTCAAAAAATCACTGTTTCTTACTTAAACTGTTTTGACTCAATAAAACAAATTTTTTTGAAAAACAGGACTGACTCTAAGAAAACAGAAAGATAATAGTCAGTACCACCTCCCCCACACTTGAAACACACTGTCCCCAGTAGTGTTAAGCTAAGGGTTGGTAAAAAGATTATGGAAGTGTTGAGTTCTGTCTGATTTTTACCTCTGTCGCACTTTGCATCGATCGTTACACAAATGTAACGACCGTTGCTAGGCGATTTGTCGTCAGGTGTCGATCGTTGCTTAGGACCGCAACGATCACTGCAATGCGATTTTTTCATATGGTGACGATCGACACCACGTTGCGTCGATCGTCGCACTGCGATTCGTCCGAGACCTGCAGACAAAAACTCACCAAAACCAAAAACAAGCGTAAAATCCTAAGAAAAACACCAGAACCTAACAGTGGATTGCCTCCCACTCAGCGCTTGTTTAAGGTCATTAGCTTGACCGGACGAACAAGATCAGTCTGCTGGAGATCCTGACAGAGACTTTGATTGCCTCTGTGCAAGTCTCTTCATCCACGGTGGAGAATAAGCTTCATCAGTGTGGTCCTGCCCAAGAAAAGAAGGAGTGAAGTGATATGGTGGATCTGAAATCAAAGTCTGACTTTTCTGTTCTCCTTATCCATCCTTAATGGTGAATGTCTGCCCATCTATCAGTGGCTTGCGAAGCATGTCCATCTCAAAGTGCAATGGCTTGTCTCCCAGGTGGAGATCAATCAAACTGTGCCTCACATCTATCACCGCTCCAGCTGTAGCCTGGAATGGTCTACCCAGAATCAACGTGTCATCCTTCTCACTCTCATACCTAAGCACCAAGAAGTCTGTAGGAACCAAGTAGTTCCCAACTCTTACTGGGATGTCCTCAAGAACTCCTTCAGGAATCCTTATCGACTGATCAGCTAGGACAATAGAGGTCCTAGTGGGTGAAAAATCCATAATACCCAGCTTCTTTGCCACAGAGTATGGCATGAGACTCCCAGCAGCTCCTAAGTCACATAGAGAGCGCTTGAAACCATCCTCAAAAATAGAACAACTTAGAACAAAGATCCCAGGATCATGTAACTTCTTAGGAACCTTGGTTAATAGCACATCACTCACCTGCTGAGGAACAACTATAACCCAATCCTTTAGTGTCTCATCCATTGGCAGCATTTTCCGTAAGTATCTTTGCACACATGGATGATAAGGTGGATCATCAGATGGAGGAACTTCTTCCAACTCCTCACCCATCTTCTCCAACCTCTTAAGCTCATCAATTTCCTGTTGAATCACTTCAGACACCTTAGGATATAGTCTGATAGCTTGTGCATAAATCTCATGTTGAGTTATCTCAGACACTCCAGAGAATAAATGGTTAAGCTCTGCATCTGCTTCTGCATCAATGCCATAAGAATCCTGTGAATTTGTCTGTCCACGCCATGCAACGATCGTCTCTAAGGGTACATCGATCGTCGCTCTCCCGACACTTGCATCGATCGTCGCAGATGTTGCATCGACCGACGCATCACAGTTTTCACAGAATTCACCCGAGAGATTTTCCTGAAAATCCGAATTTTCAGATTCTTCTTCCAATTCAGCTGTTTTCAGCTCAAATTCTTCACCTAGATGCAATCCATCATCAATGTATGATATATCATGGTTTTTACCGGTTTTATGCCATGATATAACTGTGTTTTAGTGTTCTTTTGTGTTCTTTTAGAGTCTTTTACAGGTTTAATCAGGTTTGGAGGAGAACTGGAGATATTGGAGAATTTTGGGATTTTTGGAGTGTTTGGCCGAGAGATTGAGCTCACTGTCCGATTTTGAGATCATGCATCGATCGACACACCTTTGGTGTCGATCGACACACTAGCGAGATGGGCCGATACGGCGTTTAATTGAAGAATGAAGATTTTGCACTTTGGCCCAGAAGTTTCCAGTATTTACAAAGAAGCCCCAGCCGAGATTAAGCCTATATAATTAGGATTTTGGTGTTTATTTTACTTATGCTTTCATACTTAGAGCTAAGAGATTTTTAGAGCTTTTGGGGCTGATCTAATCATGTACTTCATCTATTTTGGAGAAGATTTCGAACCCCTTTATCTATTTAATTTCTTATATGCAATCTATTTATTCATTGATTATGCTTTCATATTCTATGTCCGAGTAGATTCATAGTTAGGTTTAGGGTTTCTCATTAAGGATTTCATGACTTGCTAGACTTGTTTAATTCAGTTAAGGATTCACATGAATAGAATGTTCTTCGATCTAAATTGTGCTTAAAGCTAGTTCTAACCTGATCAATTAGAATCTAGATCTTAGGTTGCTAAATACGACACGAGAGTGTGGTTTAGAATCTGAACTATTTAGGTTGAGCAATTAAACTTCTCGCAAAGGAATTTGGTTTAGTTTAATTGTGAACATATCGAACTTGAAATTAATGCTGGTTTAATCTGTTAGTAATTGCAAAGGAATTTGGATTACTGCACTTAGACTTAGAGAATTCTCGCAAAGAGATTTGGTTAATTCTATATCCATGATTTGAGTTCTAGAACTGTCTTTAATTAGATCCTGACTGATTGATTTGTCTGCTTGTCTGATTTCCTGAGAACACTCTAGACTTAGCGCCTCTAATTAACTGCTTTCACAACCAATCCTGCTATTGATTTACTTTCTTGCTTTGCTTTTTTAGTTTACTTCTCATCTGCTTTCTTCTTAGTTTAAATTCCAACGGTTCTTTATCTATCGAGACCAGAGTCTCTGTGGATTCGATACCCTATATACTACAATCACTTAACTGTGCACTTGCAGTAGAATAGGATTAAAACCTGACCCTATGATATACCATGGATTTTACCGGTTTTAACCATGGTATATGCCTTATTTATCGAGTCTTATGTTATGTTTTGGAGTCTTTTAGTTATGTTTACAGGTTTAGACACGTTTGGAGCATAATTGGACATTATAGAGCATTCTGGAGCATTTTGGGGATTTAACCCGAGAGATGGACTTCACTGCCGAATTCACAGACCTGCATCGATCGATACACCTGTGGCAACGATCGATGCAAGGTCGACGCAGACATTCTCGCGAGCGTTAATGAAGAATGAGGATTATTGCACTAAAGCCCAGAAAGCCCAGATATTTACACAGAAGCCCAAAACGTGTTTTAGCTATTATATAAGGGTTTTTAAGCCATTGTTTAGGCAACGCTTTACTTTTAAGTCTTATTTTATTTTCAGAGAGCCTTAGGGGCTGATCTTGCTCTCGAAAGAGAGAGGATTTCGAACCCCTGTTGATTATTCTGTTTTATGATATTTGGTTTTCTACTCAAGATGTTTTCTGTTTCGATGAACATGTCTGAGTAGTTTACCTGTTAGGTTGAAGGATTCTCATTAGGGATTTCAGAGAATTATAGTTTAAATCAATCTGTAGAGATTTATATCTGCTAGTTCTTTATCTAAGTTGTTCTTAATGCTAAATCTGAAGTAGCTAATCAGAGTTATGATGTTAGGTTGATTAATTCAGCGGAAGTTGGTTAATTTAACTAGAAAGAACTTAGATAAGCAATTAAACTATTCGCAAACGAAAGTTTGGTTTAGGATAATTGTGAACATATCAAACTTGGAATTAATGCTAGTTTAATCTGTTAGTTCTCGCAAACGAAAGTTTGGTTTGCTGCACTTAGACTTAGAGAATTATCGCAAAGGAATTTGGTTAATTCTATATCAGTGTTTGAGTTCTAGAATAGTTATTGATTGGATCTAGATAGATTGATTGCTTGCGTTCCTGATTTCCTGAGAACTCCTGAAACCTAACGCTTCGCTTCCTTGCTCACAAACTCGCTGCTATTTACTTTTCTGCTTTGCTTTTAGTTTAATCACCTTTGCTTTCTCCTAGTTTAATCTTTTCTGTTCTTATCTATCGTTGACCGGAGTCCCTGTGGATTCGATACCCTAAGTACTACAACTACATCACTGTGCACTTGCAGTTAGAATAGGGTTAAAACTAGACCTATCAAGTTTTTGGCGCCGTTGCCGGGGACTCTTTAGAGTCCTCGATAGATTTGAACTTAGGGTTTAGACTAGGATTTTCGTTTTTATTTTTTGTTACTAATTTTTTTCTTCTTTTTCTGTTCTTGCGTTTCAGGTACGCCTGTAATCGCCTTGCATCGATCGACACCCCCTTAGTGTCGATCGTTGCATTCTCGAGCTTGCATCGGTCGACGCTAATATGCATCGATCGACACATTGCGAAAGAATGATGGGAATGATGCAACAGATGTTGGAAAATCAGCAGAATAACTCGTTCTGCAGAGGCTATGGTTCCTATTCATTCACCAGAGATTATGAATCTCCATCATATCAGCCTGCACCTACACATAAGAGCAGATTGGAAATCATGATGGAGCAATATCTTGAGAGACAACAACAGATTGATATGTCCCTCAACTCAAAGATGGATGCGTTGTATGAAGACTTAAATGAGAAGTTCGAATCTTTGAGCACACATATGGAGGAGCTGGATGCAGCAATAGAGAGGCGGAATGAAGCTAAGAAAGCTGAACAGTGTAGATCCATCAAAGCTGTGACCTTAAAGGATGAGATTGAGTTGCTAGGTGAAGAAGAGAGCATAATCTCGGATTTTCTGGATGAATATTGTCTGCCTGATACATGCACCGATCGACACCCCCTTAGTGACGATCGACACGCCATTCTGACGGCAATTTCGAGTTCTTTCGAGAAACAGAATCGCCTTGCATCGATCGACACACATTATGCAACGATCGACACAGAACGCACACATGTCCAGAAACCTGCAACAGTGCCAGAACAAGCTTACAAGCCCCCAGTGCCATATCCTAAGGTTCCTAAACCTTCCAAACAAGAGCTAAAAGTGGTTAACTGCATAAAAGTGATGGATAAGAAGGTGAATAAAACACCACCAGCTGAAACTTCGCGAGTTCATGCAAAGAAGATGATCTCCACTGATGGTCATCTGGAAGAAGAAGTTCAGATTGGTGGAACTACAGTATCTGATAGTGGAAAGAAGAAGATGGCGGTTCCTCTTGAACCTGCTCTAACATCTTCAGTACCTGCAACTGCTCATAAGCAGAAAGCTCCAAACATCAGATCTACATCAAAGGTAAGGAACAAATCATCTAAGCTTAAACCTTCTGATCATATTGTTTTGAATGCAGGAAAACGCAGTAGACCGCCCAAGCTTCGCTCCCGCCCTGATTCTGATTTCTCATTCCTTGGGAAGCCTCATGATCTGAATGCCTATACACCTCCTTGGATGAAGAGATATTCACAGAGACACTCAAAGTCTCTGTTGAAACCACCATGAATCCAATCTCTTTCCAATAGTCAAGCTAATGACTAAAAACAAGCGCTGAGTGGGAGGCAACCCACTAGTAGGTTCGTTTTTGTTTTTCAATTTTCGTTTTGGTTTTGGTATTTTTAATTTTTCTGTTTAAGTGTGTTCAGAGGCGTGAGAAACAGACATAATCGCCTTGCATCGATCGACACACCTAGTGCATCGGTCGATGCAGTCGCGATTTACGGTTTAACGAATTGATTGCGGTTTAGACATCGGTTATTCACATAACCGCGAGCATATTCGCCTTGCATCGATCGACACCCTTGTGGCATCGATCGACGCATGGCGACGACAGGTAAGTATTCTGCAACTTTTCAGTTTGTTCTTCAATTTGATTATTCTTTCACCGAGCTCATGCTTCGATTACACTGGGGACAGTGTAGTTTAAGTGTGGGGGAGGAAGCTACTGATGCACGCTTTTGTTTTCTTAGTTTTTCAAAAACATTGTTTTATTGAGTCAAAATTTGTATGAAACTATGATTTTTCGAGGAAAATTTTCGCTTGAACAGGAACTAAGTGACCATTGGACAGACTTGCAGAGCTTCTATGACTGTTAGAAAACTCAGACACAGATCAACCTACTGAGGACACCCACATCACTTCAGGTATCAGAGGATCCTTTTACTGACTTCACCTTAATACTGACTTAGATTTCTCACCTAAGGGCTTGGTATACTTTGTGTCGGATTCCCTGTTAGTTCTGACACAGCCTGTCAACCTGTCCTATTTAGTTCCCTTCTCCCCTTCTATAAAGTAAAAAAAAAAATAATAAGCTGAGGATGAGTTAGTAACTCCGAAGTGGTCATGGGAATGGTAGCAAACACTATTTTCTCTCATGTGATCCATGGAATGTGTCCAAAGTACACCCCATAACGGGAAGAACACTGATAAAAAAAATAAAATGATACCCAATGGGGAAAAATCAGTTGTTAAAGACGGGAAAGAGAAGAAAGGGACTAGAGAAAGATAGTATGGTGGTCTAGAGCTGACTAGGTAAGAATCCATGTGCCCTTTGATCGATACTCCTTAGGTGAGACCGCACTTAAATACTTGCAGAAGTCAGTAGGGAGAATTTGAATGCTTGAATGTGATTGTGGAGTTTACCTAGGACAGTTGCTAAGTGTGGGGGAAGTATATTGTGGTCTTGAGTTCTGTAGGGAAGTTTTCAGTGGCTTACTAAGTGAATGTGATTGTGAAAATTCCTAGGACGAAATGAGTTTCTGTGTTTTCAAACTTCTTCTCTTATGCTTTGGTTCTTTACTTGCTTGAGGACAAGCAAGAGCTAAGTGTGGGGGAGTTGATATACCATGGATTTTACCGGTTTTAACCATGGTATATGCCTTATTTACCGAGTCTTATGTTATGTTTTGGAGTCTTTTAGTTATGTTTACAGGTTTAGACACGTTTGGAGCATAATTGGACATTATAGAGCATTCTGGAGCATTTTGGGGATTTAACCCGAGAGATGGACTTCACTGCCGAATTCACAGACCTGCATCGATCGATACACCTGTGGCAACGATCGATGCAAGGTCGACGCAGACATTCTCGCGAGCGTTAATGAAGAATGAGGATTATTGCACTAAAGCCCAGAAAGCCCAGATATTTACACAGAAGCCCAAAACGTGTTTTAGCTATTATATAAGGGTTTTTAAGCCATTGTTTAGGCAACGCTTTACTTTTAAGTCTTATTTTATTTTCAGAGAGCCTTAGGGGTTGATCTTGCTCTCGAAAGAGAGAGGATTTCGAACCCCTGTTGATTATTCTGTTTTATGATATTTGGTTTTCTACTCAAGATGTTTTCTGTTTCGATGAACATGTCTGAGTAGTTTACCTGTTAGGTTGAAGGATTCTCATTAGGGATTTCAGAGAATTATAGTTTAAATCAATCTGTAGAGATTTATATCTGCTAGTTCTTTATCTAAGTTGTTCTTAATGCTAAATCTGAAGTAGCTAATCAGAGTTATGATGTTAGGTTGATTAATTCAGCGGAAGTTGGTTAATTTAACTAGAAAGAACTTAGATAAGCAATTAAACTATTCGCAAACGAAAGTTTGGTTTAGGATAATTGTGAACATATCAAACTTGGAATTAATGCTAGTTTAATCTGTTAGTTCTCGCAAACGAAAGTTTGGTTTGCTGCACTTAGACTTAGAGAATTATCGCAAAGGAATTTGGTTAATTCTATATCAGTGTTTGAGTTCTAGAATAGTTATTGATTGAATCTAGATAGATTGATTGCTTGCGTTCCTGATTTCCTGAGAACTCCTGAAACCTAACGCTTCGCTTCCTTGCTCACAAACTCGCTGCTATTTACTTTTCTGCTTTGCTTTTAGTTTAATCACCTTTGCTTTCTCCTAGTTTAATCTTTTCTGTTCTTATCTATCGTTGACCGGAGTCCCTGTGGATTCGATACCCTAAGTACTACAACTACATCACTGTGCACTTGCAGTTAGAATAGGGTTAAAACTAGACCTATCACCCTATCAAGTTTTTGGCGCCGTTGCCGGGGACTCTTAGAGTCTTCTATAGGATCGAACTTAGGGTTTCTACTAGGATTTTTATTTTTTTTGTTTATTTTTATTTTTATTTTTATTTTTAGTTACTAATTTTTCTCTGTTTTCTCTCTGTCGCAGGTACCGATTTCGCTTTCGTCGATCGTTGCACCTTTTGTGTCGATCGTCACTAGGCGATTCTGAGATTGAATTGATCGTTGCACTAATAGCATCGATCGTTGCTTGACGATTACAGACAGTTTATGCAGACGCGTGAAACAAGAAGTAATCAGAACTTGAACCTCGTTAATCTCGGACTTGAAGAACTTGGACGTCTAGAGAGGACTAACAGAAGAGAAGGAAGAGCAAGGATGGCACGTGAACGTTTGATTCTGATAGCCGATGCTCAAGGTATCCTGAGGGATCCGCAAAACAATCCTTACAATGATGCTGGGCAGATGATTGATGCTGAGGGACGTGTGATACCTGAGGTTGAGGAACCTGAACCACAACCACAGCCGCAGGCGCAAGGACAGAACCAAGGTAGACAGATGGTTGTCCATGAGAGGACTTTAGCTGACTACAACAGACCGGATGAGTTTCATGAAAACCGGTCAGCTCTAGTACTTCCTGGTTTTGAGAGGGATGACTTTGAGATCAAGACCATCTACTACTCGCTGATGAGACAAAATGCTTTCCATGGTCATCCAACGGAGCAGCCTATGGATCACATTGATCAGTTTGAGGACATAATCACTGGCATGAAGTATGATGGAGTCTGCCAGGATTATCTGTTTCTCAAACTCTTTCCATACAGTCTCGCTGGAGAAGCTGCTGCATGGCTGAAGCAACTGGCACCTGGTCAGTTTACTACTTGGGCAGCTCTGAAGGGTGAGTTTCTGAGACATTTCTACGATGATGCACGCTCAGATCAGTCCAGACAGGACATTCTGCAATTTTCCCAAGGCCATGTGGAGCCTTTAAAAGCTGCCTGGATGAGATTCAAGAAGTACCAGCGTGACTGCCCACACCATGGATTTACTGAGGTCACATTGCTAGGTATCTTCTTCAGAGGCATAGATCTGCCATATCAGTCTGCGCTGGATAACTCCAGTAATGCAAACTTCAACACCAGGACTCCTGCACAAGCTAAGCAGTTGATTGAGAACTTAGTGAGCAGCAACAGTTGCAAGACTATGGATGATAGGAGGAAGAAATCTGGTGGAAGTGTAGAGACTTCAGAGATGGCTGAATTTAGATCTAAGCTGGACACAATTTGCAATCTCCTGGCTAGTAAGAAGGCTGTCCACTTTGCTCAAGATGTAGAGGTAATTCAGACTGAGGAGGACACTCAGGAAGAATATGTGAATTACATTGGAGGATCTGGTTTCCAAGGTAACAGATTTGGTAATCAGCAGGGAAACAAATTCTTCAATGGAGGACAGAAGAGTGCCTTCACAGGCAATCAGAACTCTTCTAGCTTTGGACAGACTAGTGGTTTTCAGAAACCTTTTGGACAAGGTACTCAGAGAACCTATGGATCTTCATCTTATCAGACTCCTCCTGCAGCCACTGCTCATGAGAGTAAGATGGAGGCAATGATGGAACAACTTCTGGAGAGTCAGACCAAGATTTCTGTAGACTGCAATAAGAAGTTGGATGCTGTCTATGAGGATCTCAATGGAAAGATTGAGTCTCTGAACACTCATATGAAGCAGTTGGATACTCAGGTGAATCAGATTTCCAGTTCTATGAAGGGAAAAGGAGTAGCAAACACTCATATTAAGGCCTGGTCTGTGTACATTGATGATGGAACTCACCTAGGTGAAGGATTTGAGCTAAGCACAGCTGAGTTGGTAGAGGAGGTTGAATTTTCGGATTTTGGAGAAAATCTCTCCGGTGAAAACTGTGAAAACAATGTTGCATCGATCGACACACACCTAGTGTCGGTCGATGCAGGTCGTGAACAGACAGACTCGTCGAATGATGATGGCATTGACGCAGATCTGGAGCTTGATCGCTTATTCCCTGGAGTTTCTGAGATCACTCAGGAGGAGATTTATGCACAATTCACTAGACTATATCCCTCAGTATCTGAAGTGATTAAGCAGGAGATTGAAGAGCTTAAGAAGCTAGAGGAGATTGGTGAAGAGTTGGAAGAAATTCCATCATCTGATGATCCACCTTATCACCCATGTGTGCAGAGGTATTTGAACAAGATGTTGCCTTTAGATGAAGAGCTGAAAGATTGGGTGATTGTAGTCCCTCAACAGATAAGTGATGTTCTGTTAACCAAGGTTCCCAAGAAGCTGCCTGATCCTGGGATTTTTGTGCTAAGTTGTTCTATCTTCGAGGATAGTTTTAGGCGCTCTCTTTGTGATCTGGGAGCTGCTGGAAGTCTTATGCCATATTCTGTGGCAGAGAAGCTGGGTATGCTGGATTTTTCTCCTACTAGGACCTCTCTTGTCCTAGCTGATCAGTCTATACGAGTTCGGGAAGGACTCCTTGAGGACGTCCCGGTGAGAGTTGGAAACTATTTAGTGTTGGGAATGTCCTGAAATCTATTTGTACTTACTCTGAGAGAAAGTCGTATTGTCGAGATGAGACAATCATATGACACTAGGTAGTCATAACGCTTTGCTAGAAGCCACTTATGATCAATGAGTTGAGAACTCATTGCTAGTGTTATATGATCCTACAGGGTCACACACCTAAGCAAACTGGACATTGCATGAGAGGATGATCATTAATGTAATGATCGGATGAATGCATATTTGATATGCATTCAATATCGACTTTTCTGGGCGATGTCGATCGACACACTAAGAGTGTCGGTCGACATAGATTGGCCGTGTCGATCGACACATAGAGTGTGTCGGTCGACACAACTCGCGGATTAGCAGATTAATTCGGTTTAATCATTAGTTAATCCCGTGGCGGTTTAAGTCGACATATATAAGATATATGGTCGACCTAAACTCGTTTCTAACCTAATGAACAGCCACCAGAAACGGAAAAGAAACCTCTCTAGAGATTAGATCTCAAACAGGCACTAGCATCCCTCCTGTTTAGTTTGTGTGCGTGTGGATACCAGTAGAGGCGCAGCATTTGAGGCGCTATAGATCTCGATTATTTGCAAATAACTTCCGCTGCTAATCACCAGGTAATCTCCAGATCTGATAGATTCAATTACATGAACCTTAGATCCTAGGCTCGGAATTAAGACTAGGGTTGCTAATCCTGATTAGAACTGCTAGAAATTCCTACAATGGTATCAGAGCTTTAGAGTTCCATTGAATCTGTGGCATGTTGATTAGATTAGTTGAATCTGGATCTCTGTATAGTTGATACAAGCATGCTGAAATTCGTTTTTGATTAAAATCTAGTTTTAGGGTTTTAACTTGAAAAACGATTAGGGATTATCGCCCTGTGTCGATCGACACCAAGCGGGTATCGGTCGACACAGAAGGATAACCCGAATAAAACTTTTCGCCTAGTGTCGATCGACACAAGAGTTGTATCGGTCGACACAAACCTCGCGAGATTGATGAATCGGTTCAATTGGATTGGACCGGTTATCGCGCTTGGTTAAATGGTTCAATTGCGATTGGTTTGATTAGGTTGGTATCGACCGATGCTAGTGTAGCATCGATCGACACTGACCGGTATTCCAAAACCGGATCAATTGGATTGATCGGTTATCGTGGATTGCTTTTGGTTATTCTGTATCGATCGACACTATGGTAGTGTCGGTCGACACAAGAGTCGATGATTAGGTTAAAGAACCTGAAATCACAAAAAACCAAAGCAAGATAAATCAATTAATTATAAGAATTAAAACATTAATAAAACTGAACGTTTTAAAGGTTCCGTTCCTCAATCAAAATATCAAGTGATACTTGATGTCTTTCCAATCTTGTCAACTGTCAAGACCCATTTAGTTGTGTGATAGACTTGCAGTGCAAGATGTCCACAATTTCATGAGTAAGACAGAGGTAATCGTGTTGATGGACTTGCAGTGCAAGACATCAACAATTACATGACTGAAGAGATTGGTTCACTTGACTGGGCCATCAAAATCGTTTTGGGCTCAGAGACATCAAGTGGATTGGACATAAGATGTTGACCCACAACCAAGAGTTATATTGGATATAACTAGCAAGGTTGTTGCTTACCTAAATAGCTAAAGTTGAGTGATAGCCAGTGGCTCACTTGAATTTAGTAAAATATGGGTCTTGGATCATTATATTCATCTGAGGAAACATTGATTGAATATAATGCGAGTTTTTCTTAAATGTTAAGATTTCTCATTTCCTGAACATCATAACTAAACTTTTTCCTTTCTATGTGCTCAGCTATGACTAACACTCATAACAACTCTTTCTCCCTGCGATCCGTCCTTGAGAAGGACAAGTTAACTGGATCGAATTTTCTCGAATGGTATCGGAACTTGAGAATTGTTCTCAAGCAGGAGAAAAGGGACTATGTCCTGGAAACTGTTCACCCTGAAAAACCGAGAGCCAATGCTCCACATGCAGAAAGGAATGCTTGGGATAAGCATTCCAATGATGTGGTCGATGTGAATTGTCTCATGTTGGCTACCATGAACTCGGATTTGCAGAAGCAATACGAGAACGTGGAGTCGCCCGTGGAGATGATCACTAGCCTGAAAAGTATGTTTCAGGAGCAAGCACAAACTGAGAGATACCAGACGGTTAAATCTCTCATTGAATGCAAGCTACCAAAGGACAGTCCAGTCAGTCCTCATGTCATTAAGATGATAGGTTATATTGATAACCTGGGGAGGCTGGATTGTCCCATTAGCCAAGAGTTGGCTACTGACATCATTCTGCAGTCACTGCCGTCAAGTTATGATCAGTTTGTTATGAACTATAACATGAATAACTTGACAAAGACATTGACTGAGCTGCATGGCATGCTCAAGACAGCTGAGCCAAATATCAAGAAGGGCACTCCTAATGTACTTATGGTACAAGGGGGTAAGAAGTTTAAGAAACTTGGCAAAGGTAAGGGAAAGGGCAAGGCAGTCCCGGTTGAGAACCAGGACACGCCGGCGCCAGCCCCAAAGCCCAAGCCGGGCCCATCTGAGACTGATAAGTGCCATTACTGTAAAGAGCTTGGGCATTGGAAGAGAAATTGCAACAAATTCTTGGAAGAGAAGAAGAAGAAGAAGACTTTCGAGACTTCATCTTCAGGTATTTATGTTATAGAAGTAAATGTTACTACTTCTGTTTCTACTTCTTGGGTATTGGATACCGGCTGTGGTGCTCATATTTGTACAAATATGCAGGGCCTAAGCAACAGTAGGAAGTTGGAAAGGGGACAAGTGGACCTGCGCGTGGGGAATGGAGCAAGAGTTGCTGCATTAGCCGTAGGAACATATAACTTGTCTTTGCCTTCTGGTTTGGTTTTAAAGCTTAATAATTGCTACTATGTACCTGCTATAAGCAGAAATATTATTTCCATTCCTATTTTGGATGTGGAAGGATATCAGTTTTCAATTAAGAATAAATGTTGTTCTTTTGATTACAATGATATATTTTATGGTAGCAGCCCATTAGAGAATGGGCTTTATGTTTTAAACCAAACTGCACCAATCTATAACATTAACACCAAGAGATTCAAATCAAATGACACGAATCAGACTTTTCTTTGGCATTGTCGTTTGGGCCACATAAACGAGAAACGGATTCAAAAGCTCCATAGTGATGGGCTTTTGGGCTCATTTGATTATGAATCATGTGAGAAATGTGAGTCTTGTTTACTGGGCAAAATGGCAAAGGCGCCTTTCAACAAATCAAATGAAAGGGCCAGTGACCTATTGGGCCTTATACATACAGATGTATGCGGCCCAATGAGCACAGCCAGAGGAAATTTTCGATACTTCATTACCTTCACTGATGATTTCAGCAGGTATGGCTATGTCTATTTAATGAGACACAAGTCGGAATCTTTTGAAAGGTTCAAAGAATTCTAAAATGAAGTACAGAATCAACTTGGCAAAAGTATTAAGGCTCTTCGATCAGATCGTGGAGGAGAATAATTAAGTCAAGAATTCAGTGATCATTTGAGAGATTGTGGAATTGTTTCACAACTCACTCCTCCTGGAACGCCACAATGGAATGGGGTGTCCGAGAGGAGAAATCGAACTTTATTAGATATGGTTCGATCAATGATGAGTCTCTCAACTCTTCCATTATCCTTTTGGGGACACGCTCTAGAAACGTCTGCGTTTACACTTAATAGGGTTCCGTCAAAATCAGTTGCAAAGACACCACATGAGATGTGGACTGGAAATATTCCGAGTGTGTCTTTCCTGAAGATTTGGGGTTGTGAAGCTTATGTCAAGCGATTAATTACAGATAAGCTCGAACCCAAATCTGATAAATGCTACTTCGTTGGTTATCCTAAGGAAACCAAGGCATACTACTTTTACAACCAATCCGAGAACAAAGTGTTTGTTGCTCGGAACTGCGTTTTTCTTGAGAGAGAATTTCTTTCCAAGAGAAACAGTGGGAGTAAAGTACAACTCGAAGAAGTTCGAGAACCGCAGGAAAATGTTCAACCCGTAGAGGAAGAGCAACAGTTGGATCTACAAAGAGTTGTAGAGACGGCGCCTGTGGAGCCTGAAATTCGCCGATCCGAAAGGATCCGTCACGAACCCGAGAGATATGGATTTCTCGTAACCAATTGTCATGATTTTTTAATCATTGACAGTGACGAGCCAGCAAATTTCGAAGAAGCAATGATGAGCCCTGACTCCGCAAAGTGGCTGAAAGCCGCTGAATCCGAGATGGGATCCATGTCACAAAACCAAGTATGGACTTTGGTTGATTTACCCAATGGTGCAAGACCCATTGAGTGTAAATGGATTTTCAAGAAGAAAATTGATGTGGATGGAAATATTCAGATATATAAAGCAAGGCTAGTGGCAAAAGGTTTCAAACAAATTCATGGTATTGACTATGAAGAAACCTATTCACCTGTCGCCATGCTTAAATCCATTCGGATTCTCCTAGCAACAGCTGCTCATTATGATTATGAGATCTGGCAGATGGACGTGAAAACAGCTTTCCTTAATGGAATTCTGGAAGAGGATGTGTACATGACACAACCCGAAGGTTTCATCGATCCAAATGCAGCTAGGAAAGTATGCAAACTTCATCGATCCATTTATGGATTGAAGCAAGCATCTCGGAGTTGGAATCTTCGTTTTGATGAAGCAGTCAAAAAGTTTGATTTCATCAGAAGCGAAGAAGAACCATGTGTTTACAAGAAGACTAGTGGGAGCGCAGTTGCATTTCTCGTGTTGTATGTAGATGACATACTTCTTCTCGGAAATGACGTTCCGTTGTTACAGTCTGTTAAGACTTGGCTCGAAAGTTGTTTTTCAATGAAAGACATGGGAGAAGCCGCGTATATTCTTGGAATAAGAATCTATAGAGATAGATTAAACAAGTTAATTGGACTGTGTCAAGACACTTATATCGATAAAGTCTTACACAGATTCAGAATGCAAGATTCCAAGAAGGGCTTCATACCAATGTCTTATGGCATAAGTCTCAGCAAGAAGCAGTGTCCTGAGACACCTGCTGAGCGAGAACGCATGAGTCGGATTCCCTATGCCTCGGCGTTGGGATCCATCATGTATGCCATGCTCTGTACTCGTCCAGATGTTGCTTGTGCTTTAAGCATGACGAGTAGATACCAATCGGATCCAGGTGAAAGTCACTGGACAGCAGTCAAGAATATTCTGAAGTATTTGAGAAATACTAAGGATAAATTCTTGGTGTATGGAGGAAGTGATGAGCTGGTAGTAAGTGGTTACACAGACGCAAGTTTTCAGACAGACCAAGATGATTTCCGATCGCAATTTGGTTACATCTTCTGCCTGAATGGCGGTGCAGTAAGCTGGAAGAGTTCCAAGCAGGACACTGTAGCAGATTCCACAACTGAAGCTGAGTACCTCGCTGCTTCTGAAGCGGCAAAGGAGGCTGTTTGGATCAAGAAGTTCATCACTGAACTTGGTGTGATTCCTAGCATTTCTGAGCCAGTGGCTTTGTATTGTGACAACAATGGAGCCATTGCGCAAGCAAAGGAACCTAGATCACACCAGAAATCCAAACACATAGAAAGGAGATATCACCTTATCCGTGATATTGTGAATAGAGGAGATGTGAAGATCAGCAGAGTCCCGACGGATGAGAATGTTGCTGATCCACTGACCAAGCCCCTCCCAAGGCCTAAGCATGAGTTTCATACTACTGCTGTAGGCATTAGATTTCTTAAGATATGATCTTGGTTTCAGTGGGAGTTATATTTGGTTTTTAGTTATGACTTGATGTTCGTAAAACATAATTTGGTTATGTTATTTTAATGAAATTGTTTCAGCATTATTTAATTGTGTTATTAAATAATTGTCCCAAAAGTAATTTATGACATTTTATAGGTCATCAAGTATGTGACTTGATCATGAAACCCTATAATCAATAAATGACATAAATTATAGATGGTCCCTGGTCGAGGTTGTTAAAATGGGACGTCAACAACCATGTGAGACTAGTATGTGAGGTGACTGATGACTATGTTTCATGGAGTCATTAATAAGTGTATTAAAGTCAATCACATAGATATGTGTTAGAGAACACATGATCGGACTTGACCCGTTAATGAGAACTCTTCAAGATGTTATATGTGAAGGATTATTGTGTTATTCAAGGTTCAATTCCAGATTACAACCTAACACATAATCTTAAACAGATCTAGGTTCTTGCAAAACGAATCATAAAACCAACCTGATCTTTACCTTTTGCAGCGGAGTGATTGGTGGTAATGACAAGATCAGATTAGAGCTGATGAGAATCGGCTCCTCCTCAAGTATCCACACTCTTACAAGCAAGGGACGGCTGCTAGACCAAAGAGATGGATGATCAGAGAGAGAGGTTAGAGAGAGAGATGAAAAATGCGGCTACCAAGAAAAATCGCAGGGATAAGGCTCTTCCTTAGGGTTTCTGATTCTTATATCTCTCATTAATGGGCCCAAGTCATTAGACTAATGGCTCATTAATCTTTTGGGCCCAAGACACAAATTAGACAAAAGCCTACATTTTGTCTGGCCCAGTTCTCTGATCCAATACAGTAAATGTCATTGCATCTTACCGTATTAATTCCATTTAACTTTCCCGTTAGCTATGGTGTGTGACCCTTTGGGATCATACAATACTGGTAATAAGTCCTAAACTTATAGATCAAGAGCGGACTCTAGCAAGCCATCATGATCACCCAGTATTTATGACTTATGTCTGATCTCGACACTTATCATACTTTCTAGAGATAGTACGGTAGATTTCAGGACATTCCCAACAATCTCCCACTTGTACTGGAATCCTACAAAGGACATTCCCAACAATCTTCCGATTGTACTGGAATCCTACATTCCCTAATCCTTTTGTCTCAATATCTCGATCTGGCATAAGGCAAGATGTGTGTCATCCTTATATAGCCAGACCATGTTTATCGGACCAGATTTGATACTGACAATGCAAACGACTTGGGCAAGTCCGTTTGGGAATGGCCATTCTCTTACCAGCTATCAAATCTCCGATTGGCCTAGAGATATTACCTCCGTTAAACGGCAGGGACAAATCCCATCTTGTTCCATCACTATGAACTACACACTTCATAATACACCCAACCAAGGTCCTTATAGCTCCCAGTTACGAAACAGCGTTAGACAATGATCAAAGCGCATTACTCCATGTGTAGCCACATGCATGCGAACTCAGGTCTAAGGACTATACTCTATAGTCGTATATGAGAACTTCTTATGACACAGATATTAATATCTTGCAGAGTTCTCATTAGCGGGCCATGTCCGGTCATATGCTCCCCTACATATACCTATGTGTCGACTTTGATGCCGCGCATCTATGACCCCTCGAAACCTGGTCATAAGTCTCAACACAATCTAGTCTCAACAGGTTGTTGTTGTTCCAATTTCAACAACCTTCGACTATGGACACTATGATTTATGTCACTTCGTTAAATATGGGGTTTCAGGATCAAGTCTACTCATGTACTTCGATGGCCCATATATAATGACATGAATCATTTTGGAACGATTATTTATATCACAGTTAAAATAATCCAGAAATCATTAGATTTCATAAACATATTATGTTTACATGAACCTTTCAAAAACAACTAAGTAAAGCCCTTTACAAACTCCCACTGAAATTAAGACTGTATCTTAATTTCATTCATCCTACAGCTACAGTCCGCGACTCGTGCTTAGGCATAAGGAGTGGCTTCGTTAATAGATTAGCAACGTTCTCATTCGATGAAACTTGCTTATCTACTTAACACCTCTGTCATTTATCTCACGGAATAGGTTATACCTATCCTCAAGGTGTTTGGACCTCTGATGTGCAGCTAGCCTCATCTATGCTGGGAATCACATCAAGTTCAGTGATGAACTCTTCTTTCCAAACAACCTCTTTCGCCGCTTCTCAAGCTGCGAAATGTTCAGCTTAAGTCATGGAGTCAGCAACAGTGCCTTGCACCGCCAGTTAGACACAAGATATAGCCGGACTGTGACCAGGAATTATCTTTGTCTATTGGAAACTTGCCTTTCAGACTCTATCAACTTGTAGCACCTCACTTTCTCCGTAAATCAAGAACTTATCCTAAGTATTCCTCAAATACTTCAGAATATTCTTTACGGCAATCCAGTGATTCTTTGCTGGATTTGACTGGTCTTTACTTGTCTTGCTTAGCATTAAGGCAACATCAAAACAAGTGTGTGTCATGGCATACATGATAGATCCAATTGCCGTCGCATATGGAATCCTATCCATGCATTCAAGCTCAGCAGATATCGCAGGACACTGTATCTTGCTTAATGAATTGCCATGTGACATTGGCATAAAACCCTTCTTGGATTGCTGATTACGTGTAGGATTCTTCAATTTAAGAATCCTGACTTTGTCCTACCTGCTCTTTTGGATCTCTATCTTTAGAGCCAAAATCCAAGAACATACGTGGCTTTACCCGTGTCAATCACAAAACCAACTCCCAAGCCAGTCCTTTACCGACTGCAACGTTTGGGACGTTATTTTCGAGAATCAGTATGTCCTGGACATACACTATGAGAAATGCAATATTGCTCCCTTATCTTTTAGTAAACGCACAGTTCCTCTTCGTTCCTGTTCAAGTCAAAACCTTGACTACTTTAACTGAACGAAGATTCCAACTCCAATATGTTTGCTTCCATCCATGAATGGATCAATGAAGCTAACTTACACATAGTGTAATTTTTCGGAGTCCTGGCTTACTTTCGCTTCTTTGAATTTCGCAGATTCGTCGTTTTTCAATGATCATCAGATCATGCTAACTTACAATGATCATCAGGTTCAACTAATGACGAGAAATCACTCTCAGATTAGTGACTGATTCATTCATATCTGCGAACTTCAGGCTATACAGGTGTAGATTCTACAGAAATCTGTAAATCCATCCGTTGCTCTCCCTCAACAGGTTGAGCAGCCTCCTGTAATTCTCGAATTTCTTCGAGTTATACTTTTACTCCCACTGTTCTTCTTGGAAAGTAACTTCCCTTCTTAGAAAACAGAATGGACGTAAAAGTAACAAGCCTTGGTTTCCCTAGGACAACCAGCGAAGTAGCACAACTACAAATACTCAGTTAAGACGAATTTGGATCGATTCCAATCCACATTTACATGGCGTCTTTCAACTGATATTGGTGGAACTTTTTCAGTGTAAACTTAGATATTTATAGAGCGTTATTCTTAGAGAATATCATGGAAGATTCGTGTGACTCATCTTTAATCATTTCTAATAAGATCTGATTCATTCTCACAGAAATACCTCAAGGTTTTCAGGAGAATTGAGCTGTGAAACGACTTCACACTCATTCAGATGATCACACAATCAATGACTTAAGTATTCTCACTCGTGATCTAATCCAGAGTCTTAATACTTCTGTCATTCAGATTCTATACTTCATTCTGGAACTCTTTCGACCATGTCAAAGATTTCCGACTTGTGTCTCATCAAATGAACACAGTCACACTCACTGAAGTAATCAGTAGAGACAATGAAGTACAGGAAATTTTCTCTGGCATTACTGCTCATCGGACCACATACATGAGTATGTTCAATCTCCGATAAGCCTTTGGGCCTTTCTCTAGCTCGGCTAAGATGGGCCCTTTGCCTTTTGGTCTAGTAAGCAGAATTCAAGTCTCATAAGATATCCATTCAAATGAGCCCAAAAGTCCATAACTATGGGGTTTCTGAATCTGACTTACTCTATGTTACCAAAACATTTATGCCAAGAAAAATCAGGTTTAAATCATCAGATTTAAACCAATTGCGGTATTTATGTTACATTTAGGCACTCTTTGGTTTAAGACATAAAACCCATTCCTTGAATAGGGTGCTACAATTAATATTTCATTAAGATCAAAAGAACAAACTAGTCTTTTATCAAAATGAAAAACATTCAAATTCTTACAAGAAAATGAAAGACAACTCTGCTTAAAGCAGGTACATTGTAGCAATTACTTAATAAAACCAAGCCTCAAAGGCATCTACAAGTGAAAACCCTATGGCTGAGGCAGCATCCCAAGCTCCTTCCAGACACGCAGTTCCACTTGCCCTTCCTTCAACGTTCTACTGTTGCTCAGGCTCTGCATATTATAACAAATATCAGTGCCACAACCAGTATCCAATACCTATAAGGTATAACTTGAAGTAATAACATGAATACCTGAGGAAGTAGTTTCATACATCAACTTCAACTCCTCATAATCTTCCATGAATTTAATGCAATCTCTCTTCCAATGCCCAGTCTCTTTACAGTAGTAGCACTTACCAACGTAAGAGGTATCTGACTCGGGCTCAGAAGACACACGCTTGCCATGATTCAAAATCTGGACAACTTTGTCTTCACCCTTGTCAGCTTTAGGTTTAGTAAACCTACCCTTCTCCTTCATGAGATTGTACAGGGTGCTCTTCACGTTTGGCTCAACTGTTTTGAGCATGTCATGCAGTTCAGTCAACGTCTTCGTTAAGCCTTTCTTGATATAGTCCCTTACGAACTCATCATAGCTTGACGGCAGTGACTGCAGAATGATATCAGTTGCCAATTCTTGGCTAACTGGATAATCCAGTTTCCTCAGGTTATCAATGTAACCCATCATTTTACTGATATGAGGACTTACTGGATGATCCATCGGTAGCTTGCAGCTAGTGAGAGATTTAACCAACTGGTATCTCTCCACTCTTACCTGCTCCTGAAATTTCAATTTCAGGCTGCTGATCATCTCTATTGGCGACTCCATGTTCTCATATTGCTTCCGCAAATCTGAGTCCATGGTAGCCAATATCAGACCACGCACATCTACCGCATCATTATAATGCTTATTCCAAGCATTATATACTGCATGACTGGCTTTGGATCCGATCCTCTCGGGGAGAGCTTTCTCAAGGACATAGTCCTTTCTCTCATGCCTGAGAACTAGCCTCAGGTTCCGCGACCAAGTCAAGAAATTTGATCCATTCAGTTTGTCCATCTCAAGGACATACCGGATCGAGAAAGTGTTTTGATTGTTTGTGCTTGTCATAGCTGAAATTTAGAGATAAATAGAGTTTTAGTTATTAAGTTCATAAAAAAGTAATCTTAACAACTTATAAGAAAACTCGCATTGTATTCAAAATTTCTTTGTTTAACCTCATAAGAATACAATGATTCCGAGACCCATGTTTAGCTAAATCCAAAGTGGGCCACTGGCCGTCACCCAGAATTAGCTTTACTTGGTAAGCATACACACAGCTAGTTATAACCAATAACTCTCGGTTATGAATTGGGCCCAAGGCCCAATATCACCAGATGTCTCAAGGCCCGGGACTCCCGATGGCCCAGTCAAGGAAACCAATCTCTTACAGCCAAATAATCACTAAAGTCTGGGACTCCCAATGAAATTAGTGACTATATACTACTTTACTTACGCGAAAACAGACACCTCACACTGTAAGCCATATCTGTAATCAAATAAGCGTTAAGTAGCTGACAAGATTGGAAAGACATCCAAGCTTGATATTGTTTTTGAGGATTTTTAAGTTTTATTTTCAAAAATAGAAGATTACTATTTTTGGAAACTTTCTTATTTTAGAAACTTTCTAAATTTAGTAACATACTAAAAATAGAAATTTCTAATTTAATATTTTATAAATATTTTAGGATTGGGTCACAAATTATAGGCCCAATTCTTGGCCCAAGACCATAGAATTCCAGTTGGCCCAATAATTTGACATAACCGAGTCGGTTTATTAATTCTGGTCCAAGACAAAATTAACTATCAAAACCATCGGTTATTTACTAAACCAGACCAGCTCTAAATTATTTGGTCCAACCAAATCAAACTTAGACCAGCCTTCGGTTTAGGTTAAAATTCAATTTTATGAATTTCAATCCGGTTTAACCAGAAATTAAATAATACCATGTATTAAATAATTTCTAGCAAACCGCGATTCGGGTTAACCGCTTGAACCACCAATTAAATTGGATCGGTTCAGTTAAATCCAAAACCGGGAAGAAACACCTAGTGTTTTAGCCAATTTGATTTAACTTGCGGTTTTAGGCTTTAAACACACAATTAACCGCCAATTTAATGGACCGGTTTAATCGGTGTGGTTTTGGGCAACGAACCGCGAAGCTCGGTTTAACCGATTGACTATTCGCGGGACGTAAAATTTTAATGGGCCAAACAATCGGATCCAAGATCCAACTCGGCCCATTAACGCAATATGTGGGCCCATGATTATCCAAGGCCCATGATCCAACTCGCGGTTGCTCACGATCGCTTGCGATCGATCATTGCACCGCATGATCACCCTCGGCCCGGTTACACGCAACGCTCACTCAGATTATGCACGAGCCCACTTGCCTCACGGTCATTGGATCGGTCTCGGCCAATATCACGCTCGGCCAATCGATGCACGATCGAACTCATTTAATTATTAACACTCGCTTTAACGAACGCATGTGTTAAAGCAACGAATTAACATCGGCCATCGCTTGCGGTTAGGGTTTCAATTATCCACATCACATGGCCGCGTTTCATGCTTTTTATTGACTTATTCAATAAACATTAACAATTCAATAAATGTTGCTTTCGCTTGAAGACAAAAATAACATCATCGTTTTCAATTCAATAATCGAATCATGAACACAGCAAAGTTACCAATCAATCGTGACAACAACAAGACAAAAGCGATTTCACCTTATACGAAGTCATTGATTCGTACTTAATTTATCAAACGAATTTAATTATCAAACGACATGCGTTTCTTGCATAATTGTAAAAACAAAGTCATCCATTCATAGATACTTAATTTATACAATCAAGCGATTCATAGACATTCATATGATCCAAATTACAAGAATCTAATGACCTATGCTCTGATACCACTGAAGGATTATTGTGTTATTCAAGGTTCAATTCCAAATTACAACCTAACACATAATCTTAAACAGATCTAGGTTCTTGCAAAACGAATCATAAAACCAACCTGATCTTTACCTTTTGCAGCGGAGTGATTGGTGGTAATGACAAGATCAGATTAGAGCTGATGAGAATCGGCTCCTCCTCAAGTATCCACACTCTTACAAGCAAGGGACGGCTGCTAGACCAAAGAGATGGATGATCAGAGAGAGAGGTTAGAGAGAGAGATGAAAAATGCGGCTACCAAGAAAAATCGCAGGGATAAGGCTCTTCCTTAGGGTTTCTGATTCTTATATCTCTCATTAATGGGCCCAAGTCATTAGACTAATGGCTCATTAATCTTTTGGGCCCAAGACACAAATTAGACAAAAGCCTACATTTTGTCTGGCCCAGTTCTCTGATCCAATACAGTAAATGCCATTGCATCTTACCGTATTAATTCCATTTAACTTTCCCGTTAGCTATGGTGTGTGACCCTTTGGGATCATACAATACTGGTAATAAGTCCTAAACTTATAGATCAAGAGCGGACTCTAGCAAGCCATCATGATCACCCAGTATTTATGACTTATGTCTGATCTCGACACTTATCATACTTTCTAGAGATAGTACGGTAGATTTCAGGAGATTCCCAACAATATGAGTGTCATAAGAGTTTCTCATTACGACTATAGAGTATAGTCCTTAGACCTGAGTTCATCATGTCCTCTTGTATATGGATTGATTCGTCTTGACTTTGTCAAACGTCAGCCGTAACTGGTGATCATAAAGACACTGATTAGGCGTGTCATGAGATATAAAAGAGACATGGATGGAACAAGATGGGATTTGTACCTCCTATATAACAGGAGTTAAATATCTCTGGGCCTATCGAAGATTTGATACTGGAAATGCGTGGCCGCGCTCAAACGAGCTGATTGTCAGTCGTTTGTTTTTCATCAGTACAAATCGGGATTCGATAAACGTGATCTAGCTTAATAAGGATGACACAGTTCTTGCCTTATGCTAGATTGAGATATGGATACAAAGGGATTAAAAGGGAATAGACGATTCCAGTACAAGTGGGAGATTGTTGGGAATGTCCTGAAATCTATTTGTACTTACTCTGAGAGAAAGTCGTATTGTCGAGATGAGACAATCATATGACACTAGGTAGTCATAACGCTTTGCTAGAAGCCACTTATGATCAATGAGTTGAGAACTCATTTCTAGTGTTATATGATCCTACAGGGTCACATACCTAAGCAAACTGGACATTGCATGAGAGGATGATCATTAATGTAATGATCGGATGAATGCATATTTGATATGCATTCAATATCGACTTTTCTGGGCGATGTCGATCGACACACTAAGAGTGTCGGTCGACATAGATTGGCCGTGTCGATCGACACATAGAGTGTGTCGGTCGACACAACTCGCGGATTAGCAGATTAATTCGGTTTAATCATTAGTTAATCCCGTGGCGGTTTAAGTCGACATATATAAGATATATGGTCGACCTAAACTCGTTTCTAACCTAATGAACAGCCACCAGAAACGGAAAAGAAACCTCTCTAGAGATTAGATCTCAAACAGGCACTAGCATCCCTCCTGTTTAGTTTGTGTGCGTGTGGATACCAGTAGAGGCGCAGCATTTGAGGCGCTATAGATCTCGATTATCTGCAAATAACTTCCGCTGCTAATCACCAGGTAATCTCCAGATCTGATAGATTCAATTACATGAACCTTAGATCCTAGGCTCGGAATTAAGACTAGGGTTGCTAATCCTGATTAGAACTGCTAGAAATTCCTACATTTAGTTCCAACAGACTTCTTAGTGCTGAAGTATGACAATGATCCTGATGATGCGTTGATACTTGGAAGACCATTCTTGGCTACAGCGGGAGCACTAATAGATATTAGACACAGTCTGATAGACCTCCACCTGGGAGATAAGCCGCTGCATTTTGAGATAGACAAGCTGCGCAAGCCATTGATAGATGGGCAGACCTTCACCATTATGGATAGAGATGATGAGCAGTCAAGTCACACTACGGTTTTGGATCCTGGAGAGCAGTTTACTCCTTCTTTTCTTGGACATGATCATTCTGATACGGCTTATTCTCCACCATGGATGAGGAGGCTTGCACAGAGCCAATCAAAGTCTCTGTCAAGATCTCCAGCACACTGATCTTGTTCGTCCGGTCAAGATAATGACCTTAAACAAGCGCTGAGTGGGAGGCAACCCACTGTTAGGTTTAGTTGTTTTTCCTTCTTATTTTCGGTGTTTTTCTTAGGATTTCACGTTTTTGTTTGTTTTTGCTAAGTTTCAGATACAGAACTCGAGTCTGGAGATGTGTGAAGATCGACGCACTTGTGCACCGGTTGTTGCAAGGAGATTACGACGAGGAGATAGATCGCATTGTGACGATCGTTGCGGACCTGTGCAACGGTCGTTGCAATTGGTTCAATTGCAAAATTAAGGTACGCGCGCTAAACCAGAATCGATTTGGTTCACCCAGCATCGATCGTTGCTCTATAGCAACGGTCGTTGCACCCACGACCGAGGTAAGTTGCCTTAAACCCTTCTCTCCTCTTTTCTTCTCCATTTCTCGCCGTCCGTATGAACCAAAAACCTCAAAAACTCTCATTTCTTCATCATTTTCTTCGAATTCAAGTGCTATTCTCTCGATTTTACAATGTCAATTCATCCTTATAGCCCATATATCACGAATCCAAGGTAATGTGCCTCTAATTTATGATTTTCGGATTCAATTTTAGGGTTTTAGAAATTGAGAATTTTGGATTAAAACTGATGAATGCATGCTTAAATGGACTAAATTTAGGATGGTTGGTGATGATTTAGGCTGATTAGTGCGAATGTGGAACGAATTTAGAACGATTTATGGATTTTGATTGCGGCTGAAGTCGCCTTGCAACGGTCGTTGCACTTGTGCAACGGTCGTTGCTTTGCGATTTTGGGGAAATGTTCGATAATGCGAAATCGCCTTGCAATGATCGATGCCTTAGGTGCAACGGTCGATGCTTTGCGATTTCACAGAGAGTTAGCCGAGACTTATTGGTGTTTGAATTTCTCTTATGCAGATGACAACTCACAGACAACCCCGCAAGCGCCGAGCAACAGCAGCAACAGCCACACGACAATACATTCCACCACCAGGGTGGTTTCATAGAGAGTCTCAGCCACCTGAGACTTATGTTAGAGTTGGTCCGGCAGTAGCATTGCCTTGGCCTCGAGCAGACACGACAGATATCCCGACAGTCAGACAGTGGCCGCAGAACATTGCTGAATTCCTCAAGACTGCTGATTTTACAGAGAGGCCACTGCTTAACCAGTGGGATGAATTTGACTCGCTGCTATACAACGGTTGGTGTGGGATGACTATCAAACCAACCAAGTTTGCAGACTACTCTACCTGTAAGAGTCTGGAGATTGATGAGTATACAAGGGCATTGGTCTAGGGACAATGCCTATGCGTCCTTATGATCTATATCAAAGCTGGTCAGACAGTTGCTAGCCACTTGCAGAGTGGTTTACCCGTCTCTAGACAGCAGGAGCGCTACAGGAGGTATCTTTACCTTCATGAGTTGGGGAGTCAGGTATCGGATTCCTCTACTAGATATCTGCAGGATCTACGGTTTCAGCACTGAGCCGAGACGCATTGGCATGCCACTTGAGTGGGATCCAGAGGAGGCTCGGGTATTTTGGGAGTGTATTGGCAGTGGTCGATACAACTCGAGGACTACACCGGTGAAGCAGGTGAGGCATCCTGTGCTGAGATATGTCTTGTGTATCTTGTGTTGGAGCTTGCTGTGCAAGTATGAGGCCAACAAGATGCGCAAGTATGAGATGGAGATGTTGTTTATCAGGCTGCGAGATCAGTTTGAGGGTTCTGGCGTGAGAGATCCTACTAAGGGTCTCAACTTGGGAGCTGTTTTTGCCCAGCATCTATGTGACCTGCAGCTGAAGCCATTTGATGGTGTTCGTACTGAGACAGTGGGGAGCCTGCTTACTCCCATCTTTATGCACTGTGGGATTCCTTTAGAGGGCACAGAGTGTGACACAGCCAAGGAGTTCCTTGATTTCAGCCACTTGCAGAGCGCTACCTGGCTCAAGGAGGGGCGCATTTGGGTTTACCACGATCCGATCTCGGGGAAGTGTGGATTGGAGCTTCCTGCTCCTGGATTGACACAGATTGATACACTGGAGGCCCTGAGATTCCAGCCTCCTGAGACCACGCAGCGCAAAGTCCCTTCTATGGCTCATCCGCTGGGAGAGCCTTCCACACGAGCTTCATCTTCTTCTGCCCCTGCGCCAGCTGCTGCCCATACTGACGACATTGGCCCTTTTCCAGAGCCCACAGTGCCTTATGGAGATATGACTGAGGCTGAGTGGAGAGAGCGCTCAGATGGTATTCTACGGGTTGTCTGGAACTTCATGCGTACCTGCACTTGCAGGAGACAGCCACAGGTCCATCAGCCCGTCCCTGCTACTCGACGTCGACATCGTTCTCCTGTGGCAGCCAGTGACACTGAGCGCTATGGTGGGATAGATGATGATGAGAGCGAGAGTGCGTAGCTGTCATCTCTAGACATTCGGTTCTGTACTCTGATTTTCTTTTTCTTTGTCTTTTGCACTTTTTCCTTTGATTTTTAGTATGCTACTATGTTTGGATGGTTGTGCTTGATTAGATACATTTGTTGCCTTGATTTTACTCTGTTTTTAGTGTTTTCAGCTTGCAGGAACGAAAATTTGGTTTTACCAACGGACTAACCTGCTAACTTGTTGACTGATCCGATATACGCAGTGCGTCGATCGACACACTATTGTGTCGATCGTCACAACACGATCGAAATCGCATTGCAGCGATCGTTGCGGTCCTGAGCAACGATCGATCATACACGAAAAATCGCCTAGCAACGGTCGATGCACATAGTGCAACGATCGATGCCTGAGCGACAGAGGTAAAACCCGACAGAACTTAACCATCCCTTAAACAAATTTTTCTTTCTTTTTGCCAATCCTTCGCTCGACACTACTGGGGACAATGTGTCTTAAGTGTGGGGGAGATTCTACTAACTTCTTTCTTTTTGTTTTCTTAGAGTCAGTTAAAATTTTTCAAAATTTGTTTTATTGAGTCAAAACTTTTAAGTAAGAAACAATTATTTTTTGAGAAGATTAGCAGCACTTGCAGGAACTTAAGAAACCATTGGGATGAAGCTGCAGATTATCTCTGACTATTAGAAAACCCAGACATGGATCAACCTACTAAGGACACCCACATCACTTCAGGTATCAGAGGATCCTTTTACTGACATCACCTTAATACTGACTTAGATTTCTCACCTAAGGGCTTGGTATACTTTGTGTCGGATTTCCTTGTTAGTTCTGACACAGCCTGTAAACCTGTCCTATTTAGTTCCCTTCTCCCCTTCCATAAAAAAAAGATAATAAATTGAGGATGAGTTAGTAACTCCGAAGTGATCATGGGATTGGTAGCTACAACTTTCATATCCTGTGCATCCATGGAATGTGTCCAAAGTACACCCCTTAACGGGAAGAGCACTGATAAAAAAAATAAAATGATACCCAATGGGGAAAAATCAGAATGCTAAGGAAGGGAAAAGAGAAGAAAGGGACTAGAGAAAGATAGTATGGTGGTCTAGAACTGATAAGGTAAGAGTCCATGTGCCTTTGATCGATACTCCTTAGGTGAGACCGCACTTAAATACTTGCAGAAGTCAGTAGGGAGAATTTGAATGCGTGAATGTGATTTTGGAGTTTACTTAGGACAGTTGCTAAGTGTAGGGGAAGTATATGTTGGTCTTGATATCTGCAGGTTGATTCTTTCATGTGGTTTGCTAAGGGGAATCTGAGTGTTGCTGCTTCTAGGATGAAAAGAGTTTTTGAAGAGTTTTCAAACCTCTTCACTACATTCTAGTTCTCTGTTTTGCTTGAGGGCAAGCAAAGGCTAAGTGTGGGGGAGTTGATATATCATGGTTTTTACCGGTTTTATGCCATGATATAACTGTGTTTTAGTGTTCTTTTGTGTTCTTTTAGAGTCTTTTACAGGTTTAATCAGGTTTGAAGCAGAACTGGAGATATTGGAGCATTTTGGGATTTTTGGAGAGTTTGGCCGAGAGATTGAGCTCACTGTCCGATTTTGAGATCATGCATCGATCGACACACCTTTGGTGTCGATCGACACACTAGCGAGATAGGCCGATACGGCGGTTAATTGAAGAATGAAGATTTTGCACTTTGGCCCAGAAGTTTCCAGTATTTACAAAGAAGCCCCAGCCGAGATTAAGCCTATATAATTAGGATTTTGGTGTTTATTTTACTTACGCTTTCATACTTAGAGCTAAGAGATTTTTAGAGCTTTTGGGGCTGATCTAATCATGTACTTCATCTATTTTGGAGAAGATTTCGAACCCCTTTATCTATTTAATTTCTTATATGCAATCTATTTATTCATTGATTATGCTTTCATATTCTATGTCTGAGTAGATTCATAGTTAGGTTTAGGGTTTCTCATTAAGGATTTCATGACTTGCTAGACTTGTTTAATTCAGTTAAGGATTCACATGAATAGAATGTTCTTCGATCTAAATTGTGCTTAAAGCTAGTTCTAACCTGATCAATTAGAATCTAGATCTTAGGTTGCTAAATACGACACGAGAGTGTGGTTTAGAATCTGAACTATTTAGGTTGAGCAATTAAACTTCTCGCAAAGGAATTTGGTTTAGTTTAATTGTGAACATATCAAACTTGAAATTAATGCTGGTTTAATCTGTTAGTAATTGCAAAGGAATTTGGATTACTGCACTTAGACTTAGAGAATTCTCGCAAAGAGATTTGGTTAATTCTATATCCGTGATTTGAGTTCTAGAACTGTCCTTAATTAGATCCTGACTGATTGATTTGTCTGCTTGTCGTATTTCCTGAGAACACCCTAGACTTAGCGCCTCTAATTAACTGCTTTCACAACCAATCCTACTATTGATTTACTTTCTTGCTTTGCTTTTTAGTTTACTTCTCACCTGTTTTCTTCTTAGTTTAAATTCCTACGGTTCTTTATCTATCGAGACCAGAGTCTCTGTGGATTCGATACCTGATATATCATGGTTTTTACTAGTTTTAGACCATGATATAAGTGTGTTTTTAGTGTCTTTTGTGTTCTTTTAGAGTCTTTTACAGGAATAATCAGGTTGGGAGCTGAATTGGAGATAATGGAGCATTTTGGAGATTTTTGGAGTGTTTGGCCGAGAGATAGAGTTCACTGTCCGAAACAGAGAAAGGTGTCGATCGTTGCACTCTAGCAACGATCGATGCACCAGCGAGATGGGCCAAAAACTCGGCGGTTTAGAAGAATCAAGATATTGCACTTTGATCCAGTAGTTCCTGATATGTACAAAGAAGCCCCTGGCCGAGATTAGACCTATATATTAGAGTTTTTAGTGTTTTTATTAGATACGCTTTATACTTTTTACATTACGCTTTGATAATTAAGAGCAGAGGATTTTAGAGCTTTTGGGGCTGATCTGAACCTATTACTTCATCTGTATTTGGAGAAGATTTCGAACCCCTTTTACTCTTATTCTTTTATGCAATTTATTCATTCTATGATTATGTTTTCATTATCTATGTCTGAGTAGATTCCTAGTTAGGTTTAGGGTTTCTCACATAGGATTTCATGACTTGCTAGACTTGTTCAAATTCAGTTAAGGATTCAAACTATATCTGTTCTTCAATTTAATTGTGCTTAAAGCTAGTTCTAACCTGATCAATTAGAATCTAGATCTTAGGTTGCTAAATACGTCACGGAAGTGGGGTTTAGGAATCTGAACTAATTAAATTGGGCAATTAAACTTTGCGCAAACGGAAGTTTGGTTTAGGATAATTGTGAACATATCAAACTTGGACTTATTGCTAGTTTAATCTGTTAGTTCTCGCAAACGAAAGTTTGGTTTGCTGCACTTAGACTTAGAGAATTATCGCAAAGGAATTTGGTTAATTCTATATCTGTGTTTTGAGTTCTAGAACTGTGCTTAATTAGATCCTTGCTGAATGAACTGTCTGCTTGTCTGATTTCCTGAGAATGCCCTAGACCTAGCGCTTTTAATTACTTGCTTCCACAACCGTTAATCTCTGCTACTGATTTACTTTCTCGCACCGCTTTTAATTCAATCACATTGCTTCTTTCTAGTATTAGTCTCTACAGTTCTGATCTATTGAGACCGAGTGTCCCTGTGGATTCGATAACCCTATATACTACTTTGACATTGCTGTTCACTTGCAGTTTAGTATAGGGTAAAACTTAGAACCTATCAAGTTTTTGGCGCCGTTGCCGGGGACTCTTTGAGTCTTCGATAGGACCGAACTTAGGGTTTTTACTAGAAATTTTTCTTTTTGTTTTTAATTTTCGTTTTAATTTGATATTTTGCTAACTTTTTCTCTGTTTCTTTCTGTCGCAGGTACGAATTTCGCCTTGCGTCGATCGTTGCATCCCTTGCATCGATCGTCACTAGGCGATTTGAGATTGAATCGATCGTTGCACTGATAGCATCGATCGTTGCTGGACGATTACAGACAGTTTATGCAGACGCAGAAAACTAGAAGTAATCCGAACTCGAGCTTGGTTAATCTCAATCTAGAGGAACTTGGACGTTTAGAAAGAGCTAACAGAAGAGAAAGAAGAGAGAGAATGGTACGAGAACGTTTGATCTTGATACCAGATGCTGAGGGTACCCTGAGGGATCCGGAGAACAATCCTTACAATGCTGCTGGGCAAAGGGTTGATGCTGAAGGGAATGTCATCCCTGACCCTCCTGAGGAACTGCAACAGGAACAAAACCAGGGTCAAAGACGAGCTCAAGGTAGAGAGATGGTGGTTCATGAGAGGACACTAGCTGATTACAACAGACCTGATGAGTTTCATGCAAACCGAGCAGCTCTAGTGCTTCCTGCTTTTGAGAGGAATGATTTTGAGGTAAAGACCATCTACTACCAGCTGATGAGACAGATTGCTTTTCATGGTCTTCAAACAGAGCAGCCTATGGATCACATTGACAAGTTTGAGGACATAGTCACTGGCATGAAGTATGAAGGAGTATGCCCGGACTATCTGTTCCTTAAGCTATTTCCGCACAGTCTTGCTGGAGACGCTAGTGCATGGCTGAGACAACTGGCACCTGGTCAGTATACTACTTGGGCAGCCTTAAAGAGTGAGTTCCTGCGTCACTTTTATGATGATGCGCGCTCGGATCAGTCCAGACAGGATATACTCACCTTTTCCCAAGGAGCTGTGGAGCCCTTGAAGACTGCCTGGATGAGATTTAAGCAGTATCAGCGTGACTGTCCACACCATGGATTCACAGAAGTACAGCTGATTGGTATCTTCTTCAGAGGCATAGATCTCCCATATCAGACTGCACTGGATAATTCCAGTAATGCTAATTTCAACACCAGGACTCCTACGCAAGCTATGCAGTTGATTGGGAACCTTATTAACAGCTACAGTTGCAAGTCTATGGATGAAAAGAGGAAGAAATCCGGTGGAAGTATAGAGGATTCTAACATGACTGAGATTAGATCTAGGCTAGACACAGTGTACGATCTCCTCACAAGTAAGAAAGCTGTCCACTCTACCCAAGATATAGAGGCAATTCAGACTGAGGAGGACACTCAGGAAGAAGAAGTGAATTACATGGGAGGTTCTGATTTCCAAGGCAGTAGATTTAGAAATCAACAGGGAAACAGATTCTCAAATGGAGTTCAGCAAAGTGGTTTTAAGAAAGCCAATGAGTCTGATAGTAAAGTAGAGATGATGCTAAGACAGCTGATGGAGAGTCAGACTAAGTACGCAGCAGATGCTGACGCGAAGATGGATACAATCTACAGGGAGCTGAATGGGAAGTTTGAAAGTTTGAACACACATATGAAAGAGCTTGATGCTAAGGTTGCAAAAACTGCTGGACATGCTAAAAGGGAAGAGGGATATCTCCCGGGGAGGACTGATGCCAATCCTAAGTACCAATGCAATGCCGTGACATTGAGAAGTGGTAGGGAGCTGTCATCTGGCGAGAAAAAGCAGTTAAGCGTTGAGGAACTCGTGGAAATTGAAGAACTGGAGGATGAGATACGCGATATTCGCCGCGCATCGATCGATGCATCCAAGCAACGATCGTTGCCAAGCGAAACCAAGGAACCGGAGATCGTAACAAAGTCGCCTAGCATCGATCGGTGCGATAAGGGCAACGATCGACACAAGGTGACTGCAGAAAGTTCGAGTCCAAAACAGTCGGCTGAAAGGGTATACAAGCCTAAGATACCTTATCCCAAGAACCCCAGAAAAGCTAAGAATGATAGGCAATATGCAAAATGGAAGGAGTTCATAAAAAAGGTAAAGGTTGAAGTACCTTTGTTGGATTCCATTGAAACTTCCCCCATGATGAAGAGATGCCTTAAGGATGCAATTTCTGGTAAATGGTCTGATGAAGAAAGTATAATGATGCTCAATGAAGTATGTAGTGCAGTGGTTCAAGGCAGAATTCCAGAAAAATTAAAAGATCCAGGCAGCTTCGTATTAGATTGTGCTATCTACAAGGAGAGGTTCGAAAGGTCCCTATGTGATCTTGGCTCCAGTGTAAATCTAATGCCCCTTTCAGTCGCTAAAAGACTAGGGATGACAGATTTTATACCAACTAGGATATCACTAGTTTTGGCAGACAGATCAGTCAGGATTCCCGAAGGAGTAATAGAGGATGTGCCTATAACGGTTGGCAAGTGTGTGATCCCAACTGACTTTGTGATTCTACAATATGGACAGGAGCCAAAAGACCCATTAATTCTAGGCAGGTCTTTCTTAGCAACAGCTGGTGCGATGATTGACTGTCAAGGAGGTAAGATAATTCTGAATGTGGGTGATCTGAAGATGAGTTTCGATATGAACAAGCTGGTAAAGAGACCAACCATTGACGGGCAGACCTTCTATGTGGACACATTGGGTGATTTGGCTGCCGAGTACTTTTACCAATCACAGGCTGAAGACCCACTAGAAAGGGCTTTACTTAGCTCTATTTTGGAGTTGGAATACCTGCAGGACGAGCCAGCAATGTGCTATACGAGGATGATGGATTCTGTTGAGGTTGCAATGCAGGTAGAAGTGTCTGACGCGGGACTGCAACGATCGATACCAACTAAGCAACGATCGTTGCAAGTCGACAGAGACTGGGCAGAGGAAAAAGCTCCGAAAATAGATCTGAAACAACTTCCATCCGGGCTAAGGTACGCATTTCTTGGACCGAATTCAACTTATCCAGTGATTGTTAACGCTAGTTTGAACAACGCAGAGCTCACTTTACTGCTAAGCAAGCTGCGCAAGCATCGCAAAGCTCTTGGCTATTCCCTTAATGATATTTCAGGTATCTCACCGGAGCTATGCATGCATCGGATACATCTTGAGGATGAGTCCAAAACATCAATCGAACATCAGAGGAGACTTAATCCTAATCTGCAAGAAGTAGTCAAAAAGGAGATTATGAAACTCCTTGACGCTGGAATTATATATCCTATCTCTGACAGTGATTGGGTGAGTCCAGTCCATGTAGTGCCAAAGAAGGGCGGTGTTACAGTTGTGAAGAATGAGAAGAACGAGCTGATACCTACTAGGACTGTGACAGGACACAGGATGTGCATAGATTACATGAAGCTTAATGCTGCTACTAGGAAAGATCATTTTCCTTTGCCTTTTATTGATCAGATGCTCGAAAGGTTAGCAAATCATCCTTACTACTGCTTCTTAGATGGATACTCAGGTTTCTTTCAGATCCCCATCCATCCAGAGGATCAGGGAAAGACCACTTTCACTTGTCCATATGGGACATTGGCCTACCGTAGGATGCCTTTTGGACTCTGCAATGCACCAGCCACTTTCCAGAGATGCATGATGTCCATATTCACAGATATGATTGAGGATTTTATGGAAGTATTCATGGATGATTTCTCAGTATATGGATCATCCTATAATGAATGCTTAGATAATCTGTGTAAGGTTCTGAAAAGATGTGAAGAGAAGCACTTAGTTCTTAACTGGGAGAAGTGTCATTTCATGGTCAGAGATGGCATTGTGCTTGGACATAAAGTGTCCGAAGCAGGAATAGAGGTGGACCGCGCCAAAATCGAGGTGATGACGAACCTGCAGGCACCTGATTCTGTTAAGTCTATTAGAAGCTTTCTTGGACATGCTGGTTTCTATAGACGGTTCATTAAGGATTTTAGTAGGATTACTAGGCCACTAACTGCTTTGCTGTGTAAAGACACCAAATTTGAGTTCACTGCAGATTGTCAAACTGCATTTGAACAGATCAAGCAGGCATTAGTGAGTGCTCCCATAGTTCAGCCACCAGATTGGGATTTCCCTTTCGAAGTAATGTGCGATGCAAGTGATTATGCTGTGGGAGCTGTTCTTGGACAAAAGAAAGATAGAAAACTTCATGCTATCTATTATGCCAGCAGGACACTGGATGATGCACAAAGAAACTATGCCACTACGGAGAAGGAGTTGTTGGCGGTTGTCTTTGCATTTGAGAAATTTCGCTCTTATCTTGTTGGCTCCAAGGTGATTGTACACACTGATCATTCAGCACTGAAGTATCTGATGCAGAAAAAGGATGCTAAGCCAAGACTGTTAAGATGGATCTTGTTGCTTCAGGAATTTGATATTGAAGTGAGAGACAAGAAAGGGGTTGAGAATGGAGTTGCTGATCATCTTTCGAGGATGCTAGTAGAGGAGGACGTGCCAATCAATGACTATTTGCCTGAAGAAAACGTCAATATGGTCGGAACAATCTGTGAGACAGATTTGGACAGAAACCTGCAAAGCTGTCGGATTAATCGCGTTGCGTCGATCGATGCAACGCTAGCGTCGATCGATGCACCTATCGGGGCAGTAACGATCGATACACCTGACTGTGACGATCGTTGCAGCGCGGATACAGACCCAGAAACTTTTACGGTGCGGATTGGAAAGCATGAGTTTGAGATCTATGCTGTCGCAACAAATGATCGACCATGGTATGCAGACATAGCCAATTATCTAGCTGCTGAGACTGAACCAGACAATCTGAAAGGATATGAAAAGAAGAGGTTCTTCAGAGAACTTAGGAGGTACTATTGGGATGAACCTTACCTCTATAAGCATTGTTCAGATGGCCTTTATAGAAGATGTGTTGCTGAGTCGGAGGTTCCAGATATCCTGTTCCACTGTCACGGATCAGATTATGCAGGACATTTTGCTACTTTCAAGACTGTGTCTAAGGTTTTGCAGGCAGGTTTCTGGTGGCCTACAATGTTCGCTGATACTCACTCCTTTATATCTCATTGTGATGCCTGCCAGAGGAGAGGGAAAATCAGCAGGAAGCATGAGATGCCTCAGAATTTCATTCTTGAGGTTGAGGTTTTCGATTGCTGGGGCATAGACTTTATGGGTCCCTTTCCCTCATCATACGGGAATAAATTCATATTAGTTGTTGTGGATTATGTATCTAAGTGGGTAGAAGCAATAGCCAGTCCAACCAATGACTCTTCAGTAGTCATTAAGCTGTTTAAATCTATCATATTCCCTAGATTTGGAGTACCCCGGATAGTAATTAGTGATGGAGGATCTCACTTTATTAATAGGGTTTTTGAGAAGCTCCTGAAGAAGCATGGAGTGCATCACCGAGTTGCTACTCCTTATCACCCACAGACTAGTGGACAGGTAGAGGTTTCTAACAGACAAATCAAGGAGATCTTGGAGAAGACAGTTGGGAAGACAAGGAAAGATTGGGCAGCTAAGCTTGATGATACTTTATGGGCTTACAGGACTGCATTCAAAACGCCATTAGGGACTACTCCATTTCACTTGTTGTATGGAAAAGCATGCCATATGCCGGTGGAACTTGAGCACAAAGCAGCGTGGGCTGTGAAGCAGATGAACTTTGACCTTAAATCAGCTGCAGAAAGAAGGTTGATACAGCTTAATGAGTTGGATGAGATTAGACATCTTGCCTATGAGAACTCAAAGCTGTACAAGGAGAGGACTAAGGCTTATCATGACAAAAATATTGTTTCTAGACGGTTTGAGCCTAATGACCAGGTACTTCTATACAATTCTCGTCTACATTTGTTTCCAGGGAAGCTGAAATCAAGATGGTCCGGTCCCTACACAATAAAGGAAGTGCGTCCATATGGAGCTGTCATACTAATAGGCAAGGAAGGTAATGAGTTTGCTGTAAATGGGCAGAGGGTAAAACACTATTGGGCTAAGGCCGAGATTCCCAGAGGACAGATTTTGCCCCTGGATCATGCCCCATCCGCCTGAAAGATCTTACGCGTCCGGTCAAGCTATTGACCTTAAACAAGCGCTGGGTGGGAGGCAACCCACCATTAGGTACTGGTCTTTTTCTTTTTCATTTTTGGTGTTTTTGTTAGGATTTTACGTTTGTTTTTGTTTCTGGTGAGTTTATGCTTGCAGGTCTCGGTTAAATCGCAGTGCAGCGATCGACTCACTTCTGTGTCGATCGTCACAACACGAAAGGAATCGCATTGCAGCGATCGTTGCGCTCTTGAGCAACGATCGACCATACACGAAAATCGCCAAGTAACGGTCGATGCACTTAGTGAAACGATCGATGCCTGTGCGACAGAGGTAACCCGACAGACATAATTTCATCTTTTCAAAATTTTTCTTTCTTTTTACCAATCCTTCGCTGGACACTACTGGGGACAGTGTGTCTTAAGTGTGGGGGAGGTGCTACTGACTTATATCTTTCTGTTTTCTTAAGAGTCAGTCCGTTTTTCAAAATTTTTTTGTTTTATTGAGTCAAAATTGTTTAAGTAAGAAACTATGATTTTCTGAGAAGATTTACAAGACTTGCAGGAACTTAAGTAACCATTGGGATGAAGTTGCAGGAACTATCTATGACTATTAGAAAACCCCATCACAGATCAACCTACTGGGAACACCCACATCACTTCAGGTATCAGAGGATCCTTTACTGACTTCAACCTTAATACTGACTTAGATTTCTCACCTAAGGGCTTGGTATGCTTTATGTCGGATTCCCTGTTAGTTCTGACACAGCCTGTAAACCTGTCCTATTTAGTTCCCTTCTCCCCTTCTATAAAGTAAAAAAAAAAAGATAATAAACTGAGGATGAGTTAGTAACTCCGAAGTGGTCATGGGAATGGTAGCAAACACTATTTTCTCTCATGTGATCCATGGAATGTGTCCAAAGTACACCCCATAACGGGAAGAACACTGATAAAAAAAAAAAAAAAATGATACCCAATGGGGAAAAATCAGTTGTTAAAGAAGGGAAAGAGAAGAAAGGGACTAGAGAAAGATAGTATGGTGGTCTAGAGCTGATAAGGTAAGAATCCATGTGCCTTTAGATCGATACTCCTTAGGTGAGACCGCACTTAAATACTTGCAGAAGTCAGTAGGGAGAATTTGAATGCTTGAATGTGATTGTGGAGTTTACCTAGGACAGTTGCTAAGTGTGGGGGAAGTACATGTTGGTCTTGATATCCTGTGATTGATTCTTTCAGTGGTTTACTAAGGGGAATCTGAGTATTGTAGCTTCTAGGATGAAATGAGTTTCTGAAGAGTTTTCAAACCTTCACCATGTTTTAGTTCTCTGTTTTGCTTGAGGGCAAGCAAAGGCTAAGTGTGGGGGAGTTGATATATCATGGTTTTTACTAGTTTTAGACCATGATATAAGTGTATTTTTAGTGTCTTTTGTGTTCTTTTAGAGTCTTTTACAGGAATAATCAGGTTGGGAGCTGAATTGGAGATAATGGAGCATTTTGGAGATTTTTGGAGTGTTTGGCCGAGAGATAGAGTTCACTGTCCGAAACAGAGAAAGGTGTCGATCGTTGCACTCTAGCAACGATCGATGCACCATCGAGATGGGCCAAAAACTCGGCGGTTTAGAAGAATCAAGATATTGCACTTTGATCCAGAAGTTCCTGATATGTACAAAGAAGCCCCTAGCCGAGATTAGACCTATATATTAGAGTTTTTAGTGTTTTTATTAGATACGCTTTATACTTTTTACATTACGCTTTGATAATTAAGAGCAGAGGATTTTAGAGCTTTTATGGCTGATCTGAACCTATTACTTCATCTGTATTTGGAGAAGATTTCGAACCCCTTTTACTCTTATTCTTTTATGTAATTTATTCATTCTATGATTATGTTTTCATTATCTATGTCTGAGTAGATTCCTAGTTAGGTTTAGGGTTTCTCACATAGGATTTCATGACTTGCTAGACTTGTTCAAATTCAGTTAAGGATTCAAACTATATCTGTTCTTCAATTTAATTGTGCTTAAAGCTAGTTCTAACCTGATCAATTAGAATCTAGATCTTAGGTTGCTAAATACGTCACGGAAGTGGGGTTCAGGAATCTGAACTAATTAAATTGGGCAATTAAACTTTGCGCAAACGAAAGTTTGGTTTAGGATAATTGTGAACATATCAAACTTGGACTTATTGCTAGTTTAATCTGTTAGTTCTCGCAAACGAAAGTTTGGTTTGCTGCACTTAGACTTAGAGAATTATCGCAAAGGAATTTGGTTAATTCTATATCTGTGTTTTGAGTTCTAGAACTGTGCTTAATTAGATCCTTGCTGAATGAACTGTCTGCTTGTCTGATTTCCTGAGAATGCCCTAGACCTAGCGCTTTTAATTACTTGCTTCCACAACCGTTAATCTCTGCTACTGATTTACTTTCTCGCACCGCTTTTAATTCAATCACATTGCTTCTTTCTAGTATTAGTCTCTACAGTTCTGATCTATTGAGACCGAGTGTCCCTGTGGATTCGATAACCCTATATACTACTTTAACATTGCTGTTCACTTGCAGTTTAGTATAGGGTAAAACTTAGAACCTATCAATACCCTATATACTACAATCACTTAACTGTGCACTTGCAGTAGAATAGGATTAAAACCTGACCCTATCAATGTATACTGACCAGGCCTTAATGTGAGTGTCTACAACACCTTTTCCTTTGACAGAGTTTGAAGTTTGGCTCACCTGAGTGTCCAATTACTTCACATGAGTACTTAGAGACTCAAACTTCCCATTGAGGTCCTCATAAATAGCATCCAACTTCCTGTTGCAGTCCACAGAGATCTTAGTCTGTCCTTCTAGTAGCTGCTCCATCATACTCTCCATCTTACTCTCATGAGTACTAGCTACAGGAGGTGTTTGATAAGAAGAAGATCCATAGGTCCTCTGATTACCTTGAAAAGGTTTCTGGAAGCCAGCATTCTGTCCAAAGCCAGAAGAGTTTTGATTGCCTGTGAAGGCACTCTTCTGACCACTGAAAATCTATTACCTTGCTGTCCAAACATGTTACCTTGGAAACCAGATCCTACAATGAAGTTCACATCCTCTTCCTGCCCTTCTTCTTCAGCATTGATCACATCAACTTCCTGAGCAAAGTGGACAGCTTTCTTCCCAGCTAGAAGATTGCATACAGTGTCCAGCTTAGATCTAATATCAGCTATCTCCAAGTTCTCTATCTTTCCACCAGATTCCTTCCTTCTCTTATCAGTGCTCTTGCAGCTATTACTACTCATATAGTTATCTATTAACTGCTTAGCTTGAACAGGAGTCCTAGTGTTGAAATTTCCATTGCTGGAATTATCTAAGGCAGTCTGATATGGGAGATCTATACCTCTAAAGAAGATGCCTAATAGTGTTACCTCAGTGAATCCATGGTGTGGGCAGTCACGTTGGTACTTCTTAAACCTCATCCAGGCTGTCTTAAGAGGCTCTGTTGGTCCTTGAGTAAAGGAGAGAATGTCCTATCTTGACTGATCAGAACGAGCATCATCATAGAAGTGGCGCAGGAACTCACTCTTCAGCCAGGCAGCAGCATCTTCAGCGAGAGAGTAGGGGAAAAGCTTGAGGAACAAATAGTCATAGTTCACTCCATCATACTTCATTCCGGTGACTATGCCCTCAAACTCATCAATGTGATCCATTGGCTGCTCACTGGGATAACCATGTAAAGCATTCTGCTTCAGGAGAGAGTAGTAGATGGTTTTAATCTCAAAATCATTCCTCTCAAACTCAGGAAGTACAAGAGCTGCCCGGTTAGCATGAAACTCATCCGGACGGTTATAGTCAGCTAAAGTTCTCTCACGAACAACCATCTCCCTACCTTGGGCCTGTCCTTGACCCTGGTTCTGCTCCTGCTGTGGTTGCTCTACAGGCTCAGGGATGACATTCCCTTCAGCGTCAATCCGATGCCCAGCGGCATTGTACGGATTGTTTTGTCGGTCCCTAAGGACACCCTGAGCATCAGGCATAATAATCACACGTTCAACTACCATCCTTTCCCTTTGCTCTTTTCTGTTAGCTCTTTCTAGTCTAGCAAGATCTTCAAGTTGGAGGTTCACGAGATTAGTGTTCGGAATACTTCTAGTATCACGCGTCTGCATAAAATGTCTGTAATCGTCCAACAACGATCGATGCTATCAGTGCAACGATCGATTCAACTCCAATCGCCTAGTAACGATCGACACAGAAGGTGCAACGGTCGATGCTATGCGATTCTGAAACCTGCGACAGAAAGAAACAGAGAAAAATCAGAAACAAAAAAAATAAAAATAAAACAGAAGATAAAAATAAAAATAAAAATCCTAGTAAAAACCCTAAGTTCAAATCTATCGAGGACTACGAGAGTCCCTGGCAACGGCGCCAAAAACTTGATAGGTTCAGGTTTTATCCCTATTATCTAACTGCAAGTGCACAGTATAAGATTGTAGTACTCTAGGGTATCGAATCCACGAGGACTCTGAGCTACGATAGATTAAGAACAAGAAGATTAAACTAGGAGAAAGCAGATGTGATTAAAGCAAAAAGCAAGCAAAACAAGAAAGCAAACGATAGCAGGAGTGAGTTGTAAGCAATAAACTAAGGGCGCTAAGTCTAGGGAGTTCTCAGGAAATCAGACAAGCAGATTAATATTCAGTCAGGACCTAATTAAACACAGTTCTAGAACTCAAAGCACATATATAGAATAAACCAACTTTCGCTGTGAAGATTCTCTAAGCCTAATTGCAGAAATCGAAATGTCTTTGTAATTCCTAACAGATTAAACCGCTTTAATGATCAGGTTCGATATGTTCACAATTAAACTAAACCAAATTTCTTTGCGAGTAATTCAATTGCTCAATCTAAATAGTTCAGGTTCTAAATCACACTTTCGTGTCAACCTAGCAACCTAAGATCTAGATTCTAAGTGATCAGGTTAGAACTAGCATTAAACAAAATTTAGATTGAAGAACATCTATTGATATGAATCCTTAACTGAATTAATTAAATCTAACAAGTCATGAAATCCCTAGTGAGAATCCCTAAACCTAACTATGAATCTACTCAGACATGGTTAATGAAACAGAAATCATAGAATAAATAGATTGCATATAAGAAATTAAATAGATAAAGGGGTTCGAAATCTTCTCCAAAATAGATGAAGTACAAGATCAGATCAGCCCCAAAAGCTCTAAAAATCCCTTAGCTCTAAGTATGAAAGCGTAAGTAAATAAAACACCAAAAACTTAATTAAATAGGTATAATCTCGGCCTGGGACTTCTTTGTAAATATCAGGAACTTCTGGACCAAAGTGTAATATCTTCACTCTTCATTAAACCGCCGAGTCTGGCCCATCTCGCTTGTGCAACGATCGAGACCAAAGGTGTGTCGATCGATGCAATCCCCTGTTTCCGACAATGAGCTCAACTCTCTCGGCCAAACACTCCAAAAATCTCCAAAATGCTCCAACATCTCCAATTCTGCTCCAAACCTGATTATACCTGAAATAGACTCTAAATGAACACAAAAAGACACTAAAACACACTTATATCATGGCATAAAATCGGTAAAAACCATGATATATCACGAGGCAAGCAAAATCAGCAGCCACGCCGTCACTTGACGCGCAAGCGACATAGAGCCGCCCACGAGTTTGGTGCGCATGATGAACACCACGATGCGGACCAACATAATCGGGAGTCCAAGCACGACGGAGATGCTTCGCACGCTGTTAAACTGAGTAGAAAGCATGGACAAGGAGGTGAACGAGCGCATCACTGCAATCGCTAACCAGCAGGCCTTTCTCCGAGAGAGCTTGCGTAGACGACAAAGCGCACCCGCAGCGGAGTAAACTCCAGAGCAAATACTGCCTATCTGTCGATGTCTTTTTCCCGAGGAACCTTGGATGACCATGGGATTGGCGGCCAACCCGAACAGGAGCGTACCAACTCCAACCAACTCGGCGCTGATATCCAACGAACAGCTCACGACCATAGTGAGCTAAATTCCGGAGTTGAACTCCAAAGTCCATCGTGTGGTCAGTTCGACAACAGACGCCTTTTACGGCTCAAATCATGAACGCAAGAGTACTGCACTTCGAGAAGGTTAAATACCCATTTTACGAAGGAAAAATCGACCCTAGCCAGTTCATGACTGCTTTCATGATAGCAATGAGTTGCAATCGATTCACCAACGAGGAAAGGGAGCTCGGATACTGCCAGCACTTCGTAGAAAAACTCAGAGGGATTGCCCTCACCTGGTTTTCACGAATCAAGGCGGTATCAATTGACAGGTTTCAAGATCTTTCGAAGTTGTTCCTAAGGCACTACTCTCTCTCTCTCTCTCTCTCTCTCTCTCTCTCTCTCTCTCTCTCTCTCTCTCTCTCTCTCTCTCTCTCTCTCTCTCTCTCTCTCTCTCTCTCTCTCTCTCTCTCTCTCTCTCTCTCTTCATAACACCGGAATCATCGGACGCCGACTTATGAGACCTCGAGCAGAAGCAAGAAGATCCCTTACAAGACTTAATCGACCGATTAAAAGATGTCGTTTCCAAGATAAAATTGGATGACAGCTCAGCTAGAGGAGCTCTTCGGAAAGGTCTATGTTATCACTTAGATTTCAGAAAAGACCTAAAACTCAACAAGCCCACCTCTTTATAGGATGTACTGCACATAGCAGTAGCATTCATCGAAATGGAGGAAGAGGACGCGATATTCTCCAAAAAACATGCCAGATCGGCCAACAAAGCCTCCACGGCAAAAGAAAAGCCAAAACTCGACTCCCAAGACAACATCAACGAAAAAACAGCTTCGACCTTCGTCGTTGGCAACACGTCCCAAGGATGGAACAAGTTTGTTCATAATCAACCACGATAAGAGGATGACAACGACGACCGGCTGAACTTGGAGTATCATAAGAAACACTGTCACGATACCACATCATGTCGAAACTTTGTCGAGTACATGTTGGATCAGTACCGAAATGGGAAGATACTAAACCCAAACAAGGTGATAATGGGCATAGAAACCGAGAAGAAACTCCCCACCAAGAAGCGGAGCCGGAAGGGCATCCCTAGGAAACGGAGCCAAACAGGCGCCCTCGGGACGAAGACGATGAGGGACGGGCAGCTCCACAACCTCGTCGCAAAATCAATATGATATTGGACGGCCTACAACTGTGTTCGGATTCGGTACGTTCAATTAAATAGTATGGCCGGAAAGCCAGGGCAATCAAGAGTAACCCACTCCCGATCGAGGAAGGCATACCTCTGTCATTCACCGAAGCCGAGGCAATCGGAGTAGATGTACCACATAACAACCCTCTGGTGGTCGACATCCTTATAGGAGACTACGAGATCTCCCGCGTAATGGTTGATATAGGAAGTTTGGTGGACGTAATATTCAAGAAAGCGCTTGAAAAGGCAGAGTTCAAAAACTTGCATCAATAACATGATTCGATAGTGACTAAACCATGACAGTGACTAAACCATGACAATAGGCAAGGTCAAACTCCCAATCTATGTCGGCGGAATGACAACCATAACAAAATTCGTCATCCTGGATAGTCGAGCTATCCACAACGCTATCTTGGGAACGCCTTGGCTACACGCAATGAAGCCAGTCGCCTCTACATACAATCAATAACGTGGGTAATAACAAAGAATTTCCCGTCGCAGTGAGTTAAGCATCCTCATTATTCCTCAGATCCTCAATTACATCTGTCGACTTCATCCCATCGTTTGTGCCGAACTCGTCAGATGAGGAAGCATCATCAATCTTAGGATCAACGGATGGAGGTTGAAAAGGACAAGGAGAAGAAGGGTTGCATTGTCACATCCTAAGCGGGACCGGGGAACCACAAAAAGCCATCGACGATCTTCGGAGCGCCGATTTTTTTAATCTCACTTCTCTTTCTCCGCCGAGAGCTCCTAAAAGACCTCGTCGAGAATACCTATCCCCTCTGGTCTTGAAGCGATCGAAGAAAATCCAAAGTCCCATAACTGGCTAAATTTCAAGTATGCGTTGCTCTCAGCATTCTTTGCAGAAAACGCCCCCTTCAATTCCTGACGACGATACTCGTACTTCCGGAGGAGGGCAACACGAGCGTTAATCAGCTCGCCAATATCCAGTGAAAAAGTATTGCTCTCTATAGTTACCTCCTCGGCACGACGAAGCTTCTATTGCGCCAAATTAACATGCTCGGAAGAAGAAGCAACCTAGTTCTTCAAATTCGCCTCACTCACTCGAAGAAGTTTGGCAGAGAGTTGAAGTCTCTCCAGCTCCTTTGTCCTCTGAGCGAGCTCCTTGTTGACCTTGGCGCCTTGTCGATTCAGATTAAAGATGTACAAATTCAATATCGAATTCCCATGCGTAACAAAAACGTCAAGACGAGAAAAAAACATAAACCCTAAGATAGATGATCGGTAAACAAGGACAAACAATCACATCTACAAGAAACTTGGAGACGTTGCGGTACACCTCCGGCATGTACATCTGATCCACCAAACAAGGCAGAATGGCTTCAAAGGAGATATTCCGGACTATCTCCTCACAATAGTACTCGTCTGGATTCTTCAGTTTATCCCCTCGAAGAGCGAAGGACCTAATCTTCAAACTCTTCGAGGACTCACCAACCGTAAAATGCTTACTCGCACCCAAACTCTCAGAGCGACTCGCGACCTCAGAAGACCTTTTTCTCGCCCCAACGCGCAAAACCAACATCCTTGGAGGTCCCGAAGCCGAAACTGGTTGAGGAGGAGGGGGAGGAAGAATCCTTGTATTAGAAAGGAGCGACCCCAACCAGTATGGTCGACTTCGAAATCTTCCGAATCAACAGAGAGGAGGATTCCTCCAACTTATCCTCAGCGAGCAACGTTTTACTCTTCCTTTTTAAAGTGTCGGCGCCATAAGCTACCTTCTTTGATCTCAGCTCGGACGAGCTCTTTTTAGCGTTCTCAGCCCTTTTCTTATCGGAGTCATCGGAGGCTTGGTTTTCTCATCTCCAAGATTGCGAATTAGGAGAAGGAGTTGGTCTGTCAACCGAAGACCCACTAGGGCCATCTGGCTTGCCACCATCCGAAGTCCTTGGGCTTTTCTTTGGGTCATTCACAATGCTCGGGATAACTCTCCTCGCTTTCCCAATCTTCTTCTTCTGCTGGGACTCTGGCAAACACGGCGATACCTCGGAAGTCAACGAAGTGGTAGTAAACTCACTGGTTTTCTTTGACTTAGTTTCTTCGGCTTCAGACCAGTTTTGCCAACCAAGCTCGGAAAATCTCCTGCCGACGTCGTTCATATATTCTTTAATTAAGCCATTTTAAATCTAGACGATCTGAAAGATAAAAGAAACTACGGTTAGAATCAACAGCAAGAAATAAGGCTGACGATGGGCTGATCGGTCAACTACCAACGACGAGGTTCCATTCGTTGACGACTAAGGCAACAGGGTCGTGAAATGAGAATCAGTCGATTTTGACAAAGAAATACTTCCACTGCCAATCATGAGTCTTGCTGGATTTAACGCCAGTTCACAACTTATATTGCAGCCGTAGATTGACATGGATCCACCCTGGTTTCTTCGTCGAGACATTTAGTTGGCTGAAACATCGAATATATCGTCAATGGAACTCCAAGAGATATATTGAGCTCGAGGAGACCAGTTAAGTTAATAATAATAGTAATTCTTAACTGCATGAAAAATCGACCATTACGCTAGGCAGTGGGAATCGAAGGTTCCCAACATGAAAGAACGACTCATAAAAGCAAGTGAAGCCTATAGGAGCGTCCTAGGGTCGCTACGAATTGGAAGGAAGAAGAATTTCACCCCTTCACAACCAAAGAGAGTCCTTAATGAAGAAAGAGAGTCCTCGGTAGATAAGGTCGGCAAGACACTGAATCCGTTACCCATAGTTTACAGAGGGATTAGGGATTACTTCCGTCTCTTTCCCTTTCGAGGCCGCCTTTTTCTTACCTCGACCACAAGATGTCACTCTCAACGCGAAAGGTACGTGCTCGTCCGACTTATCGGTAGCATCGTCACGAAGGTATGCGGCTTGTCTTCGAGAAAGTTTTTGAACGAGGTACTGAATTCGAGCTACGCGGTGAAGAAGAAGGGATGCTTTCCCGTCGAAAGTGCATCCCTTTGTAGCGAAGCTACGGTGGATGAGGTCGGCAAGACGCCGAAGCCGTTATCCATAGTTTGTGGAAGGATTTCATCCGTCTCTTTCCCTTTCAAGGCCGCCTTTCCCTCTGAGCTATGCGGTGAAGAAGAAGGAATGCTTTCCCCGTCGAAAGTTCCAGCGCTCGCAATACTGGCGAAGTTTTCGCTAGATTCGGCAGGAATGCGAATATCGGCGAGGAGATCGATAAAGGCTAGAAGGATTTAAAAAGAAAAGAGAAGAGGAGAGAATTTTAGGAAGAAGAGCATGAATTTTACTTATGGTAACGAATGGTAAGAAGTGAAAGGAGGAGACAGTATTTGTAGAAGCAAAGAAGTGGGAGTCTTCCGAAGGACGTAATTTGACCTCTTAACGGGCGCTACCCTGCAACTTCCTTGTACACGTGTCCCGATGCCACTAGATAAGATGAAGGCATGCGGGATTTGAAAAGTGCCGATAGCCACATGGAGTTGACAATTCATTTTACGAGTTCCGTTTACGCCGGTTTAACTATTAAGCTAAACCATGAAACAAATTCGCCGTTTTAAGCTCCTCTCAGCGCGACAAACTGGAGGGGGGGGGGGGTTACTGTTGAAGGTGGTTTTAGCACTATCACTAAACGACCTGAAGAATATTCAGCCCAAGCAGGATGATGTCGTCCCATTATGGCGTAGCACGGCCTGATTACGAGGCAGCTCAACAATGGCAGAGAGGTTCCCCCGACGACACTCCAGCCGACCTGCATGGCAAGAAGATAAAATGTCAATTTAACATTTTTATATAGATAAATACTGGAAACATAATCTAGTTCTGTTCGGATTTTGTAAATAATATCAGAGAGAATCCAAGTAAAAAACCTAGATATTCTTATATAAATATCTTTCCCCTGCACGGGAAAAGACAAAGTGGAAATATTCAATATTCTTGTACTCAGAAACCCAAGAGCTAACGTTCAAAGATTGATTCTGGCACGTATTCTTAACCAGATTAGATTTTCCGGTCTAATCTGGTATTGCCTTTCCGTTTTTTTCTAATCATATGATCCAAGTTCCTTATTTTCTAATAAATTTATCATGTCGTTATTGTGTGATTCTCTGAATCAATAGTTTGTTTTAGTATCTTCATTTCATTGTTTTGGCATTTGGCATTAAAATTTCATGTTACTGGTATTTTTCAGATATGCTCTCGATGTTAAAGTTGAGAGGGCAGAAGATGTTCTCACACATCAGAGATGGTTGAAATTGGCTGAAGATCCTGCAACTAGGCATGTGTTTGAAGTTCGTAGTGTACAATTAATAGAAAGATTTGGTTAATTATACTTCACAGTGATTCGAAAAGCTTCGTGAGAATTCTTTTGTGTTAACTGGTTTCTTTGTTGCTGGTTACTCCCAGAAATTCTGCCGACTCTAACTTGTGTTGGAGGAAGATGCTCAAAGCTCTAGCCACCCAAACATGCAGGGGTAAGGAAATATATCAAATTGAGATCGGTCTTAAACCATCTTCAACTTCTTACTGAGATCGATACTAAAATCTTCTTCTGTGTTAATTGGTTTCCCTCTTTGTTGTAGGTTTCTCTTAGAAATTCTGCTGACTCTGACTCTGCGTTAGGAAGATGCTCAAAATTTTTAGCTACCCAAACGGGGAGGGGTAAGACACTGAGATTAATCTTAAACAATTTTCAAATGGAGTTATAATAATCACAACAGTACCAATATCAAGTTGTATTTTTTGTACTATTGACATCATCTTTATTTTTTTATTACATGTTTTATTCTAAAAAGTAAAATAAAAATAAAAGGCACTACCACAATTGGGTGGACACCACTTAATGATAAATTAAAAACGAAAAGAAAATATGTGGGCGTCTTGTGACCCACACAACGTGGTCCCCACTTAATGATGTGGGTATTCCCTACGTGTAACACACCGTAACGTTTGTCTCCTCACTTTGACCCCAAATCTGTTTCTTCTCTCTGTTCTTTCTGTTTACCAAGGAAAAGGAAACTGGAGAGAAAGAAAGTGAGAATGAGAGGTAAACACCATGAGTGGTTATTTCCAGGTTTCACTGTCCAGACGTTGCCAAAAGAGCCTCTCAATACCTCATTGATGTACCAGGCTACCTAAATTGATGCGGATTCAAAAAACAGAAGCCAAATCAGTTTGAGGCAACATGCCTTATTCCAGATAGTAAGGTCCTTGATCCCTAACCCTCCCTAACTCTTAGTTCTAGTCACTATCTCCCATGAGACTTTAGCTGAATGATGATCATCTAAGTTGCCTTTCCATAGAAATAGGCCACACATAACGTTGATTTTTTATGCATTGCTTTGGTAGGATAAAACTAGAACACCAAAAAGTTGCTATACCTGCCACCACTGTTTTAACAAGTAAGAGCCAACCAGCAAAAGATAAGGTCTTTGAACTCCAAGAAAAGAGACAACTCTTTACTTGTTGAATCAGTGTTTGGCAATTGATTAAGCTTAGTTTCTTAGTGCACAAGGGAAATCCTAGATATTTGACAGGTAGAGTAGCATGTGGCATGCCTGTTGAAAACTTTATTATGTCCAGATCAGATTCAGAGAGTCATGATGCAAAGAAACTCGACTTTTGGAGACTGATGGCCAAGCTAGAACGTAGTTCGAAGTCCATGAGCACCTGGAGCACATTTTTTACTGATGGTAGCAAGCCTTCAATGAAAATAAGAAGATCGTCTGCGAAGCAAAGGTGAGTTAATTTTGTTTTAGCACAATACTGATGAAAGCTTATCAGACCTTGATCAGTTGTTTTGTTCAAAATAGGGGATATGTAGTTCATAACAATAACAAACAGATAGGGAAAAAGAGGGTCTCCCTGTCTTATCTTCCCTTAATATATCCATAAATAGATCCATTGTATCCTATTGTGAAGCTTGGAGTGCAAATACAAGCCTTTAACCAACCAATGAATTGTTCTGGCAGGTTTAAAGCTTGTAAGCAGTCAAACAAAAATGTTCGGGAGAGGGTATCAAAAGCTTTCGCACTGTCCACCTTCAAGGTAATTTTCTTCGGACCCTTGTTCTTATGATAACCACTTACCAATTGACCTGCTAGTACCGTGTTCTAAAAAATTAACCAATCCTTAATGAATGATGTTTGGTTAGGTATAATGAGAGATGGAAGAATTGGCTTGAGCCTGACCACTAGCAGCCGAGATATGACCTTGTAGACGGTATTTATGCAGCTTATATGCCTAAAGTCAGGTATCTTGGAAGCTCTGGGGAATTTTGCAACCAAAGCCGATATGGTTACGTTTGCAGAAGATGGCAGAAATGAAGATTCAAAGAATTGTCAAATGGGCTGAGAGACCTCCTGTCCAACAATATCCCAAGACTCTTTATAAAATTATGAGGTAAAACCGTCCGGACCTTGAGAATTGTTAGGATTAATATTTAGGAGAGTTGTTTTAATCTCTAAACAACATGGAATAATCGTCATTGCAATTTTTTGAGAGGGGGGGGGGTGCATCTGAAACAAGACAGTTCACCAAACCAGGATTGAGGAGATGTTGTCGCAAGTGTAAGAGATCCCTTTGGTGCCATGATGGATTTGAAGTATTCTATCACATGAATACTCATAGCCATGGGATCGACAAGAAGGTCTCCAGCTGGAAGCAAGAAAGAGATGATTGCGTTGTAACTAGTCCTGGTTTGAAACACACTGAAGAAGAATCTGGTATTTTGATCTCCTACATGTAGCTAGTTTACACAAGACTTCTGCTTGAAATAATTCTCCTCTATATCCCTCAAAAACTGTCATTTCTCATGCATGGTCTTTTCTTGTTGAACGTCTTTTTGTACTCATTAAGAGTTAGGCGAGGGCTCCCGAAAGAAGGGAGAGAACCTCCAAAATAAGTAGTTAATTTAGCAGTATTTATAGACATAGATAAGGGATTTGTACTTATAATTGTACTAGGAATTGGAGAATTAGGAAGTGGAGAAACAAAGTCAGAGTTTAAAAAAGGCTGAGATCTTGAGCGTTTTAAAGTGGATTTTCTTTTTTGGCAGGAGGAGAGTAAGGGTAAGGTGCACTTGAACGAGTTATCATAGCCCGAAGAGCCACACTAATAGGTTCTCTAGAAGGAGCAATGGGAGGCAATGAGTTGGAGTATGGGAGGAGCTTCCAAACTGTACTTTTCTGAGGAGCAGCAATGGCATTGGAGGTTGACGGATTTTCGCTAGCAAGGACCTGAGCGTCAGTATTCTCTAAATTATCCAGTAGATTCTTTTCCTTAGCAACATTTGTTGATGAAAGCTTGAATGTCTGAGTGGTAGTGGTCGTAGGATTTTTTTTCTGTAGTTGCTTGTTGATTATCTACAGACTTGCTAGTACTAACTCCCGACTTTGGCACGTTTATCTTATCTTCACTTGCTACAGTTGTCTTAGCAGCGGATCCTTTTCCCGTAGTAGGTGGAGATTTGGGGACAGAAGGGAGCATCAAACAGTTTCTCACAACATGTCCCATCTCTTTGCAATACGAACATGTAGGAGGCAACCAGAGATAGCTAACTTGAACTTCCACCGCTCTGCCTTTCAAATTCAACAACTTTTGGCAAAGGTCTGGTAAGATCCACTTCAACTTTTACATGAGAAAATGTTAAGCTGACTAAATTCTTAGTAAATTCATCTGTCTCCTTAGGGTCACCAACAAGCCCTGCTACCAGACTAAGCCCTTCCTGATGTCTAAGGGCTAGAGGCACACAGTGAGATGAGCCCATAGATTAATGGAGTCTAGTGGAGGAGCATCATTAGAATGAGAAGAAGACCATAAGGTTGTACTAAACATGGAATCATCGACATACCATATGCCTCTCTCCAAAATCTTTGCACGTAAGTAATAACTCGGTATTCTAACAATTACTGTGCGATTAAGTGGGTTGTTGTGAATTTCCACTTTCCTATTATTTCCCCACATATGATTAAGAACACTAAGAATTTGACTGTAGGGAGGAGACCTTCCATTAAAATAGCACACTATGAAGTCCTTATGAAGTTATGCAACTCGCTGGAAGACATCATCATTGATAATAACTCGAGGCCTTCCAGATTCAGAGTATGCAATAGGAGCTAAGTGCCTAAAAGAGTGATCTTCAAAGGCCTTTATCTTCTCCATCAGACAATTGGGAGCTGTCTTAGGAGCAGTACTGGCAGCAGGAGCAGAAGACACGACTGGCGTAACTTTCACAGACTGCTCATAGACATGGTTACAACTTGCCTCAATAGGCTTGGTAAGGTTTGGGTTAGGGTTACTATTAGCTCTAAGGTGTTTGGGTTGTACTATCAGCTCGATTTGTAAGAGTTGGAGAATAGTGTTTAGGTTTTAGAACAGTAAAATTTTCAGTATCAGTAGATCCAGATCTAGTTTCTGGAGCAGTAAGATCCACAGTAAACTTATCAGTCTCTTTGAAGACAGTTTCAGCTTCTATCATTTCAACATCTGCATCAACTACACCTTGAATCTGAGATAAATTCTTAGTGACAGCTACTAGTAGGTTTCAAGCTCTGCACAACAGAAGCAGTAGGTTGGGGAGACAAATAAAGGAAGTTGGCCAAGGATAGAGAGGAGGAATGGTCAGGAGGGTCGGGAGGGATCAAGGGTGGAGGCAAGTGACCAACATCAGCGGCGGAAGATGGCGGATTCAAGGCGGAACTTGAGTGATGAGGAAACCAAGCATTCTCCATTGGGAGATGTGCCAGAGAGCATTTGACTGTTCTTTTACTTTCACAATAGTTCCAGGAACCTCTCTCATTTTTCGCAGCTACCTTACCTGAATCTTGAATCAACCGTCTAGATCGTCTTTTGGATTTTGGAGGTTTCATTTTCTGATCCGCGGACGTGGATTTGGTATCCATGACAATCACAAATGCGTCGGAGAGTTGCGGCTGCAGAGCCGTCGTGGCTTCTCTGTCCCAAGAAAACCCTAGACACTACAGGATGAAAGTCGATGTCTACGATGAGATTTTACAGCGACTCCAAGAATCTAACAACGAAGAAACGACTCTACCTGATTTCGAGGATCAACTTTGGAAACATTTCAATCGTCTTCCTGCTCGGTAATCTTTCCTCTTTTTCTTCATTTTACTCTACATTGATTTGGATTTGATCAACTGGATTTTAGGATAAATGTTGTACATTCAGGGTTGTATCTTTTAGAATCTTGCAAGCTCTTTTCTTTTGTACTAAATGTTTCTATTTATTCTGATTAAAGAATTCAATTTTCGTTCTAGGGTTTGTATATGTTCATTGATTGAGACAAAATCTTTCTCTCTTCCTCTCTCGGACTAATTTGATGAATATGCCGTTAACAAAAACTGATAATCTTTTCCGTTTCTTATCACACCCAAAAACGATCAATTGAATGGTTTTTTTTTTAATTTATAATTTTATTATTATTATTTTAGTAGCTACATGTGATTGTTTTGGCATTATCATTGCATGTTACTGCTATTTTCCAGATATGCTCTCGATGTTAAAGTTTAAGAGGGCAGAAAATGTTCTCACACATCAAAGATTATTGAAATAGGCTGAAGATCCTGCAACTAGGCCTGTGTTTGAAGTTCGTAGTGTACAATTAATAGAAAGCTTTAGTTAATTCTACTTCACAGTGATTCTGAAAGCTTCGTAAGTATTCTTTTGTGTTAACTGATTTCTTTGTTGCAGTTACTCCCAGAAATTCTGCTGACTCTGACCATGCGTTGGAGGAAGATGCTCAAAGCTTTAGCCACCCAAATTGGGTCTAAAGCCCGCAGACTTGCTCAAGCCCGTCTAATTCTGTTAAGTCTGTGACTTTTTTAATACCCTTATTTTATACGGGCTTTTAACAGGCAGACCCGTTTTTGTTGGCGGACTTCACGGGTTTAGTTCTGTTTAAACGGGCTAGCCTGTTTATTTTTTATTTTTATTTTCCGTCCCACTACGTAGTTTCGTGTTTCTTAGAGCAAAGAACACAAATACGCTCTTCTTCTGAGGTGAAGCAATTGTTCTTCTTTGAGTATCTACCGTCAAATCTCTGCCGTTGTCACTACCAGCGTATCAAGCCATCATCTCCACCAGGGCTGCTATGTAAGAAACTAAGAATCTGTTTTAATGCTTCAATTTTTATGGTTTGTGATATGAGTTTCTTGCGTTCCATTCGATTGAGTTTCTGGGTTCTGGGTTTCTGGGTTTTTCACTTATAGTAGATCATCATGTTGCATCTGGGTTTCTGAGTTCATACTTTGTGTGATTTATGAGGTATTTTATGAGGTATTTGGGATTATTAGTTGAAACTAAGTTTGTTTGTTTACATATAAACAGATCTTGATATCTTTTCCTTCTTTTTGTATATTGCTTTCGTTCTTTCTATTTTGTCATTGTTCAGTTGAGCATATGTGTATTGACGAATGCTGAAACTTGATAAGCTATGATCTGTTTAGACATCAATTACAACTAGTTTGGTTGTGCAGTCTCTAATAAAAGATGTGTCTCCATGGTTGGACTTTGGGAATTAATCAGCCGTGATATCTTTGTGTGGATGTGTTGACTGGAAGACATCAGGTTATTAGCTATTTGTTTGATCCTTTTTTGTTGGTTATTTGGCGTCAATGTAGTTCACATGGCTTCTCTGATTGTTGTATGCTTCTTTGCTTCTCTAGTTTCGCTTAAAAGGTTTTGACTTTTGTTGTATTTGGTTTGTGAATCTTTATAGTAGACTTTGGAATTTGAAGAGTTTGAGTTTGAGTTTGAGGTGGAAGGAGTTGCAATAACGGAGTTTAGGTGTTTTAAAACTTTGAAGTGTATCAATGTTATGAACTTCCTCCGGTTGTTTGTTTCTTTGTTTCTTCTGAATGAAAATGTTTCTTCAATCTATAATTGTGTTAGTTAATGTAATTCGTAATGTGTGTTCTACTCCGATCTAGCTTTATTAGTACAAGCAGCTCACTTAACTTGGTCTGCTTTACATGTTTGCGTGTTCTGTTTCGTAGCAGTTAAAAACATATTTGCGTCGTGTAGTCTTCCTATCTAAGTACTAACTTATAATCAAGACACCTTGTAAACGGGCTTTTTAAAGGGGCTATGACTTAAACGGGCTTCATGTTAAACAGACTCAGAGTAAATGAGCTCTAAACGGGCTCTGACTAAATGGGCTCTAAACGGACAGGCAAGACTTACACGGGCCCAGGAAACCCGTATTAACATTCCTAGGTAAGTAAATCGATCAGACTGAGATCGATCATAAACCATCTTCTACTTCTTACTTTCTTCTTGTTTGATGCGTGCTTGCACCTCCAACTTTTGGCCCTTCTCCAAATTTTGAGGCTATTACTCAGAGATATAAACTTGTTGAAGCTGTTAATAGTGCTGCTAATGCAGCACTGACAACTCGGTGAGATTTCTTGTTAATTTCTGTTTCTCTGAATCATGTTGTTCATTATATTTTTGCAGACTGATGCATGAGATCACCATTTCAACAATCGATAAGCCTAAAACCCTTAGTCAGGTTGGTGGTGCTTCGTTTAACATCAGTAAAATTTTGCCACAACATCTTGTTGCATAGGCTTATAAATTTTGCCACAATTTTGAGACTTCTTTACCGACTATCGTGTAAAGGATGTTTATTTCTTCCATTTTATGACAATTTGATTCATAAATGATTTTCTGTTTCAGCTTACTTCCCTGCTTGGTGAGCTTGGATTGGATATTCAAGAGGCTCATGCTTTTTCCACTGCGGATGGTTTTTTTTGGATGTCTTTGTTGTTGATGGTTGGTCTCAGGAGGTATGATTTTAGCTTTTTGAATGCTACTTGTTACATAGTGATTGCCTTAGAGAGATCTTAAGTACTTATTAACTGTTATGTCCTTGTTATCACTAAACTGTTTGGTAGACTTTAGCAACTTTGGAATTATAGGAAACAAATGGTTTAAAAGCTGCTTTAAGCAAGGAGATAGTGAAGCTTAAGTTATATTCCATATCCTATTTTATTTTTATATTGGTGAAAATTGCTTATGTTTATGATATAAAATGTGATAACCGAGTGCGTCACAGAGGCCAAATGCTTGTCTTGCTCGGGAGAGCTGACGTGCTCGGGTCCGAGGGTCAAAGTTTAACTTTAGAGAAGAACCGACTAAGTTCGGGAACGAACATGAAAGAGAGAGATGCTCGGTAACGAGTGTGTTTTGTATTAAGTATCAAAGAGAGTCCGAGCAAGTCAAGAGACGAGCTCGGGTTACAACTCGGAAAGTATTAACTCTAGAGAGAGAAAGTAGTGAGAAGTGCACAAATCCCAAAAATTTACATTTATGTACAGTGACGACTCCTATTTATGGTAAAATACGATCATAATTTTTACAGGTCGTTGACTCCTTATTGAACTCAAGCGGATGGTCCGTACTTGCTGACGAGATGGGCCAAACCGAACATTCCTTTGTCTGTCAGTGGAGCCGAGCTGATCGAATGTCTTGGGCCGAGCCGAGCGGAGCCGTTGGTGATGGGCTCGGTTTAGATGCTTTGTTCAGGCCTTCTGTTTGTAGGGCCGAATTTGTTTTTTATTGGGCCGACCTTTCTCAAGAGAACATATATTGGGCACTGATAAGTGGATGGGTGCTAAACCCATATATAACATAAAAGATGCATTGATTCTCAATATGAAATTGAATGATGCAACGCTATGAGTCATTATAAAATTGCCTACGTTAGTGTGACGCTGTACCAATATCTTGTTGCTATGTTTTGCTTCAAACGTTTGAAAATTGCTTTCTGTTGTCTATGTTCAACAGGATCAACCTGGCTCTAAACAGAAATCTATTGCTTTCTTTGACATGGAAAATCAGGCAACGAGCTGATACCCGCCTGCATTGAAATGCCCACGGATGGAACTGACGAGTGGGAGATTGACATGAAACAGCTCAAAATTGGGAAGAAAGTGGTTCATATGGGGATCTGTGAGTTTTGTAAGAGTCGAAACTCGCACGGTCAAAATTTGTCGAGCAAAATATTTAGGGAACAAAAACTTCAAGGAATAACCACTAAACTAGCAAACCCGGAGGAAGTTTTATTGATAAGAAATCGAAAAGAATACAAAGTTCGAAAAAGAGAGTAAAGGAATCGGAAAAGAAAAGTACAAAAGAACTCGGACGGCTAAGATAAACTACTAAGTTCTTAAGTCTAGATGCTAAGGTTTTTTGCTCTCCCTCTCTCGTATGGCTTCTGTCTTCTTATATAACTGCGGTAAGTCGGCTTCGAGAATATTTCCGCAAGATTTGCGGAAATCTTCCTGTTGTTATTTTCTTCCTTATTCCGTTAAAATTTACATTTTTTATCTCAGATTTCCTTTTCAGCTCGTCCATATCTCTTCCTTTACTTCTTTGTCTTTATCTTCTTTCGTCTCTCCGCAGCTTGACTTGTTTGTCGGATGGGCCGAGAACGGATGGTCCGGGCCCGTTAATGTGCACACTTACTTGTCTGGTTCAAAGTTGTCGCATGTTTGGGCCTAAGTTCTCATCTCTCTCAATCTTGATCCATCAGCCCAAGTCATCGGCCAAGAAAGTATAGGCCGATGTTTCCGAAGATGGGTTGCGACAAGTTATGCATATCGGTAAATGTTTGGTTATCCGTTCGGAAAGTCCAGCTCGGAAAGCCTGAACTGGTTCAGCTCGAAAAATCTGAGCTGGTTCAGCTCGGGATTTCCGGAAGGATAACTTATGATTAGGAATGAGGAGAGATAGATTCGGATCCGGGATATTTCAGCTCGGAAAATCCGAGCTGGTTCAGCCCAGTTTGCCAAGCTGGTTCAGCTCGTCCCTTGCTTGTTTGGATGCTTCGTCGGTCTGTGGTTCCTGTCGGAAGATATGCTTGTCTGATCACAGTGTTGTCTGTTTTGTATGAAATGTATTTGTCGAAACCATTTTTCCGATAAATTGTTTAAGTGAAGTTGTTTGCACCTCGTATAACTTGGTCACTCATACGAGAATTTGAATGTCCGATGCGGACATTCCTTTGTACCCGATTGTCCGATCTCGGCTTCGGCTATTGTTTTCGTCGAGGGGGTTTTTGATCCCAACAGTTAGCCCCCAGCTCGTCAGATTCGAGTACGGTGATGACGAGATTGTTTTGTTATTCGAGGCGAAAATGATAGTCCGAGAGTGCTTCATTCGATGCCATTGTCTTCGTGATGACGGGTTGTATGAAGCATTGTCCTTCAGTCATAATCGATTCTTTCATGCTGAGACATCTTGGCACCATGCCCACTCATGAGCTGTTCTGTCATGATTTTCTCGGGCATGCTTAAGACAACATGATTAAGAGGTAATTATTCCGAAAATCCCATGCCTTACCTTGGTGAATTCTATATATGTTCACTTCTTCATTCTTCACTTCTCACTCCTTTCCAAAGACAAAAAATCTAAAGGTAACTTCTCTCTCTAGCTTCTTTTTAGTTCGTTGTGAGTTTTGTCAAGATTTCCAGTTTCGTTCTTGTGAGTTTAGAAGCCTTGGATCCTTTTCAAGTTTGAAATTTTTGTTTGACGGTGTTCTCGACAAAAATGGTGGATCGTGAACCGCGATGTGGTTGTGCCAATTCGTCCGAAGGAGAGTCTTCTGGAGTTTGGCGTGCAACCAGGTCTCGCGCTAGTCAGCCTTGTCCCTCGGCCACAGCGGATGCGTCAGTCAGAACGAGTTTGAAGGCGCTCAGGTTAGCCGTGAGGAATTCCTTCGTTACTGGGATTTACCTCCAGATGCACCAAAGAAGAATCGTCCGAGGAGAAAGAAACAGATTCCTGATCCTGTTGGCTCGACATTGTCTTCGGAAGAGTCGGTTGAGAAGCTTCGATGCGATGCTAAGATCCCCGAGAACGTGACGATAAGGATACCGTCTTCTTGTGATCGAGTTGAATCTCCACCAAAGGGATATTTCTTGGTGTACAGAATCTTCTTCGAGTCATGCTTTCTTTGGTTCCCAATTCACGAGCTTATCACTCGTTATCTCCGACGCCACAGATTGGCTCTGACGTAAATTTCTCCTAGGAGCCTAAGGCACTTGGTAGGCATACTAGTTCGTAGTTTCGAATGTGGATTCGATCTCCGAGTGTTACATCTTCGGAACATGCTGCACGTGGTTCCCGCAAATCTTGATTCCGAGTATTACCTCAGGCCCTATCTTCATCAGGCGGTTATATCGGATTTCAAAAAGAAGGATTGTCAATGGAGACATCATTTGTTCTACGTCTTGATCGACGAGGCATCCGTTGGGGAAGCTTGTATTCCATTGATGATATCAAAATGGGGAGAGCTTGGTATTGGACTTAGTTGTTTTTGTTGTTTAAATTTCTATCATGTCGACCCTCTAACGATAATTTTTTTATTTTCAGCGAAAGACATCTGCTTGACGTGCCCGCCGCAGTTGGTTTCTCTCATTTGGGTGTTTCAGGAAGGCGGCACAAATTGGAGGCAGCACTTTTCGATTGAGCGAGTTATCCGTGCTAGTCAGATGGATGCGACTCGTCGAGCAGAGAGGACTGATGAAAAAACGGACATCGAGGATGAGCTTTTGGACGATATTGATATCCACGATTATGGCTCGATTTCTCCGTGGCTTGCGGAAGGGGTTGAGCTCCCAGAGTTCGACTTTCAAGGCTTCAACGACTGGATTGGTCAAGATCCTGCGTTAGGTGGAAGCATTCCTAGGACTCGTACTGATGTTGATAATGGTGAAGGGGTGAATGCTCTGCAAGTCCCTGTGTCGGATTCGTCCGATCGGGTTGTCGTGCCGGAATCCAGTCGAAGGCCCAGGTAGAGACATGGAAAGGATTTCGAAGTTCCGCAACCTGAAATCCCGGCATGGTCTCGTGATAGCGAAGGTTCCATGTATACCAACGTTTTTGTGGTTGCTAGCTTTTGCGCGGATGTTCGTCATCCGGGAGATCTCCCCACAAGATACGAAGACATGATTTGCGGTGAATCCCTCGCTAGCGCTGGGCAAGACATGTTATAGGTTAGTTTCTTTACTTTGCCATGAGGCATGCGATCTTATCCCATTACTTTAATGATTTGTCTGAGTTTGTTTTAGGCGTGGGCTTCGGTCAATCGTCATGCCGCTAAATCCGATATGAGGCTTCGGGGAATTCGGGACCGCTTCACAAGTCGCTCTGTTGACAATGCGCGCTTGGCGAAGTCGGTTACTGCTATGAGAGCTTCTATGGAAGACGGAAAGAAAGAGTTCGAGACAGCGAGGTTTTCTCTTAATGCCGCGAGGACTGCAGCCTCAAATGAAGTCGAGGCTTTAAGAACCCGACTTGCCGAGAGGGAGATCTCCCGTGAGTTCTCTCTTCGAACTGCGGTCGAGAGAGGAAAAAGGGGGATGCTGAAGAAAATTGCATCCCGATTTTCCAAGTTTCGAAAGATTTTCTCGAAGCTGCCCTCGGCTGTAGAGAGGCAAAGCCAATTTGTCGCGGCAAGGAGTAACCTGGATTTGATTGCTGACTTGAGATCCGAGCATCCTCCCGCGTTTGAATCTGAAGAGGTGGATCTAAGGTCGAGGATCCGTCCGGGAGAGAGAGAGGCCTTTGAATACAACCAGCTGATTTCCGAAGCTAGGGACTGCGTTGATCCATCTTTGTTTTATGGTGACGGGGCCAGTTCATCTCAAGGAGATGCCTGGTTTTAGGATTGCGGATATGACTTATGTTTGTTGTCTGGATGGTATCTTTGAGATGGTTGGTTGTTGTACTAACTTGTCTTTGAATATTTCAATGCTGCTATCCTTTCTCTGTATTTCGATGTAGAAAATCGTTTAATGTATGACGTTTGGTTTAGTTTCATGAAAGAGTTCGGGATTTGCTTTATAGATCGCATTATCTTGATTTGGAAGCTTGAATCGGTTTGACTGGGTCCCGAGTTGGTTCGTCTTGAAATTTTCGAGTTGGTATGGCTCAGATCCGAACTGTTTTAGCTCAGAATTTCCGAATTGATTTAGCTCGGAAGCGAGCTGATTCAGATCGGGATGTTCGAGCTGGTTCAGCTCGGAAGCGAGGTAGTTTAGTTCGGAATTTCTGAGCCGGTTTGGCTGGAAATTTGCGGTGCGTGCCTTTTAAGATGTTCGGGTTGGTATGCTTTGGAAGTGTTTCTACCGCGTTCCGTCATGATCTGACCAGTGCGCCTGGAAGCGCTTTACTGGGTTTCGCAATGATTTGACAAGTGTGCTCAAAAGCGTCTTACTGGGTTTCGAATCCGAGAGATAACAATACGTGTTTCTCTTCGCGGATTTGCAATGTACAGACCAGTGTGTTCGGAACGTTCTTACTGTGTTTTAGGAGCTTTATGGTTGACTTTGGTACTAGGGCGGTATCAACCGTCTCGTATTCCTAAGTCGGTCGTGTGCACAATAATGACGTTTTCGAGACCAGTGTGTCGTATTTTACTGGGTTTGGATTTTCGATTACGATTTTCCGCGAGACTCTCGCCTCGCATCTCTCGTTTTCCAAAAATAAACCGGTATACGCAGGACCACCTTTCAAAGATACCGAACCAAGATATACTCGGTTAAAACGTCACTTTACCAATGTGCTGAGTAGCGTCATACTGGATTTTTTTGGGGTTTATTATCGTCTCTAGTGCTGGTGCGGTGGATTTGAAGACCTGTCGACAACCCGTATTCGGGATCTTACGCCAACCTCTCGACTTATGTTCCCTTTGTTGATAATAAACATACCTAGGCGGTATTTAAAGAATTTTTATAACTCGCTTTTATCTGTTCGTTGGATCTATAGAGCCTTAATCCATGTAGGACGTGTCGGCTAATATCCGTAAAGGATGTATGAGTTTGTCCGCTGCGGCCGTCAGTGGACAAAGTAAGTCGTTCATAACAACTATGCGATAAACTAGCAGGCTGGTTCTAAATTTCGAAGTTTGTATCCTAACCTTAATAAATGATACGAAAGTAAAAGAAAGAGTTTATTTTGTTACGTGATGATTTCACGAGTTTGGTCGGGGAGTTGAAGTTTTTCGGTCTTTGGAATTTTGCGGAAAGTAGTTAGCTTGCGGTTTCCAAGAGGGTTCAGCTCGGATTCCCGAGTTGGTCTGACCCAGTCCGAGCTGGTTGAGCCTAGTCCGGGCTGGTCGAGCTCGGATTTCAGCTCAGATTTCCGAGCTGGGTGAACTCAGATCCGAGCTGGTCGAGATCAGATTTCAGCTCGGATTTCTGAGCTGGGTGAACTCAGATCCGAGCTGTTTCACCTCGGATTTTCGACTTGGTCGATCTCAGATTTCAGCTCGGATTTCCGAGCTGGTTGAGCTAAGATCCGAGCTGTTTTAGCTCGGATTTCTGAGCTGGTTGAGCTCAGATCCGAGCCGTTTCAGTTCGGATTTCCGAGGTGGTCTTAGTTAGTCCGAGCTGTTTCAACTTGACTAGTTTGTGTTGCTCGGAGTTTCCTAACTGTTTTGACCTGGAATTTCTCTGGCGGTTCCTTCCAGACTTCTGAGTAGCCGAACAAGTTTCGAGAATTGTTTCAAAAATTTGCGAGATCTGAAATGGAAGTATAGATATATACGGACCCACTCCCCCCTTTTTGAGAGGGGGAGACAGCTGAACCGATCAAGAAGATCGGTTGCCTACGTACCCCTTGCGGGGATCAAGCCGACCCGTAGTTCAAAGTGTTCCGTAAGATTTTTTTTTTTTGGCGTCTTCAGTACCGGAACCTTCTTAGGTGCATCACGTTCCATCCTATTTTGGTGTTGTCCATGGTTTTAAGCTCATATACTTCAGGACGAATCTCTCTCGTAATCATGTAAGGTCCTTCCCAGTCTGCATCGGTGTTTCGAAGCGCAGAGCTTCGCCAAATTCTACTCAGGACAAGATCTCCCACGGAGAAGTGTTGATCGTGACTGTTGGTTCGACGAGATGGGAAGCTTCTCTCCTTCGTATTCTTCTGTCGATCTGATTCTCCGTTCTGGGGATCGTCGCACATCCGCCGTTCTCGATTTCCCCAAATCGTGCTGATTTCGAAGGGGGTTGGAAACTTGATACATAGGTGATAAGTCGATGGGACTGCCTTCATGGAGTTTATCCACTGAATTCCTAGGATCGCTCCATAGATTGTTGGGCGATCTATCACTGTGAACTCGACGACTTTGAAGATTCCTCTGGCGATCATTGACAGTTCGATCTTTCCGAAGGTGGTTATAGGATCCCCGACAAATCCTGTGAGGGACGATTGAGAAGGTGTCACTTCATTCAAGTTTACACCTATTTTCCTTAGAGTCTCACAGAAAATCAGGTCCACAAAACTTCCGGTGTCGATAAGTACGTCTGGTACAGAACGATTTTTGATGGTCAATCCTACGACCAGTGGTTGTACGCCTGGATGGCTGGTCCCCGATATCCGCGTATCGTCGAATGTTATCGTAGGATTGGGATAGCGATCTGACGTCCGCTTCCTGATGCTCCTTCTCGGGATAGCCGTGTCCCGCGACCATCGAGGATAAGGATCGATAGAAAGTTTTGGTCTTGGGCGGTACTACGGTCTTTCCACGATCATGTTTATCCATTGTCTGTTGGTTGCTTTTGGATCTTCGTCGTTCCCCTTCCTTCGCTTGTTGCTGCCTGTCGCGGTTTGTCCTTCTTGGTGGTTTCGCTCTCGATCCGTTTTGTTTGGATTGTTGCTTTTGTTCGGCTTACTTAACTGATTTCTGATCTTTCCGTCGTCGAGGTCCTTCAGCGTTATCGTATCTCCTAGTTCTCCAGCTACGAGTTTGGCCGCGAGTTTGATTCCCAACCTGCGACAGTCGGCAATGTTATATCCGTAGGACTGGTGGTGGTCGCAAAAGGCTTTTTCGTCATAGGAGCTAGGATTCCTCGACCAGGTGTTCCACGAACTTTTCCTTTGTTCCGTCGGTCTATCTTCTTGTTGGTCCGATCCGATTCGGTAGTTATGCGACCCGATCATCCTCTCATGCCGTGAGGTGCTGGTTGGCTTTGAGACTCGCTTCTCGCCACTCGTGCTTGCTGATATACTTGAGTGCTTTTTTGATTTGTGCTTTTCAGACAAGACCTTCATCTCCTCCTCGTCTACGATGAAGTCTATTGCTCTATGCAAGGCATTTGCCATCGTTTGTGGTCGGTTTAGCGAGATCTCCCTCCTAAACTCCGACTCGTACCAAAGTGCTTTCTTCAATGCATCGATGCCTACTTTATCACCAAACTTTCAATGCGACTGGCCACTCTTTTGAACCGCTCGATGAATTTCCTCTGGCTTTCTGTTTCGCCTTGACTCAAAGCCCGCACGTCGACGTCAGAAGTCTCCATGTGCATGCAGATCGAGTATTCCTTCATGAATTCCTCCGATAGCTGCTGGAAATTTCCTATGGAATCGCGCTCTAGCCTAGAAAACCATTCGAGGGAAGCTCCTTTTAGATGTTCCACGAACGGGAGGCAGAAACCGGCATCTTTATCCTTTCAGGTGAGATTTTCTCTTCCCATCGCAATTCGGAAAGCCATCATATGAGCCTTAGGAATAGTCGTCCCGTCGTAGAATGGGATTTTGAGCTTGCCTGGGTTGAAAATCCGGGTTCCAGTTATTCGAGATTTGAAGGGTGTCTTTCGTGTTTCTTCAAGAACACGATTGATTTCCGGAGCGGCGCTTGTTGCCCGGTGAACCTATGATCGTACAGTTTCAATCTCCGCGGTTGTCTGAGCCAGCGCGTCCCTGAGTTCGTCGAGCTCGCTTCTTTTGCTGTGTCTTTGCCGTTGAGTTGGCCCGTTTTGGTGAGTTCGCTCCACGTCCTCTTCTTCTGATAGTTCATCATCACTTAGATGTGAGACGTACCGATCTGCTTCAATTCTCTCTTCGTCATCGGGGAATGATGCGGTCCGATCTTCAGGTGTGATTAAATCTTCATTTTCACAGTCTTCTGTGTCGCCTATCGCCGCGTATTTTCAACCTCGGATTATTGGAGGAGGATCGGTGGTATTGGATCTCGTAGCTGGCGGGGTTCGTTCACCCGTAGTCTGCTCGTGACGCTTTGAGGAATTCCTTGTCGGCTCTCCGGACGTTGAGAAGTCTAGGCGCCTTCGTTCTCTCGGGGCGAAGTTTACCGTTCGTTTGGTCCGCGTATGGTTTCCGGTTTTCAATCTTTCGATATGTTCAGTGAGGTGCTGTTCGCCTTCTCTTGTTCTTCTGCCCTTTCTCTCAGTGCAGCTACCATCTCTTTCAGCTCGGCAAGAGTTACGTTGATCATTGTGTCTGATGCGGTCGTGTTTGTAACGTTGCCGCTTGCTGAAGTGTTACCAGTGGTAACATTAGGTGTATTGTCATCGATCGGCAGTTGCTGATCTATCTCGTCTCCGTTCCCAATGGTAACCATATCTTCGGATTTGCTAATCGGTGGTTTTTGAGTGTGGAAAGTTTCTATGTCCCCACAGACGGCGCCAAACCGTGAGAGTCGAAACTCGCACGGTCAAAACTTGTAAAGCAAAACTTTTAGAGAACAAAAACTTCAAGGAATAACCACTAAACTAGCAACCTCGGAGGAAGTTCTATTGATAATAAATCGAAAAGAGTACAAAGATCGGAAAAGAGAGTAAAGGAATCGGAAAAGAAAAGTACAAAAGAACTCGGACGGCTAAGATAAACTGCTAAGTTCTTAAGTCTAGATGCTAGGGTTTTTCGCTCTCCCTCTCTCGTATGGCTTCTGTCTTCTTATATAACTGCGGTAAGTCGGCTTCGAGAATATGTCCGCAAGATTTATGGAAATCTTCCTATTGTTATCTTCTTCCTTATTCCGTTAATATTTACATTTTTCATCTTGGATTTCCTTTTCAGCTCGTCTATATCTCTTCCTTTACTTCTTTGTCTTTATCTTCTTTCGTCTCTCCGCAGCTTGACTTGTTTGTCGGATGGTCTGAGAACGGATAGTCCGGGCCCGTTAATGTGCAGACTTACTTATCTGGTTCAAAGTTGTCGTATGTTTGGGCCTAAGTTCTCATTTCTCTCAATCTTGATCCATCATCCCAAGTCATCGGCCAAGAAAGTATAGGCCGATGTTTCCGAAGATGGAGTGCGACAAGTTATGCATATCGATAAATGTTTGGTTATCCATTCGGAAAGTCCAGCTCGGAAAGCCTGAACTGGTTCAGCTCGGAAAATCTGAACTGGCTCAGCTCGGGATTTCCGGAAGGCTAACTCATGATTAGGAATGAGGAGAGATGGATTCAGATCCGAGCTGGTTCAGTTCGGGCATTGGACTGGTTCAGCTCGGAAAATCCGAGATGGTTCAGCCAAGTTTGCCGAGCTGGTTCAGCTCGTCCCTTGTCTGTTTGGATGCTTAGTCGGTCCGTAGTTCATGTCGGAAGATATGCTTGTCTGATCACAGTGTTGTCTGTTTTGTACGAAATGTATTTGTCGAAACCAATTTTCCGATAAATTGTTTAAGTGAAGTTGTTTGCCCCTCGTATAACTTGGTTACTCATATGAGACTGAATGTCCGATGCGGACATTCCTTTGTACCCGATTGTCCGATCTCGGCTTCGGCTATTGTTTTCGTCGAGGGGTTTTTTGACCCCAACAAGTTTGTAGTTCTGTTAAGCTGGTAACATGTTTAGAAGTTATAGTAAAATGTCATTGATGGCTATGTTGGCATAGAGGCACTTATTGTAGTCAGGAAGATGCTATCAAGTTTCTCAAGCCTGAATGTGCAAACACATAGATGATTAGAGAATTTTCTATGCCTGCTTAAGATCATAAATCGCCTTTTGTAATTTGCAAACGTGATGTGGTTTATCTTTGTCAGTAAACCTTGGAGGTTGCTCCATGTATACATCCTCTGTGAGTCACCTTTGGAGGAATGCGTTGTTGACGTCAAGCTGGCGCAAGTCCCAATTCTTTGACACCGCAATACCAACAACAAGAAGAATTGTTGGCTGTTTAATCATAGGACTGTATGTTTCTTGATAATCAACACTGGGTCGTTGGTGAAACCCCTTCGCAACTAGACGAGATTTAAATCTGTCCTCTGAGCCATTAAGTTTCCTTTTGGTCTTGAAAACCCATTTACACCCCACCAATGAAAAACTCGAGTCCATAGGAACCAGTCTCCAAGTGTTGTTGCTAAGCTGTGAATTAAATTCCTCACTCATTGATGCCCACCAACGTTCATCTTTTAAGGCATGTGTGACACCGTTCGGCTAATCATCAGACAGTGGCAGAGCTTTTGTGTTAGCCACCATGGAAAATTTGACTTTGGGCTTGACAATATGATTCTTAGCCTGTGTCCGCATCAGATGATCGTTGACAGGAGCAATCACTAAAGGTGCTGATGTTGACGATACAACAAGTTGCGATGTAGAGACAACATCAGCTAGAGGAATATCCGGAGCTAATACCTCTGTTTCTGCTTGAACTGCCGCAGGAGGAGAAGACGCCTCTTGTAGCAGTGTATAACTACTCGTATTGGAAACCTGTTTTGAGACATGAGCCAAAATCGGATCAGTAGCAGAGGACAAATGAGGCAAAGAGGAAAAACCTGGGAGCTCGATGAAGATGGGGGATTCGGTAGCGAGATCGAGATAGTGGTTTACTGGCGGGCACCAAACAACGGCTGAAGGAACAGGTGGAGAAGTTTGTTTTTAGAGGTGGGAATAAGGAAACTCTGTTTCAACAAAGTGAACATGACGACTGATATAGATACGACGAGAGGATGGGTCAAAGCACAGAAACGCACTCTGCATTAAGGAGTAACCAAGAAACAGACAAGGAGTGAATTTGGGCTCAAGTTTGTTGGAATTGTAAGGTCGGATCCATGGAAAACACAAACACCCGAAGACTCTAAGCTTGAGATAATTTGGTTTGTCTCCAAAGAGTCTTTCAAACGCAAAGATATTAGCTAAAGTAGATATTGGCTGAAGATTGATCAGATACACTGCAGCTGCGAGTGCATACGTCCAGAAGGAAACTGTCATAGAAGCATGAGATAGCAAGGCAAGGCCCGTTTCAACTATGTGTCTGTAGCGTCGTTCTGAAAACCATTATGTTCCGGTGTGTGAGGTGGCGAGGTCAGGTGAGTGATACCATGAGTAGAAAGATAATCAGCTAGTGAAACATACTCACCCCTGTTGTCTGTGTAAAGGTGATTAATTGTTCGCCAATGCGTTTTTCCACTAGTGATCGCCACCTTATAAACGTCTCTTTTACATATGATTTCCTTAGTAATGGATAAAACCAAATATAGTGTGAGTAATGATCCACAAATATCAGGTAGTATTTGAATCCATCAATGGAGATATTTGGAGATGTCCACACGTCGAATAGGCAGGGAAGAATTTAAAGAGAGGGAGCTTGTGGCTCTTAATTATTGAACAATCAACACAATGAAAAGAAGACAAGGTTTTTGAATCAAAAGCAAAGAAGATGAAACAACAGATTTTAAAACGAGAATAGTTGGGTGACCGAGTCTTGAGTGCCAGATTGCTAAGGGGATTTTGGTGCAGGCTGAAAAGGTAGAAGGCCAAGGTGAATCTCGATATGGCCACACATATCCGCCTTCTTTAGTTTCCCCGGTGAGGAGTGGAACTCCCGAGTTGAGCTCCTTGACCTGAAACAGATGTGGGAAAATTCCACAAAGACGTTATTGTCAGTGCACAACTTATTCACGGATAACAGATTCTTTGAGATAGATGGCACATGAAGAACACTATTTAGAAGAAAGTTGCGATGAGAAGAGTCGAGGAGAGAAGAACCGGTGTTGGCTATTTCCAGCCCCTTGCCATCGCCAATCATCACTTCGTCATTACCAGTGTAAGGAGTGTGTAGTGCCAGGTTCGCAAGATCAGATGTGAGATGGTGCGAAGCGCCATAATCCATAAGCCAAGCTGGTGATTCCGCTGACTGAGTGAAAGCAGAGTAGGCTGTCCGAATCTAGCGATTGGCTCCATTAGGTTGCTGAGATGAGCCAGCCTGAGATGACAGCGAGACAATTTCGAAAGATGGGCACCGTTTCACACTGTGACCCTGAACTCCACAGGCTTGGCATCTGCCAAGATACAGACGCGAGCTCCTTTGATCTCCATTATTGTTGTTGTTAGATTGCCAGTTGCGATTTCTTTGTTGAGCATGATTAGCTGTGATTGGAGTTGTTATGGATGCAGCGTTGATAGTCTGCAGAGAAAGTTCACGAGTAATCAATTTCTCGTGAAGTGCAGCAAAGGAAATTACCATGTCTCGTCCTTGGATTGACTCAACGATGGATTTGTAGTCATCAGTCAATCCTTCCAGTACAACATCCACAATATCGTCATGGTCCAATGGATTTCCAAGAAGAGCCAGTGAATCTGAGATAGACTTGATCTTCTGCATGAATTCAGCGATGGAGCTACCTCCTTTAACACATTGACGCAGCTGATTTTTGAGTTTCTTGATATGTCCCCGTGTTGGCTTAGCATAAGTAGCCGCCAACGTTGACCAGGCCTCAAGAGATGTTGTTGCAGTCGCAATGAGAGGCTGGAGCGTAAGCTCGATTGAACCCATCAAAGCGCTGAACATCAAGCTGTCCTCTCTCTGCCACAGGACAAAATCTGGGTTAGTGACTTCGCCACCATCATTAGTGATCATCTTTGGCGGTATGTCCGCAGATGAATCGATGAACTTGATCAAGGCATAACCCCTGAGAAGAGATTTGACTTGAATGTTCCACGTTATGTAATTCGTGGATGAGAGGTTTGTAACGTTGATCATATTGATCGACAGAACATAATTGGATTGAGAACCGGTATTGATGACCTCGGCTTCAGATCCATTGTTCGACATGGCGAAAAGATTTGTGAGAAAAAGAGAGGTCCTTTAGAAAGGAGGCTCTGATACCATATAAAGAAGTTTTGTGTATTGAATTATACTGTAAACGCTTACAAGAGATCTAATATATACAAGAGAGTTGATCTAGGGTATTAGATGATATTAAATGAGATAATATATACTTTACATAAGTAGGAGCACAATAATTGGTATGATTGATCCAAAGATACTATTCTATCTTCTATAAGAGGATGTTTATTTCTTCCATTTTTGTTTGAAAATTTGAGTCAGAAATGATTTTCTGTTTCAGCTTACTTCCCTACTTGGTGAGCTTGGATTGAATATTCAAGAGGCTCGTGCTTTTTCCACTGCGGATGGTTTTTCTTTGGATGTCTTTGTTGTTGATGGTTGGTCTCAGGAGGTATGATTTTAGCTTTTGAATGCTACTTGTTACATAGTGATTGCCTTAGAGGGATCTTAAGTACTTATTAACTATTATGTCTTTGTTATCACTTAACTGTTTGATAGACTTTAGCAACTTTGGAATTATAGGAAACAGATGGTTTAAAAGCTGCTTTAAGCAAGGAGATACTGAAGCTTAAGTTATACTCCATATCCTTTTTTTGTGAAAATTGCTTATGTTTATGATATAAAAGATGTGTTGATTCTCAATTTGAAATTGAATGATGCAATGCTATTTGTCATTATAAAATTGCCTAGCTTAGTGTGACGTTGTACCAATATCTTGTTGCTATGTTTTGCTTCAAACGTTTGACATTTGCTTTCTGCTGGCTATGTTCAACAGGATCAACATGGCTCTAAACATAAATCTATTGCTTTCTTTGAGCATGGCAAATCAGGCAACGAGCTGATACCCGCCTGCATTGAAATACCCACGGATGGAACTGACGAGTGGGAGATTGACATGAAACACCTCAAAATTGAGAAGAAAGTGGTTCATATGGGGATCTGTGAGTTTGTAGTTTTGTTAAGCTGGTTTTCCAAAGATATAAGTTTCTGTTTAGAAGTTACAGTAAAATGTTTTTGATGGCTATGCAGGCATAAAGGCACTTATTGCAGTCAGGAAGTTGCTACCAAGTTTCTCAAGCCTAGCCTGAGAGTGTAAACACGGAGATGATTAGAGAATTTTCTCAAGAAGTTTATATTATGAGGTCAGTGCAATTAATTCTAATCATAATGTGGAATGCATAGCAGTTTAAGCTTATCTTCTACTGCAGAATCGAATTCGTAGTTTATGTGCAAAAAAATGAGTTAGTGATCTCTTTTTCGCTAATGCTGCCCTTTTCTTACGTTTATATTCAGGACCAGGCCTTAATTTTGACAGTCTTTATCTTATGATTTGCAAGTTGTAGTATTTTTAACTTCTCAAACTGTATAAAGTAACCAACATGCATGCTTCAGTGTACTCAGTGTCAATTTGTGACCCATATATTTACTGTCTCTAGGAAAGTCCAACATAAAAACGTTGTCCAGTTTTTGGGTGCATGCACACGATCTCCGACCCTCTGTATTGTGACTGGTAAGATCTTAATAGAATGAGAGCTTGAGTCGTAATTTACAAAGAACATGTCATTTGAGTTGACGGGGGGTTTCATCTTTGTGACAGATATTATACATACATTGTACATTTGAATACTTGTATATATGTAAACTGGTATACTCTATAAACCAGTAAATAGATTCGGTTTAGGTCTGGTTCATGGCTTGTATATAAGCTCAATTGTACAGTCTTTTACAATTAATGAGAATGAGATTATTTTACTAATATGGTATCAGAGCTAAAATATCTTGTTCTCTCCCTCTAACGGCTTCTTCTTCTTCGTTTTTTCATCGCCGGATTCTTACCATTTTTTGGCCGGAATTTGTTTGATTCTCTTCTTCCTGAGCTCCGATTTCGTTCCTATCATCATTTCCTGTGCGATTTCAGCTGTTTTTCTCTGACATTTTTGTCAATTTTAAGCTGTTAATTCAACTTCAATGGGAAAGAGGAATTGCAAATCGAAATACTGTTCTACTTCTTTTCCTTCACCGGATCCGTCTTCTCCGAAGTCTCAGTCTGTTTCAAGTGGTCAATCTGCTGGTTTTATAAGGAAAGATCGTCCTTACTGCACATATTGTCGTCGTCCTGGACATATCATTGATAGATGCTACAAGAAGTATGGATATCCTACCAGCTTCAAGCCAAATCAAAAGAATGATAAAGGGTCAACTCCTGTCTCAGCCAATGTGGCACTTAATGATGAAACATCTACTGATTCAGTTTCATCTGGTGATCTTTCCCCAGCTCAGATTCAGCAGCTTGTCTCTTTCCTAAGCACTAAACTTCAGTCTCCTACGGATCATTCAACTCCTGAAGTTCACTCTGTCTCAGCTTCCGTGCCTTCTTCTTCCAATCTGTGCCCAATATCCGGTACATTTTATCCCTCTATCTTTTGTTCTTTTACCGGTATTGCTAGGCCTTATGTCTGCACATTGAATAGCAATGTCAATGCTATCAATGCTTGGGTGATTGACTCTGGAGCTACCAACCATATTTCTCATCAACGCTCCTCTTTCATTTCTTTTAAAACCCTTCCGAACACCAATGTGACCTTACCTAATGGAGTTTTGGTCAGCATTGTCAGAATAGGTGATATTAGACTGGGTAGCAATCTGGTTCTGCGGGATGTTCTGTATATTCCACAATTTAAATTCAATCTTCTAAGTGTTAGTTGCATTATAAAGAACTTACACTGTCGCTTATGGTTTGATGAATTTTCTTGTGGTATTCAGGAGCCTACACAGGGATTAAACGATTGGAATGGGTAGAGAAGTTGCAAACCTTTAATTTCTGGATATTGAGTCAATCAATGTACAAGGTACTAAGCCTTATATCTTTGTAGCTTCTGTTTCTAATGTAGATCTTTGGCATAAACGATTGGGTCACCCTTCTCTTTCAAAACTTCATCAAATGCAATCTGTTTTAGCTCTTTCAAAAGATCTTAATAAGACTTATTCTCATTGTCGTATCTGTCATCTCTTTAAGCAAAAACATCTCCCCTTTGTTTCTCATAACACCTTAAGTCCAGAACCTTTTGACTTAGTTCATATAGATACATGGGGACCATTCTCTGTTCCAACTCATGATGGTTTTAAGTATTTTTTGACCATTGTTGATGATTGTTCTAGAGCAACTTGGGTCTACTTGCTAAGGTCAAAGTCTGATGTCTTAACTATCTTTCCCAACTTCATCACCATGGTAGAAACTCAGTTTGGTAGGAAGGTAAAAGGAGTTAGGTCCGACAATGCACCAGAACTTAGTTTCACTACCTTTTATCAATCCAAAGGCATTCTTTCTTATCATTCATGTCCTGAAACCCCTCAGCAGAATTCTGTTGTTGAGCGCAAGCATCAACACATTCTTAATGTTGCACGTTCTCTTCTTTTCCAATCTCATATACCTCTCTCTTATTGGGGTGACTGTATTCTCACTGCAGTTCACCTCATCAATCGTTTACCTGCTCCTTTTCTTAACAACAAGAGTCCTTTTGAAGCATTAACTACAAAGATCCTTGATTATCATCTTCTTAAGACATTTGGTTGTCTCTGTTATGCTTCCACATCACACAAGGGCAGACATAAATTTGATCCTCGAGCTCGTGCGTGTGTTTTATTAGGCTATCCTTCTGGTTACAAAGGATATAAGCTTTTAGAACTTCAGGACAATTCCATCTTTATCTCTCGCCATGTGGTCTTTCACGTGGAGCTCTTTCCTTTTGTTGGAGTTGAGTTAGATTCTCATCTAAAGGATTTCTTTCTTGATATCACTCCAACACCTCCTGTGTTCCATACACCTCCGACTAAAGAGACTTCTTCTCTTTCACTATCAATAGAGATTTCACCTTCTGTGAATCCTATTATAGATGCTCCTGATCCTTCTGATCAGTCATCACACAGGAGACTCACTAAAAAGCCTGCTTATCTTCAAGACTACTATTGTCATTCAATAGGGTCTTCCACCATTCATGAAATCTCTTATTTTCTCTCTTATGGTAAACTTTCTTCTCTCCATTTTTCTTTTTTAGCTGCCATTGATAAAATCAAAGAATCTAAGACTTATGCTGAGGCAAAGAAACTTCAGGTTTGGGATGTTCCTATGGAGGAGGAAATTAGTGCTTTGGAAGGGACATCTACTTGGATTATCAGTACTTTGCCTCCTAACAAGACTCCTATAGGCTATAAATGGGTCTTTAAGGTGAAATTCAATGCTGATGGAAGTGTAGAGCGTAACAAAGCTCGTTTGGTGGCGAAAGGTTATACACAACAAGAAGGAGTTGATTATCATTATACCTTCTCCCATGTTGTCAAGCTTACCACTGTCAAGTTGCTTCTGGCCCTCTCAGCTATTCATGGTTTCTCTCTTCATCAGTTGGATATTTCCAATGCTTTCTTGAATGGAGATCTTGATGAGGAAATCTATATGAAATTACCACCTGGATATGCTGATGGAAAGGGGGACAAACTGCCTCCAAATGCAGTTTGTAAACTTCAAAAATCCCTTTATGGGCTCAAACAAGCCTCTCTCCAATGGTTTTTGAAGTTTTCTAGTACACTGCTGACATTGGGTTTCAAGCAGACATCTTCTGATCATACTTGCCCAGATCACTGACACATTGTTTCTTTGTGTCATCGTTTACGTGGATGATATCATCATTTCCAGTAACACTACAAAAATTATGGGCATTAATAGCATAATATAATAGCACGGTTTTTCAAACTTCTATTAAAACTATATTTCTAAAAAAATTTACCTTTAATAGCATTTGGAAAATGTTAAGATATAGAATTCGTAAGCGGCAAACAAAAATCACATTTCCGCCAACGCTTAACTAAAAATTACCCTTGAGCGGGAAACGAAAATAATTTTTGGAGCCAAATATTCTAATGAAAAATAGAACCAAAATCATTTTACTTAACCGCCTATTTTGTCTACATTCTCTCTTCCCTGGACATAAATTTCACCTTCTCTCGTTTTCATTCTTCTCCAGTTTCATTCAGATTCTAGGTTTTCTTCTTCTTTTTCATTTTTGAGTACTCTTCTTCCTCCAACGGCGTTAGCCATGACCATGGACGCGATTTTAGAGCTCTTCTTCTACCAGATTTGGTGACACAGTCTATCACTGGTCGGATTCCTATTTGTTCTTGATTTGAGGTTGTTTCACTATCAATTGTTGAGTTAAATTGAAGAATCTAGCTCCTACATATCTAGATCTATGTGTTTGCTGACTCGATTTTGTTTTGTATTTGTCCAGGCAAGTGATTGGGTTAAGTTGAACCTCATAAACCCTAGATTACAAGAGCAAAACCGTAATTGGGGTTTTTACCTTAGCCTCCTCCTCATCTTTTAGCACATCTATTAGTCGTTATCTCCTCGGTCTCCCTCGAAGTCAGAATGGTATCACAATGCCCTCTCTATCTCTCTAAACAGATCTGTGTTTCTTCTTTATCTCATCTGAATAATTGTCTTCGTGTTTCTTGTTACATGCGCCGAAGAAGGACACATTTCCACAGCCTTCATCTAATTCGGCGGAATCCAGAGGTGCAAAGCAGAAGGAGGTACCTACTCATCTCTCACTAGAGATTGATCTATCTCACATTTTTTTTTTGATAGAGATATATATGTAGGTTTCTGTGAACTATGATGTTTAAGTTAAGGTGTTAACATTATTAAGGACTTTGGTTTGCTATAGCTATTGATAATGATAACAATTGTTGTTGTTGAGGGCCATTGGATTTTCATTTTGCGCTGGATTTGTTGTTGTTTTTGATGATAAACAGAAGTGGAGCAAGGGAAATAAAAAGAGATTTCTCTCAAGTTTTACATTATTCCTTGTTTCATGTGACAGTGCAACATTCTCTCAAGTTTTACATTATTTACTGTTTCATGTGACAGATCTCTCTCTGACGAGCTATTCGAGTCACTCTCAAAAAAATCATGTGGCATGATCAAGCACCTGTTCTTAGAGGCCCGTGGGTTGCAATGTACACCTTTTCCACTCTTAAGCTCTTATTATGTTTTACTCTCATGTTTACTCAAGCTTACTTATGTTGCAACAGATGGAACAATAAAAAGATCAGGCTTGGTAGAGTTTGTGACTAGCATCCCCAACTTAACCTCGCTAACGCTCAAAGGTTTTGGAGGAAATGATGCAACAGCCCAAACTTTTATTGAGGTATAACTCCTTTAGTTTTCTGGTATATCTTCTTACTTTAGTTTTGGTACCATCTATGCTCTTACATAACCTAAAAAGTTTTGGATCCTTTTGCAGGGTTCTTGTAAACTTAAGTACATGAATCTGAGAACTTCTTGATATTAGGGACTTGGGACATGACTTCAAAGACAGTTAACTTGAGACTTTAGTATTGTGCGATTGCACTTTCTAAAGGAGGTAAAAGATCAAACCATAGAAGGTTTTTGGTTGTGCTGCATTAACAGTCTTAATTCCAGAAACAACATTTTAGCTGCGCTCTACCTTTCCTCATCTGTCCATTCCAGAGCTAATTCCTATGTTGAAGCTGCAACATCCAATCTTGTGAGTCTTTTATATCCACTTTATAGTTATGATTCTACTTTGGGTTTGGAGCATAATTCTTTGTATAATTCGTTCTTCTTCAGGAACACTCTACACCTTACTGAACTTGCTAGTGTTTTTTGTGCAGAGGTGAGAAAGAACAAGCCTTCGAAGCTTCCCATTTTCCTACTTCATCTTCTTCCCGTACTCTGACCATCCGGCCTACCACTTCTGGCCATGGTAAAGAGAATCCAAATAAAATCCCAAATCAAATCTGTCACCAATTGCCTCATTCCATCACTTCTCCCACAACCTCTAAGCGATTTCCACTCTCTCCTTGCAGAGGTAATAACTAGTTTAGATCCCACATCAATGCTTCTATTGATTCATCACTCTCTGTCTATGAATCTTTCGCCATTAATTTTGAATCTCTCGGACTTGTTGCTTAGAAATTTCTCTGATATGTTATCAGTTTGTTCATGGTGATCTCAATTCTCTTGCCAAGTTGTTTTTTTTTTTTCAATTGTCACTGTCTCAATACGCTTCCAGGAAGGTTTTGTTAATTCTAATGACCTGGTTATAACTAAATTCAGTATTCTCTTAATGACTATTGGCGTAGAAAGGTTGATCCACTGCATCCAGATCTATTGGTTGATCCCTTTAGAATCCTGCGTCCTGACTCATCAATTGCCTCTAATAACGTTTTTAAGACTTGTCTTTGTTTTTTTTCCCTCTCTTCTGGATCTTTGATAAGAGAATTTGTTTCAGGTGAGGGCTTACTCATTCGGTAATTGGTATTGGATTGGAACAACACAGAAGGAGAATGGATCTTAATTAAAAAAACGAGCCTTTATTTACCAATTGTACTAGGGACTTCATCGCCACTCATGACTATATATTTTATACAGGTATCACCGTTTCTAACTCCCATGTCCTTCTCCGACAACATCAGTTAACTAAGCGAGAAGTTTTTTGTGTTTTTTGTTTCAGGTATTTGGACCCGATGCTCGATCTATTCTCATCACCATCTTCTTGATCACAGTGTTTGTTTATTTGGCAGAAAGGGAAAATGGTCGAAGACTTGAAGAAAAGAAAAGAAGGAAAGAGCAAAAAGAGTGGAGAAAGCAAGGAAGGGAGGATCCATAGCTTAATTTCTTGGATGAGTTTTGATAGACTTAATTTAATGTTAATTAGATAGTTTTGTTAATATTTTTTATGTACATTTTTATTTATTAATAAAATCATTTCAAATATGATTTTTTTTTATATATAAATCTAATTGATACACAAAAGATTATATATATATATATATATATATATAATACGGCTCGGTTCGGCTCGACTACAAAAGCTATAATAGATAGATCCAACTATAGCAAGTGAAATTATCGCTATCATAGATAAAAGATATCATAGATAAAACGCTATCGTATCTGGCCTACCTATTATAGCTGGGGCAGACATAGCATTTTCAAAAACGCCATCATATACATACCATGGCGTTTTTCGTGTGCTAAGAATAGAGATTTTTCTTGTAGTGTAACAATGATGCAGCTGTGTTAACCTTAAAACATCAGTTGCAGTCATATTTCAAGCTGCGTGATCTTGGTCCTATGAAATTTTTTCTAGGCCTAGAAATTGCTCGGTCTTCTGATGGTGTTCATGTTTGTCAACGCAAGTATGCTCTTGATCTTCTTGATGATACATGACTCCTTGGTTGTAAACCTTCAAGCATTCCTATGGATCCTTCTATCAAACTGTCAAAGGATACAGGTGGAGACTTTGTTGATGCAAAATCTTATCGTCGTCTAATTGGTCGTCTCATGTATCTACAGATTACACGGCCTGACATAACCTTTGCAGTCAATAAACTCAGTCAGTTTTCTTCTGCTCCACGTGAAGAACATCAGAAAGCTTTAATGAAGATCTTGCACTATGTTAAAGGAACAATTGGTCAAGGTCTCTTCTATTCATCTAGAGCTGAGATGCAGATTCAAGCTTTTGCTGATGCAGATTGGGGTTCTTGTCAAGATACCCGTCGTTCCACTTCAGGCTTCTGCATTCTTCTAGGTACATCCCTTATATCATGGCGCTCAAAGAAGCAACATGTTGTATCAAAGAGCTCTGCTGAATCTGAATACAGGAGTCTTTCTTTTGTCTCGGACGAGCTGGTATGGTTTACAAACTTCCTCAAAGAACTTTGTTTACCATTAAGCAAGCCTACTCTATTGTTCTGTGATAACACTTCTGCCATTCACATCGCTCATAACTCTGTTTTCCATGAGCATACCAAGAACATAGAGATAGATTGTCATAGTGTTCGAGAACGGCTGTTTGCAGGGTTTTTCAAGCTACTCCATGTTCGCACTGATTTACAACTAGCTGATCCCTTCACTAAGCCATTATATCCAGCACCATTTCATCGTCTCATTGGCAAGATGGGTCTACTCAACATATTTGTCCCATCTTGAGGGGGACTATTATACATACATTGTACATTTGAATACTTGTATATATGTAAACTGGTATACTCTATAACCACTAGATAGATTCGGTTTAGGTCTGGTTCATGACTTGTATATAAGCTCAATTGTACAGTCTTTTACAATTAATGAGAATGAGATTATTTTACTAATAACAGAGTTATGGCTCGGGGGAGCATTTATGATTTTCTTCACAAACAGAAATGCGCTTTCAAACTTCAAACTTTGCTTAAAGTTGCACCTTTTTTTGGGTAAAAATGTTAAATTTATTCACACAAAAAAACCAGTTTTACACCTTACAACAAAGAACTTTTCTTGTAAAACAAGAAACTCATTTTAGCCTGCTCATTGTAACTAATCGGAAACCAACTATGGCCTTATTTCAAACCAAATTTGAAGTGCTTTCCCATACATTGAGCCTCGGTAAGCCAAAGTAGATAGACGATTACGAATTGCCCTTTCAATGTTCTGCACTAGATTCGCAGCTGTTGTTGGTAAGTCTCCATGCCTCCTCTTGTTTCTCTCCATCCAAACAGTGTGAATTACGCATTGGAACCCACACCTAACAATAAAAAGCCTTTGTTTGTCCAGTCCTCTGTCGCCCAATTGTTCCAGGATCTGAGACCATTGATTCGTGAAAGCACTAGGAAGCAGACCTCCCATCACTCGGTGCCATACTTCACTCGAGTAAGGGCACTCGAAGAACAAGTGATCCCGCGTCTCTAACTTGTGTTGACAAAAGCAGCATCGAACATCAATCGCCGTATTCCAAGAGATCAGTCGATCCCCCGTAGCTAGCCTGTTGCGCACCGCTAACCACGCTATAAATGAGTACTTCGGCGTCGCTTTTAAAACCAAATCCCTGTGGACCAGTCCACCTTTGGTTTGGAAATGTGCACCTGCTGCCAAGTCTCACAAGTTGAAAAAGATTTTTGATAAGTTCCGTTTCTTTCGCGCCATAACACTACATCGTCAAGGAGACGAAGACCACTCAGCCTTACCCTCTCCACCTCTGCAGCGACTGAGCTCAGAAGATCATGTCGGTAATTGTGACGTCTGCGAGACAGAGCATCAGCCACGGTTGCATTATTTGGTATCCCCAAATCGATAAAGCCTCTATCACCTGTCGAGCGATGAATGGATCCAAGACATCTCCAGTTATCATGCCAAAAAGAGGTGGTTGATCCTTTGTTCACCTGCACTTTATAGAAATCCCAAGCTAGATCCCTGTATTTGAGTATTTTCCTCCAGACCCAGGATCCAGAATGGTTGCCTACTGGAGTCGACCAGATCGAGCCCGACCTTATTAACTCACTCTTGATCCAATTAACCCAAAGCGAATCTTTCACCGAGAGCAATCTCTAAATAAGTTTGAAAATACAAACTTTATTCACATCAATCAGGTTCTTGAGACCCAGACCCCCTTCTTCTTTAGGACAACAAATCTCTGCCCAACTCACCTTGGCTTTACGAGGATTAAGATCCGGACCAGACCAAAGAAACGCTGAGCTAATCTTTATAATCTCCTCAATATAGGCTTTTGGCCCTCTAAAAGCCGCTAGCCAAAAATTAGTGAGACTAGAGATGACAGACTTGAGAAGTTGCAAACGGCCTGCGTACGAAAGAAATCGGTTCGTCTAGGATCCAATGCGGTTTTTAATTTTCTGGATTAACAGGGCATAATCCGAGGCAGTCATTCTCTTTGTGGTGAGAGGCAATCCTAAGTATCTAACCGGTAAAGATCCCTGGTCAAACAAAAAAGCAGATAAGAGTCGTTGCCGCTGGCTTTCCTGAACCCCTGCTAAAAAAGCTTTCGATTTCTCTAAACTGATTGATAAACCATAAAAACCTGCAAACCGAACCGATCAAGCATAGATGCATGATCTTAAGGTTTTGACATCCTGGGTGGAAGCCAAACTTCCTTTCTTCAGCAGCTTTATCAAGCATTTTTGATAAAATGTTCATGCAAATCACAAAGAGATATGGTGATAAGGAGCAACCTTGCCTCACACCTCGCTTGCTCTGAAAAAAAACCCGCTAGTTCCCCGTTTACTTGCACCGAAAAAGACGCTGTCGAAACACATAATTCGATCCAGCGTATAAAGCATGGTGGAATATTCATCGCCTGGAGCGTATTAGTCAAGAAAGACCATTGGACCGAATCAAACGCTTTCGAGATATCTATCATCAAAGCACATCGCGGAGATATATCATCCCGGTGATAGTTCTTTACCAATTCCGTAGCCAGAAGTAAGTTTTCCATCAGTAAACGTCCCCTTATAAAGGCTGTCTGATTCGGAACAATGAAACGAGGTAGAATAATCTTCAATCGGTTAGCTAGAATTTTTGATATCACCTTATACAGTACGTTACAACATGAGATGGGTCGATAATCCTTCATGATCTTCGCTTCTTCTTTTTTGGGTATTGATAGGTTTCTAAGTTTTACCCTATTCTAAACTGCAAGTGCACAGTATAGTCAATGTAGTATATAGGGTTATCGAATCCACAGGGACACTTGGTCTCAATAGAAACAGAAACGTAGAGATTAAACTAGAAATAAAGCAAGTAGTGAAGTAAATAAATTGCGTTGCAAGAAAGTAAACAGTAGCAGGAATCGGTTTTGTAAGCAATAAACTAAAAGCGTCAAGCCTAGGGTATTCTCAGGAAATCAGACAAGCAGACAAGCTAATCAGTCAGGATCAAATTAAACTCAGTTCTAGAACTCAAATCACGGAAATAGAATTAACCAAATCTCTTTGCGAAAACTCTCTAAGTCTAAGTGCAGTAACCCAAATCTCTTTGCAATTACTAACAGATTAAACTAGCATTAAGTTCAAGTTCGATATGTTCACAATTAAACTAAGCCAAATCTCTTTGCGAATAATTTAATTGCTCAACCTAAATAGTTCAGATTCCTAAACCCCACTCTCGTGACGTATTTAGCAACCTAAGATCTAGATTCTAATTGATCAGGTTAGAACTAGCATTAAGCACAATTTAGTTTGAAGAACATTCTAATCATATGAATCCTAACTGAATTAAACAAGTCTAGCAAGTCATCAAACCCTAATGAGAAACCCTAAACTCAACTATGGATCTACTCAGACATGATTGATGAAAACATAATCAAAGAAATAATAGATTGCATATAAGAAATTAAATAGATAAAGGGGTTCGAAATCTTCTCCAAAATAAGTGAATACAGGAAATAGATCAGCCCCAAAAGCTCTAGAAATCTCTTAGCTCTAAGTATGAAAGCGTATCTAAATTAAACACCAAAAACTAGTATATATAGGTATAATCTCGGATGGGGCTTCTGTGTAAATACTGGAACTATCTTGGGCTTCTTTGCAAATATTCATAACTTCATTAAACCGACGTGTACGGCCCATCTCGGTAGTGTGTCGACCGATGCACAAGGTGTGTCGGTCGATGCATGATCAATAAATCGGGCAGTGACTTCAGCTCTCGGCCAAAACGTCCCAAAAGTCCCAAAATGCTCCAAATATCTCCAATTAGCTCCAAACTTGATTAAACCTGTAAAAGACTCTAAACGAATACAAAAGACACTAAAAACACATCTATATCATGGTCTAAACTGGGTAAAAACCATGATATATCAACTCCCCCACACTTAGCCTTTGCATGCCCTCAAGCAAAACAGAGAACTAAAATGTAGTGAAGAGGTTTGAAAACTCTTCAGAAACTCATTTTGTCCTAGAAGCAGCAGCATTCAGATTCCCCTTAGTAATCCACATGAAAGAATCAATCTACAGACAATCAAGACCAACATATACTTCCCCCACACTTAGCAACTGTCCTAAGTAAAACTCCACAATCACATTCAAGCATTCAAATTCTCCCTACTGACTTCTGCAAGTATTAAAGTGCGGTCTCACCTAAGGAGTATCGATCAAAGGGCACATGGGTTCTTACTTTGCCAGCTCTAGACCACCATACTATCTTTCTCTAGTCCCTTTCTTCTCTTTCCCTTCCTTAACAACTGATTTTTCCCACTCGGTATCATTTTATTTTTTTTATCAGTGTTCTTCCCGTTATGGGGTGTACTTTGGACACATTCCATGGATACACAGGATATGAGAGTTTTAGCTACCATTCCCATGACCACTTCGGAGTTACTAACTCATCCTCAGTTTATTATTATTATTATTTTTTATTTTTTTTACTTTATGGAAGGGGAGAAGGGAACTAGATAGGACAGGTTTACAAGCTGTGTTAGAACAAGCAAAGGAACCCGACACAAAGTATACCAAGCCCTTAGGTGAGAAAATCTAAGTCAGTATTAGGGGTGAAGTCAGTAAAAGGATCCTCTGATACCTGAAGTGATGTGGGTGTCCTCAGTAGGTTGATCCGTGATGGGGTTTTCTAATAGTCATAGATTAATCTGCAGCTTCATCTCAATGGTCACTTAAGTTCCTGCAAATGCTGCTAATCTTCTCAAAAAATCATTGTTTCCTACTTAAACAAATTTTGACCCGAAAAACAAATTTTTTTAAAATTTAACTGACTCTTAAGAAAACAAAAGAAAGTAATTAGTAGAACCTCCCCCACACTTAAGACACACTGTCCCCAGTAGTGTCAAGCAAAGGATTGGTTAAAAGAAAGAAAAATAAAAATTATGTTAATGGAATGGTCAGTTCTCTCGGGTTTTACCTCTGTCGCAGTCAGGCATCGATCGTTGCACTGGGTGCACCGACCGTTGCTGTGCGATTTTCGTTGGGGATCGATCGTTGCTCAGGACCGCAACGATCGCTGCAATGCGATTCTTTCGTATTGTGACGATCGACACAATGGTGTGTCGATCGACGCACTGCGTTTTTCACGAACAGTCAGCAAGTTAGCAGGTTAGTCCGTCGGTTTATGTCAATTTTCAATCCTGTAAGCTGAAAACACTAGAAACAGAGTAAAACTGAAACAACAAATGTATCAAATCATGCCAAACCATCCAAACACAATAGAATCCTAAGAAAATAAGAAAAGAGAAAGAAAAATGCAAGAAAAGATAAAAAGGTCAGAATACAGAACCGAATGTCTGAAAATGGAGACTACGCTCACTCGCTCTCATCATCTATACCGGCATAAGGATCAGCACCGGGGTCTTCTGGAGATCGCTGTCGACGACGTCGGTCAGGTACAGGCTGATGGATCTGTGGTGGCCTCCTGCAGCTGCAAGTGCGCATGAAGTTCCAAAAACTCGAAACATGCCATCTGATCTCTCTCTCCACTCGGCCTCAGAATATGCACCGTAAGGCATCGTAGGCTCGGGAAAAGGACCCACATCGTCGACTGGGGCAGGCGCCGGCGCAGGAGTAGGGGCAGCAGAAGTCGAAGCTCGTGAGGAAGGCTCTCCCAGCGGATGAGCCATAGAAGGAATCCCACGCTGCGCAGACTCAGGAGGCTGAAATCTCAGTGCCTCTAATGTGTCAATTTGTGTCCATCTGGCAGCAGGAAGCTCTATACCAGTCCTCCCAGTGGTCGGATCGGTGTAAACCCAAATGCGCCCCTCCTTGAGCCAAGTAGCGCTCTGCAAATGGCTCAGATCTAGGAACTCCCGGGATGTATCACGCTCTGTACCATGAAGAGGAATCCCACAGTACTCAAAAATGGGAGTAAGCAAACTCCCTACCGTCTCAGTACCAGCTCCATCGAAAGGCTTCGTCTGCAGATCAATTAAATGCTGTGCGAAAATAGCTCCCAAGTTGAGACCCGTAGTAGGATCTCTCACGCCAGAACGTCTAAACTGATCTCTCAGTCCCATAAACAGCAGCTCCATCTCATATTTGCGCATCTTGTTTGCTTCGAACTTGCAAAGCAAGCTCCAGCACAAGATACGCGAGACATATCGCAGCACCGGATGTCTCATCTGCACTACAGGAGTGATCCTGGAGTTGTATCGACCACTGCCAATACACTCCCAGAACAGTCTGGCTTCATCTGCGTCCCACTCTAGTGGCATGGCTATGCGCCTCAGCCCAGTACTAAACCCGTAGATCCTGCAAAGATCAAGTAGAGGAATTTGATACCTGACCCCCCAACTCATGAATGTAAATGTCCCAACTGTAGCGCTCCGGTTGTCGGGATCCGAGTAAACCACTCTGCAAGTGGCCATCAGCTGCCTGACCAGCTCAGGGTAGAGATCATGAGGTTGCATCGGCATTGTCCCTAGACCAATGCCTCTCCATACAGCGAGTACCTGCTCATCAATCCCAAGAGTCCTGCAGGTGGAGTAGTCAGCGAACTTGGTCGGCTTGAAGATTATCCCACACCAACCACTGTAGAGAAACGAGTCATACTCGTCCCATGAACTGAGCAATGGCCGCTCTGTGAACTCGGCAGACTTGAAGAAAGTTTTAAGATCCTCCGGCCACTGTCTAGTAGTCTGAATAGGTGTGTTATCCGCTCTGGGCCAAGGCAAAGCAACCGGTGGCCCATATCTTTGGTATGGTGCGGGTGGCTCTGACTCTCTGCTAAGCCACTCCGGTGGTGGGATGTGTTGTCTCGTAGCTGTAGAAGCTGTGGCTCGTCTTTTGCGGGATTGCCTTTGAGTCGCCATCTGCAAAAGAAACAAAGTTCAAACAATTATAAGTCTCGGCAATTCTCTGTGAAATCGCGAAGCAACGACCGTTGCATCTAAGGCATCGATCGTTGCAAGGCGATTTCAGCTCGTCGAACATTTCCCAAAATCGCAAAGCAACGACCGTTGCAAGGCGATTTTACCGCAAACAAATCATCTAAATCGGTTCAAATCAGCTCAAGAACCACAAATTCAACAAGAACACACTACTAAACAACCTAAATCACGTTCATTTAAGCATAGCATCATCAATTTTAAGCTAAAAATCCCGGATTCCATAAACCCTAAAATCCATTCCGAAAATGGTAAAAATGAGAAGTCATACCTTCGAATCTTAGCAAATGGGTAATAGAATCAGCTAGAGGGGGTTAAAACAATAAGATTCAAGGTTTGAATCACAAAAATTAATGAAAAATTTAGAGATTTAGGAGTTTAAACTCTCGGTTGTACGGACGGCGAAAGTGAGGAAGAAAAGAGAAGAGAAAGGGTTTAAGGTACTTACCTTGGTCGTGGGTGCAACGATCGTTGCTTTAGGGGCAACGATCGATGCTTGGTAAATCGAGATCGATTTCCGGTTTAAGCGCATACCTTAATTTTTGCAATTGAACCAATTGCAACGACCGTTGCTTAGAAGCAACGATCGTCACAATGCGAAAACCCCTCTTCGTCAAATCTCCTTGCAACGACCGTTGCAGAAGTGCATCGATCGTCACACATCTCCAGACTCGAATTCTGTATCTGAAACTTAGCAAAAACAAAAACAAAAACGTGAAATCCTAACAAAAACACCAAAAATAAGAAAGAAAAACAACTAAACCTATCAGTGGGTTGCCTCCCACTCAGCGCTTGTTTAAGGTCATTAGCTTGACCGGACGCACAAGATCTTTCAGGCACTAAGAGATCCTGACAGAGACTTTTTCTGTCTCTGTTCAAGTCTCCTCATCCATGGTGGACAATAGGCTGTTGCAGAATGCTTCAGTCCAAGAAAGGTGGGAGTAAAATGTGCTCCAGGGTCTAGAATCACTGTATCATCCGGCTGCCCATCATCTGCTTCCATGATTGTGAACGTCTGCCCATCTATCAGTGGTTTTCGCAGCTTCTCCATCTCATATCGCAGCGGCTCATCTCCCAGGTGGAGGTCTATTAGACTCTGTCTAACGTCAATCACAGTCAAGAATGGTCTATTAGCCAAGAATGGTCTTCCAAGCAGCAATGCTTCATCAGGATCGCAGTCATATTTCAGCACAAGGAAGTCTGTCGGAACCAAGTAGTTTCCAACTCTCACTGGTATGTCTTTTAAAAGTCCCTCCGGAACTCGTATAGACTGATCAGCTAGGATAAGACGGGTCCCAGTAGGAGAAAAATCCAGCAATCCCAGCTGTTCTGCTACAGAATAAGGCATCATGCTTCCAGCAGCTCCTAAATCACACAGAGAGCGTCTAAAACTGTCTTCGAAGATAGAGCAATCTAGTATAAAGACTCCGGGATCAGGTAACTTCTTTGGGATCTTGTTCAGCAGAACATCACTGATATGTTGGGGAACTATAATCACCCATTCTCGCAGCTCATCATCCAAAGGCAGCATCTTGTTCAAGTACCTCTGTACACAAGGATGATAAGGTGGATCATCAGACGGTGGAATTTCTTCCAAGTCTTCACCACTTTCTTCTAGCTTCTTCAGCTCTTCAATCTCCTGTTTAATTACCTCAGACACCTTGGGATATTGCCTACTGGCTTGTGCATAAATCTCCTCCTGAGTGATTTCAGACACATCAGGGAATAAGCGGGCCAGTTCTGCATCAGTCTCATTATCATCCGACAATACTGTCTGTTCACGACCTGCATCGACCGACACAAGGTGTGTGTCGATCGTTGCAATGCGATTTTCACAATTTCCACCCGAGAGTTTTTCACTCAAATCCGAAAATTCTGCTTCATCCACCAACTCAGCTGTACTTAGCTCAAATTTCTCACCTCGATGAGATCCATCATTAATGAGTACAGACCAGACCTTAATATGAGTATCTGTGACTCCTTTCCCCTTCATGGAACCTGAAATCTGATTCACTTGAGTGTCCAGTTGCTTCATGTGAGTGTTCATAGACTCAATCTTTCCATTCAGATCCCCATACATAGCATCAATCTTCTTGTTGCAGTCCACAGAAGTCTTGACCTGGCTCTCCAGCAACTGTTCCATCATTGTCTCCATCTTAGTCTCGAAAGCAGTGGGTGTAGGGGGTGTCTGATAAGATGAAGATCCGTAGGTCCTCTGAGCATTCTGTCCATAAGGCTTCTGAAAGTTGCTGGTCTGTCCATAGCTCGATGAGTTCTGATTGCCTGTGTAGGCACTTTTCTGTCCTCCACCGGAAAATCTGTTTCCAGATTGATATCCAAATCTGTTTCCTTGGAAACCAGATCCTCCGATGTAATTCACATCTTCTTCCTGAGTGTCCTCCTCAGTCTGAATTACCTCTACTTCTTGAGCAAAGTGGACAGCCTTCTTTTCACCTAGAAGAGTGCAGATTTTGTCCATCCTGGATCTCAGTTCAGCCATCTCTGATTTATCAACACTTCCACTAGGTTTCTTCCTCCTCTCATCCATAGTCTTGCAGCTGTTGCTGCCAATCAGATTCTCAATCAACTGCTTAGCCTGTGTAGGAGTCCTGGTGTTGAAGTTGGCATTACTGGAATTGTCCAGCGCAGACTGATATGGAAGATCTATGCCTCTGAAGAAAATAACAATCAGCTGAACTTCAGTGAATCCATGGTGTGGGCAGTCACGCTGATACTGCTTAAATCTTATCCAGGCAGTCTTTAAAGGCTCCACAGCTCCTTGGGAGAAAGTGAGTATGTCCTGTCTGGACTGGTCTGAACGCGCATCATCGTAGAAGTGACGCAGGAACTCACTCTTTAAAGCTGCCCAAGTGGTATATTGGCCAGGTACCAGCTGCCTCAGCCATACACTAGCGTCTCCAGCAAGACTGTGTGGAAATAACTTAAGGAACAGATAGTCCGGGCACACTCCCTCATACTTCATGCCAGTAACTATGTCCTCAAACCGATCAATGTGATCCATAGGCTGCTCCGCTTGGTGACCATGAAAAGCAATCTGTCTCATCAGCTGGTAGTAGATGGTCTTGACCTCAAAGTCATTCCTCTCAAAGGTAGGAAGCACTAAATCTGCTCGGTTTGCATGAAACTCGTCAGGTCTGTTTTAGTCAGCTAAAGTCCTTTCATGAACAACCATCTCTCTACCTTGAGCTCGTCTCTGCCCAGCAGCATTGTAAGGATTGTTCTCCGGATCCCTCAGGGTACCCTCAGCATCTGGTATCAAGATCAAACGTTCTCGTACCATTCTCTCTCTTCTTTCTCTTCTGTTAGCTCTCTCTAAACGTCCAAGTTCCTCTAGATTGAGATTAACTAAGCTCGAGTTCGGATTACTTCGAGTTTTCTGCGTTGGCATAAACTGTCTGTAATCGTCCAGCAACGATCGATGCTATCAGTGCAACGATCGATTCAATCTCAGAATCGCCTAGTGTCGATCGACGCAAGGTGTGCAACGGTCGACGCAAGGCGAAAATCGTACCTGCGACAGAAAGAAACAGAGAAAAAGTTAGCAAAATATCAAAATAAAATGAAAAAGCAAAAACAAAAAGAAAAATTTCTAGTAAAAACCCTAAATTCGGTCCTATCGAAGACTCAAAGAGTCCCCGGCAACGGCGCCAAAAACTTGATAGGTTTCTAAGTTTTACCCTATTCTAAACTGCAAGTGCACAGTATAGTCAATGTAGTATATAGGGTTATCGAATCCACAGGGACACTTGGTCTCAATAGAAACAGAAACGTAGAGATTAAACTAGAAATAAAGCAAGTAGTGAAGTAAATAAATTGCGTTGCAAGAAAGTAAACAGTAGCAGGAATCGGTTTTGTAAGCAATAAACTAAAAGCGTCAAGCCTAGGGTATTCTCAGGAAATCAGACAAGCAGACAAGCTAATCAGTCAGGATCAAATTAAACTCAGTTCTAGAACTCAAATCACGGAAATAGAATTAACCAAATCTCTTTGCGAAAACTCTCTAAGTCTAAGTGCAGTAACCCAAATCTCTTTGCAATTACTAACAGATTAAACTAGCATTAAGTTCAAGTTCGATATGTTCACAATTAAACTAAGCCAAATCTCTTTGCGAATAATTTAATTGCTCAACCTAAATAGTTCAGATTCCTAAACCCCACTCTCGTGACGTATTTAGCAACCTAAGATCTAGATTCTAATTGATCAGGTTAGAACTAGCATTAAGCACAATTTAGTTTGAAGAACATTCTAATCATATGAATCCTAACTGAATTAAACAAGTCTAGCAAGTCATCAAACCCTAATGAGAAACCCTAAACTCAACTATGGATCTACTCAGACATGATTGATGAAAACATAATCAAAGAAATAATAGATTGCATATAAGAAATTAAATAGATAAAGGGGTTCGAAATCTTCTCCAAAATAAGTGAATACAGGAAATAGATCAGCCCCAAAAGCTCTAGAAATCTCTTAGCTCTAAGTATGAAAGCGTATCTAAATTAAACACCAAAAACTAGTATATATAGGTATAATCTCGGATGGGGCTTCTGTGTAAATACTGGAACTATCTTGGGCTTCTTTGCAAATCTTCATAACTTCATTAAACCGACGTGTACGGCCCATCTCGGTAGTGTGTCGACCGATGCACAAGGTGTGTCGGTCGATGCATGATCAATAAATCGGGCAGTGACTTCAGCTCTCGGCCACGCTGCTCTAAAAAATTCGATGGTATAGCCATCCGGACCGGGTGATTTATCCTTTGGCATAGAGAAGACCACCTTCTTTATCTCCTCAGCCGTGACTTAAGTAGGCTTTGTTGTTCTTCCATAGAGCACTCCACACCTAAAAGATCACGAAAATTACTTACCGGAATACCCTCGTAGCTCGATGGTTCATGTTGTTGAAAGTCTGAGAAGAACCTGACTGCTTCATGCTTAATGTCTTCCTGCGAAGTAAGTGTTATACCATCTTGTGAGACCACTTCACGAATCGCGTTGCCTGCTCGTCGAACTGAGATTGCATTATAAAAAGCTTTTGAGTTCTGATCACCAACTTTCAGCCAATGGAGATTAGCTTTTTTCCTATAGAATTTTTCCTTCAATTAAGATACTCGTTCCCATCGCTCAAAAGCCACAGTAACTTCCCTATTGTTCGCAGGGGAAGGATTAGTAAGGGATGCTTCTTGTTTCTTTATCAGGTCATTTAGGGCCTCCTGAACCCGCTCCGTTATCTTTGCCACATTCTTCTTTCCTAAAGCCTTCATCACCGGCTTCAGCTCTTTAAGCTTCTTTGTAAGTCTAAACAGAGAAGACGTTGAACTAAATAGCTCGTCAGACTCCTCCCAAAATCTAGAAACCGCAGGGATAAACTCTTCTGAGGATGCAACTGCATTAACAAATTTAAAAGGTCCACGAGGACGGCTGGTCTCCCCCACGAGATGAAAGCGACCTCTTAAATGGTCAGAGAAGCCCCTTGATTCGAAGACACAGTACGCCTCAGGAAAAGAAACCAGAGCCACATCATTCAAGAAACAACGGTCCAATTTCTTGCTTATCAAATTTTCATCTTGGCAGTTACTCCAAGTGAAAAGTGGTCCATGTCTGGACATATCCGATAGGGAGCAGTGACTAACAGCTTCCTGAAAATGAGACATGCCACGAGTAGCCACATGCCCACCTACAGAATGTTCTGACAGATCTAATATTTCATTAAAATCTCCACATCATAACCAAGCAGTATTTTGTGAGCCAAAGAGTCCTTTAAACTCATCAACTCAGACCATAACATCTTCCGCTCCTCAACAAAGTTTGAGGCATAAACAAAGGAACAAATGAATTCCTCAATGTTCTCTAGCTTAACTTTACAAGTGATGACTTGTGAGCTTTTTGAAAGTACCGTTAAACCAAAAACACTCGAATCCCACAACACCCAAATACGACCTCTCCTGCTAAAATCATAGTTAGAAACCATAGACCAATCAGGAAAAACCGACTTAGAAATATCCGCTGACTTCGCTTCACAAACCCGAGTTTCAATAAGACAACCGAATCTCAGATTTCCAAAACGAATCCAATCCCGCACCAACAACTGTTTATTCAATTTATTAAATCCACGAACGTTCCAGAAAAAAACCCGGCATTAATGATGAGGCTTTGAGGACCGTTTACGACTCTTCTTGCTACCCGAACTCTGGTTGAAGCCAGGGTTCTGAGACTGACCATGCTTCAATTTAGCTTCCGCCTTTTTCGGTTGTGAATTGTCCAGATAATATGAAACATCTTTCACTACCTTGTGATTGGACTTAGATTGTCTCGGCAAAGACGACCTAAGAACCACCGACTGTTGTTTCTTTTCCACGTTTCCTTTATTTGGTGAATAGAAAATCCCCCTCCCCCTGCATTTTCCACATCAGAATCCACTTCCTCCTCTTCATTAGATTCAGCATCGGTCTCCTGGGTTTCTACATCTCCCTCCATGTTCTCGGGACCTAGAAGAGATGAGTATCGGGATCCTGAACCATTTGTTTGCTCGCTCTCGTCAACTGACCGAGCTCGCGCCACCTTCTTTGGTGACCTCCATTCCCCCTCCTCAACACTCTTCCCTTTGGATGGATCAGTCGATGAAGACCCATCACCAAGATCTGTGACGTCATCCTTACTCTGGTCAGTTCAATTTGGCTCAGCCATCGGAGAAGACCCATCACCAAGATCCTCCACTTCAACAAAGTCTGGAATTGCAACATCAATAGAGGAGCCCTTCATACCCTTTGTTTGTGTTTCCAGAGCATCATCATTGAAAACATTCACGTCACTAGCCGGTAGCGCACCAGTTCCAATCGGAAGAGCATCACTATTTTCTCCCGACGTACTAGGCTCACGGACAAGTGAAAATTGATTGACCACCGCACCTTTAATAGCAGCAGCAGACGGACCATTTGACTCCAAATCTCTTGCCGGTTGCGCACCAGAGTTCTTTGCATTAGCATCACCAACATGCTTCTCCAAAAATCTAGGCTCACGGTCAAGTGATTTTTGAGTAGTATTAGGCGTGCCATTTGATTCCCGGACACTTGCCGGTTGCGCACCAGCTACACTCGAAATAGCCTCTCCACCATCCGACTTTTTCGAGGCACTAGGCTCTCGGTCAAGTATCCTGAGAGATCCCGGCACCGCCATACATTCATTCTTCTCATGTCCCCATTTATTGCATGATACGCAGCGAGAAGGCAACCATGGGTATTCATACGACACTGTAACCTTCTCTCCATTCTTCAATGGCACGGTATAAGCCTTGGGCAAAGATTTTGAGAGGTCAACATCTACAAAGATACGGGCCTCCTCAAAGTTTCTGCACCATAATGTCTCTGGATGCAACCTTCTTGGAACACCAAAATAGCTTGTCAAGCCACAAAGTCCTTCCCAAGAGAATAAAGACTGCGGAACATTTCGCAACACAACCCACAAAGGTATGGATTTGAGAGCAGGTTGTGCGTCTGCAATATTCGGGCTCCATTGATTTACCATCATGGGTATATTCTTGATATTCCACATACGTTGTTGTAGAACTCGTTTTCGCACTCCCGCATCATTGATCCTGAACTTGACAGTAGTTTCATTCTCAACGAACACCTCAATTTTAACTGATTTGTCCCCAAGTGACCAAATCTTATTAACAATAAGGTGTATCGCAGCCACATGTGGAGCCTTCTCCGGGAACTTACCAATAAGACAGTCCTCCCAAATCGGAGCCCCCCCCCCCCAAAGACACAGTCCGGGAGAATCAAAGTCTCCTCTCCGTCCACCATCGCAACTGAAACATCATATTGTTTCATGGTATGTGTTGTCTTAACAACAGAAGACCATGACTTAGCTTTCACATTGCCAACAGTAGAAATCCCCCCTTGAGGAGCATACAAATCCAGTTTCTTCATCGTGCCCTTCTTTTTCCCCAGAATCTTCTTAGCTCCCGCTGCTGGAGCCTCCACTTCCTTATCGGCTTGTACATCACTGCCTCCTGTCTCCTTTATTACCTCGAGAACGTCTTCGGCTTCAGTCCCCACATTCTCAGTCGATGATTTTGCTTCCAAAGGGACCTCTGTCTCCACCTTCTCCTTCTCCAAACTCGCCTCTTTCGCTTCCTCCCTCTCCTTCTCAGAAAACACCATATCCGAGACCTGCGCTGCCTTCTCCATTTCCGGATCGACCTTCTCTGGCGAGGAGCCTCCGTGCTCCGGCGCCGTCATAGCCCAAACGTGGTGAATACGCTTGGAAACCCTAAATCGCCTTGCTGATCGCCTGTTGCTGACGTGTCAAAAAAATCTTTTTTTCTCTAAAGTTTATTGTCCAATCTATGTTTTCATTTTGTTTTTGCCAGTCTCTTATAAAGTTGCACTTGATGTTGCAAAACAGGGACTTGTCGATGGATGGCTCCGGAGGTATGAATTTGATACATCAGATATATTGATCTGACTTTACGTGTTCGGTGTGATCATAAGCTATTCGAGAAACTTATTGCATCAGTTTAGAGAGTGTTTTCTCCTTTTAGCTACTCCGTGATGATTCCTTTCTACGTAGAACCTTCCTTCCCCACACTTTTTTTTTTAATTAAAAGAGAAAGTTTGCATACTCATTTTCTTTAATTAGTCAACAGATAGTATCTTTAGGAGCAGAGGACATTGTTTAGATGTTACATGCTTTCCACTCATGTATGTCATCCGGCTTGAGCTTGACCAAGACCAAGCTCCTGTTCATGCCCGTGTATGAGCCCAACTCAATATAACGAGATGACTAATGTAATGACTTTCTTTTGACTACTCACAAAACTGCTCAATTATTTAATTGTTTAGTAACTTATGTTGCGCTCGAACCATTTCGAATCTGAAAATTTTCTCAACAACAATCAACTTGAAGATCATAGAAATGAAGACATTTGACATAATACTTGGTCAACCGAATACAAAAATTGCAACGAGGTTTCTGTCGTTTTAGACATTCATCATCGAAGACGTTTGCCAGGCAAAAAATGAAGACGTTTGCCAGGCAAAGAAACGGCATAATCTGAACCCGTAGCCATTATGAGGACTAGGATAAATCTTGAGAGCTCCAGTAACCCGAACATGACGCGCCTATGATTTGTGAAGCGTACAGTTTCTTCTCTCATCACTCCCAAATTCTAGTTTGAACTCTCTCAAATCTCGACTTTTAATTTACCAACAACTGGTTTTTTTGGTCTTTAAAGTGTATTTTTTCCGCCGATTTATCTGGTGATTGTTTGTGGGTCTGCTTCAGCTCTTGTGGAAGAGGTGGTGTTCTTGAGCTGGGGCCGTCCATCTACGGAGCAACAACAAGAAGTAATCAACAACTATTCAATACCATAAATTTGCAACCACAAAAAACTCTCTCTGAGTATATGGTGTGTGTCTGTGATTTCAAAATTCAGAACAAGAACGTTCGATTATTACAACAAGTACATGGGAGCTTCGTCTAGATCAATATGCCGAGTGGACTTCCTTCTTGGGTCCATGGTGTTGGGTCAAAACAAACCCAATAACTACCATGCACAATAAGACTAAAAATCATTAGTCGATGAAGTCAATATGTTGGCCAAAGAGAGTCGGTGTAATGAAATTAACAGTGTTTCCTAAGAAAGATTCAACCTAGCCTCCTCCTATATAAAGAGCCTCAATCTTTGACAAAAAAAAAAAAATCACAAGCAAAGAACACAAGTTAGCGTTCTATTTTGCATTGTGTTTAAGTTTTCCTTCAAGTGATTCCAAAGTGTAATATCCTATTGATTTGAGATCAATAAAAGTTATCGATTCCTGAAAATTGTCAACAAGTGATATCAGAGCATTAATCTAGGTTATGAGATTAATCAAAAGGAATCAATATCAAAGGAATCTAGAGAAGGAAGGAGACAGGTTAGGACATACATGTTTTCACATAGAAGTTGAACTTGTCCAACATGTAACCAAGCAAAGGAAATTTCAAGATGGACAAGTTCGATGGCAGGGGAAACTTTGAAATGTGGAAATACAAACTAATGGGTCAATTAGAGATTCAAGGTCTAGCATCGGGTCTAGAAGATTGTGCCAAATTGGGCTTTATCTGGGCCATGGGAAAGAAAAAAACATGGGCTAGACTCCACATGTTTGGGTCATTACAATTATTTCCAACTTAACGAGAATTCTCCTTAATTCCATGGTGAAAGACCTCCAGAGTAAAACCCAAAACTTAGAGTGAAACACGGAAAATATCTTGGAAACAAACTCAAAACTTTAAACCATATAAACGCATTTAGAAAAAGTCAGAAAATGGAAAATGGACAACTCTCCTCAGCGGTAACTGAAAGGATGAAAAAAAAGTTGGTTAGACTTTAACTGAAACCAAGAGCTAACGACTAATAGACTAATATCAAGCAGAAGAGCTGATATATCTTTTTTTTTCAAATTCTCCAATCCCCAGAAAAATTTGAAATCCACAGACTAAATGTACTATATACTACCGCCTCCCAAGTAAGAACAAGGGGGCAAACCGGATTGATACAAAAATGTAACACCTCCTTCATCCTCTTTCAAGACAATATGCCACAAACCATAACTTATAACTCAAGTAACTTCAACAAATACAATAGCAAAATAACTAATATATCCAACAAGTACGATAACCAATATAAACCAAAATGATTGTGAAAAAATGTTTAAAATAAAATGCGGAAACAGTGAAATAATCCCAAGAGTACCCAATCATACAAGGCGTCCATCTACTTGTCAGGTGCATCTGAAAGGGGTAAGTAAGAGGGGTGAATAATAGGGGAGTCTCTCAATGAGGTATGGATTTCTAAACACGCAAGTCCACATTCTCGGTACAAGCACTCAAAATACACTAGTCTAGCCTAAACATGAACATACATGGCACCTTAAACAGCTAAGCATCTGAAAAATTGGTCATATGAAAATTAAGTGATCGCCCACGCCCTCTAAAGAGGCTTGATGATAGATGTTGTGGGAGTCAAAATTCGCACAATAGAATTTGTAGGGATTTCTTAAGAGGGATTCAAAAATTTATAAGGAAAAATCACAAAACATAGATCTGAATGCATTGTTTTTATTATTGTTGATTTGATAAGCTTTTGTTTTGCTAGGTATAAAAAGGGATCCAAAAGAATGAACAATTCTTCTTCTTATATAGTTGTGGTTTGATGCCTTGGAGGTAATATCTTGCCATATTCTTGAAAATTCGTATTTATCCTTCTTTGCTTTTCTGATCAACGATATCTTCATTTTTTGTTTGGAATTATCCATTTGCGGTTTGATTCTATCTTTTGGATTAGTTGAGAAAATGACCAAGCCTATTAAACTCCATATCTTCTGCATCAGACCAGTTTAAACAGTTAATGGTTTTAGTTGTTGATCTTGAACAGGTGGAGGTATTTTGAAGTTATTGATATGTTTAGCTGTAAAAAGCTGTTTAGGCATTTTTTCTGAAGTTATCGAGCCGTTTTAGTTGTAGGAAGCTGTTTATGAAACTTTTTGAAAACGTTTGTTGACTGTGAGATTAATCCTCTGATGCAGAGATGCGTAAAGATTTACGACTAAATTTCAGAAATCGCGCGAGGCACAGTGCTCGGCTTTCCTCAAAAGAAAACAAAATGGTTGCAAGAATTATATGTGCTCGCCTTAAGTGAGTTAAATAAGAGGATAAGGAGCGTTGCTATGATAGTCCTTGTTTTGACGTATCAAGATGTTACAAATTAATGTGCTAAGTAGCGTTTACTGGGGTTCAAGCTTTACTGTCAGTTTAGGACTTGCGATGTAGTCTTGACTTACATGCCCATTTTGACGATGTAGTATTTTATATCTCATAGTAACTTGTGTGCTTAGTATTATGTTTCCGAAATGTTGTAGACCTGGGTGCTAAAAACGTTAACTAGGTTTAGAGATTTACTTGGAGTTTAGGGCTTGCAAGGTGTCTCGACTTATATTCCCGTTTCGATAGTAAACTGATATGAATATCTCTAGGATATACCTGGCTGATAATAGACCAAGGTATACTTTGTTAGAATTTATTTAGCGCGATTTTAACCGTCTAGAGTATGTTGTAGAACCATAATCTATATAGGATGTAGCGGTTAAAATCAATAAAGAATGTCGTAGTTCATTTGTTGTGGCCATCAATAGACCGAACTTTTGAGAATATTGTATTGTACGTGTAAAAATTGGATAGAGTTCGAGAATTGTTTATGAGCTAACGAACTAAAAATGATAGGTTTTGAATAATAGCTAGAAGTCTTACTAGTGATCTGATGGTCTGACGGGTTGATGAACGTGTCAATTGTCGAACATAGTCGATGAGCTGACAAGCTAACTGACATAGTATTTTTGAATCCCAAGCTGAAAAGAACTTAGATTAATCTATACAATTAAAAAAATAAATATTTTTGAAACAAAACTGTAAGATCTCAGTCCCGCGTATCCAAAGATAGCAAGAACTTTAGGGTTTTTAGATTAGGGATTCTAAAAGAAGAATTAAAGAATTTGGAGAGAATTAGGAAATTAGGGTTTATATGCCGGTATTTCCAAGGTGAAAGCCGGTAAAGAAAGCTATGAAAGTCGCCGGAGAGAATTTAGGTCGAAGTCGATGCTCTAAGTCTCTTAGGCTAAAAAAATTAAGAAAAGTGTCTATTATTGATCAACTAGGTCCCTTTTTATAGGGTTACAAGTCGGTTTTAACAGATAAGGAAATAGAAGATAAACACGAATATTTCCTAGTATCTCGTTGCCGATTTAAGGCATATTTCTAAATCTTGGCGCCGTTTTACTTTTACGCCGCCTTTTCTTGTGTTATTCGCGCTCTCCGAAACCCTAGATGTAAGCCGGTTTGAACCAAGTCGGAGTTAACCTCGTTTTACCGCTTTGGGCCTTTTACCGGCTTTCCATTCTGGGCCGACCTAAACTCATGAATAGGCCTTTTAGGAAAGTGCTAATCTTGACTCCAACAATAAGCCCCCCCCCCCCCCCCCCCCCCCCCAGTGTGGCGACTTGAATTCAAGTCGGCATTACGAGGAGTTAACCTATGGTTTAAGAAATGAGTTTATAGGCCCATATCTTTCGAGCTTCACTTTTGTTTAGGCCCATATTTCTATCGGGTAAATCCGTTTTGACTCAGACCGTTGATAAATTTAATAGCTAGACTTGAACTGGTGAAGACCAGACGAAACCATAATTGATTCTCGGTTCCATTGATTGGATAGGTGTGAAACACGAAGCGTCACCTAGGTAATTATTGCCTCGAGTTCTGCGCCGTCATTTTCACTATTAATAATCCCTTCTCACTTCTCACTTCTTCATTTTGCTCAAGTGAAGAAGTTCGAAAGGTAATTTCTTCTCTCTGCCGTATTTATTTTTCGGTTGTCTCTCCGCCGTCGCTCCGCCTTAGATTCCTAGGTCTTTAGATCAAACCTCGTTTGTTGTTTGTGTTCTTCGTCTGTTCTTCCGCGAATCATGTCTTTGATCCGCTGTTCGGCGAATAAAGACAAGGAAGTTGTTACCGTCTCATCTGCGGATGATTCATCAAGTCGTCAATCGACATCTTCTGCTTCCACATACTAGAGCACTTCGTCCGACTTGAAGAATCATCCTGTCCATCTCGAGGTTGAAGAGCTCCGGCGTCGTCGTGAGGCGTCGCGGCAAACTGATGCTGCTGAGAGTTCTGGTCGGGAAGATTTTGCCATTCCGCAATTACGAGACTCTGATGGTGATGAGGACGACATTGATATTGATCAAGACGGTTCTGATGGAAACGTTCCTTCTCCTGTATTACCGGGTGCTCCTAGCGAAACGTATGGTAACGTTTTTGGGACCCGATCTACCGCGAAGTCGGTCATGTCTACGCTTCAGGGTTGTGGAGCAGATCCGAGGATCAAAGTCATCTTCCCCTTTCCGCTTGACCGGCCTTGGAATCCTCCACCCGGTTATATGACTCTCTGTGAGTCATACTTTATCAATACCGACAAATGGGGGTTGCCGCTGCTGGTTCCCCTTACCCGACTTGCTGGTCTCGTACTACCATAGCCGTGAAATCGCCATTTCCCAGCTTTGGGCCGTCGCGGTTCGCCACATGGTCGGTCTTCTAGTGCTAGGCGCCGAAGCCGGTATCACGATAACCGTGAACATCTTCGAGGAAATGACATCGATCAATGCTATGAATGCCACTAGCCCGGGATGCTTCGCGGTCAAACTCAAAAGTGGCAATCGCGTAGTGATAGACGCGCCCAAAAAGATCAATAACTGGCAGAGATATTATTTCTTTGTCGAGCTGTCTTCATTAGTCGTTCCTGACGAGCACATGCAACTTATCAGGACGTCTTGGAATACGAATTTTGGTAGATGTCGTCCCAAATTTGCCGTCATTCAAATGTGATGATTTACTTAATTCCTTTTTGTTATTGCAGTGCATCATCCTTTCCTCAAGCCGTATCCCGACAACTACTTCCCAATTCTCCAATAGATCCAGTCTCTCGGTCTTCACAAGTGGTCAGACCTTTCTCGGGATCGTATAACCAGGACGCTTCCGCGAATATCCAAAGGTTCGTTTACCGCTTTGTGATAGGCGTATTTTGCTAATTTTTTCTGAAATTTTATTCTCCTTTCTCCATTCTAGTTAAGTGGGATACCAAGGCAAAGGTCGCTCCTGATCAACTCGTAAAGCCAACGAAGATGGGCAAGGTGAAGCGAATCAACTATGTCGACTACTCCAAGGAGATATAGTCCAAGCCTTCTTCTTCCACCAAGCCGCCAAAGGAAAAGGACGCACTTTTACTCGCTCAAGGCGGTAGCCAACCTTCTAATGTTGGCGGAAAGTCGACTGCCCAGGTGGCAAATCCTTCTGATCTTCCGCCTAAGGTTCCGTCCAAGAAAAGGCCTGCAGAGGATAAGTCGGTTCAGGAGAAGCCGGCAAAGAAGGCGTCCAAAACGAGCAAGCCGGTTGAAGACGCTTCTACTGAGATAGCGGCTTCTAGCGAACCGGCTAGGCAGAAAGACCCGTGGAAACGATTCTATAGATTTAATGGGACTGTTGCCGATTCGTCTGGCGACCCAAAGCCATTTGCTTCTAACAAGGAACTCGTTTTGGTGCGACCAAGGTGCGAAGTGAAAGAGGGGGAAGTCCGCCCGTCTATTCACAATTTCGCTTATCAGTGCGCAAGTGAGGTTCCACTCATCAACAATCCTCGAGCCTGTTTCGATATGTTGACATGCGTAAGAGGAAACGAGTCAGACTGGCCGGTTTTGGAAGAATTACCTCAGTCAGACGCTATCCTCAAGCTAAAACAGGCCGAAGAAACCGTAAGTCTCTCTTTGTCGAACCTTGTACTTAATTTGCTGATCTAACGACTTTATTTTGTTTTTAGATGATCGCGGCCTCTAATCGTGTGGCTTTGGAAAGTTCCTGGGCTGCGAAGAAGATGGCCGACGTGGTCACCAAGCGAGATGATCTTCTTAAGAAGATCAAAGAGGAGAAGAAGGTAGTAGAGGGGAATAACTTGGTTCTCGAGGGTAAGTTAAAGCAGGCTGAAGAGAAGTCGAAGGCCGATCTTCTCAAATTTCAATCGGAGAAACAGAAGCTGCAGAAATCATGTGTCGACTTGGTTCATCAAGAGAGAGAGAGAGTCGAAGCCACGGTTAGGGCGAAGGCGCAGACTCATTTCGACCTTTTCCAGCGCTACGTCGCGGATCAGGAGGCTGCCGTCGCGTTGCAAGTTAAGAAAGCTCAGATTTCTGGGCTTAAGAAATGCCTGATGAAGCTCAGCGAGGAAGGTGTGTCGGTTCCTCAGACCGTCTTGGAGAAAATTGCTGCAGACGAGGTCGCAGTAAATGCAGAGCTAGACAATATGGAGGTCGTGACGAAGGAAGAGCTTACGTTTGTTCTCTCTCCGGTGCGTCATCCCCTTCTCAATCTTCGCTATGATTCACCTCCTCCTGTTCCGAGGGGTGTTGATCAGTTTGGAACCAATCGTGGAATAATCCCGGAGGCGATTCCCATTGGTCTTGTCCAGTCCGTCAGCTCAGAGATCGCGGTTCTGGACGACGTCTCTAAGGCGCAGGAGGCGACTGCCGAGAAGGTTAACGAGTCTGAGAAGGTGTCAACCGGGACTGACTGATCCCATTTCTCTTGTTGTATTTTGGCTTTGTAATAAACCCCCTTTATTTTGTAAACTTTTGTTCCTCTTATTATGAGGAGAATTTAAGTTATGTTTTTATTCACCTGTTTTATTTGATGAATTCAAACAAGTAGCGTCTTTTCAATATATGAATTAAGTCGGACTGCTGTATTAAACTTGTTTTGACAAATTTAAGCACATGGCGACTTCCATTATGTGAATTAAGTCGGACTACTGTATTAAAATTGTTCTTGACAAATTTTAAACACATAGCAACTTTCATTATGCGAATTAAGTCGGACTACTGTATTAAAATTGTTCTTGACAAATTTTAAACACATAGCGACTTTCATTATGCAAATTAAGTCGGACTACTGTATTAAAATTGTTCTTGACAAATTTTAAACACATAGCGACTTTTTATCATATTTTGCCATAAGGTGATTTGCGAGACTTATGGGTGCTCGGCTTTATTCTAAGGGCGGGCGAGTGTATGATGCTTAAGTGCTCGACTTATTTGTCGTCTCCTGCCGCGAAGAATGTGCGAGACGGATCTCGGCTTATCCTTACCATGATGTGCACCTCATGCGTAAGGAAGACCACACCCCTGGCCAGGGGGCATGATGCTAGTGCGAGTTTTATTGGATACTCGGCTTTCTGCGAGTTACTTAGACTCGACTTTTTCGAGCTAAGGAGCTCGGCTTCTGCGAGTTACTTAGACCCGACTTTTGCGAACTAAGGAGCTCGGCTTTCCGCGAGTTAGAACTCGGCTTTTGCGAGTTAGAACTCGGCTTTTGTTAGTATTAAGAATTTATTTTTAATAAAAAGACTGACCTTATTTGGATTTTGATGGGCTTTCATCACGGTTTAAAGGCTGTAACATAAAAAATTTATTAGATTTGCGACTGTGCCGATGAAGGCTGCCTACGTATCTTCCGAAGAAGAATCAAGTCGCTCGTAGTTCATACCGGATTTTTTTTTTTTTTTTTAAAAGGCCGTCTTAGAAGTATTCTTTTAGGCTCGCCGAATTCCACGATCGCGGTAAGGCTTTGCCCTTCATTGACTCAAGCTCGTAGACGCCTGGCTTGACGACTTTCGTGATCTTGTAGGGTCCTTCCCATTTTGCACCGAGTTTACCTGCTCTCCACTCTCTGGTGTTCTCGTAGACTTTTCGGAGGACATAGTCGCCGACTTGAAAATGTCGCTCTTTGACTTTCTGGTTATAGTACCGAGTTGCGAGTTGCTGGTAATTCTGAATACGTAGCAAGGCTCTGAAGGATTGTTTAGTGTTTGTCCTGGTTTAATTCTGTCAAATTAAACTCACCTAAACATATTGGATCTAGGTTCTCTTGCAGAATCATAAGAGATCTCAGTAATACCTTGTTATGCAGCGGAAGAATCAGGTATGAGTCAGAGATCAGCAGAACCACCAAGAGGTTGTTCCTCCAAAGGCTCACACACGCACACTAACAGGAAGAAGGCTGCTAGACCAGAGAGAGGGTGGCGCAGAGAGAGAGAGAGAGAGGCGCAGAAGAGCTGAGAAAAATTAGAGAGCTAGGTCAAGTTTTATTCATTAAAACCCCTTTTAGTTCTCATGGGCTTTTGGGCCCAATTCTCAGTCTGATTAAATCCCTTGGATTTAATCAGGCCCTTTAATCTCTCCAAGTATAGTAAATGCCTAGCACTTTTACCGTAATTCTGCTGAACTGTTCCCGTATAGTTTCCTGTTAGCTTAGGCGTGTGACCCATATGGGATCATATAATAAAGGCAATAAATCCAAGACTTATAGATCATGAGCGGACTCTAGCAAGCCATCATGACCCCCAGTATTATATGACTTATGTCTGATCATTGACATACTCTTACTTTCTAGAGACAGTACAGAGATTACTGGACATAATTCCAACAATCTCCCACTTGTACTGGAATCTCTGTATTCATAATCCTTTTGTCTCAATATCTCGATTAGTCATAAGGCAAGATGAGTGTCATCCTTATAAAGCCTAATCATGTTCATCGGACTCAGATTTGATACTGATAATTCAAACGACTCGGGACAGTCCGTTTGAGCATGGCCATGCATTTTCCAGTATGTAAATCTCCGATTGGCCTAGAGATATTCACTCCATTTATATTGGAGGAACAAATCCCGTCTTGTTCCATCACTGTAAACTACTCATTTCATAATACACCCAAACAAGGTCCTTATAACTATCGCTTAACGACAGCATTAGACAATGATCAAAGCGCATCAGTTGATGTGCAGTCACATGCATGCGAACTCAGGTCTAAGGACTATACTCTATAGTCGTAGTAAGAATCTCTTATGACACAGATATAAATATCCTGAAGAGTTCTTATAAGCGGGTCATGTCCGGTCGTATGTACCCCAACATACACCTATTTACTGACTTTGATGCCGTGCATCTATGACATCCTGAGACTTTGTCATAAGTCACATACCAATCTAGTCTCACGCGGTTGTTGGTGTTCCAATTTCAACAACCTTCGACTAGGGACAGGATGATATAAGCCATCTATCAAATATAGGGTCTCATGATCAAGATAAATGACTTTGATGACTCAAGATCAAGTCACTTACTTCGATGACCTATAAAATGGTTTATATCATTTTGGAACGATTATTTCATCACAGTTAAAATAATCTTGAAATAATAATTTTATTTAAACATCTTAAAATGTTTTACAAGAACATATCAATAACTAAATAAAGCCCTCAAACTCCCACTCAAATTTAGATTACATTTCAATGTCTCTAATGCCTACAGCTTCAGTCAGGTACTCGAGCTTAGGCCATGGGAGTGGCTTTGTCAACGGATCAGCGACATTATCATCTGTCGGAACTCGGCTGATCTTGACTTCCTTTCTATTAATGATATCACGTATCAAGTGAAATCTTCTTAGTATATGTTTGGATTTCTGGTGTGATCTTGGTTCCTTTGCCTGAGCTATAGCACCATTGTTATCACAAAACAGTGCCAGAGGCTCAGCTGCATTCGGTATCACACCTAGTTCCATAATGAACTTTCGTATCCAAACAGCTTCCTTCGCTGCTTCTGAGGCGGCGACATATTCAGCTTCTGTAGTGGAATCAGCAACGGTGTCTTGCTTGGAGCTTCTCCAACTGATTGCACCGCCATTCAGACAAAAGATATAACCGGACTGTGACCGGAAATCATCTTGGTCTGTCTGGAAACTTGCGTCCGTGAATCCACTGACTTCAAGCACATTACTTCCGCCGTACACCAAGAACTTATCCTTAGTATGTCTTAGATACTTCAGGATATTCTTGACGGCAATCCAGTGGTTTTCACCTGGATTTGACTGGTATCTACTCGTCATGCTCAATGCATAAGCAACATCAGGACGAGTACAGATCATGGCATACATGATAGATCCTATTGCAGATGCATAAGGAATATTCTTCATGCGCTCAAGCTCAGCAGCCGTCGTAGGGCTCTGCTTCTTGCTTAGCGTTGTGCCATGTACCATTGGCGTGAAGCCCTTCTTGAAATCTTCCATGCTGAATCTATGCAGGACTTTGTCAATATATGAATCTTGACACAAGCCTATCAGCCTTTTAGATCTATCCCGGTAGATCCGTCTTCCAAGAATGTATGCGGCTTCACCCATGTCTTTCATGGAAAAACAACTTCCAAGCCAGTCCTTTACCGACCGCAGCATTGGTACGTCGTTTCCGAGAAGCAGTATGTCATCGACATACAGAATAAGAAATACTATCTTGCTCCCACTAGTCTTCTTATACACGCATTGTTCTTCTTCGTTTCTGATGAAGTCAAATTGCTTGATTGCTTCATCAAAACGAAGATTCCAGCTCCTCGATGCTTGCTTCAATCCATAAATGGATTTATGAAGCTTGCATACCTTTCCAGCATTCTTTGGATCTATGTAACCGTCAGGTTGTGTCATATACACATCCTCTTCCAGAATTCCATTCAGGAAGGCGGTTTTCACGTCCATCTGCCAATTTTCATAATCATAAAAAGCTGCAGTTGCTAGTAGAATCCGAATAGATTTCATCATAGCCACTGGGGAATAGGTTTCATCATAATCCACTCCGTGAACTTGCCTGAAACCTTTTGCCACCAACCTGGCTTTATAAATCTGGACATTTCCATCCACGTCAATCTTCTTCTTGAAGATCCATTTGCACTCGATGGCTTTTACACCAGTGGGTAAGTCAACCAATGAAAACACTTGGTTGACCGACATGGAGTCCATTTCGGAATCAGTGGCCTTACGCCACTTAGAGGAATCTGGGCCCATCATGGCTTGATTGAAGTTCGATGGTTCATCACCATCAATGATCAGAAGATCATGACAGTTAGTCACGAGGAATCCTTGATATCTCTCGGGTTCGTGACGGATCCTCCCGGATCTTCGAACTTCAGGTACTACAGGTTCAGGCTCTACAATTTCTTGTAGGTCCTCCTGCTGCTCTTCCTCATTAGGTTGAGCAGTATCCTGTTCATCTTGAATTTCTTCAAGCAGTACCTTACTCCCACTGTTTTTCTTAGAGAGAAACTCCCTCTCAAGAAAGTTACAATCCCGGGCAACAAAAATCTTGTTCTCGGAACGTAGGTAGAAGTAATAAGCCTTGGTCTCCTTCGGATAACCAATGAAGTAGCATTTATCAGACTTTGGTGTAAGCTTGTCAGAGATTAATCTCTTGACATAGGCTTCACAACCCCAAATTCTAAGATAAGACAGCACTGGAGCTTCCCCAGTCCATAATTCATATGGTGTCTTAGCTACTGCTTTTGATGGCGCTCTATTTAGAGTGAACACTGCTGTTAGCAGAGCATATCCCCAAAGGGATATTGGAAGGTCTGTGTGACTCATCATAGACCGAACCATATCCAATAAGGTCCGATTCCTCCTCTCAGACACACCATTCCATTGAGGTGTTCCAGGAGGAGTGAGTTGGGAAACTATCCCACACTCTCTTAGATGATCACTGAACTCTTGGCTCAAGTATTCTCCTCCTCGGTCAGACCGAAGAGTTTTAATGCTTTTGCCAAGTTGGTTCTGTACTTCATTTTGGAATTCTCTGAATCTCTCAAACGATTCAGACTTATGTTTCATTAAATAAACATATCCATACCTACTGAAATCATCAGTGAAGGTAATGAAGTATTGATAGTTTCCTCTTGCATTTGTGGACATTGGGCCACACACATCTGTGTGTATCAGGCCCAATAAGTCACTGGCCCTCTCGTTAGGTTTATTAAAGGGGGCCCGCGTCATTTTGCCCATCAGGCAGGATTCGCATTTCTCACATGACTCAAAGTCAAATGAGCCAAGAAGTCCATTCGAATGGAGCCTCTTAATGCGTTTCTCACTGATGTGCCCTAAACGACAATGCCATAGAAACGTTCGGTTCTCCTCATTAGGTTTGAACCGTTTGGTATTAATGTTATAAATTGGCGCGGATTGATCAAGTATATAAAGCCCATTCGTAAGAGGGGCACAACCATAGAACAAATTGTTGCGATTGAAGGAACATAATTTATTCTTAACTGAAAAATCATAACCTTCCAAATCCAACAATGAAATTGAAATAATATTTCTGCTTATCGCAGGTACAAAATAACAATTATTGAGTTCTAAAACCAATCCCGAAGGTAAAGACAACAAGTATGTGCCTACAGCTAGTGCAGGAACTTTCGCTCCATTCCCAACTCGTAGCTCCACTTGTCCTTGCTTCAACCTCCTACTGTTGCTGAGTGCCTGCATATTAGTACAAATATGAGCCCCACAACCAGTATCCATAACCCATGAGGTATTAACAGAAGTAGTTGTATTAACTTCTATAACAAAAATACCTGATGAAGAAGTCTCCAGAGTCTTCTTCTTCAATTCCTTTAGACCTTCCAGGAATTTCTTACATTCTCTCCTCCAATGCCCTGGTTCTTTGCAGAACCTGCAGATGTCAGTAGGCCCAGCCTTGGACTTGGGCTTGGGCTTTGGCGTGTCCTTGTCCGAGACTTGAACAGCCTTAGCCTTTCCCTTGTCCTTGGCAGAGGATTTCTTAAAGCCCTTGCCCTTTTGCACCATAAGCACATTGGGGTCCTTGGCTTTCCTCAAGTTGGACTCTGCAGTCTTGAGCATTCCGTGAAGCTCAGGCAATGTCTTACTCAAGCCATGCATATTGAAGTTCAGGATGAACTGATCATAGCTTGCAGGTAAAGACTGTAGAACGATGTCGCAGGCAAGTTCCTGGCTGATAGGGCAGTCGAGTTTCTGAAGATGATCGAGATAACCCATCATCATCAAGACATGAGGACTCACTGCCGCATTTGCAGCCATCTTACAGTCCAAGAGGTTCTTAACTGTCTGGAACCTCTCAGTCCTTGCCTGCTCCTTAAAAAGCGATTTCAGGCTTGCCATTATCTCGATGGGCGACATCACACTCTCGAACTGCATTTGCAGCTCAGGAGTCATGGTCGCCAACATCAGGCAATAGACATCATTTTCATCTGACGAATGCTTTTCCCAAGCATTATGCAGATTCCTGGCGGCATTGTTAGGAGGCCTCTCGGGGAGGGGATCACGAAGGACATATTCCTTCTTCTCCTGCTTGAGGACCAGCCTCAAGTTCCTTGACCACGTCAGGAAGTTCGTTCCAGTCAGCTTCTCCTTGTCGAGAACAAACCGGATTGAGAATGTGTTTTGTGTGCTTGTTGTAGTCATAGCTGAAATATAAGATAAAAGGATTTTAGTTAATATGTTCAATATGATTAATCTCGCATTATATTTAATAACATCAGTTACCCTCAATAGAATATAATGATTCCAAGATCCACATATAACTGAGATCAAAGTGGGCCACTGGCCATCACCCAACCTTAGCTTATATCGGTAAGCCCTATCTCGGCTAATTATATCCGTGATATAACTCTTGGTTGTGAATCTGGGCCCGAGGCCCAATCCACTCTGATGTCTCAAGGCCCGGGACTCCCGATGGCCTAGTCAAGAAAACCAGACTATACAGTCATGTAATCACTAATGTCTGGGACTCCCAATGACATTGATGAATCACAAACTGTCTTACCCACGCAAAAGATAGACACCACCCTCACACTGTAAGGCCATGTGTACAATTGAATGGGCTTCAACAGCTGACATAGACTGGACAAGACATCCAACGCTTGATATTATTCGAGGTTTGTAGGTTTTCTTAAAATTTCATCCCAAAATAGAAGATTACTATTTTGGGAAACTTTCCATTTTGGGAAACCTACTACTTTTGGAAACTTTTATAATTGGAAACTTCCTAAAATTGGAAACTTTCTAACTATAGAAATTTCCTAAAATCCAAAACATGCAAATCTAGAAACTTCTATTCTAAGAAACTTTCTAATTTAAAATTTTTTGGAAACTGATTAATTTAAAATCAAATTTTAATTATTAAATCAAATTTTAAATTAAATCTGAAGAAGAGACTCAAATAATTGGCCCAATTGTTTTAACTTCTTGGCCCAAGGCCCAAGAATTTGTCTATGTCCAAGACATAACCCAATTGCCCAATTAAATGACATAACCGGTCTGGTTCATTAAAATTGGTCTAACCAAAATTAATTACTACGATGACCACAATTGTCAACCGGTTATTTACTAAACCGGATTTTCTCAATTTATTTGGTCCAACCAAATCAAATTAGAAAACCACTGGTTTAGGCACTAAATCCAATTTTACGACTTTGGATTTCTTATCACGGTTTAACCAGATCTAATAAATTTTATTAAGTCTGTAATTATTAAACCGTAACGATTAAGATTTTTAAACCGAACCATAAACCAAAACGAACCGACACGAGCCAAACCGAACCGACCATAAGGTCACGTGAAACGATCACGTTCGGGACGGCCGCTTGCATCACGCGATCGGGACGGCCGCAAGCCACACACGATCGGGACGGGACGGGTCGAGAGAGGGACGCGATCGCGGTTGATCTCTCGCGATCGTGCGATCGATCGGTCCATCCGCTGATCGGGACGCGTCTCTCCGCTGATCGGGACGACCACGCAACACGATCCTCAAGCGATCGGTTCGTGCGTCTTCGCCGATCCGGACGTGTGATCCGACGCATACCAATCCGAGATCGGTTCATGCGTTTGATAGTTTAGGGTTTTAATTCTTTGTTTCTTAAGTGTTTTCTTATCATAGATTGATTCATACACTTCTAAACAACCTAAACATGATTCTAAACAAGAAATCCTAATAGAACCAATGGCTCTGATACCACTGAAGGATTGTTTAGTGTTTGTCCTGGTTTAATTCTGTCAGATTAAACTCACCTAAACATATTGGATCTAGGTTCTCTTGCAGAATCATAAAGAGATCTCAGTAATACCTTGTTATGCAGCGGAAGAATCAGGTATGAGTCAGAGATCAGCAGAACCACCAAGAGGTTGTTCCTCCAAAGGCTCACACACGCACACTAACAGGAAGAAGGCTGCTAGACCAGAGAGAGGGTGGCGCAGAGAGAGAGAGAGAGAGGCGCAGAAGAGCTGAGAAAAATTAGAGAGCTAGGTCAAGTTTTATTCATTAAAACCCCTTTTAGTTCTCATGGGCTTTTGGGCCCAATTCTCAGTCTGATTAAATCCCTTGGATTTAATCATGCCCTTTAATCTCTCCAAGTATAGTAAATGCCTAGCACTTTTACCGTACTTCTGCTGAACCGTTCCCGTATAGTTTCCTGTTAGCTTAGGCGTGTGACCCATATGGGATCATATAATAAAGGCAATAAATCCAAGACTTATAGATCATGAGCGGACTCTAGCAAGCCATCATGACCCCCAGTATTATATGACTTATGTCTGATCATTGACATACTCTTACTTTCTAGAGACAGTACAGAGATTACTGGACATAATTCCAACAGGCTCGATCTCGCTCTTCTTCTATTGTGTCAAGAGCTTGAACCAACATCCTCTCGTTGATTTCGGTATGTTGCGGCATAAAAGATCGCCGGAATGTGTAAATGTTTGCTTCTGCCAGGACCAGTGCTTCCACGCCGAAGGCTAAGGAAAATGGGGTGGCCCCAGTTGCGCGTCGGGGAGTTGTCCTATATGACCAAAGGACTCCGTCTAGCTCGTCAGCCCACACTCCTTTTTTGCTTTCAAGTCGCTTTTTGATGCCGGCAATAATGGTTTTGTTTGTGGCTTCGGCTTGTCCGTTTCCCTGAGGATACCTTGGTGTCGATTTGCTGAGTCTTATGTCCCATTTTTTGCAGAATCCCTCAAATAGGTTTGACGTGAACTGTGACCCGTTATCTGTGACGATTTCGTAGGGTAATCCGTACCGGCATATGATGTATTTCCAGACAAAATTTTGGACTTCGACGTCATGTATTGCAACGTATGCTTTGGCTTCGACCCACTTTGTAAAGTAGTCAGTCATGATAAGCAGAAAACGCCTTTGATTGGATAGCGGAAGTGGTCCGACAATATCCATTGCCCATCTCATGAACGGATAAGCCGCAGTCGAAGTTGTGAGCAGTTCCGTGGGGAGATGTATGAATGGCGCATGTCGCTGACACTTTTCATACTTGTTAGAATACGCCTCGCAATCAGCTACCATAGTCGGCCAGTAATGACCGTTTAGTTTGATTTTGAGGGCAAGAGATGGACCTCCGGAATGGTTCCCACATTCTCCTGAGTGTGTCTCTTCGAGAACTCGGCTTACCTCATCTCCATATATGCATCTAAGAAGGATTTTGTTGGCCGAGTATTTGTAGAGGATACCGTTGTGTACAGTGTATCTTGCGCTTCTAACTTTGAGTCGTCGCGCTGCCCATTTGTCTTCTGGAAGCTTTCCTTCTGTCAGGTACGTTCTTATTTCTAGTCGCCAATCCTCATTGTCGTCTGTTAAGAGTGCAATGAGGTCGGTGCTTTTTGCTTGACATATGTCGTCTTCGTCACTCTGTTGGATTGTGAGAATGGTATCAGCAGATTCGTCATGATTATATTCAGGTGGTTGGATGCTTGGTTCGTGAATCGTCTCCACCGGGATTCGTCTACAGAGGTCGGGATTCGATGCCAGAGATGCGAGTGCATCTGCTGGGGCATTTTCTTTCCTCGATATTTGGACGATATCAAAGAACTCGAAGGATCTGGTAAGTTCTAATGCCGCCTTGCGATAAGCCTCCATTCGTTCGTTCTTAGCCTCGTAATCTCCGTTGATTTGGTATGCGACAAGCATAGAGTCGCAATGAGCTAACAGATGTTGCACTACGATCTCTCTAGCTAGTCTGAGGCCGGCTAACAATGCTTCATACTCGGCTGTATTATTTGACGCTGTGAATCCTAACTTGAATGATTGCTCCAACACTTCTCCGGTAGGTGACACAAGGCGTACTCCTACCCCGGCTCCTTTTTTGGATGAGGCGCCATCGACGAACAGCTTCAAGTTTTTGTTTTCCAGCTGCGAATCGACATTTAATTTGGGTGATAGCTCTACTAGGAAGTCGGCAATTACCTGAGACTTGTCGGTTGTCCGGTTCCTGGACTCGATGTCATACTCGCTAAGTTCCACCACCCATTTTGCCAGGCGGCCGGATTGCCCCGGGCTATGCAAGATTGTCCGAAGAGGCTGGCTGCTTAGCACAGCGACTGAGTGTGATTGAAAGTAGGGTCGTAACTTTCTTGCCGAGATCACAACTGCAAGGGCCAATTTTTCCATTGCGGGATATCTGGTTTCTGCCCCCATTTATCGTTTTGCTTCCGTAAAAGATTGGCTTTTGTTCGCCTCGGTCTTCTCGAACTAATACACCGCTGACCGCTGTTGTTGAGACCGCGATGTATAAGAAGAGTGTCTCGCCATCTTCGGGCTTCAATAATATTGGCGGGTTCGATAAATAATCCTTGAGCTGGATGAAAGCCTCCTGACACTTGTCGTCCCATACGAACCTTTTATTTCCTCGGAGGAGCTCATAGAAAGGCAGGCATTTGTCGGTCGAACGAGATATGAATATGTTCAGTGCGGCTATGCAACCAGTTAGACGTTGCACTTCTCGTGTATTCTTGGGAGATGGCAAGTCGATTATGGCCGAGATTTGTTTCGGATTAGCTTCTATCCCTCTTTGGGTTACCATGTATCCAAGGAACTCTCCTGATGTCACTCCAATATTACACTTCGCCGGGTTGAGCTTCATCCCATATCGGTTGAGGATGTTAAAACATTCCTTTAGATGACCGACATGTTGGGAAGCGACTAAGGATTTGACCAACATATCGTCTATGTAAACTTCCATTGTCGTGCCAAGCTGTCCTGCAAACATTCGGTTGACCAGTCGTTGATATGTGGCACCGGCATTCTTGAGGCCAAACGGCATGACTCTGTAACAGTAAGTGCCGCATTCGGTGATGAACGCCGTCTTTTCCCTATCATCCGGATTCATGAGGATCTGATTGTATCCCGAAAATGCATCCATGAATGATAGCAACTCGTTCCCAGCTGTTGCTTCGACAAGTCGGTCAATATGTGGTAGTGGGAAACTGTCCTTCGAGCAGGCTTTGTTGAGATTTGTGAAGTCGACGCATACTCTCCACTTCCCGTTCTTATTTTTGACGACGACCGGGTTGGCAAGCCAATCGGGATACTTCACTTCTTGAATTGAGCCGGCGTTGAGTAACTTCTCTACTTCATTGTTAACCGCCTTGGCCCTTTCGGCACCGAGTTTGCGCCTTTTCTGTTTGATTGGTTTGTACGTAGGGTCGACATTAAGCTTGTGAGTTGTAATAGTCGGATTGATTCCCTTCATATCCTTGATTGACCATGCGAAGGTTGCGACATTTTGCCGTAAGAAGGCGATGAGCTCTCCTTTTATGTCTTCGGGCAACTCCGCACCGATCCCCACGCGCTTGTTTGCATCTGAGTCATCGATGACGACTTGCTGGATAAGCTCTCTTTCTAGACCCTTTGCGCCTTGTTCGTTGTTAATCATACACGACGGTACTCTTATCTTCCGTTCTCTTGCGAAACATGACCGACTTGCTCTTTGACATCCTTTTATCGTTTGGATCCCCTTAAATGAGGGGAACTTCAGACACTGATGATAGGTCGACGACACTGCTTTCATACTATATAGCCATGGCGTGCCTAGAATAACATTATAAATGGTCGGTTTGTCAATGACATGAAACTTTACCATTTTGTTTATTCCTCCGGCGTAAACTGGCAGTTTAATCGTTCCGATCGTGTACGTTGTCTCGCTAGTAAACTCAGTGAGCGGCTTAGCTTTCTGCTTGATGTTCTCTTCTTTGATTTCCATCTTTTTAAGCGTGTCTAGGAAGATTAGATCTATCGAGCTTCCGGTGTCGACCAGTATCCGAGATAATTGGCAGCTTCCGATCAACAGTTCAACCACTAGTGGGTCGTTGTGAGGGTAGTGAGTTCCATAGAGATCTTGATCGGTAAAGATGACGGGAGGGTCGTTTGACAAGACCGGCTGAGGTGCATTTTGCGCAGCTAATGCGAGGCGTTCGTATACCTTGATTGATCGGACCGAATCGTTTACGGAGATGAGACCGCCCATAATCATATTGATTCTTCGTAAGGCCTTGGGAGTTTCTTCTTCGTCTTCTTCTCCTTCCTCTTCATCCCGGTTGCGTTTCAAAGCTATGCTTTTGATATGTCGCTGTTGTTTGCCTTGCTTGGGCGCTTGCCCGTCGACTTTTCCTTCTTCCTCATGTCCGGATTCTTTCCTTAATTTGTCGATCGCCGCCTTGATTTCTTCGTCGGTAAGTCGGGCATACAGTGCATTTTTGAGGTTCCGGCATTCAGCTGTATCGTGTGAGGTGGCTTCATGGTATTCGCAATACTTTTCTCCCGTGGTGTAAGTGGCTTGCTGTGCCTTTTCCTTTCCCGCTTTGTTTCGCTTATTCCAGGGTTTCGATGATCGTGGCTTGTCAGTGTTGTCGACAACCATCGTCGTCTTAGCCCCTTTGTCGTAGTGTTGCTTGGGTTCTCTTTCCTCCTTTTTGTCGGACTGTTTAACCGTGCCAAATCTCCTTGCCAAGGCCACCTTCTTTTCTTCTAACTCCACAAACTTGTTTTCTCGGTGAAGGGCGTCTTCGATGGTCAACGGTGGGTTGACGACCAGGTCCTGATAAAACGGTGATTCATGCCAGACGGCATTTGTCAGTGCCGCGATAGTGAATTTATATGGGGCTTCTGCTCGCGTCATAGTTGCTTTGAATCGGTCTACGAAGGCTCTTAACGTTTCCTTCTTCTCCTGCGTCATGGCCATTAATGTATTTAATGACGTATCCTTGTTTACGTAAGCAAAGTGATGCCTTACAAACGCTCTCGTTAGGTCCGAGAATTCGTTAGTCGACTTGGGTGGGAGCCGAGAGAACCAGGTCAGTGCGTCTCCCTCTAGGGTTTCGGCGAATAGTTGGCAAAAGCCGATGTCACGTTCTCTAGACGACGAGAATCTTGCTTTAGCCGCCATAATTTTGAAGGTCGTCAGGTGAGTAGCAGGGTCCTTTGTCCCGTTGTACATTGGTAGCCTGAGCTTCTCTTTTTGCCGTATGTACGTGTCCGTAATACGTGATGTAAAAGGCATCCTCTGGGTTTCCTCGATGATTCGATCGATCTCGGGAGAGGATCCTTTGACATTATGAACTTCCCCTTTCAACTCCTTTAGGGTGGCTCTAAGTTCGGTCAGCTGCTTCTCTACTTGGTTGCGACTTGCTCCGCGAATAGACGCTCCATGAGTTTTCTCGCGTGACGTACCTCGCTCGCGGCGATGGTTATCACGGTGGGAGTCGTTCTCATATAGCGAATTTCGTCTGTGATGCAAGCCTCGCATCTCATGATCGGTGTGCTCGTCCTTATCGGGTGAGTACCTCTCCTTGTACCAGTCGTCCCCTTCTCGGCTCGCGCTTCGTTTGGGTGTGACCTCCTCATCGCGTTCTCTGCGTGAGTTGTTTCTGGACTCACTGCTTCGGCTTTGTTCTTGATGGTTCTCCTCGGATGTGTCGTAGACAAGTCGTCTGGCGACTTTGTCTTTTACCTTCGGAGGCACCTCTCGCTTGGATTTTCTTGATTGTTGGTCCGAACGGATCCGTGCTTGTTCTGACTGCAACAAATCAATTCTTTCCGAAAACGTTTTGATTATATCATTCTGTGAATCGATTTTGGCCATTAGGGTTGCCAGAACTTCGTCTTTCGCGATTTGTTCCTCGTTGATTGACGGGATGCGCTCGCCGTCTTTTCGACCCTGTTTTGGCTTGGTGGCGTCTCGCGGCTGTTTGCCGCCAAGCACTGTGTTGTTGTCTTCGTGATCGCTTTGGTCGTAATCACTTTCTTCGTGATCACTTAGTTCAAACCTTGGGTTTTCTGGATCGATTTCCCTGTTGTTTCCTGACATCTCGTTCAGAAATTTCTCTTAGAAATCCCCACAGTCGGCGCCAAGTGTAAGATCTCACTCCCGCGTATCCAAAGATAGCAAGAACTTTAGGGTTTTTAGATTAGGGATTCTAAAAGAATAATTAAAGAACTTGGAGAGAATTAGGAAATTAGGGTTTATATGCCGGTAGTTCCAAGGTGGAAGCCGGTAAAGAAAGCTATGAAAGTCGCCGGAGAGAATTTAGGTCGAAGTCGATGCTCTAAGTCTCTCAGGCTAAAAATATTAAGACAAGCGTGTCTATTATTGATCAACTAGGTCCCTTTTTATAGGGTTAGAAGTCGGTTTTAACAGATAAAAAAATAGAAGATAAACACGAATATTTCCTAGTATCTCGTTGCCGATTTAAGGCATATTTCTAAATCTTGGTGCCGCTTTACTTTTACGCCGCCTTCTCTTGTGTTATTCGCGCTCTCTGAAACCCTAGATGTAAGCCGGTTTTAACCAAGTCGGAGTTAACCTCGTTTACCGCTTTGGGCCCTTTACCGGCTTTCCATTCTGGGCCGACCTAAACTCATGAATAGGCCTTTTAAGAAAGTGCTAATCTTGACTCTAACAAAAACTTTATCCATGTATTATATTACACATTTTGTCATTGCATTAATTTAAGATCTTAATCATTCATTAAGAGTATTATTTGTTTAATAAAAATAGACACATTTGTGGGTCATTCTAAATACTAGTTGTCTTAACTCCCGCGCACGCGCGGGGGGGAGGGTTGTTCCATCGTTTTGACATTAAGGCTTTTGTTCTTTAAGTGCTGACTATAGAACTACTTCTATTATTGTATGTCACCAAATTTCAGTTTCTATCTCTGTTGTAACACTAACTAATGGCATGGATGTGATGTATTGGTTTTGGGTCCGTGCGTTAGTTTTGTAGTATGTTCCTTACGACCGATTATTTACGTTTTGATTTCTAGTTGGATTACCTTTGAACTGCCATATTTGAAAATACATTTACAATGTCAATCAGTATTTTCATGCTAATATACGTAAAGCCAATCTCACCACAAATTTTGTGGATGTATTCCTCATGAAAATATTACTGAGACCGTGTTGCAGAGCATCCTTCTTTTTTCCTGCAAGTAGTTGTAAGTTGCAAGCAGAGCATTACTGACGAAATCCTTTTTGAATACTACTGTGCATATTGTATGATTATATATGCCATTTTCAAAAAATGTGTAATATTGACGCGGGAAATCCGTTATTTCCTTGTTGTTGTATGTGAATTTAACCGGATTGCTGGGTCCATGAGGTAGACAAAGTACTCGATATGTTCCTGGTTTTAAATTTCACACGTTACATTGAGCGAATAAATTTATTTTGCTTTGTTGGTGTTAACATTGACATAAAGCTGATAGCATTTACAATTTAGCGGATTAAGTATTTGGACTTGTTAAGGCCCTCTTCAAGGTCTCGCTCATATGACGTGCTTTCCTGCGAGTCTGGTCCTGAACTTTCACTGATTAGGTTACCTGAGTCCTGAGCTTTCTAAATATTTTGATGTTATACCACTGTTGCTGTTGGAATGTGATATTTGATTTTTAATTTTTAAATTGAACGATATGTTAGTTTGAGGCTCAAACGCGTAAATATAATTGTAGTTCAAGTCCTATACTCCCTTTTAATTAAATGATAAAGAGTGGTTCACTTAGAAGCCCACTTAACAACAAAGATAGAAGTGCAAGAGAAACAAAAGTGAAAAGCAGAGTCCGGGAATTGAAAAACTCAATCAAAGACAGGGAGGACTTCATTTTCAAGGACCACGGAAGCCCTATTCGCGGCTCCTTTGTTGGGTTTTTCCAACATGTTCGGCTGGCGTAACTATTGCTTTGTTCTTCAGCTGGTGGGAAGTCTTGGAGGTGAGGCCCTCCCTAGAAGGTGGCGGTGGGTTCTCCGGTGGTGGTAGGTCGCCTCCCACCTGCCTATGGTGTCAGTAGGATGGAAACGTTTGAGTTAACTAATAGTTTTAAATGTGTTAGTGACTGAATATGGAAAACTTAAAAACAGTAATTATCACCTCTTCAAGTCCATTCCAGCTGGCTGTGTAGTCATCCTCACCACAATGAATGTTCTGTGCTTTGGTGTGAAGTTGTAAGGGCTTACTTTGAGCTAGAATATGAACTTCATACAAGCAAGAGCTGTGAGAGAGGGAGACCGGTCACCGTCATTCATCCCAGCAACCTATTTCAAAGAAAGTGTTTGTCAGTGTCAGCGTATGGAAATAAAAGTACAATTTATAATTTCACTTCAGCTGTTGACGTTGCTGATGTCTTGCAATGCCTGGCGGTAGTGTGGGGCACGGCTTGCCGGAATGAAGCCTTGTATGACGGAATCCTGTGGACACGGGAACATAAGCGAGAGTAGAGTAAGGAACAATACAGGACATCGCGGTGGCGTAAGGAAGAGATAGGAAGGCTACAGGCTTCAGTATTTAAACGGGAAAAATGAATACGTACATGTTCGTCCAGGAGGAGGAAGACAACTACCATAAACTCGCACTGCCTCCTGAAATTGCGAGCTTCCCAGTGCCGGAGGATGCGACCAACAACCTTCTGAGAGGATCTATCGAGCTTCAGGTCGGCGAACGTTAAGTAGTCACGGGAGGCGGGCACAGCAACGGCATCGAACTGAGACATTCTTGGCCGGGTTAAGAAAGCAATAAAAAAAAACAGGATTTAGACAGCAGATTTTTTTTGAGGAAAACGGTGAAGATTACCTGCACAAGCTGGGTATGATTTATAGAGACTGCACGGGAAAAGCAAAACGATTCAGTTGAGGCACCCGACGGTTACGATCGTAAAGAAGTTCATGAAAGCTGCTCTTAATAGAGCTCCTGTACGCCTTCATGAGCGTGGTGAATGAAGGACGTTACGATCCCCGATTGAGCTTCGTTAGGTCATCGATGCGTTTTAGGTGCGCTACAGATATGATTCGAAAGAGATGAGGCGACAATCAGAAATTGGGCTAATCTTATATCTTTGTAAGTCGCCTGAATAGTTGGGCTGATTGAAAACAGGCTTCCATTAAAAACAGATTTCTACCGCTCAAAGATACAACCGACTTGTCCAGTCCGAAAAATACAAAAAAAGAAATTAACACCAGGTTTTTTTTTTCGTTGGTGATTGGACGCCACATATGATTGAAACAGTTGCTGCTCATGTGGCTTCTTGAAGAGAGAGCAAAAAAGTGTCTAATTATATATATGATTCTCTATATTATTTATTCAAAATATATCGATTATATTTTTTTAATATCTCTTTTACTTTTAAATATAAATATATGTTTTATATTTCAACACCAAACGGCTGGTGATTCAACTGAATGCATTGGACGAAATTCGATACAATGATCTAAGAACTCAAAGATCTACAAGGAAAAAACAAAGGTATAACATGAAAAAGATCATAGCTAGATCATTTGCTGCAAATGACCAAATTCGTCTTTTAATTTGTGACTTAAAATTTGCCCGTAAATTTAAGGTCAGCATGGTCTGGTCTTTCAAAATAAAGGAACTTAAATCAAATGAAGTAGTCATCCTTTGGGGAAAACATAGAGAAACTTTTACAGTCATCAGACAGCATCTCAAACCGTGGTAGTAAAGAAAAAGAGATAACGTACCTTGTTGATACCCAAGTTCCCGGATTCCAGACATATGTTGACGAAATTTTGTATAACCATATGTTGGCACCAAATATTTAAGTTAATGTTCCCGAAGTAGAGATCAGCCGACTTGTAGAAATCAGGACTTTCTACGACATCCCGCAATATATTGCATGTTGCCTTTGCCCTTACAAAATAGCGTAAAGCTTGATCACCATCAATGACGCTAATAAGGATTTTTTCGTTGGACATCACTGGAAGGCACTCCATTATGATTGGAAAAGAATAAATGGAAACATGCAAGAAGAATTTAAAAAGAATTTTAAAAATATTGTAAACTATTTGAGAGATCAATATCGTTTCATAAAACCGCAAAAGTGTATCGATAGAGATGATGGAACGTTTGAGTTTTCCATTAATTTAAATACTATTAATGTTATTTGTATCTATTCACTTGCATCTTTAGTTGTTGTAATTATGTATAAAAGAAATCTTTTGGCTAGATAATTATATATAAAGTTCGAGTCATTATTTATTACATTTCGGAATTTATAAAAATATATCCGTATTTACTTGCATCGATTGTTGAAAATAATTTAAGTATATGTCATATCAATTTAATCATACATCATGCTGAAAATTTCCTAACTAACTGATTTTTTTTTTAACATGGGCAAAATGTACCATAAAAGCATCTTGAAGTTCATGGTAGTCTTCAAATAATCGTTCATTCAGTCATCAAATAGTAACAAAACACTTGCAATGTAATAGTTACTAAGTTTCAAATACATGCAAAAAAATTCAAAAAAACTGGCCTAATTAATCCAGGAAACCAAACTCAATTTTAAGGCCCTGTCAATTACCACACATAAACCCAATATTTTTTGCTATTATTATAATGGAGTTACGGTTTGCTGTAAACCTACAAACAAACACATCTATTAATTTGCAGAGATTGACAAACAAAAAAGCAATGTGAAAGTAATAAATATTTGTGTTTGTCATAGATATACATGCGAATTGTGTTTGTGCATATGTAACTAGGATCTGTATATACAGTTGGAACCGCTGGATTTTGTGAATGAATATGTTACCTTTAGCAACTCAAGAAGAAACTAAATGATCCAATGCCACTTTTGTTAAAGTAAAATATTATATACATTGTGAGTAAATAAGATTATGAATCCTAAAGCCCCCTTCTGTTTTTCTTGGTCATGACGTTTTCATGGTGCCAAATTTCCTTGGAGGAATAGAGTTGAAGAAACTGAAGTTTGGTTAATTTTGTTATGTAAAAGTGAACATCTTGGTTCAATTCATCTTTCATATTAGGTATGGAAAACATACACGATATCAAAAGAAAGAGAGAGATGGAAATATGAAGCGCACAATGAAGTTTGTTAAAGCCTTAAAATTATATGGGCGAACATGGAGACGAATACAAGGTAAAAAAGAATGATCAAATAATATCACTTGCTACTGCGTTATAAGATAAGTATAACAATTGTGATTATGTGTAACTTCAAGATTGGGGAAGATACTTAATAAACACTTAGTCTACTAGCACATCTTGTCTATATATGGTAGTTGCTTGAATATTGAAGTATGTCGATATGCTCATTCTATCCACAATTTTGTTCATTTCCAAGTAATGCTTTATCGATGAATTTTACTTCTGTATGTATGTAAACGATTTCTATCTTTAATTATTTTCTGATATAAGCTTGTTATCTCCATAAAAGGCCTAGGAGAATTGCATGTCCAAGCATCACAAACATTCAGGTAACTAACTCACTATTTTTTCTAAGGAAAAATGATTGGCAGCTACACCGGCTATACTCCATCACATGACTACACATGCCAATTAAATAGACGTATATATAACTACACCAATAAATGAATCTGCATGGTGATATATACCTTTCTTTCCAGTCAACAAACTGTGAATAGTGTCCGGCTTGTTCCTGATATCAGTAATCTCCAGATTATCAATCTTTCCACCTGACTCTTTCCTTCTTCTATCAGCAGTCTTGGTGCTATTACTGCTCACCAAGTTATCAATCAATGTCCTAGCCTGCTCAGGAGTCTTTGTGTTGAAATTGCCATTGCTGGCAGCATCCAATGCAGACTGGTAGTAGAGATCAATTCCTCTGAAGAATATGCCCAGCAGCGTTACTTCAGAGAATCCATGATGAGGACAGTCACGTTGGTACATCTTAAACCTTATCCAAGCAGACTTAAGAGGCTCTGTAGGACCCTGAGTGAATGTCAGAAGATCTTGTCTTAACTGATCTGAGCGAGCATCATCATAGAAGTGACGCAGGAACTCCCTCTTCACAACATCCCAAGTAGTCAACTTCCCAGGTGGAAGTTGCTTCAGCCAAGCAGCAGCCTCTCCATCAAGAGAGTATGGGAAAAGCTTCAGATACAAGAAGTCATAATCCACCCCATTGTGCTTCATTCCAGTGATGAAGCCTTCAAAATCGTCAATGTGGTCCATGCGTTGCTCATGTGGGAGACCATGGAAGGGGTGCTGTCTCAGCATAGAGTAGTAGACAGTCTTGATCTCAAAGTCGTTCCTCTCAAAAGGTGGAAGAACAATTGCTGACCAGTTAACATCGGGACGGTTGTAGTCAGCAAGAGTCCTCTCAGCAGCAGGAGGCTGTCCATTACCTCCAGGATTGACCATCTGCCTCTGACCGTGAGGCTGGTCAGGTTCAGGGATCACATTCCCTTGGGCATCAATCCTATGACCTTCATCATTATACGGGTTGTTCTGTTGGTCTCTCAGAACACCCTCAATATCTGGTCTCAAAATTAAACGATCGATTGTTCATCATTCTTGTTCTTTGACCCTTTCTGTTCGTTCTTTCTAGTCTAGCAAGCTCCTCAAGTCTGAGGTTCACAAGTCCTTCGCTCTGGTTGCTTCGGTATGTCGACTTGGTATACACTGAACTCAAAATCTCTGTCGCGAGGTCGGTGTCGGGCGACACTAAGGATGGTGTCGGTCGACACTGAATACGTCTGTCGATTCCTGCAGCAACAAAAACAAGCCAAACAAGAGAAAAATCAGTAATAAAGAAAATAAAAACGATCTAGACTCAACTCTAAAACAAAATCTATCGGCGAAATCAAAGAGTCCCCGAAAACGGCGCCAGAAACTTGATAGGTTCTTGATGTAAGATCAAAGCCTTGATCTCACAATGATGAACAGATGATGGATGCTAGCTGGTTATAGAACTCTCTCTAGCAAGCCGGTGGATGATTGGATGGATTTGTGAGATGAAAAGTGATGGTAAGCAACTCTCTTGCTCAGTGGGCCTTATTGACTCTCACGATCTAAGAACAAACTATCTGAATCACTCAAAAATAGTCTGAACCGAAACTCGTAAAGTATGGTGAATCACTCACTAAACTCTAAGAAGGAACAACTCTCTCTCAAAGAACAAACACTTTGAAAAGAAGAAATACTTAGATTAATTCTGAAAAATGATTGAAAGGTACTTTACAAAGAAAAAGAAATTGAGCTTATATAGGAGCTCAAGTACACTGCTAATAAGCTGTTTGAAGAAAGAAATCGCAGGAATTAAATAAAACTAGCCGTTGGAAACTTTATGGCAAAATAAACTGAAATTGGTAAGTTGTGATGATGCTTAAGTCTTGATAGCTTTGGCTTGAACCCATGGTGCATAAGGACGTCCAGATTGATGTTTTTGATCATCAAAATGCATAATCTTGGACAAAAGAGCCGTTGGTCACTTAAAGCTCCCGATGTGAATGCATCCACCAAATATGGTAAGTTTAAGAAAAATAAGATTCGCTTAATCCTCTGGTTGCTAGTGTATATAAAGATGATATCTGACTCTCCTGTATAGTTAGATGTGTCTCCGGAATGCTTATATGTCCCTCCTGGTCGCCATATATGGGTTTGAAGTGTACTGAATTTGTGAGCTTCCAAATAAGGCAAGCCGAGCATCATCTGCTTTAAAAGTTGAATAACTTCTACATCCGAAATGGGATTACCTTGGTCAGATTTGTACTCTCCAATAAGTGACAGTTGGTCTGCAGCGGGTTCCTTGTAAATTGCCTGAGTTGTAACTTGCATATCTTCTTCATCTGGAATGATTTTGAAACACTTCCACTTCGTGATGATTCCTTGATGAGTTAAGTCTCTGGAACAGGTTGATTTGTTGCCTAAGTCCTCCTGGTTCGGTAGATATGCTCCAAGACATGCACATATGTCTCTAGTGGGCTCAAACTGCTTCTCTCCAAGGATCTTGGTTGGTTGATTTATGTCCTCTCCATGCTCCTTGGTTGATGATGACTTGATGTCCTCATCATACTTTACCTCTTGAAGAAGTTTCGACCTCGAAACTATACAATCTGCACCAAGAGAAAGCAAGTTGGTTTTCATTCTGTTTTGGGAGTTTAGAACCTTACCTTCTTATAGTTGCGGTTTGATGATGATTGGCACACCTGGTGGATCTCCTTTGAGCAGGAATGATAGGATCACTCCTATGTTTTTCTCTGTAGCTCTGGTGGCTGGTGTTTTGTTTGGTGGCTTTCTTTGAATGAAGATGTTGTTGGTGATAACTTGTTGTTCTTCTTCATGCCTCACTGATTTCTCCTTTTGCTTCAGAGCTAAGGTCTGACTAGTTGTTGTTTCTCTCCAGTCTTTGTACACTCCTTTGGTACCTGCTTCTTCCTTGACACTTATGGGAAAGAACAAGTGTATCATACTTGAACTTGAATCATTAAAAACAGAGTATTTGAAACTATGACCAATTAAGATTGAATTCCAATATTGAACAAGTTCATATGTTTCACTTACTAGATTACCAAGTGTGGGGTTTGATAACATCTCTTATTTGAGATGGGTGACTTGAGGAACTAATTCAGCTGATGTTGGATGAAACTTGTTCACTACACAGGTTGTGAGGGCTGTTTCTTCAAACTCCTTGTCTCGGTTTGTTTGGAGTACGACTGAACATTGCTCTTTAATGTGTTTTCCAACTTCTTGATCTCTTTGATCCTTAGTGTGTCCTGCACCAACAACTTTTGGCAAAGACAAGTGCATTATACTAGAAATAGACATTTCAGAACTTGATTGAACTAGACTATCACTAGATGAATCCGGTTTCATTTCTAGTGAATGGGAAGTATCTACTGTTCTAGTTGGACAAACTACAGCATAATGACCTTTTTTATGACACCTATAACAGATTGTGCTAGCTGTTTTTAAAAGTTTAGAAGGCTTACATTGCTCTATTTTGCTTTGTTGTTTCAGAAATGGTTTAGGGATTTGCTTGTACTTTTCTGCTTGATGATCTGGTTCGGGTTGATCTTTCTTTTCTTGAGATTCACTTCGTGCCCCTGCCTTCTCTTTAATTAGTTGTAGAGCTCCTTTAGACCACTGACATGTTGCTTGAGGCTTGATCATTTGTTGTAAACTGATCCTTTGTTGAGTTACTTTCTTCTGCTCCATCTTCCATTGTTGTGTATTGTTCTTGAGTGCAATTACTTCCTTAGTAGTGGCTCTCTTTCCAGAAGTGTTGGACGTGCCCCTCTTTGGCTTAGCCTTTGGACTTGGTCTGCTTGCTAAGATCCATCTTCTTGGTTCTGGATTAGAATAAATCTTCACATAGTACTGTCGGTTGATCTCAGCTTCCTCCACAAACTCTTTGTGCAGCAGCTCTTTCATTTCTTCCCAAGAGCAATCTGGTGCTTCATACTTAAGCCTGAGGTTGGCGTCTTGATCCCAATGCATGAAGGCATCCTCGGTGAGAGTTTCTTCAGCATAAGATGTCTTATCCTCTTCTGGGATTTGGTTTGATTGAAACCAATCCTCTAAATCTCTTTCCCACCTTAGATATGCTTCTGGTCCTTGACCATGTCCTGAAAAACATATATGATATGACTTTTTCTTGGTCTCCTCTTCTTCATGCTCACTTGTGGAGTCATAGCCTGGTTGTAGTTCATCTTCATTTACATGATTATACTCTGAACTTTCTTCTTCCTCCTGCCATTCTTCATCTTCTTGATAAATTTCAGAGATGTTGTTATTCTCCCATGCATCCTCAGGGGTTTCTTCTTGCTGAAAATGAATCTTTTCATCCGCTTGATGCTCCCATGGTTCTGCTTCTTCTTCTGATCCAAACTCTTCATCTGTTTGATGTCCCCATGGTTCTAGTTGTTCTTCTGGTTCAGTCTCTCCAATGAATCCATATTCTTTTTCTGATCCATGATCATACTCTCCTTCACAGCCTTCTGTCCTCATCACTTCCTCTACTTCTTCTCCAGACCATTCTCCATGACTTATCTGATCAAGATCATTGTCTGGTGGTTTCGGATCAGGATCTGCATCACTTGGATCATCATCATAATCAGCAATGGAACAATCTTCAGACCATGGCTCTCCATAGGAACCTTCATCTTCTGAGATGATTTCTTCCTCTTGTTCCCAATTGTCCTCATATGGGTCTTTGATGTGTTAGATTTTTGTGTGTTTTTAGACATGTTTTATTGTGCGATTTAGCTCTAGGAAAGCATTTAGACACCATTATTGTGATTTAGCTTTAGGATAATGCATTTAGGCATCATTAGGTAGCATATGTCTTGTTTTATATTTTTTTGTAGGTGGTGGAGTGCTTTAGGAGACACAAAGATGGAAGAGAAGGTGGTAGGGATCAAAAGGAAGTGGAAATACAGCTAAGGAGCACGAAGAACAAGCGCAGCGACATGCACATCGGCATACAAATGCCGCTGTGGAGGAGTCCCGACAAGAAGGTTTGCCCAGCGACGTCCACAGCGGCTTGCACCATGCCAATGTGGTCCAAAGGAGCTCACAGTGCCATCCTACAGCGGGGTCCTTATGCCGCTGTAGGAGATCCCCCAAGACGACCAGTTCAGCAGCGACATCCACAGAGGCTTGCACCATGCCGCTGTGGATCCAAGGACGCTCACAGCGGCTCCTGGCAGTGACGGCCCTATGCCGCTGTGAGGCTACCATCCCGACACAGATCTACTTTTTCTCCACTTTCTCTCTTTTTCTTTTGCCTTTTGGACCTTCCATGTGATGGATGTCGACCACTACTCCTTGATTTCGTGTATATAATGACTCTTAAGTGTGTTGAGAGATCATATCACATTCTGTAAACAATTCTCTCGAAACATTTAATCTCTTTATGCAATTTTAATGTTCTTGAGTTCTTCTTTTTGTTCATCTTATTTTCTTGTTCCTCTTGTTAAATCATGCTTTGTTTGATGTTTGCTATGGCTAGAGAGTAGTTTTCTTTAAGTTTCTGGGTTTGAGGGAAGGTAAGGGTGATCCAAATATGGTTTAGGTTGCTTAGAACTTGGGAACTTTGATTTCTTACTTGTTAGAAGTTCTTAATGCTAGGATTGAAGTAGCTAATCAATTCCTTGATTTTAAATGTTGCTAGCACCGAGAGGTGTAGTTTATGTTTGAATCTCTATCAAGTGCTTTGCATTCTTAACCAATGAGAATTGATGTTTAAGGTGTTTAGTGGTAATAAGAACTTGATCTTCATGCATATTTATCTTGAAATTGCCAACGAGAGTTGATGTTAATGCTTGATAGATATAGGGTTGCTATCATGAGAATGGAGTAGCTTTGTTTGTTGTTCTTGGCCTAAGAAATCATCCCATAGTTGTTTAATGTTTCTGAACAGATAATTGATCACCCGAACCGAAACTCAACCCAAGGAACTTAGCTTTTTAATCAATTGTTTAAAATCAGCTTATTGTTCTGTTTATGTTCTGTTTTCACCCTGTTTTAATCTCACCATTGTTTACCATTATCAAGTTTAATCATGTTTGGAATTTGGTTCTATTGTTAGTCTTTAGATATAAATCCCACAAACTTATTTGGTTGCACTTAGACTAATAAAACATCTGCATTCTTAGTTCGTTTAATCACCCGAGTGGATTGACACCTAAAAACTGTAACGACTAGGTTGTAAACTTGCAACCGAAGTAGTAAAGAGGAACTAGATTTTTGCTTATCAAGTTTGGCGCTGTTGCCATCTTGGATGTTAAATTGAACCATTGAGATTTGGTTTTTAATTGGGACTAAGTCATTTTATTTCTGTTTTACTAATCTTCTCTACCTTTTTCTCTTCGGTTTTACAGGTGAATGAACTTGAGGAGCAGGGGACCAACGAACCTTGTACCAAGATTTGAAGACATAAAAGCTCACGAAAGAGAAATTTCAAGGAAAAGAAGACATCAACAAAGAGTACCAAGAGTGGAAATCAATATGGCAGAAGAACAGCAACAAAAAGATGGTGGTGAAGTAATCAGACCAAACCATCCACAAAGGCCTCACAGAGCCATTGGAGCCTATGATGAACCTAGCATCAACGATTACCATTCTGGAATCATTGCCCCAGTAGTAGAAAACAACAACTATGAAATCCAGGATAGCATCATTAACATGGTGCAAGGAAGCAAGTTCCATGGGCTACCCATGGAAGATCCATTAGACCACCTTGGCAACTTCGACAAGCTATGTCGCACAGTCCGCATCAATGGAATCTCTGAAGACACAATGAAGATGATCTTATTTCCATTCTCTCTTGGAGATAAAGCCCACCTATGGGAGAAAAACCTTCCACCAAACTCAATCACTACTTGGGATGAATGCAAAAGGGTCTTTCTATCCAAGTTCTTCTCCAAGTCAAGAACATCAAAGTTGAGAAATGATATTTTAAGCTTCAAGCAAAAAGCCACAGAAAACTTTGGAGAAGCTTGGGAAAGATTTAAGAGCTACACCAACCAATGTCCTCACCATGGATTCACCAAGGAGAGTCTACTGAGCAAACTATACCGTGGCATACTGCCAAAATACAGGATGATGCTAGACACTGCAAGCAATTGCAACTTCTTGCAAAAGGATGAAATAGAAGCCATGCAGCTGGTGGAGAACTTGGAAATCAGTGACATAAACTATGGGGAAGACTATGACCGCACATACCGGGAAGGTGGAGACCGAGAGGACCAAAGAAGGGAGATCAAAGCCCTCAATGAGAAACTGTACAAGTTGCTTAAAGCAAACCAAAGAAATGTTAGCTTTGTGGGAGACTTTGATCAACACCAAGGGTACATTGAAGATGATGCTGAGATGTGTTTTGATGGACAGGCTGAGATGAATTATATTGGAGGACAAGGCTACACCAAAGGATTCAACCAGAACTATAGAAACCACCCCAACTTCTCATACCAGAGCAACAATGTGGAGAACCCACAGGATCAGTCTTACCCTCCATTCAAGCAACAAGGACAAACCACACTTCAAGGAAACTTCCAAACCAAACCGGCTTTCAACAACAATGGAAACTTCCAGCAAAGGCAACCTTACAACAACCAAGGCAACTTCCAACCACGTCAACAGTACAACAACAACCAAGGTAACTATCAAGGAAACCAACAATTTCAGGGACAAGGAAGTTCAAACAACTTTCAAAAGGCAGATGATCAGACACAACTGATGAGGCAGTTTATGGAGACTAAAAAAAAAGCTATCATGGACATGACAGCAAAATTTGACAGCCTAGTATCGTAATTTGCAACCATCAAGCAGCAATCCAACAAAGCCGGACCTTCATCAAACAGACCACCAGGCTTCCTCCTTGGAAAACCAGAGCCAAATTTAAAGGAGTACATCAATGCCATAACACTATGAAGTGGAAGAGAGTTACCATCAAAAGAGCTCATTGAGGACAATGAGAAACAAGGTGGGGGGGGATGGATTTTGAACTTGAAGGAGAAAAGGAAACCATTGGAAAAGAGAGGCATGATACAGAAGAAGTCAAAGATATCAAAGGGAAAGACAAAATGTATGAAGAAACAAAGGAGAAAGCAAAAACCGGTTCAGCCTCTACATCCAAGGAGAAAGTCTTTGTGCCACCAGCCTATGAACCCAAACTCCCCGTTCCTGGAAGGTTTAAGAAGCAGCTCTTAGAGAAGTATAGAGCACTCTTTGACAAGCAAATGGAGAAGGTTCAGCTCACCATGCCATTGATGGATGCATTCATGCTTGTGCCTCAATATAGCAAATTCCTCAAAGATGAAGTTAAGGAAAGAACAAAAGAGATGGAAGGAATGGTTGTCCTAAACCACGAGTGTAGTGCCATCATACAGAGAAAAACCAGTCCAAGTAAGCTAGAAGATCCTGGAAGCTAGAAGATCCAGGAAGCTTCACTCTACCATGCGCTTTGGGACCACTCTCCTTTGAGAGATGTTTATGTGATCTTGGAGCAAGTGTGAGCTTGATGCCACTCTCAGTAGCAAAGAGCCTTTGTTTCACACGCTACAAAGAGTGTAGAATCTCACTGATGTTGGCTGATAGGTCAGTGAGACTTCTGGTTGGTATGCTTGAAGATATTCCAGTCATGGTTGGTAATTTTGAAATACCGACAGATTTTGTGGTTCTAGAGATGGAAGAAGAACCAAAGGACCCCCTGATCTTTGGAAGACCTTTCCTAGCCACTGCTGGAGCCATAATTGATGTCAAGAAGGGAAAGATTGACTTGCACTTGGAAAAGAACCATTTCCTCAAGTTTGACATCAATGAAGTGATGAAGAAACCTACAATTCAAGGGCAGGCCTTTTGGATCGAAACATTGGATGCTTTGGCTGATGAATACCTGGAAGAGCTGGCTATGGAGGACTCCCTGGAGATAGTCATGACCACAAAGAAAGACGTGAGTGAGATGATCAACAAGGAAGGACATGAGTATGCAAAACTCCTAGACTCTCGCAAGGTGTTGGAGGGGAATGATCAATTCTTGGAACTCCCTCAAGAAGTCCACAGTGTCAAGTCCATGGAAGGAGAAGAAGCAACCAAACCAGCTAGCAATGGTGAGTCTAGCTTGGACGATGACTGGTGTGAGTTGAAGGCACCTAAGGTAGAGCTCAAACAACTTCCCGAAGGGCTAAGGTACGCTTTCTTAGGACCAAACTCATCATACCCTGTCATAGTAAGTGAAAACCTTGGTGAAAATGAACTGAACTTACTCCTAAGTGAATTGAGAAAATATAGGAGAGCCATAGGTTATTCACTTGATGATATAAAAGGACTGTCACCTACACTTTGCACCCAACGAATCCACTTAGAAAATGAAACTATGACATCAATTGAACACCAAAGAAGTCTAAACCCGGATCTGAAACAAGTAGTTAAAAAGGAAATTCTGAAACTCTTGAATTCTGGCATAATCTATCCTATTTCAGATAGCACATGGGTATCACCTGTTCATGTAGTTCCTAAGAAGTGATGTATAACTGTGGTTAAAAACGAGAAAAATGAACTAATCCCTATAAGAACTATAACCGGTCATAGAATGTGTATTGATTATAGGAAATTGAACTCAGCCACCAGAAAAAACCACTTCCCTCTCCCATTCATTGAACAAATGCTTGAACGCTTAGCAAACCATCCATATTATTGCTTCCTTGATGGGTATATGATATACCATGGATTTTAGGGTTTTTAACCATGGTATATGTGTTTTTTATCGAGTCTTTTACTATGTTTTAGAGTCTTTTCAGGTGTTTATTAGGTACAAGCACATTCGGAGCATATTTGGTGATTATAGCACTTTCTGGAGCTATTTGGAGTATTTGGCCGAGAGATAGACTTCACTGTCGATATTTCAGAGCTGCATCGATCGACACACTTGTGGCGTTGATCGTTTCATATGCGAGATAGGCCAAGACGACGGTTTAATGAAGAATGCTTATTTTTCAGAAAAGCCCAAATATTTACACAGAAGCCCAAAACGTGTTTTAGCTATTATATAAGGGTTTTTAAGCCATTGTTTAGGCTACGCTTTTATTAAGTTTTATTTTATTTCAGAGAGAGTTAGGGGCTGATCCTGCTCTCGAGAGAGAGAGGATTTTGAACCCCAGTTCTTTATTTGATTTGGTTTTCTATTCAAGATGTTTTCTGTCTCGATGAACATGTTGTTGGGAATGTCCTGAAATCTACCGTACTATCTCTAGAAAGTATGATAAGTGTCGAGATCAGACATAAGTCATAAATACTGGGTGATCATGATGACTTGCTAGAGCCCGCTCTTGATCTATAAGTTTAGGACTTATTACCAGTATTGTATGATCCCAAAGGGTCACACACCATAGCTAACGGGAAAGTTAAATGGAATTAATATGGTAAGATGCAAGGCATTTACTGTATTTATACAGAGAATTGGGCCAGACAAAAGACAGTCTTTTGTCTGATTTGGGCCTTGGGCCCAAAAGCCTAATGAGCCATTAGTTTAATTACTTGGGCCCATATAAAGGAAGGAGGAGGCGCAGGAAGCCCTAATGCTTCAGTAGTCTGCGATTTTCAGGTGCAGCCGTCCTCTCTCTCTCTGTCAATTCCAGCTTGGTCTAGCAGCCTGATCCAATAGCTTGTAAGAGTGTGGATACCTGAGGAGGAGCCGGTTCTCATCTGCTCTTATTGATCTCTTCATTACCAATCCGCTGCGCTAATAACAAGGTAATGATTCTGATCTGGTTTATGATTCAACTGCAAATCACCTAGATCCTAGATGATTATGTGCTAGGTTGTAACCTGTGAATTACACCTTGAAATCACATAATCCTTCAGTGGTATCAGAGCCTAGGTCGTTAGGTTTTTGCTTTTTGGATCAATCTAGGAATTTTTGTAGTTTATTGAATCAACTTTGATGTTAAAATTGATTAATAAAGCAAAATAAACCCTAGAGGTAATTATCGTGTAGAGGTAATTATCGTTAGATTTGATTCTTGTGTGTTGGTCGATCGTTTGATAATTATCGTGTTGTACGATCATGGTATCGCTGTTGACTCGATTGTTGTTGACTTAAAGAAACGCTTTAAGTTTGTTAATGTTCGAAAGTTTGATTTGGTTGGACCAAATAATTTAGAGCTGGTCTGGTTTAGTAAATAAACAGTTGGATTTAGTAGTTAATTTGGTCTTGGACCAGAATTAATGAACCGACTCGGTTATGTCAAATTATTGGGCCAATTGGAATTCTGTGGTCTTGGGCCAAGAATTGGGCCTATAATTTGTGACCCAACCGAAAACTTTAATAAAATATTAAATTAGAAATTTCTATTTTTAGCATGTTTCTAAATTTAGAAAGTTTCTAAAATAAGTAAGTTTCCCAAAATAGTAATCTTCTATTTTTGGAAAGAAAACCTAAAATCCTCAAAACCAATATCAAGCTTGGATGTCTTGCCCAATCTTGTCAGCTACTTAACGCTTATTCAATTACAGATATGGCTTACAGTGTGAGGTGTCTGTTTTTGCGTAAGTAAAGTAGTATATAGTCACTAATTTCATTGGGAGTCCCAGACTTTAGTGATTATTTGGCTGTAAGAGATTGGTTTCCTTGACTGGGCCATCGGGAGTCCCGGGCCTTGAGACATCTGGTGAATTGGGCCTTGGGCCCAATCCACAACCGAGAGTTATATGGTTATAACTAGCTGTGTGTATGCTTACCAAGTGAAGCTACTTCTGGGTGACGGCCAGTGGCCCACTTTGGACTTAGCTGAACATGGGTCTCGGAATCATTGCATTCTTATGAGGTTAAACAAAGAAATTTTGAATGCAATGCGAGTTTTCTTATAAGGTATTAAGATTACTCTTTTATGAACTAAATAACTAAAACTCTATTTATCTCTAAATTTCAGTTATGATTAGCACAAACAATCAAAACACTTTCTCGATCCGGTCTGTCCTTGAGATGGACAAACTGAACGGATCAAATTTCTTGACTTGGTCGCGGAACCTGAGGTTAGTCCTCAGGCAGGAGAGAAAGGACTATGTCCTTGAGAGAGCTCTCCCCGTGAGGATCGGGTCCAATGCCTCTCATGCAGTATATGATGCTTGGAATAAGCATTATAATGATGCGGTAGATGTGCGTGGTCTGATATTGGCTACCATGAACTCAGATTTGCTGAAGCAATATGAGAACATGGAGTCGCCAATAGAGATGATCAACAGCCTGAAATCGAAATTTCAGGAGCAGGTAAGAGTGGAGAGATACCAGTTGGTTAACTCTCTCACTAGCTGCAAGCTACCAAATGATCATCCAGTGAGTCCTCATGTCAGTAAAATGATGGGTTACATTGATAACCTGAGGAAACTGGATTATCCAGTTAGCCAAGAATTGACAACTGAGATCATTCTGCAGTCACTGCCGTCAAGCTATGATAAGTTCAAAAGGAACTATATCAAGAAAGGCTTAACGAAGACGCTGACTGAACTGCATGATATGCTCAAGACAGTTGAGCCAAACGTGAAGAGTACCCTGTATAATCTCATGAAGGAGAAGGGTAGGTTTACTAAACCTAATGCTGACAAGGGTGAAGACAAAGTTGTCCAGATTTTGAATCATGGCAAGCGTGTGTCTTCTGAGCCCGAGTCAGATACCTCTTACGTTGGTAAGTGCTGCTACTGTAAAGAGACTGGGCATTGGAAGAGAGATTGCATTAAATTCATGGAAGATTATGAGGAGTTGAAGTTGATGTATGAGACTACTTCCTCAGGTATTCATGTTATTACTTCAAGTTCTACCTTATAGGTATTGGATACTGGTTGTGGCACTGATATTTGTTATAATATGCAGAGCCTAAGCAACAGTAGAACGTTGAAGGAGGGACAAGTGGAACTGCATGTCTGGAAGGAGCTATAGATGCTGCCTCAGCCGTAGGGTTTTCACTTGTAGATGCCTTTGAGGCTTGGTTTTATTAAGTAATTGCTACAATGTACCTGCTTTAAGCAGATTTGTCTTTCATTTTCTTGTAAGAATTTGAATGTTTTTCATTTTGATAAAAGACAAGTTTTGTTCTTTTGATCTTAATGAAATATTAATTGTAGCACCCTATTCAAGGAATGGGTTTTATATCTTAAACCAAAGAGTGCCTAAATGTAACATAAATACCGAATTGGTTTAAATCTGATGAATTAAACCTGATTTTTCTTGGCGTAAATGTTTTGGTCACAAAGAGTAAGTCGGATTCGGAAATCCCATAGTTATGGACTTTTGGGCTCATTTGATCGGATATCTTATGAGACTTGAATTCTGCTTACTGGACCAAAAGACAAAGGGCCCATCTTAGCCGAGCTAGAGAAAGGCCCAAAGGCTTATTGGACCTTAAACATACTCATGTATGTGGCCCGATGAGCAGTAATGCCAGAGAAAATTTCCTGTACTTCATTGTCTCTACTGATTACTTCAGTGAGTATGACTGTGTTCATTTGATGAGACACGAATGAGTTATAGAATCTGAGTGACAGAAGTATTGAGACTCTGGATTAGATCACGAGTGAGAATACTTAAGTCATTGATGGTGTGATCATCTGAATGAGTGTGAAGTCGTTTCACAGCTCATTTCTCCTGAAAACCTGGAGGTGTTTCTGTGAGAAAGAATCAGATCTTATTAGAAATGATTAAAGATGAGTCACACGAATCTTCCATGATATTCTTTAAAGAATAACGCTCTAGAAATATCTAAGTTTACGCTGAAATAGTTCCACCAATATCAGTTGAAAGACACCACATAAATATGGACTGGAAATGATCCAAATTCGTCTTTACTGAGTATTTGTAGTTGAGCTACTTCGCTGGTTGTCCTAGGGAAACCAAGGCTTGTTACTTTTTACGTCCATTCCGAAAACGAAGTTAGGTTGTTCGGAATTCTGTTTTCTAAAAGGAAAATTACTTTCCAAGAAGAACAGTGGGAGTAAAAGTATAACTCGAAGAAATTCGAGAAATACAGGAGGCTGCTCAACCTGTTGAGGGAGAGCAGCGGATGGATTTACAGATTTCTGTAGAATCTACACCTGTAGAGCCTGAAGTTCGCAGATCTGAATGAATCCGTCACTAATCCGAGAGTGATTTCTCGTGATTAGTTGCCATGATCTGATGATCATTGAAAGTGACGAACCTGCGAAATTCACAGAAGCGAAAGTGAGCCCGGACTCCGAAAAATTACACTGTGTGTAAGTTAGCTTCAACGATCCATTCATAGATGGAAGCAAACATATCGGAGTTGGAATCTTCGTTCTGTTGAAGTAGTCAAGGTTTTGACTTGAACAGGAACGAAAAGGAACTGTGTGTTTGCTAATAGATAAGTGGGAGCGATATTGCATTTCTCATAGTGTATGTCGATGACATACTGATTCTCGGAAATAACGTCCCAATGCTGCAGTCGGTAAAGGACTGGTTTGGGAGTTGGTTTTATGATTGACATGGGTAAAGCCACGTATGTTCTTGGATTTTGGATCTAAAGATAGAGATCCAAAAGGGCTGATAGGACAAAGTCAGGATTCTTATATTGACAAAGTCCTACACGTTTTCAGCATTCCAAGAAGGGTTTTATGCCAATGTCACATGACATTACGTTAAGCAAGAAACAGTGTCCTACGATATCTGCTGAGCTTGAATGCATGGATGAGATTCCATATGCGTCGACAATTGGATCTATCATGTATGCCATGACACGTACTTGTTTTGATGTTGCTTTAATGTTAAGCAAAACAAGTAAAGACCAGTCAAATCCAGCAAAGAATCACTGGATAGACGTAATGAATATCCTCAAGTATTTGGAAAATACTTAGGATAAGTTCTTGATTTACGGAGAAAGTGAGGTGCTACAAGTCGATAGAGTCTGAAAGGCAAGTTTCCAACAGACAAAGATGATTTCCGGTCACAGTCCGGTTATATCTTGTGTCTGTCTGGCGGTGCAAGGCACTGTTGCTGACTCCATGACTTAAGCTGAACATTTCGCAGCTTGGGAAGCGGCGAAAGAGGTTGTTTGGAAAGAAGAGTTCATCACTGAACTTGATGTGATTCCCAGCATAGATGAGACTAGCTGCACATCAGAGGTCCAAACACCTTGAGGGTAGGTATAACCTATACCGAGAGATAAATGATAAGAGATGTTAAGTAGATCAGCAAGTTTCAACGAATGAGAACGTTGCTAATCTATTAACGAAGCCACTCCTTGGGCCTAAGCATGAGTCGCAGACTGTAGCTGTAGGATAAGTGAAATTAAGATGTAGTCTTAATTTCAGTGGGAGTTTGTAAAGGGCTTTATTTAGTTGTTTTGAAAGGTTCATGTAAACATAATATTTTATGTTTATGAAATCTATGATTTCTGGATTATTTTAACTGTGATATAAATAATCGTTCCAAAATGATTCATGTCATTATATATGGGCCATCGAAGTACATGAGTAGACTTGATCCTGAAACCCCATATTTAACGAAATGATATAAATCATAGTGTCCATAGTCGAAGGTTGTTGAAATTGGAACACCAACAACCACTTGAGACTAGATTGTGTTGAGACTTATGACCAAGTTTCGAGGGGTCATAGATGCGCGGCATCAAAGTCGACACATAGGTATATGTAGGGGAGCATATGACCGGACATGGCCCGCTGATGAGAACTCTACAAGATATTAATATCTGTGTCATAAGAGGTTCTCATATACGACTATAGAGTATAGTCCTTAGACCTGAGTTCGCATGCATGTGGCTGCACATGGAGTGATGCGCTTTGATCATTGTCTAACGCTGTTTCGTAACTGGGAGCTATAAGGACCTTGGTTGGGTGTATTATAAAGTGTGTAGTTCACAGTGATGGAATAAGATGGGATTTGTCCCTGCCGTTTAACGGAGGTAATATCTCTAGGCCAATCGGAGACTTGATAGCTGGTAAGAGAGTGGACACTCCCAAACGGACTTGCCCAAGTCGTTTGCATTGTCAGTATCAAATCTGGTCCGATAAACATGGTCTGGCTATATAAGGATGACACGCATCTTGCCTTATACCAGATCGAGATATTGAGACAAAAGGATTAGGGAATGTAGGATTCTAGTACAAGTGGGAGATTGTTGGGAATGTCCTGAAATCTACCGTACTATCTCTAGAAAGTATGATAAGTGTCGAGATCAGACATAAGTCATAAATACTGGGTGATCATGATGACTTGCTAGAGCCCGCTCTTGATCTATAAGTTTAGGACTTATTACCAGTATTGTATGATCCCAAAGGGTCACACACCATAGCTAACGGGAAAGTTAAATGGAATTAATACGGTAAGATGCAAGGCATTTACTGTATTTGTACAGAGAATTGGGCCAGACAAAAGACAGTCTTTTGTCTGATTTGGGCCTTGGGCCCAAAAGCCTAATGAGCCATTAGTTTAATTACTTGGGCCCATATAAAGGAAGGAGGAGGCGCAGGAAGCCCTAATGCTTCAGTAGTCTGCGATTTTCAGGTGCAGCCGTCCTCTCTCTCTCTGTCAATTCCAGCTTGGTCTAGCAGCCTGATCCAATAGCTTGTAAGAGTGTGGATACCTGAGGAGGAGCCGGTTCTCATCTGCTCTTATTGATCTCTTCATTACCAATCCGCTGCGCTAATAACAAGGTAATGATTCTGATCTGGTTTATGATTCAACTGCAAATCACCTAGATCCTAGATGATTATGTGCTAGGTTGTAACCTGTGAATTACACCTTGAAATCACATAATCCTTCACATGTCTGAGTAGTTTACCTGTTAGGTTGAAGGATTCTCATTAGGGATTTCATGGAACTATAGTTTAAATCAATCTGTAGGGATTCATATTTGCTAGTTCTTTGTTTAGGTTGTTCTTAATGCTTAATCTGAAGTAGCTAATCAGAATTATGATGTTAGGTTGATTGATACAACGAGAGTTGGTTAATTAGCTAGAAAGAACCTAGATGAGCAATTCGATCTACTCGCAAAGAGATTTGGTTTAGGGGAATTGTGAACATATCAAACCTGATCATTAATGCTAGTTTAATCTGTTAGTAATTGCAAAGAGATTTGGATTGCTGCACTTAGACTTAGAGAATTCTCGCAACGAGAGTTGGTGAATTCTATATCCGTGTTTGAGTTCTAGAACAGTTATTGATTAGATCCTTATTGACTGATTGCTTGCGTTCCTGATTTCCTGAGAACTCCTGAAACCTAACGCTTCGCTTCCTTGCTCACAAACTCGCCTGCTACTGATTTACTTTTCTGCTTGCTTTAGTTTCTCATTGCTTTCACCTAGTTTAATCTGATCGTTCTTAATCTATCGTTGACCGGAGTCCCTGTGGATTCGATACCCTAAGTACTACAACTACATCACTGTGCACTTGCAGTTAGAATAGGTTTGCTATGGCTAGAGAGTAGTTTTCTTTAAGTTTCTGGGTTTGAGGGAAGGTAAGGGTGATCCAAATATGGTTTAGGTTGCTTAGAACTTGGGAACTTTGATTTCTTACTTGTTAGAAGTTCTTAATGCTAGGATTAAAGTAGCTAATCAATTCCTTGATTTTAAATGTTGCTAGCACCGAGAGGTGTAGTTTATGTTTGAATCTCTATCAAGTGCTTTGCATTCTTAACCAATGAGAATTGATGTTTAAGGTGTTTAGTGGTAATAAGAACTTGATCTTAATGCATATTTATCTTGAAATTGCCAACGAGAGTTGATGTTAATGCTTGATAGATATAGGGTTGCTATCATGAGAATGGAGTAGCTTTGTTTGTTGTTCTTGGCCTAAGAAATCATCCCATAGTTGTTTAATGTTTCTGAACAGATAATTGATCACCCAAACCGAAACTCAACCCAAGGAACTTAGCTTTTTAATCAATTGTTTAAAATCAGCTTATTGTTCTGTTTATGTTCTGTTTTCACCCTGTTTTAATCTCACCATTGTTTACCATTATCAAGTTTAATCATGTTTGGAATTTGGTTCTATTGTTAGTCTTTAGATATAAATCCCACAAACTTATTTGGTTGCACTTAGACTAATAAAACATCTGCATTCTTAGTTCGTTTAATCACCCGAGTGGATTGACACCTAAAAACTGTAACGACTAGGTTGTAAACTTGCAACCGAAGTAGTAAAGAGGAACTAGATTTTTGCTTATCAAGTTTGGCGCTTAAATTGAACCATTGAGATTTGGTTTTTAATTGGGACTAAGTCATTTTATTTCTGTTTTACTAATCTTCTCTACCTTTTTCTCTTCGGTTTTACAGGTGAATGAACTTGAGGAGCAGGGGACCAACGAACCTTGTACCAAGATTTGAAGACATAAAAGCTCACGAAAGAGAAATTTCAAGGAAAAGAAGACATCAACAAAGAGTACCAAGAGTGGAAATCAATATGGCAGAAGAACAGCAACAAAAAGATGGTGGTGAAGTAATCAGACCAAACCATCCACAAAGGCCTCACAGAGCCATTGGAGCCTATGATGAACCTAGCATCAACGATTACCATTCTGGAATCATTGCCCCAGTAGTAGAAAACAACAACTATGAAATCCAGGATAGCATCATTAACATGGTGCAAGGAAGCAAGTTCCATGGGCTACCCATGGAAGATCCATTAGACCACCTTGGCAACTTCGACAAGCTATGTCGCACAGTCCGCATCAATGGAATCTCTGAAGACACAATGAAGATGATCTTATTTCCATTCTCTCTTGGAGATAAAGCCCACCTATGGGAGAAAAACCTTCCACCAAACTCAATCACTACTTGGGATGAATGCAAAAGGGTCTTTCTATCCAAGTTCTTCTCCAAGTCAAGAACATCAAAGTTGAGAAATGATATTTTAAGCTTCAAGCAAAAAGCCACAGAAAACTTTGGAGAAGCTTGGGAAAGATTTAAGAGCTACACCAACCAATGTCCTCACCATGGATTCACCAAGGAGAGTCTACTGAGCAAACTATACCGTGGCATACTGCCAAAATACAGGATGATGCTAGACACTGCAAGCAATTGCAACTTCTTGCAAAAGGATGAAATAGAAGCCATGCAGCTGGTGGAGAACTTGGCAATCAGTGACATAAACTATGGGGAAGACTATGACCGCACATACCGGGAAGGTGGAGACCGAGAGGACCAAAGAAGGGAGATCAAAGCCCTCAATGAGAAACTGTACAAGTTGCTTAAAGCAAACCAAAGAAATGTTAGCTTTGTGGGAGACTTTGATCAACACCAAGGGTACATTGAAGATGATGCTGAGATGTGTTTTGATGGACAGGCTGAGATGAATTATATTGGAGGACAAGGCTACACCAAAGGATTCAACCAGAACTATAGAAACCACCCCAACTTCTCATACCAGAGCAACAATGTGGAGAACCCACAGGATCAGTCTTACCCTCCATTCAAGCAACAAGGACAAACCACACTTCAAGGAAACTTCCAAACCAAACCGGCTTTCAACAACAATGGAAACTTCCAGCAAAGGCAACCTTACAACAACCAAGGCAACTTCCAACCACGTCAACAGTACAACAACAACCAAGGTAACTATCAAGGAAACCAACAATTTCAGGGACAAGGAAGTTCAAACAACTTTCAAAAGGCAGATGATCAGACACAACTGATGAGGCAGTTTATGGAGACTAAAAACAAAGCTATCATGGACATGACAGCAAAATTTGACAGCCTAGTATCGTAATTTGCAACCATCAAGCAGCAATCCAACAAAGCCGGACCTTCATCAAACAGACCACCAGGCTTCCTCCTTGGAAAACCAGAGCCAAATTTAAAGGAGTACATCAATGCCATAACACTATGAAGTGGAAGAGAGTTACCATCAAAAGAGCTCATTGAGGACAATGAGAAACAAGGTGGGGGGGATGGATTTTGAACTTGAAGGAGAAAAGGAAACCATTGGGAAAGAGAGGCATGATACAGAAGAAGTCAAAGATATCAAAGGGAAAGGCAAAATGTATGAAGAAACAAAGGAGAAAGCAAAAACCGGTTCAGCCTCTACATCCAAGGAGAAAGTCTTTGTGCCACCAGCCTATGAACCCAAACTCCCCGTTCCTGGAAGGTTTAAGAAGCAGCTCTTAGAGAAGTATAGAGCACTCTTTGACAAGCAAATGGAGAAGGTTCAGCTCATCATGCCATTGATGGATGCATTCATGCTTGTGCCTCAATATAGCAAATTCCTCAAAGATGCAGTTAAGGAAAGAACAAAAGAGATGGAAGGAATGGTTGTCCTAAACCACGAGTGTAGTGCCATCATACAGAGAAAAACCAGTCCAAGGAAGCTAGAAGATCCTGGAAGCTAGAAGATCCAGGAAGCTTCACTCTACCATGCGCTTTGGGACCACTCTCCTTTGAGAGATGTTTATGTGATCTTGGAGCAAGTGTGAGCTTGATGCCACTCTCAGTAGCAAAGAGCCTTTGTTTCACACGCTACAAAGAGTGTAGAATCTCACTGATGTTGGCTGATAGGTCAGTGAGACTTCTGGTTGGTATGCTTGAAGATATTCCAGTCATGGTTGGTAATTTTGAAATACCGACAGATTTTGTGGTTCTAGAGATGGAAGAAGAACCAAAGGACCCCCTGATCTTTGGAAGACCTTTCCTAGCCACTGCTGGAGCCATAATTGATGTCAAGAAGGGAAAGGTTGACTTGCACTTGGAAAAGAACCATTTCCTCAAGTTTGACATCAATGAAGTGATGAAGAAACCTACAATTCAAGGGCAGGCCTTTTGGATCGAAACATTGGATGCTTTGGCTGATGAATACCTGGAAGAGCTGGCTATGGAGGACTCCCTGGAGATAGTCATGACCACAAAGAAAGACGTGAGTGAGATGATCAACAAGGAAGGACATGAGTATGCAAAACTCCTAGACTCTCGCAAGGTGTTGGAGGGGAATGATCAATTCTTGGAACTCCCTCAAGAAGTCCACAGTGTCAAGTCTATGGAAGGAGAAGAAGCAACCAAACCAGCTAGCAATGGTGAGTCTAGCTTGGACGATGACTGGTGTGAGTTGAAGGCACCTAAGGTAGAGCTCAAACAACTTCCCGAAGGGCTAAGGTACGCTTTCTTAGGACCAAACTCATCATACCCTGTCATAGTAAGTGAAAACCTTGGTGAAAATGAACTGAACTTACTCCTAAGTGAATTGAGAAAATATAGGAGAGCCATAGGTTATTCACTTGATGATATAAAAGGACTGTCACCTACACTTTGCACCCAACGAATCCACTTAGAAAATGAAACTATAACATCAATTGAACACCAAAGAAGTCTAAACCCGGATCTGAAAGAAGTAGTTAAAAAGGAAATTCTGAAACTCTTGAATTCTGGCATAATCTATCCTATTTCAGATAGCACATGGGTATCACCTGTTCATGTAGTTCCTAAGAAGGGATGTATAACTGTGGTTAAAAACGAGAAAATGAACTAATCCCTATAAGAACTATAACCGGTCATAGAATGTGTATTGATTATAGGAAATTGAACTCAGCCACCAGAAAAAACCACTTCCCTCTCCCATTCATTGAACAAATGCTTGAACGCTTAGCAAACCATCCATATTATTGCTTCCTTGATGGGTATATGATATACCATGGATTTTAGGGTTTTTAACCATGGTATATGTGTTTTTTATCGAGTCTTTTACTATGTTAAAGAGTCTTTTCAGGTGTTTATTAGGTACAAGCACATTCGGAGCATATTTGGTGATTATAGCACTTTCTGGAGCTATTTGGAGTATTTGGCCGAGAGATAGACTTCACTGTCGATATTTCAGAGCTGCATCGATCGACACACTTGTGGCGTTGATCGTTGCATATGCGAGATAGGCCAAGACGACGGTTTAATGAAGAATGCTTATTTTTCAGAAAAGCCCAAATATTTACACAGAAGCCCAAAACGTGTTTTAGCTATTATATAAGGGTTTTTAAGCCATTGTTTAGGCTACGCTTTTATTAAGTTTTATTTTATTTCAGAGAGAGTTAGGGGCTGATCCTGCTCTCGAGAGAGAGAGGATTTTGAACCCCAGTTCTTTATTTGATTTGGTTTTCTATTCAAGATGTTTTCTGTCTCGATGAACATGTTGTTGGGAATGTCCTGAAATCTACCGTACTATCTCTAGAAAGTATGATAAGTGTCGAGATCAGACATAAGTCATAAATACTGGGTGATCATGATGACTTGCTAGAGCCCGCTCTTGATCTATAAGTTTAGGACTTATTACCAGTATTGTATGATCCCAAAGGGTCACACACCATAGCTAACGGGAAAGTTAAATGGAATTAATATGGTAAGATGCAAGGCATTTACTGTATTTATACAGAGAATTGGGCCAGACAAAAGACAGTCTTTTGTCTGATTTGGGCCTTGGGCCCAAAAGCCTAATGAGCCATTAGTTTAATTACTTGGGCCCATATAAAGGAAGGAGGAGGCGCAGGAAGCCCTAATGCTTCAGTAGTCTGCGATTTTCAGGTGCAGCCGTCCTCTCTCTCTTTGTCAATTCCAGCTTGGTCTAGCAGCCTGATCCAATAGCTTGTAAGAGTGTGGATACCTGAGGAGGAGCCGGTTCTCATCTGCTCTTATTGATCTCTTCATTACCAATCCGCTGCGCTAATAACAAGGTAATGATTCTGATCTGGTTTATGATTCAACTGCAAATCACCTAGATCCTAGATGATTATGTGCTAGGTTGTAACCTGTGAATTACACCTTGAAATCACATAATCCTTCAGTGGTATCAGAGCCTAGGTCGTTAGGTTTTTGCTTTTTGGATCAATCTAGGAATTTTTGTAGTTTATTGAATCAACTTTGATGTTAAAATTGATTAATAAAGCAAAATAAACCCTAGAGGTAATTATCGTGTAGAGGTAATTATCGTTAGATTTGATTCTTGTGTGTTGGTCGATCATTTGATAATTATCGTGTTGTACGATCATGGTATCGCTGTTGACTCGATTGTTGTTGACTTAAAGAAACGCTTTAGGTTTGTTAATGTTCGAAAGTTTGATTTGGTTGGACCAAATAATTTAGAGCTGGTCTGGTTTAGTAAATAACCAGTTGGATTTAGTAGTTAATTTGGTCTTGGACCAGAATTAATGAACCGACTCGGTTATGTCAAATTATTGGGCCAATTGGAATTCTGTGGTCTTGGGCCAAGAATTGGGCCTATAATTTGTGACCCAACCGAAAACTTTAATAAAATATTAAATTAGAAATTTCTATTTTTAGCATGTTTCTAAATTTAGAAAGTTTCTAAAATAAGTAAGTTTCCCAAAATAGTAATCTTCTATTTTTGGAAAGAAAACCTAAAATCCTCAAAACCAATATCAAGCTTGGATGTCTTGCCCAATCTTGTCAGCTACTTAACGCTTATTCAATTACAGATATGGCTTACAGTGTGAGGTGTCTGTTTTTGCGTAAGTAAAGTAGTATATAGTCACTAATTTCATTGGGAGTCCCATACTTTAGTGATTATTTGGCTGTAAGAGATTGGTTTCCTTGACTGGGCCATCGGGAGTCCCGGGCCTTGAGACATCTGGTGAATTGGGCCTTGGGCCCAATCCACAACCGAGAGTTATATGGTTATAACTAGCTGTGTGTATGCTTACCAAGTGAAGCTACTTCTGGGTGACGGCCAGTGGCCCACTTTGGACTTAGCTGAACATGGGTCTCGGAATCATTGCATTCTTATGAGGTTAAACAAAGAAATTTTGAATGCAATGCGAGTTTTCTTATAAGTTATTAAGATTACTCTTTTATGAACTAAATAACTAAAACTCTATTTATCTCTAAATTTCAGTTATGATTAGCACAAACAATCAAAACACTTTCTCGATCCGGTCTGTCCTTGAGATGGACAAACTGAACGGATCAAATTTCTTGACTTGGTCGCGGAACCTGAGGTTAGTCCTCAGGCAGGAGAGAAAGGACTATGTCCTTGAGAGAGCTCTCCCCGTGAGGATCGGGTCCAATGCCTCTCATGCAGTATATGATGCTTGGAATAAGCATTATAATGATGCGGTAGATGTGCGTGGTCTGATATTGGCTACCATGAACTCAGATTTGCTGAAGCAATATGAGAACATGGAGTCGCCAATAGAGATGATCAGCAGCCTGAAATCGAAATTTCAGGAGCAGGTAAGAGTGGAGAGATACCAGTTGGTTAAGTCTCTCACTAGCTGCAAGCTACCAAATGATCATCCAGTGAGTCCTCATGTCAGTAAAATGATGGGTTACATTGATAACCTGAGGAAACTGGATTATCCAGTTAGCCAAGAATTGACAACTGAGATCATTCTGCAGTCACTGCCGTCAAGCTATGATAAGTTCAAAAGGAACTATATCAAGAAAGGCTTAACGAAGACGCTGACTGAACTGCATGATATGCTCAAGACAGTTGAGCCAAACGTGAAGAGTACCCTGTATAATCTCATGAAGGAGAAGGGTAGGTTTACTAAACCTAATGCTGACAAGGGTGAAGACAAAGTTGTCCAGATTTTGAATCATGGCAAGCGTGTGTCTTCTGAGCCCGAGTCAGATACCTCTTACGTTGGTAAGTGCTGCTACTGTAAAGAGACTGGGCATTGGAAGAGAGATTGCATTAAATTCATGGAAGATTATGAGGAGTTGAAGTTGATGTTTGAGACTACTTCCTCAGGTATTCATGTTATTACTTCAAGTTCTACCTTATAGGTATTGGATACTGGTTGTGGCACTGATATTTGTTATAATATGCAGAGCCTAAGCAACAGTAGAACGTTGAAGGAGGGACAAGTGGAACTGCATGTCTGGAAGGAGCTATAGATGCTGCCTCAGCCGTAGGGTTTTCACTTGTAGATGCCTTTGAGGCTTGGTTTTATTAAGTAATTGCTACAATGTACCTGCTTTAAGCAGATTTGTCTTTCATTTTCTTGTAAGAATTTGAATGTTTTTCATTTTGATAAAAGACAAGTTTTGTTCTTTTGATCTTAATGAAATATTAATTGTAGCACCCTATTCAAGGAATGGGTTTTATATCTTAAACCAAAGAGTGCCTAAATGTAACATAAATACCGAATTGGTTTAAATCTGATGAATTAAACCTGATTTTTCTTGGCGTAAATGTTTTGGTCACAAAGAGTAAGTCGGATTCAGAAATCCCATAGTTATGGACTTTTGGGCTCATTTGATCGGATATCTTATGAGACTTGAATTCTGCTTACTGGACCAAAAGACAAAGAGCCCATCTTAGCCGAGCTAGAGAAAGGCCCAAAGGCTTATTGGACCTTAAACATACTCATGTATGTGGCCCGATGAGCAGTAATGCCAGAGAAAATTTCCTGTACTTCATTGTCTCTACTGATTACTTCAGTGAGTATGACTGTGTTCATTTGATGAGACACGAATGAGTTATAGAATCTGAGTGACAGAAGTATTGAGACTCTGGATTAGATCACGAGTGAGAATACTTAAGTCATTGATGGTGTGATCATCTGAATGAGTGTGAAGTCGTTTCACAGCTCATTTCTCCTGAAAACCTGGAGGTGTTTCTGTGAGAAAGAATCAGATCTTATTAGAAATGATTAAAGATGAGTCACACGAATCTTCCATGATATTCTTTAAAGAATAACGCTCTAGAAATATCTAAGTTTACGCTGAAATAGTTCCACCAATATCAGTTGAAAGACACCACATAAATATGGACTGGAAATGATCCAAATTCGTCTTTACTGAGTATTTGTAGTTGAGCTACTTCGCTGGTTGTCCTAGGGAAACCAAGGCTTGTTACTTTTTACGTCCATTCCGAAAACGAAGTTAGGTTGTTCGGAATTCTGTTTTCTAAAAGGAAAATTACTTTCCAAGAAGAACAGTGGGAGTAAAAGTATAACTCGAAGAAATTCGAGAAATACAGGAGGCTGCTCAACCTGTTGAGGGAGAGCAGCGGATGGATTTACAGATTTCTGTAGAATCTACACCTGTAGAGCCTGAAGTTCGCAGATCTGAATGAATCCGTCATTAATCCGAGAGTGATTTCTCGTGATTAGTTGCCATGATCTGATGATCATTGAAAGTGACGAACCTGCGAAATTCACAGAAGCGAAAGTGAGCCCGGACTCCGAAAAATTACACTGTGTGTAAGTTAGCTTCAACGATCCATTCATAGATGGAAGCAAACATATCGGAGTTGGAATCTTCGTTCTGTTGAAGTAGTCAAGGTTTTGAATTGAACAGGAACGAAATGGAACTGTGCGTTTGCTAATAGATAAGTGGGAGCGATATTGCATTTCTCATAGTGTATGTCGATGACATACTGATTCTCGGAAATAACGTCCCAATGCTGCAGTCGGTAAAGGACTGGTTTGGGAGTTGGTTTTATGATTGACATGGGTAAAGCCACGTATGTTCTTGGATTTTGGATCTAAAGATAGAGATCCAAGAGGGCTGATAGGACAAAGTCAGGATTCTTATATTGACAAAGTCCTACACGTTTTCAGCATTCCAAGAAGGGTTTTATGCCAATGTCACATGACATTACGTTAAGCAAGAAACAGTGTCCTACGATATCTGCTGAGCTTGAATGCAAGGATGAGATTCCATATGCGTCGGCAATTGGATCTATCATGTATGCCATGACACGTACTTGTTTTGATGTTGCTTTAATGTTAAGCAAAACAAGTAAAGACCAGTCAAATCCAGCAAAGAATCACTGGATAGACGTAATGAATATCCTCAAGTATTTGGAAAATACTTAGGATAAGTTCTTGATTTACGGAGAAAGTGAGGTGCTACAAGTCGATAGAGTCTGAAAGGCAAGTTTCCAACAGACAAAGATGATTTCCGGTCACAGTCCGGTTATATCTTGTGTCTGTCTGGCGGTGCAAGGCACTGTTGCTGACTCCATGACTTAAGCTGAACATTTCGCAGCTTGGGAAGCGGCGAAAGAGGTTGTTTGGAAAGAAGAGTTCATCACTGAACTTGATGTGATTCCCAGCATAGATGAGACTAGCTGCACATCAGAGGTCCAAACACCTTGAGGGTAGGTATAACCTATACCGAGAGATAAATGATAAGAGATGTTAAGTAGATCAGCAAGTTTCAACGAATGAGAACGTTGCTAATCTATTAACGAAGCCACTCCTTGGGCCTAAGCCTGAGTCGCGGACTGTAGCTGTAGGATAAGTGAAATTAAGATGTAGTCTTAATTTCAGTGGGAGTTTGTAAAGGGCTTTATTTAGTTGTTTTGAAAGGTTCATGTAAACATAATATTTTATGTTTATGAAATCTATGATTTCTGGATTATTTTAACTGTGATATAAATAATCGTTCCAAAATGATTCATGTCATTATATATGGGCCATCGAAGTACATGAGTAGACTTGATCCTGAAACCCCATATTTAACGAAATGATATAAATCATAGTGTCCATAGTCGAAGGTTGTTGAAATTGGAACACCAACAACCACTTGAGACTAGATTGTGTTGAGACTTATGACCAAGTTTCGAGGGGTCATAGATGCGCGGCATCAAAGTCGACACATAGGTATATGTAGGGGAGCATATGACCGGACATGGCCCGCTGATGAGAACTCTACAAGATATTAATATCTGTGTCATAAGAGGTTCTCATATACGACTATAGAGTATAGTCCTTAGACCTGAGTTCGCATGCATGTGGCTGCACATGGAGTGATGCGCTTTGATCATTGTCTAACGCTGTTTCGTAACTGGGAGCTATAAGGACCTTGGTTGGGTGTATTATAAAGTGTGTAGTTCACAGTGATGGAACAAGATGGGATTTGTCCCTGCCGTTTAACGGAGGTAATATCTCTAGGCCAATCGGAGACTTGATAGCTGGTAAGAGAGTGGACACTCCCAAACGGACTTGCCCAAGTCGTTTGCATTGTCAGTATCAAATCTGGTCCGATAAACATGGTCTGGCTATATAAGGATGACACGCATCTTGCCTTATACCAGATCGAGATATTGAGACAAAAGGATTAGGGAATGTAGGATTCTAGTACAAGTGGGAGATTGTTGGGAATGTCCTGAAATCTACCGTACTATCTCTAGAAAGTATGATAAGTGTCGAGATCAGACATAAGTCATAAATACTGGGTGATCATGATGACTTGCTAGAGCCCGCTCTTGATCTATAAGTTTAGGACTTATTACCAGTATTGTATGATCCCAAAGGGTCACACACCATAGCTAACGGGAAAGTTAAATGGAATTAATACGGTAAGATGCAAGGCATTTACTGTATTTGTACAGAGAATTGGGCCAGACAAAAGACAGTCTTTTGTCTGATTTGGGCCTTGGGCCCAAAAGCCTAATGAGCCATTAGTTTAATTACTTGGGCCCATATAAAGGAAGGAGGAGGCGCAGGAAGCCCTAATGCTTCAGTAGTCTGCGATTTTCAGGTGCAGCCGTCCTCTCTCTCTCTGTCAATTCCAGCTTGGTCTAGCAGCCTGATCCAATAGCTTGTAAGAGTGTGGATACCTGAGGAGGAGCCGGTTCTCATCTGCTCTTATTGATCTCTTCATTACCAATCCGCTGCGCTAATAACAAGGTAATGATTCTGATCTGGTTTATGATTCAACTGCAAATCACCTAGATCCTAGATGATTATGTGCTAGGTTGTAACCTGTGAATTACACCTTGAAATCACATAATCCTTCACATGTCTGAGTAGTTTACCTGTTAGGTTGAAGGATTCTCATTAGGGATTTCATGGAACTATAGTTTAAATCAATCTGTAGGGATTCATATTTGCTAGTTCTTTGTTTAGGTTGTTCTTAATGCTTAATCTGAAGTAGCTAATCAGAATTATGATGTTAGGTTGATTGATACAACGAGAGTTGGTTAATTAGCTAGAAAGAACCTAGATGAGCAATTCGATCTACTCGCAAAGAGATTTGGTTTAGGGGAATTGTGAACATATCAAACCTGATCATTAATGCTAGTTTAATCTGTTAGTAATTGCAAAGAGATTTGGATTGCTGCACTTAGACTTAGAGAATTCTCGCAACGAGAGTTGGTGAATTCTATATCCGTGTTTGAGTTCTAGAACAGTTATTGATTAGATCCTTATTGACTGATTGCTTGCGTTCCTGATTTCCTGAGAACTCCTGAAACCTAACGCTTCGCTTCCTTGCTCACAAACTCGCCTGCTACTGATTTACTTTTCTGCTTGCTTTAGTTTCTCATTGCTTTCACCTAGTTTAATCTGATCGTTCTTAATCTATCGTTGACCGGAGTCCCTGTGGATTCGATACCCTAAGTACTACAACTACATCACTGTGCACTTGCAGTTAGAATATGGTTAAAACTAGACCTATCAAGTTTTTGGCGCCGTTGTCGGGGACTCTTTTGAGTCTTCGATAGATTTGAACTTAGGGTTTAGACTAGGTTTTTCGTTTTTCTTTTTTTTTTCTTTTTTTTTTCTATTTCTGTTCTTGCGTTTCAGGTACGCCTGTAATCGCCCTGCATCGATCGACACGGTCCTGTGTGTCGATCGTCACATCATCGCGCTTGCATCGATCGACGCTTCTCCTGCATCGATCGACACATATCGAAAGGAAGATGTATGATTTCTTCAGTCCAGGGATTGACAGTTTACAGATAGCTGAGTTAAAGAGTAAAGCTGACTATCTGCATAGTCTTCTACTTGAAAAGTATGCGCAAGAAGCTATCAACTGCGTTGAAGGGAATGAATTCTACAGTCAGGAATCTGCTTTTCAGGGACCTTTCCAGTAACAGGGTAATGCCTTCTCAAGGAACTATGGTGTTTCTTCTTACCAAGCACCACCTGCACCTGCATATAAGAGCAGATTGGAAACCATGCTGGAGCAGTTATTGGAAAGACAGGAAGAGGAGAGGAACTACATAAATGGTTCTGGGTTTCAGGGAAACAGGTATGGATCACCCTCCTATCAGGCACCTCCTGCTGCTAATGCTTATGAGAGCAAGATAGAATCCATGATGGAGCAGCTGCTAGAGGGTCAGACTAAGGCTGCTATGGACTTCGACAGGAAGCTGGATGCTATACATGAAAATCTGAGTGGGAAGTTTGAATACTTGAGCACACATTTGAAAAAGCTAGATGTCCAAGTTCAGCAGACAGCTGGAGCAATACAAAGACAAAATGAAGCTAGGAAAGCTGAACAGTACAAATCCATCAAAGCTGTGACCTTAGGGGATGAGATTGAGTTGCTAGGTGAAGAAGAGAGCATAATCTCGGATTTTCTGGATGAATATTGTCTGCCTGATACATGCATCGATCGACACCCCCTTAGTGACGATCGACACGCCGTTCTGACGGCAATTTCGAGTTCTTTCGAGAAACAGAATCGCCTTGCGTCGATCGACACACATCATGCAACGATCGACACAAAACGCAGACATGACCAGAAACCTGCAACAGTACAAGAACGAGTGTATAAGCCCCCAGTGCCATATCCTAAGGTTCCTAAACCTTCCAAACAAGAGCTAGAAGTGGCTAACTGCATGAAAGTGATAGATAAGAAGGTGAATAAAACACCACCAGTTGAAACTTCGCGAGTTCATGCAAAGAAGATGATCTCCACTGATGGTCATCTCAAAGAAGAAGTTCAGATTGGTGGAACTACAGTATCTGATAGTGGAAAGAAGAAGATGGCGGTTCCTCGTGAACCTGCTCTAACATCTTCAGTACCTGCAACTGCTCATAAGCAGAAAGCTCCAGACATCAGATATACATCAAAGGTAAGGTACAAATCACCTAAGCTTAAACCTTCTGATCACATTGTTTTGAAAGCAGAAAAACGCAGTAGACCGCCCAAGCTTCGCTTCCGCCCTGATTCTGATTACTCTTTCCTTGGAAAGCCTCATGATCCGAATGCATATACACCTCCTTGGATGAAGAGATATTCAAAGAGACATTCAAAGTCTCTGTTGAAACCGCCATGAGTTCAATCTCTATCCAATAGTCAAGCTACTGACTTTAAACAAGCGCTGAGTGGGAGGCAACCCACTGTTAGGTTCGTTTTAGTTTTCATTTTTCAATTTGATTTGGTGTTTTTAATTTTTCTGTTGTTTTTGTGTGTTCAAAGCCGAGAGAAACAGACAGAAGCGCACTGCATCGATCTGTTGGGAATGTCCTGAAATCTACCGTACTATCTCTAGAAAGTATGATAAGTGTCGAGATCAGACATAAGTCATAAATACTGGGTGATCATGATGACTTGCTAGAGCCCGCTCATGATCTATAAGTTTAGGACTTATTACCAGTATTGTATGATCCCAAAGGGTCACACACCATAGCTAACGGGAAAGTTAAAATGGAATTAATACGGTAAGATGCAAGGCATTTACTGTATTTGTACAGAGAATTGGGCCAGACAAAATACAGGCTTTTGTCTGATTTGTGTCTTGGGCCCAAAAGCCTAATAGGCCATTAGTTTAATAACTTGGGCCCATATAAGGCAGAGGAAGGGCAGCCTAGGGTATCACAATACCCCATCTGCGATTTTGAAGCCTAGCCGTTCTCTCTCTCTCTGTTGATTCCGAGCTTGGTCTAGCAGCCTGATCTGTAGCTTGTAAGCGTGTGGATACCTAGGAGGAGCCGGTGATAATCAGCTCTGACTGATCTCTTCATTCCTTTGATCAATCCGCTGCAATCATAAGGTAATGAATCTGATCTGTTTATGATTCAACTGCAAATCACCTAGATCCTAGATGATTATGTGCTAGGTTGTAACCTGTGAATTACACCATGAAATCACATAATCCTTCAGTGGTATCAGAGCCTAGGTCGTTAGGTTTTTGCTTTTTGGATCATACTAGGTTGTTTATAAGTTTGTTGAATCGATTTTAATGAGTAAAATTGATTGAAACTTTGAAAACCTAGAAATAACAAATCGATGAGAAAGCTTGAATGAATCGTTTGTTATCTTATGTCATGATCGCTTGAATAAAAGGTTTTGTTCAATCGATGAATTAATTATCAATCGATGTGTAAAAGGTTTTGTATCGATCGCATGTTGATAAGAAAACGTCAAAACCTTTGCTGTTGACTTTGCTTTTAACATTGTTGTTGATCGTAAGAATATGTGATATTTGAATTAATTATCAAACGATTTGCTTGATGTATGAATCGATTCGCTTGTTGACCAATTGGTTAGCGATCAATCGATTGGTTAATTTTTGTCAATTTTCTGAATCGATTATTAATTTGGACAAGGTCAAAATCATTTTTGTCCTTTTGTGTATGTCTTGAATCGATTATTGAAATGGAAAAGGACAAAACGTTTATGCTTGACTCGATTATTGAATATCACGTTCGATTGTTAACATAAGGTTAGCGATCATCAAGTTTTTGTTTTTAAGCTAAAGACAAAAACAATTCAAAGACTTGATAATTGTGGTTCGTTTTTTCCAAACCCGCGACAATGAACCGATCAAACCGATTGTGGTTCATTGTCTGCTTTAGCCAAAACCGCAAGTTAGGTCAAAATTGGCTAAAACACAAGGTGTTTCTTCCTGATTTTGGACTTAACCGAACCTATCCAATTTAATTGGTGGTTCAAGCGGTTAACCCAAATCGCGGTTTGCTGGAAATTATTTAATACAATTGGTATTATTTAATTTCTGGTTAGACCGGATTTAAATTCAAAATTGAATTTTAACCTAAACCGAAAGCTGGTCTAAGTTTGATTTGGTTGGACCAAATAATTTAGAGCTGGTCTGGTTTAGTAAATAACCAGTTGGATTTAGTAGTTAATTTGGTCTCGGACCAGAATTAATGAACCAACTCGGTTATGTCAAATTATTGGGCCAATTGGAATTCTGTGGTCTTGGGCCAAGAATTGGGCCTATAATTTGTGACCCAACCGAAAACTTTAATAAAATATTCAATTAGAAATTTCTATTTTTAGTATATTTCTAAATTTAGAAAGTTTCTAAAATAAGTAAGTTTCCCAAAATAGTAATCTTCTATTTTTGGAAAGAAAACCTAAAATCCTCAAAAACAATATCAAGCTTGGATGTCTTGCCCAATCTTGTCAGCTACTTAACGCTCATTCAATTACAGATATGGCTTACAGTGTGAGGTGTCTGTTTTTGCGTAAGTAAAGTAGTATATAGTAACTGATTTCATTGGGAGTCCCAGACTTTAGTGATTATTTGGCTGTAAGAGATTGGTTTCCTTGACTGGGCCATCGGGAGTCCCGGGCCTTGAGACATCTGGTGTATTGGGCCTTGGGTCCAATTCACAACCGAGAGTTATTGGATATAACTAGCTGTGTGTATGCTTACCAAGTAAAGCTACTTCTGGGTGACGGCCAGTGGCCCACTTTGGATTTAGCTGAACATGGGTCTCGGAATCATTGCATTCTTATGAGGTTAAACAAAGAAATTTTGAATGCAATGCGAGTTTTCTTATAAGTTATTAAGATTACTCTTTTATGAACTAAATAACTAAAACTCTATTTATCTATAAATTTCAGTTATGACTAGCACAAACAATCAAAACACTTTCTCGATCCGGTCTGTCCTTGAAATGGACAAACTGAACGGATCAAATTTCTTGACTTGGTCGCGGAACCTGAGGCTAGTCCTCAGGCAGGAGAGAAAGGACTATGTCCTTGAGAGAGCTCTCCCCGAGAGGATCGGGTCCAATGCCTCTCATGCAGTATATGATGCTTGGAATAAGCATTATAATGATGCGGTAGATGTGCGTGGTCTGATATTGGCTACCATGGACTCAGATTTGCTGAAGCAATATGAGAACATGGAGTCGCCAATAGAGATGATCAGCAGCCTGAAATTGAAATTTCAGGAGCAGGTAAGAGTGGAGAGATACCAGTTGGTTAAGTCTCTCACTAGCTGCAAGCTACCAAATGATCATCCAGTGAGTCCTCATGTCAGTAAAATGATGGGTTACATTGATAACCTGAGGAAACTGGATTATCCAGTTAGCCAAGAATTGGCAACTGAGATCATTCTGCAGTCACTGCCGTCAAGCTATGATAAGTTCAGAAGGAACTATATCAAGAAAGGCTTAACGAAGACGCTGACTGAACTGCATGATATGCTCAAGACAGTTGAGCCAAACGTGAAGAGTACCCTGTATAATCTCATAATGGAGAAGGGTAGGTTTACTAAACCTAGTGCTGACAAGGGTGAAGACAAAGTTGTCCAGATTTTGAATCATGGCAAGCCTGTGTCTTCTGAGCCCGAGTCAGATACATCTTACGTTGGTAAGTGCTGCTACTGTAAAGAGACTGGGCATTGGAAGAGAGATTGCACTAAATTCATGGAAGATTATGAGGAGTTGAAGTTGATGTATGAGACTACTTCCTCAGGTATTCATGTTATTACTTCAAGTTCTACCTTATAGGTATTGGATACTGGTTGTGGCACTGATATTTGTTATAATATGCAGAGCCTAAGCAACAGTAGAACGTTGAAGGAGGGACAAGTGGAACTGCATGTCTGGAAGGAGCTATAGATGCTGCCTCAGCCGTAGGGTTTTCACTTGTAGATGCCTTTGAGGCTTGGTTTTGTATTAAGTAATTGCTACAATGTACCTGCTTTAAGCAGAGTTGTCTTTCATTTTCTTGTAAGAATTTGAATGTTTTTCATTTTGATAAAAGACAAGTTTTGTTCTTTTGATCTCAAAGAAATATTGATTGTAGCACCCTATTCAAGGAATGGGTTTTATATCTTAAACCAAAGAGTGCCTAAATGTAACATAAATACCGAATTGGTTTAAATCTGATGAATTAAACCTGATTTTCTTGGCGTAAATGTTTTGGTCACATAGAGTGAGTCGGATTCAGAAATCCCATAGTTATGGACTTTTGGGCTCATTTGATTGGATATCTTATGAGACTTGAATTCTGCTTACTGGACCAAAAGACAAAGGGCCCATCTTAGCCGAGCTAGAGAAAGGCCCAAAGGCTTATTGGACCTTGAACATACTCATGTATGTGGCCCGATGAGCAGTAATGCCAGAGAAAATTTCCTGTACTTCATTATCTTTACTGATTACTTCAGTGAGTATGACTGTGTTCATTTGATGAGACACGAGTTAGAACTCTTTGAAATGGTCGAAAGAGTTCCAGAATGAGGTATAGAATCTGAGTGACAGAAGTATTGAGACTCTGGATTAGATCCAAGTGAGAATACTTAAGTCATTGATGGTGTGATCATCTGAATGAGTGTGAAGTCGTTTCACAGCTCATTTCTCCTGAAAACCTTGAGGTGTTTCTGTGAGAAAGAATCAGATCTTATTAGAAATGATTAAAGATGAGTCACACGAATCTTCCATGATATTCTTTAAGAATAAAACTCTAGAAATATCTAAGTTTACGCTGAAATAGTTCCACCAATATCAGTTGAAAGACACCACATAAATGTGGACTGGAAATGATCCAAATTCGTCTTTACTGAGTATTTGTAGTTGAGCTACTTCGCTGGTTGTCCTAGGGAAACCAAGGCTTGTCACTTTTTACGTCCATTCCGAAAACGAAGTTAGGTTGTTCGGAATTCTGTTTTCTAAAAGGAAAGTTGCTTTCCAAGAAGAACAGTGGGAGTAAAAGTATAACTCGAAGAAATTCGAGAAATACAGGAGGCTGCTCAACCTGTTGAGGGAGAGCAGCGGATGGATTTACAGATTTCTGTAGAATCTACACCTGTAGAGCTTGAAGTTCGCAGATCTGAATGAATCCGTCACTAATCCGAGAGTGATTTCTCGTGATTAATTGCCATGATCTGATGATCATTGAAAGTGACGAACCTGCGAAATTCACAGAAGCGAAAGTGAGCCCGGACTCCGAAAAATTACACTGTGTGTAAGTTAGCTTCATCGATCCATTCATGGATGGAAGCAAACATATCGGAGTTGGAATCTTCGTTCTGTTGAAGTAGTCAAGGTTTTGACTTGAACAGGAACGAAGTGGAACTGTGCGTTTACTAATAGATAAGTGGGAGCGATATTGCATTTCTCATAGTGTATGTCGATGACATACTGATTCTCGGAAATAACGTCCCAATGCTGCAGTCGGTAAAGGACTGGCTTGGGAGTTGGTTTTATGATTGACATGGGTAAAGCCACGTATGTTCTTGGATTTTGGATCTAAAGATAGAGATCCAAAAGAGCTGATAGGACAAAGTCAGGATTCTTATATTGACAATGTCCTACACGTTTTCAGCATTCCAAGAAGGGTTTTATGCCAATGTCACATGGCATTACGTTAAGCAAGATACAGTGTCCTACGATATCTGCTGAGCTTGAATGCATGGATGAGATTCCATATGCGTCGGCAATTGGATCTATCATGTATGCCATGACATGTGCTTGTTTTGATGTTGCTTTAATGTTAAGCAAGACAAGTAAAGACCAGTCAAATCCAGCAAAGAATCACTGGATAGACGTAATGATTATCCTCAAGTATTTGGAAAATACTTAGGATAAGTTCTTGATTTACGGAGAAAGTGAGGTGCTACAAGTCGGTAGAGTCTGAAAGGCAAGTTTCCAACAGACAAAGATGATTTCCGGTCACAGTCCGGTTATATCTTGTGTCTGTCTGGCGGTGCAAGGCACTGTTGCTGACTCCATGACTTAAGCTGAACATTTCGCAGCTTGGGTAGCGGCGAAAGAGGTTGTTTGGAAAGAAGAGTTCATCACTGAACTTGATGTGATTCCCAGCATAGATGAGACTAGCTGCACATCAGAGGTCCAAACACCTTGAGGGTAGGTATAACCTATTCCGTGAGATAAATGACAGAGGTGTTAAGTAGATCAGCGAGTTTCAACGAATGAGAACGTTGCTAATCTATTAACGAAGCCACTCCTTAGGCCTAAGCATGAGTCGCGGACTGTAGCTATAGGATAAGTGAAATTAAGATGTAGTCTTAATTTCAGTGGGAGTTTGTAAAGGGCTTTATTTAGTTGTTTTGAAAGGTTCATGTAAACATAATATTTTATGTTTATGAAATTTATGATTTCTGGATTATTTTAACTGTGATATAAATAATCGTTCCAAAATGATTCATGTCATTATATATGGGCCATCGAAGTACATGAGTAGACTTGATCCTGAAACCCCATATTTAACGAAATGACATAAATCATAGTGTCCATAGTCGAAGGTTGTTGAAATTGGAACACTAACAACCACTTGAGACTAGAGTGTGTTGAGACTTATGACCAAGTTTCGAGGGGTCATAGATGCGCGGCATCAAAGTCGACACATAGGTATATGTAGGGGAGCATATGACCGGACATGGCCCGCTGATGAGAACTCTACAAGATATTAATATCTATGTCATAAGAGGTTCTCATATACGACTATAGAGTATAGTCCTTAGACCTGAGTTCGCATGCATGTGGCTGCACATGGATTGATGCACTTTGATCATTGTCTAACGCTGTTTCGTAACTGGGAGGTAATATCTCTAGGCCAATCGGAGACTTGATAGCTGGTAAGAGAGTGGCCACTCCCAAACGGACTTGCCCAAGTCGTTTGCATTGTCAGTATCAAATCTGGTCCGATGAACATGGTCTGGCTATATAAGGATGACACGCATCTTGCCTTATGCCAGATCGAGATATTGAGACAAAAGGATTAGGGAATGTAGGATTCCAGTACAAGTGGGAGATTGTTGGGAATGTCCTGAAATCTACCGTACTATCTCTAGAAAGTATGATAAGTGTCGAGATCAGACATAAGTCATAAATACTGGGTGATCATGATGACTTGCTAGAGCCCGCTCATGATCTATAAGTTTAGGACTTATTACCAGTATTGTATGATCCCAATGTTGGGAATGTCCTGAAATCTACCGTACTATCTCTAGAAAGTATGATAAGTGTCGAGATCAGACATAAGTCATAAATACTGGGTGATCATGATGGCTTGCTAGAGTCCGCTCTTGATCTATAAGTTTAGGACTTATTACCAGTATTGTATGATCCCGAAGGGTCACACACCATAGCTAACGGGAAAGTTAAATGGAATTAATACGGTAAGATGCAGTGGCATTTACTGTATTGGATCAGAGAATTGGGCCAGACAAATGCAGCCGACTTAGTTCAGTGGTATCAGAGCTAAGGTCATTAGTTTCTTGTAATTTGGATCATAGGGCTGTTTGATTGTTTAGAGAATCAATTATGCTAAAATTGATTAAAACTTTTAAAGCCCTATATCGGCTAGCAATTTTGGTCTCGGATCATTTGTTTGCTAGCGATATCTTGCTAACAAGATGTTTGCCCGAATCGTTTGTTGTGGTCTCAGCTTGTTTAATTAATTATGTGGGCGAGTGATCATGTGAGCCGATTATTAATAAAACCCTAAGCTCGCTTTCGTTCATATGTGTGCGTGTGCTGATCGTGTAATGCCGAGACCAATCATTTGATCGTGAGGCAAAGGATCGAGCATGCGCATGCCGTGATGCGTTAATGGGCCGAGAACGTGATCATACTGTGATCGTGTGACGATCGGATCGTATGGTGTGGACTTGCGATAATCACGGCTCATCCTCACGATCGTGAGATCATGATCGATCGATGATCGATTGTGATGGGCCTAGGGTTGGATCGTGGGTCCATGACCCGATCATGGATCCGATTGTTTGGCCCATTAAATTTTACGTCCCGCGAATAGTCAATCGGTTAAACCGAGCTTCGCGGTTCGTTGCCCAAAACCACACCGATTTAACCGGTCCATTTAATTGGCGGTTAATTGTGTGTTTAAAGCCTTAAACCGCAAGTTAAATCAAATTGGCTAAAACACTAGGTGTTTCTTCCCGGTTTTGGATTTAACTGAACCGATCCAATTTAATTGGTGGTTCAAGCGGTTAACCCAAATCGCGGTTTGCTGGAAATAATTTAATACATGGTATTATTTAATTTCTGGTTAAACCGGATTTAAATTCATAAAATTGAATTTTAACCTAAACCGAAGGCTGGTCTAAGTTTGATTTGGTTGGACCAAATAATTTAGAGCTGGTCTGGTTTAGTAAATAACCGATGGTTTTGACAGTTAATTTGGTCTTGGACCAGAATTAATAAACCGGATCGGTTATGTCAAATTATTGGGCCAGCTGGAATTCTATGGTCTTGGGCCAAGAATTGGGCCTATAATTTGTGACCCAACCCAAAATATTTAATGAAATATTTAAATTAGAAATTTCTATTTTAGTAAGTTACTAAATTTAGAAAGTTTCTAAAATAAGAAAGTTTCCCAAAATAGTAATCTTCTATTTTTGGAAATGAAACTTAAAATCCTCAAAAACAATATCAAGCTTGGATGTCTTTCCAATCTTGTCAGCTACTTAACGCTTATTCGATTACAGATATGGCTTACAGTGTGAGGTGTCTGTTTTCGCGTAAGTAAAGTAGTATATAGTCACTAATTTCATTGGGAGTCCCAGATTTTAGTGATTATTTGGCTGTAAGAGATTGGTTTCCTTGACTGGGCCATCGGGAGTCCCGGGCCTTGAGACATCTGGTGATATTGGACCTTGGGCCCAATTCACAACCGAGAGTTATATGAGATATAACTAGCTGTGTGTATGCTTACCAAGTAAAGCTAATTCCGGGTGACGGCCAGTGGCCCACTTTGGATTTAGCTGAACATGGATCTCGGAATCATTGTATTCTTATGAGGTTAAACAAAGAAATTTTGAATACAATGCGAGTTTTCTTATAAGTTGTTAAGATTACTCTTTTATGAACTAAATAACTAAAACTCTATTTATCTCTAAATTTCAGCTATGACAAGCACAAACAATCAAAACACTTTCTCGATCCGGTATGTCCTTGAGATGGACAAACTGAACGGATCAAATTTCTTGACTTGGTCGCGGAACCTGAGGCTAGTCCTCAGGCAGGAGAGAAAGGACTATGTCCTTGAGAAAGCTCTCCCCGAGAGGATCGGATCCAAAGCCAGTCATGCAGTATATAATGCTTGGAATAAGCATTATAATGATGCGGTAGATGTGTGTGGTCTGATATTGGCTACCATGGACTCAGATTTGCGGAAGCAATATGAGAACATGGAGTCGCCAATAGAGATGATCAGCAGCCTGAAATTGAAATTTCAGGAGCAGGTAAGAGTGGAGAGATACCAGTTGGTTAAGTCTCTCACTAGCTGCAAGCTACCAAATGATCATCCAGTGAGTCCTCATGTCAGTAAAATGATGGGTTACATTGATAACCTGAGGAAACTGGATTATCCAGTTAGCCAAGAATTGACAACTGATATCATTCTGCAGTCACTGCCGTCAAGCTATGATGAGTTCGTAAGGGACTATATCAAGAAAGGCTTAACGAAGACATTGACTGAACTGCATGACATGCTCAAAACAGTTGAGCCAAACGTGAAGAGCACCCTGTACAATCTCATGAAGGAGAAGGGTAGGTTTACCAAACCTAAAGCTGACAAGGGTGAAGACAAAGTTGTCCAGATTTTGAATCATGGCAAGCGTGTGTCTTCTGAGCCCGAGTCAGATACCTCTTACGTTGGTAAGTGCTGCTACTGTAAAGAGACTGGGCATTGGAAGAGAGATTGCATTAAATTCATGGAAGATTATGAGGAGTTGAAGTTGATGTATGAAACTACTTCCTCAGGTATTCATGTTATTACTTCAAGTTATACCTTACAGGTATTGAATACTGGTTGTGGCACTGATATTTGTTATAATATGCAGAGCCTGAGCAACAGTAGAACATTGAAGGAAGGGCAAGTGGAACTGCGTGTCTGGAAGGAGCTTGGGATGCTGCCTCAGCCATAGGGTTTTCACTTGTAGATGCCTTTGAGGCTTGGTTTTATTAAGTAATTGCTACAATGTACCTGCTTTACGCAGAGTTGTCTTTCATTTTCTTGTAAAGAATTTGAATGTTTTTCATTTTGATAAAGACAAGTTTTGTTCTTTTGATCTTAATGAAATATTAATTATAGCACCCTATTCAAGGAATGGGTTTTATATCTTAAACCATAGAGTGCCTAAATATAACATAAATACCGAATTGGTTTAAATCTGATGAATTAAACCTGATTTTTCTTGGCATAAATGTTTTGGTCACATAGAGTAAGTCGGATTCAGAAACCCCATAGTTATGGACTTTTGGGCTCATTTGAATGGATATCTTATGAGACTTGAATTCTTCTTACTGTACCAAAACACAAAGGGCCCATCTTAGCCGAGCTAGAGAAAAGCCCAAAGGCTTATTGGACATTGGACATACTCATGTATGTGGTCCGATGAGCAGTAATGCCAGAGAAAATTTCCTGTACTTCGTTGTCTCTACTGATTACTTCAGTGAGTGTGACTGTGTTCATTTGATGAGACACAAGTCGGAATCTTTGATATGATCGAAAGAGTTCCAAAATGAGGCATAGAATCTGAGTGACAGAAGTATTAAGACTCTGGATTAGATCACGAGTGAGAATACTTAAGTCATTGATGGTGTGATCATCTGAATGAGTGTGAAGTCGCTTCACAGCTCATTTCTCCAGAAAACCTGGAGGTGTTTCTGTGAGAAAGAATCAGATCTTATTAGAAATGATTCAAGATGAGTCACACGAATCTTCCATGATATTCTTTAAGAATAACGCTTTAAAATATCTACGTTTACGCTGAAATAGTTCCACCAATATCAGTTGATAGACACCACGTAAATGTGGATTGGAATCGATCCAAATTCGTCTTTACTGAGTATTTATAGTTGTGCTACTTCGCTGGTTGTCCTAAGGAAACCAAGGCTTGTTACTTTTACGAAGGGAAGTTACTTTCCAAGAAGAACAGTGGGAGTAAAAGTATAACTCGAAGAAATTCGAGAAATACAGGAGGCTGCTCAACCTGTTGAGGGAGAGCAGCGGATGGATTTACAGATTTCTGTAGAATCTACACCTGTAGAGCCTGAAGTTCGCAGATATGAATGAATCAGTCACTAATCCGAGAGTGATTTCTCGTCATTAGTTGAACCTGATGATCATTGAAAGTTCGCATGATCTGATGATCATTGAAAGCGACGAATCTGCGAAATTCAAGGAAGCGAAAGTGAGCCCGGACTCCGAAAAATTACATTTTGTGTAAGTTAGCTTCATCGATCAATTCATGGATGGAAGCAAACATATCGGAGTTGGAATCTTCGTTCTGTTGAAGTAGTCAAAGTTTTGACTTGAACAGGAACGAAGTGGAACTGTGCGTTTACTAAAAGATAAGTGGGAGCAATGTTGCATTTCTCATAGTGTATGTCGATGACATACTGATCCTCGAAAATAACGTCCCAATGTTGCAGTCGGTAAAGGACTGGCTTGGGAGTTGGTTCTGTGATTGACACGGGTAAAGCCACGTATGTTCTTGGATTTTGGATCTAAAGATAGAGATCCAAAAGAGCTGGTAGGACAAAGTCAGGATTCTTAAATTGACAAAGTCCTACACGTAATCAGCAATCCAAGAAGGGTTTTATGCCAATGTCACATGGCAATACGTTAAGCAAGAAACAGTATCCTACGATATCTGCTGAGCTTGAATGCATGGATAGGATTCCATATGCGTCGGCAATTGGATCTATCATGTATGCCATGACACGTACTTGTTTTGATGTTGCTTTAATGTTAAGCAAGACAAGTAAAGACCAGTCTAATCCAGCAAAGAATCACTGGATTGCCGTAAAGAATATCCTAAAGTATTTGAGGAATACTAAGGATAAGTTCTTGGTTTACGGAGAAAGTGAGATGCTACAAGTCGATAGAGTCTGATAGGCAAGTTTCCAATAGACAAAGATAATTCCTGGTCACAGTCCGGCTATATCTTGTGTCTGTCTGGCGGTGCAAGGCACTGTTGCTAACTCCATGACTTAAGCTGAACATTTCGCAGTTTGAGAAGCGGCGAAAGAGGATGTTTGGAAAGTAGAGTTCATCACTGAACTTGATGTGATTCCCAGCATAGATGAGACTAGCTGCACATCAGAGGTCCAAACACCTTGAGGATAGGTATAACCTATTCCGTGAGATAAATGACAGAGGTGTTAAGTAGATAAGCAAGTTTCATCGAATGAGAACGTTGCTAATCTATTAACGAAGCCACTCCTTAGGCCTAAGCACGAGTCGCGGACTGTAGCTGTAGGATGAGTGAAATTAAGATGTAGTCTTAATTTCAGTGGGAGTTTGTAAAGGGCTTTACTTAGTTGTTTTGAAAGGTTCATGTAAACATAATATTTTATGTTTATGAAATCTATGATTTCTGGATTATTTTTAACTGTGATATAAAATAATCGTTCCAAAATGATTCATGTCATTATATATGGGTCATCGAAGTACATGAGTTGACTTGATCCTGAAACCCCATATTTAACAAAGTGACATAAATCATAGTGTCCATAGTCGAAGGTTGTTGAATTGGAACACCAACAACCACTTGAGACTAGATTGTGTTGAGACTTATGACCAAGTTTCGAGGGGTCATAGATGCGCGGCATCAAAGTCGACACATAGGTATATGTAGGGGAACATATGACCGGACATGGCCCGCTGATGAGAACTCTACAAGATATTAATATCTGTGTCATAAGAGGTTCTCATGTACGACTATAGAGTATAGTCCTTAGACCTGAGTTCGCATGCATGTGGCTGCACATGGAGTAATGCGCTTTGATCATTGTCTAACGCTGTTTCGTAACTGGGAGCTATACGGACCTTGGTTGGGTGTATTATGAATTGTGTAGTTCATAGTGATGGAACAAGATGGGATTTGTCCCTGCCGTTTAACGGAGGTAATATCTCTAGGCCAATCGGAGATTTGATAGCTGGTAAGAGAATGGCCATTCCCAAACGGACTTGCCCAAGTCGTTTGAATTGTCAGTATCAAATCTGTTCCGATAAACATGGTCTGGCTATATAAGGATGACACGCATCTTGCCTTATGCCAGATCGAGATATTAAGACAAAAGGACTAGGGAATGTAGGATTCTAGTACAATCGGGAGATTGTTGGGAATGTCCTGTGTAGGATTCCAGTACAAGTGGGAGATTGTTGGGAATATCCTGAAATCTACCGTACTATCTCTAGAAAGTATGATAAGTGTCGAGATCAGACATAAGTCATAAATACTGGGTGATCATGATGGCTTGCTAGAGTCCGCTCTTGATTTATAAGTTTAGGACTTATTACCAGTATTGTATGATCCCGAAGGGTCACACACCATAGCTAACGGGAAAGTTAAATGGAATTAATACGGTAAGATGCAGTGGCATTTACTGTATTGGATCAGAGAATTGGGCCAGACAAAATGCAGGCTTTTGCCTGATTTGTGTCTTGGGCCCAAATAATTAATGAACCATTAGTCTAATGACTTGGGCCCATTAATGAGAGTTTAAGGATTCGAAAAACCCTAAGGGATTGAGCATCCCTGCGATTTTCTCCTCTGTGGCTGCGAGTCTCTTTCTCTCTCGAACTCTCTCTTTCTGATCTGATCCATCTCTTTGGTCTAGCAGCCATCCCGGCTTGTAAGAGTGTGGATACCAAAGGAGGAGCAGGTTGTTCATCTGTTCTAACTGATCTCATCATTACCATCAATTATCCGCTGCAATCTGAAAGGTAATGATCCAGGTTTGGTTGGTTTTATGATTCGTTTTTCAAGAACCTAGATCTGTTAAGATTACGTGTTAGGTTGTAATACGAGAATTAAACCTTGAAAAACACAATAATCCTTCACCCAAAGGGTCACACACCATAGCTAACGGGAAAGTTAAAATGGAATTAATACGGTAAGATGCAAGGCATTTACTGTATTTGTACAGAGAATTGGGCCAGACAAAATACAGGCTTTTGTCTGATTTGTGTCTTGGGCCCAAAAGCCTAATAGGCCATTAGTTTAATAACTTGGGCCCATATAAGGCAGAGGAAGGGCAGCCTAGGGTATCACAATACCCCATCTGCGATTTTGAAGCCTAGCCGTTCTCTCTCTCTCTGTTGATTCCGAGCTTGGTCTAGCAGCCTGATCCGTAGCTTGTAAGCGTGTGGATACCTAGGAGGAGCCGGTGATAATCAGCTCTAACTGATCTCTTCATTCCTTTGATCAATCCGCTGCAATCATAAGGTAATGAATCTGATCTGTTTATGATTCAACTGCAAATCACCTAGATCCTAGATGATTATGTGCTAGGTTGTAACCTGTGAATTACACCATGAAATCACATAATCCTTCACGATCGACACACATAGTGCATCGGTCGACACAGTGCGATTCACGGTTAGCCAATTTGATTGCGGTTCAGACACCGGTTATCTCAATAACCGCGAGCATATTCGCCTTGCATCGATCGACACCCTTGTGGCATCGATCGACGCAGGGCGACGACAGGTAAATGTTCTGCAACTTTTCGGATTGTTTCAATTTGATTTATTTTCTCGCCGATCCTGAGCTTGATCACACTGGGGACAGTGTGGTTTAAGTGTGGGGGAGGAAGCTACTGACGCACGCTTTTGTTTTCTTAGTTTTTCAAATTTGTTTTATTGAGTCAAAACTTGTATGAAACTATGATTTTTCGAGGAAAATTTTCGCTTGAACAGGAACTAAGTGACCATTGGACAGACTTGCAGAGCCTCTATGACTGTTAGAAAACCCCATCACAGATCAACCTACTGAGGACACCCACATCACTTCAGGTATCAGAGGATCCTTTTACTGACTTCAATTTAATACTGACTTAGATTTCTCACCTAAGAGCTTGGTATACTCTGTGTCGGATTCCCTTGTTAGTTCTGACACAGCCTGTCAACCTATCCTATTTAGTTCCCTTCTCCCCTTCCAAATAAATAAAAAAAGATAATAAACTGAGGATGAGTTAGTAACTCCGAAGTGGTCATGGGAGTGGTAGAGACCCCTATTATCTCCTATGCGATCCATGGAATGTGTCCAAAGTACACCCCATAACGGGAAGAACACTGATAAAAAAAATAAAATGATACCCAATGTGGGAAAAATCAGTTGGAAGGGAAAGAGAAGAAAGGGACCAGAGAAAGATAGTATGGTGGTCTAGAGCTGATAAGGTAAGAATCCATGTGCCCTTTGATCGATACTCCTTAGGTGAGACCGCACTTAAATACTTGCAGAAGTCAGTATGGAGAATTTGAATGTGATTGTGGAGTTTACTTAGGACAGTTGCTAAGTGTGGGGGAAGTACATTGTGGTCTTGAGTTCTGCAGGAAAGTTTTCAGTGGCTTACTAAGTGAATGTGATTGTGAAAGTTCCTAGGACGAAATGAGTTTCTGTGTTTTCAAACTTCTTTTCTTATGCTTTGGTTCTTTACTTGCTTGAGGACAAGCAAGAGCTAAGTGTGGGGGAGTTGATATACCATGGATTTTAGGGTTTTTAACCATGGTATATGTGTTCTTTATCGAGTCTTTTACTATGTTTTAGAGTCTTTTCAGGTGTTTATTAGGTACAAGCACATTTGGAGCATATTTGGTGATTATAGCACTTTCTGGAGCTATTTGGAGTATTTGGCCGAGAGATAGACTTCACTGTCGATATTTCAGAGCTGCATCGATCGACACACTTGTGGCGTCGATCGTTGCATATGCGAGATAGGCCAAGACGACGGTTTAATGAAGAATGCTTATTTTGCAGAAAAGCCCAGATATTTACACAGAAGCCCAAAACGTGTTTTAGCTATTATATAAGGGTTTTTAAGCCATTGTTTAGGCTACGCTTTTATTAAGTTTTATTTTATTTCAGAGAGAGTTAGGGGCTGATCCTGCTCTCTCGAGAGAGAGGATTTTGAACCCCTGTTCTTTATTTGATTTGGTTTTCTATTCAAGATGTTTTCTGTCTCGATGAACATGTCTGAGTAGTTTACCTGTTAGGTTGAAGGATTCTCATTAGGGATTTCATGGAACTATAGTTTAAATCAATCTGTAGGGATTCATATTTGCTAGTTCTTTGTTTAGGTTGTTCTTAATGCTTAATCTGAAGTAGCTAATCAGAATTATGATGTTAGGTTGATTGATACAACGAGAGTTGGTTAATTAGCTAGAAAGAACCTAGATGAGCAATTCGATCTACTCGCAAAGAGATTTGGTTTAGGGGAATTGTGAACATATCAAACCTGATCATTAATGCTAGTTTAATCTGTTAGTAATTGCAAAGAGATTTGGATTGCTGCACTTAGACTTAGAGAATTCTCGCAACGAGAGTTGGTGAATTCTATATCCGTGTTTGAGTTCTAGAACAGTTATTGATTAGATCCTTATTGACTGATTGCTTGCGTTCCTGATTTCCTGAGAACTCCTGAAACCTAACGCTTCGCTTCCTTGCTCACAAACTCGCCTGCTACTGATTTACTTTTCTGCTTACTTTAGTTTCTCATTGCTTTCACCTAGTTTAATCTGATCGTTCTTAATCTATCGTTGACCGGAGTCCCTGTGGATTCGATACCCTAAGTACTACAACTACATCACTGTGCACTTGCAGTTAGAATAGGGTTAAAACTAGACCTATCAGTATAGTGGATTCTTTCAAATACCCATTCACCCTAATGACCAAGAAAAACGACATTTACATGTCCCTATGGCACCTTTGCATATCGAAGAATGTCATTTGGGTTGTGTAATGCTCCAGCAACCTTTCAAAGAAGCATGATGTCAATTTTTTCCGATCTGATTGAAGAAATGGTTGAAGTATTCATGGATCACTTTTCTGTGTATGGTTCTTCGTTTGCTGCTTGTTTGTCTAACTTGTGCAGGGTACTTCAGCGTTGTGAGGAGACAAACTTGGTACTAAACTGGGAGAAGTGCCACTTCATGGTCAAGGAAGGAATAGTGCTTGGGCACAAGATTTCAGAACGGGAGATTGAAGTGGACAAAGCCAAGATAGATGTGATGATGGGTTTGCAGCCACCAAACTCAGTCAAAGGCATAAGGAGCTTTTTGGGTCATGCAGGTTTCTAACGCCGGTTCATCATGGACTTTTCAAAGATCGCAAGGCCTTTAACAAGGCTGCTGTGCAAGGAGACGGCATTCATTTTCGATGAAGAGTGCCTAGAAGCATTCAACAAGATCAAGAATGCACTTGTGAGTGCACCAATAGTTCAAGCTCCAAACTGGGACCTCTCCTTTGAGATTATGTGCGATGCCATCGACTATGCAGTTGGAGCGGTCTTGGGGCAAAGGATGGACAAAAAGCTTCATGTCATTTATTATGCAAGCAAGACCCTAGATGATGCTCAAACCCGATATGCAACCACAGAGAAGGAGCTTTTGGCAGATGTATTTGCATTTGACAAGTTCCGATCATATTTGGTGGGATCGAAAGTGGTGGTATATATAGATCATGCAGCATTGAGGCACTTGTTGGCTAAGAAGGATGCTAAACCAAGGTTGTTGAGATGGATACTTCAACTCCAGGAATTTGACCTTGAGATACAAGACAAGAAAGGCATTGAGAATGGAGTGGCTGATCACTTGTCAAGACTGAGGATTGACGAGCAAGTACCAATATATGATTCTCTACCGGAAGAACAACTTCTAATGATTAGGAGCTTGAGAGAAGGGTACAACACAGTCTTGAAGATGGAGGAAGTGAAAAGCTTAAAAGAAGAACAGTTACCATGGTATGCAGATTTCGTCAACTACCTAGCATGTGAAAGAGAGCCACCCAACCTCAACAGCTACCACAGAAAGAAGTTCTACAGGGATGTCACTCAGTACTATTGGGATGAGCCATACTTGTTCAAAAAATGTTCAGACGGACTCTACAGGAAATGCGTCCCAGAGGAAGAGATGGAAGGAATCTTGTATCACTGCCATGGCTCAGAGTATGGGGGACACAACGCCTCATTCAAAACCGCTACAAAAGTGCTACACTCAGGTTTTTGGTGGCCCAGCCTGTTCAAGGATGCTCACGGATATGTGACAAGATGTGATGTCTGCCAAAGGAAGGGCAACATTGGAAGGAGGAACGAGATGCCACAAAACCCGATACTAGAAGTTGAGGTATTCGATGTGTGGGGAATTGACTTCATGGGACATTTCCCATCCTCTTATGGGAATCAGTACATTCTAGTAGCGGTGGACTATGTGTCGAAATGGGTAGAAGCCATTGTAAGTCCTACAAATTATGCAAAGGTAGTTATCAAGCTATTTAAATCAATCATATTTCCCAAGTTTGGCATCCCAAGAGTTGTGATCAGTGATGGAGGAACTCACTTCATCAATAAAGTGTTTGAAAGTCTTCTTAGGAAGTATGGAATGAAACACAAGATAGCAACACCTTACCATCCTCAGACCAGCGGACAAGTGGATGTTTCAAACCGGAAAATCAAGGCTATACTGGAGAAGACTGTTGGGAACTCAAGAAAAGACTGGGCGAAGAAACTTGATGATGCTCTTTGGGCATACATGACTGCCTTCAAGACACCTATTGGCACAACACCTTTCAATTTGTTGTATGGGAAGTCATGTCATCTACCAGTCGAGTTGGAATACAAGGCAATGTGGGCCATTAAGCTTCTGAACTTCGACACAAAGACTGCAGCAGAAAAGCGCCTCATTCAACTCCATGAGCTTGACGAAATCCGACTTGATGCTTATTAGAGCTCGAAGATTTATAAAGAAAGAACTAAGGCATTTCATGACAAGAAGATAGTCAAGAAAGAGTTCAAAGCAGGAGATCAAGTACTGCTGTACAATTCCCGGCTGAGACTATTCTCTGGGAAACTCAAATCAAGATGGTCAGGCCCATTCTCGATCAAAGAGGTAAGGCCCTACGAAGCCATCGTTCTTCTCAAAAAGGATGGAAGTGAGTTCACTGTGAACGGACAAAGGCTCAAGATCTACTCAGCATCAAACCCCGTGGAAGAGGAGGTAACGATTCTTCTCATGGAACCAACCCCAACCTGAGAAAGCAAGACAGTCAAGCTCGAGACTTAAAACAAGCGCGCTTGGGAGGCATTCCCATGTTATCCTTTGTATATACTGTGTGAATTTTCTTTAATTTGATTTGATTGTGTGTGTTTGGATGATTTGATGTGTGCTTTTAGCTGTTTTTGTGTGTTTGAAGCATAGGAGAAGAAGCCGGAAAAGAAACGGGAGGAGACGCATCAAGGAAAAAGGAAGGACGAGAAATGAAAGCCACAGTGGCATGGCACAGCGAGGGCTGTATGCCGTTGTGGTGGAGAATGAGAGGCGAGATTTTACACAGCGCCATGCGCAGCGGCATGCCAAGCCGCTGCGTGAAAAAAAGAAGAGAAAAAAGACTCCACAGCGGCATAGTGCAGCGGCATGCTTATGCCGCTGCGGAGGAACCAGCGGGACAAGAATTATGGCAGCGGCATGCGCAGCGGCATGCCAAGCCGCTGCAGGTAAGTAGACTCCACAGCGGCATTGCACAACGAGGGCTGTATGCCGCTGTGGGTCGATTTTTTCCTAATAAGAATCGGGAACCCTTCTTCTTCCTCACTTCCATACTTTTTTCAAAAACACCATTTTCGGCCAAAAATCGCAACTCTTTCAAAACTCAACCATTTTCACCAATTTTGGTCTCTAAACTCGCGATTTCTTTCACATATATCATCTAGTAGCATCAAATTCAACAAAATCAAGCTAAGGTATGAAAAATCGAGCCCTATTCATGAAAAAATTTCGATTTCGATTTAGGGAGATTTGAAGCACTGAACTTGTTTATTTGATGATCCTAGGCATACCCATACCATTAATTAGAAGAATCCATGGTTAGATTGAGCTAAATTGAAAAATCAAATCCTAGGGTTCTTGAGAATTTTTTTTTTTTTTGGAAATTGGGGAAAATGAATTTTGATGGTTCCTAAGGCGTTGTTAGGTTGTTTAGAGCATACTTTGCAAAAGGAATGGTATCAAATTCATCATGCATTGGAATTTATAGAGTGAAAGGAGTTGTTTATAAAGAAAAAGATGGAAATTGTGGATTGTGAGGTTTAAATGATTTTGAAACTTGATCATTGTCTGGGGTTTAAAGGAATTAATGTTGCATAGCTTGAATGATGTAATGCTAAACTTTAGACATGATTAAAGTTTTGATTGGGAAAGAATTGATGCTGTTCCATGTGTTTGTGCAGATGGTGAGAACAGGTGGGCGAATTGAAGAAGAACAACCGGCACAAACACACCGGCCAGGAAAAGCACCAGCTCTGCCTGAAGATGATGAAGATGAAAGAATATACTTCTCAGGCATTAGTGATGATGAGGATGTACCGGAGCCACCACCTGCTAAGAAAGGAAAAAGCCAGGAAACCGGCAGCTAGGAAGCCTAGGAAGAAGAAGAAGAAGAAGAAAGGGGTATACTACACGATGGGACAGATTAGAGCAAAGATCGGTGGGTATGCTTGGATGGCCACAAGGTTCGGGGAACCAAAATCTGCAAGAAGCTGGGCATATACGACCATGTCATGGGTATTCTGAGGAACCTCAGCCTGGAGAGGCTAATGACGGAGTCCTATCCCGTCTACCACACGCCATGCCATCAGTTCTTTTTCACTCTGCAGGTAGAGGAGTTTGAGGATGGACCAACTGAGGCTGAAGGTTTCGGGTGCATTATATTTGTCTACGGCAGTAGGAAGTACAGGGTGGGATTCAGGCAGCTGCACGATATACTCGGGTCAGGGATGCATAGAACAGTAGGCTGCCGAGCTTACCTGAACTACCCCCAGTTATGTGGAGTACTATTTCCCGAACAGCCTACAAGACCGGGGAAATGAAGAATTCCGACATCGCCCACCCATCCATCATATATGTGGAGAAGCTGCTGGCCAACACCATTTCACCAGACGAGAAAACAACAAGGTGTTGGAGGAAGGTTTGAGATTCTTAGCCATTGGACTGCATACAGTGATAGGAGGTTGGGAACTGCCAGAGATAAACAACTACGACTACGAGGAGCTGGGAGTAGTAGCTTTCTTCTTCAGAAGGCTGTTGGCTATGAGGAGATTGGCGATGAGATCTAAGGACAGGACGCCAGTATTCAGGTTTGGGAGTCTGCTAACTCCGATATTTCAGGCGGTGGGCATCCCTCTGGCTCAGGGAACTGCAGATTTCCTCGTCGAGTTACCGCAGGAAGGGACAGAGGGATTGTCGGAGGACCTGGAATGGATGCTCTACGTCGATGGTTCCTCATTAAAACAGGGTTCAGGAGTAGGGATCCGCCTGACCTCGCCAACTGGAGAAATTTTGGAACAATCTTTTCGTTTAACCTTCCACGCTTCAAACAACGAAGCGGAATACGAAGCCCTTATAGCCGGATTGAGACTAGTACACGCGTTGAAAATCCAAAACGTACAAGCATTCTGCGATTCGCAACTGGTCGCAAGTCAGTACAGCGGAGAATACGAGACAAGGGACGAATGAATGGAAGCCTATCTAAAGGTCGTCCAAGACCTGGTGAAGCCACTCAAAAGTTTTGAACTGAAACGCATCCCTCGAGGAGAGAATGCACCCGCCGACGCATTGGCAGCGCTGGCCTCTACATCGGAACCAAGTTTGAAACGAATCATCCCGGTGGAGTTTATCGAGAATCCCAATATCAAAAAATTTAGCGACGGTCAATCTGGCTTATCTACCAGAAGAAGAAGATGAAAATCTGACGAAAGTGGACGAAGCCGAAACAGAAGTGCGAGCCAACAGAGAATATGGTTGCGACAAGAAATGGATAGAGACGATCCGTTCATACATAGCAAACGGCGAGCTACCCGAAGAGAAGTGGGCAGTACGCAAAATCAAGGTACAGGCTGCTCGCTATGTTCTGATGGATGGGAAAATATATAAATGGAAATTATCCGGCCCCCTAATATCGTGTATCGAGGGCGACGAAGCAAAACGAGTTATGGAAGAAATCCACAATGGTTCCTGCGGAAACCACTCTGGAGGGAGAGCTCTAGCAATAAAGATCAAGCGACAAGGTTACTTTTGCCAACAATGGTGAAAGACTGCGAAAAGTTTTCCCAAAAGTGTGAGAAATGCCAAAGACACGCTCCGACTATCCGACAGCCGTCCGAGCTATTGTCATCTATTTCAGCACCATACCCGTTCATGCGATGGTCGATGGACATCATAGGACCTCTTCATCAATCAAAACAAAAACGATTTCTCCTCGTCCTGACTGATTACTTCTCAAAATGGATCGAAGCCAAGTCATACGCTAGTGTCAAAGACGCCCAAGTTGAAAACTTCGTCTGGAAGAATATCATATGTCGGCATGGAGTACCATACGAGATCGTCACAGACAACAGTTCGCAGTTTATCTCAACGCGCTTCGAAGCTTTTTGCGAAAAGTGGAAGATACGATTACAGAAATCAACGCCGCGATACCCCCAAGGGAACGGACAGGCCAAAGCAGCTAACAAAACAGTTCTCGACGGTTTGAAAAAACGGCTCAACGAAAAGAAAGGGCGATGGGCGAATGAGCTAGAAGGAGTTTTATGGTCACACCGAACAACTCCTAGATGAGCGACGGGCGAAACACCATTCGCGCTGGTTTATGGATCAGAATGCGTGATCCCAGCCGAAATTCAAGTACCAGGGATACGTCGCGAACTACTCCCTATACAGATAGGTTTAAACCATTCAATGCTTCTCGACGAACTGGACCTAATTGACGAAAAACGCGATAAAACATTAGTCAGCATCCAAAACTACCAACAGGCAGCCGCAAGATACTACAACTCAAACGTACGGAGTAGAAGATTCCGCGAAGGTGATCTGGTCCTGCGAAAAGTTTTCCAAAACACTGTCGAACGAAATGCAGGCAAACTAGGAGCAAAGTGGGAAGGACCTTACAAAATCACAAAAGTTGTCCGACCAGGAGCTTATGAACTAACAAACATGGACGACATCAAGGTTCCTAGAAGCTGGAATGCGATGCATCTAAAGAAATACTATCATTAAGTCAGTACTTCAAACGTGTTGAACTACGGGGCGGCTTGATCCCCAGAAGGGGTACGTAGGCAGCCGATTTTCGTGATCGGTTCAGCTGTCCCCCCTCTCAAAAAGGGGGGGGGGGAGTGGGTCCGTATATATCTATACTCCCATAAAAAAAAAATTAGAACTTGTTTCGGATCTTGCTCGGGACAAAACGAATCGGATCCGAGACTCAGCTATCTCGGAAATCCGAGCTGAAACGAATCGGATCCGAGACTCAGCCATCTCGGAAATCCGAGCTAAAACATATCGGATCCAAGACTCAGCCATCTCGGAAATCCGAGCTAAGACAAATCAGCTCCGAGGCCCGGCCATCTCGGAACCCAAGCTGAACGTTCCCTGGAAATTGTTGCAGATCACGGAAACTCGACTGTCCCGCCTAGCCAGGTATTAAAATGAACTCCCCTCTTTACTTTGGTACCATTTAAGTTAAGATGAAAATTAGGATACGAGCGTAGAACCAGCTTACTAGTTAATTACATGCATACAAGTTAGAAAAAATTTACCTCGTCCGCTGACGGCCACAGCGGACGAACTCTTATATCCTTCACGGATATAAGCCAACACATCCAACATGGATTAAGGCTCTATTACATCCAACAACGGATAAAAGCGCGCTATGTATGTTTATTATCGTCAAAGGGAACGTAAGTCGAAAGGTTGACATAAGATCCCGAATACGGGTTGTCGACAGGTCTTCAAATCCGCCGCACCAGTACTGGAGACGATAATAGACCCCCAGAAAAACCAAACCCAGCATAACGCTATCCAGCACGCTGGTAAAATGACGTTATAGCCAAGTTTATCTTGGCTCGGTATCTTTGAAAGGTGGTCCTGCGGATACCGACTCATTTTCGAAAAACAAGGAACGCAAGACAACAGTCTCGCGGAGAATCGGAATCGAAAATCCAAAACCCAGTAAAATGCGATACGCTGGTCTCGACAACGTCATTACTAAACATACGACTGGCTTGGGAATGTAAGACGGCAAACCCCGCACTAGTACCAAAAGGCGGATCGTAAAAACCTCTCTAAACCCAGTAAAACGCTTCCGAGCACGCAGGTCTAATTCATTCCTTACAAACCCGGCAAAAGCCTAGCCAAACAATTCCAAACACGCCAATCTATCATCGCAAATTCGCGAGAAAGGGACACTTTTCTCGGGTTGCAAACGAAAAATGATTGATCGACTTTTTCGGACTCAATCCCGATGACTGACATTTCCAGACATATCGAAACATATCAAACTGAAAAACAAAGCAGTTTATTACAAATGGTCCATAGGATCACAAAGATGGAATGACCAACCATTCCGGAAACAACGACAAAAGCGACAAGCACAAACAAACAAGATCTTTCAGAGATAAGAGCCATAGGCATTGAAAGCACCAACATATTCAGCATCATCAGCGAAAGCCGAGTCCCATTGAAGCGACCCGCCAGATTCTCCTGAGAAAGGAGAAAGATTAAGACAAGTCTCCGCCTCAATCATCAACCGATAGTACTCAGGAACATCATTCGCCAGAAGAGCGGCCCTTGTAATCTCAAGCTGCTCCGCCTCGGCCTCAAAGGCAGGAGGATCCTGCGCTTTCAACGCAGCGATCATTTCAAGATTGCTATTCGTCTCTACAAAGTCGCAATGCTTCTTCTTAGCCGCGGAAAGTTTAGCAAAGATATCACGAAGCTTCTTGAAACGAGACGAAAACTTGTCAAAAACTCCCTTCCTCCCCTTCTTGGTCGCCTCCATCAAAGCAGCATCACGAGAAGAATTTTCTTCTGTAAGTTTCAACCTTAGAGCTTCGGTCTCGGCGAGGGCCTTGGCCTTCTCCTCATCAATAGATCGCCGCGCCGCTTCAAACTCGGCCGCCTGCGAGTCACGAGCGGTCCTCAGTTCCGATAGGGAAGACTCCAGCTTCTGACTGTCAGCCAAGTGTTTGCGGAACAGCTCTTGAGCTCCACGGATCTCTCTCTCAGGCTCAGCGGCGTGCTTATTCACCGATGCCCAGGCCTAAAGAAACAAAGGGAACATTTCAGAAAAAGAATCACCCTGGTCGACAAATTTTTTTAAAAAACGTTTACCTTCAAGAAATCCTGACCGGCATGAACGAGCGAAGACCTGCAGGACATATCCTCATACCGGATCGGAACGTCCCCCGCATGCCAAACTCCTGAACAAAACTCCGTGACGTCGGCCACGTTATCATAAACAGGACCCTTGAACTTCGAACTACTGGTAGTAGACTTTGGCGTGGGCTGAGGAACTTCGGTCTCAACCGCCTTCCTAGCCCTTTTCTTCTTTTTCCCAGAAGAAGGTTTCTGAGCCGCCAAACCCACGACTACGCTCCTAGGCTGACGATGAGCATCGAGATTTTGATCGTCTCCTGGTCCTTCGGAAGCCGCAGGAACCTCCTGGTGAAGGGGCAAACCGGGCACAAACTCCTGTCCCTCTCCAACCATCTCGGACGCTTTTCCTTCGCTCCTCCGTATTTTCTCTTCTGCCTCCGCTCTCCGCCTAGCTTTCACAAGTTCACGCTGAGATAACAGAAGGGGTGCACTCTGGAATGACCTCGTCCGAAACTCTACCAAAGATCTAGAGAGAGATTGGAGAGATGAAACTTGCAGGATCTAGAGAGAGTGAGCGAATGAAGAAGTGAACGGGAGAAGTAGGATACTTATAGATGCCTCACCGAAGAGAAATAAGGATAAGATGGTAACTTCACAAGTTTTCTCGAAAACGACTTCGGAATTCTCAAACTAACGGATAGCAAAACCGGTCGCAACCAGACAAGTCAAATCCTCCGAGTACCAGAGAAGTGAAGAAGGGAGAGATGAATATTATATAGGATTCACTAAGGCAAGAAAGTTTCGAAATGATTGCCTTTTACTCATATTGTCGCAAGCATGCCCTCACTCGAGTTGTCACAAGCATGCCCTTACTCATGTTGTCACAAGCATTCGCGAGGAATCATGGCAAAAACACTCCATGAGTAGGCGTGGTACCAAAAGACTTTGACCTCAAGGAAATGGATACAACCGGAAGACGATACCAACAGACGAAATCTTTTCGGACAATTCTTTTCGCCTCGAAATAAACGAAATAACCTCGTCATCACCCCATGCGGATATAACGAGCTGGGGGGCTAACTGTTGAGGTCAAAAACCTCCTCGACGAAAATAATAACCGAGAGATAGGATTGAATAGCCAGAGACAAACAAATGTTCATCAAACGTCTAATGTTTCGTGTAAAGGGAAAAATCGTACGAAACATCGACGATTTATCGGAAGAATGATGTCGGAAAATAGACGAAACCACGGTTGGACAAATCCACTTTCCAACAAGAGTTACGGATCAACGAAACATCCGAACAGGGCAAAGTACGAGCAGAACCAGCTCGGAAAATCAAGCTGAACCATTTTGGACTTTCCGAGATAAACCATCTCGGATTTCCGATGAAACCATCTCGGAAATTCCGAGATGAAACAATCTCGGATTTCCGAGATGAACCATCTCGGATCCGAGATGAACTATCTCGGAAATTCCGAGATGAACCACCTCGGATTTCCGAGATGAACCACCTCGGATTTCCGAGATGAACCATCTCGGAAATTCCAAGATGGCTCAGATTTCCCATCTCGGATTTCCGAAGATGAACCATCTCGGAAATTCCGAGATGAACCATCTCGGATTTCCGAGATGAAACCATCTCGGAATTCCGAGATGAAGATTTCCGAGATGAACCATCTCGGAATTTCCGAGATGAAACCATCTCGGATTTCTGAGATGAACCATCTCGGAAATTCCGAGATGAAACCATCTCGGATTTCCGAGATGAACCATCTCGGAAATTCCGAGATGAACCTCCTCGGAATTCCGAGATGAACCATCTCGGAATTTCCGAGATGGTTCTTCTCGGAAATCCGAGATGAACCTCCTCGGAATTCCGAGATAAACCATCTCGGATTTTCCGAGATGAACCAGGTTGGATTTTCCGAGATGAATTATCCGAATGGATCACTGAACATTTGCCGATGCGCATAATTTGTCGCAACACTTTCCTTCGGAAAGCCCAAACTCTCTCGGACCAATGATTTGGGCTAATGGATCGACATCAAGGAAAGTGGGAACTTGGACCTAAGCATACGACAAACTTTAACGGACTCGGAACATCCCAAATTTCGGCCCATCCAGAAGATAAGTTAGGCCTCAGAAAGACGAAAGAAGATAGAGATAAAAGGAAGAGATATCGATGAGCCGAAAGGGGAATCTAAGGGAGAAATGTAAATCTTAACGGAAAAAAGAAAGAGATAACAACAGGAAGATTTCCGTAAATCTGATGGAAATATTCTCAAGGACCGACTTTCCGCAGCTATAAAAGAAGATAGCGGCCATACGATCAAACCAGAGCGAAAAACCCTAAGACTTAGACTTAAGAGCTTTTGAGTTTTCTTTTACACGTTTCGAGCGTTCTTTTGTTCTTTTCCGATTCCTTTACCTTCTTTCCGATCTTTGTATTCTTTTCAATTTTAATCAATAAAAATCCTCCGGGTTTGCTAGTTTCGTGGTTATCCTTGGAAGTTTATGTTCCCTAAAAAGTCTAGCTTTACAAGTTTTGACCGTGTGAGTTTCGACTCTCACAACAAATTATCAAGAAAATGTATCAACAATTTTCCAACAAATATTTTATCAGGAGTTTCCCATGAAATAGCGATCGAGTTTGTTGAATATTAATCACGAACTACCAATGAATTTTGAGCAAAATATTTGACGGAAGTTTTTGATAACATGTTTTTTGGAAATTTGTTGATACATTTTCTTGATAATTTATGGGAAACTCCATTGTAGTTTCCAATAAAATTCCAATAATTAATATATCAGAAATGTCTGACGAATTGGCGATAAAATTGTTTTTGGAAACGTTCCCGACAAAATCCGATAAATTCAAGTTTCCAACGATCATATTCCAACAAATATATATTCTGTTGGAAATTTGTTGAAAACATATATTTTCTACGAATTACTGACTAATATGTTTGTTGGAATACACTTCTTTCCATGTAATGAAAGGGAATGGGCATCTAGGATTAAAATCATTCGGAAATGGATAACCAATGTTTTTGCACATGGTCTATAATGTCATGTTATCCTCTGTGATGAACATGTATACTTGATTAACAAAAATAAAATATGAAAGCACAATTTTAAATTTATTTATATTTTTCTTTAATTTATATATTTATGGAGCTTCAAGACCTCGTGAGTTCTCAACAGATGAATATAATTACATCTTTCTTCAGGTAAAGTAAGATTTTTCACAATCTACATTTATAAAACATGTCATTCTTCATTTTTTTTATTTTTTATCAAACTGTCTTTAATTAAAACAGGCCACTGAGAGAGATGGACAAAGATATCCTTATGGAGTTGGAAGCTTTAAAGAGAATATTTTAATGGCAAGCGCAAGCATCCAGGAGACTCTTCAGTATTTGTGGTCCTGCAAGAGAAACTGAAGGAAGCTCAACGTAAAATCGAGGAGTAGGCTGCCAGTGAACTTGATCACGCTCAAGTTGCGACTGAGCAAAAGGAAAAGATCAAGAACTTTTCCATGGTAGAAAATGATCTGCAACTAAGTGATTTGTAGTTTATGGACTTCATGGTGACTCAAAAGGCTGCAGCAAACACCAAGCAACTTACCCTAACGGGTACAACTTCAACGGCATCTGCTTCGTAGGTTGCTTATCATTGTCTCTACCGAACTAATAAATTTTTTTTTTGTATGATTATGTAGATAATCGTTTGTGTATATATGCTACATATAAGTATTTAGGTTATCTATGAAATTTTGAACCAAATGTCTTTGAAATTTCATGTATCATTCAAATTACAAAGTGTCATCTATTGCCAAATCATAAATTTGACAAATGAAATGATACTAAATTATTATTTTCGAATAAAATAGTAAGTAAATAGACATCAATTTATCGTACAATGGTTACAAAGTAGTGGCACAATCATTATCCAATCGTATTTGGATGTCCTTATTAGTCATTGCACAGTTGTTAAGTTAGTCATTATACAATTGTCAAATAATACCATATAAAAAACAAAGTTGTGACTATATTAGACACTAAGATAGTAGTCGCCAAGTAGTGGTAGAATCATTACCATAATCATATCTAGATGTTCTGTTTAGTCGCTGCATAGTCGTTAAATTAGTCATTTAACAGTCACCAAGTAGTGGCTAAATATTTACCAAAATCACTTCTGGATGTTCCTGCTAATAGATGTATAGTCTTTAAATTAGTAAATACAAAGTCGCCAAATAGACACCATATATTTGGACTAAGTTGGGACTATTATACAATCACATAATAATTGCCAAGTACGGCCAAATCATTTTCATAATTGTGTATGGATGTTCCGATTAGCCGTTGTATAGTCATTAAAATAGTCATTACCCAGTCGCTACTTAGTCGCCACTTTTGAAGACTACGTTGTGACTATATTATATAGTCATATATTAGTCGTCCATGGGTCACCTAGTTTAACGACTGTTTGATGACAACATTTATTCGGCTGCAGCTGGACTCTCTCATTAGTCGCACAATTGTGGTCACTATAGTCGCAAATTAGTCAATATATTTTTTGACTATGCTACATCTAGGTTACAACTACATTTTTAGTCGTAAAAATAGTCTTAAATTACCAGCTATATTTACAACTACCAGATTTAGTCGTTATTTAGTCGTAAAACCTTGTTTAACAACTATTTTTCGACAAAAGGTGCAGTCACAAAAACGAGATTTACTTGTAGTGGGAGAAAAAGTACTTATTGAACTTTCAACTCATAGATTCTTAGAAATCTACTTAATCATGATTACACATGATTGACTTTACATAAGCATGCTTAAACTAGTCATGGGAAAACTTATTATTGAACATGATTTTGTAATCAATAAGTTTTTGCGGAAAAGCTAAAAGCTTTCTATAGCTAGACGGCTTGGAAACTTTATCAAAATATGCCTAGGAAGCCTCTTACCGCTAACTAGCTAGCTAGTTTCACTAAAAATCTTTCGACGACTTTTGACGGAAATGTTTTACCAATTTTCGTTGAATTTTTTTTTCTCGTAAAAACAAAGTCATAACGCTAACATGATTTTGACCCCAAAAAAAAAAAAACGCTAACATGATATCTTCCTGTCGCAGCTAGGAAATTGTTGAAACATAAGGCATGCTAAGAAAAAGTTACGTACATCGATTTCCTCTTGACTACTTAAAGCTCTTCATCATTGAACTCGAGTTTGACGAGTTAGGGGCTTACTGTTGTAGTAAAAACTCACCGCAGCGAAATCAATATCCAAATTTTATCCAAGTACAAACATAAGACAAAAATGACTCGTATACGATCAAGAATACCCACGATCAACTCATATACCATTGTTTTACCCAGGTTCAATCTCACTCCACAAGTGTTTTGCTCAGACAACGGGCAGCAATTCCTCACCATCGTGTGCATGCGAAAATTGCTCGACAAAAGAATATGCTCGGCGATGTTTTGCTTGGAAGCTTTGTTTGTGACTCACCCGCAATTACGATCAATCTTGCTCGACAGTCACCGCGAATCCTGCTCTGCGATTGCATATTCTTCTCACCATACTATCTTCTCGGACGATCGCGTGCGTTCTGCTCGGTGATCGCATAAGTCCTGCTTGGAAAATGTATGTTCTGCTCGGCAGCTTCCTCTCTTTTGCGACACTCCCACAACTGTGGTTGATATTTCTCGGAAGTCACGGTAAAACCTGCTCGATGATCAGAACATGTCCTGCTCGATGGATTATCGTCTCGGATGATTGCTTAAGTCTTGCTAAGAAAATCATGCTTAGCAGCATGATTTCACTCGTGATCACTCTCGAACACGATCTCTTGCATAATGCGCAAGTTTATGCTCGACATCGTCGCATCAACGTCCTGCTAGGTATCGTCGGATCGTCTTCCCACATGGTATCGTTGCATTATCGTCCTGCTTGGCATCATCATCCTGCTCAGATAAAAACACGGCTCACAATCGATGACGAGCAGAACGCGTCAGATCAGAATAGAGCATCGATCAACACTTTCGATGTATTTGAAAATGCTAGGAAAACTGATGAAAAGACCTTTAGCTCGTCGATATTTTCCCTCCAAATGTGTGATCGAGCAGTATGCATCTTTGTATAAGTAATTCATACAAGCTCGTATATTAAAAATAACTCAAACTCACTAACCGTTGATGATCCGAGCACTACAAGAAAAGGGTTTTTCTTAGCGGCTAAATATGCTATCTAAAGATACCATAGCGTTTTTACAAGCGCTGAATCATTGTCCTTCATAGTAGGTCGGACACATTAGATAGCGGTTTTTTGTAGTGGTATCGTATTGTCTTATAAAATAAAAGTAATTAAATATGATTTAGTATCTTAGTTGTTTTGCTATTATTTTATTATTAGCAGCGTTCCTATATTTGTTATGTTTAATATTACTATAGCAGTTATATAAGTGTAATTGTTTCTGAGTATTGTTTTTAAATTTGTTACAATATCAAATTTATTATAAATTACTATTTTGTATAATGCTGGATTTAGAGATAATATTAAAAACATAGGTTAATTAGTTGCACAAAGACAAAAACATAGGTTCAACATAGATTACTAAGTGTCACAAAGACACAAACATATTACACAATAAGAGAAGTAGTTCAAAGTAACACTCAAATGTCTCACAATCGTCTCAGATGAAAACAAGTTTTTCATTTGGCCAAGCCACTGTGCTCCTACTGCATCAGCTATGAATTCAACTTCAAAGTTTGGTCTCCACATTCATGCACCATCAAATTTTGAAACCTCTACCCAGACCTTAGAAGCATTGGGACCTAAAGGGACGTAATGAATCTTGTTGGCTGGATCAGTTGAAAAGACACGACCTATTGCAACTGTTTGTCCAGAGTTATCACAGTCCAAGAGAACGCACTTCTGTTTACCACCCTTGCACCATTGCTGGGACTACGACTCTAAAACCAAAAAATGATAAAACACATTCATCACAATGTGATCATCGCAATATCAACAAATCCAAGACAACACACACATATATATATATATATATAATATTCTCAGTCTCATTTGAACATCTGCCAACACTAACTATCGCCTGAGTGGATTTCCTAGATGATTCATCCTATGAAGATTGATCAGGTAGTCGTAACCTATCAATAGGCAATGCAATGGTCGCATGTAGTGCATCACCCATTTTTTTACATTGCTGGCCTAGTCTCCATATGAAAGCATCATTTTTAAAACCAGTTCAACTTTAACAACTGCAACATTCAGTCCAAGCGGAATATCGGTTGGCCAAGTAGAAAGGTTCAGATGACAACATTTTACCCTCAGCAATCAATTCTTCTTATACATTCCAGTAATCAAAGATTTGAACTCTTCCTATTGACTCATTCGTAGCCTTATAATTTATGCAAAATATATACACAATATATATTAGTAATCTAGTTAATGTGAATATGATCGGAAAACTAACTCACTATCATCACCTCTGATCCAACATGTAAGCATGTTGTGAATGGTTAATGTCATCGTCCAAGATTAACTTATCAGATGGCCATGCAATTTTAACTCCTACGGCCTGATCAAGTGAGCCATTGGTTGCAGGGTCTCCAAACATATGCTCCTACGACTGATACGGACTTCACAATTACAGCAGCTGCATTAGGACCAAAGGGAATTCGACTGCAGGTTCAGAAGAGCATAACTCCCCTTCACCAACAACCACATAGTCATTCGAAAACACATCCAGTATCTGGCACCTAATTTCTCTCTTGCTAACATCGCTTAACTCAGATCTAGAAACACCATCACCTTGCATCTAACAAGTTTATCAGGCTAAAAAAACATATAAGTTATTTAAAAAAATAATTGAACATAATGAAACAACAAAATTCAAAAGAATTTACCTTTTTACCAGATAAGTCACTAACGACATTTTGAAAAGTTTCAAGCTTGCATAGTAATTCTGCTTGAGTAGATTCTGGACATGTGAGTCTCTAGCCTATAAGAATGCCATTTTAGTAACCTTAGCCCCTCGGCCCATCCCCCTGAGTCTTCCTGGTTGGTCTTTTCCTAGAAGCTGACTCACAACATCTTCTCTTATATTATCCACAGAAGTGGAGTCCATTTCAATATCAATTGTCTTGATCTTCTCCTGCAATCAAGCACAACAGACTCAAAATGTGCACATTACTTTATAACAAATATAAGAACAAAATGTATTACTTAAGACAAATCTTACAATTTTTTCTGTGAATTCTTCCCTCACGGGTCTCCCATAAGAGTGAGTATGGCCAGCTACCTAAATCATTGTTCTAGTAACTTTCTTAGGATCAATGCTGTTTATTATGTAAGTTCAAGAAATAGTTGATAATAAAATAAAAAATACTGCTGCAGACTAACCAATATAATACACAGACAAACATACCATCACATGAGCTAGTCGGATCATTCCTTTGGGGATTGTGGTGTGAGGAATTTTAACCTTCCTAAGTTGCATGTATTTGTTGCTTTGTTCCTATTGACCTTTAACGGGTAAAGACACTAGATTGCAATAACTTTTGTGTATCTTTGACATGTCGAGTACAATGGCGTTTCTGCATCATCTAACTTCCTCCTAAACTCAACTTCTTCTGGATGGTTAGTACCCTCAAACTCTTCTTCATTCTGCTTATGTGATTGTTGATTGCCTTCACTCGCAATATTAGCTGTCCGTAGCAACTCATAAGCCTCATATTCATACGTGTGAGCATCACTTGTCTGATCATCCCTCGTATCCTCATGTTTACTCCAATACTTACATCTCCTGTACTTCTGATCCATCCCTTTGATCACTCGATGCTTGAGAATTGTCATTGATTGCAGAAATTACGGAAATCAATACAAGGACAAAACATTTCTGCTGGATGACCCAAATGTCTTGCTGAATCAGACACAAAGTCAGATTCTCCTTGCTCATAGTCAACGCTATCCCTATTGATAGAAAGCAAGAAATAAAAATTCAGAACCATAAATCATGAAACGAAATTAGTAAAGATGTTTGAAGACAATCAAGATAGTACCTTGGTAACTAGACCCAAGCTTTATCCATGTTACAAAAGCTCCGACCAAATGCACATACTATTACCAGAGACTAGCCTTTTAAGCCATAACAAAAACATAGAACTCTATCTAATATAAGTACACAATTTGAGTGATTTTACCTGATAGAGTATCTTTTCTTATGGTTAAATCGAGCTACAAAAAAAAGCAAAGATATCAATCGATTAAACTCACAAAAACACGTAAGTTAACAAGATTTACACGAATCAATTCAACATGCAACATGAGCAATGGTATAAATCGATTCAACATGCAACATGCAACATTACAAAAGAGTAAACACGACTGAGACGAATGAGAGATCTACCCTACGGAATATCGAAGGGGATAAGTTTATGATTTGTGGGGGCGATATTATTAGTAAATTAGGATAATGTTTTGGCTCCAATTAAAATTTTCAGAGTTTCACGAAAAATTTGTGTTCCCGCCTAATTGAAGATCTACTATATCATGGACACAATGCTACGATAGAGCTGTGATTTAGGATATAGGGTTTAGTTTAGGTTTTAGGGTTTAACTTTGACGGTTTGTAACCTATCTGTTTATGTCCATATATGATTATGTTATTTAATGATGAAAGTTTAAATCCCGTTTTCGTAAAATCTCGTTTGATCTAACATAATTGTTAAGACGTGTTTACAATTTTTCGGTACATTAGGATCTAACTAAATCCTTAGCTTCTTATATATTAAATCCCGACTAATTAACCCAACAAGAATTCGGAAATCGATCGGTTTATTTTGTTCAGTACATATTTTCACTGAATCATTACTTTTGTAATTCGGATTATCGGTCATAAATGGGTACCCGCTTGAAAATCACTTGAAACCATTTAATAAAATGACTTAAATGGCTAAAACATTAACACATGTATCTTAAAATAGACGAGATCATTTCATACTCGAGACTGCTCATTTCATATACGAGATCCGTTAAGGCCTTTTTAAATAAGGGTCATTCTAACATATATATTGCCATTATCGTTTACTTTTGGCTGTGTTTTGAATTTATTTTATACTCAGTTTTTTTTTTTCAATTTTCTTTTTGGCTTTGTAATACTTTGACAATAAACAACAAAATTTCTATTAATACAGCCAAAAATCCAATTTGATTAATAACCGACTAAAAACAAATTCTTTCATACATAAATTATGTCACAATCATTTTGGTAAAGGCCCAATTTTTGCATTTCCATCTTCAGCAACTTCCTTATTGTATCTTCTGGTAGGACATTTCATTGCTACATACTAACTCGATGACTCGTCTACCCGTGAATAAAACACTTGGTTAGCTTGAGAGGCTAAAATGTACGGATCTCTTGCAAACGAAACTTGACTGTGATTTAGGTTGAAAAATGTGAAGCCATCTTATTCCCTTACTCCGTTGCCTATGTTTGCCCACTGACAACGGAATTCATGAATGTAGAAGATGTTTTAATCAAGCAGTAGAATCTCCAGCCCTCTGCCATAGTAAGATACAAAATCTACCATCTGAGAAATGTCTTTTGCACTAGCTTAACACATTTCCGTGGCCTCATAAAACACCCCACTGTTTTGAGTTTGCTTATCAACTGAACTAGTGTGAAACCGCTGCCCATTGACTATGTAACCCCGTGTAAGGCCTTGCATAGCTACGAGGACCGAATGCCACCCACTTAAGTGTATCTTTATGTTGTTATGAACTGAGAGGGACATATTAATAAAACAGTAAAGTGTCATTGTATCTTCAAAACATTTCTATTTATTCAAAAGAAACCAGAATCACACAATTATGAACTTGCATGTTCTTTTAACCATGCAACAAAATTCTGAGTATGCATAGTCCATAATGTTGTTGCATCTCGTCTACATATTTCACTAGAATCTTGTAGTTATTGTAGGTGCATGCTTAACAATAAATATAACAAAGTATTAGCACAGTTCATATTTTGAATAAAAAAATAGAGAATTTTCGGGTAAGAACTTACTCCACAAAAGGGTCTACCAGGGCCATGTTCTGAATAACATCAAGATCGGCTACGTTTTTCTCCTTCTCCGTAAGAATACATGAAGTTGATTCGGATATCGGACGACCTTCCAGTATAGATCTACTCTTAGAATCTTCATTTCTACTGTTCTTCTCCTCAACGCTTCATGTCTTTTTCAAGAACTACATGCAGAACCGCATGCATTCCTCAGCAAGATATGCTTCAGCAATACATCCTTCTGGTCTTTCAGGTTTCTTACAAAGTCCTTCAGAACTTTCATGTGCCTGCAGTAGATGAGAATTGAAGTTTAAAAGCAGGATATTTGATTGTATAAGATATAAAGAAGAAGTTGTTACGTTGTACCTCTCAAATGGGTACATCCAATAAAATGGTCTGCTCCACAATACCGAGCTTCCCTTCCTAGATGTACTGTCAATGCACCATTATATAGAAGAAACTTGGAGGAAAGAACCTCTCAAACATGCATATAGTTTCCAAAATTTCAGGTTTCACTACTGAAATTTTCTCTGTCAATAACTCGCTGACACAGATGGTTGAAGAAGGCGCATAAGCGTCCAATATCTATCCTAACACTTTTAGGTGACAAACTTGTTATCATATCGATTTTAGGATTACAAACCATGATCGCTAATTCTATAGGATAAAAAAGTTTAATGCATTCGTGCTCATACCTCTAATCGTAACCAAAAGAAGTTCTTGCATCAGCACATGATAATAATGTGATTTTAGTCCTTGAACCTTAAATTCCTCTATCTTGACACACCTTGATATATTTGAATAGTAGCCATCCGGACCTCTGAAGTCAAGACGGCGCTTACAGAATAGTTTCTTTTCTTTGTTGGATAAAGACCAAGGAGCTGGAGGTGATAAGTTCTTTTTCCACTGGGGATGCAAATCCTTCATAATACCAAACACTTGAAGATTTTTTTCGAGCATTTAGACCATCCTTTGATTTTCCACAATTTAACAGTGTAGAGACAATTCTAGCAACAACATTTCTCTCCACGTGCATAACGTCTAAAATATGCCTAACCGGTAGTTCCTAGACAAACAAGATAGAGAAGAAGAAAAAATGTTACTCAAAGATTATTTTCCATCAATCCTCGAAAAGAAAAATAGAAATGAATCTTAGAAATATGCCTTCCAATAATTCAACTTAAAAAAGATTAACAACTTCTTCCATCTAGATAATTCCTCCTATTCTAATTGTTTTTCCTCTTCCTGTGATTCACTAGATTCATCAGTATCCGAGCCTTATCCAACACATTGATTCATTTTTCTCTTCCTTCCAACTACTTTGACATTTTTTGCAACCAGATCCAACATGCAAAACAATCTCATGAATGTACAGATTTATAATGCAAAAAGAAACATATTTCAAGCGAATCAGGACAATAACTCGAGAAGGGATTACTTGGAGATTGTAAAGGAAGGTGATTCTCTTGCTTATCTTCCTGTTAGGTAACGGAAGTATTAGAGAAATCAAAAAGACTGTCAATGACCAATCAAAACTAGGTTTCAAAAAGAAATCGAAAATCGGTTACCTAGCCTGGGTTTTTGGTTCGAGTTTTCAGCCTAAAAAGAGCGACGGAGATGACAACATCTCAGACATGAGGAGAGCTCATTTCTAATTAGCTTCGTTTACAGACTGATTTCAGAAAGAATTCACGTCGAAGATGGGTTGAGATGATAAGCGGAAATTGATTTGGAGGTGAAAGGAGTTATAACGAAAATTGAGAAGTAGAGCTATGGTTTTGGGTTATCGAGAGTGAGAACGGCAGAAAAAGCAAGAATTTTGGCTATGTCTTCTCTCCAAAACAAATTTCAGCTACGATGGTGTTTTTGTTCCCGCGTATTAAAAATCTATCCTAGTATTAATTTAATGCTAAAATAGAGTCGCCATCCGATATGTCACTTTTCGTAGTAGTTAATGAATTCATGCTACAATGGACTGCTATTAATGCCCATATTTATTTTAGTGTGTGGAACTTTATTATGGTGGAAGGTATCCAACACCATTGAGGCATTATCATAAATATGAAGATCATGGAAAGTTTGTTGTCCCATTTTCCATAGCATGAGTTACATTTGAAGAATCTATATGTGATTCAGGTTCTAGTGTGTATCTCAAGTCAAAGGACATTGCAGAGAAGTTCGGAATAACTGATCTGGAACATACTGAAATTTCTCCTGCGCTTAAAAATTCTTCCACCATATATTGTACAATTCGAGATGTTTGAGTTAATTGGGGAATAATGTGGTTGATACTGATTTTAAGGTTGTAGAGTTGAGAAAGAAATATGACATATCTCTGGTTCCTGGAAGACCATTCATGTCTGCAGTTGGTACAATTTTTTATTTGTTCAATAACATATTCTCCTTCCGGAAAAATCAACAAAAGGATTTTAAACCAAGTTATTCCAACTTAAGGTGCTACCAAACTTGCATCTTGCATCTCAGTGGTCAAAAGACATAAGCTGATAACTGATCCTGAGAAAGAGCAAGGTGGTAAGACTAAGATCAAGGAAGTCCTGGATGGAGATCCTCAACATATAACCAAGAAATCAAGTGAAAAAGCAAAAGAGATGGGAAAAGAAAATATAAAAAGGACTGAGGGTCGTCAAAATATGACTTTGCTCCCTCAAGGATGTGATGGAGACAATGTTGAGTTTAAGTGAAGTGAAAAGGTACCTCTAAGCCTTTATCTAAAGTTAGAGTTATTCTTTCTTCATTGTTAAACAATAAAGGAAAAATTGTTGTGAATGGTGTTGTAACTGGACTTTGAATTTGAAGATGCTTAACTTTGAAGTTTTTTTTGATGTTAGCCCCAACACTCCAAATTGATGAACCTCAATATCCAAGTCAAGCCAATGACTTAAAAATCACTTGGTGGGAAGCAACCCACTGGTAAATGTTATAATTTTTCTTTTCTTTTTTTCCTTTTTGAATTTGAGACTCGGTTTTGTTTCTCCTGGTTCTAGGTCATTTGGGGGAAAATATTTCATCTTGGGTCCTACAAGCATATGAAGATGCAATACTATGTAATTTCACCAGAATTTGGCATTTGATAAAAGATTTTCCACCATTGCAGCGAGCTCAATTTTTCTTACAAGACGGAGAATTGAGTTACATTTCGCATGGAAGTATTTTCAGGTTAATCCAACATTGCTATCAAAAGTTATGCTCATTTTATTTAAGACATGTCGCTCTAGAGAGGTATAAACCAATTCGATCAATTTCATTTTAAGATAGATTGATCTTAGAATGATCTCAGAACGATCGATACGAGAAAAAATTGTTTTTTTTCCTTTCTCTTGATTTATTGCCACACCGGGGTGGTGTTAAGTAAGTCCGGGGAAGGGTGTTTAGTGTTACTAACATTGTTTTCTTGGTTTGTTTTGAGTCTTTGAGTTAGTTTATGGTTTGATGTGGTCAAAACTTTTCATGAATAAAAACCAAGTCTTGCAATGATCTTAACCATGTGCCCTTTAACCATTTTGTGTAACATTGATTACACATAAATTCTTAACTATGTGCCCTTTGACCATCACTATTTCTTATATGGATTTAATTTGATATTAGTTCTTCTAACAATAGATGTTAGACTAGAGAAACGAATATGCATTCAAAACATCTTTGTTTTTTATCACTCTTTTTTTCTGAATGGCTAGTGTGAGAGTCGAAACTCGCACTGTCAAAACTTGTAGAGCTAACTTTTTAGGGAACAGAAATTTCACGAGTAAACACACGAAAAGAGAGATCCGAAAGATATTTTTGTTGCAGCTGAACCTTATGAAAGGCTGCCTACGTACCCTTAATAAAGGGATCAAACTGTCCGTAGTTCTAAGTCTAGATGCTAGGGTTTTTCGCTGCGCCTTTCTCGTATGGTTTCTATCTCCTTATATAACTTCGGTAAGTCGGCTTCGAGAATATTTCCGCAAGATTTGCGGAAATCTTTCTGTAGTTATCTTCTTACTTATTCCGTTAAGATTTACATTTTTATCTCGGATTTTCCTTTTCAGCTCGTCCGTATCTCTTCCTTTACTTCTTCGTCTTTATCCTCTTTCGTCTTTCCGCAGCTTGACTTATTCGCCGGATGGGCCAAGAACGGACGATCCGAGTCCATTCATGTACAAACTTACTTATTCGGCCCAAAGTCGTCGTATATTTGCGCCTAAGTTCTTATTCCTCTTAACTTGATCTTATCAGCCCAAGTTATAGGCCAAGAAGGTACAAGCCGATGTTTCTGAAGGTGGGTTTCGGCAAATGTTTGGTTAACCGTTCGCAAAGCTCGGCGAAGTCCAGCTCGGAAGTTTGCAAGAGGTGCGTTTAGCTCGGAAATCCAAGCAGGTTCAGCTCGGAAATGAGAGCTGGTTGAGCTCGGAAATGAGAGCTGGTTCAGATCGGAAATGAGAGCTGGTTCAGCTCGGAAATGAGTTAGTTCAGCTCGTAAATCCGAGCTGGTTCAGCTCGGAAATGAGGGCTGGTTCAGCTCGGAAATGAGTTGGTTCAGCTCGGAAATGAGAGCTGGTTCAGCTCGAAAATGAGCGCTGGTTCAGCTCGGAAATGAGATCTGGTTCAGCTCGGAAATGAGTTGGTTCAGCTCGGAAATTAGAGCTGGTTCAGCTCGGAAATCCGAGCTGGTTTGGTTCGGTTCCGAGCTTAATCAACCGTTTTCTGTCTGATTGGTTGTTTCGTTGACCCGCAATCCCTGTTGGAAGGTATGTTTGTCCGAACGGTCCGCCATATATGAAATGTATCCGCTGAATCCATTTGTTCAATAAGTTGTTCAAGCGAAGCTGTCGATACTTCGTATAACTTGGTTATTCATACGAAACTTTGTTTGTCCGAAGCGGACATTTGTCTGTGTCCGATTGTCTGATCTTGTTTTCGGTTATCGTTTTCGTCGAGGGGGTTTTTCTGACCCCAAAAGTTTGCCCCCTGCTCGTCAGACTCGAGTGCGATGATGGCGAGGTTATTTTGTATTCGAGGCGAAAGCAATTGTCAGAAAGACTTGGTTCGGCCCTTTCTGTTTTGTTGCTCTTCCGTTTGCAACAAAGGTTGTCCGAATTGTTTGTAGCATTTTGGCCTTCGTCTTGTACGTCAAGTTAGACGGATTTTTTGGAATGTCATTTTCGAGTTGAATTTGTTCCGTCCTTTCGAGTAAATCGACTCACATCCGTTGGCGTGTACATGGTGACCCTTTTGGATCTTTCGGCCGTTTAATTTTTTTTTGTGCAAAGTCTTTCGAGAAATCCTGTATGTTATTGAAATTTATCATCAGAACCATTGGTCGTTCCGGTGTATGACCTTGATGCTACTCTACTTCAAGTGAATATTTTTTTTGCAGCTGAACCTTGTGAAAGGCTGCCTACGTACCCTTAAGAAAGGGATCAAGGCGTCCATAGTTCTAACTCTTGTCGTTGGATGTTTGGAAATCCATTGTTGGTCTTTCGTCGACGCTTGCGTATTCAAAGCAGTGGAGACGGTGCGTTGAATTGTGAACCGCTCGTGTTTACGAATGCGATGAGTCCGAGAGAGAAATCGCGTTGGGTTCAGAATTTTCCGAGTAAATCTGCTCGGATTTCCGAGCACGACTTCTCGAAATTTCTCTAGAATATCTGCTTGGATTTCCTGCGCAACATGCTTGGATTTTCTGAGCAAATCTGCTCGGATTTTCCGAGTAAGTCTACTCAGAGTTGTGAGTAAGATTTGGTTTCAGGTTAGTTTGTTGAGCCTGCTAGGACGATTTGTATGTCCGAGGAGCCGGACTATCGTGTTGACGTTAGGTCGGTTAAAGTAAAAATTCGAGTAAATTTTATTTGGAGAAAGCCTCCTTCATCGGCTCCGTATTGATTGTATGAGTTAGTTAAGTATAGCTTGAATGCTTTCCCGGACAGCTTCGTATAGTTCCCAAAGGAAAGTGTGATTTAGCATTTGATCATTAGTGCTTTTAGGAGCATTGCACTCAGATGCGTATTCCGAGTCTTGAGGTTTATGGGATATCGTTTAACTCTGGCGCGCGTAGAAGCATTCCGCCGTATTTCAAATCAAGTTTCTACCTCGAACGTTGGCGAGATATACTCGCCTTTGTGATGACTAAAACCAGCATGCTTGAAAGCGCCTAACTGGGTTTCGAGTTAAGTTCGAAGGTTAGTGAGATATACTTTACTTACAAACCTGAGATGATTGAGAACAGTGTGCTCGGAAGCGTCTTACTGGGTTTCGAAATTGAGTCCGAGGAATAGTAAGACGTATTCCTTTCGTGGACATGTAGTAATTAGACAAGTGTGCTCGGAAGCGTCTTACTGGGTTTCGAAAATGAGTAGCAAGATGTACTCCTCTTGTGGACTTGTAATGTTTAGACCAGTATGCTCGGAAGCGTCTTACTGGGTTTTGACATCGAGTCCGAGAAATAACAAAATGTTTTTCTCTTGTGGACTTATAATGATCAGACCAGCATGCTCGGAAGCGTCTTGATGGGTTTTGAGGAGTTTTACGGTTGACTTTAGTACTAGTGCGGGGTCTGCCGTCTTACATTCCCAAGTCGGTCGTGTAATGTACTCAATAATGACGTTGTCGAGACCAGTGAAGGAATTTCTAGCAGATCCTAATCCAATTAGGCAATCCTGGTCTGAATTCCAAGCCTAGGATCTAGGGTTCATATAATTGAATCTATGGGATCTCAGATTTACCTGGTAATAAGCAGTGGAAGGTTTTCAGATAATCGAGATCTAGAGCGCCTCAAATGCTGCGCCTCTACTGGTATCCACACGCACACAAACTGAACAGGAGGGATGCTAGTGCCTATAGAGATCAGATCTCTCAAGAGGTTTCTCTCTAGTTTCTGGTGGCTGTGAATTAGGTTAGATCCGTGTTTTGGTCGACCATATATCTTTATATATGTTGACTTAAACCACAACGGAATTAACCAACAATTAAACCGATTTAATTTGGTAATCCGCGAGTCGTGTCGACCGACACACTCTATGTGTCGATCGACACGGTCGATCTGTGTCGACCGACATACTTATTATGTCGATCGACACTGTTCCAGAAACTCGATATTGAATGCATATCTAATATGCATTCACCCGATCATTACATTAATGATCAACCTCATGTTCAACGTCCAGTTTGCTTAGGTGTGTGACCCTGTAGGATCATATAACACTAGCAATGAGTTCTCAACTCATTGATCATAAGTGGCTTCTAGCAAAGCATTATGAGTACCCAGTGTCATATGATTGTCTCATCTCGACAGTACGACTTTCACTTAGAGCAAGTACAATAGATTTCAGGACATTCCCAACAATCTCCCACTTGTACTGGAATCATCTATTCCTATAATCCCTTCGTCACTATATCTCGATCCGGCATAAGGCAAGAACCGTGTCATCCTTATTGAGCCAAGATCATGTTCATCGAACTCCGATTTATACTGACAAGACAAACGACTGACAATCACCTCGTTTGAGTGTGGCCACACATTTCTCAGTATCAAATCTTCGATGGGCCCTGAGATATTTATCTCCTATTATATAGGAGGGACAAATCCCGTCTTGTTCCATCCCTGTCTCTTCACACGCTTCATGATACGCCCAATCAATGCCTTTATAGTCACCAGTTACGGCTGACGTTTGACAAAGTTAAAGCGGACCAATTCACATGTAAGAGAACATGATGAACTCAGGTCTAAGGACTATACTCTATAGTCTTAATGAAAACTCTCATGACACTTATATAACTATCCCGTAGAGTTCTCATCAGTGGGTCATGTCCGATCATGTGTTCTCCAACACATATCTATGTGATTGACTTTAATACTCTTATTAATGACTCCATGAAACTTAGTCATCAGTCACCTCACATACTAGTCTCACGTGGTTGTTAATGTCCCACTTTAACAACCTCGACCAGGGACCATCATAATTTATGTCATTTATTATCTATAGGGTTTCATGATCAAGTCACATACTTGATGACCTATAAAATGTCATAAATTACTTTGGGACTATTATTTAATAACCATTATTAAATAATACAGATGTCAGATTTCAATAACATAATCGAATTATGTTTATACGAACATCATATCATAACTAAATTAATAACAATGACTCCCACTAAAATTAAGATCACATCTTAAGACATCTAATGCCTTTAGCAGTAGCCTGACCCTCATTCGCCCTTGCTCAGCGTGTGTCGAAAGACACTGCGTCTTGCTAAGAGTAATACCAAGAGTCATTTGCACCAAGCCCTTCTTGGAATCCTGCATGTTGGACATGTGCAAGGCCTTATCACTATAAGTATCTTGACACAATCCAATTAGCTTATCCAATCTATCTCAATAGATTCTTATTCCAAGAATGCATACGCTTTCTCCCATATTTCTTATCGAAAAACAACTTTCGAATCAAGTCTTAACAGACTGAAACAATGGAACTTCATTTCCGAGAAGTGGTATGTTATCAACATACAATATTAGAAATGCAACTGCGCTCCCACTAGTCCTCTTGTAAACATACGGTTCCTCTTCATTAATGACGAAGTCAAACTTTTTGACTGCTTTATCAAAACGAAGATTTCAACTCCGAGATGCTTGCTTCAATCCATAAATGGATCGGTGAAGCTTGCATATCTTCCTAGCTTCATTAGGATCAATGAAAACTTCAGGTTGTGTCATGTACACATCCCTTTCCAGAATTCCATTAAGGGAAACTGTTTTCACATCCATCTGCCAGATCTCATAACCATTATGAGTGGCGGTTGCTAGGAGAATCCGAATGGACATAAGCATGGTGTCTGGGATTAGGTTTCTTCACAGTCAATACCATGAATTTACTTGAAACCTTTTGCCACCAACCTTGCTTTGTACATCTGAAAATAACCATCCCACTTCGGATTCAACGGCTTTCAGCCATTTTCGGAGTCAAGGCCCATCATTGCTTCTTCAAAATTCGCAGGCCCGTCACTTTCACTGATCAGTAGATCACGGCAATTGGTTATGAGAAATCCATATTTCTCGGGTTCGTGACGGATCCTTTCGGATCTGCGAGCTTCAGTTTTCTGTAAAAGTCGCGCACACATATCTCATATGTATACTTTTACCACGACCTAATTAACCAAGATTTAAACCGTAGTTAATTTGAAGGATTATGGGTGTTTTTCAAGGTTCAATTCCCAATTGCAACCTAGCACATAATCTTAACAGATCTAGGTTCTTGCAAAACGAATCATAAAACAAACCTGATCTTTACCTTTTTGCAGCGGAATGATTTGTGGTAATGACAAGATCAGATTAGAGCTGATGAGAATCGGCTCCTCCTCAGGTATCCACACGCTTACAAGCACGGATGGCTGCTAGACCGGATGGGTGATCAACAGAGAGAGAGATTGGAGAGAGAGGGAGGCCACGCCATGGCTCCAAAAACGCCAGAAAACATTAGTTTCCCTAATGTTGCAATCTCTCCTTTTTAATCACTAATGGGCCCAAGTTTAATTAATTAAACTAATGGTCCATTAGACTTCTGGGCCCAAGACACAAATCAGACAAAAGCCCATTTGTTGTCTGCCCAACTCTCTGTACAAATACAGTAAATGCCTTAGCATCTTACCGTATTAATTCCATCTTAACTTTCCCGTTAGCTATGGTGTGTGACCCTTTGGGATCATACAATACTGGTAATAAGTCCTAAACTTATAGATCAAGAGCGGACTCTAGCAAGCCATCATGATCACCCAGTATTTATGACTTATGTCTGATCTCGACACTTATCATACTTTCTAGAGATAGTACGGTAGATTTCAGGACATTCCCAACAATCTCCCACTTGTACTGGAATCCTACAAAGGACATTCCCAACAATCTTCCGATTGTACTGGAATCCTACATTCCCTAATCCTTTTGTCTCAATATCTCGATCTGGCATAAGGCAAGATGCGTGTCATCCTTATATAGCCAGACCATGTTTATCGGACCAGATTTGATACTGACTATTCAAACGACTTGGGCAAGTCCGTTTGGGAATGGCCATTCTCTTACCAGTTATCAAATCTCCGATTGGCCTAGAGATATTACCTCCGTTAAACAGCAGGGACAAATCCCGTCTTGTTCCATCACTATGAACTACACAATTCATAATACACCCAACCAAGGTCCGTATAGCTCCCAGTTACGAAACAGCGTTAGACAATGATCAAAGCGCATTACTCCATGTGCAGCCACATGCATGCGAACTCAGGTCTAAGGACTATACTCTATAGTCGTATATGAGAACTTCTTATGACACATATATTAATATCTTGCAGAGTTCTCATCAGCGGGCCATGTCCGGTCATATGCTCCCCTACATATACCTATGTGTCGACTTTGATGCCGCACATCTATGACCCCTCGAAACTTGGTCATAAGTCTCAACACAATCTAGTCTCAACAGGTTGTTGGTGTTCCAATTTCAACAACCTTCGACTATGGACACTATGATTTATGTCACTTCGTTAAATATGGGGTTTCAGGATCAAGTCTACTCATGTACTTCGATGGCCCATATATAGTGACATGAATCATTTTGGAACGATTATTTATATCACAGTTAAAATAATCCAGAAATCATTAGATTTCATGAACATAAAATATTATGTTTACATGAACCTTTCAAAACAACTAAGTAAAGCCCTTTACAAACTCCCACTGAAATTAAGACTACATCTTAATTTCACTCATCCTACAGCTACAGTCCGCGACTCGTGCTTAGGCATAAGGAGTGGCTTCGTTAATAGATTAGCAACGTTCTCATTCGATGAAACTTGCTTATCTACTTAACACCTCTGTCATTTATCTCACGGAATAGGTTATACCTATCCTCAAGGTGTATGGACCTCTGATGTGCAGCTAGCCTCATCTATGCTGTGAATCACATCAAGTTCAATGATGAACTCATCTATCCAAACATCCTCTTTCGCCGCTTCTCAAGCTGCGAAATGTTCAGCTTAAGTCATGGAGTCAGCTACAGTGCCTTGCACCGCCAGATAGACACAAGATATAGCCGGACTGTGACCAGGAATTATCTTTGTCTATTGGAAATTTGCCTTTCAGACTCTATCGACTTTTAGCACCTCACTTTCTCCGTAAATCAAGAACTTATCCTAAGTATTCCTCAAATACTTCAGAATATTCTTTACGGCAATCCCGTGATTCTTTGCTGGATTTGACTGGTCTTTACTTGTCTTGCTTAACATTAAAGCAACATCAAAACAAGTACGTGTCATGGCATACATGATAGATCCAATTGCCGTCGCATATGGAATCCTATCCATGCATTCAAGCTCAGCAGATATCGCAGGACACTGTATCTTGCTTAATGAATTGCCATGTGACATTTGCATAAAACCCTTCTTGGATTGCTGATTACATGTAGGACTTTGTCAATTTAAAAATCCTGACTTTGTCCTACCAGCTCTTTTGGATCTCTATCTTTAGATCCAAAATCCAAGAACTACGTGGCTTTACCCATGTCATTCATAAAACCAACTCCCAAACCAGTCCTTTACGGACTGCAGCATTGGGACGTTATATTTGAGAATCAGTATGTCATCGACATACACTATGAGAAATGCAATATTGCTCCCACTTATCTTTTAGTAAACGCACAGTTCCATTTCGTTCATGTACAAGTCAAAACTTTGACTACCTCAACAGAACGATGAATCCAACTCCGATATGTTTGCTTCCATCCATAAATGGATCAATGAAGCTAACTTACATACAGTAATTTTTCGGAGTCCGGGCTCACTTTCGCTTCTTTGAATTTCGCAGATTCGTCGCTTTCAATGATCATCAGATCATGCGAACTTTTCAATGATCATCAGGTTCAACTAATGACGAGAAATCACTCTCGGATTAGTGACTGATTCATTCATATCTGCGAACTTCAGGCTCTACAGGTGTAGATTCTACAGAAATCTGTAAATCCATCCGCTGCTCTCCCTCAACAGGTTGAGCAGCCTCCTGTATTTCTCGAATTTCTTCGAGTTATACTTTTACTCCCACTGTTCTTCTTGGAAAATAACTTCCCTTCTTAGAAAACAGAATGGACGAAAAAGTAACAAGCCTTGGTTTCCCTTGGACAACCAGCCAAGTAGCACAACTACAAATACTCAGTAAAGACGAATTTGGATCGATTCCAATCCACATTTACGTGGTGTCTTTCAACTGATATTGGTGGAACTCTTCAGCGTAAAATTAGATATTTCTAGAGCGTTATTCTTAGAGAATATCATGGAAGATTCGTGTGACTCATCTTTAATAATTTCTAATAAGATATGAATCATTCTCATAGAAACACCTCTAGGTTTTCAGGAGAAATGAGCTGTGAAACGACTTCACACTCATTCAGATGATCACACAATCAATGACTTAAGTATTCTCACTCGTGATCTAATCCAGAGTCTTAATACTTCTGTCATTCAGATTCTATACTTCATTCTGGAACTCTTTCGACCATGTCAAAGAATTCTGACTTGTGTCTCATCAAATGAACACAGTCACTCTCACTGAAGTAATCAGTAGAGACAATGAAGTACAGGAAATTTTCTCTGGCATTACTGCTCATCGGACCACATACATGAGTATGTTCAATCTCCAATAAGCCTTTGGGCTTTTCTCTAGCTCGGCTAAGATGGGCCCTTTGTCTTTTGGTCTAGTAAGCAGAATTCAAGTCTCATAAGATATCCATTCAAATGAGCCCAAAAGTCCATAACTATGGGGTTTCTGAATCTGACTTACTCTCTTTGACCAAAACATTTATGCCAAGAAAAATCAGGTTTAATTCATTAGATTTAAACCAATTGCAGTATTTATGTTACATCTTAGGCACTCTTTGGTTTAATACATAAAACCCATTTCTTGAATAGGGTGCTACAATTAATTTTTCATTAATGTCAAAAGAACAAACACTTGTCTTTTATCAAAACGAAAAACATTCAAATTCTTACAAGAAAATGAAAGACAACTCTGCTTAAAGCAGGTACATTGTAGCAATTACTTAATAAAACCAAGCCTCAAAGGCATCTACAAGTGAAAACCCTACGGCTGAAGCAGCATCCTAAGCTCCTTTCAGACTCGCAGTTCCACTTGCCCTTCCTTCAACGTTCTACTGTTGCTCAGGCTCTGCATATTATAACAAATATCAGTGCCACAACCAGTATCCAATACCTATAAGGTATAACTTGAAGTAATAACATGAATATCTGAGGGAGTAGTCTCATACATCAACTTCAACTCCTCATAATCTTCCATGAATTTAATGCAATCTCTCTTCCAATGCCCAGTCTCTTTACAGTAGCAGCACTTACCAACGTAAGAGGTATCTGACTCAGGCTCAGAAGACACACACTTGCCATGATTCAAAATCTGGACAACTTTGTCTTCACCCTTGTCAGTATTAGGTTTATTGAACCTACCCTTCTCATTCATGAGATTGTACAGGGTACTCTTCACATTTGGCTCAACTGTCTTGAGCATGTCATGCAGTTCAGTCAACGTCTTCGTTAAGCCTTTCTTGATATAGTCCCTTACGAACTTATCATAGCTTGACGGCAGTGACTGCTGAATGATATCAGTTGCCAATGCTTGGCTAACTGGATAATCCAGTTTCCTCAGGTTATCAACGTAACCCATCATTTTACTGACATGAGGACTTACTGGACGATCATTTGGTAGCTTGCAGCTAGTGAGAGATTTAACCAACTGGTATCTCTCCACTCTAACCTGCTCCTGAAATTTCAATTTCAGGCTGCTGATCATCTCTATTGGCGACTCCATGTTCTCATATTGCTTCCGCAAGTCTGAGTCCATGGTAGCCAATATCAGACCACGCACATCTACCGCATCATTATAATGCTTATTCCAAGCATTATATACTGCATGACTGGCTTTGGATCCGATCCTCTCGGGGAGAGCTTTCTCAAGGACATAGTCCTTTCTCTCATGCCTGAGAACTAGCCTCAGGTTCCGCGACCAAGTCAAGAAATTTGATCCGTTCAGTTTGTCCATCTCAAGGACATACCGGATCGAGAAAGTGTTTTGATTGTTTGTGCTTTTCATAGCTGAAATTTAGAGATAAATAGAGTTTTAGTTATTAAGTTCATAAAAGAGCAATCTTAACAACTTATAAGAAAACTCGCATTGCATTCAAAATTTCTTTGTTCAACCTCATAAGAATGCAATGATTCCGAGACCCATGTTTAGCTAAATCCAAAGTGGGCCACTGGCCGTCACCCAGAATTAGCTTTACTTGGTAAGCATACACACAGCTAGTTATAACCAATAACTCTCGGTTGTGAATTGGACCCGAGGCCCAAATTCACCAGATGTCTCAAGGCCCGGGACTCCCGATGGCCCAGTCAAGGAAACCAATCTCTTACAGCCAAATAATCACTAAAATCTGGGACTCCCAATGAAATTAGTGACTATATACTACTTTACTTACGCGAAAACAGACACCTCACACTGTAAGCCATATCTGTAATCAAATAAGCGTTAAGTAGCTGACAAGATTGTGCAAGACATCCAAGCTTGATATTGTTTTTGAGGATTTTTAAGTTTTATTTCCAAAAATAGAAGATTACTATTTTGGGAAACTTTCTTATTTTAGAAACTTTCTAAATTTAGTAACTTACTAAAAATAGAAATTTCTAATTTAAATATTTTACTAAATATTTTGGGGTTGGGTCACAAATTATAGGCCCAATTCTTGGCCCAAGACCATAGAATTCCAGCTGGCCCAATAATTTGACATAACCGATCCGGTTTATTAATTCTGGTCCAAGACCAAATTAACTATCAAAACCATCGGTTATTTACTAAACCAGACCAGCTCTAAATTATTTGGTCCAACCAAATCAAACTTAGACCAGCCTTCGGTTTAGGTTAAAAATTCAATTTTTTTTTTTGAATTTTAAATCCGGTTTAACCAGAAATTATATAATACCATATATTAAATTATTTCCAGCAAACCGCGATTTGGGTTAACCGCTTAAACCATAATTAACCGCGAATTGATTTTGTCTTTTTTTCAACTTATGTCAACAATTGATTCGTTTAAAAAAAAAAAAAAACGATTGTGACATTAAACAAGAGACAAAACCAACTTTGACAAGCGATTATGATATTCTTATTCAACGATCGTATTACACTTAATGACAAACACAACTTTGTCCTTTTCTAAACTGTGCAATCGATTCATTAATACAATAATCAACTTATGATTTTTCAATTCGTTTTATGCTTATCACTTGAGACAAAATCGATCACATGAGACAATTAACATTATCGATTAATAACAACTTATGTTCCTATCGACAAACGATCGATATCAAACACAATCGATAATTAATAAAACAAGGTAAGCAACGAAATCAAGCAATCACATGTTGACACGGCCAAAGCATAATCAAACCCTAATTCATTAAGTTATCTTCACATACATAACAAGCGATCGGTCATGGGCTCATCTCATTCAATAATTAACGATGATTACAAGCGATCGCTTTGCAGTTAGGTCAATATGAGATAATTAAACAAGCGATCGCATCATTAAGGTTTGAATAATTAGCAACGATTGAAACATTATAGAATGGAGCCGATTATCAACAATCAAAATCAATTAATCAATTAATCAATTTTCATATGATCCAATTTCACAAGAAACATAATGCCTAGGCTCTGATACCACTGAAGGATTATGGGTGTTTTTCAAGGTTCAATTCCCAATTGCAACCTAGCACATAATCTTAACAGATCTAGGTTCTTGCAAAACGAATCATAAAACAAACCTGATCTTTACCTTTTTGCAGCGGAATGATTTGTGGTAATGACAAGATCAGATTAGAGCTGATGAGAATCGGCTCCTCCTCAGGTATCCACACGCTTACAAGCACGGATGGCTGCTAGACCGGATGGGTGATCAACAGAGAGAGAGATTGGAGAGAGAGGGAGGCCACGCCATGGCTCCAAAAACGCCAGAAAACATTAGTTTCCCTAATGTTGCAATCTCTCCTTTTTAATCACTAATGGGCCCAAGTTTAATTAATTAAACTAATGGTCCATTAGACTTCTGGGCCCAAGACACAAATCAGACAAAAGCCCATTTGTTGTCTGCCCAACTCTCTGTACAAATACAGTAAATGCCTTAGCATCTTACCGTATTAATTCCATCTTAACTTTCCCGTTAGCTATGGTGTGTGACCCTTTGGGATCATACAATACTGGTAATAAGTCCTAAACTTATAGATCAAGAGCGGACTCTAGCAAGCCATCATGATCACCCAGTATTTATGACTTATGTCTGATCTCGACACTTATCATACTTTCTAGAGATAGTACGGTAGATTTCAGGACATTCCCAACATAATTAAGTCATAAACCAAAATCAACATTTGGTTCGCGATCTGTGTCGATCGATGCAACTTTTGTGTCGATAGACACTTCTTCAGAAGCTCGCCATTTAAATGTATATCGAATATACATTCACCAGATCCTTTTTAAACTCTAGGCACCACAAGTGCAGGTTCTACAACTCTTTGTAGATCCAACTGCTGCTCTACCTCATCGGGTTGAGCAGTCTCCTGTGATTTTCGAATTTCTTCGAGTTGTACTTTTACTCCCACTGTTCTTCTTGGAAAGAAAGTCTTTCTCAAGAAAATATAGTTCCGAGCAACAAACAATTTGTTCTCGAACTGGTTGTAAAAGTAACATGCCTTGGTTTTGTTAGGACAACCAATGAAGTAGCACTTATCAGATTTGGGTGTGAGCTTATCAGAGATTAAACGTTTTATATAAGTCTCGCAACTCCAAATCTCCATGATGGATAAATCAGAAACATTTACATTCCACATCTCATGTGGTATCTCTGTAACTGATTTTTGATGGAACTCTATTTAAAGTAAACTCAGACATTTTAGAGCGTATTCTTAGAAAGATAATGGAAGATCTAAGTGACTCATCATTGATCGAACCATATCTAATAAAGTCCGATACAGGAGGAGTGAATTGTGAAACACTTTCACAGTCTCTCAGATGATCACTAAATTCTTGACCTAAGTATTCACCTCCATGATCTCATCGTAGATGTTTAATACCCTTGCCAAATTGATTCTGTACTTCATTTTGGAACTCTTTGAACTTTTCAAAGATTCTGACTTATGTCTTATTAACAAGACATAACTGTACCTACTGAAAATATCAGTAAAGGTAATGAAGTACTGAAAATTTCCTCTAGCATTTGCGCTCATCGGGCCATGCACATCCGTATGTATAAAGCCCAATAAGCCTATGGCCCTTTCATTTTATCCGTTCGCAACTTGTGTCGACCGACACACCGTTTGTGTCGATCGACACTACTATTTCGAAAGGGGCCTCTGTCGTTTTCCAACAAACGAGATTCACTTTACCCATTATGATTCATAATCAGATGAGCCCAAAAGTCCATCACTATGGAGCTTCTGAATCTGTTTCTCATTTATTTGGTTCAAAACGATGATGCTAGAGAGAAGTTTGATTCGTATCATTTGACTTGAATCTCTTGGTATTAATGTTATATTTATGCACATTCTGGTTTAGAACATAAAGTCCATTCTGTAATGGATTGCTACTATAAAATATATCACTGTAATCAATTGAATAACACTTATTCTTAATTTGAAAACTGATATCCTTTCATATCCAAACAAGGATTAGAAATAATCTTTCTGCTCATAGCAGATACATAGTAGCAGTTTTAAGTTCAAAACATGCCATAAAAGAAAACAAATGAAATACTCCTACGGCTAATGCAGCAACTCTTGCTCCATTTCCACGCGTAGATCCACTTGTCCTTTCTCCATAGTCCTACTTCTGCTCAGGTCCTGCACATTTTCACAAAACATGAGTACCACGGCTGGTATCAAATACCAAATAAGCAGGACTATAAGAAGTAACATTTACTTCTACAACATAATACCTGAAGAAGAAGTCTCGTACGTCTTCTTCAGCTTCTCATAATCTTCCAAGAATTTATTGCAGTTTCTTTTCAAATGCCCATAACCATTACAATAACGGCACTTAACATCTTCAGAAGGATTGGTTTTAACCTTAGGAACATGGCCAGACTCGCTTGGATTCACAATCGAGCTCGTCTTGCCATCACCTTTGTTCTTACCAAGTTTCTTAAACTTTTTACCCTTTTGTACCATAAGGACATCTGGGGTGTCCTTCTTGATGTTAGGTTCAGCAGTCTTAAGCATCCCATGCAATTCAGTCAACGTCTTCGTCAAGTTGTTCATGTTATAATTCATAACAAATTGATCATAGCTTGACGGCAGTGACTGTAGAATGATGTCAGTAGCCAACTCTTGGCTAATGGGACAATTCAGTTTCCCCAGGTTATCAATATAACCCATCATCTTAATGACATGAGGACTAACTGGTTCGCCCATTGGTAGCTTGCACTCAATCAGAGATCTCACCGTCTGGTATCTCTGAGTTCGTGCCTGCTCCTGAAACATACTTTTCAGGCCAGTGATCATCTCTTTTGGCGACTCCACGTACTCATATTGCTTCTGCAATTCCGAGTTCATGGTAGCCAACGTGAGACAACTCACATCCACCGCATCATTAGAATGCTTATCCCAAGCATCCATATCTGACTGCCAAGCATTGGCTCGGTACTTCTTAGGGAGAACTTTCTCAAGGACATAGTCCTTTTTCTCCTGTTTGAGAACAATTCTCAAGTTCCGATACCATTCAAGAAAGTTGGATCCATTTAACTTATCCTTCTCAAGGACGGATCGCAGGGAGAAATTGTTACGATGGTTTGTGCTAGACATAGCTGAAAAACAAGGGAGTTTTAGTTATGATGTTCAAGAAATGAGAAGTCTTAACAATTAAGAAAACTCGCATTATATTCAAACAATGTTTCCTCAGATGAATATAATGATCCAAGACCCATACTTCACTAAACTTGAGTGAGCCACTGGCTATCACTCAACTTTAGCTATCTAGGTAAGCAACGACCTTGCTAGTTATATCCAATATAACTCTTGGTTGTGGATCGACATCTTATGTCCAATCCACCTGATGTCTCTGAGCCCAAAACGATTTTGATGGCCCAGTCAAGTAAACCAATCTCTTCAGTCATGTAATTGTTGACGCCTTGCACTGCAAGCCCATCAACACGATTACTTCCTGTCTTACTCATGAAATCGTGGACATCTTGCACTGCAAGTCTATCACACAACTAAATGAGTCTTGACAGTTGACAAGATTGGAAAGACATCAAGTATCACTTGATATTTGGTTGAGGAACGGAACCTTTAAAACGTTCAGTTTTATTATGTTTTAATTCTTCTAATTAAATGTTCTGTCTTGCTTTGGTTCTGTGATTGCAGGTTCCATAACCCAATCATCGAATCTTATGTCGACCGACACTACTATAGTGTCGATCGATGCAGAATAACCAAAAGCAATCCGCGATAACCGATCAATCCAATTGATCCGGTTTTGAATACCGGTCAGTGTCGATGCTACATTAGCATCGGTCGATACCAACCTGATCAAACCAATCGCAATTAAACCATTTAACCAAGCGCAATAACCGGTCCAATCCAATTGAACCGATTCATCAATCTCGCGAGGTTTGTGTCGACCGACACAACTCTTGTGTCGATCGACACTAGGCGAAAAGTTTTATTCGGGTTATCCTTCTGTGTCGATCGATACCCGTTTGGTGTCGATCGATACAGGGCGATAAACCCTAATCGTTTTCAAATTAAAACCCTAAAACTAGATTTTAATCAAAATGAATTTCAGCATGCTTGTATCAACTATACAGAGATCCAGATTTAACTAATCTAATCAACATGCTACAGATTCAATGGAACCCTAAAGCTCTGATACCACTGAAGGAATTTCTAGCAGATCCTAATCCAATTAGGCAATCCTGGTCTGAATTCCAAGCCTAGGATCTAGGGTTCATATAATTGAATCTATGGGATCTCAGATTTACCTGGTAATAAGCAGCGGAAGGTTTTCAGATAATCGAGATCTAGAGCGCCTCAAATGCTGCGCCTCTACTGGTATCCACACGCACACAAACTGAATAGGAGGGATGCTAGTGCCTATAGAGATCAGATCTCTCAAGAGGTTTCTCTCTAGTTTCTGGTGGCTGTGAATTAGGTTAGATCCGTGTTTTGGTCGACCATATATCTTTATATATGTTGACTTAAACCACAACGGAATTAACCAACAATTAAACCGATTTAATTTGGTAATCCGCGAGTCGTGTCGACCGACACACTCTATGTGTCGATCGACACGGTCGATCTGTGTCGACCGACATACTTATTATGTCGATCGACACTGTTCCAGAAACTCGATATTGAATGCATATCTAATATGCATTCACCCGATCATTACATTAATGATCAACCTCATGTTCAACGTCCAGTTTGCTTAGGTGTGTGACCCTGTAGGATCATATAACACTAGCAATGAGTTCCCAACTCATTGATCATAAGTGGCTTCTAGCAAAGCATTATGAGTACCCAGTGTCATATGATTGTCTCATCTCGACAGTACGACTTTCACTTAGAGCAAGTACAATAGATTTCAGGACATTCCCAACAACCAGTGTATTGTATTTCACTGGGTTTAGATTTTCGATCCTGGTTTTCCGCGAAACTCTCGCCTCGTGTCTTCCGTTCACTGAAAATAAGCCGGTATCCGCAAGACCACCTTTAAAAAATACTGAACCAAGATATACTTGGTTAAAACGTCATTTCACCAGTGTGTTGAATAGCGTCATACTAGATTTTTTGGGGTCTATTATCGTCTCCAGTACTGGTGCGGCGGATTTGAAGACCTGTCAACAACCCGTATTCGGGATCTTACGTCGACTTCTCGACTTATGTTCCCTTCGCCGATAATAAACATATATAGCGCGCTTTTATCCGTTTGTCGGATGTAATAGAGCCTCAATCCATATTGGACGTATCGGCTTATATCTGTAAAGGATGTATGTGTTTGTCTACTGCGGCCGTCAGGAGACAAGATAATATATTCCTAAAAATTATGCATGCGACGTAATAGTAGGCGAATTCTGAACTACAAAGCTTATATCCTAATTTTGATCTAAGAGAAATAAACTAAATGAAAAGGAGAAAAAGAGTTTATTTTCGTTACCGGATGGTTTGTTCTGTCTCTGTTGGAGGCCATATCTTCGGATCCTCTAGACGGTGGTTTTTAAGTGTAAAAACTTCTATGTCCCCACAGACGGCGCCAAACTGTGAGAGTCGAAACTCGCACTGTCAAAACTTGTAGAGCTAACTTTTTAGGGAACATAAATTTCACGAGTAAACACACGAAAAGAGAAATCCGAAAGATATTTTTATTGCAGCTGAACCTTATGAAAGGCTGCCTACGTACCCTTAACAAAGGGATCAAGCCGTCCGTAGTTCTAAGTCTAGATGCTAGAGTTTTTCGCTCCGCCTTTCTCGTATGGCTTCTATCTCCTTATATAACTTCGGTAAGTCGGATATCTTCCTGTAGTTATCTTCTTCCTTATTCCGTTAAGATTTACATTTTTATCCGAGAACGGACGATCCGAGTCCATTCATGTACAAACTTACTTATTTGGCCCAAAGTCGTCGTATATTTGCGCCTAAGTTCTTATTCCTCTTAACTTGATCTTATCAGCCCAAGTTATAGGCCAAGAAGGTACAAGCCGATGTTTCCGAAGGTGGGTTGCGACAAGTTGTGCATATCGGCAAATGTTTGGTTAACCGTTCGGAAAGCTCGGCGAAGTCCAGCTCGGAATTTTGCAAGAGGTGCGTTTAGCTTGAAAATCCGAGCTGGTTCAGCTTGGAAATGAGAGCTGGTTCAGCACAGAAATGAGAGCTGGTTCAGCTCGGAAATGAGTTGGTTCAGCTCGGAAATCCGAGCTGGTTCAGCTCGGAAATGAGAGCTGGTTTAGCTCGGAATTCCGAGCTGGTTCAGATCGGAAATAAGAGCTGGTTCAGCTCGAAAATGTGAGCTGGTTCAGCTCGGAAATGAGTTGGTTCAGCTCGGAACTTCCGAGCTGGTTCAGCTCGGAAATTCGAGCTGGTTCAGCTCGGAAAACAGAGCTAGTTCAGCTCGGAAATGAGAGCTAGTTAAGCTCGGAAATGAGAGCTGGTTCAGCTCGGAAATGAGTTGGTTCAGATCGGAAATGAGAGCTGGTTCAGCTCGGAAATCGGAGCTGGTTCAGCTCGGAAATGTGTTGGTTCAGCTCGGAAAATAGAGCTAGTTCAGCTCGGAAATGAGAGCTAGTTCAGCTCGGAAATGAGAGCTGGTTCAGCTCGGAAATGAGTCGGTTCAGCTCGGAAATGAGAGCTGGTTCAGCTCGGAAATCGGAACTGGTTCAGCTTGGAAATGAGTTAATTCAGTTCGAAAATCCGACGCATTGGAGCCCATTTTATGCTATCCCACGCAAGGCGCCAACACTTAGTAGAAAAAACAATAATCCGTGACCAAAAAAAGGCAGAGCTGTGAGAAAAAAATACTTCTACCTTGATTTCTCCGACATCCCATCTCCACCACGATCATGTCTGCTATGACAACGACCACCGCCACCATGAAACTCATCGCCGACGATAATCCCTATCTTTGACGGCTTCAATTTCATTTTTACTTTTGCTTCACTTGTCTTCTCAGTCGTTCAAATCAGGGTTCAAACTTCAGCTAGACAAAACTCGAAGATACGAAGTTAACCAACTGGTTCACTCGGTTCTCATTTTTACTTGACCTGCATGTCACTGATTTTGTATCTGGTTGCATGCAAGGGTTAACACAGAGGATCTAGATTGAAGATAAGCTAGAGAATATTCTTTTTGAGGCTTCTGGTTCTAGAGGTATCAAGCAATTTTCATCGATTTAGTTTTCGATTAGGGTTTATATGATTAAGATCTGTATTAACACTTTATTAATCTTGAATTTGAAACCTAAATGTACTCGGTTCTTGGTTTTTCATGTGTAGATTCATTTGGTTGAAAACATATATAAACTCACAGCCTTCTCATTAACGGAGATTTTGCAGTGAGTCTCCTATCTACTTACTTGTCCTCGTGTATATTGTTTAAGTACTTGAGTGTTGTTGTGAATGTTCTTAGTTATGTATAACTCTGTCTAGTGATGCATGTGCTTGTCATCGTGTGTTATAAACCTTATGTGATTGTTTTGTTTATGCGATTAAGCTTTTGGTCTTCTATGTTTGTTTGAATGATTTTGTTTGTGAGTATAACGAACCTATTTAACCCTTTAAAAAGGTTTAAACATAGAATGTTGGACAAGGCATGGGTCCATCTTCGCATGTACGGAGTATTTTATGTAGGTAGTGTCTAATTGGGTTGAGGGGATGATAAGGGATTTGTTTGGTCTACCACTCCTCTATAGAGCTGATCCTGCATATGAGCGAGGTGCTTGGAGATTTGTTACTGCGGCGGCTGCGGCATTAGGAGATGGTGACGTGGTTATATTGTGTCAATCTGGATCGTCATCAAGCAAGCATTGTAGTGCACCATCTTGTAACTAAGGGAATGGATGAGGCTTACAAGGTACAGAATGAATTGTTTCATCATGGAGAAGTGATCTCAGACGATCATGATGGAAGAAAAGCATCTCAGCGAGACGAGGAGATTGTTGGGTTATTTTAAGCTGCTGAATATTTAGATGAAGAGATGGTTCAGAAGGCTGACTTATGCGAGGTTGCTGAAGGTGAGGACAAGGAAGAATATGCATTCTTAGCAAAGCTAGCAGATGAAGAGACTCCGTTGTATCCAACTTGTTCAACTCATAGCAAGTTTTCAACTGTTGTGTCTCTGTTTAAACTGAATACTCAAAATGGTTGGTCTAATAAGAGTTTCAACGAGTTGCTTGGGACATTGCCAGAAATGCTACATGTTAACAATGTTCTTCACATATCACTATATGATGTGATAAAATTTCTGAAGTCATTAGACATAGGTTATCAGAAGATACATGCATGTGTAAATGACTATATTTTATTCAGAAAAAGTACAAGATGGCTGAGTTGCCAAAATACAAGGCTTCAAGATGGAAGAATAACATGCACAGTGGAGAAGTGAAGAAGGGTGTTCCATAGAAAGTATTAACATACTTTCCAATTATCCCAAGGCTCAAGAGATTGTTCAGGTCTGAGGAACTGGAAAAAGACTTGAGATGGCATTTTACGAATAAGAGCACTGATGGAAAAATCCGTCACCCCGTGGATTCTGTGGCTTGAGATCAAATACATGACAAGTACCCATCGTTTCCTAGTGAAGAAAGGAAGATCCGCCTTGGTCTCTCAACAGATGGATTCAATCCATTTGATATGAAGAATTATAAGAACAGCTGTTAGCCAGGGTTGGTTGTTAACTACAATATGCCTCCTCACATATGTATGAAGAAGGAAAACATATTTCTCAGCTTGTTGATTCTGGGATGGCACCAACCTGAAAACAACATTGATGTATTCGTAGAGCCTCTCATAGACGATCTGAATCATTTGTGGAGCACAAGAGAGTTAACTTATGACGCCTTCAGCATAACTACTTTCACGCTTAAGGCGATTCTGCTGTGGATTATCAATGATATCCCTGCATATGATAATCTTGCAGGATGCAAAGTAAAGGGAAAGATGGCCTGTCCCTTTGTGGTAAATGCACTGATAGTAGGTGGCTGAAGTATAGCAGGAAGCATGCGTACATGTGTCATAAAAAAGCTTTGCACCCGTCACATAGGTGGCATTCTAAGAAATCCTGGTTTGACGGAAAAGCCGAGTTTTGGACAAAGGGAAGGATTCAAACATGACACAATATCAGTCAACTCCTGAAAAACTACAAGAATGATTTTGGTTGTACTAAATATTGTGGAAGGAAGAGAAAAAAGGCCTGAGTGTGTTGTGTCAAGCTCAGATGATGACACTGAATCAGAGGAAGAAGAAGAAGAAGAAGAAGAGTTATCAAGATGAAGAAAGAGATCTATTTTTTCAAATTGCCTTATCGAGAGGTATATATCTTTCTTATGTTATCTAATTCTTTTCTCAATTGATCAAGTTGGAGTGTGTTTAATATTTCTTTGTATTTTTCAGGAATTACAAGTAAGTGGATGTAATACACGTTGAGAAAAACGTTTCTGCAAACATAGTCTTCACACTGCTTGATATGCTCAAAGTTTAATTCCTTAAGTTACACTGCAAGTGCACAAGCAAATGTAGTATATAGGGGTCGAACCACATAGACTCAATACTCTTGCGATAGACTATAGAATGTGGAGTATAGCTAAGCGATATAAATCAAGAATAGTAAACTAAAGGCAGTAAATAAATCAGCATGCAAGCGAGTTTGTTTCTCATGAAATCATATCATGCAAATTAAATATCAGTATGGATCGAATTAAGAACCGTTCTAGAGCTCAAACACATATATAAAACTAACCAACTTTTGTTGTGAGAATTTACTAAGTCGAAACCCTATAAATCCAAATTTCTTTGCAATTCCTAACAAATCAGACTAGCATTAAGTGCAGGTTCGATTAGTTCACAGTTCAGTTAAACCAAATTTCTTTGCAGATAACTAAATTGCTCAACCTAAATAAATCAGATTCTAAATCACACTTTCGTGTCAATTTATAAACCTATGATCTAGATTCTAAGTGATCATGTTAGAACTAGCATTAAGAACAATTCAGGTTGAAGAACTAACAAGTTATTAATCTTTAACTGATTAATTTAATCTAACAAGTCATGAAAACCCTAATGAGAATCCTTAAACCTAACAGTGAATCTAGTTAGACATATTGATTGGCGCAAACAACATAATTTGAATAGATTGCATTAAAGAAAGAGTAGAGAATGAAAGGAGGTTCAGAATCTTCTCTAAAAGCAGTACATATTCGAATCAGCCCCCAATCTCTCTAAAAATCTCTCTAGCTAAAAGTATCGATGTCATCTGAATAAAGCACCAAAAACCCTAATATAAAGCGCTAAACACGTATTGGGTCTCTTTTGTAAATACCCAAACATTTGGGGCAATTTTGAAAAGTCTTCATTAATCTACGATTTGGGGTGTTGTGTCGATCGATGCAGGGGTGCATCGGTCGGCGCTCAAATCAAACTCAGATGGTGACTTTTGCTCATCACGGCTTTAGCTCCAAATCTTGCCCAAAAAAAACTCCATAATCTTCCAAAGTCCTCCAAACGTGTGTAATCCTAATAAAACACTTGAAAAGACTCAAAAGAAACTATAAAAGACTCAAAATATATTTATATCATGGCTTAAAACATGTAAAAACGTGATATATCACCTCCCCCACACTTAGTCTTTGCTTGCTCTCAAGCAAAAACAGAAAACACAAATGAGGAGAAGTTTGAATACTTCAGAAACTCGTTCATCGTCGAAGTACTACACTCAGATTCTCCTTAGTAAAACCAAATGGAAAATGAACCTGCAGACATCAAGACCAACATGTACTTTCCAGACACTTAGCAACTGTCTTAAGTAAAATCCGCAATCAGATTCAGAGCATTCAAATTCACCACCTTGACTTCTATAAGCTAATAGGTGCAGTCTCACCTAGGGAGTATCGATAAAAGAACATGTGGACTCTTAATCTATTAGCATCTAACCACTCTACTATCATTTTCTGGTTCCTTTCTTCTCCCTTCCTTCCTTAGCAACTTATTTTTCCATGTGGGTATCATTTTTTATCAGTGCTCTTCCCGCATAGCTATGTACTTTGGACAGATTCCATGAATGCACATGAGGTAATACCTACAACTCCAGTGATCACTTCGAAGCTACTAGCTTATCCGTAGTTTATTACTCTCTTTTTTTTTACTTTTAAGGAAGGGGAGAAGGGAACCATACTTAGACATGTTTACAAGCTTTGTCAGAACTAACAGAGGAGTCCGACTCAAAGTATACCATGCCCCTAGGTGAGAGAAATTAAGTCAAGTTAAAGGTGAAGTAAGTGATGGATTCTCTGAATACTTGAGGTGATATGGGTGTTCTGAGTAGGCTGATCTATGTTGGGTTTTCTAATTATCTTGGATCATCTGCAAGCCACTCCAATGATCACTTCGGTTCCTGCAAGTGTAGTGATCTCCTCAAAAAGTCATAATTTCCTACTAAACTGTTTCGACAAAATAAAACAGTATCAACTGACTCTAAGAGAAAAAAAAGATTAATGTCAGTACCACCTATCCCACACTTGAAACAAAATGTCTCCAGTGGAATCAAAGCTTAGGATCAGTAAAATATGAAAAAGAATGGACTCAATACACTCTGTTCTGTGTTTCTTACCTGTCGCGTTCCTGCGTCGATCGACACAGGGGTGAAACGATAGACACATGGTTACGGATTGGTTGAAATGATCGTTGCACAAGACCTCACCAATGGACACAATGTTCGTCTATTCTGAGCATTTTCGCAAACAGCCTTAATCCGTGAATAAGCACAAAATCTTAACCTGTTAGCTATAAAAATCAAAGACAACACAAGATCAAAGCAACCAAATAGTCATAAATAGCAAAGTACATCGGGCGACGCTCTCTGCAACTCGCGAATGTCATCTTCCATCTCCTCTATCTCAACGATTTCTTCCAATTTTAGGCCCTTTTTGGTGTAGGAACAACCTCTTTACCACTCCTCATCGTAATTTTATTACATTGGTACTTCGGATTAGCATCAGTTTTTCCAGGGAGAGTTTCATCTTGTCTCTTTGCAGACTCAACAGTTTGTGCAACCTGAACATACAGCTTCTTCACATGAGTGCTTAAGGCATCAATCTTTCCATTCAGATCCTAGTACATATCATCTATCTTTCCATTGAAATCCATTGTAATCTTTTGCTGTCCTTCCAGAAGCTGCTCCAACATTCCCATCATCTTATCAGACTGCACATTCTGAGGAGGAACAGGTTGATAAGATGAAGATCCACAATTCCTAGTGAAGCTTGTAGTAGTGTTTCCAAGGCTATTATTGCTCTGAAAAAGCTTCTGGTACTGAGGCTTAGGAGTGAAACCAGAGAAGTTTTGATTACCGGTGAAGGTACTTCTCTGAACCTCTGCCTTGCTGAAAATCTGTTACCCTGCAAACCAGTTCCAACAACATAATTCACATCCTCTTCCTTGCAGCTTTCATCAGCATCAAATACTCAACATCCTGAGCAAAATGGACATTATTCTTCCCAAGTAGGAGACTATGAACATAATCATTATTGTTCTTCATCTTTGCCATCTGTGAGCTATCAACCTTTCCACCAGATTTCTTCCTCTCTATATCAGCATTCTTAGTGCTATTACTACACACCAAGTTCTCAATCAACTCCTTAGCTTGCTCTGGAGATTTAGTGTTGAAGTTCCCATTTCTATCAGCATCCAAATCCATCTGATACCATAAATCAACTCCTCTGAAGAAAATGCCCAACAGCTGTACTTCAGTGAAACCATGATGAGGGCAATCTCTCTCGTAGATCTTAAACCTTACCCACGCTTCTTTCAAAGGCTTTGTAGGTCCCTGTTTGAACTTTAGAAGATCCTCTCTCTAAAAAGTGCCTAAGCTACATCCTCTTAACTGCATCTTACGTAATCAGAGTCCCAGGTGGAATCTGCTTCAACAAATTTGCAGCTTCTCCTCCAAGAGAGTGCGGGAAAAGCTTACAATGCAGGAAGTCATAACTCACTCCATTATGCTTCATTCCAGTAACCAGAGACTCAAAGTTCTCTATATGAACCATATGATGCTCATGTGGGAGTCCATGAAAGAGGTGTTCTCCTACAAGAGTATAGTAAGAAGTCTTCAGCTCAAAATCATTCATTGCAATTGGAGAAGGTACAATCGCAGACCCATTAGCAAAGAACTCATCAGGCCTATTGTAATCAGCAAGAGTCCTCCTAGCTGGCGCATTAGGTGGATTAGATGGAGGCACTTCAACTCGTGGATTTCCTTGTCCACATGCGCTTCCACCTTGAGCTTCTGCATCAAGATTGACAATCTGCTGGTCAGCTGCAGGGATGAGAATAACATTACCATATGCATCAATTGGCTGCCTCTGATCACTGTATGGATTGTTTTGAAAATCCCTCAGAACACCTTCTGCATCTCGAACCAAAATCACAGCATTTGGATTCATCTTTACTTGCCTCTGAGCTTTCATGATCGTTTTTAACCTTGCAAGCTCCTCAAGTCTGAGATTCACGAGTTCCTTGTCCGGATACTTCTAGTTGCAGGATTAGGCATGCACTAATTGTTCACGGCTCAACAACGATCGATGCACAAGTCCGCAACGATCAATTCAGTTCGTGGGTGAGTAGATCGATTCAGTAGAGTATCAGTCGATGCACGTTGTCCAATCGCAAACCTGAAACGCACAAAGACAGAACGAAAACAGAAAATTATTAACCAAAACAAAAAGCCCAGTTTAAACTAAAATTCAAATTTATCAAAAACTCGAAAGAGTCCCCGACAACGGCGTCAAAAACTTTATATGCTCAGAGTTTAATTCCCTAACTTACACTGCGAGTGAACATGCAAATGTAGTATATGGGGTTGAACCACTGAGACTCAAGAATCTTGCGATAGATTATAAAATGTCGAGTAGAGCTAAGCGATATAAATCAAGAATAGTAAACTAAAGGCAGTAAATAAATCAGCAGGCAAGCGAATTTGTTTTTCAAAAACTAAAAGCGCTAGGTCATGGGCGTTCTGAGAAAATCATATCATGCATATCAAATATCAGTAAGGATCGAATTAAGAAGCGTTCTAGAACTTAAACACAAATATAAAATTGACCAACATCCGTTGCGAGAATTTACTTAGTCTAAACCCTAGAAATCCAAATTTCTTTGCAATTCCTGACAGATTAAATCAACATTAAGTGCAGGTTCGATTAGTTCACAATTCACTTAAACCAAATTTCTTTGCAGATAACTAAATTGCTCAACCTAAATAAATCAGATTCTAAATCACACTTTCGTGTCAATTTATAAACCTATGATCTAGATTCTAAGGGATCATGTTTGAACTAGCATTAAGAACAATTCATGCTGAAGAACTAACATGTTATGAATCCTTAAATGATTAATTTAATCTAACTAGTCATGAAAACACTAGTGGCAATCCTTAACCTAATAATGAATATACTCAAACATATTGATTGGAGCAAACAACATAATTTGAATAGAATGCATTAAAGAAAGAGTAGAGAATGAAAAGGGGTTCGAAATCTTTTCGCGAAGCAGTACATGTTCGGATCAGCCCCCAATGTAATCATCTGTATCCGAAAATTGGGTGAACGGGCAAAGAAAAAATCAACATGGGCAAAATTATAATTTTTGATAATTGAAGGGCATTTTGGTAATTTTACCAAAATGCGAGACGTAAGCGGAGACGAGCCAAATGTTCTTCTTTTTGAGTAAAGAAAACATTTAGAAGACTAGAGATGAAGAAAACGGAGTTTAATTAAGTTTTTCGGATCGGGAATGAAAACCGATAAAACCGAATAAACTTCTAAAATTCATAACTGGTGCTACGGGTATCCAAATGAGGTGATTAAAGTTGCTAAATTCATATAAAATAATCAAGAAGCTGGTTTTCTGTGTTGGAGTATTTATGGAGACATCTAAGAAGTTTTTAAAATATTAAACACAAAACGGCTAAACCGAAGCAACGGAAAGGAACGGGATTAAGGAACCGTTTAAGTGGAATGGTTCATTGTTTTTGGTCAACATCAACTCACCAGAGACAGGTGTCTCCTCCGTAGTGATGCCGCCTCTCCCTCTTTGATTCAGGCATGGAGTTTGGTGCAATGAACCATGTTTTTGCATGGAATCTAACATCCTATCAAGTTCATTTCACCCCATGAAGTGCATTCACTTCATCTGAAACTCTCCCTAGGTCACTCTATTGGCCTCTCACGCCTCACTCTCTCCAGAATCACAAGAAAAACCCATCATATTCATCTTGTTCTTGAAGATCTTTAAGAAATTCATGCAGGTTCTTCATTGCTTCCATCACAAGTAACACCAGTCACTACAAGAAAATACGGAATTACCAACTACGTTTTACGACTGATATTTCAGTCGCTAAAATTACCGACTAAGTTGCGACCCTTTTACGACTGATGTGCGACTACACCGTTTAGTCGTACATCAGTCGTAACTATACGACCAAAAGCAGAAGTCGCACTTCAGTCGGTATATTACAACTGATTTGCGACTCCAAAGCAGTGATGGAAACTTCAGTCGCAAAATCAGTCGCTAAAAGTATTTATAGAACCACATGTTCCTCGTTTGTAGGTACGTGTAACTAATTATTGCTACCATTGCTAGTAGTCGCAAATCAGTCAATGAGGAGTCGCAATTCAGTCGTAAAAAGTTCTATATATTTAGACATCGGATATCTCCTCCTCATTCGCAACCACATAAAGTTAAGAAAATGAGAAATCAAAAGAAAAACGAGTTCTTCTTTACTCACAAAATGTCGGGAAATTATAATTATAGTAATTCTCGGGAGTGGATGTATAGGAGGATCGATGAAGAAACGAGAAATATTTCCCTCGAGTTCGAAATGGGGATGGAGGAGTTCATGGAATTTGCAAATAACCAGCCTCTTGCCCAGAGTAATGGCGGTAAGTTTCACTTCCCTTGTAATGTTTGCAAGAACGAAAAACCGATAACCTCTGGAAACAAAATTTGGAGTCATCTATATAGTAAATGATTTATGCATGATTATTATGTTTGGTATAAGCATGGAGACGAAATCGGTATAGATTTAGGACCGAGTTATGCTGGTAGCACACATTTTAGTGGGAGTGAAGATGTTGGTCATGTAGTAGTAGATAGATATGTGGATATGGTGAATGATGCCTTTCGTGATAACGAGAGTTTTGATAGCTATTACGAGGATTATAGTTACCAAAATTTGAAAGAACCTATCCGCAATCATTGAAGACTTGTTAGAAGGAGCGAGAAATCCACTATATGATGGTTGTCGTGAAGGTCACTCACAGTTATCATTAGCTGCTCAAGTCTTGCAAAGAAAGACAAAACATAATATGAGCGAAAGGGCAGTGGATTCGATATGCGAAATGTTTACCGAGTTTTTACCAGAAGGAAACCAGGCACCCGGTTCACATTACGAGACAGAAAAACTGATGCGCAATCTAGGTCTCCCCTATTATACAATTGATGTTTGCATCAATATTTGTATGATCTTCTGGAAAGAAGACGAAAAGGAAGATAAGTGTTTGTTTTTCCAAGCACCAAGATGGAAGCCTAAAGAGAGACATCGGAGAACCAATATACCATATAGTATTATGTGGTACATGCCAATTGGTGACAAGCTGAAGAGAATGTACCAAAGCGAGAAAACTACCGTGGAAATGAGGTGGCATGCCGATCACCAAGAAAATAAGGGAGAAATGTTTCATCCGTCTGATGCAGCGGAGTGAAAATGTTCTTAGGCGCAACATCCCCGATTTGACCGAGAACCCCGTAACGTTTATCTTGGATTATGTATAGATGGATTCAATCCATTTGACATGTCTAATAATCATTCGTTGTGGCCAATTATATTGACTCCATATAATTTCCCCCTGGTTTGTGCATGAATACATAATATTTGTTTTTGACAATTCTGAATTCTGGTCCAAATCATCCGCGAGCTAGTCTTGATATCTTCCTCTAACTTCTTATCGAGGAGTTGAAAGAATTATGGTCTTCTGCAGTCGATGCGTAAGATGTATCCTTGAATCAAAGTTTTAATCTAAAAGTCGTGCTGCTTTGGACGATAAGTGACTTTCGGCGTATGGAATGTTATCAGGATGGCCGACGCATGGTACACTGTCTTGTCTAATTTCTATGTCCAATATGTCCAATCTGTCTTGCCAAACTAAGCCACAAATTACCAAACCACTTGTATAATCTTGATCAGCATCCTCTTCTCATCAACCGCCACCCATCACCTCCAACGCCATCGCTTGTTCACCGGAGAACTCGTCGGAAAGTCATCGCCGACGATTCACCACTGCCATTTTCCTTTCTTCTTCAACCGGTCTAAGCCTCCAGTAGCCTCATCTCACCATGGTAATCATCTTCAGAAGTTTGATATTCATTTAGGCCACCGGGTAAGCTCCATTCCGATCGATCAACGCTGGACCACTGCGGATCAACGCCGGAAAACCTCGCCGGAAGTCTCCTCCGCCATCTTTTTCTTCAACCGGTTCATTAAAGGGGGGGGTTTAAGTTCAAGAAGAAATTGGGTTGGTTCAAGCATTTGGGATTGGTTTAGTAAACCGGTCAAACATTGGTCAAATTGGTTCAATCGGTCAATGGTTTGACATTAGACCGGTTTAGCTAAACCGGTGAATTGGATTCGGTCAAGGCGGTTCAGTTGGATTAGCTGGTTAGTTAACGATTCAAGGGAAAGTCAACGGTCAACGCTCGGTCAGCCGGTAAAGGCCGGAGATTGAGCCGGTCAACGTTCGGGGTAATCCGTGTCGGGGTTTGGTAAAGTTCAGACCTCAGTTCATTGGTCTCGGGATCCGCATCCATCTGTCTATACACGTTTATTAGTTGTTAGTCGGCTTAACTGCATCTAGCTAGTTCATCATATCGACCGGGAATTCTAAAGCCATAGACTAGGATTGCATACTCATTAATTAAGTTGAATAGACTGTTTGATGATGATTATCGGTTAATCTTGAACTAGTTAAGTTAGTGAAATGCATGCTAGAGATTAGGGTTAAACAGTTGACTTCCGTTAGGTTGTTAGAATTAATTGAATGTTGCAATCATATAGTCGTTACATGCTAGGATGTATATGTATATATATGTATTAAGAACCATATCAAAGATCGTATATACGGGAATTAAGACGACAATAAAAGACGGATTAAACACTTAACCTACGTATAGAATATATCACGGGTTTGGTTAGGTCAAATAAGCGGGTTAATGGTTAATGAATCAAAGCTATTTAATAATGAGATGTCGGAGGATTAGTACTCCTAAACCGGCAGATCGAAGCATTATTAAAAGATGCTTAGGTCAAATAATAATTATGAATTAGTGTGCCGTCTACGGGTTAGCAAGCCGCTAATCCAAGGTAGCGGAGTAATAAGAATAAAAGATGTTAATAAACCTAAAGGCATGTGTAAGTAGTTATTGTTGTGTGTTGTTGCTGTGAAATTAATTGTTTGTGGGCAGGCTTTTAAATTACTCCGGTGTTGGGCCGGGTAGTCATTTGTGTGTTACTTACGCCGGTCATGGGACCGGGTAAGTTCGTAGTTGCAGGTTCGGTATCGCACTGAATTAGGGTGGTGGCGATGATGTTGAATTAAGGCTTGCGGGATAGACCGGGTGGTGTTTATATTTCTGTTGACCTTAACGGTCGTGTATTCTGTGTTAGAGTCCTAGTAAGTCTGTGTAATTATTTTATTTCACGAGCATTCTAGGATGCGTTAGATCCCGAAAGTCTAGGTTGAAAGCGTTACGGAAATTCTGACCCGAGTGGATCCTCGGGTAGTTGCCTAATCGGATTGCATGACTTCGATTGATGATTCTGGTTTTGGTGTTAACCTACTAAGTGACGCCGGTAGGTGTGTGGTCCGGAGAATACGGGGTCATGTCCTAGGGCCGGATTACATGGAAACTCAGGTTATTGTAGGGTAGCCCGAGTCATTATGTATCGATGGACTTAGAACAGTGTCCTAGGTCGTAAGACTGCGTGTTTACGTCTAGGAGTCATGGGTAGTATTAGTTATTATGGTGGTAGCTAGTATTCCCGTTGAAGTTAACGAGTTCTCATAATGGGCCAAATGGTGTTTAGCGTTCGTATTCGTTATAGAAAGATCGAGTCTAATCGAGGGCATGAGCTGAAGTGACTTAGATTTATGTATTTACCGTTGTTTATTAGAGAATGTTTGTATGTTGTGGGTTTATCACGTCATGGTAGTACGCGATCAACCATTTTCTTTAAGATTGTTAATTTTGGGGTTTTGGCCGCGAATTGTAGTTATATATAGATTAGAAGCCGTTAGTTGGGAGCCGACTCGTTGGGTGATATTAGATCGCTCATTAGACCCTTTTTGTGTTTTCAGGTTAGCAGCGATGGATGTGGGAGGTCCTCGGTGTAGTTTTGGGATTGCTTGCTGGCAGGAGGTTTTTGATTCTATGTTTTTTTTATTGTTGTATTTCGGTTTGGCTTTATGGCGCCTGTTTTATTCTTTGATTTATTGTGGTTAGAATTTAATATGCAAAACAGTTTTGTAAACGTTATGTAAACGTTTATTTACTTGGAAATTAAATCGAATCTCTGATATATTGGTTTAGTCCGAACTGACACAGCTCGTGAAGCAATACTGGTTGAAAAGCTTTGTACTGTGAAAGCGAGCTATACGAGGTCGGGGTCGAAGGTGGTTTAGTTTGTGCCTTTGTCTCAGACCGAATCATCTCTGGCTTCCTATTGTGACAAACCTTTCTTGTTTGACTTGCTCGGGTTCGACTTGGTCATGTTCTTGTTTGATTGTTTACCGGTCAGCTCGTCGGTCAGCGGATGGGAAGGGGGCGTTACAAAAGGTGGTATCAAAGCATGGTTCGTCATGGGTTTCAAAATGTTTCGTTTCTATGTGTTTCCTGTATTTTATCGCGTCAATTGTGTCGCCCAAGCATCCATTAGGAAACCGAGCCGCGTATGTCAAACTCGGGGGGGGGGGGAATGGGACTTAAAACTTTTGTATTATTGTACTAACATTCTTCAAGTTTTTGGTTGCAGTCATACAGAGAGGATCGGGGAGTGCATGTGTGGTGTGGATTCGGTCGCCATTATGAGTAGTCACGGGTCGACGAGATCCGACCAGGCCCATCCGGAGCAGCATGTACCTGGTTACTCTCGGGGATCGCGGATTTCCATGCCTCCTCCAGTACATCAGCAAGAACGTGTGGGGGCCTCAGCAACCGCAACTGACCCCCCGCCTCTGCTGGTACCTCTACCTACGTCGATGCGAGACAATGCAGACACAACTGATGCATATGTGGGATTTCTTGATTGGTTCGGGCTCGCGAATCTGGAGCTTCAACCCTTTCCACCTCATGCACCAGAGCAGGCCGCTCATCCGGAGAAGCAAGAGCCTATCTTGGAGGTAGGGGGATAATTCGCGAGAAGGCGGAATTATGGAATATTGTTATTTAGTCATGTGCGACCATCGGGTTCTTAAATAAGTAACTGTAATGCTATAAGAAAGTGACATCGCGAATAGGTTAGAACGAATCTAACCGCTTCAATGTGATATTGTAAAATTAAGATGCAGGATGTGACTGACGAAGTAATGTGGATGCGAGACCGAACGATAAATTAAAGTTTAAATGAACCGTGAAGTAGTTGACCCGAGCCGTGCGTGAGTCAGTATGGGGCATCAATAACAGTCGGATTCAAGCCACCAACTAAGTATGATGAGTTAGCAAAGAGATTTGGAAAGCATCGGCATCAATGTTAGATAATTTTAGAGTTACCAGAAGGGAAGGTGCGGAATCTCCGCAACGTAGATATCAGGGATCAGGATCACGAGGAATATTTAAGGATAGCAAGCCAGTATCACGAATTATAGAGGCCGGAACGAAGTGGGGAAGCCAAAAGTGAGAATCAGAGCAAAGTCAAGCGACACAAACGAATTTGGAATCCGGAGGAGAACGAAGTAGTAAAAGCCAATAGCTTAAAGGGCAGAATGGAGACCAATCAGGAAAGTTGTGCGAGTAAGAGTTTTGGGTAACAGTAATCATCAAGAAATGATTCATTGGTCAGTGTTCGAGCGGTAAAGAACCAAAAGTGAAATAGTGGAAAGACTTACATAGTTTGGTTCCGATTCAAAGTCTATCTGTGACGAATAATTCGGGGACCGAATTCCTGTAAGTGATGAAGAATGTTATACCCTGTATCCAAAAACTGGGTCGAGGGGCAAAAAAAGTCAAAAGAGGCAAAACTTTAATTTTCAACAGTTGAAGGGCATTTTGGTAATTCTACCAAAATGCGAGACAAAAGCGGAGATGGGCCAAATGTTCTTCTTTTTGAGGAAAGGAAACATTTAGAAGACTAGAGATGAAAAAACGGAGTTTAAATAGGTTTTCGGACTATCGGGAATGAAAATCGATAAAACCGAAGAAACTTCTAAAGTTCATAACTGGAGCTACGGGTATCCAAATGAGGTGATTAAAGTTGCTAAACTCATCTAAAATCATCAAGAAACTGATTTTGTGGGTTGGAGGATTTATGAGGACATCTAAGTTTTTAAAATATTAAACACAAAATGGCTAATCCGAAGCAACGGGAAGGAACGGTATTAAAGAACGTTTTAAGTGGAATGGTTCATTTTTTGGTCAATATAAACTCACCACAGACAGGTGTCTCCTCCCCAGTGACACAACCTCTCCCTCTTTGATTCATGCATCGAGTTTGGTGCAATGAACCATATTTTTGCATGGAATCTAACATCCTATCAAGTTCATTTCACCCCATCAAGTGCATTCACTTCATTTGAAACTCTCCTTAGGTCTCTCTATTGGTCTCTCACGCCTCCCTCTCTCCAGAATCACCATAAAAATCCATCACATTCATCTTGTTCTTGAAGATTCATCAAGAACTTCATGCATGTTCTTCTTTTCTTCCACCACAAGTAACACCAATATCTCCCAAATTAAGCCACAAATCACCAAACCACTTGTATAATATTGCTCATCATCTTCTTCTCATCAACCCCCACCCATCACCTCCCCTCGCCGTCGCCGGTTCACCGGAGAACTCGCCAGAAAGTCATTGCCGGCGAGTCACCACGGCCATTCTCCTTTCTTCTTCAACCAGTCTAAGCCTCCAGTAGCCTCATCTTACCATGGAAATCATCTTCAGGATCTGGAGATTCATCTAGGCCTTTGGAGAAGCTCCATTCCGGTCGGCCAATGCCGGACCGCCGCCGGTCAATGCCGGAAAACCTCGCCGGAAGTCTCCTCTGCCGTCTTTTTCTTCAACGATTCATTAAAGGGTGGTTTAGCATTGGTTCAAGAATAAATTGGGTTGGTTCAAAAATTTGGGATTGGTTTAGTTAACTGGTCAAACCGGTTAAACCGGTCAAACCTTTGGTCAAACCGGTTCAACCAGCAACGGTTTGACATTAGAGCGGTTTAGCTAAACCGGTCAATTGGATTTGGTCAAGGCGGTTCAGTTGGTTAGTCAATGGTTCAAGGGAAATTCAACGGTCAAGTCAACGGTCAACGGTCAATGCTCGGTCAGCCGGACAACGTATGTTCTCTGATTTTCGTGGTTTGGGGTAATCCGTGTTGGGTTCGGAAAAGTTTTGACCTTGGTTCATCGGTCTCGGGATCCGCATCCATCCATCCGTCGGTGTTTATTCACTGTGAGTCAGCTTATATGCATCTAGATAGTTCATCATATAGACCAAGAATTCTAAAGCCGTAGACTAGGATTGCATACCCGTTAGTTAGGTTGAATGGATTGTTTGATGATGATTATTGGTTAATCAAATTAGGTTAGTGAAATGCATGCTAGGGATTAGGTTTAAACCGTTGATTTCCGTTAGGTTGTTAGTATTAATTGAATGTTGCATTCATATAGTGGTTGCATGCTAGGATGTATAGGCATGTATATGTATTTAGAACATTATCAAAGAACGTATATACTGGAATTAAGACGACAATAAAATACGGATTAAAACACTAACCAACGTATATAATATATAACAGATTGGGTTATGTCAAAAAAGGCGGTTATGGGTTAATGAATTAAAGCTAGTTAATAATGAGATGTCGGAGGATTAGTAAGTTTACTAATCCTAAACCGATAAATCGAAGAGTTATTAAAAGATACATAGGTCAAATAATAATTATGAATTAGTGTTCCATCTACGAGTTAGCAATCTCCTAATCCAAGGTAGCGGACTAAATAAGAATAAAAGATGTTAATAAACCTAAAGGCCTGTGTAAGTAGTTATTGTTGTGTGTTGTTGCTGTCATATTAATTTTGTGTGTGCAAGCTTGTGTTTAGACTACTCCAGTGTTGGGCCAGATAGTTAGTTGCGTGTTACTTACTCCGGTCATGGGACCAGGTAAGTCCGTAGTTGCTGGTTCGGTATAGCACTGAATTTGGGTGGTGGTGACGGTGTTGAATTAAGGCTTGAGGGATAAACCTCGTGATGTTTATATTTCTGTTCACCTTAGCGGTCGTGTATTCTGTGTTAGAGTCCCAGTGATTCTGTGTGTTTATTTTATTGCACTGGGACTCTAGGATACGTTAGATCCCGCAAGTCTAGGTTGAAAGCGTTCCGGTACTTCTGACCCGATTGGATTCTCGGGTAGTTGCCTTACTGGATCGCATGCCTTCGGGTTGTGATTCTAGTTATGGTGTTAACCTACTGAGTGACAACAGTAGGTGTGTGGTCCGGAGAATACTGGATCATGTCCTAGGGACGGATTACATGGAAACTCAGGTTACTGTGGGGAGCCCGAGTCACTATGTTTCGATGGACTGAGAACAGTTTCCTAGGTCGTAGGAGTGTGTGTTTACGTCTAGGAGTCATGTGTAGTATTAGTTACTATGGTGGTAACTAGTATTCCCGTTTAAGTTACCGAGTTTTCATAGTGGGCCCAATGGTGTTTATTGTTCGTATTCGGTATAGATAGATCGAGTCTAATCGAGGGCATGAGCTGCAGTGAATTCAGTTTCCGTAGTTACCTTTTTTTTGTTAGAGAATATTTGTGTGTTGTGGGTTAATCACGTCATGGTAGTACGCGATCAACCAATTTCTTTATGATTGTTAATTTTGGGGTTTTGGGGCGGGAATTGTAAATATAGATAGATTAGAAGCCGTTAGTGGGGAGCCGACTCGCTGGGTGATCTTAGATCGCTCATTAGACTCTTTTTGTGTTTTCAAGTTATCAGCGATGGATGTGAATGGTTCTTTGTGCAGTTTCGGGATTGCTTGCCGGCTGGAGGTTTTGGATTCGATTTTTTGATTGTTGTATTTCGGTTCGGCTTTATGCGCCTGTTTTATTCTTTGATTTATTGTTGTTAGAATTTAGTAGGCAAAATAGTTTTGTAATCGTTATGTAAAGTTTTATTTACTTGGAAATGAAATCGATTCCCTGATATATTGGTTTAGTCCGAACCAACACAACTCGTGGAAGCATTACTGGTTTAACAGCTTTGTACTGTGGTAAACATGTATCAGGTCTCTTTTGTAAATATTGGAACTTCTGGGGGCAATTCTGCAATTTCTTCAAGTCATCATTAATCTGCGATTTTGGGTGCTGTGTCGATCAACGCAGGGGTGCATCGGTCGACGCTCAGATCCAACTCATATGGTGACTTCTGCTCATCACGGCTTCAGCTCCAAATCTTTCCCAAAAAGCTCAATAATCTTCCAACGTCCTCCAAACCTGTGTAATCCTAATAAACACCTGAAAAAACTCGAAAGGCACTACAAAAGACTCGAATATGTACTATATGATGACTTAAAACATGTAAAAAGCATAATATATCAATCATGCATTGTGGGAAATTTAAAGATGGTCTCAACGCTCGTAAAGATCTCCAACTTCTCGTTATGCGGAAGGATTTTTGGCATCAAACCAGAGGAAAAAGAACTTACCTTCCTGCAGGGTCACTGACTAAGACAGAGATACAAGTATCTCGCAAAAGGTTGTTTGACTTCAAAGGACCGATGGATATTGTTCCAATTTATCAAGAGGTGTAACAAAGGATGATTGCAAGATCTCTGGATTGAAATTTCACGACTATCACGTATTGATGCAGCAACTCCTATCGGTTTCTTTAAAGGGTTTACAGCCAAAGGGCCCGAGGATATGTATTACACGCTTGTGTATTCTTTAACAAGTTATGCGAACATGTGGTCGACAAGGAGCATATGGCAGTTATGGAAACTGATATCATAGAAACATTACCAAGGTTCTTTGACATTATGGTGCACCTGACAGTACATCTAGGTAGAGAAGCTCGGTTATGTGGTCCAGTACATTTTCGATGGATGTATCCATTTGAGAGGTAGTTAGTACTGTCTTTCATTTGTTATAGTGTTTATCTTATAAAATTGGTAATTGTCACACTAATGTTGATTGGTGAATGTGTGGAGATACATGAAAGTCATAAAAGACTATGTGCGAAATCCAGCCAGACGAGAAGGATGTATTACAGAAGCATACCTTGCAGAAGAATCCATGGAATTCTGCAGTGAGTTTCTGAAAAAACAACAAGTGTTGAGGGAAAACCACAGAGAAATGATGAGGACCAGAGCAGCCCTATCTTAGATGGTACCGTTATCTGCAGCCACTACAATTATATTGACTGAGACAGAGAAAAGAATAGCTCATCTTGCTGTCCTTCAGAATATGGCTTTGGTGGAACCTTTTTTCAAGTAAGTAACTAAATGCTTTCATTAGTAAATTCCATCTATAATTTACAGTCTACTAATAGTGTTTTTTTTTATCTTTGAAGCATGCACCTTCTATATCTACAAGAGAATAATGGAAGATGTAATCGTGATGTTGTTCTACTTTGGAATATGCATACAAAGCTCTTTGCCGGATGGTTAAAAGAACATCCAAGTCTTTTCTCAGTTCAATATAGTTAGTTTTGACTATGCACTAACATTTATCCACTAACTTGTATTTATTTGTTAGGTACCAATGGACTCAAAATCACATGAAGAAACACTTAGGTGGTTGGCATATGGTCCTCGCAGCATTGCACGCTCTTATACCTGCTATATAGTGAATGATCTTAGTTTTCACACAAGTTTAATTTCAAGGCAGAGTCATAACAGTGGGGTTCTTTATGAGGCGATATCTATGTGTAGATCTAGTGCAAGAGACGCTTCAAAGATGGTTGATATGGTATCCTATTACAGCAGAGTAGAAGACATTATTTTGCAGGATAACAATGTTTTCTACAATCCTATCTGACGATGTCGATGGGCTATAAAAGGAAACGGAGTGAAGGAAGAAGATGGTTTCACTCTTGTCAACCTTAACCAGAGTCAATACTCATTCGCAAGGGATCCATACATACTGGCTTCTTAAGCCAAGCAAATATTTTACTCAAGAGAAGATGACTCCTCACATTGGTATGTCGTGATGAGAGGATCTTCAAGAAGACACAACGAGGAAAATCAGGATGAAAAAATTGGAGATGTCGGGCCAGTGGCAGAAGATGTTAACATGACTACTAATGAATTAGATGATGAAGATCGAAGTGCTCGTATTGACTGTGAAGGGATATAGGTTTGAATGGAAATATCTTTGTTCTGTATGTTATGCGTCTCTATGTTTATTGTTTGCTTCATATGTATATGAGTCTGTGAGTATTGTTTGCTTCATGTGTGTCTGAGTTTGTAAGTATTGTTTTCTTCATATTTGTCTAAGTCTTTAAGTATTGGAACATGTCTAACTCACCTTTTATATTTAAATTTTAGGTAATCAGTGATGGCTAGTACAAAGCATCTTTGAAGAGGAAATGGAAAGCCCATGTGCCAGCAGCTAAGGTACAAGAGAAGGAGATTATGGATTTAGAAGATGAAGTTACCGAAGATCAAGTTGCTGCGATTGAAAGTGCTGAGAATAAATTCAACTAGAAGGATACAATTGAGGATGAAGATGTTGAGGATGAAGATGCAGAGGAGGAAATGGCTGAGGATGAAGATGTTGTGGATAATCTAGAATGAATAAGGAGCAGGAGCAAAACGATGAGGATGCTGATGTTGAAATGTCTACGGGATTGAACAATGATGAAGAGACCGTACCTGATCAGGCTGCATCTGTGAGAGAAGATGATGCATCTCCACCAGCGCCTATGAGAAAGCATGGACCAACTATGATGAAACATATAGCAAGAGATCCAAATGAGCGAGAAGCTGTTGATTTCATAGAATTTGGAGAAGCATGTGGACCAGGGTCAGTGAAGCTTTCATCTTACCTAGGTCCCTTTGTCAGAGAACATGTTCCAATAATACTCGAGGATTGGAGAAAAGTGGGCGACAAAATCAGAACAATACTCTGAAAATCTGTTCAGGTAAAAGATGTAATTGAATGTGTCTTTGTTCATTTGCTATATACTCTAATATTTATTCTATATATGCAGAAAAGGTTTTCAGTAGATGAAGAATATCAAAGAACAGCTTTGTTCAGATAGATGGGATGTCTTTAGAGGTCCTCAAAATCACGAATTGTTACAAAGATTCGACAGGCTAAGACCATGAAGGAGCGAATGCAGCTGAAACTGAAGAACATTCTTCCGGTGGAGTGGCGTAAATTTGTCAACCAAAAAACAAGTTCAGCCTTTGAGGTATGTAAATTCACATATGTCTACATATTTTATATGAATAAATACTTTAACCATTGTCATTCATATAGGCTGTTAGTGATTAGTTCAAGGAGAGGAGACAAAAAGAGATTCCTCACACTGTTAGCCGTAAAGGAATGGTTCGATTGACTGAAGAAATGGTAAGTATAATGCAGTTTTTTCATTGAGTTTATAAATCTATTAGTATTGATCTTTACTTTCCCGCAGAAAAAAGAGTTGCTCTGAACTATCTGAAGTGACAAGGTTGAAAGTGTGGGTCAAGTCACGCACCAAAAAGGATGGCACTCTAGTTAATAACCAGGCTGCCGAAAAGATAGTAAGTACATGCATTCTTCAGTTTCTTTCACTAATCATTTGTCATATCATAACAAATCTGAATTTTCCTTCATGATGGTCAGAGAAAGGCAAAGGATGTTGAGAGTGGTGCTCCTTCATTGTCAACAATCAGTATAACTAAGAATGACTTCCTTGCACAAATACTAGGACCTGATAATCCAGGTCGTCTAAGGGCTATGGGTCGGGGTATGTCTATAACAAAGCTAGCTTGTTTCCAAGTCAGGTCTGCGTATATCAGTCCAATGCAAGATAATAAAACTCTACTGCAAGAAAAGGTTCACGAGATAGATGCGCTTGTCCAGAGAATGAATAACCAGGTATATTATTATTGTTATCAGCTTCTGGTTTGACTAGGACTGAAATTTGTTAAACTTTAACTCTGTCATTTTCTCACAGAGGCAAGATGAGCAAGGTGAAACCTCAGCTCCAAGAGTAAGTCACTAATTAAGCTCGCATATTTACAGCCTTTATTTACATATTCAATTCACTAAGTCTGATTTATCTTTTATAGAGTGTTAAGAAGTCAATACCAGCTAAGTGTTTGTTAGTTGATTGGACCTGAACAGAAGAAACTGTCGTTGGGGGCTGTCTTCTTTCTGCTGAACTTAAGGAGTATGTGAATGACATTCCATTAGGACCTAATGCAGTGAAAGTGGTAGTTGAATCAGCCATAGTCATGGATGCATTTCTCTGTAGGCGTACATCAAACATGACCTGTAGGGAAGAGACTGTTGGTCAAATCATTGCATAGAAGGCAGATAGTTGTCTGTTGGAAGTTTTGGTTGATCCTGATTCAATTCTCATATTGATATCAACCTAAACATGCATTAGATCTAGGTGTTCTTATTTAGAAACATTATGATCTCACCTTTTACCTGTTTGTTTGCAGCGGAATTGATGAACAGGTCAATGATCAGGGAGATACACCGAGAGATGGATCCTCCAAAGGCTCACACACGCTTCACAGGAAACTGGCTGCTAGACCACAAGGAAGAGAGGCGCAGAGAGAGGAGAAAAACGGCGCTGGGTGTTAGGGTAGGAAGGAAAAACAGACTCAAGTTTTATTTATAAAACTTGTCTAATTCCTTTTGGGCTTTATGGGCCCAAATACCAATCTGATTAAATTCCATTTAATCAGACCCATTCATTCTTCTCTCTTAGTACGACAAATGCCTAGCACTTTTGTCGTACTTCTGCTAAGCCGTTCCAACATTATTTCCTGCTAGCTTAAGCGTGTGACCCATATGGGATCATACAATAAAGGCAATAAGTCCAAGACTTATAGATCATGAGCGGACTCTAGCAAGCCATCATGACCCCCAGCATTGTATGACTTATGTCTGATCACTGACATACTCTTACGTTATAGAGACAGTACAGAGATTGCTGGACACAATTCCAACAATCTCCCACTTGAACTGGAATCTCTGTATTCATAATCCCTTTCGTCTCAATATCTCGATTAGTCATAAGGCAAGATTAGTGTCATCCTTATAAAGCCTAATCATGTTCATCGGACTCTGATTTGATACTGACAATCCAAACGACTCGGGAAAGTCCGTTTGAGCATGGCCATGCGTTTTCCAGTATTCAAATCTCCGATTGGCCTAGAGATATTCACTCCATTTATATTGGAGAGACAAATCCCATCTTGTTCCATCACTGTAAACTACTCATTTCATGATGTACCCAAACAAGGTCCTTATAGCTATCGCGGAACGATAGCGTTAGACAATGATCAAAGTGCATCAGTCCATATGCAGTCACATGCATGCGAACTCAGGTCTAAGGACTATACTCTATAGTCGTAGTAAGAATCTCTTATGACACAGATATAAATATCCTGAAGAGTTCTTATAAGCGGGTCTTGTCCGGTCGTATGTTCCCAACATACACCTATGTACTGACTTTGATGCCGTGCATCTATGACACATTAAGACTTTGTCATAAGTCACGTACCAATCTAGTCTCTCACGGTTGTTGTTGTTCCAATTTCAACAACCTTCGACTAGGGACAGGATGATATAAGACATTTATCAAATATAGGGTCTCATGATCAAGCTAAATGACTTTGATGACTCAAGATCAAGTCACTTACTTCGATGACCTATAAAATGCTTCATATCATTTTGGAACGATTATTTCATCACAGTTAAAATAATCTTGAAATAATAATTTCATTAAAACATGAAGAATGTTTTACAAGAACATATCAAATAACTAAAATAAAGCTCACAAAACTCCCACTCAAATTTAGATTACATTTCAATGTTTCTAATGCCTACAGCTTCAGTCAGTAACTCGAGCTTAGGCCTTGGGAGTGGCTTTGTCAACGGATCAGCGACATTATCATCTGTCGGAACTCGGCTGATCTTGACTTCCTTTCTATTAACGATGTCACGTATCAAGTGAAATCTTCTTTGAACATGCTTGGATTTCTGGTGTGATCTTGGTTCCTTTGCCTGAGCTATAGCACCATTGTTGTCACAAAACAGTGCTAGAGGCTCAGCCGCATCTGGTATCACACCCAGTTCCATAATGAACTTTCGTATCCAAACAGCTTCCTTCGCTGCTTCTGAGGCGGCGATATATTCAGCTTCTGTGGTGGAATCAGCAACGGTGTCCTGCTTGGAGCTTCTCCAACTTACTGCACCGCCATTCAGACAAAAGATATAACCGGACTGTGACCGGAAATCATCAGTGTCTGTCTGGAAACTTGCGTCCGTGAATCCACTGACTTTAAGCACATCACTTCCACCGTACACCAAGAATTTATCCTTAGTATGTCTTAGATACTTCAAGATATTCTTTACGGCAATCCAATGGTTTTCACCTGGATTTGACTGGTATCTACTCGTCATGCTCAATGCATAAGCAACATCAGGACGAGTACAGATCATGGCATACATAACAGATCCTATTGCAGATGCATAGGGAATGTTCTTCATACGCTCGAGCTCAGCAGCCGTCGTAGGGCTCTGCTTCTTGCTTAGCGTTGTGCCATGTACCATTGGCGTGAAGCCTTTCTTGGAATCTTTCATGCTGAATCTTTGTAGGACTTTGTCAATGTATGAGTCTTGACACAAGCCTATCAGCCTCTTAGGTCTATCCCGATAGATCCTAATTCCAAGAACGTATGCGGCTTCACCCATGTCTTTCATGGAAAAACAACTTCCAAGCCAGTCCTTTACAGACTTTAGCATTGGAACGTCGTTTCCGAGAAGCAGTATGTCATCGACATACAGGATAAGAAAAACGATTTTGCTCCCACTAGTTTTCTTATACACGCATTGTTCTTCTTCGTTTCTGATGAAGTCAAATTGCTTGATCGCTTCATCAAAACGAAGATTCCAGCTCCTCGATGCTTGCTTCAATCCATAAATGGATTTATGAAGCTTGCATACTTTCCCAGCATTCTTTGGATCTATGTAACCGTCAGGTTGTGTCATATACACATCCTCTTCCAGAATTCCATTCAGGAAGGCGGTTTTCACGTCCATCTGCCAAATTTCATAATCATGAAAAGCTGCAGTTGCTAGTAGAATCCGAATAGATTTCATCATAGCCACCGGTGAATAGGTTTCATCGTAGTCCACACCGTGAACTTGTCTGAAACCTTTTGCCACCAACCTGGCTTTATAAATCTGGACATTTCCATCCACGTCAATCTTCTTCTTGAAGATCCATTTGCACTCGATGGCTTTTACACCAGCAGGCAAATCAACCAACGAAAAGACTTGATTGACCGACATGGAGTCCATTTCGGAATCAGTGGCCTGGCGCCACTTTGAGGAATCTGGGCCCATCATGGCTTGATTGAAATTCGATGGTTCATCACTATCAATTATCAGAAGATCATGACAGTTAGTCACGAGGAATCCTTGATATCTCTCGGGTTCGTGACGGATCCTCCCGGATCTTCGAACTTCAGGTACTACAGGTTCAGGCTCTACAATTTCTTGTAGATCCTCCTGCTGCTCTTCCTCATTAGGTTGAGCAGTATCCTGTTCATCTTGAATTTCTTCAAGCAGTACCTTACTCCCACTGTCTTTCTTAGAGAGAAACTCCCTCTCAAGAAAGTTACAATCCCGGGCAACAAAAATCTTGTTCTCGGAACGTAGATAGAAGTAATAAGCCTTGGTTTCCCGTGGATAACCAATGAAGTAGCATTTGTCAGATTTTGGTGTAAGCTTGTCTGAGATTAATCTCTTGACATAGGCTTCACAACCCCAAATTCTGAGATAAGACAGCACTGGAGCCACTCCAGTCCATAATTCATATGGTGTCTTTGCTACTGCTTTTGATGGCGCTCTATTTAGAGTGAACACTGCTGTTAGCAGAGCATATCCCCAAAGGGATATTGGAAGGTCTGTGTGACTCATCATAGATCGAACCATATCCAATAAGGTCCGATTTCTCCTCTCAGACACACCATTCCATTGAGGTGTTCCAGGAGGAGTGAGTTGGGATACGATCCCACACTCTCTCAGATGATCACTGAATTCTTGGCTTAAGTATTCTCCTCCTCGGTCGGACCGAAGAGCCTTAATGCTTTTGCCAAGTTGGTTCTGTACTTCATTTTGGAATTCTCTGAACTTCTCAAAAGATTCAGACTTATGTTTCATTAAATAAACATATCCATACCTACTGAAATCATCAGTGAAGGTAATGAAGTACTGATAGTTTCCTCTTGCATTTGTGGACATTGGGCCACACACGTCAGTGTGTATCAGGCCCAATAAGTCACCGGCCCTCTCGTTAGGTTTATTAAAGGGGGCCCGTGTCATTTTGCCCATCATGCAGGATTCGCATTTCTCACATGACTCAAAGTCAAATGAGCCAAGAAGTCCATTCGAATGGAGCCTCTTGATGCGTTTCTCGCTGATGTGCCCTAAACGACAATGCCATAGAAACGTTTGGTTCTCCTCATTAGGTTTGAACCGTTTAGTATTTATGTTATAAATTGGCGCGGATTGATCGAGTATGTAAAGCCCATTCGAAAGAGGGGCAGAACCATAGAACAAATTGTTGCGATTGAAGGAACATAATTTATTCTTAACTGAAAAATCATAACCTTCCAAATCCAACAAAGAAATTGAAATAATATTTCTGCTTATAGCAGGTACAAAATAACAATTATTAAGTTCTAAAATCAATCCCGAAGGTAAAGACAACAAGTATGTTCCTACAGCTAGTGCTGGAACTTTCGCTCCATTCCCAACTCGTAGCTCCACTTGTCCTTGCTTCAGCCTTCTACTGTTGCTGAGTGCCTGCATATTAGTACAAATATGAGCCCCACAACCAGTATCCATGACCCATGAGGTATTATCAGAAGTAGTTGTATTAACTTCTATAACAAAAATACCTGTCGAAGAAGTCTCGAGAGTCTTCTTCTTCAATTCCTTTAGACCTTCTTGGAATTTCTTACAATCTCTCCTCCAATGCCCTGGTTCTTTACAGAACCTGCATATGTCAGTTGGCCCAGCCTTGGACTTGGGCTTGGGCTTTGGCGTGTCCTTGTCCTCGACTTGGACAGCCTTGGCCTTTCCCTTATCCTTAGCAGAGGATTTCTTAAAGCCCTTGCCCTTTTGCACCATAAGCACACTGGGGTCCTTGGCAGTTTTCCTCAAGTTGGGCTCTGCAGTCTTGAGCATTCCGTGAAGCTCAGGCAATGTCTTACTCAAGCCATGCATGTTAAAGTTCAGAATGAACTGATCATAGCTTGCAGGTAATGACTGCAGAATGATGTCGCAGGCAAGTTCCTGGCTGATTGGGCAGTCGAGTTTCTGAAGATGATCGAGATAACCCATCATCTTCAAGACATGAGGACTCACTGCCGCATTCGCAGCCAACTTGCAGTCCAAGAGGCTCTTAACTGTTTGGAACCTCTCAGTCCTAGCCTGCTCCTGAAAAAGCGATTTCAGGCTTGCCATTATCTCGATGGGTGACAATACACTCTCGAACTGCTTCTGCAGCTCAGCAGTCATTGTTACCAACATCAGGCAATAGACATCATTTTCATCTGACGAATGCTTTTCCCAAGCATTATGCACAGTCCTGGCGGCATTGGCAGGAGGCCTCTCGGGGAGAGGATCACGAAGGACATAATCCTTCTTCTCCTGCTTGAGGACCAGCCTCAAGTTCCTTGACCATGTCAGGAAGTTCGTTCCAGTCAGCTTCTCCTTCTCGAGAACAGACCGGATCGAGAATGCGTTTGGTGTGCTTGTAGTAGTCATATCTGAAATATATAAATAAAAAGGTTATTAGTTAAATGTTCAAAATGATTAATCTCGTATTAAAATTTAATATGATTAATCACGCATTATATTCAATAACCTAAGTTACCCTCAATAGAATATAATGATTCCAAGATCCACATATAACTAAAATTAAAGTGGGCCACTGGCCGTCACCCAACCTTAGCTTATATCGGTAAGCCCTATATCGGCTAATTATATCCGTGATATAACTCTTGGTTGTGAATCTGGGCCCGAGGCCCAATCCACTCTGATGTCTCAAGGCCCGGGACTCCCGATGGCCTAGTCAAGAAAACCGGACTATACAGTCATGTAATCATTAATGTCTGGGACTCCCAATGACATTTATGAATCACAAACCGTCTTACCCACGCAAAAGCAGACATCCTCACACTGTAAGGCCATGAATGCAATTGAATGGGCTTTGACAGCTGACATAGCCTGGACAAGACATCCAACGCTTGATATTATTTGAGGTTCGTAGGTTTATTAAAATCATTCCCAAAATAGAAGATTACTATTTCGGGAAACTTTCTATTTATGGAAACCTACTATTTTTGGAAACTTTCTAAAATTGGAAACTTTCTAAAACCGGAAACTTTCTAACTTTAGAAACTTCTTTAAAATCCAAAACCCGCAAATTCAGAAACTTCTATTTTAAGAAACTTTCTAATTATAAAATTTCGGAAACTTTAATTTAAAACGACTTTATAATTTTATAAAATAGTTTTTAAATTAATCTGAAGAAAGACTCAATTAACTGGCCCAATTGTTTTAACTTCTTGGCCCGAGGCCCAAGAATTGATCCATGTCCAAGACATGACCCAATTGTCCAATTAATTGACATAACCGGTCTGGTTCATTAAAATTGGTCTAACCAAATTTTAATTACTACGATGACCACAATTGTCAACCGGTTATTTACTAAACCGGAATCTCTCAATTTATTTTGTCCAACCAAATCAAATTAGAAATTCCCGGTTTAGGCACTAAATCCAATATTTCTTTCGACATTGGATTTCTTATCCCGGTTTAACCAGATTTAATAAAATTATTAAAATCTGTTTATTAAACCAGAACGTTGATTTTTAATCAAATTTTAAACCGAGCCTTAAACCGAACCGAATTGGTCACGAACCAAACCGAGTTGGTCGTGACCTAGTTTCCATCCAAGAAACTCACATCCAGCCGCTCAGCCGCGAGCCGGTCGATCCGAGATCGAGGACGGTCGGGACGAATCAGCTGGACGTTCGGGACGGGACAGGGACGGCTCACCGGACGGACGCACGCGACCGTATGGACGCTCGGCTGGGACGCGATCGGGACGAGTGATCGGTCGTGACGCGACGATCGATCGCGATCGTATGAACCGATCCGATCCGACCATCGTGCGTCCGACCCGCGATCCCTCCGTCCGACCGGCCATCTTCGCCCGCTCGGTCTCTCGGCCGTGATCACTAACCGGCCAAGCCGGTCGATCACCCTTGACCAATCAACAAAACCCGAGTCATATAGCTCGGTTTTGTGATTCAAGTGTTTGTTCAGGATTTAATTCAGTTTCTTATGTGTTTTTCTTATCAGTAATGGATTCAAAACACATCTAAACAGATTAAACAACCTAAACAATGAATCTAAACAAGAAATCCTAAGAACCAATGGCTCTGATACCACTGTTGGAAGTTTTGGTTGATCCTGATTCAATTCTCATATTGATATCAACCTAAACATGCATTAGATCTAGGTGTTCTTATTTAGAAACATTATGATCTCACCTTTTACCTGTTTGTTTGCAGCGGAATTGATGAACAGGTCAATGATCAGGGAGATACACCGAGAGATGGATCCTCCAAAGGCTCACACACGCTTCACAGGAAACTGGCTGCTAGACCACAAGGAAGAGAGGCGCAGAGAGAGGAGAAAAACGGCGCTGGGTGTTAGGGTAGGAAGGAAAAACAGATTCAAGTTTTATTTATAAAACTTGTCTAATTCCTTTTGGGCTTTATGGGCCCAAATACCAATCTGATTAAATTCCATTTAATCAGACCCATTCATTCTTCTCTCTTAGTACGACAAATGCCTAGCACTTTTGTCGTACTTCTGCTAAGCCGTTCCAACATTATTTCCTGCTAGCTTAAGCGTGTGACCCATATGGGATCATACAATAAAGGCAATAAGTCCAAGACTTATAGATCATGAGCGGACTCTAGCAAGCCATCATGACCCCCAGCATTGTATGACTTATGTCTGATCACTGACATACTCTTACGTTATAGAGACAGTACAGAGATTGCTGGACACAATTCCAACATTGTCTTGCTACAGAAGAGGAGGTCGCTCAAAACATGCCAAAGGTAATGGTTTCATAAGTTTTTATTAGTTTGACATAACTTTGGAATTGTGATGGTTATGACATGCTATCTTTGAAAAAAATGATGGTTATGTGTTGTTACCTCTGAGATTATGTTCTTAATGTTATTTTTTCACATAGCCCATATGTAAGTTCGATGAACATATGAAAATTGATGGAATGGGCTACGGATGACAAATTCGTTACTGAAGGCCGCTGGCAGTCGAGAGACCGTCCTTTTGTGGTTAATGGTATACCTCTCCGACCAAACATGCAGTGAAAGTTTATGTGGATGTGGTACTATCACCCCATGCATTTTCATGGAGGCCTACGCGGGATATGACAAACATGGAGTAGCCAGTCAATTTTTTCATAGCTTGGCTTGCAAACAGAGTGGAGAATGAGACACACATATAAGCATCAACTCAGAAATATCCACTACCTCTGAAATCTCCTTCAAAGAGTATTAGTCATAGTAAGTCTGTATCAGGTCCATCACATTCACTTCACGAATATCCATTTACTCCGAAGTCTTCTACATCAAAACCAATGGCACCTCCTCAGTCGTCTCAATCATCTCCAAAAGCTCATCTTCAGTCATCTCCTCCATCTCAAAAAGATCCTCCAAAGAAAACTAAACAAGATGCACAATCTCCTCTAAGGAAACCTAAGGTAAATTAGTTCTAAGTATTGCTGAACTATTGTTTGGTGTTGGTCCATCATCTATATTTCGACGTTTGAACTCTGAAATGTTGTTGTTTGATTGGCATTTCTCAACATCACAGCGGTTGTCAGCAAGGATAATCAGAAATGCAAACTGATGGATATTACCGGTAAAAACGTGTGGTTGCTGAAGGACGCTGCGCTTCAAACGATCCACAATAGACTCTCCACTTCGTACCGTTGGGTCCAAATGCATTTCAGGTTTGGGGTAGATGTTGTGAAGATCAAAAGTGAAGCTGTGTGGAGAACAAACTATGAAATTGAGACGATGGAAGATGCGCCTTATTCAGCTATTGCATGGCCAAAGGACAAAGTGGTTATGTGCTGATATGAGGTAAGAGTTCTTGTCATATCCCAAAAAAGAAAAATTGTTATTCTCCTTGTCATGTTAACTTCCATGGTTTCTAGACATTACAACTATTAAGTTTCCGTTTTAAGTTGAACTTGTGTTTGTTGGCATATATAACTATGTATTGCTTGTTTGTGGATGTTTATGTTTATAAATTCTAAATATATTTCTGCATTTCTAATTGATTTTCAAATAATAATTCAAAACCAGAATTCAAAATAAAATTATATAATTCGATTTGTATAGCTCCAATTAATATCAAATATAGCAAAATATAAAAGTGTTCATAAGATATACAACAACAATAAAGATTGGCCATTATAAACAATAATATAGCAACAAAAATTGCTACAGTATGATACAACCCTACAATAATGCCACCAGAATATGTATTATTGCAAAACAATATGCTATATTAATCTATAAAAATGGCGATAAAAATGCTACTGCAAACTATACAATTGCAGCAAAATTAGCGCTATCGTAGACTTATATATGATAGCAGGTTAGATTAATGCTATCATATATGACGGATCTAAGATAGCAGCGACAATCATAGCATTTATACAAACTCTATCATAGATTGATTGGTTAATAATTTGAATTCCTGTGAAATACCATTGACCCAAAGCTTTTTTATTTTACTTATTTTTGTTATTTATCTTTGGTTCGAGTAGGAAGATTTAGGTTTTCCTCATTCCTTCTCTTCGATAAGAAAAAAGATTTTAACATTGCAATCACATTCAAACCTATTTTCAGTATTTTAGCTTCCCTTTTGATTTAAGAAAATCATAGTAGATTCTTGGTCTTTGAGATTGGACTCAAAAATTCTAAAATACAATTTTTTTTTGAATGACTAGGAGGTTCCGAGCCAGTAGGCCCATACATCCCCCTTGGACGAGGCCCAAAATATGTTAAATTCACTCTCTTTTTGAGAGGAGACCCCTCTTAACAGGAATCAAACCCAGGTTGGCGTAAAGCTACTAGCTGACCTTTACCAACTGAGCCAACTCTTGTTGTCTCAGTTGCTATGCACTTTCTAAATTCAACCAAAAGGAAGGAAAAGAGAGCGTTGGAACCAAAAGGAGAACCAGTTAAAGAAAGTCCTACAAAAAGGGTAAATATTATAAATAAGGGGAAGAATGGGACTACAAGCGTGTATAGAAGCTTCTTGATTATGAGAGGGAAGAATGTAGAAACCAACCCAACTACAACTACGAGTGATGAACCGTCATAACCAGACTAGATTTCCTTTTGTTATTTTGTGTAGATTGGTAGAATTTATGGTATTAACATCTCGGTTTTAAAAATTTGGTTTGAACTTAAGTTTCGTTTTGGTACCGATTATGTGTATTTTTGTGTGAAATATTGGGTTAGTTTACTTATTAAAGTTATGGATTTTTGTAGGTATAACTTGTAACACTATGAAAAACTTGTACCAAGAAAACATAGTTTGACAAACTTCTACCTTGTATTACCTTCCCGATTACATCAAGTAATACCAAGTTCTACAAATGCAAGTACTTAAACAATATTAAAATAAAACAACCACGAAGAATACCAAGTGCAGCAGCCACCACGATCTTAATCTCCAAACCAAAAATCACAGTTTCTCTCTTCACAACAAGTTTCTCGAGGTTTTCCACTTTCTCCTTCAGCTGCCCGATTTTGTCGTGGACCTGATGAATATCATCAGTGTTGAGAAATAAAAAATTATCGCATAACTCATCAAAATCAGCTTTGAATGACACCACATCTTCGGTGACTGCCTCATCCCACCACTTCCAAATATGGCACTCTCCATCATCAATATATATGCATGTATATAACCTTCTTCCCGGATTAAGCTATGTCCGATTAGTGTCAATAATCGCCTTACAGCTGCAGTAAAAAATTCTTGGCATTCCCTCTTCAAGTTCTTAAGCTATAGCCAATTGATTCCCACCGCTAGTATCAGACATCAAAGGTTGTCTATAGCTGTAACAAACCATCGAGTAAACGGAAAATCGGATTCAGATCACAAATAAAAAAAATAAACAAAATCGAAACTTGTAAATACGAAATCGAGAGAGAGAGAGAGAGAGAGAGAGAGAGAGAGAGAGAGAGAGAGAGAGAGAGAGAGAGAGAGAGAGAGAGAGAGAGAGAGAGAGACCCAAAAATGATTGTTTTTGGAAATGTTGGGAGAGGTTTGAGAGTTTTTAGAGGGATGTGAGATTTTTTTAAAAATGAGGGAAGTCAATTTCTTTTTTTGAAATTTTGTGGGTGCAAAACGCCAAATTTTTGATTATTTGGTGGGCAAGAATCAACATATTTAAAATACACTATAGTTTTATCAAGTTTCTAGTTTTACTAATTTTTTGAAAGTTTTACTTCTGTAAATTTTCAATTTTAATTGTTATACTCTAGACTTAATTCAAAAAATTGGGTTATACCGATGATTTCTAGATATTTAGAATCATTATCAATATATTCAAGTAAAAATATTTGGAAATACATTATTTATGTGACTTTTGCAAATCTAGGTGGTTAACATCAACAAATAACTCTTAAAACTGCGTGATCTTTCATTGTCAACATATAAATTTACAAATATTATTTTTAAAATTAGATAAATGTTCAATTTGTTTAAACAGTATGTATCTCGATTGTATTGTATTATAATTGTTAAATTTTACATTCTTATAACAAAATTGAATATTGGAAACGAATCAACATGGTTGCAGAAAGTTCTACAAAACATAGTTTTACCAAATTATTCAAAGTTACACACACACAAACAAATGTAATATTTTAGAAAAATGGATACAAACTAATGTTGTCTCATATCCTCTAGGCTCCCACTACCACAATGAAACCAGCTTTTCAAGGTCCTCTTTGCCACTCTCTTGCTCTTTCTCCTTCGTGGTTCGTCAACTGACGGAAACCTAGTTTCTTGAACTCTTCCCTTTCTTTTCCTATAGTTCTGAGGTAAAGCGTAAAATTTCTATATCTTCCGGAACAATCCACTCAGACGTATGCGAAACTAGAAAATTGTTCCTTGAATAAGCCAAAGCCCACAATTCTACCATGTAATAAGGCGAACACAAACATACAAAATCCTTTAAGTTTGTTGGCCTAATTTCCTGCGCCAAGAATTTAATGGTAGCGGCTATTGCATGGACACATCGGTACCTATCAATATCAAAGAGCTTGCAGCTGCAGGTTTTGTTTCTCAAATCAACCACAAAGTAACTCTCTCGTTTCCAATGACACCATATTCAAGGTCGTATCCGTTAAGCTCATTCCCCTTAAGTTTGGACACAATCACACATATACCATGCAATTCAACCCCCACAAGAGGTACTTATTTTCGTGTGCTCGATCCAACAACTCCTATGATCGTTAAACCACTCACACAATTTTGAAAAAATTTCATCGATCATAGGTTGTAAATATTACTTCATCACCTTCTTGAAAAATTAATTCATAGACTCTACACAATTACAGGTGTCTATGTTTTTACCTTGCATCGGGAAAATACCACCTTGCCCATTTCTTCTCTTCTACACTTTTGTCAAGATATACAGCTGCTTGAGGATACATGTTCCTGAAATCACCATATTATTGTAGGAATCAGCCTCCATGTATAACCAAGCAATTTCCCTGAATTTTCTTTCCAACTTCATCTTGGCTCACATGGGAAACTGGTCCTTTTACATTCTGGACATATGATAGATGCAATACCCATGTTTGTGAGAGTCGGAGCTCACATGGTCAATACTTATAGAGCTAAAATTTTAGGGAACATAAATTTCAATGTAAACAACACGACAAGAGAGATCCAAATGATATTTTATTAATAATAAATCGGAAAAGAGTACAAAGAACAAAAAGACTTATGAAAGTTCTAAGTTCTAGGGTTCGAAATTCCTCAATCGTAGGAAGTCCTTCTTCTTATATAGATGCGGGGAGTCTTCTTAGAGGATCTTCGTCCATAAGCTTTTTGGAAATATTCCTGTTATCGACATCTTCCAATTCCGTTAAGATTTACTTTTTCAACTCGGATTTTCCTCTTATGCTCGGAGATATTTTTTTTCCGTCTTCAAGTTTATATTCTTATTTGGCGACTATCTTTCCGCGGCTTAATCTATTTTGCCGAATAGGCTGAAAACGGACGGTCCGAGTCCGTTTGAGCATAGACTTCATGATTCAGCCAAAAATCTTGGAAATACGAGTCTTGTGGGTTGGGCCCAAGCTCGTAATTTGTATGATTTATCCAAAAATTATTGTTAACGGCCAGGAACGTATATGTTGATGTTCTGAAGATGGGTTGTGGCAAGTTGCCCGTCCGGAGAAGAAGATATCGGCAAATGTTCGAGCGTACGATCTAAGTGACATATCCATTCAGAAATTTTGAGAAGCAAATTCAGCTCGGAAGTTTCCAAGGAATGCATTCAGCTCGGAACTTACGAAGGAATGGATTATTCTCGGATAATGGAAAGGGATATATTCGGATCCGAGCTGGTTCAACTCAGTATCTTGTTCGGACGTTGTTGCCTATCTGTGGGTCCTATTGAGTGATTTGTTTGTCCGATTGAACCGCTCGGATGTTTGATTGAATAGATTTGTCTATTTCGTATAAAAAGTTATATGTGTGAATTGTTTCGTATAAATATTATTCATACGAAACATCGTTGATACGAAGTGCTTCGTATGAAATGTTAATCATACGAAGTTCTGTTTATACGAAGTGTGGCGATTGTCCGTACCCAACTGTTTATGTACGCTTTCGGCTATTTTATTCGTCGAGGGGGTTTTGACCACAATAGTTAGCCCCCAGCTCGTCAGACTTGAGTACAATGATGGCGAGTTTCTTTAGTATTTGAGGAAAAAACAATTGTTTGAAAGTTCTTGTTTGGCTATTTTTCGTTTCGTAGCCGATTTACTTATGACGAAGAATTTATTCGAACCGTTTGCCATGTTTCAGCCGTTGTCCAGTATGCCGAGCGAGATGGACTTATGGGGCGACATTTACGAGTTGGATTTTGTTCCAACCTCTAGATTAAGTCGACTTACATCCATTGGCATGCAGAGTTTGGCCGATTCTGAGACCATGCTTACCATTATCAACTCTGTCACGATTAGCATAATGCATGCTTAACCGAAAACATGAATACATTTTGAATAATCGTGTGAAATTATGATTCTATCCCACACCTTGGAAGAAATCTATAAGTATTCTTCTTTCTCCAGTAATTTCTTCACTCATCACCTTCGCTCTAGATTTTAAGTAAGTTTCTCTATCTCGTTTCCCTCTGATTTTTCCATGAATATCCTTGAATGTTTTTGAATACTCTTCAGCTTACTTTTGATCTTATATAGGTTTGTATCACCATTCGCCGACACTCGATTTTTAGGAATATTGTGACAGCCATGTTGATGCCTCTTCCGTTGTCTCAGAGTGAACCCCTTCTGTTGCCCAACGTGAACTCGTGAAGGCCTGGAAGAAAGCGATGACAGAAGACAAGAAACAGAGAAGTGAAGAGAAGGCGTCCGAGATTGTCGGGAACGGCCAAGAAGACGTGGGAGATGTGGCGCTTGACCAGGGTGCTCCTATGGCCCTAGATGGAATGGAGACGGGCCAGAGCTTCGTTGCTCGCCGTGCACCTTTGGGAGCAGTCCTGGGGTTGGAGGCTTAGAGTGTTGCACCCTGGTTGAGAAAGAAACGGATCAGGAAGGCACGTAATACTGAATTCCCTCGGTCCATACCAAAAATTACCCCGTTCGGTCCGAGCACTGGATGTCCAATTTACAACAACGTCTCATAGGTTGCAAGGTTTTTCTTGGGAGTATGTCATGTAGGCGATGTTCCCATCCAGTATGAAGACATGGCCTGTGGCGGTTCGCGTACTTACGCAGGACAAGTCTTTAATGTTAATCGAAATAAAGGTCTACTCCTTTTGATATAAAGGGTTCGTTTATTGACTCTTTTCTTGTCTCAGATGTGGGCGTCGGTGAATAGGCAAGCATCTCACAGATAACCAGGAATTGGAACGCTCTCTTTCCGAGATAAAAGCTACAAATGAAGGTTAGGCGGCTGAGTTTTAGGCGGTGCGGCATTCTGTTGATGCCAAATAGGCGGAACCCTTTCCGAACTTGAATCTCTGAAATTGAAGCTTGCGGAAGAGAGTTCTTCCCGCGAGGTTGCCTTGAAAGAGACGACCAAGAAAAGGAGGAAAGGGATGTTTGATAACTTCATCGAAATAAACAACAATCTCGAAATGATTGCTGCGATGAAGGCGCAGAATCCTCCTACGTTCGTAGTCGAGGAGGAGCAGCTGGAGAATAGAAAGGCGGATCTTATTGTGAGTGATGTCCCTGAATACTACATATTGATAGCGGACGCGGAAAATTGCTTCAATTTTCCCCTTTCTCGGAAGATTCCGGCGGGGCGTTGAAATGGGGCACTTCTCTCCTTGATAGCGCGGAATCAGCCACTGTACCCAATGCCTACGTACTACCTCTGATGATCAAGGTTGTTTGCGTTATTTCTTTGAATGTCGTTGTTCTTTCTTTCCAGAATGGTTGGTCGTTCCGTTTTATGAACTGTTTGTTTTTAATAAAATGCTTTTGTTTTAGACTTCAAGACCATTTTACTGTCGTTTTCAAAATATATCACCGGTTCTTGACCGTTGTATTAGTATGGGAAAGTTTTGTCTTTGGTTCAGAGGAGTGGCTTGCTTGGTTCCGAGCCGACTTGCTCTGAAATTCTGAGTTGATCTGCTCGGGTTGCTCGGACTTTCCGAGATGTCCTGCTCGGATTTCTGAGCTGGTTTGCTCAGAATTTCAAGCTGGTTTTCTTGGAGTTGAGGTGACATGCAAACGGTTCCGTGTGTCTGAATGTTCTGAGTAACTTTGTCTGAGAAGTTGATTTTGAGTGCGAAGTTCAAGTCGTTTCTCTATGAGCTCTATGTAGCTGACCATCTAGTATTTTTGTCTTGATGGAGCTTTATGAACGAGCTCATGCAAGGTTCAGAGCTTACGAGTCCATTGAGCGTGAAGTTAGTTCAGCCTCATTGGAGCTTTGATGTGTTTTTTCGACCCAACGAAACGGTAGTATATATGATTGTAAGTTGAGTTCTACTGCCTCCCTTGATTTGATAAGACGACAAGTTGAGTTCTACTGCCTCCCTTCTTAGGTGAAGGTGTGGGATCCTTCTTGACAAGTTGAGATAGACTGGTCTGCGGCAAGTTGAGGCAACACAGATGATGATCTGCTCGGAAGAATTGGTACTTGGAGGGAGTTTTTCTTTCATTGGACGAACCTTTTCTCGATTAAGATTCAGCTCGGATATGAATAGGTGCCAACCAGAACGTGCTCTGGAAGTTGTAGGCCGTTTGCTTCAGGTTTCTTGTGGGACTGCTCGACGGTTCATGCTCGGAGAGTGACTTACTCCGCTCGGATGACGAGCTGAAACTCTGAGATATGCCGAGAAGCGTGATTGCGGAGATGCCAAGCAGCTTAATCGTGAAGATGACGAGCAAGACATTTCAAGATAGGTTGGTACGTTGCAGGATAGATATTCTCCAAGCCGATATGCTCGGGTGTGCTTGATCAAGTATTGTTGTGTTGAATTTCTGAGAAAACGTCTTTTGCTTGACAATTTTTGTGCTCAACAAATCTTGTGTAATTCCAAGCAAAATGAGTTGTCGCATGAACATGTCTGAGCTGATATTTTTTTCCGAGCTGTTTGAAACTATTTGTCCGAGCTGAAAACCTTTTTTTCTTTTTCTGAGCTGTTTGGAACGTTTTGTCCGAGCTGAAAACTTTTTTTTCTTCTGAGCTGACACAAGACATGCTAATGTTGATCCATGTTGTTGTTGTGCTTAATTAATTAAGCATGAACATGAGCTAGTTGTGTGCTCATAAGTTTTTTTTTTTTTTGCTCGGCAAATATTGATGCTTTCTCCGGGCAGATTTTTCCGACCACACCTAGTAGAGCAGGATTTGTTCAGAAGCATATTTAAAGTTGACGGACATGGTCTGCTAGGGCTGTCCGATTGGTTTTCTGAGCATACTGTAAGTTGTCAAACATATGCTAGGAGTTGCCGTGCATGTTGCAAGGTCCGGTGCATGTTGAGAGTTGCCGAGCATGTTGCGAATGCTCGCGTGCTCGGATTTTGCGAGAAGTCTCGCGTGCTCAGATTTTCCAAGCTGGTATGCTCAGAATTTTTGAGTTGGCCTACTCGAATTTCCGAGCTAGTCTGGTTGGATTATCAGCATCTTCGTTTGGACAGTTTTGAGTGCCTGGAAGTTCTGTGTGACTTTGCGAGTTCGGATTTTCCAACCATTCTTGCGTGCTAAAATTTTTTGAGCAGGCTAGTGTGCTCAGATAAACACGATCGCTTAGCAGGATTCATTGTGAGCTCGTAAGTCGTCCGCGCTGATGTTAACCTGAATGGGTGAGTTTTCCGAGCAAGGATGATTGCGCGAAAGGATCATATGACAACCTAATTGAGCAGGCTCATCGTCTGGACAGCCTTGTTGTAGTTCGTCAGAGCTGGGTTAATCGTGGACCATTTGATCAAGATGTTCCGACCGGAGATGCGAAACAGTTTGGCTGCATACAAGCCAAGTAAATATGATCGGCCAGATGCATCATATCATGTGCTGATTTTATTTGTGGATGAGAGTCATGTCGAGTAGGTTGTTCTCCCTGTGGGACCTTATGTTGTCCAGGCAAGGCATTTTCCGTAACTTGGTAGTATGCATTGAACTATAGAGCCGTGTAGTCGCAATCGATTGTTCAGAGGATAATGTTGGGCCGATCAGCTCGCAAACTGGTCGTGAACCCGTACAGACCACGAAAATGTCAAGCCGAGTATGATGAGGACATCAAGCCAGCATCAGTCAAGCAGACCAGAGGATGGCTCACCGAGCCAGTATATGCCCTTGGAGAGAAGCAGCTTGATCACACCAGGGACATAGGGGCACGTTTTGGATCATATCTACCCAACCATGAGGACTCAAGCTGTAACTCAACCTGTTCTGGAAACCTGACTCACCAAGGAATCTTCACAAAGTAGAATCATATCCATACCATTTGCTATGAAGAAGTTACGGCCATTTCAAGACAGGTGATTTTCATGGAATCCGCTGAAGACCGACTTGCGCATTTTGGAGTGCTCAGAACGAATCAGGATGAATCAAGGAGTAAAGGAACTTGTTCTGGATTCTTGATTCATCATGGATTATATGAGAGTTGGAACCATGCTAATACCAGCTCGGACAAAGAAGATATGCAAGATCAAACCCGAAGGTTGCTGGACCTGCCTTATTTAGAAGCTCACGGACTTGGTGGCCTTCAGACTTATGTTTGGCGACCCGGAGTACGTGCAACATCTCCTTGGGCATTGGTTTATACTCTTATTTCCTTAAGTGTGGTTTTGTCCCAATTGGGTTTTCCCACTAAGTTTTTTAATGAGGTAAACCAAGGCCCGCTTCAAGAGAAGGAGAATCTGGCCCGTCCAACCTTCTTCCTTGCATTCTATTTTAATAATTTCGACCAGGCCTCTTTATGGCCCATTCTTAAGACTTGTAACCCTAGTACTTTGGCTATTTAAAGCCACTCTTTTATTTTCAATAAACTCAAGTAAGTTTTAAGTTAAGAAAAACCTAAAGGTTTGCGATCTCTCTCTCTATTGCGTGGCTGCCCCTCTAGAGAACTAGATCTCTTCGCTTCTTGCTTGCTTTTTTCGATTGTTCTAAGTGTTCACAAGATCAGTAGCTTGAAAATCACCTTCGACCATCCACTGACTTAGCTGAGAGCGCCTTCGGCCAACATCTTCGTTCAATCCGATCATCGTCCTGCTCGTCGCTTCTCGACCATCTCGACCACCCGCCTCCGATCTCATATCAGAGTATGAAATTGTGTTATCCGAGAAGGACGTATATGGATGTACGGTTTGGCGAGCTGTGCTTCTTGGACGTCTTGATTACTCGAACGATAGGCTATTGTATGCAAATAGATACTGGATTTTGCACGTAGATAGTTGAGAAGCTTGGTGTTAGGATGGCTCGGGATGCTGGCTTGCATGAAAGCGGAGTATGGACGACAATTGGTTTGGGACAGTTCCACTCGGGTGCAGTGGGAAGGTTTGGCAGCGTAATGAAGCAGATTTTCTAATTCCGATACGATTATTGGTTGTTTGGCTATCTGGCATCGTGTCTAAATCTGCATACGAAGCAAAGTCGGAGACTCACTTGGTGATGAAAATCGGTTAGGCTCTGATCATGATGTATAACTACAAATTCTCAAACCAAGGTGCTCATTATGCAAAACGATCTATGTATGATGTTGATCAAGATTTTATCATTTCAATTTCTACGTACGTTAGAGATATTAGTAATTATAATCGTAACGCCTTGAAATCGGAGATCGTAAAGTGAGTTACGACGAGACGATCCTTGAACACAACAAATTAAACTCGATTGATAATGAGAAGGAAAATAAGAATTGAGGTACTTATCTCGACAATCGGAGAGATCGTAAAGTGAGTTACGACGAAGACGATCCTTGAACACAACAAAGTGTTATTTTCAGTTTTGATGAATTCTGATCCGATCTTGGTATCCTTGTTGCGACTTTTGTTTGGTTTGAGGTTTTCGTCCATTCAATCTTCTCCATCGACGTTGATAGTCATCGCCATCCTTCGTGGTCGGATGAGTGGTGTTAGATTTGTTGTGTTAGATCTGTCCGCAAGAGGGGTTCGCTTTTTTTAAAGTCATGGTTGACGTAGCGTAGGGTTTCTCGTTCAGCCGCCAGGCGTTGAGAAGTTCAGTCGCGTACGCTTGCTTAGTGAGCTTGCTATTTGCCTTCTTCCGATACTGAGTTTTTTGCATCAATACGACTGTCGTCTCCTTCAAATCGGACAGCGCTATGTCGGCTGTCGTTGCATCAGTTGTGGCTGTGTTTATTGCAGCATTGTCCTTCCTGGTTTCGTGTGCTGCGGCTGCGTCTTCTGCAGCGTTAATCGCCGATGGAGGATTTGTTTTGATTATGTCTCTGTCGGTTGTCTTATCATCGGATCTGCTAGTCGGTGGTTTTTAAGTGTAAAATACTTTTATTCCCCACAGACGGTGCCAAACTGTGAGAGTCGGAACTCGTACGGTTAATACTTGTGGAGCTAAAATTTTAGGAAACATAAATTTCAATGTAAACAACACGACAAGAGAGATCCAAATGATATTTCGTTTATAAGAGATCGGAAAAGCGAGTACAAAGAACAAAGAGGCTTAAGAAAGGTCTAAGTCTATATGCTATAGTTTTCCGAGATCCCTCAATTATAGGAAGTCCTTCTTTTTATAAAGATGCGGCGAGTCAGCTTCGAGGATCTTTGTCCGTAAGATTTTCAGAAATCTTCCTGTCGACATCTTCCATTTCCGTTAAGATTTACTTTTCAGCTTGGATTTTCCTCTTCTTCTCCCCGTCTCAAGTTTATCTTCTTATTTTGATGACTATCTTCTGCGGCTTAGTCTATTTTGCCGAATGGGCCGAAAACGAACGGTCCGAGTCCGTTTGAGCATAGACTTCTTGATTCGGCCAAAAATCTTGGAAATACGAGTCTTGTGGGTTGGGCCCAAGCTCGTATCTTGTATCTTTATCCAACAATTTTTGTTAACGGCTAGGAACGTATACGTTGATGTTCGAAGATGGTTTGTGGCTAGTTGCCCATCCAGAGAAGAAGATATCGACAAATGTTCGAGCGTGTGATCTAAGTGGAATATCCGTTCGGAAAGTTTGAGAAGCAAATTCAGCTCGAAAGTTTCCAAGGAATGAATTCAGCTTTGAACTTCCGAAGGAATGGATTGTGCTCAGAAAATTAGAAGGGATATGTTCGGATCCGAGTTGTTTCTTCGTTTTTGAGCTGGTTTAGCTCGGATCCAAGCTTGTTTAGCTCGGATTTGAGTTGGTTCACCTTGGAAGTTCCGAGTTATTTTAGGTCGGAAATTCCGAGCTGTTTCAGCTTGGAATTATCTTGTTCGGATGTTTTTGCCTATCTGAGGGTCGTGTCGAGTGATTTGTTTGTCCGATTGATCCGTTCAAATGTTTTGTTGAATAGCTTTGTATATTACGTATAAAAAGTTATCCATATGAACTGTTTCATATAAAATGTTATTCATACGAAACAACATTGATACGAAGTGATCCGTATGAAATGTTGACAATACGAAGTTCCGTTTATACGAAGTGTGATGATTGTCCGTACGCGATTTTGTAAGTACACACGCTTTCGGCTATTATTTTCATCGAAGAGGTTTCAACCCCAATAATGTTGCGAGAGGGGGTACACATGAGCCATTTCCTTTATAAGACTTGCATTTCTGCCAATTGTAAACATCAATTCAGGACTATCTTACGGTTTACACCGCATTGAAAAACCACCTCCAACTTTCATATTTTTCACCATCAACTATTGAAAAGCAATGGGATAGTGGTGATGCTTTGGATCTTGCGTTGTGGCAAAAATTAAAACAACTCTATATACGTTCTTACTGGAGTTACATCAACAAGGAGCACTTTTCTCTTTCCCTTGAAACCCTTCAATGGAAGCTCCCAAAACCACGAATTGGTATACTTGAACGTTTTTCCATCATCTAGAATCAAAGTTATTTTATTCCATGAGTCACCTTCTCCAACATATACAAAAAGAATGCAACATCTTGAAACCTTCATCTGGACTACTGATAGGTCGAGTTTTATTCCCTATTTTCTAACTGCAAGTGCACAGTGATGTAGTTGTAGTACTTAGGGTATCGAATCCACAGGGACTCTGGTCAACGATAGATTAAGAACAGAAAAGATTAAACTAGGAGAAAGCAAATTGTAATGAGAAACTAAAGCAAAGCAGAAAAGTAAATCAGTAGTGAGTTTGTAAGCAAGGAGGTAAAGGTGTTAAGTCTAGGGAGTTCTTAGGAAATCAGGAACACAGGTAATCAATCAATCGGGATCTAATTAAGTATTGTTCTAGAACTGGAATCACGGAAGTATAAGAAACCAACTTTCGTTGCGAATCATATCTATGTCTAACAACCTAGCAAACCAACTTTCGTTGTGAATTCTAGAGTTCTAAACAAGCATTAATCTAAAGTTCGTTCGTTCACAATTCCTCTAAACCAAATTTCTTTGTGAGTAGATCAAATTGCTTATCTAGGTTCTTTCTAGCTAATCAACCAACTGTCGTTGTGAAAATCAACCTAACATCATAAATCTGGATAGCTACTTCAGATTAAGCATTAAGAACAATCCTAGATAAAGAACTAGCAAGTATGAATCCCTACAGATTAATTAACCTATAATTCCATGAAATCCCTAATGAGAATCCCTAAACTTAACAGGTAATCTACTCAGACATAATAATCGAAACAGAAAACATCATGAATAGAAAACCAAATATTATAAAAGAAAATAAAGAACTGGGGTTCAAAATCCTCTCTCTTTCGAGATCAGGATCAGCCCCTAACTCTCTCTCTGAATCTCTCTCAAAGTAAAATAATGATTGGCCTAAACAGTGGCTGCGAAACCTAATTTAATAGCTAAAACACGTTTTGGGTCTTTTTGTAAATATGGAAAATTTCTGGGTAAACTTGCAAATTTCCAAAAGCTGTATTTTTGAAGTGCAGGAATTTTGTCTTGTAGTGGTGTCGACAGATGCAGAAGTTGTGTTGACCGACACAGTGTGCAGACGAACCCAGTAAACTCTGTGAAATCCATATAAGCTGCCAAATCACTCCAAAAGCTCCCAGAATCTCCAGATAAGCTCCAAACGTACCTAAACCTGTAAACATAACTAAAAGACTCCAAAACATAATAAAAGACTCTATAAATAAGATATATACCATGGTTAAAATCCCTAAAATCCATGGTATATCAACTACCACAGATATCAGTAACAGCTAGGTTTTTCCCTCTAAAAGCTGTAGAGTACGACACTTCCACACCAGCTCTTCCTTGAACAAGCTTGACTATAGTTTTTGGACATAAAGTATCAAAGTTACAGGGATAGTCTTCATTCAAGATGGTTGAAATTAACGATGGGGGTAACCTTTTGTTGCTTACAACACTTGAACTTATCCGAGAGCATGAATGAATCTTCGTGTATGTTCTAACAGAGAAAATGGTTGAAATCGTAAACTTTGCAACTCTCAAGTGCCATTTACAACCTTTTTTCGCTTCACGACATATCACCACGTATCAACTCATAATTGGCTATAAAAATTAGAAAACAATTCTTATTTGCGGCTCTGTCAACCAAATACTTCAAATCTTCTTTACTTTTAAATTCTTGACCTATTTTCTAAGCCATACCATCTTCTCATTCATCTAAACGCTTTATCTCTTCCACAACCCGTGGAAGCTTAACTAATTCAACCAGACCAGAATCATGCATAGTGTCATGTTGTACATTATCACCATCTTCAATATCAACATTCTCCAATGGCTCAATTGGCTCATGAGATTATTCTGTTGATTCCTCGCCAGCATAAGGAGTAGCATCACCAGAATTAACCCCAATATTATCCCGGGCACTAGAAATAAGCTCACCATTACTCCCACCATCTCGTTTTCCCATTTCTACTCTTGAAAGTTGCTCGGCCATCGAAAATATCAAAAAATAACCTCTACATGAAAACCACTTCTTCGCTGCTTTTTATCCACAGAGGTTAAATACACATAAACATTCTCGTCATCAAAAATGTATGATTTCCTATGAGGTTTGACTACCAATGGAATATAACTCAAATTCATCCCCCTTCGTAGAATCATCTATCGAAATCATTTTGCATATCCTATCCACTAACATCGAATACATTATGTCCTTCATAGATGACATCTTAAACAATATACCATACAACCGAGCTTCTCTTGGAATCCATTCATAGTCATCTACGGTCTTTCCATAATGTCCTTCATAATCAAAATATATGTTTGTGAAAGGAGAAAACCCATCCGCTTCTAAAATTTGAATAAAAATATGCATTAGGACCTCTCAGATTTTCAGCAGTAATACTAAGTTCTACCAGTGCTACCATGCTATTAATAGCTAGTTTTACCAGTTCTACGATTTTATTAATAGCAAGTTCTACTAAGTTCATGCACTTTTTCTTCAGACTTAAAATGATAACATACCTACGATTCAAGACGATTAAACCAATGATTTCCATTACTTATCAATTCAATTGCCTAATCCACCAAGAAAACATGGTTACCAACTCAATGTTCGTTAATTTCCAACATCAATTTGGAATCGAGCTCAATTCCCCCCAAATAGCTTCAATGGTGGATATAAAAACTTGTCCAACTCGGGATTTAACCTAAAGACGAAAATAAATAGAAGAACTTACATGGAATTTAAAATTTTAGCTTCAATAACGGAAGATTAGAAGATCCAGTTTGTTTTTGTGACAGAAGATAAGATCTGAGATTGATTGGGGGGTTGTCGACGAATGAAAATGAAAGAAAGATGAGAGAGAGTGAGTAACATCCCGTTTCCGGCGAACCGGAAATGGCAACGTTAGGACACCCAATTAACCGGAACAGTCCAACCAGGCTACCTCCCCAATTGGTCCCAGGAACCCGCGTGCTAACCTTCGATTCAAATCCACCAAGAACATCAGACGATCAGTTAATCCTGCATCCGGACCTGTGAGAGAAAAGGACGGGAAAGGAAAGAGGACTGAGTAATTGTTTCAAACACAATTACCTAGTTAGGATGGATTCAAGGAACCCGCGATCTCGGCTTGCACCACATATGTGTAGGATCAAGTACCTAGCTAATAACACCTTGCACCCACGCCCGAAGGCTCACATATGCAAGCTACACAACTATCACTCCAAAAAAAACACCTGACCACCGGCGCATGCCACATCTCACATCTCTCTTTTGGGAAGGCGTGTCATACCTCCCCCGGCGACTTTTAGAGCACATGCCCTTTGTTATTCGGTCTCATACATGTGCCCGTATACAGAAGCCTGGCACATGCGCCTAGCAAAATAAACTACTCAAATAAGCCATCAATCACGAGCAACATTTTCGGTTTAAGCGATAACCTAGCGATTCTACGTTCCATCAATCACATCAAGCTCAACACTAAACCTAAGGTACCTAGGAAAGACGCTATTAACATGGACTCGCACCCGAAGTTGAGATAGAGTAAGAAGGGATCACGATCGGTCCTTACTTTGGCCAAAGAAGGGCAAAAGCATAAGTTAGGAATTCTAATAGGCTCCGAACTGACTTCATATGAAACCAGACTAACCGAACCACACCGGCTAACGAACCGGTCAACCGAGTTGACTCGGATGCCAGGGAGTTAACTCGGTGGCCAATGGCGGCGGGGATGGCTGCTCCGACGGTCTGCGTCGGATGGCGGCGGCGCGTGAGATCCACTCTCAATCTTCTAGGGACATGTGCGGGCGCGTGCGGGTGCGTTGTGGGGCCTACAGAGGAGCGGATGATGGTTACGAATTCGTCTCATCAAACTAAACGTGGTGGTGACCTCCAATTAAGGGAAATCAGATCTGAAAAGGGCTTTCTGGATTTCCTTCAACAGTAAACGATGGAGGATGGCTAGATCTCGACTCGAGAGGTGGTGCCTGCGACGGGAGAGGAGAAGGGCTTCACCGGAGGTATCTTTTTTTACTTTTCCAGTAGATCACTACAAGAAAACTGGGATTTAAAGACTATCATATGAGTCGCATTTTAGTCCTAAAAACACATTTGCGACTAATATTGATATATCATGGTTTTACCGGTTTTATGCCATGATATAAGTGTGTTTTAGTGTCTTTTGGTGCTGTTTTAGAGTCTATTTCAGGTATTATCAGGTTTGGAGCAGAATTGGAGATGTTTGAGCATTCTGGAGCTTTTTGGAGTGTTTGGCCGAGAGAGTTGAGCTCACTGTCGGAAACAGAGGATTGCATCAATCGACACACCTTTGGTGTCGATCGTTGCACAAGCGAGCTGGGCCAGACTCGGCGGTTTAATGAAGAGTGAAGATATTACACTTTGGTCCAGAAGTTCCTGATATTTACAAAGAAGCCCCAGGCCGAGATTATACCTATTTAATTAAGATTTTGGTGTTTTATTTACTTACGCTTTCATACTTAGAGCTAAGGGATTTTTAGAGCTTTTGGGGCTGATCTGATCCTGTACTTCATCTATTTTGGAGAAGATTTCGAACCCCTTTATCTATTTATTTTCTTATATGCAATCTATTATTTCTATGATTTGTGTTTCACTAATCATGTCTGAGTAGATTCATAGTTAGGTTTAGGGATTCTCATTAGGGATTTCATGACTTGTTAGATTTAATAAATTCAGTTAAGGATTCATATCAATAGATGTTCTTCAATCTAAACTGTGCTTAATGCTAGTTCTAACCTGATCACTTAGAATCTAGATCTTAGGTTGCTAGGTTGACACGAAAGTGTGATTTAGAATCTGAACTATTTAGATTGAGCAATTGAATTACTCGCAAAGAAATTTGGTTTAGTTTAATTGTGAACATAACGAACCTGATCATTAAAGCTGGTTTAATCTGTTAGGAATTACAAAGACATTTGGATTTCTGCAATTAGGCTTAGAGAATTTTCACAGCGAAAGTTGGTTTATTATATATATGTGCTTTGAGTTCTAGAACTGTGTTTAATTAGATCCTGACTGAATATTTATCTGCTTGTCTGATTTCCTGAGAACTCCTTAGACTTAGCGCCCTTAGTTTATTGCTTACAACTCACTCCTGCTATCGTTTGCTTTCTTGTTTTGCTTGCTTTTTGCTTTAATCACATCTGCTTTCTCCTAGTTTAATCTTCTTGTTCTTAATCTATCGTAGCTCAGAGTCCTCGTGGATTCGATACCCTAGAGTACTACAATCTCATACTGTGCACTTGCAGTTAGATAATAGGGATAAAACCTGAACCTATCAAGTTTTTGGCGCCGTTGCCAGGGACTCTCGTAGTCCTCGATAGATTTGAACTTAGGGTTTTTACTAGGATTTTTATTTTTATTTTTATCTTCTGTTTTATTTTTATTTTTTTGTTTCTGATTTTTCTCTGTTTCTTTCTGTCGCAGGTTTCAGAATCGCATAGCATCGACCGTTGCACCTTCTGTGTCGATCGTTACTAGGCGATTGGAGTTGAATCGATCGTTGCACTGATAGCATCGATCGTTGCTGGACGATTACAGACAGTTTATGCAGACGCGTGATACAAGAAGTATTCCGAACACTAATCTCGTGAACCTCCAACTTGAAGATCTTGCTAGACTAGAAAGAGCTAACAGAAAAGAGCAAAGGGAAAGGATGGTAGTTGAACGTGTGATTATTATGCCTGATGCTCAGGGTGTCCTTAGGGACCGACAAAACAATCCGTACAATGCTGCTGGGCATCGGATTGACGCTGAAGGGAATGTCATCCCTGAGCCTATAGAGCAACCACAGCAGGAGCAGAACAAGGGTCAAGGACAGTCCCAAGGTAGGGAGATGGTTGTTCGTGAGACAACTTTAGATGAATATAACCGTCCGGATGAGTTTCATGCTAACCGGGCAGCTCTTGTACTTCCTGAGTTTGAGAGGAATGATTTTGAGATCAAAACCATATACTACTCTCTCCTGAAGCAGAATGCTTTCCATGGTTATCCCAGTGAGCAGCCAATGGATCACATTGATGAGTTTGAGGGCATAGTCACAGAATGAAGTATGATGGAGTGAACTATGACTATCTGTTCCTCAAGCTTTTCCCCTACTCTCTCGCTGGAGATGCTGCTGCCTGGCTGAAACAGCTTACACCTGGGGCGTTTACTACATGAGACGCTTTGAAGAGTGAGTTCCTGCACCACTTCTATGATGATGCTCGTTATGATCAGTCAAGACAGGACATTCTCTCCTTCACTCAAGGACCAACAGAGCCTCTTAAGACAACCTGAATGAGGTTTAAGAATTACCAAAGTGACTGCTCACACCATGGATTCACTGAGGTAACATTATTAGGCATCTTCTTTAGAGGAATAGATCTCCCATATCAGACTGCCTTAGATAATTCCAGCAATGGAAACTTTAACACTAGGACTCCTGTTCAAGCTAAGCAGTTAATAGATAGCTATATGAGTAGTAATAGCTGCAAGAGCACTGATAATAGAAGGAAGGAATCTGGTGGAAAGGTAGAAAACTTGGAGATAGCTGATATTAGATCTAAGCTAGACACTGTTTGCAACCTTCTAGCTGGAAAGAAAGCTGTCCACTTTGCTCAGGATGTTGATGTGATCAATGTTGAAGAAGAAGGGCAGGAAGAGGATGTGAACTTCATTGCAGGATCTGGTTTCCAAGGTAACATGTTTGGACAGCAAGGTAATAGATTTTTCAGTGGTCAGAAGAGTGCCTTCACAGGCAATCAAAACTCTTCTGGCTTTGGACAGAATGCTGGTTTCCAGAAACCTTTTCAAGGTAATCAGAGGACCTATGGATCTTCTTCTTATCAAACACCTCCTGTAGCTAGTACTCATGAGAGTAAGATGGAGAGTATGATGGAGCAGCTACTAGAAGGACATACTAAGATCTCTGTGGACTGCAATAGGAAGTTGGATGCTGTTTATGAGGACCTCAATGGGAAGTTTGAGTCTCTAAGTACTCATGTGAAGCAATTGGACACTCAGGTGAGCCAAATTTCAAACTCTGTCAAAGGAAAAGCTGTTGTAAACACTCACATTAAGGCCTGGACAGTGTACATTGATGATGGATCGCACCTAGGTGAAGAATTTGAGCTGAAAACAGCTGAACTGGAAGAAGAAGCTGAAAATTCGGATTTTCAGGAAAATCTCTCGGATGAAGTCTGTGAAAACTGTGATGCGTCGATCGATGCAACATCTGCGACGATCGATGCAAGTGTCGGGAGAGCGACGATCGATGCATCCTTAGCGATGATCGTTGCATGGCGTGGACATACAGATTCTGTTAGTACACCTAGGATCTAGGGTTTGATATATTGAATCACCAACCTCGTTCTTACCTTGTTACCTGGCAGTGGAATGAATGGTGAACGAGATCGGTATCGACACAGGTGCCTCGCCTCTACCACGTACACACGCACACAAGCTGGAAAACGGGATGCTAGTGCCGAATCTGTGGAATCTAAGAGTTTCTGCTTTTCTGTCAGAGAGAAGAGGAGACCGCTAGGGTTCAGGTCGACCATATAAGCCTTTATATATCGACCTGGAAATGACATCACCAACCGTCGGACAAACCCGACTCGGTTACGTCATTAATCCGAAACATCAGTTTCGAAACCGGATATGCAACGATCGACACACTTAATGTGTCGATCGTCACACCTCCACGAAAAGCCTGCATCGATCGACACACTCGTGCATCGATCGACACATATCATAAAACTCTATGTCAATGTGTATCCAATACACATCAACATGATCATTACCATAATGATCATTTCCACATTCATGCTTCCAGTTTGCTTAGGTGTGTGACCCTATAGGATCATATAATACTGGCAGTAAGTCTACAACTTACAGACTGCAAGAGGCTTCTAGCAAAACATTGCAACCACCCAGTATTATACGAATGTCTGATCTCGACACACAACTATCATCAGGAGTGAGTACAAGTATGATTTCAGGACACTATCCCAACAGTCTCCCACTTGTACTGGAATCATCAATTCCTATAATCCTTTTGTCTCTATATCTCGATTTGGCATAAGGCAAGATTGGTGTCATCCTTATTAAGCCAACATCGTGTTTATCGAACTCCTGATCTCATACTGAACATTGCAAACAACTGAACTACAGTTTGTTTGAGTGCGGCCACACATTTTCTCAGCATTAAATCTTCGATAGGCCCTGAGATATTTATCTCCCGTTATTCAGGAGGGACAAATTCCATCTTGTTCCATCCCTGTTTCAACGCACACTTCATGATATACCTGAACAGTGCCGTTATAGCCGCCAGTTACGGGTCGACGTTTGACAAGGTCAAAGTGTACCAATTCACATGCAAGAAAGCATGATGAACTCAGGTCTAAGGACTATACTCTATAGTCGTAATGAGAACCTCTTATGACACAGATATAACTATCTTGTAGACTTCTCATTAGCGGGTCATGTCCGATCATATGTTCACCAACATATACCTATGTGACTGACTGCGATAATCATATCATTGGCTCCATGAAACTTAGCCAACAGTCACCTCACAATCTAGTCTCTCGCGGTTGTCAGCGTTCCACTTTGACAACCTCGACTAGGGACACATTATAATTTATGTCATCTATACTTGTAGGGTTTCATGATCAAGTCCTCAACTTGATGACCTATAATATAACATAAACTTATTTTGGAACCATTATTTAGATCACAATAAACAATGCTGAAATCAAATTTCATTTAAACATATCCAAAAGAATGTTTACAAGAGCATCTTATTATAACTAAAATAAAACTAAAACTCCCACTAGAATCAAGATTACATCTTTAGATCTCTAATGCCTACAGCAGTCGTGTGACTTTCATGCTTAGGCCTTGGGAGTGACTTAGTTAGAGGATTAGCGACATTCTCGTCCGTCGGAACTCTGCTGATCGTTACATCACCTCTATTGACGATATCACGAATCAGGTGATATCTCCTCTCTACATGTTTGGACTTCTGGTGTGACCTGGGTTATTTCACCTGAGCAATGGCTCCGTTGTTATCGCAAAACAAAGCCACTGGCTCCAAGATACTAGGAACCACACCAAGTTCAGTCATGAACTTCTCGATCCAAACAGCTTCCTTTGCTGCTTCTGAAGCAGCAACATATTCAGCTTTCGTCGTGGAATCAGCTACGGTATTCTTCTTAGAGCTCTTCCAGCTCACTGCACCGCCATTTAGACAGAAGACATATCCAGATTGTGATCGGAAATCGTCTCTGTCGGTCTGAAAACTCGCATCAGTGAATCCATTCACCACAAGTTCTTCACTTCCTCCATACACCAGGAATTTATCCTTAGTATGTCTCAAATACTTGAGAGTATTCTTGACAGCTGTCCAGTGATCTTCACCTGGATCAAATTGGTATCTACTCGTCATGCTTAACGCGTAAGCTACATCTGGACGAGTGCATAGCATGGCATACATAATAGATCCTATCGCAGAAGCATAAGGAATCCTATTCATGCGCTCTCGCTCAGCATGTGTCTTCGGACACTGCTTCTTGCTGAGACTAATGCCATGAGATATTGGTATGAAGCCCTTCTTGGAATCATGCATCTTGAATCTGTGCAACACCTTATCAATATAAGTGTCCTGGCACAATCCAATCAGCTTGTTCGCTCTATCTCTGTAGATTCTGATCCCAAGAATGTACGCTGCTTCTCCCATGTCTTTCATGGAAAAACAACTTCCAAGCCAAGTCTTAACAGACTGAAGCAACGGAACGTCGTTACCGAGAAGAAGTATGTCATCGACATATAGTACAAGAAACGCAATTCCGCTCCCACTAGTCTTCTTGTATACACATGGTTCCTCTTCGTTCTTGATAAAACCAAATTGCTTTACTGCTTCTTCAAAACGAAGATTCCAACTCCGTGATGCTTGATTCAACCCATAAATGGATTTATGAAGCTTGCATACCTTCCCAGCGTCTTTAGGATCAACAAAACCTTCAGGCTGTGTCATATACACATCCTCTTCCAGAATACCATTCAGGAATGCGGTTTTGACATCCATTTGCCAAATCTCATAATCATAATGAGCAGCAATTGCTAGAAGAATCCGAATGGATTTAAGCATAGCGACTGGGGAATAGGTTTCATCATAGTCAATACCATGAATTTGCTTGAAACCTTTAGCCACCAACCTCGCTTTGTAAATCTGTACATTGCCATCCACGTCTATCTTCTTCTTGAAGATCCATTTACACTCAATGGCCTTTGCACCATTAGGTAAATTGACCAAGGACCATACTTGGTTTTCTGACATGGATTCCATTTCGGACTTAGAGGCTCCAAGCCACTTTTCGGAGTCCGGGCCCATCATTGCTTCCGCGAAGGTCGCTGGTTCGTCACTTTCAATGATCATCAGATCATTGCAATTGGTCACGAGAAATCCATAGTATCTCTCGGGTTCGTGACGGATCCTTCCGGATCTGCGAACTTCAGGCTCCACAGGCGTCGGTTCCACAGAACTTTGTGGATCCAACTGATGCTCTTCCTCAACAGGTTGAACAGTTTCCTGTGCATCTTGAATTTCTTCGAGATGTACTTTACTCCCACTGTTTTTCTTAGAAAGAAATTCTCTCTCAAGAAAAGAACAGTCTCGAGCAACAAAAACTTTGTTCTCAGATTGGTTGTAAAAGTAGTATGCCTTGGTATCCCTAGGATAACCAACGAAGTAGCATTTGTCTGATTTGGGTGCGAGTTTGTCAGAGATTAAACGCTTGACATAAGCCTCACAACCCCAAATCTTCAGGAAAGACAGACTAGGAATTTTCCCAGTCCACAATTCATGTGGTGTCTTATCCACTGATTTAGATGGCACCCTATTTAGTTTAAACGCAGACGTTTCTAGAGCGTATCCCCAAAAGGATAATGGAAGATTAGAATGACTCATCATAGACCAAACCATATCCAATAAGGTTCGATTCCTCCTCTTTGATACTCCATTCCATTGAGGTGTTCCAGGAGGAGTGAGTTGTGAAACAATTCCACACTCTCTCAGATAGTCGCTGAACTCTTGGCTTAAGTATTCTCCTCCGCGATCCGATCGCAAAACTTTGATACTTTTGCCAAGTTGGTTCTGTACTTCATTCTTGAATTCCTTGAATCTATCAAAGGATTCTGACTTGTGTCTCATCAAATAGACATAGCCATACCTACTGAAATCATCAGTGAAGGTAATGAAGTACTTGTAGTTTCCTCTGGCAACAATGCTCATTGGCCCACATACATCAGTATGAATAAGGCCCAACAACTCACTGGCCCTTTCATTTGGTTTGTTGAAAGGGGCCCTAGCCATTTTGCCCATCAAGCAAGATTCGCATTTCTCACATGATTCAAAATCAAGTGAGCCCAGAAGCCCATTTCGATGGAGCCTTTGGATGCGTTTCTCATTGATATGGCCCAAACGACAATGCCACAAGAAAGTCAGGTTTTCGTCATTGGACTTAAACCGCTTTGTATTTATGTTAAAGACAGGCATTTCTTGGTTTAAAACATATAATCCATTATCTAATGGGGCGCTACCATAAAATGTACCATCACGATTAAAAGAACAAACTTTATTCTTAACTGCAAAATCAAAACCTTCCAAATCCAAAACGGAAACTGAAATTATGTTTCTGCTAATCGCAGGTACAAAATAGCAATTATTCAAAGCTAAAACCATGCCCGAAGGTAAAGACAACTCGTAGGTGCCTACGGCCAGTGCAGCAACCTTAGCTCCATTCTCGACCCGTAGCTCCACTTGTCCTTTCTTCAGCGTTCTACTGTTTCTTAGTGCCTGCATATTAGTACAAATATGAGCACCGCAGCCGGTATCCAATACCCACGAAGTAGAACTAGAAGACATAACATTGAGTTCGATAACATAAATACCTGAGTCAGACGCATCATACGTCTTCTTCAGCTTCTTGTAATCTTCCTTGAACTTCTTGCAGTCTCTCTTCCAATGCCCCAACTGCTTGCAGTAGTTGCACTTATCCTCAGGAGAAGGCCCGGATTTGGGCTTGGGCTTGGGCTTGTCTTGACTCTCAGTCTCGACAACCTGGGCCTTTCCCTTATCCTTCTTAGGTCTCTTAAACCTTTTACCCCCTTGTACCATCAGGACACTGGGAGTAGCCTTCTTGAGATTCGGCTCTGCTGTCTTCAGCATACCGTGCAACTCAGTCAATGTCTTAGTCATGTTTTGCATGTTATAGTTCATGATGAACTGATCAAAACACGACGACAAAGAATGCAGAATCATGTCAGTGGCTAGCTCCTGGCTAATGGCACAGTCCAGTTTCCCCAGGTTATCAATGTAACCCATCATTTTAAGGACATGAGGACTTACTGGACTGTCCTTAGCCAGCTTGCAATCCATGAGAGATTTAACCGTCTGGTATCTCTCTGTGCGAGCTTGCTCCTGAAACAAAGCTTTCAGGCTGTTAATCATCTCAATGGGTGACATCACGTTCTCATATTGCTTCTGCAGCTCAGAGTTCATAGTCACCAGCATTAGACAATTAACATCTTTGACATCAGCTGAATGCTTATCATAAGCATTCTTGTCTGCCTGCGAGGCATTGGAACGTGGCCTCTCGGGGAGAACTCTTTCAAAGACATATTCCTTGTTCTCCTGCCTGAGAACTATTCTCGGGTTCCGATACCATTCCAAGAAATTAGATCCATTTAACTTGTCCTTCTCTAGGACGGATCTCAGTGAGAAAGTGTTGATGTGAGTTGAGACAGACATAGCTGTAATTAAAAAGAGGTAGAGGATTTAGTTATAATGCTCAAGGAAATGAGAAATCTTATCTAATAAAAAAACTCGCATTGTATTCATAACTATGTTTCCTCAGATGAATACAATGAACCAAGATCCTCAGATCACCAAAATTCGAGTGGGCGACTCGCCATCACCCAAACTTTAGTCATCCAGGTAAGCAAATCATTGCTAATTGTACCCAGTATAACTCTTGGTCGCAGATAAGACAATCCATGTATTATCCACTCTGATGTCTCTGGGCCCAGAACTTCTGATGGCCCAGTCAAGTAAACCAATCTTTTCCTGTCTTGTGATCATCGAGAGTCGCACTGCAAGTCTATCAATGACCACCTGCCTTACTCATGTTGCTGTGGATACCAAGGACTCCAAGACTATCCAACGAACGACACGAGTCTTGACAGTAGACAAGATCGGGCAAGACATCAAGATCACTTGATATTTAGTTGAGGAAAGGAACTATTTTATCTTGATGTATATCCAATACACATCCAAGAAATTATAAATTTACTTAAAACATTCAGTTTTATTAGTTTTAGGTTCATTTTTGGTTTGGTATTCGCAACTAGAAGTCCAACCCCTGAGTCTGCGAGTTGTGTGTCGATCGACACATCCTTTGCATCGATCGACACATCTTAACCACAATCAAATTGGTTTCCGGTTCAATCCAATCCAACCGAAAACAACCAACTGAATCGATCGATGCACCCAGTGCGTCGATCGATACAGTGCGAGTTTTCACGGTGCATCGATCGACACAAGCTTAGTGTCGATCGACGCTATGCAAACAACTCAAAAGATTTTTACGAGTTTTCGCTCTGTGTCGATCGACGCACGCTTTGCATAGATCGACACGCTACGACAAACCCTAAATTATTTACGTGTTTTCGCTCTGCATCGATCGACACACGCTTTGTGTCGATCGACACACTGCGAAAACACAGGCATCGATTTTCAACAGAGGCTTTAATCCGAGATTAATTCTTGAAAAACGATTTCAGTAGGCAATAATCAATTCAAAAAACTCAGTTTTCGAATTAATTACATCAGATTCAATAGTCTAAACCCTAACACGCTCTGATACCACTGTTAGTACACCTAGGATCTAGGGTTTGATATATTGAATCACCAACCTCGTTCTTACCTTGTTACTGGCAGCGGAATGAATGGTGAACGAGATCGGTAGCGACACAGGTGCCTCGCCTCTACCATGTACACACGCACACAAGCTGGAAAACGGGATGCTAGTGCCGAATCTGTGGAACCTAAGAGTTTCTGCTTTTCTGTCAGAGAGAAGAGGAGACCGCTAGGGTTCAGGTCGACCATATAAGCCTTTATATATCGACCTGGAAATGACATCACCAACCGTCGGACAAACCCGACTCGGTTACGTCATTAATCCGAAACATCAGTTTCGAAACCCGATATGCAACGATCGACACACTTAATGTGTCGATCGTCACACCTCCACGAAAAGCCTGCATCGATCGACACACTCATGCATCGATCGACACATATCATAAAACTCTATGTCAATGTGTATCCAATACACATCAACATGATCATTACCATAATGATCATTTCCACATTCATGCTTCCAGTTTGCTTAGGTGTGTGACCCTATAGGATCATATAATACTGGCAGTAAGTCTACAACTTACAGACTGCAAGAGGCTTCTAGCAAAACATTGCAACCACCCAGTATTATACGAATGTGTGATCTCGACACACAACTATCATCAGGAGTGAGTACAAGTATGATTTCAGGACACTATCCCAACAGATTCACAGGATTCTTATGGCATTGATGCAGAAGCAGATGCAGAGCTTAACCATTTATTCCCTGGAGTGTCTGAGATAACTCAACAGGAGATTTATGCACAAGCTATCAGACTATATCCTAAGGTGTCTAAAGTGATTCAACAGGAAATTGATGAGCTTAAGAGGTTGGAGAAGATGGGTGAGGAGTTGGAAGAAGTTCCTCCATCTGATGATCCACCTTATCATCCATGTGTGCAAAGGTACTTACGGAAAATGCTGCCAATGGATGAGACACTAAAGGATTGGGTTATAGTTGTTCCTCAGCAGGTGAGTGATGTGCTATTAACCAAGGTCCCTAAGAAACTACCTGATCCTGGGATCTTTGTTCTAAGTTGTTCTATTTTTGAGGATGGTTTCAAGCGCTCTGTGTGATTTAGGAGCTGCTGGGAGTCTCATGCCATATTCTGTGGCAGAGAAGCTGGGTATTACGGATTTCTCACCCACTAGGACCTCTATTGTCCTAGCTGATCTGTCGATAAGAATTCCTGAAGGAGTTCTTGAGGACATCCCAATAAGAGTTGGGAACTACTTGGTTCCTACAGACTTCTTGGTGCTCAGGTATGAGAGTGAGCAGGACGACGCCTTGATTCTGGGTAGGCCATTCTTGGCTACAGCTGGAGCAGTGATAGATGTGAGGCACAGTTTGATTGATCTCCACCTGGGAGACAAGCCATTGCACTTTGAGATGGACATGCTTCGCAAGCCACTAATAGATGGGCAGACCTTCACCTTTAAGGAGGAATATGGAGAGCAGAAAAGTCAGACTTTGATTTCAGATCCACCATATCACTTTACTCCTTCTTTTCTTGGGCAGGATCACACTGATGAAGCTTATTCTCCACCGTGGATGAGGAGACTTGCACAGAGGCAATCACAGTCTCTGTCAGGATCTCCAGCAAACTGATCTTGTTCGTCCGGTCAAGCTAATGACCTTAAACAAGCGCTGAGTGGGAGGCAACCCACTGTTAGGTTCTGGTGTTTTTCTACTTCATTTTTGGTGTTTTTCTTAGGATTTTACGTATGTTTTTGGTTTTGGTGAGTTTTTGTTTGCAGGTCTCGGACGAATCGCAGTGCGTCGATCGATGCAACCTTGTGTCGATCGTCACCATACGAAGAAATCGCATTGCAGCGATCGTTGCGGTCCTGAGCAACGATCAACACCTGACGACAAATCACCTAGCAACGGTCGTTACATTCGTGTAACGATCGATGCAAAGTGCGACAGAGGTAAAAATCAGACAAAACTCAACACTTCCATAACAATTTTTCTTTCTTTTTACCAACCCTTAGCTTAACACTACTGGGGACAGTGTGTTTCAAGTGTGGGGGAGCTGGTACTGATTATTATCTTTCTGTTTTCTTAGAGTCAGTCCTGTTTTTCAAAATTATTTGTTTTATTGAGTCAAAATTGTTTAAGTAAGAAACATTGATTTTTTGAGAAGTTTTAATAGCACTTGCAAGAACTTAAGTGACCATTGGGATGAAGCAGCAGGTTCTATCTATGACTATTGGAAAACCCAACACGGATCAGCCTACTGCGAACACCCACATTACTTCAGGTATCAGAGGATCCTTTTACTGACTTCATCTTAATATTGACTTAATTTTCTCACCTAAGGGCTTGGTATACTTTGTGTCGGATTCCTTTGTTAGTTCTGACACAGCATGTAAACCTGTCCTATTTGGTTCCCTTCTCCCCTTCCATAAAGTAAAAAAAAAAAAGATAATAAACTAAGGATGAGTTAGTAACTCCGAAGTGGTCTCTGGGAGTAGTAGCAAAAACTATTATATCCTGTGCACCATGGAATGTGTCCAAAGTACACCCCTTAACGGGAAAAACACTGATAAAAAAATAAAATGATACCTAGTGGGGAAAAATCAGTTGTTAAGGAAGGGAAAAGAGAAAAAAGGGACCAAAGAAAGATAGTATGGTGGTCTAGAGCTGACAAGGTAAGAGTCCATATGCCCTTTGATCGATACTCCTTAGGTGAGACCGCACCTAAATACTTGCAGAAGTCAGTAGGGTGAATTTGAATGCGTGAATGTGATTGTGGAGTTTACTTAGGACAGTTGCTAAGTGTGGGGGAAGTATATGTTGGTCTTGATGTCTTGCAGTTGATTCTTTCAGTGGATTACTAAGGGGAATCTGAGTGTTATTGCTTCTAGGATGAAAAGAGTTTCTGAAAGTTTTTCAAACCTCTTCACCATGTTTTAGTTCTCTGTTTTGCTTGAGGGCAAGCAAAGGCTAAGTGTGCGGGAGTTGATATATTGTGGTTTTTATCGGTTTTATGCCATGATATAAGTGTGTTTTAGTGTCTTTTGGTGTTGTTTTAGAGTCTATTTCATGTATTATCAGGTTTGGAGCAGAATTGGAGATATTTGAGCATTCTAGAGCTTTTTGGAGTGTTTGGCCGAGAGAGTTGAGCTCATTGTCGAAAACAGAGGATTGCATCGATCGACACACCTTTGGTGGTTTAATGAAGAGTGAAGATGGGCCAGACTCGGCGGTTTAATGAAGAGTGAAGATATTACACTTTGGTCCAGAAGTTCCTGATATTTACAAAGAAGCCCCAGGCCGAGATTATACCTATTTTATTAAGATTTTGGTGTTTTATTTACTTACGCTTTCATACTTAGAGCTAAGGGATTTTTAGAGCTTTTGGGGCTGATCTGATCCTGTACTTCATCTATTTTGGAGAAGATTTCGAACCCCTTTATCTATTTATTTTCTTATATGCAATCTATTATTTCTATGATTTGTGTTTCACTAATCATGTCTGAGTAGATTCATAGTTAGGTTTAGGGATTCTCATTAGGGATTTTATGACTTGTTAGATTTAATAAATTCAGTTAAGGATTCATATCAATAGATGTTCTTCAATCTAAACTGTGCTTAATGCTAGTTCTAACCTGATCACTTAGAATCTAGATCTTAGGTTGCTAGGTTGACACGAAAGTGTGATTTAGAATCTGAACTATTTAGATTGAGCAATTGAATTACTCGCAAAGAAATTTGGTTTAGTTTAATTATGAACATATCGAACATGATCATTAAAGCTGGTTTAATCTGTTAGGAATTACAAAGACATTTGGATTTCTGCAATTAGGCTTAGAGAATTTTCACGGCGAAAGTTGGTTTATTCTATATCTGTGCTTTGAGTTCTAGAACTGTGTTTAATTAGATCCTGACTGAATATTAATCTGCTAGTCTGATTTCCTGAGAACTCCCTAAACTTAGCGCCCTTAGTTTATTGCAAACAACTCACTCCTGCTATCGTTTGCTTTCTTGTTTTGCTTGCTTTTTTCTTTAATCACATCTGCTTTCTCCTAGTTTAATATTCTTGTTCTTAATCTATCGTAGCTCAGAGTCCTCGTGGATTCGATACCCTAGAGTACTACAATCTCATACTGTGCACTTGCAGTTAGATAATAGGGATAAAACCTGAACCTATCAAATATGCGAATAAATTATGTATTTGTATAAGCTTCGTCGCAAATACAAGCAGTCGCATATTGGTCGCAAATGTGCGACTAAGATACGACTGTTATGTGCGTCATAATATCAGTCGCATAATGGTCGCACATTTCGCGACTAATATGCGACTGATAGTACGACTAATATGTGCGATTAATATGCGACATTTAAATACGTCATATGCTGCGTCACTATCAGTCACAAAATAGTCTCGAAATATGGGACCAATATGCGACTATTGTACGACTACCGTTTGCGACCCATATGCGACTTTTTTAGGACTTAAGTGCGACCCATTATACGACTATAGTGCGACCAAATTCCCAATTTGTTAATAATTTGGATGCTCTATTTATCCATATGAATCTGTCAAATAAAATAGCATTCAAAATCATAAATTGTTTACTTATTAACATAATAACAACATACATGCTTCATATATTTATATCAATCCAAAATTTTTTTTCAAATTACATAGCCATTTGATAAGTTTGTCTAGCTTACAAAAATCCTCGCTGGAGTTATCAAAAACTACATAATAGTTCCTAACTACATTAGATATTTAACATGGAGATTCAGTAATTTAGCTTTTAGGATGGAGAAGGCTGAGAATTCATGAAGTCCACAAACTCCAGGTTTGTTTCAAGCAAGAACTTCTCCACCAATGACAATTGATCGATCTTCTTTTGTTGTTGATCCACCACTCGATAGTGCTCTTCTTTTCCGCTGCACATTATAAGCATGATGTTCTTCTATTTGGCGTTGAGCGTTTAGAAGTTGTTGTTGCAATGCCACAAAAGATGAAGAATCACTTCCTGGACTCTTACGCTTGCCGTTTTGAAGAGTGTTTTCGAGACTTCCAACTCCATACGGACGTCCTCTATCATCCTTTGCAGTATACTGCCAAAAAAACCAGATTATATATGTGTAAGATATGATAAATGAAACCAGTTAGGGAAAAATGTTCTTACTTGAAGATATATCTCAGTGTAGTCATTTGCTGTGAGCTCTTGAGGTCCCGGATCACTGTCTAAAGTTTCTGCTGCGGCTGCCGCGAGCTCGGACTTCTTAGCTTGCAAATTCATCTCATATGAGTCAGCTATATTCTTTGGCTTTAGATCAACAAACGTGCCATTGGGTTTCGTATGCACCCTAATAAAGACCTCGCCAATACTGACAGGTTTTCCCATCTCTTCTTCCTGAAATGTTTAAATAAAAACACTATAAAACTGCAGAGGTTTAAGATACAGAAAAAATGTGCATATCACTCACCATATCTTGTTAGATTTGCTCATACGACCTCTGGCCTGATAGGTGTATGGCCATACCAAGACCTTGACGATCAGATTTGCGAGCTTTAGTATTGGTAAGGCTCTTTGCTTGAGCTTCTTCTGTGTCCCAGTGAGCGGTCATATTTTCCCACAGTTTGAGGTTAATCCAACGAGGTCACTTTTGAGAAGTGTGTGCGGTGCTAATCATACCTTTCAGCCTTCTTTGGCATATCCTCTCGAGATGCACTTGTACTATCCTTGAGATTAAGGGATCCCATGTATGAGTTTTCTGAAGTTCAAAGACAAAAAATGTTAGTGAGAATAATACAAGAAAAATAAATAGGAAGAACAAATATGTCAACAGCTTATCAAAAAACCGTTACCGCGAACTTAATGAAGTATCGCTCTAGTCGATCCCGAGGCACAACTGTCCAACTATAAAAGAGACCATCAAATTTGTTAACAAAGATTCTTGTAATCTTCCGGACCAATGCTCCCTTGTCGCGACCAAACCTGCAAGCAAAGACTCAGTATGCATCATCATCTGATGCAAAACAAATCACAAATATGAAAACAAAGAAGCATGTTATATGCATCATCTGCGGCAAATACAAATCGCAAATAAAAAACATGAATTCAGACATTATCTCAGACATCAGAGCTACATACACTCACACTGAACAAACAAATGAATCGTGACAACATTCCATCTCAGACAACATTCAATCTTAAAAATCAGACAACATTCTAACTCAGACATAAACAAAACACTAACCATGAATCGTGAACACTAACCATTCTAAATCAGACATAAACGTGAACACTAACTTAGACAAAAAGCAGACAACATTCTAACTCAGACAATTAACTCAAAAAACTGAACACTAACCATGAATTCAGACTATTCACAAATGACATTAAAAGAGTAAAAAAAAAACAGACAACATCAACTCAAAAATCAGAGCACTTACTTAAACATTATCTCAGACAAAAGCATGAAATCAGACAATTAAATCAGACACTATCTCAGACAAAAGCATAAAAACAGACAACTCAAACGAATTAACATTATATCGTGACAACATTCCTATTATCTCAGACGAATTAACATTCTATTGTACCCAAGAATCAGACAACATAAGCATGAATCATACCAAGTAGTGTTTGGCTTGGGTATTGGCGATAGAACCGTGGTGAATTGTTCACGATCTGGCACCTGAGGCAGGTTATTAAGGAGTATCAGAAGGTCCTCCTGGAGCACTGGCTCAACAGGATACATAACCTCGTCTTCACCGTGTACGTCTTCACCGTATACGTCTTCACCGTGACCGTCGAGATCTTCTAGTGAAGGGTTACTCTGAGCTTGTGAATTCGCAGGTGGAGGCGCTTGAGATTGGTGAACTGGAGGCGAAGGAGAGTCTAGGTTTCTACTTGCGCCAGACGAGTTCACCGGTTCACGATTTGGCGGTGGCGAGTTCTCAAAAAGCTGTCTCGGGGGTGGATAGTCTCAGACATGTGGTGGTGAAATGATATATCATGGTTTTTACCTGTTTTAGACCATGATATAAGTGTGTTTTAGAGTCTTTTCAGGTGTTTATTAGGTACATGCACGTTTGGAGCGGAATTGGAGATTATGGCGCATTCTGGAGCATTTTAGAGCATTTGGCCGAGAGGAAGAGTTCACTGTCTATTCTGGAGACTTGTGTCGATCGACACATCATGTGCATCGATCGACACACATGCGAAATGGGCTTTTCTCGGCGAGTTTAATGAAGAATGTGGAAATTGCACTTTTTCCCAGAAGTTTCAGTATTTACAAAGAAGCCCCAAGACGTTATTAGGCTATTATAATTAGGTTTTTACAAACAGTTTCAGATACGCTTTCATACCTTGAGCTGAGAGTTTTTAGAGCTTTTTGGGGCTGATCTGAACCTGTACTGCTTCCTGCTTTTGGAGAAGATTTCGAACCCCTTTATTGCTTTACTCTCTTTTAATGCAATTTATTCATACCATGATTTGTGTTTCATTGATCATGTCTGAGTAAATTCATAGTTAGGTTTAGGGATTCTCGTTAGGGATTTTATGACTCGTTAGATTTATTTATTCAGTTAGGATTCATATCATATTTGTTCTTCAACCTGAATTATGCTTAATACTAGTTTCTAACCTGATCACTTAGAATCTAGACTCTAGGTTTATAAATTGACACGAAAGTGTAATTTAGAATCTGAACTATTTAGGTTGAGCAATTTAATTATCTGCAAAGAAATTTGGTTTAATTGAATTGTGAACAAAATCAAACCTGCACTTAAGGCTAGTTTAATCCGTTAGGAATTGCAAAAAAAATTTGGGTTTCTGCTAATTAGACTTAATTAATTCTCGCAACGAAAGTTGGTTAGTTCTATATCTGTGTTTGAGTTCTAGAACCGAACTTAATTTGATCATGACTGATATTTAATCTGCTTGTCAGATTTCCTGAGAACTCCCTAGACTTAGCGCTTTTAGTTGATTGCTTACAAAACCATCCTTGCTACTGATTTACTTTCTGCTTAGCTATTTATTATCTGATTTCACCTAGCTTAACTTGACGTTCTATAGTCTATCGTAGGATTTCTTGAGCCTATGCGGTTCGACCCCTAGATACTACAATTGTTATGTGCACTTGCAGTTGACCTTAGGGAATTTAAAACTCAGATCGTATCAATTTTTTGGCGCTGTTGCCGGAGACTCTTTTGAGTCCTCGATAGATGTGAATTTAAAGTTTAGACTAGGTTTTTCGTTTTTTATTTTTGTTACTAATTTCTCTCTGTTTTTCTGTGTTCGTAGGTCTGAAATCGCTTTGCATCGATCGACGCATCTCTTGAATAATTCGACACTAGGCGATTATCGAGTTGAAACGATCGTTGCATACCTTTGCATCGTTCGACACAGTGCGACTACCGACGGTTTATGCAGAAGCGTGAGACCAGAAGTAATCCGAACGCAAATCTCGTGAATCTCAGACTTGAGGAGCTTGCGAAACTAGAGAGAACGAACATAAAGGGTCAAAGAACAGCAATGATGAACAACCGTTTGATTTTGATACCTGATGCTCAGGGGGTTCTGAGAGACCGACAGAACAACCCGTACAACAATGAGGGGCAGAGGATCGATGCTGAATGACATGTAGTCCCTGATCCTGTACAGCCTGAAGGTCAAAGACAGATGATTAATCCTCGTGCTGCTGAGAGGACTTTAGCTGACTACAACCATCCCGATGAGTTCTATGCTAACCGGTCAGCAATTGTACCTCCTGGATTTGAGAGGAATGACTTCGAGATCAAGACTGTCTACTACTTCATACTGAGGCAGAATCCTTTCCATGGTCTCCCACATGAGCAACCCATGGATCATATTGATTAGTTTGAAGACTTCGTCACAAGGATGAAGTACAATGGGGTGAACTATGACAATCTCTACCTTAAGCTTTTCCCCTACTCTCTCGCTCGAGATGCTGTAGCTTGGCTGAAACAACTTCCACCTGGGAGGATGTGAAGAGGGATTTTTGAGACACTTTTATGATGCTCGCTCTGATCAGTCGAGACAGGATATTCTCGCATTCTCCCAAGGTCCTACAGAGCCTCTAAAGTCTGCTTGGATGAGGTTTAAGAAGTACCAGCGTGACTGTCCTCATCATGGATTCACTGAAGTGACGCTGCTGGGCATTTTCTTCAGAGGAATTGATATCCACTACCAGACTGCATTGGACAATTCCAGCAATAGAAATTTCAATACAAGGACTCCTGAGCAGGCTAAGACATTGATTAATAACTTGGTGAGCAGTAATAGCACCAAGACTGCTGATAGGAGAAGGAAACAGTCTGGTGGAAAGGTGGATAATCTGGAGATTACTGATATCAGGAACAAGCTTGACACTGTTCACAGTTTGTTGACTGGAAAGAAGGCTGTCCACTTTTCTCAGGATGTTGAAGTGTTTGAGGCTGAGGAAGATCATCCGGAAGAGGATGTGAACTACATTAGTGGCTCTGGATTTCAGGGAAACAGGTTTGGAAATCAGCCATGCAACAAGTTCTTCAATGGTGGACAGAAGAGTGCTTTCACAAGCAACCAGAACTCTTCTGGATTTGGACAGACTGCTGGTTATCAGAAGCCTTTTCAGCAAGGAAATTCTTATCAGAGAACTTATTGATCATCCTCCTATCAGACACCTCCTACTGCTAAAGCTCAGGAGATCAAGATGGAAGCTATGATGGAGCGGTTGCTGGAGAGTCATACTAAAGCTGATGTGGACTTCAACAAGAAGCTGGATGCTGTGTATGAAGATCTGAATGGGAAGTTTGAATCCTTGAGCACACATGTGAAGCAGCTTGATGCTATTCCGCAGACTGCTGGGTCTGCTAAGAGGCCAGATAGATATCTTCCGGGACGAGCTGATGCTAATCCTAAGTACTAGTGCAATGCAGTGACATTGAGAAGTGGTAAGGAGCTGTTTCCTGCCCAAAAAAGGCAGTTGTGCTTAGAAGAAATTGTGGAAATTGAAGAGATGGAAGATGAGATCCGCGAATTTTGCAATGCATCGACCGATACACCCATGCAACGATCGACGCAAGGCGAAAATAAAGACGAAGACCCAAAGCTCGACACAGAGGTCGTGAAGAAGTCGCCTAGCAACGATCGATGCAACATTAGCAACGATCGACGCAAAGCGACAGATGAGAGTTCAAACACGGAAAAGTTGCAGAAGGCTGACGAGAGGACCTACAAGCCTAAGGTTCCCTTTCCCAAGAACCACAGGAAGTCAAAGAATGAGAAACAGATAGCCAAATGCAAAGCAATGTTGTCGAAGGTGATGGTTAAAGTGCCTTTGATTGATTCTCTAAGGAATACTCCCGTGATGAGAAGGTGTCTTAAGGACCTTCTTGCTGGTAATCTGAGTGATGAGGAGAGTGTACTTATGATCTCAGAGGTTGTTAGCGCAGTGATTCAGGAAAAAATTCCAGAAGTTGAAAGATCCAGGGAGCTTTGTGTTGGATTGTGCTATCTACAAGGATAGATTTGAGAGATCTCTGTGTGATCTTGGTTCTAGTGTGAACCTTACGCCCTTCTCTGTAGCTGAGAGACTTGGGATGACTGACTTCCTGCCTACTAGGATCTCATTAGTCTTGGTGGATAGAACAGTCAGAATTCCTGAAGGATTACTGGAAGATGTGCCTATAATGATTGGCCAATGTGTGATTCCTACTGATTTTGTGGTTTTGCAGTATGGAGAAGAACCACGGGCCTTTCTTGGCTATTGCTGGTGCGATGATTGACTGCAGAGGAGGTACGATAATCCTGAATGTGGGTGATATGAAGATGAGCTCTAATATGGACAAACTGGTGAAGAGACCCTCGACGGACAGACCTTTTATGTGGATACACTTAGTGACTTGGATGCAGATTACTTTCATAAGACACATGTTGAGGATCCACTCGAAAGAGCCCTACTTAGCTCTATTATGGAGCTGGAATATCTGCAAGATGAGCCTGCAATCTGCTATGCGAGGCTGGTGGATTCCACTGAGGAAGTGATGCAGCTAGATGTGTCTGAAGGCGAGTTGCATCGATCGACACCTCAAGAGCAAGGATCATTGCATGACGTCAGTGACTGGGCAGAGGAAAAAGCTCCGAAAATTGAGCTGAAACAACTCCCATCCGGGCTAAGGTACGCATTTCTTGGACCTAATTCTACCTATCAAGTGATTGTCAAAGCTAGTTTGAATAACGCAGAGCTCACTTTACTGCTAAGCAAGCTGCGCAAGCATCGCAAGGCTCTTGGCTATTCTCTTGATGACATTTCAGGTATCTCTCTAGAGCTGTGCATGCATAGGATACATATTGAGGATGAGTCTAAGACGTCTGTTGAACATCAGAGGAGGCTGAATCCTAACCTTAAGGAAGTAGTAAAGAAGGAGATCATGAAGCTACTGGATGCTGGGATCATTTTTCCGATATCTGACAGCGATTGGGTCAGCCCAGTTCATATAGTGCCTAAGAAAAGTGGAGTTACAGTAGTAAAAAATGAGAAGAAAGAGATGATTCCTACAAGGACTGTGACTGGACATCGTATGTGTATAGACTACAAGAAGCTGAATGCTGCAACCAGGAAGGATCACTTTCCCTTCCCCTTTATTGATCAGATGCTGGAGAGGTTAGCTAATCATCCTTATTACTGTTTCCTCGATGGGTATTCTGGTTTCTTTCAGATCCACATCCATCCAGAAGATCAGGCAAAGACTACTTTTACTTGTCCCTATGGCACATTTGTATACCGCAGGATGCCTTTTGGACTTTGTAATGCACCAGCCACCTTCCAGAGATGCATGAGGCCAACTTTACTGATATGATTGAGGACTTTATGGAAGTATTTATGGATGATTTCTCTGTCTACGGATCATCTTATAATGAGTGTTTGGATAATTTGTGCAAAGTGCTAGCTAGATGTGAGGAAAAGCACTTGGTTCTTAATTGGGAAAAGTGTCATTTCATGGTCAGAGATGGCATTGTTCTTGGATATAGAGTGTCTGGAGCAGGGATTGAAGTAGACCGCGCTAAGGTTGAGGTTATGACCAGCCTTCAGGCGCCTGATTCTGTGAACTCTGTGAGGAGCTCTCTTGGACATGCCGGTTTCTACATAAGGTTCATAAAGAATTTCAGTAAGATTGCTAGACCACTAACTGCTTTGCTGTGTAAGGATACCAAGTTTGAGTTCACTGCAGAATGCCAGACTGCATTTGAACAGATCAAGCAAGCATTAGTGAGTGCTCCTATATTTCAGCCACCAGATTGAGATTTACCATTCGAGGTTATGTGTGATGCGAGCGATTATGCTGTAGGAGCTCTTCTGGGGCAGAAGAGGGACATAAAGCTTCATGCCATTTACTATGCCAGCAGGACACTAGATGATGCGCAGAGGAACTATGCAACTACAGAGAAGGAGTTGTTGGTTGTTGTCTTTGCATTTGAGAAGTTTCGTCCCTATCTTGTTGGTTCTAAAGTGATTGTACACACTGATCATTCAGCTTTGAAGTATCTGATGCAGAAGAAGGATGCTAATCCAAGATTGTTGAGATAGATTATGTTGCTTCAGGAGTTTGATATTGACGTGAGGGACAAGAAGGGAGTTGAAAATGGAGTTGCTGAACATCTGTCAAGGATTATAGTTGAAGAAGACGTCTCCATTAATGATTTCTTGCCTGAGGAGAACGTCAATATGATCAAAATAGGGGTGATGTCGGATTTGGACAGGAAGAAGCAGAACTGTCGGATTTATCGCAGTGTGTCGATCGATGCTACTTCGGCAGCGATCGATGCAGGTATCGGGGATGCAACGATCGACGCGGACCTGTGCGTCGGTCGATGCAGATTGCCTACGAACCCAGATTCCTTTAAGGGTCAAATTGAGTACTTGAACCTCCAACATTGTGCTGTTGCGACGACAGTTACACCTTGGTTTGCGGATATTGCTAATTACCTGGCTACAGTTACTGAACCAAATGAGTTGAAAGGGTTTGCTAAGAAGAGGTTCTTCCGAGAGCTTAGGAGATACTATTGGAATGAGTCTTATCTTTACAAGCACTGTTCGGATGGTCTTTACAAGAGATGCATTGCTGAATCAGAGGTTCCAGATATCTTATTCCACTGTCATGGATCAGATTATGATGGACATTTTGCTACTTTTAAGACTGTGTCTAAGGTTCTGCAAGCAGGTTTTTGGTGGCCTACGATGTTTAAAGACGCTCATTCTTTTTTTCTCTAAGTGTGATGCCTGTCAGAGGAGAGGGAAAATCAGTAAGAAGTATGAGATGCCTCAGAACTTCATTCTCGAGGTTGAGGTTTTCGATTGCTGGGGCATTGATTTCATGGGTCCTTTTCCCTCATCCTATGGGAATAAGTTCATTCTGGTTGCTGTAGACTATGTTTCTAAATGGGTGGAAGCAATAGCTAGTCCAACCAATGACTCTTCGGTGGTTCTTAAGATGTTTAAGACCATCATTTTCCCTAGATTTAGAGTGCCTCAGATTGTGATTAGTGATGGAGGTGTTGGAATTGTGTCCAGTAATCTCGGTACTGTCTCTAGAAAGTAAGAGTATGTCAATGATCAGACATAAGTCATATAATACTGGGGGTCATGATGGCTTGCTAGAGTCCGCTCATGATCTATAAGTCTTGGACTTATTGCCTTTATTATATGATCCCATATGGGTCACACGCCTAAGCTAACAGGAAAATGTGTAGCAACGGCTTAGCAGAAGTACGGTAAAAGTGCTAGGCATTTACCGAACTTAGAGAGAGATTAATGGGTCTGATTAAATCCAAGGGATTTAATCAGATTGGTATTTGGGCCCAAAAGCCCAAAAGGGATTAGACAAGCTTTATAAATAAAACTTAAGTCTGAATCCCTAATAACCCTAAGCCCCCCAGCCGCGCCTCTCTCTCTCTTCTGCGCCTCCTCAGCTCGGTCTAGCAGCCTCTCTTCCTGCTTGGTGTGCGTGTGTGAACCTCTGGAGGAGTTATCACTTGGTGGCTCTCTGATCTCTGACCATACCTTCTTTCCGCTGCATAAACAGGTATAAGGTGAGATCTAATATGTTTCTATTCAAGAGAACCTAGATCCGCATGTTTAGGAACTGTTGAATCTGAGAATTGAATCAGGATTAACAACTAAACATTCCTTCAGTGGTATCAGAGCCATTGGTTCTGGTTTTTCTTGTTTAGATTCATGTTTAGGATTGTTTTCTTGTTTTATAAGTGTTTTGAATCAACTACTGATAAGAGAAATCACTTAAGCAACAAGGAATTGAAACCTAAACACATTTGAAATCGCAAACCAAGCTATATGACTTGGTTAGGCGATCGGCCGAGTGTTGAACCGATCGGCCAAGACCGATCGCATGTATCGATCGATGATCGATAGCATGGATCGATCGTTGCCCGATCGGATCGATCGACCGTGAAGGGAGCATCGCATGGATCCGCAAGGATCGCATGGATCGCGTCGTGCCGGTTGGATCGCTCGACCGTGAGGCGCAAGGCTGATGCTTGCATCGCGCCTTGCCCGTCCCGCGTCCCGTCCGATCACGAGAGATGGCCCGGCTGTCTCGTCCCGATCTCACGGCCCGACTGTCCCGAGCATCGTCCCGAACGATCGTCCCGTCCAAGCAGCCGTCCCGATCGTGGATCAAACGCGGCTGGCTTGCGGCTGTCGTGATTGCGTAAAGCTCACGGCTAGGTCAGTTTCGGTTCGGTTTAAGGTTCGGTTTAAAACTTGATTAAAATCAAAACGTCTCGGTTTAATAAACAGATTTAATAATTTTATTAAGTTCTGGTTAAACCGGGATAAGAAATCCAATGTCGTAAAAATTATTGGATTTTGTCCCTAAACCAGAATTTTCTAATTTGATTTGGTTGGACCAAATAAATTGAGAAAATCCGGTTTAGTAAATAACTGGTTGACAATTGTGGTCATCGTAGTAATTAATTTTGGTTAAGACCAATTTTAATGAACCAGACCGGTTATGTCATTTAATTGGACAATTGGGTCATGTCTTGGACATGGACCAATTCTTGGGCCTCGGGCCAAGAAGTTAAAACAATTGGGCCAATTATTTGAGTCTTTTCTTAAGATTAATTTAAAATTTATTTTATAAAGTTATATAAATCGATTTTAAATTAAAGTTTCCGAAATTTTGAAATTAGAAAGTTTCTTAAAATAGAAGTTTCTGAATTTGCATGTTTTGGATTTTAAGAAATTTCTAAAGTTAGAAAGTTTCCGGTTTTAGAAAGTTTCCAATTTTAGAAAGTTTCCAAAAATAGTAGGTTTCCAAAAATGGAAAGTTTCCCAAAATAGTAATCTTCTATTTTGGGAATGAAATTTTAAATAAACCTACGAACCTCAAATAATATCAAGCGTTGGATGTCTTGTCCAGGCTATGTCAGCTGTCGAAGCCCATTCAATTGTATTCATGGCCTTACAGTGTGAGGGTGTCTGCTTTTGCGTGGGTAAGACGGTTTGTGATTCATAAATGTCATTGGGAGTCCCAGACATTAATGATTACATGACTGTATAGTCTGGTTTTCTTGACTAGGCCATCGGGAGTCCCGGGCCTTGAGACATCAGAGTGGATTGGGCCTCGGGCCCAGATTCACAACCAAGAGTTATATCACGGATATAATTAGCCGATATAGGGCTTACCGATATAAGCTAAGATTGGGTGACGGCCAGTGGCCCACTTTAATCTTAGTTATATGTGGATCTTGGAATCATTATATTCTATTGAGGGTAACTTATGTTATTGAATATAATGCGTGATTAATCATATTAAAATTTAATACGAGATTAATCATATTGAACATAATAACTAATAACCTTTTTATCTTATATATTTCAGCTATGACTACTACAAGCGCACAAAACACATTCTCGATCCGGTCTGTTCTCGAGAAGGAGAAGCTGACTGGAACAAACTTCCTGACGTGGTCAAGGAACTTGAGGCTAGTCCTCAAGCAGGAGAAGAAGGATTATGTCCTTCGTGATCCTCTCCCCGAGAGGCCTCCTGCCAATGCCGCCAGGACTCTGCATAATGCTTGGGAAAAGCATTCGTCAGATGAAAATGATGCCTATTGCCTGATGTTGGCGACAATGACTGCTGAGCTGCAAATGCAGTTCGAGAGTGTATTGTCACCCATCGAGATAATGGCAAGCCTGAAATCGCTTTTTCAGGAGCAGGCTAGGACTGAGAGGTTCCAGACAGTTAAGAACCTCTTGGACTGCAAGTTGGCTGCGAATGCGGCAGTGAGTCCTCATGTCTTGAAGATGATGGGTTATCTCGATCATCTTCAGAAACTCGACTGCCCTATCAGCCAGGAACTTGCCTGCGACATCATTCTGCAGTCATTACCTGCAAGCTATGATCAGTTCATTCTGAACTTTAACATGCATGGCTTGAGTAAGACTCTACCTGAGCTTCACGGAATGCTCAAGACTGCAGAGCCCAACTTGAGGAAAACCGCCAAGGACCCCAATGTGCTTATGGTGCAAAAGGGCAAGGGGTTTAAGAAATCCTCTGCTAAGGATAAGGGTAAGGCCAAGGCTGTCCAAGTCGCGGACAAGGACACGCCAAAGCCCAAGCCCAAGTCCAAGGCTGGGCCTACTGACATCTGCAGGTTCTGTAAAGAACCAGGGCATTGGAGGAGAGAATGTAAGAAATTCCTGGAAGGTCTAAAGGAATTGAAGAAGAAGACTTTCGAGACTTCTTCAACAGGTATTTTTGTTATAGAAGTTAATACAACTACTTCTGATAATACCTCATGGGTTATGGATACTGGTTGTGGGGCTCATATTTGTACTAATATGCAGGCACTCAGCAACAGTAGAAGGCTAAAGCAAGGACAAGTGGAGCTACGAGTTGGGAATGGAGCGAAAGTTCCAGCACTAGCTGTAGGCACATACTTGTTGTATTTACCTTCGGGATTGGTTTTAGAACTCAATAATTGTTATTTTGTACCTGCTATAAGCAGAAATATTATTTCAATTTCTTTGTTGGATTTGGAAGGTTATGATTTTTCAGTTAAGAATAAATTATGTTCCTTCAATCGCAACAATTTGTTCTATGGTTCTGCCCCTCTTACGAATGGGCTTTACATACTCGATCAATCCGCGCCAATTTATAACATTAATACCAAACGGTTCAAACCTAATGAGGAGAACCAAACGTTTCTATGGCATTGTCGTTTAGGGCACATCAGCGAGAAACGCATTAAGAGGCTCCATACGAATGGACTTCTTGGCTCTTTTGACTTTGAGTCATGTGAGAAATGCGAATCCTGCATGATGGGCAAAATGACACGGGCCCCCTTTAATAAACCTAACGAGAGGGCCAGTGACTTATTGGGCCTGATACACACTGACGTGTGTGGCCCAATGTCCACAAATGCAAGAGGAAACTATCAGTACTTCATTACCTTCACTGATGATTTCAGTAGGTATGGATATGTTTATTTAATGAAACATAAGTCTGAATCTTTTGAGAAGTTCAGAGAATTCCAAAATGAAGTACAGAACCAACTTGGCAAAAGCATTAAGGCTCTTCGGTCCGACCGAGGAGGAGAATACTTAAGCCAAGAATTCAGTGATCATCTGAGAGAGTGTGGGATCGTATCCCAACTCACTCCTCCTGGAACACCTCAATGGAATGGTGTGTCTGAGAGGAGAAATCGGACCTTATTGGATATGGTTCGATCTATGATGAGTCACACAGACCTTCCAATATCCCTTTGGGGATATGCTCTGCTAACAGCAGTGTTCACTCTAAATAGAGCGCCATCAAAAGCAGTAGCAAAGACACCATATGAATTATGGACTGGAGTGGCTCCAGTGCTGTCTTATCTTAGAATTTGGGGTTGTGAAGCCTATGTCAAGAGATTGATCTCAGACAAGCTTACACCAAAGTCTGATAAATGCTACTTCATTGGTTATCCGAAAGAAACCAAGGCTTATTACTTCTATCTACGTTCCGAGAACAAGATTTTTGTTGCCCGGGATTGTAACTTTCTTGAGAGGGAGTTTCTCTCTAAGAAAGACAGTGGGAGTAAGGTACTGCTTGAAGAAATTCAAGATGAACAGGATACTGCTCAACCTGAAGAGGAAGAGCAGCAGGAGGACCTACAAGAAATTGTAGTGCCTGAACCTGTAGTACCTGAAGTTCGAAGATCCGGGAGGATCCGTCACGAACCCGAGAGATATCAAGGATTCCTCGTGACTGACTGTCATGATCTTCTGATCATTGATGGTGATGAACCATCGAACTTCAATCAAGCCATGATGGGCCCAGATTCCTCTAAGTGGCGTAAGGCCACTGATTCCGAAATGGACTCCATGTCAGTCAACCAAGTGTTTTCGTTGGTTGACTTACCCGCTGGTGTAAAAGCCATCGAGTGCAAATGGATCTTCAAGAAGAAGATTGACGTGGATGGAAATGTCCAGATTTATAAAGCCAGGTTGGTGGCAAAAGGTTTCAGACAAGTTCACGATGTGGATTACGATGAAACCTATTCACCAGTGGCTATGATGAAATCTATTCGGATTCTACTAGCAACTGCAGCTTTTCATGATTATGAAATTTGGCAGATGGACGTGAAAACCGCCTTCCTGAATGGAATTCTGGAAGAGGATGTGTATATGACACAACCTGACGGTTACATAGATCCAAAGAATGCTGGGAAAGTATGCAAACTTCATAAATCCATTTATGGATTGAAGCAAGCATCGAGGAGCTGGAATCTTCGTTTTGATGAAGCGATCAAGCAATTTGACTTCATCAGAAACGAAGAAGAACAATGCGTGTATAAGAAAACTAGTGGGAGAAAGATAGTATTTCTTATTCTATATGTCGATGACATACTGCTTCTCGGAAACGACGTTCCAATGCTGAAGTCGGTAAAGGACTGGCTTGGAAGTTGTTTTTCCATGAAAGACATGGGTGAAGCCGCATATGTTCTTGGAATTAGGATCTATCAAGATAGATCTAAAAGGCTGATAGGCTTGTGTCAAGACTCATACATTGACAAAGTCCTTCAAAGATTCAGCATGAAAGATTCCAAGAAGGGCTTCACGCCAATGGTACATGGCACTACGCTAAGAAAGAAGCAGAGCCCTACGTCGGCTGCTGAGCTTGAGCGCATGAAGAATATTCCTTATGCATCTGCAATAGGATCTATCATGTATGCCATGATTTGTACTCGTCCTGATGTTGCTTATGCACTGAGCATGACGAGTAGATACCAGTCAAATCCAGGTGAAAGCCACTGGATTGCCGTAAAGAATATCTTGAAGTATCTAAGACATACTAAGGATAAGTTCTTGGTGTACGGTGGAAGTGATGTGCTTAAAGTCAGTGGATTCACGGACGCAAGTTTCCAGACAGACCAAGATGATTTCCGGTCACAGTCCGGTTATATCTTTTGTCTGAATGGCGGTGCAATAAGTTGGAGAAGCTCCAAGCAAGACACCGTTGCTGATTCCACTACAGAAGCTGAATATATCGCCGCTTCAGAAGCTGCGAAGGAAGCTGTTTGGATACGAAAGTTCATTATTGAACTAGGTGTGATACCAAATGCGGCTGAGCCTCTGGCACTGTTTTGTGATAACAATGGTGCTATAGCTCAGGCAAAGGAACCAAGATCACACCAGAAATCCAAGCATGTTCAAAGAAGATTTCACTTGATACGTGACATCGTTAATAGAAAGGAAGTCAAGATCAGCCGAGTCCCGACAGATGATAATGTCGCTGATCCGTTGACAAAGCCACTCCCAAGGCCTAAGCTCGAGTTCCTGACTGAAGCTGTAGGCATTAGAGACATTGAAATGTAATCTAAATTTGAGTGGGAGTTTGTGGGCTTTATTTAGTTATTTGATATGTTCTTGTAAAACATTTTATGTTTAATGAAATTATTATTTCAAGATTATTTTAACTGTGATGAAATAATCGTTCCAAAATGATATGAACCATTTTATAGGTCATCGAAGTAAATGACTTGGTCTTGAGTCATCAAAGTCATTTAGCTTGATCATGAGACCCTATATTTGATAGATGTTTTATATCATCCTGTCCCTAGTCGAAGGTTGTTGAAATTGGAACACCAACAACCGTGTGAGACTGGATTGGTACGTGACTTATGACAAAGTCTCAGTGTGTCATAGATGCTCGGCATCAAAGTCAGTACATAGGTGTATGTGGGGTACATACGACCGGACTAGACCCGCTTATAAGAACTCTTCAGGATATTTATATCTGTGTCATAAGAGATTCTTACTACGACTATAGAGTATAGTCCTTAGACCTGAGTTCGCATGCATGTGACTGCACATGGACTGATGCACTTTGATCATTGTCTAACGCTATCGTTCTGCGATAGTTATAAGGATCTTGTTTGGGTACATTATGAAATGAGTAGTTTACAGTGATGGAACAAGACGGAATTTGTCCCTCCAATATAAATGGAGTGAATATCTCTAGGCCAATCGGAGATTTGAATACTGGAAAATGCATGGCCATGCTCAAACGGACTTTCCCGAGTCGTTTGGATTGTCAGTATCAAATCAGAGTCCGATGAACAAGATTAGGCTTTATAAGGATGACACTAATCTTGCCTTATGACTAATCGAGATATTGAGACAAAAGGATTATGAATACAGAGATTCCAGTACAAGTGGGAGATTGTTGGAATTGTGTCCAGTAATCTCGGTACTGTCTCTAGAAAGTAAGAGTATGTCAATGATCAGACATAAGTCATATAATACTGGGGGTCATGATGGCTTGCTAGAGTCCGCTCATGATCTATAAGTCTTGGACTTATTGCCTTTATTATATGATCCCATATGGGTCACACGCCTAAGCTAACAGGAAAATGTGTAGGAACGGCTTAGCAGAAGTACGGTAAAAGTGCTAGGCATTTACCGAACTTAGAGAGAGATTAATAGGTCTGATTAAATCCAAGGGATTTAATCAGATTGGTATTTGGGCCCAAAAGCCCAAAAGGGATTAGACAAGCTTTATAAATAAAACTTAAGTCTGAATCCCTAATAACCCTAAGCCCCCCAGCCGCGCCTCTCTCTCTCTTCTGCGCCTCCTCAGCTCGGTCTAGCAGCCTCTCTTCCTGCTTGGTGTGCGTGTGTGAACCTCTGGAGGAGTTATCACTTGGTGGCTCTCTGATCTCTGACCATACCTTCTTTCCGCTGCAAAAACAGGTATAAGGTGAGATCTTATATGTTTCTATTCAAGAGAACCTAGATCCGCATGTTTAGGAACTGTTGAATCTGAGAATTGAATCAGGATTAACAACTAAACATTCCTTCAAGAGGATCTCATTTCATTAATAAGGTCTTCGAGAAGCTGCTACAGAAGCATGGAGTTCATCACCGTGTTGCTACCCCTTATCATCCTCAGACCAGTGGGCAAGTAGAGGTCTCCAACAGACAGATTAAAGAGATCTTGGAGAAGACAGTGGGTAAGACAAGGAAGGATTGGGCAGCAAAGCTTGATGATGCACTGTGGGCCTACCGAACTGCATTCAAGACGCCACTTGGGACTACTCTGTTTCATTTGATGTATGGAAAAGCATGTCATCTACCGGTAGAGCTTGAACACAAAGCAGCATGGGCTGGGAAGCAGATGAAATTCGATCTTAAGTCTGCTGCAGAAAGGAGATTGGTGCAGCTTAATGAGTTGGATGAGATTAGGCATTTTTCTTATGAGAACTCAAAGCTATACAAAGAGAGAACTAAAGCTTATCATGATAAGAAAAATTTCTCTGGACATTTTGAGCCTAAAGATCAGGTACTTTTGTATAACTCTCGTTTGCAATTGTTTCCAGGTAAGGAATTCATTGTAAATGGACAGAGGGTGAAGCATTATTGGGTTGAGGCCGAGATTCCGGGAGGTCGGATTCTGCCTCTGGATGATGCACCATCTGCCTGATTCAGCTAATGACGTAAAAAGAGCGCTGAGTGGGAGGCAACCCACTGTTTCAGTTTTACTTATTCATTTAGGTGTTTTTATTAGGATTTTACGTTCTTGTTTCTGTTTTTGGTGAGTTTTGTTTGCAGGTCCCACGAAATCGCAATGCAACGATCGACACGGTCATGTGTGTCGAACGTTACCCCACGAAAATCGCATTGCAGCGATCGTCACAGTCCTGAGTGACGATCGACATATGTCGCAATAGCCCTGCAACGATCGTCGCATTTATGCGCATAGATCGATGCAGGTGCGACATAGGTAAAAATCCGACAAAACCCAACTCATCCATTAACATTTTCTTCTTTTACCAATCCTAAGCTTGACACCACTGGGGATAGTGTGTTTCAAGTGTGGGGGAGGTGGTACTGACATTTATCTTTTTGTTTTCTTAAGAGTCAGTCCAAATTTGTTTTATTATGTCAAAACAGTCTAAGTAAGATACAATGAATTTTTGAGAAGCCAACAACACTTGCAGGAACTTAAGTAACCATTGGGATCTCGCAGCTGCATCGATGACTATTAGAAAACCCCAACGCAGATCAGCCTACTGAGAACACCCATATCACTTCAGGTATCAAAGGATCATTTACTGACTTCACTCCTAATCTTGACTTAATTTTCTCACTCACGGGCTTGGTATCTCTGGATCGGATTCCTCTGATGTGCTTGACACAGCCTATAATCCTGTATGAGTATGGTTCCCTTTTCCCCTTCCTTTAAAGTAAAAAAAAAAAATAAGAACTGAGGATAAGCTAGTAGCTTCGAAGTGGTCTCGGGAATGGTAGCTACCACTATCACCTCCTGTGCATCCATGGAAACATGTCCAAAGTTACACCCCGAATAAAAAGGGAAGAGCACTGATAAAAAAAATGATACCCAGTGGGGAAAAATCAGTTGCTAAGGAAGGAAAGGAAAAGAAAGGAACCAGAAACCGATAGTTTGGTGGTCAGGTACTGACTGGGTTGAGTCCATGTGTCCTCTGATCGATACTCTCTTTGTGACAGTAGGGTGAATTTGCATGCTTGAATGTGATTGTAGAGTTTACTCGGGACAGTTGCTAAGTGTGGGGGAAGTACATGTTGGTCTTGATGTCTGCAGGTGAATCTTTCATGTGGCTTACTAAGGGGAATCTGAGTGTTGTGCTTTTACGATGAAAGGAGTTTCTGAAGTTTTCAAACTTCTTCACCACATTTTAGTTTTCTGTTTTGCTTGAGGGCAAGCAAAGGCTAAGTGTGGGGGAGTTGATATATCATGGTTTTTACCTGTTTTAGACCATGATATAAGTGTGTTTTAGAGTCTTTTATCGTGTATTTAGAGACTTTTCAGGTGTTTATTAGGTACATGCACGTTTGGAGCGGAATTGGAGATTATGGCGCATTCTGGAGCATTTTAGAGCATTTGGCCGAGAGGAAGAGTTCACTGTCTATTCTGGAGACTTGTGTCGATCGACACATCCTGTGCATCGATCGACACACATGCGAAATGGGCTTCTCTCGGCGAGTTTAATGAAGAATGTGGAAATTGCACTTTTCCCCAGAAGTTTCAGTATTTACAAAGAAGCCCCAAGACGTGATTAGGCTATTATAATTAGGTTTTTACAAACAGTTTCAGATACGCTTTCATACTTTGAGCTGAGAGTTTTTAGAGCTTTTTGGAGCTGATCTGAACCTGTACTGCTTCCTGCTTTTGGAGAAGATTTCGAACCCGTTTATTGCTTTACTCTCTTTTAATGCAATTTATTCATACCATGATTTGTGTTTCATTGATCATGTCTTAGTAGATTCATAGTTAGGTTTAGGGATTCTCGTTAGGGATTTTATGACTCGTTAGATTTATTTATTCAGTTAGGATTCATATCATATTTGTTCTTCAACCTGAATTATGCTTAATACTAGTTTCTAACCTGATCACTTAGAATCTAGACTCTAGGTTTATAAATTGACACGAAAGTGTAATTTAGAATCTGAACTATTTAGGTTGAGCAATTTAATTATCTGCAAAGAAATTTGGTTTAATTGAATTGTGAACAAATCAAACCTGCACTTAAGTCTAGTTTAATCTGTTAGGAATTGCAAAGAAATTTGGGTTTCTGCTAATTAGACTTAGAGAATTCTCGCAACGAAAGTTGGTTAATTTTATATCTGTGTTTGAGTTCTAGAACCGAACTTAATTTGATCCTGGCTAATATTTAATCCGCTTGTCTGATTTCCTGAGAACTCCCTTGACTTAGCGCTTTTAGTTGATTGCTTACAAAACCATCCTTGCTACTGATTTACTTTCTGCTTAGCTATTTATTATCTGATTTCACCTAGCTTAACTTGACGTTCTATAGTCTATCGTAGGATTTCTTGAGTCTTTGTGGTTCGACCCCTAGATACTACAATTGTTCTGTGCACTTGCAGTCGACCTTAGGGAATTTAAAACTCAGATCGTATCATGAAACAGTGGGATTCATTCGTTGGGGCACCGGAGCTGAGGATGACGGCGTGAAAAGATAAAGCGTCGGTAGAGGTGTATGAATTCTCGACTGGGCTGGCCCTCCTGTTCGCTCAATTACGTTCGGCGTGGCGATTCGCCTCTGACCACTGCCTCCGGTTGCCTTGGCTCGTCCTCTGTTAGCCATCGCCGGAGCACAAGATTTTGGCGGTAAGCAAACAGGTGACGATTATGGTGGCGATTTAGGGTTAGAGCGGAGGTTATGAGAAGAAAAAAGGGGAAAATTATCTAAGTGTTTTGGGGATTTGTCGGTTTGGGAGTGAATTTGGGCTTAATTTTGGCTCAACAATAGATTAGGAAATTAAATGGTTTAGATTAGGTCCAATTGTAGATTAAGAATTTAATTAATACATACATATATATATATATAATCACTTAATTTGGGCTCAACTATAGATTAGGAAGTTAATTTGGTTTAGGTTAGGCCCAATTGTAGATTAAAAATTTAATTAATACATATATATATATATATTATCTAAAATTTTAAATTAATATATGAAGATCATTTTAAGATTTGAATTAGTAAAAAAATTGAAAATTGTGAAACTTGAAACATTTATTAAAATTTAGTACAATTCATCGTTATCTTCATCTTCTGACGACGACACGTTACATTGAAATTCATCTTCTTGTTCTGCATCTCCAATATCGTAATCAAGATCTAATGGATCTAGGTCTTGTACCACATTTTCGACTTCGATATCGTTAATTGTAGTCAAAAGTACATCATCATCGTTTTCTTGTTGCAAAGAGTTGGTTCCTTAACTTCGGTCTCCTGAAATATAACTCCTTGGATTTACCTTTACAACACTGAGCCACAATTGCTTCGGCTTCTTTGTAAACGGGTACGAGATATAACAAACTTGATCCGCTTATGAAGTTGTGCATTATCAATACCTCGAATTATAAAAACATAAATATATGATATCGACATATATATATGTACCTAGAAAAAATGGTTCGTATTTATTGTATTTCCTCGATGAAAGAACGTCAACAACCCCACCATTGCTCCTACGAGTGCCTCTACCAATAACAGGATCATACAACTTACACTTAAAAAGTGTGATTTTCAAATCAATTATCCCCACGTACTCAAGCTGTATGATATCTGTTAAGGTCCCATAGAAATCTGCTTCATCTGATGCATTGGAATAATTCTGACCTTTAACACATACCCCATAATTACAAGTCTTCCGTCCCTCGCCGTGATTCTGGGTATGAAACAGATATCTTCTTGCGAAATAGATAGGCCATGTTTTGGCTTTATTCACGGTTTCATTCACGATCTCTTTGACCCAATGAGGAAAAGGAACTGTATTTTTCCAGTAAGTAACCTGCAAATAGATACACCTTATCACGTGTCCACAATAAGTATACACACTAAACTTGTAGAGTTTTTTTTAAAGCATACATAATCTTTTACCCAAGTAGAATATTCGTCAGCTCTTTTCACATCAATTTCTTTCTCGGGGAGTCCTGGATATTTTACAGAAATATAATCTTCGAACATACTACATAAGACGAAGACATATATGAGAAATAAAAACACATTCTTATAAAAGAAATTAAATAAATTCCAACTTATACCTCTCAAACGGCTGAAAATAATCACAATTTCGCAGAACATATGCATGTGCACATTGATGGTCCTTCTCTGACAGCCATATTTGGTGCATTTCTCTACTTGGACAATCTACCCGATAAAATATATCAGATACTCCGTCGACATGATATACCCGGGCTTCACCTTCATTGAATCTTGTCAACCTACGCGATGAAAGGTAACTCATGTTAAGAAATATATATATATATATATATATATATATATTTTAAATGAAATTAGCTTTAGCGTTTACCTTGATTTTATTTGTATATGTGCGGGGAAGTAGTGCTCTGAGAAATAGGATATTTTGTCATTGATATACGACTCAACAATCGATCCTGCAGCATATCTTTTGTTCTTCGCTTTACCTTTCAAATTTTTGAAAAACCTTTCAAAAGGATACATCCACCTATATTGCACAGGGTCTCCTAATTCTGCTTCGTAAGGGAAATGTATAGGCAGGTGCTCCATCATGTCGAAAAAAGAAAGAGGAAATATCTTTTCCAAATTGCATATGGTCAAAACTATGTTTTGCTTTAGAATTTGGACGCGACTATTCTGCAAATTTCTTGAACATAAGTCACGAAAAAATCCTCCAATCCCTACAGTAATATATTATTAAGAAAAACGATTATTATAAAATACAATAATCCTTGAAAGTTGTTGAACTAACCAATGTAAGTATTAGTACCTGATAACACATTGTGGACATTCCGGTCTAGGAGTTCTGCAAAGATAAATGGAAATAGTCGCTCCATAAAGACATGGCAGTCATGACTCTTCATGCCCGAAAACTTTGCATTAACCATATCAGCACAAGTAGCTAAGTCTGATGCATAACCATCTGAAAATTTCACCGCATGTTTCACACATTCCAATAACTTTTCATTGGCCTCTACTGTCAATGTGTGGATGGGGAAAAGAGCTTTACCATCACTATCAAGATGTAAGTGTGGTCGAGAACAAAATTGTGCTATATCCCTTCGTGACATGATGGTGTCTTTATTTTACCCTTAACATTCATAAAAGTATTCATGATGTTGTCGAAAAAATTCTTCTCAATATGCATCACATCAAGATTATGTCGGAGAGTGAGGTCTGTCCAATACGGTAACTCCCAGAATATGCTTTCCTTGTGCCAGTTGTGGTAGATGCCATAGCCCTTCTTCTTTTTATGACCGTTTCCACCGCAATCCTTTTTTCGGTGGTTGGATACTATACAACCGTTCATAATAAACTTGCTTCCCGGTGTAAGACTGAGGTGGATACTCATTCACAGCGTGTTTTCCCTTCAAGATGTCCTTTTTATTCTTCCTTAGGATGTCTACGCGGAAGAAATCTACGGTGACAATCAAACCAACATGTCTTCCTTCCATTCGGAAGATAAAATGACTTCGTATCCTCCATGAAAATTGGACAAGATAATTTACCATATGTCTGTTGGAATGTTTAGGGGTTAATCCAGATTCAGTTCTCAGATTCAACAGTCCTAAACATGCGGATCTAGGTTCTCTTGAATAGAAACAATATAGATCTCACCTGTTACCTTTTATGCAGCGGAAATATGAAGAACAGGTCAGAGATCAGAGAGCCACCGAGAGATAACTCCTCCAGAGGTTCACACACGCACACCAATCAGGAAGCAGGCTGCTAGGCCACTGGGAGAAACCGGCGCAGGGGAGAGAGAGAGTTGACGGCTCAGGTTAGGGTTCTTTTGGTTCTGAACTCGAGTTTTATTTATAAAACTTGTTCGGTTCCGTTTGGGCCATTTGGCCCAAATGCCAATTAACTCGAAAGCGTTTTCGCACTGCATCGATCGTTGCACCTTGTGCATCGATCGATGCACAGTGGCTAAACCTTTTATTCTCTCTAAGTACAGTAAATGCCTAGCACTTTTACCGTACTCCTGCTAAACCGTTCCTACACGTTTTCCTGTTAGCTTAGGCGTGTGACCCATATGGGATCATATAATAAAGGCAATAAGTCCAAGACTTATAGATCATGAGCGGACTCTAGCAAGCCATCATGACCCCCAGTATTATATGACTTATGTCTGATCTTTGACATACTCTTACTTTCTAGAGACAGTACCGAGATTACTGGACACAATTCCAACAATCTACCACTTGTACTGGAATCTCTGTATTCATAATCCTGTTGTCTCAATATCTCGATTAGTCATAAGGCAAGATTAGTGTCATCCTTATAAAGTCTAATCTTGTTTATCGGACTCTGATTTGATACTGACAATTCAAACGACTTGGGACAGTCCGTTTGAGCATGGCCATGCATTTTCCAGTATTCAAATCTCCGATTGGCCTAGAGATATTCACTCCATTTATATTGGAGGGACAAATCCCGTCTTGTTCCATCACTGTAAACTACTTACTTCATGATGTACCCAAACAAGGTCCTTATAACTATCGCAGAACGATAGCGTTAGACAATGATCAAAGTGCATCAGTCCATGTGTAGTCACATGCATGCGAACTCAGGTCTAAGGACTATACTCTATAGTCGTAGTGAGAATCTCTTATGACACAGATATAAATATCCTGAAGAGTTCTCATAAGCGGGTCTTGTCCGGTCGTATGTTCCCAACATACACCTATGTACTGACTTTGATGCCGAGCATCTATGACACCATGAAACTTGGTCATAAGTCACATACCAATCTAGTCTCACACGGTTGTTGGTGTTCCAATTTCAACAACCTTCGACTAGGGACTGAATGATATAAGCCATCTATCAAATATAGGGTCTCATGATCAAGCTAAATGACTTTGATGACTCAAGATCAAGTCACTTACTTCGATGACCTATAAAATGGTTTATATCACTTTGGAACGATTATTTCATCACAGTTAAAATAATCTTGAAATAATAATTTCATTAAACATAAAAGAATGTTTTACAAGAACATATTAATAACTAAATAAAGCACCAAAACTCCCACTCAAATTTAGATTACATTTCAATGTTTCTAATGCCTACAGCTTTAGTCAGATACTCGAGCTTAGGCCTTGGGAGTGGCTTTGTCAACGGATCAGCGACATTATCATCTGTCGGGACTCGGCTGATCTTGACTTCCTTTCTATCAATGATGTCACGTATCAAGTGAAATCTTCTTTGAACATGCTTGGATTTCTGATGTGATCTTGGTTCCTTTGCCTGAGCTATGGCACCATTGTTATCACAAAACAATGCCAAAGGCTCAGCCGCATTTGGTATCACACCTAGTTCAATAATGAACTTTCGTATCCAAACAGCTTCCTTCGCTGCTTCCGAAGCGGCGATATATTCAGCTTCTGTAGTGGAATCTGCAACGGTATCTTGCTTGGAGCTTCTCCAACTGATTGCACCGCCATTCAGACAAAAGATATAACCGGACTGTGACCGGAAATCATCTTGGTCTGTCTGGAAACTTGCGTCCGTGAATCCACTGACTTTAAGCACATCACTTCCACCGTACACTAAGAACTTATCCTTAGTATGTCTTAGATACTTCAAGATATTCTTTACGGCAATCCAATGGTTTTCACCTGGATTTGACTGGTATCTACTCGTCATGCTCAGTGCATAAGCAACATCAGGGCGAGTACAAATCATGGCATACATGACAGATCCTATTGCTGATGCATAAGGAATGTTCTTCATGCGCTCAAGCTCAGCAGCCGACGTAGGGCTCTGCTTCTTGCTTAGCGTTGTGCCATGCACCATTGGCGTGAAGCCCTTCTTGGAATCTTTCATGCTGAATCTTTGTAGGACTTTGTCAATGTATGAGTCTTGACACAAGCCTATCAGCCTCTTAGGTCTATCCCGATAGATCCTAATTCCAAGAACGTATGCGGCTTCACCCATGTCTTTCATGGAAAAACAACTTCCAAGCCAGTCCTTTACCGACTTTAGCATTGGAACGTCGTTTCCGAGAAGAAGTATGTCATCGACATATAGAATAAGAAATACTATCTTGCTCCCACTAGTTTTCTTATACACGCATTGTTCTTCTTCGTTTCTGATGAAGTCAAATTGCTTGATCGCTTCATCAAAACGAAGATTCCAGCTCCTCGATGCTTGCTTCAATCCATAAATGGATTTATGAAGCTTGCATACTTTCCCAGCATTCTTTGGATCTATGTAACCGTCAGGTTGTGTCATATACACATCCTCTTCCAGAATTCCATTCAGGAAGGCGGTTTTCACGTCCATCTGCCAAATTTCATAATCATGAAAAGCTGCAGTTGCTAGTAGAATCCGAATAGATTTCATCATAGCCACTGGTGAATAGGTTTCATCGTAATCCACTCCGTGAACTTGTCTGAAACCTTTTGCCACCAACCTGGCTTTATAAATCTGGACATTTCCATCCACGTCAATCTTCTTCTTGAAGATCCACTTGCACTCGATGGCTTTTACACCAGCAGGCAAATCAACCAACGAAAAGACTTGGTTGACCGACATGGAGTCCATTTCGGAATCAGTGGCCTTGCGCCACTTAGAGGAATCTGGGCCCATCATAGCTTGATTGAAGTTCGATGGTTCGTCACCATCAATGATCAGAAGATCATGACAGTCATTCACGAGGAATCCTTGATATCTCTCGGGTTCGTGACGGATCCTCCCGGATCTTCGAACTTCAGGTACCACAGGTTCAGGCTCTACAATTTCTTGTAGGTCCTCCTGCTGCTCTTCCTCATTAGGTTGAGCAGTATCCTGTTCATCTTGAATTTCTTCAAGCAGTACCTTACTCCCACTGTCTTTCTTAGAGAGAAATTCCCTCTCAAGAAAGTTACAATCCCGGGCAACAAAAATCTTGTTCTCGGAACGTAGATAGAAGTAATAAGCCTTGGTTTCCCGTGGATAACCAATGAAATAGCATTTGTCAGATTTTGGTGTAAGCTTGTCTGAGATCAATCTCTTGACATAGGCTTCACAACCCCAAATTCTGAGATAAGACAGCACTGGAGCTTCTCCAGTCCATAATTCATATGGTGTCTTTGCTACTGCTTTTGATGGCGCTCTATTTAGAGTGAACACTGCTGTTAGCAGAGCATATCCCCAAAGGGATATTGGAAGGTCTGTGTGACTCATCATAGACCGAACCATATCCAATAAGGTTCGATTTCTCCTCTCAGACACACCATTCCATTGTGGTGTTCCAGGAGGAGTGAGTTGGGATACGATCCCACACTCTCTCAGATGATCACTGAATTCTTGGCTTAAGTATTCTCCTCCTCGGTCGGACCGAAGAGCCTTAATGCTTTTGCCAAGTTGGTTCTGTACTTCATTTTGGAACTCTCTGAACTTTTCAAAAGATTCAGACTTATGTTTCATCAAATAAACATATCCATACCTACTGAAATCATCAGTGAAGGTAATGAAGTACTGATAGTTTCCTCTTGCATTTGTGGACATTGGGCCACACACATCAGTGTGTATCAGGCCCAATAAGTCACTGGCCCTCTCGTTAGGTTTATTAAAGGGGGCCCGTGTCATTTTGCCTATCATGCATGATTCGCATTTCTCACATGACTCAAAGTCAAATGAGCCAAGAAGTCCATTCGAATGGAGCCTCTTGATGCGTTTCTCGCTGATGTGCCCTAAACGACAATGCCATAGAAACGTTTGGTTCTCCTCATTAGGTTTGAACCGTTTGGTATTAATGTTATAAATTGGCGCGGATTGATCGAGTATGTAAAGCCCATTCGAAAGAGGGGCAGAACCATAGAACAAATTGTTGCGATTGAAGGAACATAATTTATTCTTAACAGAAAAATCATAACCTTCCAAATCCAACAAAGAAATTGAAATAATATTTCTGCTTATAGCAGGTACAAAATAACAATTATTGAGTTCTAAATTCAATCCCGAAGGTAAAGACAACAAGTAAGTGCCTACAGCTAGTGCTGGAACTTTCGCTCCATTCCCAACTCGTAGCTCCACTTGTCCTTGCTTCAGCCTTCTACTGTTGCTGAGTGCCTGCATATTAGTACAAATATGAGCCCCACAACCAGTATCCATAACCCATGAGGTATTATCAGAAGTAGTTGTATTAACTTCTATAACAAAAATACCTGTTGAAGAAGTCTCAAAAGTCTTCTTCTTCAATTCCTTTAGACCTTCCTGGAATTTCTTACATTCTCTCCTCCAATGCCCTGGTTCTTTACAGAACCTGCATATGTCAGTTGGCCCAGCCTTGGACTTGGGCTTGGGCTTTGGCGTGTCCTTGTCCTCGACTTGGACAGCCTTGGCCTTTCCCTTATCCTTAGCAGAGGATTTCTTAAAGCCCTTGCCCTTTTGCACCATAAGCACACTGGGGTCCTTGGCAGTTTTCCTCAAGTTGGGCTCTGCAGTCTTGAGCATTCCGTGAAGCTCAGGCAATGTCTTACTCAAGCCATGCATGTTAAAGTTCAGAATGAACTGATCATAGCTTGCAGGTAATGACTGCAGAATGATGTCGCAGGAAAGTTCCTGGCTGATAGGGCAATCGAGTTTCTGAAGATGATCGAGATAACCCATCATCTTCAAGACATGAGGACTCACTGCCGCATTCGCAGCCAACTTGCAGTCCAAGAGGTTCTTAACTGTTTGGAACCTCTCAGTCCTAGCCTGCTCCTGAAAAAGCGATTTCAGGCTTGCCATTATCTCGATGGGTGACAATACACTCTCGAACTGTTTTTGCAGCTCAGCAGTCATTGTCACCAACATCAGGCAATAGGCATCATTTTCATCTGACGAATGCTTTTCCCAAGCATTATGCAGAGTCCTGGCGGCATTGGCAGGAGGCCTCTCGGGGAGGGGATCACGAAGGACATAATCCTTCTTCTCCTGCTTGAGGACTAGCCTCAAGTTCCTTGACCACGTCAGGAAGTTCGTTCCAGTCAGCTTCTCCTTCTCGAGAACAGACCGGATCGAGAATGTGTTTTGTGTGCTTGTAGTAGTCATAGCTGAAATATATAAGATAAAAAGGTTATTAGTTAATATGTTCAATATGATTAATCTCATATTAATATTTAATATGATTAATCACGCATTATATTCAATAACATAAGTTACCCTCAATAGAATATAATGATTCCAAGATCCACATATAACTAAGATTAAAGTGGGCCACTGGCCGTCACCCAACCTTAGCTTATATCGGTAAGCCCTATATCGGCTGATTATATCCGTGATATAACTCTTGGTTGTGAATCTGGGCCCGAGGCCCAATCCACTCTGATGTCTCAAGGCCCGGGACTCCCGATGGCCTAGTCAAGAAAACCAGACTATACAGTCATGTAATCATTAATGTCTGGGACTCCCAATGACATTTATGAATCACAAACCGTCTTACCCACGCAAAAGCAAACATCCTCACACTGTAAGGCCATGAATACAATTGAATGGGCTTCGACAGCTGACATAGAATGGACAAGACATCCAACGCTTGATATTATTTGAGGTTCGTAGGTTTATTTTAAAATTCATTCCCAAAATAGAAGATTACTATTTCGGGAAACTTTCATTTTAGGAAACCTACTAATTTTGGAAACTTTCTAAAATTGGAAACTTTCTAAAACCGGAAACTTTCTAACTTTAGAAATTTCTTAAAATCCAAAACATGCAAATTCAGAAACTTCTATTTTAAGAAACTTTCTAATTTCAAAATTTCGGAAACTTTAATTTAAAATCGATTTATAATTTTATAAAATAAATTTTAAATTAAATCTGAAGAAAGACTCAAATAATTGGCCCAATTGTTTTAACTTCTTGGCCCGAGGCCCAAGAATTGGTCCATGTCCAAGACATGACCCAATTGTCCAATTAAATGACATAACCGGTCTGGTTCATTAAAATTGGTCTAACCAGATTTTAATTACTACGATGACCACAATTGTCAACCGGTTATTTACTAAACCGGATTTTCTCAATTTATTTGGTCCAACCAAATCAAATTAGAAAATCCTGGTTTAGGCACAAAATCCAATATTTCTTTCGACATTGGATTTCTTATCCCGGTTTAACCAGAACTTAATAAATTAAGTCTGTTTATTAAACCGTGACGATTTAAGTTTTAATTAAACCGAGTCAAAACCCTGACCGCATCGATCGATGCTCTCAGCATCGATCGATGCTCTCAGCATCGATCCTGCAGCGATCGTGCATCGATCCTGCAACGATCGACGCTCTCACGTGTGCACGAACGGTTATCAGGTTTGGCCGAGAGATTCTCGCGAGATCCATGCGATCGTTTGAACGATCCATGCGATCGCGGTCAATCTCTCGCGACTGCAACGATCGATCCTTGCATTGCATCGATCGATGCAATGCGATCTCAGTCGATGCAAAATCAGTTTAGATCGCATACCAAATCAATATAGCTTGGTCATGCGATTTTTCAACTGTTTGTTTAGGATTTAATTCTTGTTTCTTAAGTGTTTTAATCTTATCAGTAGATTGATTCAAAAACACCTCTTTAAACAATCCTAAACATGAATCTAAACAAGAAAAACCAGAACCAATGGCTCTGATACCACTGTTGGAATGTTTAGGGGTTAATCCAGATTCAGTTCTCAGATTCAACAGTCCTAAACATGCGGATCTAGGTTCTCTTGAATAGAAACAATATAGATCTCACCTGTTACCTTTTATGCAGCGGAAATATGAAGAACAGGTCAGAGATCAGAGAGCCACCGAGAGATAACTCCTCCAGAGGTTCACACACGCACACCAATCAGGAAGCAGGCTGCTAGGCCACTGGGAGAAACCGGCGCAGGGGAGAGAGAGAGTTGACGGCTCAGGTTAGGGTTCTTTTGGTTCTGAACTCGAGTTTTATTTATAAAACTTGTTCGGTTCCGTTTGGGCCATTTGGCCCAAATGCCAATTAACTCGAAAGCGTTTTCGCACTGCATCGATCGTTGCACCTTGTGCATCGATCGATGCACAGTGGCTAAACCTTTTATTCTCTCTAAGTACAGTAAATGCCTAGCACTTTTACCGTACTCCTGCTAAACCGTTCCTACACGTTTTCCTGTTAGCTTAGGCGTGTGACCCATATGGGATCATATAATAAAGGCAATAAGTCCAAGACTTATAGATCATGAGCGGACTCTAGCAAGCCATCATGACCCCCAGTATTATATGACTTATGTCTGATCTTTGACATACTCTTACTTTCTAGAGACAGTACCGAGATTACTGGACACAATTCCAACAATGTCGTCCATCCCGATAACATAGCATATGCCGGAAAGTCGCTTATCGTCCACATCAACACCTCTTTCAGATTAAATTTTGTTGCAAGGATACGTCTTATGCATCGACTCCAGTTGACCACATCTCTTTTAACTCCTCAATAAGAGGTCATAGGAAGATATCAAGACTATCTCGCAGATGATTTAGTCCTTCATTTAGAATTGTAAGAAACAAGCATTTTGTGTTCATGCACATGCCAGGGGGCAAGTTATATGGAGTCAGTATCACAAGCCACAACGAATGATTGCAAGTCATGCCAAATGGATTGAACCCATCTGTACATAATCCAAGATATACATTTCGAGGTTCTTCGGCAAAGCAGGGATGCATGGCTTAAAAACTTTTCCACTCTGCCGCATCAGATGGATGAGACATTTTTCCGTCCTTTGCTTGGTGCTCAACATGTCATCTCATTGCCGCTGCAGTCCTCTCGCTTTGATACATTCTCTTCAATCTGTCAGTAATAGGTGATACCACATACGACAATATGATATTTTGGTATGTTTGCTGTCGTTGGGCTTCCATCTTGGTGCGGCACAAAATCGACATTTATTCCACTTTGCATCCTCTTTCCAGAAGATCATACAATTGTAATAACAAACCTCAATTATATGATACGGGAGACCTAAGTTGCGCATCAACTTCTCGGTCTCATAGTGGGAGCCGATTGATTGGTTTCTGATATATCATGGTTTTTATAGGTTTTCAACCATGATATATGTGTATATATTGAGTCTTTAACCTTGTATTTGGAGTCTTTAGAGTCCTTTGCAGGTTCAGGTACGTTTGAAGCTTATCTTGCGATTTTGGGAGCTTTTGGAGTGATTTGGCAGCTTACATGGGTTTCACAGAGTTCACTGGGTTCGTCTGCACACTGTGTCGGTCGACACCACTTCTGTGGCGATCGACACCACTAAAGGACGAAATTCCTGCGCGTCAAAAATGCAGCTTTTGAAGATTTGCAAGATTTACCCAAAAGTTTCCCATATTTACAGAAAAGCCCAAAACGTGTTTTAGCTATTAATTAGGTTTTACAGCCGCTTGTTTAGGCTAAGCTTTTCTTGAAGAGAGATTAGGAGATTTGGGGCTGGTCTTGTGCTCGAGAGAAATAGGATTTCGAACCCCTTTACTTTTATCTATTCATCTTTTGGTTTTCTATTCATGATGCGTTGTTTAATTTCTGATATGTCTGAGTAGTAACCTAGTTAGATTTACGGATTCTCATAAAGGTTTTATGCTTGCTTGATAACTGATTGATTATGATTCTCCATCTTATCGTTCATCACCTAAGTTGTGCTTAACACTGAATTCTGACAATAGCACGAGAGTGTGAGTTACAATCATATTTGATATAATTAACAATAGCACGAGAGTGTGAGTTATAATCTGAACCAAACTTAGTGTGAGAAATTTGACTAGACGCAAAGAGATTTGGTTTAGGAGAATTGTGAACCGATAGAACATGTTCTTAATGCTTGTTTAGAACTCTAGGATCGCAAAGAGATTTGGATCACTAGGTTGCTAGATATAGAAACAATCTCAGCGAGAGTTGGACTGTTTAGTATTGTGTTTCTAGTTCTTGAACTGTGCTTAATCTGAATCTTTTTAGTTAAGTGTCTAGTATCGCATGATTCCGGAGAAATTCCAAAGTCTAGCGCCTTCGCTTATTGATCACTTTACTCGCTTACCTTGCTGTCTTATTTACTGCATTTCACTTCGTTTCGCTTAGCTTAATTCGATTACTTTCAATCTATCGTGTGACCGAGAGTCTCTGTGGGATTCGATACCTTTTATACTATAATTGCATTAACTGTGCACTTGCAGTAGAATAGGGATAAAACTTACACCTATAAAGTTTTAGGCGCCGTTGCTGGAGACTCTTTGAGTTCGCCGATAGATTTTGTCCTAGAGTTGATTCTAAGTCGTTTTTATTTTCTTTGTTATTGATTTTTCTCTTGTTTGGCTTGTTTTTGGTTGCGCAGGAAATCGACAGACGCATTTAGTGTCGACCAACACTATCACTAGTGTCGCCCCGACACTGAGCTCGAGACAGGGATTTTGAGTTCTGTGTATGCCAAGTCGACATACTCGAAGCAAACAGAGCGAAGAACTTGTTAACCTCAGACTTGAGGAGCTAGCTAGACTTGAGAGAACGAACAGAAAAGGTCAAAGAACAAGAATGATGAACAATCGTTTGATTTTGAGACCTGATGCTGAGGGTGTTCTGAGAGACCAACGGAATAATCGGTACAACGATGAAGGGCAAAGGATCAATGCTGAGGGACAAGTAATCCCTTATCCTGAACAGCCTCAAGGTCAGAGACAGATGATTAATCCTCCTGCTGCTGAGAGGACTCTTGCTGACTACAACCGTCCGGGTGAGTTTTATGCTAACCGGTCAGCAATCATACGTCCTGGCTTTGAGAGGAATGACTTCGAGATCAAGACTTTCTACTACTCTGTTCTGAGGCAGAATCCCTTCCATGATCTACCACATGAGCAACCCATGGATCATATTGATGAATTTTAAGACTTCATCACTGGAATGAAGTACAATGGGGTAAACTATGATTTTCTATACCTTAAGCTCTTCCACTATTTTCTCGCTGGAGAGGCTGCAGCTTGGCTGAAACAACTTCCACCTGGGAAGTTTACAACTTGGGACGCTGTGAAAAGGGAGTTTTTGAGGCACTTTTATGATGATGCTCGCTCTGATCAGTCGAGACAGGATATTCTAACCTTCACCCAAGGTCCTATAGAGCCTCTTAAGTCTGCTTGGATGAGGTTAAAGATGTATCAGCGTGACTGTCCTCACCATGGATTCTCTGAAGTGACGTTGTTGGGCATATTCTTCAGAGGTATTGATCTCCACTACCAGTCTTCATTGGATAATGCCAGCAATGACAATTTAAATACAAGGACTCCAGAGCAGGCTAGGACGCTGATTGACAACTTGGTAAGAAGTAATAGCACCAAGACTCCTGACAGAGGAAGAAAAGAGTCTTGTGGAAAGATTGATAATCTGGAGATTGCTGATATCAGGAACAAGATGAACACTGTTCACAGCCTATTGATTGGAAAGAAGGCTGTCCACTTTGCTCAGGAAGTTGAAGTGTTTGAGGCTGAAGAAGACAACCAAGAAGAGGATGTCAACTATATCAGTGGCTCTGGATTCCAAGGGAACAATTTGGTAATCAGCAAGGTAATAAGTTCTTCACTGGTGGACAGAAGAGTTCTTTTACAAGCAATCAGAACTCTTCTGGATATGGTCAGAATGCTGGTTACCAAAAGCCTTATCAGCAAGGTAACTCCTACCGGAGGAATTATGGATCATCTTGCTATCAGACACCTCCTATTGCTAATGCTCACGAGAGCAAGATCGAAGCTATGTTGGAGCTGGTGATGGAAGGTCAGACTAAGACTACTGTGGAATTCAACAAGAAGCTGGATGCTGTGTATGAAGATCTGAATGGAAAGTTTGAATCCTTGAGTACACATGTGAAGCAGCTAGATGTTCAAGTTGTTCAGGTTGCTGCAGCCTTGAAAAGAGAGGATAGATTCCTTCCAGGGAAAACTAAGCAGAACCCAAGGCTACATGTCAATGCTATCCATGTCCAGCATGAAGAAGAGGTTGTTCCACAACTGGTTGGAGGAAATTTGGAGGCTGGATTCGTGAGCTGCAGAGATGAGAAACATGTTTTTGAAATTGCAGATTTAGTGTCGGTCGACACCCCTCTTAGTGTCGGTCGACACGCAGTTTTGACGGCAATTTCGAGTCCTCATGACGAACGGAAATCGACCATGGTCGACGCTGAAGGTCGACACCAATTCAATGTCGACCGACACCACCTCTACGTTGGTCGACGCTGCAGTCGGGCAGACCCAATTTCGCCCAAATCTGATGTTTTTGCTATGGAAAGGGTCTACAAACCTCCTATACCATTCCCAAGAGTTCCTATAAGGTCTAAACTAGAGCAGAGTGCAGTCAAATGCATGGTAGTGATGGATAAGAAGCTGAATGAAATTCCACCAGTTGATGCTACGCGAGTTCACCCTTATGTGCAGAGAAATGCGATGAAAATGATCTCTACTGATGGAGATTTAAAAGAAGGGGTGATGATTGTACCTAAGCGAGTCAGTTCTGTGCTGAATCAGATTCTAGAGAAGCTTCCATATCCAGGAGTCTTTACACTAGACTGCTCTATCTTCGAGGACAGCTTCAAGCACTCTTAATGCGATTTGGGATCTAGTGTGAATCTCATGCCGTACTCTGTGGCTGTAAAGATGGGGTTGCTGGACTTCAAACAAACTAGGATATCTCTAATCCTAGCTGATCGATCGAAGAGGATTCCAGAAGGAGTTCTTGAGGACATCCATATCAGAGTTGGAAACTACTTGATTCCAACAGACTTTGTGGTGCTGAAATATGATATGGAACCGGATGATCCTCTTCTACTTGGCAGATCGTTCTTAGCTACAGTTGGAGCAGTGATTGATGTGAGGCATGGTCTGATTGATCTCCACCTGGGAGATAAGCCTTTGCACTTCGAGATGGATAAGCTGCGAAAACCCACAATTGATGGTCAAGCCTTCAGTGTTCAGCTAGAATAAGAAGCTCAGATTTGTGAGGCTGCAGTGTCTGATAGTGGAGAGAAGAAGATGGTGGTTCCTCATGAATATACTCTAACATCTTCGAAACCTGCAACTGCTAATAAGCAGAAAGCTCCAAACATCATAAATCCACCAAAGCGAAGGTATGCATCCTCTAAACTAAATCCTCCTAACCGCATTGATGTGAATGCAGGGAAACGATCTATCCCACCCAAGCTTTACTCCCGTCCTGGATCTGTTTCTTCTTTTCTTGGGAGATCTCATGATGATAATGCCTATACACCACCTTGGATGAAGAGACATTCACAGAGACACTCCAAGTCTCTGTTGAAACCCCCATGAATATGATCTCCTACCCATAGTTAAGCTAACGACTAAAAACAAGCGCTGAGTGGGAGACAACCCACTGTTGGGTCAGTTTTTCTTTTCTTTTTGGTTTTTAATTTTGTTTCTTTGATGTTTCTGGTTTTTGGTGTTTCAGAACGTGATGAACAGGTTTGCAGACAGTAGTGTCGATCGACACTGAACTAGTGTCGGTCGACATCAAACTCGAAAACACGGACCGTAATCGAGGACGCTCAATTTGGATCAGATAAGTGTCGACCTAAGCCTCGTGTCGTTCGACACTGGCTGTGTGTCGGTCGACACCAACCACGCTAGCAGGTAAGGTTTCTGATTTTCCAACGTTTTCGTTGATTTATACCTTATTCTCCTGAACCCAAGCTGCGATAACACTGGGGACAGTGTTGTTTAAGTGTGGGGGAGGTAGTTACTGATCAATGTTTGCTTTGTTTTCTTAGTGTCAGTCCTTTGTTTTCAAAACTGTTTTATTGAGTCAAAATTTGTATGAAACTATGATTTTTTGAGGAAAATTTTCGCTGGAACAGGAACTAAGTGACCATTGGACAGACTTGCAGGAGCTCTATGACTGTTAGAAAACCCCAAACGGATCAGCGTACGAAGGACACCCATATCTAACCAGGTATTCAGAGGATCCATCACTAGTCTCACACTTAATCTTGACTTTAATTTCTCGCTTAGGGGCTTGGTAATCGTTGGGTCGGATTCTTTTGATGTGTTTGGCACAACCTGTGATCCTGTTCTGAGTATGGTTCTTGATTTTCCCCACCCTTGAAAGTAAAAAAAAAAATTGATAAAAACCGAGGATAAGCTAGTAGCTTCGAAGTGGCCACGGGAGTGGTAGAGACCCCTATCACCTCCTGTGTATCCATGGAAAGGTCCAAAGTTAAACCCCAATAAAAAAGGGAAGAGCACTTATAGAAAAAATAAAATGATACCCAGTGGAGAAAAATCAGTGCTAAGGGAGAAAGGGAAAAGAAAGAAACCAGAAACCGACAGTTTGGTGGTCAGATACTGAATAGGTTGAGTCCATGTGTTCTTTGATTCGATACTCCCTCTGTGAGACCGCACCTAATTGTATACAGAGGCTAGTGTGGTGAACTTGAATGTCCTAACTTGATTGTGGAGTTGACTTGAGACAGTTGCTAAGTGTGGGGGAAGTACATTGTGGTCTTGATCCTGTAGGAATGTTTTTAGTGGCTTACTAAGTGAATGTGAATGTGAAAGTTCCTAAGATAAAATGAGTTTCTGTGTTTTCAAACCTCTTTTCTTATGCTTTCGTTCTTTACTTGCTTGAGGGCAAGCAAGAGCTAAGTGTGGGGGAGTTGTTATATCATGGTTTTTATAGGTTTTCAACCATGATATATGTGTATATATTGAGTCTTTAACCTTGTATTTGGAGTCTTTAGAGTCCTTTGTAGGTTCAGGTACGTTTGGAGCTTATCTGGAGATTCTGGGAGCTTTTGGACTGATTTGGTAGCTTACATGGGTTTCACAGAGTTCACTGGATTCGTCTGCACATTGTCTCGGTCGACACCACTTCTGTGTCGGTCGACACCACTAAAGGACGGAATTCCTGCGCGTCAAAAATACAGCTTTTGGAGATTTTCAAGATTTACCCAGAAGTTTCTCATATTTACAGAAAGATCCAAAACGTGTTTTAGCTATTAATTAAGTTTTACAGCCGCTTGTTTAGGCTAAGCTTTTCTTGAAGAGAGATTAGGAGATTTGGGGCTGGTCTTGTGCTCGAGAGAGACAGGATTTCGAACCCCTTTACTTTTATCTATTCATCTTTTTGTTTTCTATTCATGATGCGTTGTTTAATTTCTGATATGTCTGAGTAGTAACCTAGTTAGATTTAGGGATTCTCATAAAGGTTTTATGCTTGCTTGATAACTGATTGATTAGGATTCACCATCTTATCGGTCATCACCTGAGTTGTGCTTAACACTGAATTCTGACAATAGCACGAGAGTGTGAGTTACAATCAGATCTGAGATAATTAACAATAGCACAAGGGTGTGAGTTATAATCTGAACCAAACTTAGTGTGAGAAATTTGACTAGACGCAAAGAGATTTGGTTTAGGAGAATTGTGAACCGATAGAACATGTTCTTAATACTTGTTTAGAACTCTAGGATCGCAAAGAGATTTGGATCACTAGGTTGCTAGATATAGAAACAATCTCAGCGAGAGTTGGACTGTTTAGTATTGTGTTTCTAGTTCTTGAACTGTGCTTAATCTGAATCTTGTTAGTTAAGTGTCTAGCATCGTATGATTCCCGAGAAATTCCTAAGTCTAGGGCCTTCGCTTATTGATCACTTTACTCGCTTACCTTGCTGTCTTATTTACTGCATTTCACTTCGTTTCGCTTAGCTTAATTCGATTACTTACAATCTATCGTGTGACCGAGAGTCTCTGTGGGATTCGATACCTTTTATACTATAATTGCATTAACTGTTCACTTGCGGTAGAATAGGGATAAAACTTACACCTATCAGTTTCCGTCTGGTAAATACTTTGTAACCACCTCGCACCATGAATCCACACACTTTTCAGTCATATTGTAGTCCGTCTTGTTTTGCAGGACCCGAGCAGCTAAAGATAATTGAGAGTGACCTTCACGACAACCATCGTATAATGGAGTTTTCGCCCCTTCTAACAAGCCGTAGAATTTTTTGGAATGGTTACGTACCGGTTCTTCTACATTCTGATAACTATCATCAGGATGATAGTTATCAAAACTCACGTTATCGCGAAACGCATCATTCACCATATCCACATATCTATCTTCTACTACATTATCCAAATGCGTCGTATTAACATAACTTGGTCCTAAAGCCACATCAATTTCTTCCCCGTGCTTATACCAAATATAATAGTCTTCCATAAACCCTCTACTTAAACAGATGATTCCAAATTTTCCTCCCTGTATTAACTTTCTCGTTTTTGCAGAAATTACAAGGGCAGAAAAACTTACCCCCATTACTTAGCGCAAATGGTTGGTTACTTGAAAAATCGATGAATTGCTCGACTCCCATTTCGAACTTCGCCCAAAAATTTTGTGTCTCTGGATTTATCCTCTTATACATCCATTTCCGATGATTGTAATAACCCGACATTTTTTTAAAATACAGTTTTTTCGTTTCTTTGTTTTTTTTCGTTTCTTTGTTTTTTTGTATGAGTCTTGTAGAAAATGATTTGGTTCAACGATTGATTTTAGATATATATCTAAACTTTTTTGCGGCTGATTTGCAACTAAATGTATATGTCCTAAAAATTTGGTACAACGAATCGCATAAGCATATAAAATGTGTGTATAACAACCTTTTACAACTGATACGAGACTAAGCGCTAGTCGTAAAGGTTCAGTCGCCATTCGGTCGCAAATTTCGCGACTGAATGGCGACTGAACCTTTGCGACTAGCACTTAGTCGCGTATCAGTCGCTATATAACAACCTTTTTGCGACTGATTTATTTAGTAGCTTATTAGCGACTGATTCGCGACTGTTTTTATGTCGTCTTTAATGAATTGCTATACAGTCGCAAATTAGTCCTTATTATTGCGACTACAATTTCAGTCGCAAAACGTAGTCTTTAAGTCACAGTTTTCTTGTAGTGGATGTAGGCTCCTATTTATAAGAAGGGAACCTAGGATTTTAGAAAAAAGAATTAGGCTTTTGGGTTTGCGCTTTCGGCTTTACTCTTTTTAAAAAAAAAAAAATTGGACTACAGGTTTCGGGCCATTATAGAGAGCTCGAACCCAAGAGAAAAGAAAATGTATTGTGATTGGTTGATTTTATATGTATTTTTAATTTGTTTATATATAACTACCAAAAACATCGGAAATGCATTATAGTATAAGAATAGAGAGTATGAGAAATTGAAGGACAGTATGAAAAACTGGCTCTGAGTCAAATTCTAATTCGACCCTTTTACAAAACCATCAAAACCGTTGGGGAGAGAGGACAACTAACCATTTGATCTTTACACTTATAGGGACTTTTTTTTTTCGCGATTCCAACATGTTTAGCTTGATTGAAATTTAAACATGTTTAATATTTTTATCTTCCCGGAAACGATTTTCTATTAATTATTAATTATATGCATGCTCACAAACATATCAAGTTTAATCTAATATTGTGGGCGTCACAAGATCATCGACAACCGAAACTATAGAGAATGTCTCTGAATTCATTTGTGGATCAAAGACAGAGTTTATTGCCATTTTACGTGAACGCATGGTAAGGATTTTCTTTTTTTGAAAAAGTGAGAATTTTGACAGCCAATTGTATTACATACTGATTTTTTAGTTGACTAACCTAGGCTCTAGAATCATTTTGACAACTATATATATTTATATAGGGAGGAATATAAATGACCTCAACGGATATTCCAAATCCTCTTACTACCATACTTCCGTTGCCTTATGTTAATTGACCTCTAATGACCTCCCCAATAATTACATGCACCAACGCTATCTTGGTATCGGAGTCATGTTGATGCAAGTAATTAGTAGGGAGGTTACCTATATTTAAACGATTAAATAGGTTTTGTTGTTCAACATATTGCATATGTTTGTTTTCATTTTAATACTAAAACTTTAGAATTCAGTTTCAAAATATACACGTCCTTACAAAAAATCAAGAACTAAAACTTAAATATGAAAATCCAGGCTTAAAACATAAATTTGTAGAGATAATCCATTCTTCCTTAGACAAAACCGAAAAAAAACACATAAAATTCTTCAATATCTAAAGGTCTAACTTCTTCCAAATCTTCTTATGATCTAACTACAATTCTTAACAGAAGAGAAGAGAGAAAGATAATTTCAAAAACACAATACAAGAACTTAGGATTCAAATTAAAGAGGTAAAAAGTGATCACAAAATCATCAAATAAAAAAGAAACAAAATTCTAAGTACTTTCACTCGATTAAAGCTTCGATCAAAGGACATGATGATTCTAGTTCTGATGAACAAGAAAATGATTGCTTAGATAAGACACAAGAAGATCTAAATCTAAATGAACATATACAAAATCTAGACATAGCCCCTAGTGATTTCTTATATGTCCCTAGAGAAATTACTTTAAAAAAAAATACGGGTATGTCACGATTTTTTTTCTGAAAATTACAAAATCGATATAATTGCTTAAATTTGATATGGGTAATTATTGCATAAAGTCTGATCTTGTCCCAAAATACTTTCATCTTGAAACCAGAGAAAAATTATCCACTGCAAATGATTCCAAACTCATATAGCATCTAAAGCAGAAGCTTCAATTTTAATAGAAAATATCATAATCAAAATAACATTTGTCCCCACGTATTATATGTATCAAAATATTTTTTTACGTGCTCCATTTATAAATTTAATCACACCATATAAAATGATTGATAATTCATTTTTTTAAAACAAACCAATATATAAAATTATTTTAAACACCAATAAGGTGAAGCCCTGAATTTGAAATCTTATTCAACACAAGAAAATTTTAGCAATCTCTTTAATTCATAGCAAAATCTACCATTTGAAAAAAACTATATTCAAAATTTTTAATTCAGGAAGTTTAGAATCTTTTAAATTTGAAACAAATGCAAGAAAATATTTATAGTCTAAATATACTTTTTGAAAAGTTCTGATTTACCAACTGGTTTTCGGAATCGCAACAATATAATGTTCATTTGCCTTACAATGAAAATTTTATTGATAAATAAATTCCTACAAGGTCTCATCCGATTCAAATGAACTCAGAATTAGAAAACATTGCAGAAAAGAAATATTTGATCTTCAAGATTAATGATTAGTTTCATAATCAATGTCACCTTTGTCTTGTGTTGTCTTGTGCTGCTTTTTATATAGATAAAATTCTCATATTGAAAAAGGCACTACTAGATTGGTAATTAATGACAAACCTTTAAATAGTGCCTTCAACTAAATTAGATATCCAATACAAAATAATAAAATATTTACTTCAAAAGCTTTACGCTGCTCTCATATTTTCAAAATTTGATTTAAAATCGAGATTTTGACAAATTCAAGTTTCTGAAACCAAGTGTTATAAAACTACATTTAGGGTACTCTTTGATCAATATCAATGGAATGTAATGCCTATAGGTTTTAAAAATACACCTTCAAAATTTCAAAGAATCATGATTGACACATTTTATGAATATTATATAAAATTTTCATTGTCTATATTGATGATATACTAATAGTCTCAAACTCTATTGATGAACATTTTAAAAATCTCAAGAAATTTTTTTATGTTGCAAGAAAAATGGTCTTGTTTTTTCCAAGAAAAATGGCCTGATTGCAAACAAATGTCCGAAAAAAATTGATGTCAACCCTAAAACTACCCTCACCCTTCACATTCCCATCCTTCGTTAATATATCTCTTTAACAATCTGGGTATTCACGATAATGCCATTGTCATATTTCTTATGAAATCTGATATTTTTATTAAAAACAAAAAACCTTTCAGATCTAACTTAATTATGAAATTGTCATCTTCTCAAATTCACCTAACCACCATTAACAACCAAATTTTAGCTTCAAATGCCTCACACAACCAATTTTGAGTCAATAAAGCTCTATATTAGACTTCACAACCTTCTATTCTCCTATTTCCTCTCCAATTTCCTCCAAAAACTCCCTAATTCAAATTTTAAATTTAAATTTTGGATATCTTACGATTTTAGTAACTCTTGCGTAAAAATAGTTTGATTTGTTGGATATTGGTGTAACTAGAGTTATGGACGCTTGAGGAAGGTAAAAATGAGCTCAAAACCAGGTTTATGTGATTTTCATAAGATCCGCCGATTTCAAATCTGTTTCTCGATGGGAAGTCTGATGGAGTCTGAGGTCAACAAGGGGTTTGTTTTGCAATTGATTTTTAATTAACAAACCTCCAATGAAGTCTGAGAAATTCCTTTGAAAACAAAAACAAAAATTATCAGAATTCACTAAGAAGTCTAAATAAGCAAAGGGTAGTTTTGCAATTGATCGCAATTTGATTTTTAATCAGACTTCTTATGTAGTCTGAAAAAAATTGACAAACTTTGACTAAATTTTGACCTTTTCTCAGACGGAATTCGAAGTCTAAAGATAAAAAGGGTAGTAAGAGTAATTGACCGAGATTTTCAAATGTTGACCAGAATAGGGAAAAAAATTCCAAACAGCTCTAGAAGTCTTAAATGCAAAACTTTTGTCACACGCATATAAAAAACTTAAATACCAAATTTTGGTCAACGCCAAAAATACCCCAAAAATGAAAAGCTTTTTATCAGACTTTCCTTGATGTATGAATATCATCTCAGACTGCAATAGAAGTATGTTCTAAAAAGTCAACCCCAAAATATTTTTGTCAACCCCAAAGATATCCCCTACTGTTTGTCAGACAACAATAGACGTCTAAAAATCTTCAGACTTCTTTGAGAAGTATGACAAAAAGTCAAATTTAAATGTCAATTGCAAAATTACCCCTTTTTGTTCTCAGACTTTGTTGGAGTCAAAAACCTCCTCGACGAAAACAATAGCCGAAGAAATGTCAATCGAACATGAACGAGTATTTGAGTTAGACGTTCAAGAACACGTATAAATGACAAAGTCGTACGAAATGCCAACAAATGACTTATCGGAGAAATGGTTTCGGCAAAACTGACGACGTCATAATCGGACAAACATATCTTCCGACAGGAACTTCGGATTGACGGAACATCCAAACGAAGCAAAGGACGAGCTGAATCAGCTCGGAAAACCGAGCTGAACCAGCTCAGAATTCCGAGCTAAACCATCTCGGAAAACCGATCTGAACCAGCTCGGAATTCCGAGATAAACCATCTCGGAAAACCGAGCTGGACCAGCTCGGATTTTCCAAGATGAACCAGCTTGGATTTTCCGAGATGAACCAGCTCGGATCTAAACCCATCGCCTCTCGATCCTGATCATGAGTTGCCCCTCCCGGAATCCTGAGTTAAACCTTTGAGCCAAACTATCTCGGATTTCCGACCTAAACCGTTTCTGGTTTCCGAGCTGAACTTTCCGAACGGATAACCAAACATTTTCCGATATGCATAACTTGTCGCAACCCACCATCGGAAATGTCAGCCCATACTTTCACAGCCGATGACTTGGGCTGTGGATCAAGATCGAGAGAAATGGGAGCCTAGGCCCAAGCGTACGACAAACTCTAACCCAAATAAGTAAGTTGATACGCTAACGGACTCGGAACGTCCAAGCCTCGGCCCATCCGGCAAACAAATCAAGCCTCGGAAAGACGAAAGAAGAAAAAGACAAAGAAGTAAAGGAAGAGATATCGACGAGCCAAGAAGGAAATCCGAGATAGAAATTGAAATCTTAACGGAAAAAGGAAAGAGATAACAACAGGAAGATTTCCGCAAATCTTGAGGAAATATTCTCGAAAATCGACTTCCCGCAGCTATAAAAGAAGATGGTGGCCATACGATGAAGGCAGAGCGAAAAACCCTAGCATATAGACTTACGAACTTAGCAGTTTATCTTAGTCGTCCGAGTTCCTTTGTACTTGTTTTTCCGATTCCTTTACTTTCTTTTCCGATCTTTGTACTCATTTCGATTTCTTATCAATAAAAATTTCTCCGGGTTATCTAGTTAGTGGTTATTCCCGAAAGTTTATGTTCCCTAAAAGTTTTGCACTACAAGTTTTGACCGTGCGAGTTTCGACTCTCACAGTTTGGCGCCGTCTGTGGGGAAAGAGAAACTTTCGACACTTAAAAACCATCGACTAGCGGATCCAAAGATATGGCCATCGACAGAGACTGAACAAATCACCGATCGGCGATCGGCAAAGCCAAGAACAACATTGCATCGGCGAAACCAGACACGACACCATGACGGACAACGCTGCAACAGACGCAGCCGCAACTAATTCAACGACAGTCGACATAACACTGTCCGATTTAAAGAAGACGACAGTCGTTTTGACGCAAAAACTCAATATCGGGACAAGACATATAGCATGTGTGTCGAGCAAACGAAAAGGCTCGAGACAGAAGACAAAGAAGCACTTAGGTGTGAAATTCGGAACGACCGATCATGGGCGACTTTACTTCTCAACGCCTTACGGCTAAAGGAGAAACCTTATGGTACATCGTCCGCAACTTGCAAACAGGCAAACCTCTTGTGCGGTCAGATCTAAACATATCTATCACCACTAATCCGACCAAGAAGGATCGTGTTGACTATTGATGTCGACAGAAAAGATTGCATGGACGCAACCTCAAACGAAAAAGAGTCGTAACAAGAAGAGCAACATCGGATCGTAATACGCCGGAACCGAAGAGAACATTTTGTGGTGTTCAAAGATCGTCTTCGATCTGTCCGATTGTCGAGATAAGTACTTCAATTCATATTCGCCTTATCATCATCAATTGCTTTATACATTACTCCGATTTATTCAACTTCTTTATGACTTATCGATTTTATCCTTGTTACAATTTTTACGCTTTCAATGCTTTACGATTATAGGAATTACTAATATCTCTAACTTACATAGAAATATAAAATGATAAACTCTTGATCGAAATCGTAAATATATCGTCAAACATTTTCATATGTTCAACGTACAATCTAGTGCTCTTTGATTTCGTTTTACAAAATGAGCACCTTCGTTTCAGACTTTGCGGTTATGTGTCATGATCAGAGCCTAACCAATTTTTATCATCTAGCGAGTGTCCGACTTTGCTTCGTTGCAGATCTATCTGCGATGCAAGAAGCCAAACAGCCGACGCCTTGAAAAATCTGTTTTAATATGTTGCTGCTCCTTCGCACCACAGCGGAGTCGAACTATCTCTAACCAATCGTCATCGATGCCCCGCCGTCACACCAGCAGGAGTTCCAAGCCATCTTGCTCCTTGACCATATATATCCAAGCACATAAGACTGCTCAGAAATTCCGAGCATACCAGCTCGGACCGAGCTAAACCAGCTCAGAAATCTGAGCTGACCAGCTCGGAAATCTGAGCTGACCAGCTCGGAAATCCGAGCTGAACCAGCTCAGCTCAGAAATTCCGAGCAAAACCAGCTCAGAAATTCCAAGCAAACCAGAGCAAACGCTTGCAGCATGCTCGCCAACTCGCAAAGCGTGCTAGGCAACTCGCAAAGCATGCTCGGCAACTCGCAAAGCATGCTCGGCAACTCGCAAAGCATGCTCGGCAACTCACAAGTGTGCTTGGTAACTCGCAAAGCATGCTCGGCAACTCGCAAGCACGCTCGACAACTCAAAAAGCATGCTCGGCAACTCGCAAAGCATGCTCGACAACTCGCAAAGCATGCTCGGCAACTCGCAAAGCATGATCGGCAACTCGCAAAGCGTACTCTGCGACTCGCAAAGCATGCTCGGCAACTCGCAAGCATGCTCGGAAACTCGCAAAGCATGCTCGGCAACTCGCAAAGCGTACTCTGCAACTCGCAAAGCATTCTCGGCAACTCGCAAGCATGCTCGGAAACTCGCAAAGCATGCTCGGAAATTCGCGAGCGTGCTCGGCAACTCGAGAAGCGTGTTCGGCAACTCGCAAGCATGCTTGGCAACTCGCAAAGCATGCTCGGAAACTCGTAAAGCATGCTCGGAAACTCGCGCAGCTTGCTCGACAAATCACGCTGCATGCTCGGCAATTTGCATTATTTTCGGAAATCTGAGCTGAACCAGCTCGGAAATTCCGAGCTAAACCAGCTCGGATTTTTGAGCTAAACCAGTTCAAATCCGAGCTGAACCAGCTTGGAAGTTCCGAGCTATAAAAAAAAAAGAGAGAGAGCAAAGGAGAAAATTCTTCCGACCATCATCTCGACGATTATTCCTAACTCGACAAAGTTACTTTCCGCGACCGTCTCACCGCTCGCACATAACCTGCTCGTATGCATCATCCCCATGGTCAGTACGTGATTACCTCAGTTTGCGACGATCACATTATTGAACTTGACACACATAAGATATTTTGCTGGGAGGATTGATCATGCGACAAAGTAATCTCCTCGGAACATTTCTCTGCATGCGGTGATCAAACTAACGACCCACGAACGACGCGATCATGCACTTGTTCGCACCCAAAGCTCCAACAAAGATGAACTAACTTCACGTTCAACGGATTCTTAAGCTCCGAATCCTGCACGAGCTCATCCGAAAAGCTACATCAAGAACAAAATCAAAGATGGTTCGCTACACCATGTTCGCCGAGAAACACTTGAACTACGAGATGGCTTGAGCCTCGAAAGGGGTACGTTGGGTCCATATATCTATACTCTCGCATCAGAATTCGAAAAAATTAAAAACAATTTTCGAACACGAAAGCTTTTTGGAGAAAGTTGCTCGGAACATTCAAACAAAGCAGCTAGGAAATTTTTAGCAAGTCAGCTAGGAAATTCCGAGCAATTTAGCTAGGAACTTCCAAGCAAGTCAGCTAGGAAAATCCGAGCAATTAGAGCAAGTGAGCTAGGAACTTTAAAACAAGTCAGCTCGACACTTCCAAGCAAATCAGGTAGGAAAGTCTGAGCTACCCAAACCAGTCAACTCGAAGCTTCCGAGTAAATCAGCTAGGAAAGTCCGAACTTCCGAGCGAACCAGTTAGTAAATTCCGAGCTGACCTCTCTTCTCGGAAATTCTGAGCTGGCCTCTCTTCTCGGAAAATCCTAGCTGGCCTCTCTTCTCGGAAATTCCGAGCTGGCCTCTCTTATCGAAAATTTCGAACTGACCTCTCTCCTCGGAAATTCCGAGCTGACCTCTCTGCTCGGAAATTCCGAGCTGGCCTCTCTTCTAGGAAATTCCGAGCTGGCCTCTCTTCTCGGAAATTCTGAGCTGGCCTCTCTTCTCGGAAATTCTGAGCTGGCCTCTCCTCTCGAAAAATCCGAGCTGGCCTCTCTTCTCGGAAATTCCGAGCTGGCCTCTCTTATCGGAAATTCCGAACTGACCTCTCTCCTCGGAAATTCCGAGCTGACCTCTCTGCTCGGATATTCTGAGTTGGCCTCTCTTCTCGGAAATTCCGAGTTGACCTCTCTTCTCGGAAATTCCGAGCTGACCTCTCATCTCGAAAATTCCGAGATGGCCTCTCTTCTCGGAAATTCCGAGCTGGCTTCTCTTCTCGGAAATTTCGAGCTGGCCTCTCTTCTCGGAAATTCCGAGCTGGCCTCTCTTCTCGGAAATTCCGAGCTGGCCTTTCTTCTCTAAAATTCCGAGCTGACCTCTCTTCTCGAAAATTCCGAGCCGACCTCTCTTCTCGAAAATTCTGAGCTGAACTCTCTTCTCGGAAATTCCAAACTGACCTCTCTTCTCGGAAATTCCGCGCTGACCGCTCGTCTCAAAAATTCCGAGCTGACCACTCTTCTTGGAAACTCCGAGCATGACGCTTCTCTCAACCAAAGACAAAACTTCTCCAATTAATTGCGAGGCATATTCGGACTACTCTCAAGACATTCAGCTCATACAATCAATTCACTCAAACAACCCCGGATAACGGATCATAACTAGAAGCACGGCGCATCCGCAAAATTCCAACCCTCCATAAGTTATCCGGTAACGAAAGTAAACTCTCTTCTCATACTCATTTATTTTTTCTTAGATCGAAATTAGGATAGGAACTTTATAACTTAGAATCTGCCTACTATTGCATTACATGCATAGTCGTTAGGAATAACTTATCTTGTCCGCTGACGGCCGCAGCAGACAAACGCATACATCCTTTACGGATAGAAGCCAACACGTCCAATATGGATTGCGGCTCTATTACATCCAAAAACGGAAAAAAGCGCGCTACATATGTTTATTATCGGCAAAGGGAACATAAGTCGAGAAGTCGACGTAATATCCCGAATACGGGTTGTTGACAGTTCTTCAAATCCGCCGCACCAGTACTGGAGTGTTGGAATTGTGTCCAGTAATCTCGGTACTGTCTCTAGAAAGTAAGAGTATGTCAAAGATCAGACATAAGTCATATAATACTGGGGGTCATGATGGCTTGCTAGAGTCCGCTCATGATCTATAAGTCTTGGACTTATTGCCTTTATTGTATGATCCCATATGGGTCACACGCCTAAGCCAACAGGAAAACGTGTAGGAACGGTTAAGCAGAAGTACGGTAAAAGTGCTAGGCATTTACTGTGCTTAGAGAGTTTAAAGGGCTTGATTAAATCCAAGGGATTTAATCAAATTGGGAATTGGGCCTTAAGGGCCCAACAGAGATAAAGAAGGGTTTTATAAGCTGAAGCCAAAAACCCTTCCTCCCTAACCTTAACACCCACGGCCGCGAGCTCTCTCTCCCCTGCGCCTCCTCTTTCTCGGTCTAGCAGCCTTCTTCCTGACGGTGTGCGTGTGTGAGCCTTTGGAGGATTCATCCCTTGGTGCATCTCTCTGATCTCTGACCTGTTCTTCCTATTCCGCTGCAATTAACAGGTAAAAGGTGAGATCTTATTGTTTCTATTCAAGAGAACCTAGATCAGCATGTTTAGGATCTATTAATCTGATGAACTGAATCAGGATTAACAACTAAACATTTCAACAGTGGTATCAGAGCTTTAGGTTCTGGTTTTTCTTGTTTAGATTCATGTTTAGGATTGTTTTCTTGTTTAAAAGTGTTTTTGAATCAATCTACTGATAAGAGAATTCACTTAAGAAACAAGAATTGAAATCTAAACAAATAATCGGATCACAAACAAGCTATATGACTTGTTTTTGGTGATCGGCCATGAATTGGACCGGTCGGACGGACGGGATCGCGGGACGGACGGACGGGATGGTCGGATGGATCGAAAACGTCGGACCGATCGATTGGATCGGATCGTCCGATCGTACGATCGATCGCGATCGATCGTCGCGTCGCGTCCGATCGCTCGTCCCGATCGCGTCCCGGCATTGCACCGTCCCGTTCCGCTCGCGTGCGCTGCGTCCCGTCCCGCTCGGCGATCGTGGAAGCAGCCGACCCGAGCAACCCGGCAGTCGCGAACGGTCGACGATCGTCCGTCCCGAGCATCCCGAGCGTCTCGATCTCGGATCGAGCATGCGGTTTGCGGCTGGACGTTTTTTGCGTCGGTTCGTTAGGGTTTTGGCGTGTGATTTCGGTTCGGTTTAAAACTTGATTAATATCAATTCGTCTCGGTTTAATAAACAGATTTAATAATTTTATTAAATTCTGGTTAAACCGGGATAAGAAATCCAAAGTCGAAATATTGGATTTTGTGCCTAAACCAGGATTTTCTAATTTGATTTGGTTGGACCAAATAAATTGAGAAAATCCGGTTTAGTAAATAACCGGTTGACAATTGTGGTCATCGTAGTAATTAAAATTTGGTTAGACCAATTTTAATGAACCAGACCGGTTATGTCATTTAATTGGACAATTGGGTCATGTCTTGGACATGGACAAATTCTTGGGCCTCGGGCCAAGAAGTTAAAACAATTGGGCCAATTATTTGAGTCTTTCATCAGATTAATTTAAAGTTTATTTTATAAAATTATAAAGTCAATTTTAAATTAAAGTTTCCGAAATTTTTGAAATTAGAAAGTTTCTTAAAATAGAAGTTTCTGGATTTGCGGGTTTTGGATTTTAAAGAAATTTCTAAAGTTAGAAAGTTTCCGTTTTTAGAAAGTTTCCAATTTTAGAAAGTTTCCAAAATTAGTAGGTTTCCAAAATTAGAAAGTTTCCCGAAATAGCAATCTTCTATTTTGGGAATGAAATTTTAATAAACCTACGAACCTCAAATAATATCAAGCGTTGGATGTCTTGTCCAGGCTATGTCAGCTGTCGAAGCCCTTTCAATTGTATTCATGGCCTTACAGTGTGAGGGTGTCTGCTTTTGCGTGAGTAAGATGGTTTGTGATTCATAAATGTCATTGGGAGTCCCAGACATTAATGATTACATGGCTGTATAGTCCGGTTTTCTTGACTAGGCCATCGGGAGTCCCGGGCCTTGAGACATCAGAGTGGATTGGGCCTCGGGCCCAGATTCACAACCAAGAGTTATATCACGGATATAATTAGCCGATATAGGGCTTACCGATATAAGCTAAGGTTGGGTGACGGCCAGTGGCCCACTTTAATCTTAGTTATATGTGGATCTTGGAATCATTATATTCTATTGAGGGTAACTTAAGTTATTGAATATAATGCGTGATTAATCATATTAAAATTAATACAAGATTAATCATATTGAACATATTAACTAAAATCCTTTTATCTTATATTTCAGCTATGACTAGCACAAACAATCAAAACACTTTCTCGATCCGGTCTGTCCTTGAAATGGACAAGCTGAACGGATCAAATTTCTTGACTTGGTCGCGGAACCTGAGGCTAGTCCTCAGACAGGAGAGAAAGGACTATGTCCTTGAGAGAGCTCTCCCCGTGAGGATCGGGTCCAATGCTTCTCATGCAGTATATGATGCTTGGAATAAGCATTATAATGATGCGGTAGATGTGCGTGGTCTGATATTGGCTACCATGGACTCTGACTTGCGGGAGCAATATGAGAACATGGAGTCGCCAATAGAGATGATCAGCAGCCTGAAATTGAAATTTAAGGAGCAGATAAGAGTGGAGAGATACCAGTTGGTTAAATCTCTCACTAGCTGCAAGCTACCAAATGATAATCCGGTAAGTCCTCATGTCAGTAAAATGATAGGTTATATTAATAACCTGAGGAAACTGGATTATCCAGTTAGCCAAGAATTGGCAACTGAGATCATTCTGCAGTCACTGCCGTCAAGCTATGATAAGTTCAGAAGGAACTATATCAAGAAAGGCTTAACGAAGACGCTGACTGAACTGCATGATATGCTCAAGACGGTTGAGCCAAACGTGAAGGGTAGGTTTATGAAACCTAGTACTGACAAGGATGAAGACAAAGTTGTCCAGATTTTGAATCACGGCAAGCGTGTGTCTTCCGAGCACAAGTCAGATACTTCTTACGTTGGTAAGTGCTGCTACTGTAAAGAGATAGGGCATTGGAAGAGAGATTGCATAAAATTTATGGAAGACGATGAGGAGTTAAAGTTAATGTATGAGACTACTTCCTCAGGTATTCATGTTATTACTTCAAGTTCTACCTTGCAGGTATTGGATACTGGTTGTGGCACTGATATTTGTTGTAATATGCAGAGCCTAAGCAACAGTAGAACGTTGAAGGAAGGGCAAGTGAAACTACATGTCTGGAAGGAGCTTGGGATGCTGCCTCAGCCGTAGGGTTTTCACTTATAGATCCCTTTGAGGCTTGGTTTTGTATTAAGTAATTGCTACAATGAACCTGCTTTAAGCAGAGTTGTCTTTCATTTTCTTGTAAGAATTTGAAAGTTTTTTCATTTTGATAAAAGACAAGTTTTTTTGTTCTTTTGATCTTAATGAAATATTAATTGTAGCACCCTATTCATGGAATGGGTTTTACATCTTAAACCAAAGAGTGCCTAAATGTAACATAAATACCGAATTGGTTTAAATCTGATGAATTAAACCTGATTTTTCTTGGCATAAAAGTCTTGGTCACATAGAGTAAGTCGGATTCAGAAATCCCATAGTCATGGACTGTTGGGCTCATTTGATAAAATATCTTATGAGACTTGAATTCTGTTTACTAGACCAAAAGTTAAAGGGCCTATCTTAGCCGAGCTAGAGAAAAGCCCAAAGGCTTATTGGACCTGGAACATGCTCATGTATGACTTCAGTGAGAAAAATCTCCTGTACTTCATAGTCTCTACTGATTACTTCAGTGAGTGTGACTGTGTTCATTTGATGAGACACAAGTCGGAATTCTTTGACATGGTCGAAAGAGTTCCAGAATGAAGTATAGGATCTGAATGACAAAAGTATTAAGACTCTGGATTAAATCACGAGTGAGAATACTTAAGTCATTGATTGTGTGATCATCTTAATGAGTGTGAAATCGTTTCACAGCTCATTTCTCCTGAAAACCTGAAGGTGTTTCTGTGAGAAAGAATCAGATCTTATTAGAAATGATTAAAGATGAGTCACACGAATCTTCCATGATATTATTTAAGAATAACGCTCTAAAATATCTAAGTTTACGCTGAAATAGTTCCACAAATATCGGTTGAAAGACACCACGTTAATGTGGATTGGAATCGATCCAAATTTGTCTTTACTGAGTATTTGTAGTTGTGCTACTTCGCTGGTTGTCCTAGAGAAACTAAGGCTTGTTACTTTTACGTCCAATCTGTTTTCTAAGAAGGGAAGTTATTTTCCAAGAAGAACAGTGGGAGTAAAAGCATAACTCGAAGTTTTCTTAGGGAAACCAAGGCTCGGTACTTTTACGACCATTCTGTTTTCTAAGAAGGGAAATTACTTTCCAAGAAGAACAGTGGGAGTAAAAAGTATTTTTACGACCATTCTGTTTTCTAAGAAGGGAAGTTACTTTCCAAGAAGAACAGTGGGAGTAAAAGTACAACTCGAAGAAATTCGAGAAATACAGGAGGCTGCTTAACCTATTGAGGGAGAGCAGCGGAAGGATTTACAGATTTCTGTAGAATCTACACCTGTGGAGCCTGAAGTTCGCAGGTATGAAAGAATCAGTCACTAATCCGAGAGTGAATTCTCGTCATTAGTTCAGCCTGATGATCATTGAATGTTCGCATGATCTGATGATCATTGAAAGCGACGAATCTGCGAAATTCTAGGAAGCGAAAGTGAGCCCAGACTCCGAACAATTACATTTTGTGTAAGTTGGCTTCATCGATCCATTCATGGATGGAAGCAAACATATCGGAGTTGGAATCTTCGTTCTGTTGAAGTAGTCAAGGTTTTGACTTGAACAGGAACGAAGCGGAACTATGTGTTTACTAATAGATTAGTGGGAGCGATATTGCATTTCTCATATTGTATGTCGATGACGTACTGATTCTCGGATATAACGTCCCAACGCTGTAGTCGGTAAAGGACTAGCTTGGGAGTTGGTTTAATGATTGACATGGGTAAAGCCACGTAGTTCTTGGATTTTGGATCTAAAGATAGAGATCCAAAAGAGCTGATAAGACAAAGTCAGATTCTTAAAATTGACAAAGTCCTACACGTTTTGAGCAATCCAAGAAGGGTTTTATGCCAATGTCACATGGCATCAAGCTTAAGCAAGATACAGTATCCTACGATAACTGCTGAGCTTAAATGCATGGATGAGATTCCATATGCGTCGACAATTGGATCTATCATGTATGCCATGAAACATACTTGTTTGATGTTGCTTTAATGTTAAGCAAGACAAATAAAGACCAGTCAAATCCATCAAAGAATCAAGTTTCCTAAAGTATGTCCTAAAGTATTTGAGGAATACTAAGGATAAATTCTTGAGTTACGGAGAAAGTGAGGTGCTACAAGTCGGTAGAGTCTGAAAGGCAAGTTTCCAATAGACAAAGATGATTTCCGATCACAGTCCGGTTATATCTTGTGTCTATATGGCGGTGCAAGGCACTGTTGCTGACTCCATGACTTAAGCTGAACATTTCGCAGCTTGGGAAGTCGCGAAAGAGGTTGTTTGAAAGAAGAGTTCGTCACTGAACTTGATGTGATTTCCAGCATAGATGAGACTAGCTGCACATCAGAGGTCCAAACACCTTGAGGATAGGTATAACCTACTCCGTAAGATAAATGACAGAGATGTTAAGTAGATCAGCAAGTTTCAACGAATGAGAACGTTGCTAATCTATTAACGAAGCCACTCCTTAGGCCTAAGCACGAGTCGCGGACTGTTGCTGTAGGATAAATGAAATTAAGATGTAGTCTTAATTTCAGTGGGAGTTATTAAAGGGCTTTATTTAGTTATTGAATATGTTCTTGAAACAACATTTAAGATGTTTAATGAAATTATTATTTCAAGATTATTTTAACTGTGATGAAATAATCGTTCCAAAGTGATATGAACCATTTTATAGGTCATCGAATTAAATGACTTGATCTTGAGTCATTGAAGTCATTTAGCTTGATCATGAGACCCTATATTTGATATATGGTTTATATCATCCTGTCCCTAGTCAAAGGTTGTTGAAATTGGAACACCAACAACCGTGTGAGACTGGATTGGTACGTGACTTATGACAAAGTCTCAGTGTGTCATAGATGCATGGCATCAAAGTCAGTACATAGGTGTATGTTTGGGAACATACGACCGGACAAGACCCGCTTATGAGAACTCTTCAGGATATTTATATCTGTGTCATAAGAGATTCTCACTACGACTATAGAGTATAGTCCTTAGACCTGAGTTCGCATGCATGTGACTGCACATGGACTGATGCACTTTGATCATTGTCTAACGCTGTCGTTCTGCGATAGTTATAAGGACCTTGTTTGGGTACATTATGAAATGAGTAGTTTGCAGTGATGGAACAAGACGGGATTTGTCCCTCCAATATAAATGGAGTGAATATCTCTAGGCCAATCGGAGATTTGAATACTGGAAAATGCATGGCCATGCTCAAACGGACTTTCCCGAGTCGTTTGGATTGTCAGTATCAAATCAGAGTCCGATGAACAAGATTAGGCTTTATAAGGATGACACCAATCTTGCCTTATGACTAATCGAGATATTGAGACAAAAGGATTATGAATACGGAGATTCCAGTACAAGTGGGAGATTGTTGGAATTGTGTCCAGTAATCTCGGTACTGTCTCTAGAAAGTAAGAGTATGTCAAAGATCAGACATAAGTCATATAATACTGGGGGTCATGATGGCTTGCTAGAGTCCGCTCATGATCTATAAGTCTTGGACTTATTGCCTTTATTGTATGATCCCATATGGGTCACACGCCTAAGCCAACAGGAAAACGTATAGGAACGGTTAAGCAGAAGTACGGTAAAAGTGCTAGGCATTTACTGTGCTTAGAGAGTTTAAAGGGCTTGATTAAATCCAAGGGATTTAATCAAATTGGGAATTGGGCCTTAAGGGCCCAACAGAGATAAAGAAGGGTTTTATAAGCTGAAGCCAAAAACCCTTCCTCCCTAACCTTAACACCCACGGCCGCGAGCTCTCTCTCCCCTGCGCCTCCTCTTTCTCGGTCTAGCAGCCTTCTTCCTGACGGTGTGCGTGTGTGAGCCTTTGGAGGATTCATCCCTTGGTGCATCTCTCTGATCTCTGACCTGTTCTTCCTATTCCGCTGCAATTAACAGGTAAAAGGTGAGATCTTATTGTTTCTATTCAAGAGAACCTAGATCAGCATGTTTAGGATCTATTAATCTGATGAACTGAATCAGGATTAACAACTAAACATTACAACATGGAGACGATAATAGACCCCAAGAAATCCAGTATGACGCTACTCAGCACACTGGTGAAATGACGTTTTAACCAAGTATATCTTGGTTCGATGTTTTCAAAAGGTAATCCTGCGGATACCGGCTTATTTTCAGTGAACGGAAGACGCGAGACGAGAGTTTCACGGAAACCCGGGATCGAAAATCTAAACCCAGTAAAATGCAACAAACTGGTCTCGACAACGTCATTATTGAGTACACGACCGACTTGGGAATGTAAGACGGCATACGCCCGCACTAGTACTAAAGTCAACCGTAAAACTCCTCGAAACCCAGCAAGACGCTTCCGAGCACGTTGGTCTGATCATTATAAGTCCACAAGAGAAAAACGCTTTGTTATTTCTCGGACTCGAAACCTAGTATGACGCTTCCGAGCACATTGGTCTAAATCATTATAGGTCCGCAAGAGAAGTACGTTTTGTTATTTCTCGGACTCGATGCCAAAACCCAGTAAGACACTTCCGAGCACATTGGTCTAAATATTACAAGTCAGAAAGAGGAGTACGTCTTGCTACTCCCCAGAATCGATTTTGAAACCCAGTAAGACGCTTCCGAGCACACTGGTCTCAATCATCTAAGGATCGTAAGTAGAGTATATCTCACTGACCTTCAAACTTAACTCAATACCTAGTTAGGCGCTTCCGAGCACGCTGGTCTTAGTCATCACAAAGGCGAGTACATCTCACCAAACATCGAACCCAAAACTTGATTCAAAATATTGCAGAACGCTTTTACGCACGCCAGATTTAAACTCTATCCCATTAAACTCAAGACTCGGAATACGCATCTGAGTGTAATGCTCCTAAAAACACCAAGGGTCAAAAACTAAATCACACTTCCCTTCGGGAATTATACGAAGCTGTCTGGAAAAGCCTTCAAGCTCTATGAAACCAACTCGTGCAGTCAATATGCAGCCGATGAAGGAGATTTTCTCCCGATAAAATCTGCTCGACTTTTCTATATTAATCGACCTAACGTCAACCCGACACTTCAGCTTCTCGGACGTATAATCTTACTCAAAAAACCAAGCAGCCTTACTTAGAAAATTCGAGCAGACTTACTCGGAAAATCCGAGCAGATTTGCTCAGAAAAAAAACCGAGCAAATTTGCTCAGAAAACCCGAGCCTGTCTGCACAGGAAATCCAAGCAGACGTACTCGGAAAATTCTGAAGCCCAACGCGATTTCTCTCTCGGACTCGTCACAAACACGACCAGTTCACAATTCAATGCACCTTCTCCACCGCTTTGCTTGTTCGAATACGTGAGCTTCGAAGAAAGACCAACAATGGATTTCCAAACATCCAACAACAAGACTTAGAACTACGGATGGCTTGATCCCTTTCTTAAGGGTACGTAGGCAGCCTTTCATCAGGTTCAGTTGTAAACCAAAATTCTTCGCTTGACGTAAAGAAGCATCAAGGTCATACACCAGGAACGACCAATGGTTCCAAAGAAAATTTTAATAACATACGGAATTGCTCAGATGACTCTGCACCAAAAAATCAACTACGCCGAAAGATCCAAAAGGGGTCACCATATACACGCCAATGGATGTGAATTGACTTACTCGTAGGGCTGGAACAAATCCAACTCGAAAATGCCATTTCAAAAAATCCGTCTAACTTTATGTACAAGACGAAGGCCCAAATGCGACAAACAAATCGGACAATCCTTCGTCGCAAATGATATATCATGGTTTTCACCGGTTTTAGACCATGATATAAGTATGTTTTAGAGTCTTTTGGTGTTTCTTTAGAGTCATTTACTAGTGTTATTAGGTACACGCACGTTTGGAGCGGAATTGGAGATTATAAAGCTTTTTGGAGCATTTTGGTGATTTGACCCGAGAGATAGAGTTCACTGTCCAAAACAGAGGATTGCATCGATCGAAACACATCGTGCATTGATCGACACATAGCGTGACCAGACATTCTCGCGAGAGATTAATGAAGAATGCAGAATTTTGCACTTTTGTCCAGAAGTTCCTGATATTTACAAAGAAGCCCCAAGTCGGGATTAGGCTAATATAATTAGGTTTTTGAGTTTTGTTTTACATACGCTTTCATACTTTGAGCTGAGAGTTTCTAAGAGATTTTGGGGCTGATCTGAACCTGTACTGCTTTCTGGGTTTGGAGAAGATTTTGAACCCCTTTATTCCTGTACTCTCTTTTATGCAATCTAATTATTCATTGATTATGTTTTCATCATCTATGTCTGAGTAGATTCATATTTAGGTTTAGGGATTCTCATTAGGGATTTCATGACTTGCTAGATTTAATTAATTTAGTTAAGGATTCATATCATTGTTCTTCAATCCAGATTGAGCTTAATACTAGTTTCTAACTTGATCACTTAGAATCTAGACTTTAGGTTGTTAAATTGACACGAAAGTATGGTTTAGAATCTGAACTATTTAGGTTGAGTAATTGAATTACTCGCAAAGAAATTTGGTTTAATTGAATTGTGAATATATCGAACTTAATCTTAAAGCTGGTTTAATATGTTAGGAATTACAAAGACATTTGGATTTCTGCTATTAGACTTAGAGAATTCTCACAACGAAAGTTGGTTAATTCTATATCTGTGTTTGAGTTCTAGAACCGTGCTTAATTTGATCATGACTGAATACTTAATCTGCTTGTCTGATTTCTTGAGAACTCCCTAGACTTAGCGCTTTTAGTTAATTGCCTACAAACCAATCCTGCTACTTGATTTACTTTTCTGTTTGCTTTTAGTTTCTCATTAGTTTCTCCTAGTTTAACTTGACTGTTCTTAATCTATCGTGACCTAGAGTCTCTGTGGGATTCGATACCCTATATACTATAATTGCATTAACTGTGCACTTGCAGTAGAATAGGATTAAAACCTGACCCTATCAAGTTTTTGCCTTGCTGAAAAGACTTCTGATAACCAGCATTCTGTCCACCATTGAAGAACCTATTACCTTGATGATTACCAAACCTGCTCCCTTGGAATTCAGAGCCACCAATGTAGTTCACATCCTCTTCCTGATTGTCTTTTTTAGCTTGAAACACTTCAACTTCTTGAGCAAAGTGGACAATTTTCTTCCCAGCCAACAAATTACAGACAGTGTCCAACTTGCTCCTAATATCAGCTATCTCCTGATTATCTATCTTCCCACCAGACTCTTTCCTTCTCCTATCAGTAGTCTTGTAGCTATTACTGGTCACCAAGTTATCTATCAATGTCTTAGCTTGCTCAGGAGTCCTTGTGTTGAAATTTCCATTGCTGGAATTATCCAACGCAGTCTGGTAAGGGAGATCAATACCTCCAAAGAAAATACCCAGCAATGTCACTTCAGTGAATCCATGATGCGGACAGTCACGCTGATACTTCTTAAACCTCATCCAGGCAGCCTTAAGAGGCTCTATAGGACCTTGGGAGAAAGTGAGAATGTCCTGTCTCGACTGATCAGAGCGAGCATCATCATAAAATTGCCTCAGAAACTCACTCTTCACAGCATCCCAAGTAGTAAACTTCCCAGGTGGAAGTTGTTTCAGCCAAGCAGCAGCATCTCCAGCGAGAGAGTAGGGGAAGAGTTTGAGAAACATATAGTCATAGTTCACTCCATCATACTTCATCCCAGTGACTATGTCCTCAAACTCATCAATATGATCCATAGGCTACTCATTCGGGAAACCATGGAAGGCATTCTGCCTCAGAAGAGAGTAGTAGATGTTCTTGATCTCGAAGTCATTCCTCTCAAAACCAGGAGGTACAAATGCTGACCGGTTAGCATGAAACTCATCGGACGGTTATAGTCTGCAAGGGTCCTCTCACGGATAACCATCTGCCTCTGGCCTTGTCCTTGGCCTTGTCCTTGTTCTTGTTGCGGTTCAGGGATCACAGGATCAGGGATCACATTCCCTTCAGCATCAATCCTTTGCTCAACAGCATTGTGCGGATTGTTCTGTCTGTCCCTTAGAATACCTTGAGCATCGGGTATCAAAATCAAGCGTTCTTGCACCATCATTGCTCGTTGACTTTTCATGTTAGTTCTCTCTAGTCTAACAAGTTCCTCAAGCCTGAGATTAACGAGATTCGAGTTCGGATTACTTCTGGTATCACGCGTCTGCATAAACCGTCGGTAATCGCAGTGAAACGATCGATGCTGAGATACAACGATCGATTCAACTCAGATTCTCCTTGTAACGATCGATTCAAAGAGATGCGTCGATCGATGCAGTGCGAAATCAGAACCTGCGATAGAGAAAACAGAGAAAAATTAGTAAACAAAGACAAAAATAAAAATCCTAGTCTAAACTTTAAATTCCAATCTATCGGAGACTCAAAAGAGTCCCCGGCAGCGGCGCCAAAAACTTGATAGGGTCAGGTTTTAATCCTATTCTACTGCAAGTGCACAGTTAATGCAATTATAGTATATAGGGTATCGAATCCCACATAGACTCTAGGTCACGATAAATTAAGAACAGTCAAGTTAAACTAGGAGAAAGTAATGAGAAACTAAATGCAAACAAAAAAGTAAATCAAGTAGCAGGATTGGTTTGTAGGCAATTAACTAAAAGCGCTAAGTCTAGGGAGTTCTCAAGAAATCAGACAAGCAGATTAAGTATTCAGTCAGGATCAAATTAAGCACGGTTCTAGAACTCAAACACATATATAGAATTAACCAACTTTCGTTGTGAGAATTCTCTAAGTCTAATAGCGGAAATCCAAATGTCTTTGTAATTCCTAACAGATTAAACCTGCTTTAAGATTAAGTTCGATATGTTCACAATTCAATTAAACCAAATTTCTTTGCGAGTAATTCAATTGCTCAACCTAAATAGTTCAGATTCTAAACCACTTTTTGTGTCAATTTAACAACCTAAAGTCTAGATTCTAAGTGATCAAGTTAGAAACTAGTATTAAGCTCAATCTAGATTGAAGAACAATTATGATATGAATCTTTAACTGAATTAATTAAATCTAGCAAGTCATGAAATCCCTAATGAGAATCCCTAAACCTAACTATGAATCTACTCAGACATAGATGATGAAAACATAATCAATGAATAATTAGATTGCATAAAAGAGAGTAAAGGAATAAAGGGGTTCGAAATCTTCTCCAAAGGCAGAAAGCAGTACAGGTTCAGATCAACCCCAAAATCTCTCAGAAACTCTCAGCTCAAAGTATGAAAGCGTATGTAAAACAAAACTCGAAAACCTAATTATATTAGCCTAATCACGACTTGGGGCTTCTTTGTAAATATCAGGAACTTTTGGGTAAAAGTGCAAATTCTGCATTCTTCATTAATCTCTCGCGTGAATGTCTGGTCACGCTATGTGTCGATCGATGCACGATGTGTGTCGATCGATGCAATCCTCTGTTTTGGACAGTGAACTCTATCACTCGGGTCAAATCACCAAAATGCTCCAAAAAGCTCCATAATCTCCAATTCCGCTCCAAACGTGCATGTACCTAATAACACCTGTAAATGACTATAAAGAAACACCAAAAGACTCTAAAACGTACTTATGTCATGGTATAAAACCGGTGAAAACCATGATATATCACGTTCTTCTCCAGATATAGAATTAACCAACATTTCTCATGACAAACCAAACTCTTTTGGCGCCGTTGCCGGGGACTCTTTTGAGTCTCCGATAGATTGGAATTTAAAGTTTAGACTAGGATTTTTATTTTTATTTTTGGTTACTAATTTTTCTCTGTTTTTCTCTGTCGCAGGTTCTGATTTCGCATTGCATCGATCGACGCATCTCTTTGAATCGATCGTTACAAGGCGAATCTGAGTTGAATCGATAGTTGCATCTCAGCATCGATCGTTGCACTGTGATTACCGACGGTTTATGCAGACGCGTGATACTAGAAGTAATCCGAACTCGAATCTCGTTAATCTCAGGCTTGAGGAACTTGCTAGACTGGAGAGAACTAACAGGAAAAGTCAACGAGCAAGGATGGTGCAAGAACGCTTGATTTTGATACCTGATGCTCAAGGTGTCCTAAGGGACCGACAGAACAATCCGCACAATGCTGTTGGGCAAAGGATTGATGCTGAAGGGAATGTGATCCCTGATCCTGTGATCCCTGAACCGCAACAAGAACAAGGACAAGGCCAAGGTCAAGGTCAGAGGCAGATGGTTATCCATGAGAGGACTCTTGCTGACTATAACCGTCCGGATGAGTTTCATGCTAACCGGTCAGCAATTGTACCTCTTGGTTTTGAGAGGAATGACTTCGAGATCAAGACCATATACTACACTCTTCTGAGGCAGAATGCCTTCCATGGTTTTTCAAATGAGCAGCCTATGGATCATATTGATGAGTTTGAGGACATAGTCACTGGGATGAAGTATGATGGAGTGAACTATGACTATCTGTTTCTCAAACTCTTCCTCTATTCTCTCGCTGGAGATGTTGCTGCTTGGCTGAAACAACTTCCACCTGGGAAGTTTACTACTTGGGATGCTGTGAAGAGTGAGTTTCTGAGGCACTTTTATGATGATGTTCGCTCTGATCAGTCGAGACAGGACATTCTCACTTTCTCCCAAGGTCCTATAGAGCCTCTTAAGTCTGCCTGGATGAGGTTTAAGAAGTATCAGCGTGACTGCCCGCATCATGGATTCACTGAAGTGACATTGCTGGGTATTTTCTTCAGAGGTATAAATCTCCCTTACCAGACTGCGTTGGATAATTCCAGCAATGGAAATTTCAACACAAGGACTCCTGAGCAAGTTAAGACATTGATAGATAACTTGGTGAGCATTAATAGCTGCAAGGAAGGAGTCTGGTGGGAAGATAGATAATCAGGAGATAACTGATATTAGGAGCAAGTTGGACACTGTCTGTAATTTTTTGGCTGGGAAGAAAGCTGCCCACTTTGCTCAGGAAGTTGAAGTTTTCAAGCTGAAGAAGATCATAAGGAAGAGGATGTGAACTACATTGGTGGTTCTGGATTCCAAGGTAATAGTTTTGGAAACCAGTCTGGTAACAAGTTCTTCAATGGTGGACAGAAGAGTGCTTTCACAAGCAACCAAAACTCCTCTGGATTTGGACAGACTACTGGTTTTTCAGAAACCTTTTCAGCAGGGAAATTCTTACCAGAGAACTTATGGATCATCTTCATACCAGACACCTCCTGTTGCTAGTGCTCATGAGAGCAGTTGGAAGCCATGATGGAGCAGTTGCTGGAAAGTCAAACTAAGATTGCTGTAAACTTCAACAAGAAGCTGGATGTTGTGTATGAAGATCTGAATGGAAAGTTTGAGTCCTTAAGTACACATGTGAAGCAATTGGACACCCAGGTGAGCCAATTTTCAAGCTCCATTAAGGGAAAAGGTATCATGGAAATCCACATCAAGGCTTGGTCAGTCTATATTGATGATGGATCATACCAAGGGGAAAAAATTGAGTTGAATACAGCTGAACTAGTGGAAGAGGCTGAAAATTTCGAAACTGATGAAAATCTCTCTGGTGGAGTCTGTGAAAAGTTTGCTGCGTCGATCGATGCACACTGTGCAATGGTCGTTGCATGTCGTGGACAGACAGATTCACTGGGTTCTCTTGGAACTGATGAAGAGATGGATCAAGAGATTATTAGACTATTCCCTGGAGTGTCTGAGATAACTCAACAGGAGATTGATGAAGTCAGACAACTTGGAGAGATGGATGAGAAGTTTGAAGAAGAGCCACACTATGATGATCCACCATATCACCCTTGTGTGCAGAGATACTTGGGGAAGATGCTGCCTATGGATGAGATGCTGAAAGATTGGGTGATAGTGATCCCTAGACAAGTCAGTGATATGCTGCTGACTAAGATCCCCAAAAAGCTAACTGATCATGGTGTATTTGTGCTGAGTTGTTCTATATTTGAGGATAGTTTCAGGCGTTCTCTATGTGAATTAGGAGCTGCTGGAAGTCTCATGCAATACTCTGTGGCAGAGAAGCTGGGGATGATAGATTTTTCACCTATAGGACCTTTCTTGTACTAGCTGATCAGTCAATAAGGATTCCAAAAGGAGTTCTTGAGGACGTCCCAGTGAGAGTTGGAAACTACTTGGTTCCGACAGACTTCTTGGTACTTAAGTACGACAGTGAGCCGGATTGATGTGAGGCATAGTTTGATTGATCTCTATCTGGGAGATGAGCCTCTACACTTTGAGATGGATATGCTGCGCAAGCCACAGATTGATGGTCAGACCTTTACCATTAATGATGGACATGGAGAGTAGACGAGTGGAACTTTGGTTTCAGATCCTGGAGATCATCACATCCCATCATTTCTTGGACGAGCTCACACTGACACAGCTTACTCTCCGCCTTGGATGAGGAGACTTTCACAGAGGCATTCACAGTCTCTGTTGAAACCTCCAGGAGCCTGATCTTGTTCGTCCAGTCAAGCTAATGACCTTAAACAAGCGCTGAGTGGGAGGCAACCCATTGTTAGGTTTGTACATATTGATTTTTGGTGTTTTCTTAGGATTTCACGTTTTGGGTTTGTTTTTGCTTTGTTTTTGCTACAGAACACGAGTCTGGAGATGTGTGACGATCGTTGCGGTCTTGTGCAACGGTCGTTGCAAATGGTTCAATTGCAAAATAAAGGTACCCGTGTGCTAAACCGGAATCAATTCGGTTCACTAGCAACGATCGATGCTTATCTGCAACAGTCGTTGCATCCACGATCCAGGTAAGTGCCTTTAACCTTTTCCTTCTCTTCTTCTCCATTCCGCCGTCCGTACAACCCGAATCGCCTAAGCCCTAAATCACTCAAATCTTCACCATTTCCATTGATTCAAAGCTCTAATCTCATTTTTTTAAACGCTCTATCCATTTCTAGTACCTATTCGAAGTAATTCCGATGTAAAGTGTCTTAATTTCATCATTTTTGGATTTGATTTTAGGGTTTTGGAATTTGAGATTTTTAGGCTTTAGGATGGTGAACCGTACTGATATAGACTTGAATTAGGATGATTGAGAATGAATTATCATGTCCATGTGATTTTGGGATGGATTTTGTTGCGGTTTGAAGAAATAATTCGGCGACTGTAAAATCGCCTTGCAACGATCGTCGCACTTGTGCAACGGTCATTGCATTGCGATTTCACAGAGAGTTCTGCGTACTAACAGTGCATTATTTTCTTGATTGCAGATGGCTACTCGCAGACAACCCCGTAAACGCAGAGCTACTACAGCAGCCGCAGACCAGCCTCATCCGCCAGCTGAGTAGTTTCTACATGACTCGGAACCGCATGAGGCTTATCGGAGAGATCGTGAGGCTATAGCGTTGCCTTGGCCTAAGGCAGATAAGGAGCTGAACCCAACAGACAAGGAATGGGGTATGGAGATCAGCGAGCTGCTTAAGACTGACACATTCATTGAGAGGCCACTACATGAGCAATGGGATGAGTACGATACACTACTCTACAATGGGTGGTGTAACATGACGATCAAGCCAACCAAGTTTGCTGACTATTGGACTTGTAGAGGTCTAGGCATTGATGAGCAGATGCTGGCATTGGTTAAGGGCATTGGTCTGGGGACAATGCCTATGCAGCACTATGAGTTGTACCTGATCTGGTAAGACAGTTGCTGGCCACCAGCAGAGTTATTTATCCTGACCCAGAGAGCAGGAGAGCTTCAGGAGGTATCTTTACCTTCATGTGCCTAGGAGTCAGGTATCGGATTCCCCTTCTTTATATCTGCCGCATTTATGGATTCAGCATTGAGCCTACACGTACCGGCATGACTCTTGAGTGGGAGGTACCGGAAGCTTAGTATTTCTGGGATCACATTGGTAATGGTCGGTATTGCTCGAGAACGACGAAGCAGGTTCAGGTTAGGCATCATGTTCTCAGATATGTACTACGCATCTTGGGATATACTCTGTTGTGCAAAGCTGAAACAAACAAGATGCGTAAGAATGAGCTGGAGATGATTTTCATTGGGCTGAGAGAGCAGTTTGCTGATACTGATTTGAGAGATCCTACCAGAGGACTCAACTTAGGAGCTGTGTTTGCTCATCATTTGTGCTCTCTGCAGAAGAAGGCATACGATGGGAAAGGCACTGAGTCAGTAGGGAGTTTGCTTACTCCCATTTTTCGACATTGCAGGATCCCTTTAGAGGGTACAGAGTGTGATGACAGTAAGGAGTTCATGGATTTTACCCACCTGCAGAGTGCTACAAGGCTGAAGGAGGGACGTATATGGGTCTATTATGACACTAACGCTACGAAGCGTGGTATAGACCTTCCTGCTGCTGACCTGACCAAGATTGATACGCTGGCTGCTTTGAGTTTCCAGCCTCCTACACACGATCAGCGCAGTGTTCCTACGATGGCTCATCCGCTGGGAGAGCCTTCTACACGAGCTTCTTCTTCTGCTGCGCCTGCACCGGAGCCAACTGCTACACAGGACATAGGACCTTATCCTGCTCCTTCAGTTCCTTTGGGAGAGATGTATGAGACTGAGTGGAGAGAGCGTCAGGATGGGATACTACGGAGCATTTGGGACTTCATGCGTGGCTGCACTTGCAGGAGACGGCCACAGATTCATTAGCCCGTTCCTTCCAGTCGACGTAGACGGCGTTCTCCGACTCCAGTTCTTTCGAGTGATACTGATCGCTATGATGGCATAGATGACGAGTGAGAGTAGTGGCATTTTCAGACATCGGTTTTGTATTTTCTGTTTTACTTTTTTTCTTTTGCATTTTACTTTTGATTTTCTTAGGATACTTATGTTTGGATGATGTGTTTACTTCGGGACCATCTGTTGCTTTGATGTTGCTTGTTTGCATTGATTTTCAGCTTGCAGGTTTAAAATTTGATAATTTCTCACGGACTAACCTGCTAACAGCTGACTGATCCGAGAATTCGCAATGCAACGATCGACACGGTCCTGTGTGTCGATCGTCACACAACGAAAATCGCATTGCAGCGATTGTTACGGACCTGAGCAACGATCGACCCATGTCACCAATCGCCTTGCAACGATCGTCGCAGTTATTCGTAACGATCGATGCAGGTGCGAGACAGGTAAAAATCAGACAGAACTTAACTCATCCCATAACATTTTTGCTTTCTTTTACCGACCCTTAGCTTGACACTACTGGGGACAGTGTGTTTTAAGTGTGGGGGAGGTGGTACTGACTTTTATCTTTCTGTTTTCTTAGAGTCAGTCCTGTTTTCATAAATTTGTTTTATCGAGTCAAAATGGTTTAAGTAAGAAAGAGTGCTTTTTTTTAGAAGTTAACAACACTTGCAGGAACTTAAGTGACCATTGGGATGAGCTTGCAGATGCATCTATGACTATTAGAAAACCCCAACGCAGATCAGCCTACTGAGAACACCCACATCACTTCAGGTATCAGAGGATCCTTTTACTGACTTCACCATTAATACTGACTTAATTTTCTCACCTAAGGGCTTGGTATACCTTAAGTTGGATTCCTCTGTTGGTTCTGACACAGCTTTTAAACTTGTCCAATTTTGGTTCCCTTCTCCCCTTCCATAAAGTAAAAAAAAAAGAGTAATAAACTGAGGATTGAGCTTCTCCCCTTCCATAATTGTTCTTCAATCTAGATTGAGCTTAATACTAGTTTCTAACTTGATCACTTAGAATCTAGACTTTAGGTTGTTAAATTGAAACGAAAGTGTGGTTTAGAATCTGAACTATTTATGTTGAGCAATTGAATTACTCGCAAAGAAATTTGGTTTAATTGAATTGTGAACATATCGAACTTAATCTTAAAGCTGGTTTAATCTGTTAGGAATTACAAAGACATTTGGATTTCTGCTATTAGACTTAGAGAATTCTCACAACGAAAGTTGGTTAATTATATATCTGTGTTTGAGTTCTAGAACCGTGCTTAATTTGATCATGACTGAATACTTAATCTGCTTGTATGATTTCTTGAGAACTCCCTAGACTTAGCGCTTTTAGTTAGTTGCCTACAAACCAATCCTGCTAGTTGATTTACTTTTCTGTTTGCTTTTAGTTTCTCATTACTTTCTCCTAGTTTAACTTGACTGTTCTTAATCTAAGGGTTTGATTAAGTCTAATTACAAAGACATTTGGATTTATGCTATTAGACTTAGAGAATCCTCACAACGAAAGTTGGTTAATTTTATATTTGTGTTTGAGTTCTAGAACCGTGCTTAATTTGATCCTGACTGAATACTTAATCTGCTTGTCTGGTTTCTTGAGAACTCCCTAGACTTAGGGCTTTTAGTTAATTGCCTACAAACCAATCCTGCTGCTTGATTTACTTTTTTGTTTGCTTTTAGTTTCTCATTACTTTCTCCTAGTTTAACTTGACTGTTCTTAATCTATCGTGACCTAAAGTCTCTGTGGGATTCGATACCCTATATACTATAATTGTATTAACTGTTTACTTGCAGTAGAATAGGATTAAAACCTGACCCTATCAAGTTTTTGGCAAACGGAAGAGAAACAAAACAAAAAGGACCGAACCAAGTCTTTCGGACAATCGTTTTCGCCTCGAATAAATGAAATAACCTCGTCATCACCGCATTCGGACATAATGAGCTAGGGGGCTAACTGTTGAGATCAAAAACCTCCTCGACGAAAACAATAGCCGAAGAAAGGGTCAAGCAGTCGAACATGAACGAGTATTTGAGTTAGACGTTCAAGAACACGTATAAATGACAAAGTCATACGAAATGCTAACAAATGACTTAGCGGAGAAATGGTTTTAGCAAAACAGACGACGTCATAATCGGACAAACATATCTTCCGACATGAACTACAGATTGACGGAACATCCAAACGAAGCAAAGGACGAGCTGAAACAGCTCGAAAAACCGAGCTGAACCAGCTCGGAATTCTGAGATAAACCATCTCGGAAAACCCGAGACAAACCATCTTGGAAAACCAAGCTAAACCATATCGGAATACCGAGACAAACCATCTCGGAAAACCGAGCTGAACCAGCTCGAAATTCTGAGACAAACCATCTCGGAAAACCGAGCTGCACCAGCTCGGAATTCCGAGATAAATTATCTCGAAAAACCGAGCTGGACTAGCTCAGAATTCCGAGATAAACCATCTCGGAAAACCGAGCTGGACCAGCTTGGAATTCCGAGATGAACCATCTCGGAAAACCGAGCTGGACCATCTCAGATTTAGGAGCTAAACCAGCTTGGATTTTCCGAGATGAACCAGCTTGGATTTTCCGAGCTGAACCAGCTCGGATTTTCCTAGATGAACCAGCTCGGATCTAAACCCATCGCCTCTCGATCCTGATCATGAGTTTCCCCTTCGGAATCCTGAGTTGAACCTTTGAGCCAAACCATCTCGGATTTCTGACCTAAACCATTTCTGGTTTTCCGAGATGAACTTTCCGAACGGATAACCAAACATTTGCCGATACGCATAATTTTTCGCAACCCACCTTCGGAAATGTCAGCCCATACTTTCACAGACCGATGACTTGGGATGATGGATCGAGATCGAGAGAAATGGGAGCCTAGGCCCAAGCATACGACAAACTCTAACCCAAATAAGTAAGTTGATACGTTAACGGACTCGGAACGTCCAAGCCTCGGCCCATCCGGCAAACAAATCAAGCCTCGGAAAGACGAAAGAAGATAAAGACAAAGAAGTAAAGGAAGAGATATCGACGAGCCGAAAAGGAAATCCGAGATAGAAATGTAAATCTTAACGGAAAAAGGAAAGAGATAACAACAGGAAGATTTCCGCAAATCTTGCGGAAATATTCTCGAAAACCGACTTCCCGCAGCTATAAAAGAAGATGGTGGCAATACGATGAAGGCAGAGCGAAAAACCCTAGCATCTAGACTTAAGAACTTAGCAGTTTATCTTAGCCGTCCGAGTTCTTTTGTACTTGTTTTTCCGATTCCTTTACTTTCTTTTCCGATCTTTGTACACTTTTCGATTTCGTATCTATAAAACTTCCTCCGGGTTTTCTAGTTAGTGGTTATTTCCGAAAGTTTCTGTTCCCTAAAAGTTTTGCTCTACAAGTTTTGACCGTGCGAGTTTCGACTCTCACAAACTTCATAAGTTGTCTAACAAAAAAAGTCAAAATTTTACAAAGTGTACGCTGTCTGATTGACTGTTAGACAACATCTGCACTATGCTTTGTAACATTCTAATTGCAAAAATACCCTCTTTGTCAAAGTGCAATAGAGGTCTGGTAAAAGTATTGTCAGGCTTCTCGGGAAGTCTGAAATGATAAATAAATTAAAAACACAATTATGTATATTTATGATGAGTTTCGTTGATTTTAATTTTTTTTTTTTTAATAAATATGTGTTAGTTGTATATGTTCCTCCTGCGTGATTTTTACATTCTTATGTTTGGTAATTATTTTTAATCAATTTTTGAAGAATATTGGCAATGTAGCTAATAGAATCAGAATTCGTGTGCATCCTGAAGACTGTTTAAAAAAAAAAAAATCGGTCTGTACATTAAATATAATGTATTTTAATATTGTTTAGCTTTCACATGTGTTATACTTAATTATGTTGTGCCTCTATCATTTTTTACAAGATCATGTGTTATATTTATCTGATAATCAACTTTCTCAAGTTATTGGAAATGTAAGTAAGTTTATAAGCTTTGCACTCATAAGAATCAGACTCCATTTTAAGTCTGAAAGTTAACAATATTTTATGAATTACAACATTATAATGTTTCATTTTTTTTTCTTCAAAAATTGTTTGATATTAGGTTGTGACATTGTTGTGTTGTGACTTAATTGTTTTTGTATTCATGGGTTACCAATTTTATGGCGTGTGTCTTGTATTGCCTTTCGTGCTTACATGCTGATTTTTCAATAAAATCGCTAATGTGATGATGAGAGAAAGAAGTTGACATTTGGACTTGTTAAGTTTATATGCTTTAGTTCATAGAAATCAGACAGCAGTAGAGGTCTGAAAACTATATCATCAGACTTTTTTTCAAGTCTGGATATTACAAATGGCCCATTTTGTGTGGTCTAAGAAAATTCTGGAAGGTTAAGGTGACATATTTTTCTCCAATGTTAACTTCCTTCTGTGGTGAACCTCCTTGAAAATTACCTTTCTCTTCTTCTCTACCATTTTAAATGTATCTTCAAGCTGTCTCTTTTTATGTTTTGTCCAAAGCACCTTCACCCTCTACACCAAATAAATATATGTATTACTTTGCGTAAAGATTTATCAATCGAAAAGTTCTGTTAATTAAGAGAAACTTGTAAATAAATCAAATCAACCTATGTGAAGGTTTTGTTAACAAAAAAGAGAATTTTTTATTTGGTTGTTGTATGTGTGAAAATAATTTTTTTTAAAGATTAAATCTAAATAGGTTAAGAGAAATTGGAGGGAAATTTTGCTGGGTTTTTAAAAAATGGAAATTTATAGGGTTGTAAAATATCTGATATCAGACTTCATATGCAGTCTGGGATGGAACTTCTGAATAGAGTGAGAAAAATTTCCCGCCTTTTAAAAAAAAATTGTGTGATATTAGACTCTCAGACTTCATGTTCCTCGTACTTCACTGAAGTTTTAGGAGCCATTAGCAGCACAAGAAGCCCGATTTCTAGCCTCTTTAAAGAGTCATTTGGCTCAACCTTAAACCAAGCATCTGAAAAGAAAAACACAGAGATCTTGCAATAGTTAGCAAACAAGTCTCCAAGAAATGGTTAATAAAGTATTGTTTGATACCCTTCCCATGAACTCCAGAAGCCATTGCTAGCTTCCCCACGAGCTGTTTGTGTGGCAATAGTAAGACGAACATCGTCAGCGTTTACCCCTGCAGAAAAAGAATGAGCAAATCAAATTGTATAATCAAATGTTTATGTCAAAAGTCTCAATTAGTTCAGTTAAAAACCTTTGAAAACACAAAATCAGAAAAAATCCATTCAGCTATTTCGTAGCTCAAAGAGAATCACCTATGAATCACATACATAAGAACTCAGATGAAAGAATAAGCTTGAGAACCGTCTTGGTTGAGAAATTTGAAAGAGGTTTTACAAAAGAGAAAGAAAGAGAGGTTGTAGGAGAATGAAGAATGTGAAGTTTATATATATATATATATATGTGTACAAGATTAGGTTTAGATAGGTGGAGAGAAATTTTCCGGGCCTGGATTTTTAATAATTGAAAATTGTAAAATATCTCGTATCAAACTTCATATGCATTATGATAAGGAACTTCTGAATCGAACGAGAGTTCTGGAATTTTCGGGCGGAAATTTTCCGCCATTTTAAAAAAAATTTGTGTGAAAATTTTCCAAAACATTCAAATTTCAGACTTCATATGCAGTCTGAAATAAGACGTCATAAGAAGTTTAAATACTTGAACAAGATTTACCTAGAAGTCGGAGAAACCCTAAATCTAATAATTACTACTTAAATACCATCATATTATATAGAAAACTTATACAAGACATCAAACTTTTTTTACATAGTCACAAACTAACCAGTTTATGTAAATGTAACATTATGAACAAAAAATTCACGAACTCTCAATCTAACACTACATATAAAAACATAATATTCAACTTCATATGTCAAACATATATCAAATTACATGGTGTTTAGAACCAAATATACCTTCAATGGTTAAATTTGAGTAGAGTTTATTTCATTTTAATTTATATACGTCAAAAATGCTTAGGTGTCATTTATGTATTAAAAATTTGAATCAAATTATTTTAATAGTTTTTTAATTTAAAATTTCAACTTAAATATGTCTCATACTTCCCTGAGAAATCTGATCAACCCCAAAATTCATACTTCCCCTGGAAGTCTGATGAAAACCTAAATCTAATATTTATCACTTATAAGTAAAATATTTGAACTAAACACCTATGAAACATCAAAATCGTTAAATACATACACATTACAACATATATTTGTAATTTTCAAATTTCAAACGAAAATTTGGTAACCATGAATCTAACCCTTAATTCATACATAAGTTATATGTAAATGTTCTACTACGAACCATGTTTTGAGGTTTAGAACTTACTCTACCTTACATATTTTTTAATTTGACTCATTTTTTACCAAATTTTTAATTTATATTACTGAATTGTCTAAATTTATTTTTTAACAAAATAATTTTAGGAATATTTTTTCAAAAAATTTAAATTTACTAAATTAATATGTTTCAGATTTCTTAGAGAAATCGGAAAATTGTGGGATGAATACATATTTTAAATAACACTGTTTAATTTACTCAATTTTACCAAATTTTAATTTATATACTGCTAAATTGTATATAATTAATTTTTGTATATAAAAGTTTTAAGAAAATATTTTCATAGTTTTAAAATTTAAATTTACTAATTATTCTGTATCAGACATCTAGGAGGAGTGTGGTAAAAAGTCATTTAGATTCTTATTAGAGTCTAACACATCAAACTTTTATAGAAGTCTTGACATAGCGCGAAGGTTATAATGGTAATTACAGTTTCTGTTTTTTTTTTTTATCATAAGAGGGTAACATTAATTTTCTTAGCTCGAAGGGACAATTTTGCATTTGTTTCAATATCAGGGGTACTGTTTTTTTAGAATCTTTTTGGGGACATAAACAGCAATCCCCCCCCCCCCCCCCCAAATGTATTTCTTTCAAACTAAGATTAGATTTCTAAGTCATTGTATATCGCAAAGTATGATAACTTCTATTGAAAGATCTTTGGAATTTGCAAATAAATTTTTAAAAAAACAGTTTCGATACTTAAAAGTCAATTACAATTATTCCTTGAAAGTCTCAATTATGTGTTAAAAAATTTCCCGTTATGAAGTAGGGAAACTATTGCATAATCGTGTAAAGAAAAATATATTACATGTACTAAAGAGCGTATTGCATTAGTTGAAAGAATAAAGAAATAAGTCCTAGAAATCCCATGTCTAAACAGAGCAAATCAATATTTAGATAAAATCGTAGAAACATATATGTCATATACATGACAAGGTGTATCCTCAAGGAAAATAATTAAGATGGTCGCCAGAGTATTATAAAATTTATTCCATCACATTGGAATGATACCCAAAAGAATTATTCTACTATTAAAAATATATTTTATGTAGTGTATTATGTATTCCAAAAATTCAAAGTGATCTCCTAAATTAATTTATTTTTATGGATTGTTTATAAAAATGTTAAAGACGTTTTACAAAAGATGTGAAAACCTTGCATCAAAACTATTTTTGCGGTGGATAAAGAAAATTAAAGGCATATCCCTGGAAATAATATCAGAAAACGGAACCTATAAATACAATCCTACACCCCTAAATAGAATCTTGGATCTTAGTCACAAAAAGAGTTACAAATCAAAACCTCTAAATCTCCAAAGCAAAGTATGGACCAAAGTATTATCTTATACTTCGAGCTAAGTTTTTCTAAACAAGAGACATGTGATTCTTCTAAAAAACTATATTCTCAATTTACTTCAAAATTTAAAGAGGTCCCTTCAAATATTGTTTTAAGAGAAAACAATACCTAAAATATTGTTTCAACACCTTACATAATTCACAAATAAATCCGAAGGAATTTTTACAAAACTCTCTCTCAGAGAATTTTGAAAAAAAAATTTATTAAAACATTTTAAAACTATCACCTGACTTTAGAATCTTATGTAATTTTAGATATATATAGACGAATATATATATAATAGTCTAAATCGTGCATGCTTAAAATCCATATATCCTAACTATAATTGTTGGAGGGGGCTCTCTCTAGTCGCCACATTAGAGGTCCCTTCTAAAAAAGATTTTCTAAACAAGACATGTGATTCTTCTAAAAACTATATTCTCAATTTACTTTAATAATTAAAGAGGTCCCTTCAAATATTGTTTTAAGAGAAAACCATACCTAAAATATTGTTTCAACACCTTACATAATTAACAAATAAATCTGAAGGAATTTATACAAAACTCTCTCTCAGGGAATTTTGAAAAATTTATTTATTAAAACATTTTAAAACTATCACCTGACTTTAGAATCTTATGTAATTTTAAATATATATGGACGAATATATATAATAGTTTAAATCGTGCATGCTTAAAATCAAAATATATATCCTAACTATAATGGTTGGAGGGGGGGCTCTTTCTAGTCGCTAAATAAGCCCCTCCCCCCGTTCACTTCATTAAAATTTTGCCGAATCAGCAATCTACGCCGGCCTCACTCACCAGCAAGCCTTGACTCTCCTTCGACCACCCGAATAAACCTGACGGACGCAACTGAAGCCTAGCTCTAACGCCGGCCGGAAATCCCCTCCTTATTGCTCTATTTTATTTTATTTTTTTCCACATCATCATCCTTCCCAAATGGCCAATTTTTCTGCAGAAACACCAATCTTCGTAGCAAAGAATTACAAACGCTAGAGCAATTTGACCTGAACACAAACCAGAATTTCCAAAATGATTTTCAGCACTCAATATTCCCTGGATTTGGAGCCACGAATTGCCTGCCATGTCGGAGAGAACAAGTATCTTAAACGCCTTAATTGTTTCCCCCACCAATGACGCAAGCCAACCCAGAAGTGCAGCGATTGATACATTGTTCGGAAATCCACGGCGGCAGTCTCTGCGACAGTTTCCATTTATTTTGATCATGTCTTAATTCGTGATATCATTCATTGGATATTGCATTTCTTCTTAACGGAGAGTATTACATCACTCACAATTTCATACTTTATACCCTCCAATTACAAGTGACAAAATATTTCTTTTTTTCTTCTCGTATCTTAGTTGTAAAGCCATAAAATTTATTCTTTGTGACTTGCTTTTGTAAACAGCAGTCTATAGTTTATGATTAGTACATATTGAAGGTTGTTATGTTGCAATTATTTGGTTCTACTATGAGCTGATGTAATGCTTATTCTTCACCAGAGTTGGGAGAAAACCATGGATTTCCATAGTCTAGGTGAAGGATTCATGGTGAAAATTCTTCCTCTTGATGGTAGTGTTTCAATGACCGAGGAAGTTTTAGATGTGATTTTTGAGAAGCAGCAATCGGACGTGTTGCTCTGGTGGATTCTGGTAAGAGAAGCTTAAATATCTAAGTTCTATCTTATAACCATATGGAGAAGGATACGCATATTTTTCTCCGCTATCATGCTAACTTGATTCGCTTTTCATTTGTTTTGGAATTACAGGCTTGTGGTGGAATATATTGTTGAGAGCTTATGGAAAATGCACAAGCTATTAGTGTGAGCTCATCAGACCAAGCCCAATCACAGAGAATGAGTGAAACTTTGGGATCAAGAGAGGAACACAAGCCTGCTGCAGAAGGAGACAAACCTGCAGCGGTCATGAAGGATAAAAGAAGAACGACAAAGATATGTACGGCTATGGTCAAGAATCCAATCGTGGTCAAAAACAGATTTGATCCTCTTTTGAATGAAGATTAGTGAGCTGGCTTAACAGCTGGATTTGATGACGTTAGAGAGGATCTAGAGTGTTCTTGTAAAAGCTTATTTAAGCTAACTCTTGTATTACGCTTTTATCAATAAATGGAAATACATTTCTCTTGAGCATTTCTCTGGTTTTCCTTTGTTTCAGTTTTGCTTACATGGTATAAAAGCCATGGAAGCTCCTTCTGATGTTTTTACTCCAGCCACATTGTCTATTACGCAAGTGGTTACCTTGAATCTCAATGATTCTAATTACTTGTCGTGGAAGCTCCAGTTTTTGCAATTCTTGAACAGCCAGCTTCTTCTCGGTTATGTCAGAGGCTCGATGGCTCGACCACCACCTACCATCTTTGTCCGCAACAAAAATGTAGTCACAAAACCAACAACCCCGCTTTTCAGGATTGGATCCATACTGATCACTTGATTATGGCATGGCTCATAGGGTTCCTATCAGAGATGCCCTGAAGAGTGTGTATGGTTTAAAATCCTCCCAAGAGATCTGTTATGCTCTGGCCAAGAAGTTCAACAGGGTCTCAGCAACCAGATGACTGGATATTCGACGGCGCATTCAAACGACCACAAAGGGGTCCAAATCACTAGCGGAGTACCTGTCTGAAATTAAATCACTTTGTGACCAGCTAGACTCAATTGGGGCACCAATTTATGAACAAGAGAAGATATATGGAGTGCTCAATGGACTAGGCAGGGAGTATGAAGCCATTGTCACGGTTATAGAAGAATCAATGGACTCATCTCCAGGATCAGGCTTCGAAGATGTCATGTAAAAACTTGTGGTTTTGAGGATAAACTTCGTAAGTATGAAACCACCCCTGAAGTCTGTCAACATCAAGCTTTCTATACTGAACTAGGTGGTCATTGTGGATGTGGGAAATTGGGACTTCTTTCCAATAACTCACATTGGATGTCTTGCCTTACCAACCATCTAAGATACTCTACCTTTAAAAGATTTTTTAGTCTGCCCTGATATCACTAATTCACTTTTATTAGTCTCTAAGCTTACGGATGACTATCCATGTGAATTTACCTTTGATTCTACCACTTTATCTGTTAAGGACAAAGCCACAAATCAGGTTCTGAGTCGGGGAATCAAAAGTAAGGGTTTGTATAGCTTGAAGAATCCCCACTTTCTTGCCTACTATTCTTCCAGACAGCAAGTAGCAAGTGATATCGTATGGTGTAGATGGCTGGGGCATGCTCATCTTCAAGTGTTGCAGCATCTATCTTCAATAAGGGCAACCATTTTCAATAAGACTCTAAAGTCAGTATGTGAAGCATGTTCACTACAAGAAAACAGTGTTTTTGCGGCTGGAACATGCGACTATACTCGCAGTCGTAACGTTTGGCGATTATTAGGGGAGAATATTGCTACTATTTGCGGCTACATATCGACGTGTACTAGTCGCTAATATACGACCAAAAATGATTTTGTATGATGTGAAGGGTTGTAGAAAAATCGAAAATTTAGTCACTATATGGGAGACTAATTTGCTACTACGTGTATAGTAGTAACATGGTTTGTAATTTGTCGCTATTGTTATGACAAATATGTAACTCATTATTCTTGTCGCAAAGTAATCGGATATGGGTCATATCATATAGTATGATTTAGTAATAATAATATAATATAGGTTGGTTATATTTACTAATAGTCTTAAGTGATTATTAAAGTTAGTATATATATATATTATAATCATTATTAAATAAGAATGACCCATGTATGCTTTTCTTTTATAATCTGTAATTTTTATGCGTTAAATTCTTCAAAAGGGGACATGTTTTGATGAGAAAAGAAAAAAAAGCGTAGAGGCATGAAGAACACAAATATATCTACTTCAGTAGTACTTCCTGCCTGCAATCACTTGTGTCAGGCCATTTGAATACGCATCATAGAAGATCAAAAACAACATCGAATGTTGACTAATTTTCCGGGAAAACATAATTGAATTCATTATTGCAAATTCATTTCTCACCTTGGAGATGGGTCCCGTAGTTTGCATGGCTATCAGCTTTACAGCTTTATTTCTGCAAATGGAAATTAGACAAACATAGAAAATCTTAGGTATCTACAAATCGAATGTTAAAAACACAAAAGGATATGTGCAATACCCTGGGAATATACTCGATATCGAATGACTTGAATTGGCTGGTAAACTCTTTTGCCTGATTATACTGTGCAGCCATTTTCGGGCTTCTGACTTGCCTTTCACCCTGCATCTGTTTAATGATAGTTATCAGAAAGTATAAAGATAAAGATTCAAGAGAGAAAACACGCATTAATTGTAAAGCAACTGACATGTTTAACAACAAGCCGAGAGTCTCCATAGACTCTCACACTTGTGTAACCTTTTTCTAAAGCAGACTCCAAACCACGATTCATACCTCTATATTCGGCAACGTTGTTTGTTGTATTGCATAATCCTTCACGGTAGGAGGAGATGACAATTCCATCTGAATCACGTAGAACAGCTCCAGAACCAGCTCTTCCAGGGTTTCCTTTTGAAACTCCATTAAACTCAATGGTACAATATTCTGTAAACAAACATATTGTAATTTAATAAGATGTAAACATCAATATCTAAGTTCGAACCTAGAGTATATAATGCTTCGTAATCGGCTTTTTAGGTAACATATAGATATTTTTTCCTAATGTAAACACATTGGCACGAGCAGATCGACGGAAGAAAATGATTCAATAGATAAGAGAAGAATCAAAATCAGAAACAATGAAGGGGGTGAAGGGGTTCTTTCCTTCCTTACTCTTCTCTCTTGTCGCCTCTGTATTCTCTGCGATAAGAGAGTTAATATTCTGAGGTTATGATGGTTAGGTATTTCGAAGGCGGAAAGGAAGAGACTGTCTGAATTTTAGAGAGGCTAAGATGGCTTAGGTATTTTGATCGGTTAATGATAATTTACCATAACATTTGGTTTAGGTACCGCGCCGATACGCGGATTCTCCAAATATTAAAGTCTTATAATTCGGCAGGCGTACTATTTTCATGTTTAATATCAATGAACAAATTAAAAATATATATATCACAAGTACTACATTTTAGTCAATGTTTAATAGCATTGATTCTTGTTTCAATTTTTGGATATCATGGAATATGATTAATACACTAAATTACTAAAGAAAACCATGTTTACAAAAAAGAAAATACTAGAGAAAACAATAAACAAAGTGCCGGTTATAAATACAAATTTAATTTAAATTCATAAACCATATAAGAATGTTCTTCATTTCGCAAATCCAACAAACCACACCCAACATTTTAACACAGAGGAGGCTTAGAATACCTTAACAAAAAAATCATATTAAAGCAATACACATATGATCCCCAAAAAACATGGAATGACCAATTCATATAGATTCCAAAGAAATTTTACCATTTTGGCTGTAAATGGTAGACATAATGTGGAAATACTGGGATAAAAATGAATGGAATAAGATGAATGAAATCTAGTTGACCAAAAAAAAGATGAATGGAATCTAAACAAAAATGGAATAGATTCATCCCACTCATTCTTTATCAAAATTGTAAAAGAGAATCTAAATGGGATGACTTTATTCTATTTTTCTTAATATCTCATTCATTATATTCCATTCATTATTATTCCATCTATTTCATGTTACATTATTTATGATTATGAGTTGTGAGATAAATACCTCTGGACAAAATCACGGAACTCTTCAACTTCATACGCATCAAAGCGTATCTTATAAACTCGTTGAATTGCCTCCAACCTCACCAATCCCAATCAATAAAGAAATTTTAATTATTTGTCATTTTACACTAACTCAAACGAATTTACAAAAAAAGTTTGATGTTTCATCATACCACCACTGTTATTGGCGATATTAAAGCAGTGGAATAAGCAGAACAACATTTTATTCGGACTTTTGCCTCATGCCCTAACCAGCCTAACAACAAAATCGCCATTGGCCACATAATCCAGTGACTTATTTCTTCCAATATTTACTAAAAATCAGCTTTGAGACATTCTAAGAATACCGTACATAGAAATAAAGATATGATATACTAACTCCAAATCTCTAGTTCTGGATTTTACTTGAAGACGCCTCCAGAAACAAGTTTTCGGATCATTTGCAGTAATCATTGGATCTCTGACAAATCCATCAATTCCAAACACAATACCAATCAAATCTATATCTCAAACAAATAATAACACCAAACAAATCCATGAAAAAATCATAAACATTAGTCCCATAAAACCCATAAAACTTGTAACCTTAAATCCAAAAAAACTATATTGATTGGATATGTGCTACTTATAGTGTCATTTAAAACGCCATGTATGGGCTCAAGTCTAAGTAGTGATGGCCATTAGGGTATGAAATTTTCCAGATTACACTCAAGCGGATTTGACACAGAGAGAATAAAATATATGTCAAGCGGTCAAACATTGGCCAATCAAGGATATGAACATTATCTCATTGTACCCACTGTCCCTCAAATTCCACTAGCCACTCGAAGATTTCAATGAAATCACCCCAAATTTCTCCTTTTATCCTTTGGCCCTATCGTTAAAAAGTGCAAGACTAAACTTTAAACAGCTTATGAACAGAAGTTTATACAGCCTAAGATAAAAACTTTATACAGCGCATGAATTGTGATAGAGAGATAGCATGTTCATCCACCAAAAGCAGTTCGATGGTTTTTTCGGAGAAAACCCGTTCATACATCTAACACTGAAGTACCTTCAGTCTCAAACTACATTTCGTCGTCGACTTGTTGATCTTCGAGAGGAATTGGTATTGCCTTAATTCCATTTGTTTTTTTGCCATAGATTTTCCATTGAGAATATAAGTGTAAGACGAAAGAAATTTAAGCGATTCAGTGAATTTGAGAGAGGTTATAATGGTTAGGGTATTGGCGGTTTATGGTAATTCAACCGCCATAAATATATTGGGTTTGGCGGGCACTTATTAGATTTTTCCAAAAGTTAACTTCGGTTTAGATCAAAGTAAATTTCTTATCAATTCTCGGTGCGCATACTGGTTTATTAATGTCACTTAATGGCTAGTCATGAGTTAATGTGTTACACATGGCATATTAAAGAACTACTGTTTGACACTTGCCCTCACACTTGTAATTATTGAATTAGATATCTAATGATCTTAGGGTTTGTGTAGCTAGCTATATATGTTGAGTTCCTCTATCAATCATTCATTTGATATTTTATTTATGTTTTAGTAGAATATTGTAGGATTCTCTTTTTTAATTAATGGTAAATTACAAATTGTGAAAAAATTACATCGTACTAATTATCAGAATTAGTATATTTGGACAACAATATTTTAATATTTATAAGGTAACACTATTCACAAACACTAGAAAATAATTGCTCTAGCATTTATTTTATTTAATCCACTGAAGTTTTACAATTTTCACTCGTTGTATATCTTCAACTTTCCTTAGCATGAATATTGATAGCTAACAAAATATTGCATGACACAATGGCTATGTTAGCATGATTTGACATAAAGTAGGCTAATAATTACTACTTAACATATAGGGACTACATTCGGCTTCCTGCACACACGCAACCGACATTAGTGGATAGGTGATTATCTAGAGAACTACCAAATACACGATAATCAAGGTTATTAAATTTTAGTGGATTTTTAGTTTCATTATTTATTAATTATTCTTGAGTGCGCAAGTGAATAATCGTGTCTTTATGTACGGTTATAAAGAAGAAGAAACTCATTCAATGAAATTAGGGATTAATTAATACTCATTCTTAATATCTTGAGACCACTGATTCAAAACCAATAAAAGTCAACCGCTTCGTTATCCCAAACTACAACAACATGTCTACGGCTTACTCGTACTGTCCATGGCATCGATATGATCAGCCTTACTACAAAACCCGTTCAGTAACAAGAAAACTTATAGCAATCATCCCATTCGACCTTCTAACAATGCATAATGATGTGATAACGAAGATACTCGCCCGTATTTGCGAACGGAACATGCAAGATATCAGTCATTCCAAGATTGCTTGCAAAGCTTTAAAGGAGAAGACGGAAACACAAGAGTTCTTCAACTCGGCTAATCTAACAGAGATGGTATACTATGTTTGGGCTCCAGGATTTGACTGAACAAAATTCAGTGAAAGCTGCTACGACGCTAGCAACATATCAGCCATCCTTCTCAAAGGAATCTCAGATTTCTTCTTCGATAACAAGAGAGACGAAGGTCTCGCACGCATACAGTTGGCTGCAAAAGATGGATGCATCTTAGGCAAGTATATATATGGTATCATACGCAAACTCTTTGGGGAAGAGAAAGATGATGAACTCTTCGGTAGATATGATTTTACTCGAGAAGACGCAGTGCAACTGCGATTAAAACTACCTCGTATGGTCGTAGTGCTTGGGAAAGATCGCTTCATGATTGGTTCACAGCGAAATGTGACGAAAACACTATTGATCGTCTGCGCCTCTGTCGATGTTCTATCTTCGACCCTTGGTGCTCTGGGTGGCCAATGTTTAAGGACTATCGCGACCAATGTTTCTTGATTATGCAGACCGCTTTCTTCTGCATAATGATAGAGAACAACTTCTTCCAATTTTCCTGTAATCGATGATGTCGTATTTATGTATGTTTTGCCAATTTCACATTAGATGTTTTCCCATACCAATATCTACTATTTTGAATCTACTACAAATTATACCAATATCTAGTATTTTGTTTGATGGTTCAACGTTAATGCATCCCAAAGAAACACTTAAAACAGTGAATTACTCTGATAACTAAACACTTTAATAATAACAATATCAACGAGAAATAGGTTATAAGTTATGTCATTTAATGCATATCGGACAATTAGGCCAGCATATAAGGAGTAACCCTAAACACTAAACCCTAAACCCTAAATACTAAACCTCGAAATTCTTTTTATTTCATATTTGGTCTTTATCGCAACATCGACGGATATTAAAATTTTTAATATCTTATAACTTCGGAATGCGTTTAGGATATATTCCCTAAACTCTAATTAATAGACCCTATATATATACACTAAACTCTAGACCCAAACATTAAACGTAAAACCTATATATACTACCATAAACTCTATACGCAGACATTAAACCATAAACCTTAAATACTAAACCCCAAACCCTAAACTCAAATATGAAGATCAAATATATGGGAGCATCATAGAAATGATGCTTAAGTAAATTGGGTATCTTATATCTAACGTTGTAAAATTTTTGTTTATGTGTTTTTATTGCTATATATGTAATTTATATAGTATTTTATGTAATTTATAATTATTAATAATTTATATTACTTCGGAATACGTTTAGGATATACACCTTAAACTCTAAACCCTAAACCCTAAATAGTATACCCTATATATACCATAAACTCTAAACCCAAACATTAAACCGTAATCCTTAATGGATATATCCTACGGATTCTAGTTGTTGTATAACGTTAAAGATCAAAACAACACACATATATATATATATATATATATATATATATATATATATATATATATATATATATATATATATTTCCCTTTCCTTTTAGCACCATGCAATTATATTTCGGCATGAACATATATGGGGGCATTACTAAAATACCATGTCTTATAAACCAAATGTTTTCACAATCGAGTCCCAAAGTATTTCTTTAATTTCACTGTGTACTATTTCTTTAACAGTCTAGGTTATTATAAAATTAGTATATATTTAATTTGAGGAAATAAAAAAAGAATATATGATGAGTAAGTTACGCCTACATGTGGGTTAGAATTCAAAAAAAAATTACCAAAAATATCCGGGAAACCTAAACCCAACTTTATAACCTAAAATATTTCAATTACCCGCGTGAACCCGATAATTTTGACAAAGTGTCGAGAATTCCTAAATTACGAAAAACCCTGATTTTATTATGTTCTTCTCCTTCTCCGAAATATTCTTTGATTTATCTCGCTAATCTCTCTCCAAATCCTCTTCTATGCCCACCAATATCAAAATGGTAACTCTTCTTTCAGTCTCTTATTCGACGCTCTCATTTAAATCACTAACTTTGGCAGAAGCACTATCGACCCTCTCAAACTCTTTTTTAAATCTCTCAATCACGAAACCCTCCATGCTACGAGCCCTACAACTACGGGTAAGATATGACGTTAGGTTGTGTGTTAAACCCTCTGTGATTGAGTTTTGCTTTGCTTTAGAAAAAGGATTACTTCTAAGTTTGATTGTGTGTTTGCTTATGATTTTCTTCTGGTTAGCTTGTTTTGGAACAATTGAATCTGATTTTACAGGTTGTAAACGACTACTGTATTCCTCTTTCAGTTTTGTTATGTTCGATTGTCTGGGTGTTTAAACGATATACTTTATATCATTTGAGACATGACCAAACCATACATAACCTACTCAATTTTTTGAGGCTATCTGTCAATGGCGGATGAAAGATATGGTCAGCACTCCAAAGGACTGCTAAAGCACTGGATCGGACTGGTACCTCGGGAGATCGCAACATATAAATATAACTACAATTTTACTGAGTGAAAGTAAGTTTTTTTACAATACTTTTTTTTGGGGGGGGGGGGGGGGTCAAAACTCATGTTCTTTACATATTTGTTATTTTTCTTATTGTCTTTAATTATCACAGGCCCTCGAGAACAAAGGACGAGTAAATCCTTATAGAGTCGAAACAATCCATTAATAGGCAAGCATAGGTAGCCCAAAGACTTTTCAACGTTTGTGGTCCACCAAGACCAACTGAAGGAAGGTCAACGTAAACTACAACACCATCTATATCATAGGGTACTTATCAGTGTCTCTTGAACTTCTTAATTTTTGGTATAGGATTTGGCAACTCCTAAATGATGGAGTTTGCGTAGCGTATGTAGATCGTTTGTGTCTATATAGTAATGTTATTTTGAAGCAAATGTCTTTTACATTTCTTTAACAATTCAAATAACGATATCAGCACTAACCAAATCGTAAATTTAGTTATTCCAAATTCTTATATTTATGAAGGAAAAAAAAACAGTCTTCAATTATGCGCAAAATATTTACCACCACGTATATTGATTTTCCGAATAGTCTCCATATATTACGACTAATATGTGGCCATATAAGATAGCCATATAGTAGCCGGCAAGTAGTGACACAATCTTTACCATAATCGAATCTGGATGTACCGATTTGACGCTGCGTAATCGTTAATTTAGACATACAATAGTTGGTAATTAATAGCAAAAATCTTAATTATATATTGATATTTTTGTTAGTCGTCAGGTCATCGGTAAGTTAGCCAAGAAACAGTCGCCAAATAGTCATCTTATATTACGACTACGTTGTGACTATGTTAGACAGTCACGTAATAGTCGATAAGCAGTGGCCGAATTAGTAACATAATCGTATTTGTGTGTTCCGATTCATCGCTGGATAGACGTTAATATGGTCGTTATACAGTCGGTACATAATGGCCAATAGTTACGAGTACTTGGTGACTATATTAGACAGTCACATATTAATCGTCCATTAGTTACTTATTTTAATGACTATTCAATGACTATGTTTCTCCGACTACGTGTGGACACATCCTTTAGTCGCATAGTTGTCGCCGTGTAGTCAGATGTTAGTCCTTATATATTGCGATTAAGCTACGTCTAATCGCCGACTACTGATACTAGTCGTATAAATAGTTGTAACTGGCCGACTAATAATACGACTATACGATTTATCGACTATAGATTTACGGCTACCACATTTAGTCGTCATATAGTCGTAAAACGGCGATTAACGACTATTCTGCAATTAAAAGTGCAATCGTGAAAACGTTTTTTCTTGTAGTGGTTGCTTAGGAAAATCTAGTAGACTTCCCTTTTCTTCTTCTCTTTTTCAAGCCACTAACCCCTTAGAAAGAGTTTACTGTGATGTATGGGGTCCAACTCCTATTGTTTCTGTTCAAGGATTCAAGTTTTATGTTGTGTTTGTGGATCAATATTCAAGGTTTAGTTGGCTATTTCCTTTGAAAATGAAATCAGAAGTCTTCACAAAGTTCAAACACTTTCAATAACAAGCAGAAAACATGTTCAAAGAGAAAATTGGGATACTGCAAAGTGATGGTGGTGGAGAATTTGTAAACACACAGATGATAGATCACTTGTCAAAGCATGGAATCAGACATTATATTTCTTTTCCTCATACTCCAGAACAGAATGGTCTAGCATAGAGAAAGCATAGACACATTATAGAACTGGGACTTTCAATGCTTTTTCAAAGCCATTCACCTCCAAGTCTCTGGGTAGATGCTTTTCTAACCGCCAACTTTCTGATAAATCTTCTCCCAGCTTATGTTCAGGACAAGATGATCAGTCCATATGAGGTTCTTCATGGTCAGCCACCTATCTACACTGCATTAAGGGTCTTTGGATGTTCATGTTATCCATATCTGAAGCCTTATGCTCAACACAAGTTTGATCCCAAGTCCCTTCGTTGTGTTTTCTTGGGGTATTATGATCAGTATAAAGGATATAGATGTCTTCATCCTCCCACCGGAAGAGTATACTTGAGTCGACATGTTCTGTTTGAAGAAAACAAATTTTCTTATACGGCTGAATACATGCATTTTTTACAACAAACTATCTCTACTCTCCTGAAAGCTTGGTATACAGAAATTCAGACTGAACAAAAGATTTCTAACTAAGTTTTCCGATCATTTAGAGGAACCACCGGATCTCTTCCGAAGCCATCAATTCCAAACCAACACCAACTAAATCTATATCTCAAAAGAAAAAACACAAAAAATCCATAACCAAATCATATTAAAACAATAAAGTCCATAAAAAATTTAACCTTAAAACAAAATTATACTGATTGGATGAATGCTAGTTATAATGCCGTTTGAAATGCCATGTATAGGCGTCAAGTCTAAATAGTGCTGGCCATTACATAATTGAATTTTCCAGATTATACTCAAACTAATTCGAAATAGAGAGAATAAAATATCTGTCAAGCAGCGAAACATTGGCCTATCAAGGATATGAACATTTTCTCATTGAACCCAATGCCCTCAGATTCCAATAGTCACTCAAAGAGTCCAACGTAATCTCCCATTATTTCTCCTTCTATCCTTTGGCCCTATCATTAAAAAAGTGCAAGACTTAAAACTTTAAACAGCGTAAGAACAAAATTTTATATAATATTGGGATGAAACAAGATAATATTACAAATTGATTTAAGAAAATAACTGTTATTTTGGGGAATATATTATATAATATTATATATTGATAAACATTTTATTAGTAGGGTTCTTCTTCGTCATCATCTTCATCATCAGAAGACGATAAATTGCACTGGAATTCATCTTCTTGTTCTGCATCTTGACATCGTAATCGAGTTTTATTGGGTTTACTGTTTGCACCAAATCCTCGATTAGAAGATCTTCGATTGTAGTCAGCATTACAGAATCGTCATTATCTTGTTGCGCAAGGGTCGGTTCTGTGTCTTTATACTGTCCTAAAATATTACAAAATCATCTATTGTATACAAACATATTTTACATTATAAAAAATATATAAAACTTATAAATATTGAAATCCAAAAATATAATTATACTAAATATTAAATCAAAAGATACATAATGAAATAATTTAGTATAACAATTACTTTTATAAATAATAAAAATAAATATGTGATAATATACACATATTAACATAAATAAATATATTTTGAATATATTTCAACTAATAAAAAATAAAACTTGAAAATTTATTTTGGTATATCTCATGTTTTTTTGTATGGGATGTATTCCAATAATCGATTTAAGTTGCTCGGTTTGTCTTTAAATTGTTGGTATTTCTGGTCTATTAGACTAAAGAAGTATCACACTTTCTCTTTCATCAAAAAAGATTAATCAGAATATAAAAACAGTATAATCTAATATATCCAATCAAATAGGAGAGAACCCAAAGAAACCATGTGTAGATCTTCTGGGGAAAAAACAAAGTGAAACGATCAAAGAAATTGACTAAAGATTCTCATTCCATGAAAGAAACTTTTAAAGTTAATTAATGACAAAACTCTGATTCATATTTCACTAATGATATTAAAGGAACTAGTTGAATCAGATTTCGCTCGCTTTCGAGACAACATGTATAGGACCGATTAAAATTAACACGCTGAAAAAATAAGAGGAACATTAAAACAAACAAAAATGGGACAAATAAATAATGAAAACACACAAAAACAAAAACAAACAAAAAAACAAATAACACTAACTACGATCTAATCTCAACTATATAAAAAAAATCAGAGAAAATAATTATAAAAAACACGATGTGTCGTCAAATTTTCAGAGTAGAAATGATGAACGACTGAATTTTTGTGAATGAGAATACATGACCAATGGCCACTGATTTATATAGAGAATGTTGGAGTAGCGATTAAGCTTTAAAAATTATATAATTTCTAATCTTGTAGCATTTTTTAAGGAATATTGAATATTTTTCACTAATAGCTAATAATTATTAATACAATTTTTCTTAGGAGATATTTTTTTCTTGGCAACTTCTTCACACATTTTAAAGTCAAAATCAGTTAATAAAGTTTTTAAATTTTAAAATAATAGTATATGTGGGTCAGCGACCGCATTATGATTCCTAATCTAATGGTATTTTTAAAGGAATATTGAATATATTCCACTAATATGTAACAAATATTAATAAAATATTTCTTATAAGATATTTTTTCTTGACAACTTCGTTACACGTTTTAAAGTCAAAATCAGGTAATAAAAGTTTTTTATTTTAAATTAAAAGTATATGTAGGCCAGCCACCACATTATTTGTTCTTCATTTTTATAAATCATTGACTTATGCTTTTGTTCTAATAGATGCGATGATTATTGAGCAAAATAATATTGATAATTTAATAAAATAAAGATTTTGTGAAAGTAAATATGATATTCCCTTCAGTAGTTATTAAAAAGATAAATAAATGGTAGTATAAATTAAAAAAAAAAAAACTAATCTGGCGGATAATATTAAATTAACGAAATGAACGATCAAAATTTTAAAAAGAGGATCCGCGTGTATATCCGTATTCCAAATCCGGATCCGCCCAAATATCCTTGTGTGACCAAATTTAGAATATTCCAATATTACCCTTAATGAAAAAATAAAATCCCTAACAATTCCGAGGGCAATTTCTGGAAATACAACATTTATGTACCAATGTCAATCCCTTGCTTTTATAGTATAGATAATAAAGGAAAAGATGTTGTGAATGGTATATTAACTAGACTCTGTATATAAAGATGCTTAACTTTGGAGTTTCTTTTGAAGTTAGCCCCAACACTCCACATGGATGAACCTGAGCATCCAAGTCAAGCTAATGACTTAAACCAATTGCTTGATGGGAGGCAACCTGATAGGGTCAGGTTTTAATCCTATTCTACTGCAAGTGCACAGATATGCAGATGTAGTACTTAGGTATCGAATCCACAGAGACTCCGGTCAACGATAGATTAAGAACAGTAAAGATTAAACTAGGTGAAAGCAATGTGATAAACTAAAGCAATGCATGAAAGTAAATCAGTAGCAAGAGATTGGTATTTAAACAGTTAAATAAAAGCGCTAATGAATAGGGTGTCTCATTCATTAAATCAGACAATCAGTCATACAATCATTAACAATCAGGATTCAAAAAAAGCTCATGTATATAGGATTAAATAAAGAACATAATGGAAAATGATCGTTTATAGCGTATGAAGATTTTTATCCGTTCCATAGTCTCTTCGTATAATATGTTAAGATTCAGTAAAAGATTGATGAGACATATTAAAGAAGAGTGATTTATTAAAACTAAATATAATCGGAAAAAATTTCTTCTGTTTAGCTTGAAATTAGGAAATGAGTCTGATGTCAAGAAATTGTCTAAAATCAAGATGTATCGGCTATTGTATACAGAAAAGGGGATGAATTAAATAAATTGAAAACCCCAACAAATTATCGTTATCTAATCAGCTGGTCAGAACTCGAATGCAATGATGGATAGGTTAATTTTGTAAACAGAAAATAATCAAATTAGAATCATATTCGGTTATAAGGAAAATAAATCAATCAGTATTTAAAACATAATTTATTGCCCTTGCGACAACATATTGTCCGAAACGTCGTATTTTGGCTGCAATAAATAGATCAAACGGATATTTACATAATGTAAAATCAATCTGTACAAAATGAATCAAATAAATGATATGTATCTATGAATGATATTGCATCGAGCATGCTAAAAATCTAAAATTAATTTTTAAATGTAAAAATCAAATTAAAAGCTTCCATTCGGATAAATAAAATCTAATAAGTAATCCACTTCTTCATACTTCATTATATTAGAATTCTTCTCTCCAAAGAAAATAACTCAAAGGTAACTTCTCTTTCTAACTTCTTCAATAGCTTTCTGATGAGTTTTGCCAAACTTTCCTGCTCTGTTCTTGCGAGTTTAGAAGCTTTGGATCTTTTCCAAGTTTGAACTTTCTGTATGGCGGCGTTTTTTGTAAGGATGACGGAACATGCGTCGAATCGTGATTGATAAAAAAGTTTCATAAATAAGGACAGTCTTCTGGGGTTTGGCAGTCGATTTAGGTCTCGTGCTAAGATTTAAAAATATGTCCCTCGGCCGAATATTAAATAAATATGGTTTATTAAATTAAATATAATTAAAATTTACTTTTTGTTGAGCTTAAAATTAAAGAAGAGTTCGAGGACATTCGCGTTAATCGGGAAGAAGTCATGCGTTATTGGGATCTCTCACCGTAGAAACCGAAGATGACTGGTCCGAGAAAAAAGAAGCAGGCTCTGAATCCTGTTGGTTCAACATTGTCTTCGGCAGAGTTGATTGCGAAGCTTCGGCGCGATTTCAAAATTCCCGAAAACGTGATGATCAACATACCATCTCCCAGTAACCGAGTTAGCTCTCCGCCGAAGGGGTACTTTTCCGTGTACGAATACTTCTTCGAATCGTGCTTTCTCTGGTTTCTGATTCATAGGCTCATCGTTCGTTATCTTCGACGCCACGGATTGGCTCTCATGCAGATTACTCGTCGAAGCTTAAGGCATTTGATTGGCATACTAGTCCGCAGTTTCGAGTGTGAAGTTGATCTTCGGGTGTTACATCTTCGGAACTTGTTGCATGTGGTTCCAATAAGGCGCGGGCCCGAGCATTACCTTAGGCCCTATCAACATCGGATGGTTATCTCGAAAATCATGATCGCCAATGGAGGCACCATTACTTCTATGTTTTGATCGACGAGGCGTCCGTTGAAGATGCTTGTATCCCATTGATGATATCGAAATGGGGAAAACTTGGTAGTGCACTTAGTTGTCTTCGTCGTTTATACCTATCTCCTGCCGATCTTCTAACTTTTTTGTTTTGTTTTAAATTTTCAGGGAGAGATATTTGCTTGACGTGTCCACCGCACCTGGTCGCTCTTGTCAAGACACTTCAGGACAGGATACGGACTGGAAACAGCACTTTACTCTCAAATCTGAGCAAGTCAGATGGACATGATTCGTCGAGCGATGGGGTCCGATGGAAACGCAGATGATGACGAGCGTCCTAATGACGTGGTTATTCAAGATGATGGTTCAATCTCCCCATGGCTCGCGGATGGGTTCAAACTTCCCGAGTTTGATTTTCATGGATTTGATGATTGGATCGGTCCAGATCCTACGTTGGGTGAGGATATTCCCGACTCTTGTACCGATAATGGCGAGGGAATAAACATTCCTCGAGTTCCTCTTCCCGAATCATCGGATCAGGTTGTTGCGCCTGAATCTAGTCGAAAGCCGAGAAAGAGACATGGTAAAGAATTCGAGGTCCCTCAACCTGATTTTGGTCCAACACGACTTGGCTGCGACAATGGTGGTTTTATGTACACCAATGCTGCAGAAGTCGCCAGTTTTGTGCAGGCGTTCATCATCCTGGAGATTTCCCAACTCAGTACAAGGACATGATTTGCGGTGATTCTCTTGTTAGCACTGGGCAAGACATGTTAAGGGTTAGTTTCTTCCCTTTAGTGTAAGGCACTGTTTCCCTTTTGGCTACTACGTTGAATTGTCTGAGTTTGTTTTAGGCTTGGGCTTCGATCAATCGCCATGCTGCCGAGTCCGATGGGAAGCTTCGAAGAATTCAGGATCGCGTTGCGACGCAATTTGTGGATAGTGCAAATTGGTGAATTTTGTTGCCGTTCTCAAAGCTTCAAGTTGAGGGCGGAAAGAGCGAGTTTGAAGTGTCGGGACTTTCCCTTGATATCGAAAGAGATAGGGCTCTTATTGAAGTTAAGGCCTTGAAAACTCAACTTGCCGAAAAGGAGATTTCCTGTGAAGCTTCTCTTCGGGATGTGATAGGGTCTAAGTTTTAATCCTATTCTACTGCAAGTGCACAGTTAAGTGATTGTAGTTCATAGGGTACCGAATCCACAGAGACTCTGGTCTCGATAGAATAAGAACCGTAGAGATTAATACTAAGAAGAAAGCAGATGTGAAGTGAATTAAAAGCAAGGCAGGAAAATAAATCAGTAGCAAGATTGATTGTGAAAGCAGTTAACTAAAAGCGTTAAGTCTAGGGAATTCTCAGGAATTCAGACAAGCAGACAAGTTAATCAGTCAGGATCTAATTAAACACAGTTCTAGAACTCAAATCACGGAATTAGAATTAACCAAATCTCTTTGCGAGAATTCTCTAAGTCTAAGTGCAGTAATCCAAATCTCTTTGCAATTACTAACAGATTAAACCAGCATTAATTTCAAGTTCGATATGTTCACAATTAAACTAAGCCAAATCTCTTTGCGAATAATTTAATTGCTCAACCTAAATAGTTCAGATTCTAAACCACACTCTCGTGTCGTATTTAGCAACCTAAGATCTAGATTCTAATTGATCAGGTTAGAACTAGCATTAAACTCAATTTAGATCGAAGAACATTCTATTCATGTGAATCCTTAACTGAATTAAACAAGTCTAGCAAGTCATGAAATCCTTAATGAGAAACCCTAAACCTAACTATGAATCTACTCAGACATGATTAATGAAACATAAATCATAGACATAATAGATTGCATATAAGAAATTAAATAGATAAAGGGGTTCGAAATCTTCTCCAAAATAGATGAAGTACAGGATTAGATCAGCCCCAAAAGCTCTAAAAATCTCTTAGCTCTAAGTATGAAAGCGTATCTAAAATAAACACCAAAATCCTAATATATATAGCTAATCACGTATGGGCCTTCTGTGTAATATCTGGAACTTTTCTGGGCTCTTCTGCAATATTTGATAACTCCATAAACCGCCGAGATTCTGGCACATTCGCTAGTGTGTCGACCGTTGCAGGTGTGCAATGATCGACGCATGATCCTAAAACTGGACAGTGAGTTCATTCTCTCGGACCAAATCTCCAAATCACTCCAATAAGCTCCATAATCACCACATTAGCTCCAAACGTGCATGTACCTAATAAAACCTGCAAAAGACTCTAAAGAAACACAAATAGACTCTAAAACAGACTTATATCATGGCATAAAACCGGTAAAAACCATGATATATCAACTCCCCCACACTTAGCCTTTGCTTGCCCTCAAGCAAAACAGAGAACTAGAATGTAGTGAAGAGGTTTGAAAACTCTTCAGAAATTCTTTTCATCCTAGAAGCAGCAACACTCAGATTTTCCTTAGTAAACCACATGAAAGAATCAACCTGCAGACATCAAGACCAACATATACTTCCCCCACACTTAGCAACTGTCCTAAGTAAACTCCACAATCACATTCAAGCATTCAAATTCTCCCTACTGACTTCTGCAAGTATTTAAGTGCGGTCTCACCTAAGGAGTATCGATCAAAGGCACATGGACTCTTACCTTATCAGCTCTAGACCACCATACTATCTTTCTCTAGTCTCTTTCTTCTCTTTTCCCTTCCTTAGCATTCTGATTTTCCCCATTGGGTATCATTTTATTTTTTTATCAGTTCTCTTCCCGTTAAGGGGTGTACTTTAGACACATTCCATGGATGCACAGGATATGAGAGTTTTAGCTACCATTCCCATGACCACTTCGGAGTTACTAACTCATCCTCAGTTTATTATCTTCTTTTTTTTTATGGAAGGGGAGAAGGGAACTAGATAGGACAGGTTTACAGGCTGTGTCAGAACTAACAAGGGAATCCGACACAAAGTATACCAAGCCCTTAGGTGAGAAATCTAAGTCAGTATTAAGGTGAAGTCAGTAAAAGGATCCTCTGATACCTGAAGTGATGTGGGTGTCCTCAGTAGGTTGATCCATGTCTGGGTTTTCTACTAGTCAGAGATAATCTGCAGCTTCATCACAATGGTTACTTAAGTTCCTACAAGTGCTGCTAATCTTCTCAAAAAATCATTGTTTCTTACTTAAACAAATTTTGACTCAATAAAACAAAGTTTGAAAATTTTAACTGACTCTAAGAAAACAAAAGAAAGAAGTTAGTAGAACCTCCCCCACACTTAAGACACACTGTCCCCAGTAGTGTCAAGCGAAGGATTGGCAAAAAGAAAAGAAAAATTTGTTTTAAGGAATGGTTAAGTTCTGTCGGGTTTTACCTCTGTCGCTCAGGCATCGATCGTTGCACTAGGTGCATCGATCGTTGCACTAGGTGCATCGACCGTTGCTAGGCGATTTTCGTGTATGATCGATCGTTGCTCAGGACCGCAACGATCGCTGCAGTGCGATTTCGATCGTGTTGTGACGATCGACACAATAGGGTGTCGATCGACGCACTGCGTATATCGGATCAGTCAGCAAGTTAGCAGGTTAGTCTGTTGGTTTTCATCAATTTCGAATCCTGCAAGCTGAAAACACTAGAAACAGAGTAAAATCAAGGCAACAAATGTATCTAATCAAGTACAACCATCCAAACATAGTAGAGTACTAAAAATCAAAAGAAAATAGTGCAAGAAAAAGAGAAAGAAAATCAGAGTACAGAACCGAATGTCTAGAGATGGAGGCTACTCTCACTCGCTATCATCTATCCCACCATAGCGCTCAGTGTCACTGACGTCCGTAGGAGAACGCTGTCTGCGTCGAGTAGCAGGGACGGGCTGATGGATCTGTGGCTGTCTCCTGCAAGTGCAGGTGTGCATGAAGTTCCAAATGCCCCGCAGAATCCCATCCTCTCTCTCTCTCCACTCTGCAACAGACATATCACCATAGGGCACTGTAATCTCATGATAAGGGCCGATGTCAGCAGCAGGAGCAGCAGCAGGCGCGGGCGCGGGGGTAGCTGAAGATGAAGCTCGTGTGGAAGGCTCTCCCAACGAATGAGCCATAGAAGGAACTCCACGCTGCTCAGTCTCAGGAGGCTGGAATCTCAAGGCCTCCAGTGTATCAATTTGTGTCCATCTAGGAGCAGGAAGCTCTATACCACACTTCCCAGAAGTCGGATCGTGGTAAACCCAAATGCTCTGCAAGTGGCTGAAATCTAGGAACTCCTTGGTTGTATCACACTATGTGCCCTGTAGAGGAATCCCGCAGTGCATGAAGATGGGAGTAAGCAGGCTCCCCACTGTCTCAGTACGGACTCCATCAAATGGCTTCAGCTGCAGATCACATAAATGCTGAGTGAAAACAGCTCCCAAGTTGAGACCCTTAGTAGGATCTCTCACGCCAGAATCCTCAAACTGATCCCGCAGCCCGATGAACAACATCTCCATCTCATACTTGCGCATCTTGTTGGCCTCAAACTTGCACAACAAGCTCCAACACAAGATACGCGAGACATATCTCAGCACAGGATGTCTCAACTGTACCACCGGTGTAGTCCGTGAGTTGTAACGACCACTACCGATACACTCCCAAAATGATCGCGCCTCCTCTGGATCCCACTCAAGTGGCATGCCAATGCGCTTCGGCTCAGTACTGAAACCGTAGATCCTGCAGATATCTAGTAAAGGAATCCGATACCTGACTCCCCAACTCATGAAGGTAAAGATACCTCCTGTAGCGCTCCTGCTATCTGGATCTGGGTAAACCACTATGCAAGTGGCTAGCAACTGTCTGACCAGCTCTGGGTACAGATCATAAGGACGCATAGGCATCGTCCCTAGACCAATGCCCTTGCACACCGCAAGTACCTGCTCATCAATCCCCAGACTCTTGCAGGTAGAGTAGTCCGCAAACTTGGTTGGCTTTATCGTCATCCCGCACCAACCACTGTATAGCAGCGAGTCATATTCATCCCACTGGTTAAGCAGTGGTCTCTCTGTAAAATCGGCAGACTTGAGGAACTCAGGAAGGTTCTGTGGCCACTGCCTGGCTGTCGGGATCGGTGTCGCGTCTGTTCGGGGCCAAGGCAGTGCTACTGCTGGACCAGCTCTCACATATGGCTCAGGTGGCTGAGAGTCTCTATGAAACCACTCTGGTGGTGGAATGTACTGTCGTGTGGCTGTGGATGCTGTTGCTTGGCGCTTGCGGGGTTGTCTGCGAGATGCCATCTACATTCAACAAGAAATTAAAACCAATTAGTCTCGGCAATCTCTCTGTGAAATCGCGAAGCAACGACCGTTGCACCTAAGGCATCGATCGTTGCAAGGCGATTTCGTTTTATCGAACATTTCCCCAAAATCGCAAAGCAACGACCGTTGCACAAGTGCAACGACCGTTGCAAGGCGATTTTGGCCGTCAACAACAATCCCTAAAATTCGTTCTAAATTGGTTCAATCAACCACAAAAACAACAATAATCCATCACTAAACAACCTAAATCATGTTCAATTAAGCACGCATTCATCAATTCCAATCCAAAATTCCCAATTTCTAAAATCCTAAAATTGAATCCGAAAATCAAAAAAAAAGAGGCACATTACCTTGGATTCGTGATATATGGTCTAGAAGGATAGATTGAGAGTGTAAAAACAAGAGAGTGGCACTTGGAATCGAAGAAAATGATGAAGAAATGAGAGATTTAGGCGAGTATGATTGTTTCGGTTGTACGGACGGAAATGGAGAAGAAAAGAGAAGAGAAGGGTTTAAGGCACTTACCTCGGTCGTGGGTGCAACGACCGTTGCTCAGGTGCAATGACCGTTGCTGGTCAAATCAAAATCGATTTCTGGTTTAGCGCGTACCTTAATTTGCAATTTTAACCAATTGCAACGACCGTTGCGTACGAGCAACGATCGTCACAATGCGATCACCCCTCTTCGTCAAATCACCCTGCAACGACCGGTGCACAAGTGCATCGATCGTCACACATCTTCAGACTCGAGTTCTGTATCTGAAACTTAGCAAAAACAAAAACGAAAACGTGAAATCCTAAGAAAATCACCAAAAATAAGAAAGAAAAACAACTAAACCTAACAGTGGGTTGCCTCCCACTCAGCGCTTGTTTAAGGTCATTAGCTTGACCGGACGAACAAGATCTTTCAGGCACCACGATATCTTGACAGAGACTTTTTCTGTCTCTGTTCAAGTCTCCTTATCCAAGGTGGCGAGTAGGCTGTTGCAGAATGCTCATGTCCAAGAAAAGAAGGAGTAAAATGTGCTCCAGGATCTAGAATCACGGTATCATCCGGCTGCTCATCATCTGCATCCATAATGGTGAAGGTCTGCCCATCTATCAGTGGCTTGCGCAGCTTGTCCATCTCAAAATGCAGCGGCTCATCTCCCAGATGGAGGTCTATCAGACTGTGTCTAACATCTATTACTGCTCCCGCTGTAGCCAAGAATGGTCTTCCAAGTAGCAACGCTTCATCCGGATCACAGTCATATTTCAGCACTAGGAAGTCTGTTGGAACCAAATAGTTTCCAACTCTCACCGGGACGTCCTCAAGGAGTCCTTCCGGAACTCGTATAGACTGATCGGTTAGGACAAGAGAGGTCCTAGTAGGAGTAAAATCCAGCATACCCAGCTTCTCTGCCACAGAATATGGCATGAGACTTTCAGCAGCTCCCAGATCACAAAGAGAGCGCCTAAAACTATCCTCAAAGATAGAACAACTTAGCACAAAAATCCCAGGATCAGGCAGCTTCTTTGGAACCTTGGTTAACAGCACATCACTTATCTGTTGAGGGACTATAATCACCCAATCTTTCAGCTCTTCATCCAAAGGCAACATCTTGTTCAAATACCTCTGCACACATGGGTGATATGGTGGATCATCAGATGATGGAATTTCTTCCAACTCTTCACCAATCTCCTCTAGCTTCTTAAGCTCTTCAATCTCCTGCTTAATCACTTCAGATACTGAGGGATATTGTCTAATTAATTGTCCATAAATCTCCTCCTGAGTAATCTCAGATACTCCAGGGAACAAGCGATCAAGCTCCAAATCTGCACCAATGTTGTCAACATCCGGCGAGTCTGTCTGTTCACGACCTGCATCGATCGACACTAGGGGTGTGTCGATCGATGCAACACTGTTTTCACAGTTTCCACCCAAGAGATTTTCTCCAAAATCCGAAAATTCAACCTCTTCCACTAACTCAGCTGTGCTTAGCTCAAATCCTTCTCCTAGGTGAGATCCATCATCAATGTACACAGACCAAGCCTTAATATGGGTGTCTGCTACTCCTTTTCCTTTCATAGAATTGGAAATCTGATTCACCTGAGTATCCAACTGCTTTATATGAGTGTTCGGAGACACAACCTTTTCCATTGAGATCCTCATAGACAGCATCCAGCTTCTTATTGCAGTCCACAAAAATCTTGGTCTGACTCTCCAGCAGCTGTTCCATCATTGTCTCCATCTTACTCTCATGAGCAGTGGCTGTAGGAGGAGTCTGATAAGATGAAGATCCATAGGTTCTCTGAGTACCTTGTCCAAAAGGCTTCTGAAAACCACTTGTCTGTCCAAAACCAGCTGAGTTCTGATTGCCTGAAAAGGCACTCTTCTGTCCTCCATTGAAGAATATGTTTCCCTGCTGATTACCAAATCTGTTACTTTGGAAACCAGATCCTCCAATGTAATTCACATCTTCTTCCTGAGTGTCCTCCTCAGTCTGAATTACCTCTACATCTTGGGCAAAGTGGACAGCCTTCTTACCAGCCAGGAGATTACAAATTGTGTCCAGCTTAAATCTAAATTCAGTCATCTCTGAATTCTCTACACTTCCACCAGATTTCTTCCTCCTCTCATCCATAGTCTTGCAGCTGTTGCTGCTCACTAAGTTCTCAATCAACTGCTTAGCTTGTGCAGGAGTTCTGGTGTTGAAGTTTGCATTACTGAAGTTATCCAGCGCAGACTGATATGGCAGATCTATGCCTCTGAAGAAAATACCTAGCAATGTGACCTCAGTAAATCCATGGTGTGGGCAGTCACGCTGGTACTTCCTAAATCTCATCCAAGCAGTCTTAAGTGGCTCAGTAGGACCTTGGGTGAATGTCAGAATGTCCTGTCTGGACTGATCGGAACGCGCATCATCATAGAAGTGACGCAGAAACTCACTCTTCAGGGCTGCCCAAGTAGTATACTGACCAGGTGCCAGTTGCTTCAGCCATGCAGCAGCGTCTCCAGCGAGACTGTATGGAAAGAGCTTGAGGAACAGATAATCCTGGCAGACTCCATCATACTTCATGCCATTGATTAGGTCCTCAAAAGTATCAATGTGATCCATAGGCTGCTCCGTAGGATGACCATGGAAGACATTCTGTCTCATCAGCGAGTAGTAGATGGTCTTGATCTCAAAATCATCCCTCTCAAAACCAGGAAGTACTAGAGCTGGCCGGTTTGCATGAAACTCATCCGGTCTGTTGTAGTCAGCTAAGGTCCTCTCATGGACAACCAACTGTCTACCTTGGTTCTGTCCTTGTGCATGCGGCTGTGGTTGTGGTTCAGGTTCCTCAACCTCAGGGATCACACATCCCTCAGCATCAATCATCTGCCCAGCAGCATTGTAAGGATTGTTTTGCGGATCCCTCAGGGTACCTTGAGCATCAGGCATAATGATTAACTTCTGTACCACCATCCTTGCTCTTCTTTCTCTTCTGTTAGTTCTCTCTAGACGTCCAAGTTCTTCAAGTCCGAGATTACCTAAGTTCAGGTTCTGATTACTTCGAGTTTCACGTGTCTGCATAAACTGTCTGTAATCGTCAAGCAACGATCGATGCTAGCAGTGCAACGATCGATTCAATCTCAGAATCTCCTAGTGACGATCGACACAAAGGTGCAACGATCGACGCAAAGCGAAATCGGTACCTGCGACAGAGAGAAAACAGAGAAATCAGTAACTTAAAATAAAAACAAAAAAAAAATGAAACAAAAAATAAAAAATCTTAGTAAAAACCCTAAGTTCGATCCTATCGAAGACTCTAAGAGTCCCCGGCAACGGCGCCAAAAACTTTTAATCCTATTCTACTGCAAGTGCACAGTTAAGTGATTGTAGTATATAGGGTATCGAATCCACAGAGACTCTGGTCTCGATAGAATAACAACCGTAGAGATTAATACTAAGAAGAAAGCAGATGTGAAGTGAATTAAAAGCAAGGCAAGAAAATAAATCAGTAGCAAGATTGGTTGTGAAAGCAGTTAACTAAAAGCGCTAAGTCTAGGGAATTCTCAGGAATTCAGACAAGCAGACAAGTTAATCAGTCAGGATCTAATTAAACACAGTTCTAGAACTCAAATCACGGAATTAGAATTAACCAAATCTCTTTGCGAGAATTCTCTAAGTCTAAGTGCAGTAATCCAAATCTCTTTGCAATTACTAACAGATTAAACCAGCATTAATTTCAAGTTCGATATGTTCACAATTAAACTAAGCCAAATCTCTTTGCGAATAATTTAATTGCTCAACCTAAATAGTTCAGATTCTAAACCACACTCTCGTGTCGTATTTAGCAACCTAAGATCTAGATTCTAATTGATCAGGTTAGAACTAGCATAAAACTCAATTTAGATCGAAGAACATTCTATTCATGTGAATCCTTAACTGAATTAAACAAGTCTAGCAAGTCATTATATCCTTAATGAGAAACCCTAAACCTAACTATGAATCTACTCAGACATGATTAATGAAACATAAATCATAGACATAATAGATTGCATATAAGAAATTAAATAGATAAAGGGGTTCGAAATCTTCTCCAAAATAGATGAAGTACAGGATTAGATCAGCCCCAAAAGCTCTAAAAATCTCTTAGCTCTAAGTATGAAAGCGTATCTAAAATAAACACCAAAATCCTAATATATATAGCTAATCACGTCTGGGGCTTCTGTGTAATATCTGGAACTTTTTTGGGCTCTTCTGCAATATTTGATAACTCCATAAACCGCCGAGATTCTGGCCCATTCGCTAGTGTGTCGACCGTTGCAGGTGTGCAACGATCGACGCATGATCCTAAAACTGGACAGTGAGTTCATTCTCTCGGACCAAATCTCCAAATCACTCCAATAAGCTCCATAATCACCACATTAGCTCCAAACGTGCATGTACCTAATAAAACCTGCAAAAGACTCTAAAGAAACACAAATAGACTCTAAAACAGACTTATATCATGGCATAAAACCGGTAAAAACCATGATATATCAACTCCCCCACACTTAGCCTTTGCTTGCCCTCAAGCAAAACAGAGAACTAGAATGTAGTGAAGAGGTTTGAAAACTCTTCAGAAATTCTTTTCATCCTAGAAGCAGCAACACTCAGATTTTCCTTAGTAAACCACATGAAAGAATCAACCTGCAGACATCAAGACCAACATATACTTCCCCCACACTTAGCAACTGTCCTAAGTAAACTCCACAATCACATTCAAGCATTCAAATTCTCCCTACTGACTTCTGCAAGTATTTAAGTGCGGTCTCACCTAAGGAGTATCGATCAAAGGCACATGGACTCTTACCTTATCAGCTCTAGACCACCATACTATCTTTCTCTAGTCCCTTTCTTCTCTTTTCCCTTCCTTAGCATTCTGATTTTCCCCATTGGGTATCATTTTATTTTTTTATCAGTTCTCTTCCCGTTAAGGGGTGTACTTTGGACACATTCCATGGATGCTAACCGGTTATCAAAGCCGGTTCAATTGGATTGATCGGTTATCGCAAATTAGTTATGTTATGTTGCATCGATCGATGCTAGTGTAGTGTCGATCGACAAAGAATTAAATTGTTCGGTTATTGAACCTGCAATTACAGAACCAAACCAGAATTAAACCCACTTCTTAGAATTATTAAAGCCTAATTAGATTAGTTGTCTTATAAGTTCTAAACCTTATTGGATGCATATATGATATGCGTTAGACCAAAAGTTCCGTTCCTCAACTAAATATCAAGTATGTTTAGATGTCTTTCCAATCTTGTCGACTGTCAAGACTTGTTTCATTGTGCGATAGACTTGCAGTGCAAGATGTCCACAATTACATAAGTAAGATAGGAGGAAATCGTGTTGATGGACTTGCAGTGCAAGACGTCAACAATTACATGACTTAAAAGATTGTTTACTTGACTGAGCCATCAAAATCGTTTTGGGCCCAGAGACATCAGGTGGATTGGTGATATATCATGGTTTTTACCCATTTTAGACCATGATATAGATGTGTTTTTAGTGTCTTTTGTGTTTGTTTAGAGTCTTTTACAGGTTTAATCAGGTTTGGAGCTAATTGGAGATATTTGGAGCATTCTGGGACTTTTGGGACGTTTTGGCCGAGAGCTTAACTCACTGTCCGATTTATTGATCATGCATCGACCGACACACCTTGTGCATCGGTCGACACACTAGCGAGATGGGCCGTACGCGTCGGTTTAATGAAGTTATGAAGATTTGCAAAGAAGCCCAAGATAGTTCCAGTATTTACACAGAAGCCCTGGCCGAGATTATGCCTATATAATAGAGTTTTTAGTGTTTTAATTAGATACGCCTTTATACGCTTTACATTACGCTTTCATAATTAAGAGCAGAGGATTTTTAGAGCTTTTGGGGCTGATCTGAACCTGTTACATCATCTGTATTTGGAGAAGATTTCGAACCCCTTTTACTCTTATTCTTTTATGCAATTTATTCATCATATGATTATGTTTTCATTATCTATGTCTGAGTAGATTCCTTGTTAGGTTTAGGGTTTCTCACATAGGATTTCATGACTTGCTAGACTTGTTCAAATTCAGTTAAGGATTCAAACTATATCTGTTCTTCAATTTAATTGTGCTTAAAGCTAGTTCTAACCTGATCAATTAGAATCTAGATCTTAGGTTGCTAAATACGTCACGGAAGTGGGGTTTAGGAATCTGAACTAATTAAATTGGGCAATTAAACTTTGCGCAAACGGAAGTTTGGTTTAGGATAATTGTGAACATATCAAACTCGGGATTAATGCTAGTTTAATCTGTTAGTTCTCGCAAACGAAAGTTTGGTTTGCTGCACTTAGACTTAGAGAATTATCGCAAAGGAATTTGGTTAATTCTATATCTGTGTTTTGAGTTCTAGAACTGTGCTTAATTAGATCCTTACTGAATGAACTGTCTGCTTGTCTGATTTCCTGAGAACGCCCTAGACTTAGCGCTCTTAATAACTTGCTTTCACAACCGTTAATCTCTGCTACTGATTTACTTTCTCGCATTGCTTTTAATTCAATTACATTGCTTTCTTCCTAGTTAAATTCCTGTTCTTGAGCTATTGAATACCGGAGTCTCTGTGGATTTCGATACCCTATATACTACATTGATATTGCTGTGCACTTGCAGTTTAGTATAGGGATTAAAACTTAGAACCTATCAAGTTTTTGGCGCCGTTGCCGGGGACTCTTTGAGTCTTCGATAGCTTCGAGCTTAGGGTTTTACTAGGATTTTTCGTTTTCTTTTTGTTTTTATTTTTGTTTTTTTTTAGTTACTGACTTTCTCGATTTTTCTCTCTGTCGCAGGTACTAATATCGCACTGCGTCGATCGTTGCACCCTTGCATCGTTCGACACTAGGCGATTTGAGATTGAACCGATCGTTGCACTGATAGCATCGATCGTTGCTGGACGATTACAGACAGTTTATGCCAACGCAGAAAACTAGAAGTAATCCGAACTCGAGCTTGGTTAATCTCGATCTTGAGGAGCTTGGACGCTTAGAGAGAGCTAACAGAAGAGAAAGAAGAGAAAGAATGATGCGAGAGCGTTTGATTCTGGAACGCGATACTGAAGGTGTCCTGAGGGACCGAGATAACAACCGCTACAATGCCGACTGGCAGAGGGTTGATGCTGAAGGGAATGTCATTCCTGAGCAACTGCAACAGGAGCAGAACCAGGGTCAGGAACGGGCCCAAGGTAGAGAGATGGTGGTTCATGAGAGGACACTAGCTGACTACAACAGACCTGATGAGTTTCATGCAAACCGAGCAGCTCTAGTGCTTCCTGCTTTTGAGAGGAATGATTTTGAGGTCAAGATCATCTACTACCAGCTGATGAGGCAGATTGCTTTTCATGGTCATCAAGCAGAGCAGCCTATGGATCACATTGACAAGTTTGAGGACATAGTCACTGGCATGAAGTATGAAGGAGTATGCCCGGACTATCTGTTCCTTAAGCTATTTCCGCACAGTCTTGTTGGAGACGCTAGTGCATGGCTGAGACATATGGCACCTGGTCAGTATACTACTTGGGCAGCCTTGAAGAGTGAGTTCCTGCGTCACTTTTATGATGATGCGCACTCAGATCAGTCCAGACAGGACATACTCACTTTTTCCCAAGGAGTTGTGGAGCCCTTGAAGACTGCCTGGATGAGATTTAAGCAGTATCAGCGTGACTGTCCACACCATGGATTCACTGAAGTACAGCTGATTGGTATCTTCTTCAGAGGCATAGATCTCCCTTATCAGACTGTGCTGGATAATTCCAGTAATGCTAATTTCAACACCAGGACTCCTACACAAGCTAAGCAGTTGATTGAGAACCTGATTAGCAGCTACAGTTGCAAGACTATAGATGAAAAGAGGAAGAAATCCGGTGGAAGTATAGAGGACTCTAACATGACTGAGATTAGATCTAGGCTAGACACAGTGTACGATCTCCTAACAAGTAAGAAAGCTGTCCACTCTACCCAAGATGTAGAGGTAATTCAGACTGAGGAGGACACTCAGGAAGAGGAGGTGAATTACATGGGAGGTTCTGGTTTCCAAGGTAGTGGATTTAGAAATCAACAGGGAAACAGATTCTCCAATGGAGTTCAGCAAGGTGGTTTTAAGAAAGCCAATGAGTCTGAGAGCAAAGTAGAGATGATGCTAAGACAGCTAATGAAGAGTCAGACTAAGTACGCAGCAGATGCTGACGCAAAGATGGATACAATCTACAGGGAGCTGAATGGGAAGTTTGAGTGTTTGAACACACACATGAAAGAGCTTGATGCTAAGGTTGCAAGGACTGCTGGACATGCTCAAAGGGAGGAGGGATATCTCCCGGGAAGGACTGATGCCAATCCTAAGTACCAATGCAATGCCGTGACATTGAGAAGTGGTAAGGAGCTGTCATCTGGCCAGAAAAAGCAGTTAAGCGTTGAGGAACTCGTGGAAATTGAAGAGTTGGAAGATGAGATACGCGATATTCGCCGCGAGTCGATCGATGCATCCAAGCAACGATCGTTGCCAAGCGAAATCAAGGAACCGGAGGTCGTAACAAAGTCGCCTAGCATCGATCGATGCGATAAGAGCAACGATCGACACAAGGTGACTGCAGAAAGTTCGAGTGCTGAAAACCCAAAACAGTCGGCTGAAAGGGTATACAAGCCTAAGATACCTTATCCCAAGAACCCCAGAAAAGCTAAGAATGATAGGCAGTATGCAAAATGGAAGGAGTTCATAAAAAGGGTAAATGTTGAAGTACCTTTGTTGGATTCCATTGAAAGTTCTCCCATGATGAAGAGATGCCTTAAGGATGCAATTTCAGGAAAATGGTCTGATGAAGAAAGTATAATGATGCTAAATGAAGTATGTAGTGCAGTGGTTCAAGGCAGAATTCCAGAGAAATTAAAAGATCCAGGCAGCTTCGTATTAGATTGTGCTATCTACAAGGAGAGGTTCGAAAGGTCCCTATGTGATCTTGGCTCCAGTGTAAATCTGATGCCCCTTTCAGTTGCTAAAAGACTAGGGATGACAGATTTTATACCAACTAGGATATCACTGGTTTTGGCAGACAGATCAGTCAGGATCCCCGAAGGAGTAATAGAGGATGTGCCTATAACGGTTGGCAAGTGTGTGATCCCAACTGATTTTGTGGTTCTACAATATGGACAGGAGCCAAAAGACCCATTGATTCTAGGCAGATCTTTCTTAGCAACAGCTGGTGCGATGATTGACTGTCAGGGAGGCAGAATAGTTCTAAACGTGGGAGATCTGAAGATGAGTTTTGACATGAACAAACTGGTAAAGAGACCAACCATCGACGGGCAAACCTTCTATGTGGACACATTGGGTGATTTGGCTGCAGAGTACTTCCACCAATCACATGCTGAGGACCCACTAGAAAGGGCTTTACTGAGCTCTATTTTGGAGTTGGAATACCTACAGGACGAGCCTGCGATGTGCTATACAAGATTGATGGATTCTGTCGAGGTTGCAATGCAGGTAGAAGTGTCTGACGCGGGACTGCAACGATCGACACCATCCAAGCAACGATCGTTGCAAGACGACAGAGACTGGGCAGAAGAAAAGGCTCCGAAAATATATCTGAAACAACTTCCATCCGGGATAAGGTACGCCTTTCTTGGACCTAATTCAACATACCGAGTGATTGTTAATGCTAGCCTGAACAACGCAGAGCTCACCTTATTGCTAAGCAAGCTGCGCAAGCATCGCAAAGCTCTTGGCTATTCCCTTAATGATATTTCAGGTATCTCACCGGAGCTGTGCATGCACCGGATACATCTTGAGGATGAGTCCAAGACATCAATCGAACATCAGAGGAGACTTAATCCTAATCTGCAGGAAGTGGTTAAGAAGGAGATCATGAAACTCCTGGATGCTGGAATCATCTATCCTATTTCAGACAGTGATTGGGTGAGCCCAGTCCATGTAGTGCCAAAGAAGGGCGGTGTTACAGTTGTGAAGAATGAGAAGAACGAGCTGATACCTACTAGGACGGTGACAGGACACAGGATGTGCATAGATTACAGGAAGCTTAATGCCGCTACCAGGAAAGATCATTTTCCTTTGCCTTTTATTGATCAGATGCTCGAAAGGTTAGCAAATCATCCTTACTACTGCTTCTTAGATGGCTACTCAGGTTTCTTTCAGATTCCCATCCATCCAGAGGATCAGGGAAAGACCACTTTCACTTGTCCATATGGGACATTTGTTGGGAATGTCCTGAAATCTACCGTACTATCTCTAGAAAGTATGAGAAGTGTCGAGATCAGACATAAGTCATAAATACTGGGTGATCATGATGACTTGCTAGAGTCCGCTCTTGATCTATAAGTTTAGGACTTATTACCAGTATTGTATGATCCCAAAGGGTCACACACCATAGCTAACGGGAAAGTTAAATGGAATTAATACGGTAAGATGCAAAGGCATTTACTGTATTTGTACAGAGAATTGGGCCAGACAAAATACAGGCTTTTGTCTGATTTGTGTCTTGGGCCCAAAATCCCAATAGGCCATTAGGATAATTCCTTGGGCCCATATAAGGGATGAGAGGCGCAGCCTAGGGTAATTTACCACCCCATCTGCGATTTCATACCTCAGCCGTCCTCTCTCTCTCTGTTCATTCCAGCTTGGTCTAGCAGCCTGATCCAGTAGCTTGTAAGCGTGTGGATACCTAGGAGGAGCCGGTAATCATCTGCTCTAAGTGATCTCGATATTACCAATCAATCCGCTGCACTCTAAAAGAGGTAATGATCCTGATCTGTATGATTCAACTGCAAATCACCTAGATCCTAGATAATTATGTGCTAGGTTGTAACCTGACAATTACACCATGAACACACATAATCCTACAGTGGTATCAGAGCCAGGTCGTTAGGTTTTTGCTGTTTGGATCATATTTAGGTTGTTTTAATGTTAAGAATCGAATTTGGCTTAAGAAATTTGATTAGAACTTATAAAACCCTAATTTGAAATCGCTTGTATCATTGCTTGGTATGAATCACAAGTTGATTTTGTCCGACAATTAAGAAACGATTTGATATTGTTTGACAATCATAATTGAATCGAATTTGTTAGGTTTGTAAAAGACAAAATCGTTTTTTTGTTGCCTTAGTGATTTGTATAATCGCTTGTATGATTTGTCAATGTTCTGAATCGATTATTAATTTGGACAAGGTCAGAATCTGTTTTGTCCATTAGTGTATGTCACGATCGGCTAAATGAATTTAGGTCAATGTGATTGTTTAATTGGTTAGCGATCGATCGATGATGTCTTGATCGTGAGTTTAAGTAATTGTTGAATTAATTTTCAAACGATCGTGAATTCAAGTTTAGCGATCGTGAATTCAAACTTAACCATCGATCAAGTTTTTGTCTGTATGCTAGAGACAAAACGTTCAAAGCTTTGATTAATTATGGTTCAAGCGGTTAACCCAAATCGCGGTTTGCTGGAAATTATTTAATACAATTGGTATTATTTAATTTCTGGTTAAACCGGATTTAAAATTCAAAATTGAATTTTAACCTAAACCGAAGGCTGGTCTAAGTTTGATTTGGTTGGACCAAATAATTTAGAGCTGGTCTGGTTTAGTAAATAACCAGTTGGATTTAGTAGTTAATTTGGTCTTGGACCAGAATTAATGAACCGACTCGGTTATGTCAAATTATTGGGCCAATTGGAATTCTGTGGTCTTGGGCCAAGAATTGGGCCTATAATTTGTGACCCATCCGAAAACTTTAATAAAATATTAAATTAGAAATTTCTATTTTTAGTATATTTCTAAATTTAGAAAGTTTCTAAAATAAGTAAGTTTCCCAAAATAGTAATCTTCTATTTTTGGAAATAAAACCTAAAATCCTCAAAACCAATATCAAGCTTGGATGTCTTGCCCAATCTTTTCAGCTACTTAACGCTTATTCAATTACAGATATGGCTTACAGTGTGAGGTGTCTGTTTTGCGTAAGTAAAGTAGTATATAGTCACTAATTTCATTGGGAGTCCCAGACTTTAGTGATTATTTGGCTGTAAGAGATTGGTTTCCTTGACTGGGCCATCGGGAGTCCCGGGCCTTGAGACATCTGGTGAATTGGGCCTTGGGCCCAATCCACAACCGAGAGTTATATGGTTATAACTAGCTGTGTGTATGCTTACCAAGTAAAGCTAATTTCTGGGTGACGGCCAGTGGCCCACTTTGGATTTAGCCGAACATGGGTCTCGGAATCATTGCATTCTTATGAGGTTAAACAAAGAAATTTTGAATGCAATGCGAGTTTTCTTATAAGTTATTAAGATTACTCTTTTATGAACTAAATAACTAAAACTCTATTGTCTCATAATTTCAGCTATGTCAAGCACAACAACACAAAACACTTTCTCGATCCGGTCTGCCCTTGAGAAGGACAAACTGAACAGATCAAACTTCCTGAACTGGTCCAGGAACCTGAGACTTGTGCTCAGGCAGGAGAAGAAGGCTTATGTCCTTGAAAGAGTTCTCCCCCCTAGACCTGCGAATAATGCCACACAAGCTGTGAAGAATGCTTGGGATACGCATTCTTCAGATGTTAATGACGTGGTTTGCCTAATGTTGGCGACAATGGCTCCCGAACTGCAGATGCAGTGGGAAGGCCTGAATTGTCCCATGGAACTGATGGCAAACCTGAAAGCGTTGTTTCAGGAGCAGGCTCGTACAGAGAGATTCCAAACTGTAAAGAATCTCTTGGACTGTAAAATGGCTAAGGATGCAGCAGTGAGTCCACATGTTCTGAAAATAATGGGTTATCTCGATCATTTGACTAGACTCGACTGTCCTATAAGCCAAGAGCTTGCTTGTGATATCGTTCTGCAGTCTCTTACTCCTGCATATGACCAGTTCATCTTGAACTATAATATGCATGGGTTGATAAAGACTTTGCCTGAGCTACATGGTATGCTCAAGACTGCAGAACCTAATCTGAAGAAGGCCAAGGAGCCATCTGTACTCATGGTGCAGAAGGGCAAGGGTTTCAAGAAATCCGCTGCAGACAAGGGAAAGGGCAAGGCAGTCGAAAAGGCCAAGCCCAAGCCCGTGTCTAAAGCTGGGCCTTCTGATATCTGCCACTTTTGCAAAGAGGCAGGGCATTATCGCAGGGACTGTAAGAAATACCAGGAAAGTCTGAAGAAGAAGAAGAAGTCCTTGGAGACTACTGCTTCAGGTATTTTTGTTATTGAAGTAAATACTACTACTTCTGATAATACCACTTGGGTATTAGATACTGGATGTGGGGCTCATATTTGTACTAATATGCAGGCGCTCAGCAACAGTAGAAGGTTGAAGCAAGGGCAAGTAGAGTTGCGGGTCGGCAATGGAGCGAAGGTTCCAGCACTGGCCGTTGGCACTTACTTGTTGTCTTTACCTTCTGGATTGATTTTAGAACTTGAGAATTGTTATTTTGTACCTGCTATAAGCAGAAATATCATTTCAGTTTCATTATTGGATTTGCAAGGATTTGATTTTTCTATTAAGAATAAATTGTGTTCCTTTAATCTCAATAATATGTTCTATGGTTGTGCCCCTCTTATTAATGGGCTGTACATGCTGGATCAATCTGCTCCAGTATATAACATTAATACAAAACGGTTCAAATCTAACGAAGAAAATGAAACGTTTCTCTGGCATTGTCGTTTGGGGCACATTAGTGAGAAACGCGTCAAGAGGCTCCATTCAAATGGACTCTTGGGCTCATTTGACTTTGAGTCTTGTGAGCAATGCGAATCTTGCCTAATGGGCAAAATGACACGGGCCCCTTTTAATAAACCCACAGAAAGGGCCAGTGAACTATTGGGCCTGATACATACTGACGTGTGTGGCCCAATGTCCACAAATGCTAGAGGAAACTATCAGTACTTCATTACATTCACTGATGATTTCAGTAGATATGGATATGTCTACTTAATGAAACATAAGTCGGAAACCTTTGAGAAGTTCAAAGAATTCCAGAATGAAGTACAGAACCAGCTTGGCAAAAGTATTAAGGCTCTTCGGTCGGACCGAGGAGGAGAATACTTGAGCCAGGAATTTCGTGATCATCTGAGTGAGTGTGGGATCATCTCCCAACTCACACCTCCTGGAACACCTCAGTGGAATGGTGTGTCTGAGAGAAGGAATCGGACATTGTTAGATATGGTCCGATCCATGATGAGTCACACAGACCTTCCTATATCCCTTTGGGGATATGCTTTGCTGACCGCAACGTTCACACTGAACAGAGCGCCATCAAAAGCAGTAGCAAAGACACCATATGAGTTATGGACTGGAAAATCTCCAGCAATGTCTTTTCTCAGAATTTGGGGTTGTGAAGCCTATGTCAAAAGATTAATCTCAGACAAGCTTACACCAAAATCTGACAAATGCTACTTCATTGGTTATCCTAGGGATACCAAGGCTTATTACTTCTATCTGCGATCCGAGAACAAGATCTTTGTTGCTCGGGATTGCACTTTTCTTGAGAGGGAATTTCTCTCTAAGAAAGATAGTGGGAGTAAGGTACAACTTGATGAAATTCAAGAAGGACAGGAACCTGTTCAACCTAATGAGGAAGAACAGCAGGATGAATTACATGAAGTTGTAATAGAACCTGAACCTGCAGTACCTGAAGTTCGAAGATCCGGAAGGATCCGTCACGAACCCGATAGATATCAGGGATTCCTCGTGACTAATTGCCATGATCTTTTGATCATTGACGGTGATGAACCCTCGAACTTTGCAGAAGCCATGATGGGCCCTGACTCCTTAAAGTGGCGTGAAGCCACTGAATCCGAGATGGACTCCATGTCTGTCAACCGAGTGTTTTCACTGGTTGATTTACCCGCTGGTGCAAAAGCCATCGAGTGTAAATGGATCTTCAAGAAGAAGATTGACATGGATGGAAATGTCCAGATTTACAAGGCCAGGTTGGTGGCAAAAGGTTTCAAGCAAATTCATGGTATAGACTATGATGAAACCTATTCACCAGTGGCTATGATGAAATCAATTCGGATTCTCCTAGCAACTGCCGCTTATTATGATTATGAGATTTGGCAGATGGATGTGAAAACCGCCTTCCTGAATGGAATCTTGGAGGAGGATGTGTATATGACACAGCCTGACGGTTACATTGATCCTAAGAATGCTGGGAAAGTATGCAAGCTTCACAAATCCATTTATGGATTGAAGCAAGCATCGAGGAGTTGGAATCTTCGTTTTGATGAAGCAATAAAGAACTTTGACTTCATCAGAAACAAGGAAGAACAATGTGTGTATAAGAAAACTAGTGGGATCAAAGTGGCGTTTCTTATCCTATATGTCGATGACATATTGCTTCTTGGAAATGATATTCCAATGCTGAAGTCTGTTAAAGACTGGCTGGGAAGTTGTTTTTCCATGAAGGACATGGGTGAAGCCGCGTATGTTCTTGGAATCCGAATCTTTAGAGACAGATCTAAAAAGCTGATTGGACTTTGTCAAGATGCTTATATAGACAAAATCCTGCATCGATTCGGAATGGATAAATCCAAGAAGGGCTTCACGCCAATGATACATGGTGCTACACTAAGCAAGGATCAGTGTCCTAAAACACCTGATGAGCTTAAGCGCATGAGTAGGATTCCTTATGCTTCGGCTATAGGATCTATCATGTATGCCATGATCTGTACTCGTCCTGATGTTGCTTATGCACTAAGCATGACGAGTAGGTACCAGTCTAATCCAGGTGAGAGTCACTGGATTGCCGTAAAGAATATCCTGAAGTATTTGAGGAATACTAAGGATAAGTTCTTGGTTTACGGAGGAAGTGAAGTGCTTGAAATGAGTGGATTCACGGATGCAAGTTTTCAGACAGATAAAGATGATTTCCGGTCACAGTCTGGTTACATCTTCTGTCTGAATGGCGGTGCAGTAAGTTGGAAGAGCTCCAAGCAGAGCACCGTGGCAGATTCCACAACTGAAGCTGAATACATCGCTGCTTCAGAAGCTGCGAAGGAAGGAGTTTGGATAAGGAACTTCTTGATTGAACTCGGTGTATTCCCAAATGCCACTGAGCCTCTAGCACTGTATTGTGACAACAATGGTGCAATTGCTCAAGCCAAGGAACCGAGACATCATCAGAAATCCAAACATATTATGAGAAGGTATCACCTGATTCGTGATATAGTGAATAGAGGTGAAGTGATGGTCAGCAGAGTTCCCACAGATGAGAACGTGGCTGACCCGTTAACAAAGCCACTCCCGAGACCTAAGCACGAGTTGCATACTGCTGCTGTAGGAATCAGAGATATTCAAATGTAATCTCTTTTTGAGTGGGAGTTGTGAGGGCTTTATTTTAGTTATTTTGATTGGTTCATGTAAACATTTTTTATGTTAATGAAATTTTATTTCTGGATTATTTTTAACTGTGATATAAAATAATCGTTCCAAAATGATTCATGTCATTATATATGGGCCATCGAAGTACATGAGTAGACTTGATCCTGAAACCCCATATTTAACGAAATGACATAAATCATAATGTCCATAGTCGAAGGTTGTTGAAATTGTAACACCAACAACCACTTGAGACTAGATTGTGTTGAGACTTATGACCAAGTTTCGAGGGGTCATAGATGCGCGGCATCAAAGTCGACACATAGGTATATGTAGGGGAGCATATTACCGGACATGGCCCGCAGATGAGAACTCTACAAGATATTAATATCTGTGTCATAAGAGGTTCTCATATACGACTATAGAGTTTAGTCCTTAGACCTGAGTTCGCATGCATGTGGCTGCACATGGATTGATACACTTTGATCATTGTCTAACGCTGTTTCGTAACTGGGAGCTATAAGGACCTTGGTTGGGTGTATTATGAAGTGTGTAGTTCACAGTGATGGAACAAGATGGGATTTGTCCCTGCCGTTTAACGGAGGTAATATCTCTAGGCCAATCGGAGACTTGATAGCTGGTAAGAGAGTGGCCACTCCCAAACGGACTTGCCCAAGTCGTTTGCATTGTCAGTATCAAATCTGGTCCGATGAACATGGTCTGGCTATATAAGGATGACACGCATCTTGCCTTATGCCAGATCGAGATATTGAGACAAAAGGATTAGGGAATGTAGGATTCCAGTACAAGTGGAAGATTGTTGGGAATGTCCTGAAATCTACCGTACTATCTCTAGAAAGTATGAGAAGTGTCGAGATCAGACATAAGTCATAAATACTGGGTGATCATGATGACTTGCTAGAGTCCGCTCTTGATCTATAAGTTTAGGACTTATTATCAGTATTGTATGATCCCAAAGGGTCACACACCATAGCTAACGGGAAAGTTAAATGGAATTAATACGGTAAGATGCAAAGGCATTTACTGTATTTGTACAGAGAATTGGGCCAGACAAAATACAGGCTTTTGTCTGATTTGTGTCTTGGGCCCAAAATCCCAATAGGCCATTAGGATAATTCCTTGGGCCCATATAAGGGATGAGAGGCGCAGCCTAGGGTAATTTACCACCCCATCTGCGATTTCATACCTCAGCCGTCCTCTCTCTCTCTGTTCATTCCAGCTTGGTCTAGCAGCCTGATCCAGTAGCTTGTAAGCGTGTGGATACCTAGGAGGAGCCGGTAATCATCTGCTCTAAGTGATCTCGATATTACCAATCAATCCGCTGCACTCTAAAAGAGGTAATGATCCTGATATGTATGATTCAACTGCAAATCACCTAGATCCTAGATAATTATGTGCTAGGTTATAACCTGACAATTACACCATGAACACACATAATCCTACAACATTCGCCTACCATAGGATGCCTTTTGGACTCTGCAACGCACCAGCCACTTTCCAGAGATGCATGATGTCCATATTCACAGATATGATTGAGGACTTTATGGAGGTATTCATGGATGACTTCTCAGTATATGGACCCTCCTATAATGAATGCTTAGATAATCTTTGTAAGGTTCTGAAAAGATGTGAAGAGAAGCACTTAGTCCTTAATTGGGAAAAGTGTCATTTCATGGTTAGAGATGGCATTGTACTTGGACATAAAGTGTCAGAAGCAGAAATAGAGGTGGACCGTGCCAAGATTGAGATTATGACCATCCTGCAGGCACCTGATTCTGTTAAGTCTATTAGAAGCTTTCTTGGACATGCTGGCTTCTATAGACGGTTCATCAAGGATTTTAGTAAGATTGCTAGGCCACTAACTGCTTTGCTGTGTAAAGACACCAAATTTGAATTCACTGCAGATTGTCAAACTGCATTTGAACAGATCAAGCAGGCATTAGTGAGTGCTCCCATAGTTCAGCCACCGGATTGGGATCTGCCTTTTGAGGTAATGTGTGATGCAAGTGATTATGTTGTAGGAGCTGTTCTTGGACAAAAGAAAGATAGAAAGCTTCATGCTATCTATTATGCCAGTAGGACACTGGATGATGCACAAAGAAACTATGCCACTACGGAGAAGGAGTTGCTGGCAGTTGTCTTTGCATTTGAGAAATTTCGCTCTTATCTTGTTGGCTCCAAGGTGATTGTACACACTGATCATTCAGCCCTGAAGTATCTGATGCAGAAGAAGGATGCTAAGCCAAGACTGTTGAGATGGATCCTGTTGCTTCAGGAATTTGATATTGAAGTGAGAGATAAGAAAGGGGTTGAGAATGGAGTTGCTGCCATCTTTCGAGGATGCTAGTTGAGGAGGACGTGCCAATTAATGACTATTTGCCTGAAGAAAACGTCAATATGGTTGGGACAATCTGTGAGACAGATTTGGACAGAAACCTGCAAAACTGTCGGATTAATCGCGTTGCGTCGATCGATGCTACGTCAGCGTCGATCGATGCATCTATCGGGACAGCGACGATCGATACACCCGACTGTGACGATCGTTGCAGCGCGGATACAGACCCAGAAACTTTCACGGTACGGATTGGAAGGCATGAGTTTGAGATTAATGCTGTCGCAACAAATGATCGACCATGGTATGCAGACATAGCCAATTATCTAGCTGCAGAGACTGAACCAGATAATCTGAAAGGGTATGAAAAGAAGAGGTTCTTCAGAGAACTTAGGAGGTACTATTGGGATGAACCTTACCTCTATAAGCATTGTTCAGATGGCCTTTATAGAAGATGTGTTGCTGAGTCGGAGGTTCCAGATATCCTATTCCACTGCCACGGATCAGATTATGCAGGACATTTTGCTACTTTCAAAACCGTGTCTAAGGTTTTGCAAGCAGGTTTCTGGTGGCCTACAATGTTCGCTGATGCTCACTCCTTTATTTCTCATTGTGATGTCTGCCAGAGAAGAGGGAAAATCAGCAGGAAGCATGAGATGCCTCAGAATTTCATTCTTGAGGTTGAGGTTTTTGATTGCTGGGGCATTGACTTTATGGGTCCCTTTCCCTCATCTTATGGGAATAAATTCATATTAGTTGTTGTGGATTATGTATCTAAGTGGGTAGAAGCAATAGCTAGTCCAACCAATGACTCTTCAGTAGTCATTAAGCTGTTTAAATCCATCATATTCCCTAGATTTGGAGTACCTCGGATAGTAATTAGTGATGGAGGATCTCACTTTATTAATAAGGTTTTTGAGAAGCTCCTGAAGAAGCATGGAGTGCATCACCGAGTTGCTACTCCTTATCACCCACAGACTAGTGGACAGGTAGAGATTTCTAACAGACAAATCAAGGAGATCTTGGAGAAGACAGTTGGGAAGACAAGGAAAGATTGGGCAGCTAAGCTTGATGATGCTTTATGGGCCTACAGGACTGCGTTTAAAACGCCATTGGGGACTACTCCATTCCATTTGCTGTATGGGAAAGCATGTCATCTGCCAGTAGAACTTGAGCACAAGGCAGCATGGGCTGTAAAACAGATGAACTTTGACCTCAAACTAGCTGCAGAGAGGAGATTGATACAGCTCAATGAGTTGGATGAGATTAGACATTTTGCCTATGAGAACTCAAAGTTGTACAAGGAAAGGACTAAGGCTTATCATGACAAAAAGATTGTCTCCAGACGGTTTAAGCCTAACGATCAGGTACTGTTATACAATTCTCGCTTGCATTTGTTTCCAGGCAAGCTGAAATCAAGATGGTCTGGACCCTACACGATCAAAGAAGTGCGTCCATATGGAGCTGTCATTTTAATTGGCAAGGAAGGTAATGAGTTTGCTGTAAATGGGCAGAGGGTAAAACACTATTGGGCTAAGGCCGAGATTCCAAGAGGTCAGATTTTGCCTCTGGATGCTGCACCCTCCACCTGAAAATTCCCATCCGTCCGGTCAAGCTATTGACCTTAAACAAGCGCTGGGTGGGAGGCAACCCACCATTAGGTACTGGTCTTTTTCTACGTAATTTTTGGTGTTTTTGTTAGGATTTTACGTTTGTTTTTTTTTCTGGTGAGTTTTTGATTGCAGGTCTCGGATGAATTCGCAGTGCAACGATCGACGCACTTCTGTGTCGATCGTCACAACACGAAAGGAATCGCATTGCAGCGATCGTTGCGGTCCTGAGCAACGATCGACCATACACGAAAATCGCCAAGTAACGGTCGATGCACTTAGTGCAACGATCGATGCATGAGCGACAGAGGTAAACCCGACAGAACTCAACAGAACTTTAACAATTTTTCTTTCTTTTTTTTACCGATCCTTCGCTGGACACTACTGGGGACAGTGTGTCTTAAGTGTGGGGGAGGTGCTACTGACTTTTGTTTTCTGTTGTCTTAAGAGTCAGTCCGTTTTTCAAAAAAAAAATTGTTTTATTGAGTCAAAATTGTTTAAGTAAGAAACTATGATTTTCTGAGAAGATTTACAAGACTTGCAGGAACTTAAGTAACCATTGGGATGAAGTTGCAGGATCTATCTCTGACTATTAGAAAACCCCATCACAGATCAACCTACTGGGAACACCCACATCACTTCAGGTATCAGAGGATCCTTTTACTGACTTCAATTTAATACTGACTTAGATTTCTCACCTAAGGGCTTGGTATACTTTGTGTCGGATTCCCTTGTTAGTTCTGACACAGCCTGTCAACCTATCCTATCTAGTTCCCTTCTCCCCTTCTATAAAGTAAAAAAAAAAAAAGATAATAAACTGAGGATGAGTTAGTAACTCTGAAGTGGTCATGGGAATGGTAGCAAACACTATTTTCTCTCATGTGATCCATGGAATGTGTCCAAAGTACACCCCATAACGGGAAGAACACTGATAAAAAAAATAAAATGATACCCAATGGGGAAAAATCAGTTGTTAAAGAAGGGAAAGAGAAGAAAGGGACTAGAGAAAGATAGTATGGTGGTCTAGAGCTGATAAGGTAAGAATCCATGTGCCCTTTGATCGATACTCCTTAGGTGAGACCGCACTTAAATACTTGCAGAAGTCAGTAGGGAGAATTTGAATGCTTGAATGTGATTATGGAGTTTACTTAGGACAGTTGCTAAGTGTGGGGGAAGTATATGTTGGTCTTGATGTTTGTAGATTGATTCTTTCATGTGGATTACTAAGGGGAATCTGAATGCTGCTGCTTCTACGACAAAATGAGTTTCTGAAGAGTTTCCAAACCTCTTCACTACATTTTAGTTCTCTGTTTTGCTTGAGGGCAAGCAAAGGCTAAGTGTGGGGGAGTTGATATATCATGGTTTTTACCCATTTTAGACCATGATATAGATGTGTTTTTAGTGTCTTTTGTGTTTGTTTAGAGTCTTTTACAGGTTTAATCAGGTTTGGAGCTAATTGGAGATATTTGGAGCATTCTGGGACTTTTGGGACGTTTTGGCCGAGAGCTTAACTCACTGTCCGATTTATTGATCATGCATCGACCGACACACCTTGTGCATCGGTCGACACACTAACGAGATGGGCCGTACGCGTCGGTTTAATGAATTTATGAAGATTTGCAAAGAAGCCCAAGATAGTTCCAGTATTTACACAGAAGCCCTGGCCGAGATTATGCCTATATAATAGAGTTTTTAGTGTTTAAATTAGATACGCCTTATACGCTTTACATTACGCTTTCATAATTAAGAGCAGAGGATTTTTAGAGCTTTTGGGGCTGATCTGAACCTGTTACATCATCTGTATTTGGAGAAGATTTCGAACCCCTTTTACTCTTATTCTTTTATGCAATTTATTCATCATATGATTATGTTTTCATTATCTATGTCTGAGTAGATTCCTTGTTAGGTTTAGGGTTTCTCACATAGGATTTCATGACTTGCTAGACTTGTTCAAATTCAGTTAAGGATTCAAACTATATCTGTTCTTCAATTTAATTGTGCTTAAAGCTAGTTCTAACCTGATCAATTAAAATCTAGATCTTAGGTTGCTAAATACGTCACGGAAGTGGGGTTTAGGAATCTGAACTAATTAAATTGGGCAATTAAACTTTGCGCAAACGGAAGTTTGGTTTAGGATAATTGTGAACATATCAAACTCGGGATTAATGCTAGTTTAATCTGTTAGTTCTCGCAAACGAAAGTTTGGTTTGCTGCACTTAGACTTAGAGAATTATCGCAAAGGAATTTGGTTAATTCTATATCTGTGTTTTGAGTTCTAGAACTGTGCTTAATTAGATCCTTACTGAATGAACTGTCTGCTTGTCTGATTTCCTGAGAACGCCCTAGACTTAGCGCTCTTAATAACTTGCTTTCACAACCGTTAATCTCTGCTACTGATTTACTTTCTCGCATTGCTTTTAATTCAATTACATTGCTTTCTTCCTAGTTAAATTCCTGTTCTTGAGCTATTGAATACCGGAGTCTCTGTGGATTTCGATACCCTATATACTACATTGATATTGCTGTGCACTTGCAGTTTAGTATAGGGATTAAAACTTAGAACCTATCAATTGGACATGAGATGTCAATCCAAAACCAAGATTTATATTGGATATAACTAGCAAAGTTGTTGCTTACCTAGATAGCTAAAATTTGGGCGATAGCCAGTGGCTCACTCAAATTTAGTGAAGTGTGGGTCTTGGATCATTATATTCATTTAAGGAAATATTGTTTGAATATAATGCGAGTTTTCTTAATAGTTAAGATTTCTCATTTCTTGAACATCATAACTAAACGTCTCTTGTTTTCAGCTATGTCTAGCACAAACCATCATAACAATTTCTCCCTGCGATCCGTCCTTGAGAAGGACAAGTTAAATGGATCCAACTTTCTTGAATGGTATCGGAATTTCAGAATTGTTCTCAAACAGGAGAAAAAGGACTATGTCCTTGAGAAAGATCTCCCTAAAAAGTACCGAGCCAATGCCTTGCAGTTAGAGAAGGATGCTTGGGATAACCATTCTAATGATGTGGTCGATGTGTGTTGTCTCATGTTGGCTACCATGAACTCGGACTTGCAGAAGCAATATGAGTACGTGGAGTCGCCAATAGAGATGATCACTGGCCTCAAAAGTATGTTTCAGGAGCAGGCACGAACTCAGAGATACCAGACGGTTAAGTCTCTAATTGAGTGCAAGCTACGAAAAGACGGACCCGTTAGTCCCTATGTCATTAAGATGATGGGTTATATTGATAATCTGGGGAAACTCGATTGTCCCATTAGCCAAGAGTTGGCTACTGACATCATTTTGCAGTCACTGCCGTCAAGCTATGATCATTTTGTTATGAACTACAATAGGAATAACTTGACAAAGACTTTGACTGAGTTGCATGGGATGCTCAAGACTGCTGAACCTAACATCAAGAAGGACACCCCAAATGTCCTTATGGTACAAAAGGGTAAGAAACTTGGTAAGAACAAAGGTGATGGCAAGACGAGCTCGATTGTGAATCAAAGCGAGTCTAACCATGCTCCTAAGGTTAAACCTGGTCCTTCTAAAGATGATAAGTGCCATTATTGTAATGGTTATGGGCATTTGAAAAGAAACTGCAATAAATTCCTGGAAGATTATGAGAAGATGAAGAAGACGTACGAGACTTCTTCTTCAGGTATTTATGTTATAGAAGTAAATGTTACTTCTTATGGTTCTACTTATTGGGTATTAGATACCAGCTGTGGTACTCATATTTGTGCAAATATACAGGACCTAAGCAAATGTAGGATTTTGGAGAAAGGACAAGTGGACCTGCGCGTGGGAAATGGAGCAAGAGTTGCTGCATTAGCCGTAGGAACATTTCATTTGTTTTTCCTTTTGGCTTGGTTTTTGAACTTAAGAACTGCTACTATGTACCTGCTATAAGCAGATATATTATTCCATTTTCTTGTTTGGACATGGAAGGATATCAATTTTCAAATTAAGAATAAGTGTTATTCATTTGATTACAATGATATGGTTTATGGTAGCGGTCCATTAGAGAATGGACTTTATGTTCTAAAACAAAATGTGCCTATCTATAACATTAGTACCAAGAGATTCAAGTCAAATGATACGAATCAAATTTTTTCTCTGGCATTGTCGTTTGGGCTACATAAATGAGAAACGGATTCAGAAGCTCCATAGTGATGGGCTTTTGGGCTCCTTTGATTATGAATCATGTGAGAAATGCAAATCTTGTTTATTAAGCAAAATGATTGAGGCTCTTTTCAACAAAAGGTAGTGTCGATCGACACAAAAGGTGCGTCGATCGACACAGGTCGCGAATGAACAAAATGAAAGGGCCAGAGTCTTATTGGGCTTTATACATACGGATGTGTATAGCCCGATGAGCAAAAGTGCTAGAGGAAACTTTCAGTACTTCATTACCTTTACTGATATTTTCAGTAGGTATGGTTATGTCTATTTAATGGGACATAAATCGGAATATTTTGAAAAGTTCAAAGAGTTCCAGAATGGAGTACAGAATCAACTTGGCAAAAGTATTAAAGCTCTATGATAAGATCGTGGAGGTGGATAATTAAGCTAAGAATTCAGTGATCATCCGAGGGATTGTGGAATTGTTTCACAACTCACTCCTCCTGAATCAGACTTTATTAGATATGGTTCGATCAATGATGAGTCACTCAGATCTTCCATTATCCTTCTAGGGATACGCTCTAGAAACGTCTGCGTTTACACTAAACAGGGTTCCATCAAAATCAGTTACAAAGACACCACATGAGATGCGGACGTGAAATGTTCCTAATTTGTCTTTCATGAAGATTTGGGGTTGTGAGGCTTATATAAAACGTTTAATCTCTGATAAGCTCGCACCCAAATCCGATGAATGCTACTTCATTAGTTATCCTAAGGAGACCAAGGCATGCTACTGTTACAACCGGTCCGAGAACAAAATGTTTGTTGCTCGGAACTGTGTTTCTCTTGAGAAAGACTTTCTTTTCAGGAAGAACAGTGGGAGTAAAGTACAACTCGAAGAAATTCGAAAATCACAGGAGACTGCTCAACCTGATGAGGAAGAGCGGTAGTTGGATCTACAAAGAGTTGTAGAACCTACACCTGTGGTGCCTGAAGTTCGCAAATCCGAAAGGATTCGTCACAAACCCGAGAGACTTGGATTTCTCGTAACCAATTGCCATCATCTGTTGATCATTGAAAGTGACGAGCCTGCGAATTTTGAAGAAGCAATGATGGGTCCTTACTCTGAAAATGGCTGAAAGCCACTGAATCCGAAATGGGATCTATGTCACAGAACCAAGTATGACTTGGGTTGATTTACCCGTTGGTGTAGAAGCTATTGAGCGTAAATGGATTTTTAAGAAGAAAAGTTGACATGGATGGTAATATTCAGATATACAAAGCTAGGTTGGTGGCAAAAGTTTTCAAGTAAATTCATGGTATTGACTATGAAGAAGCCTATTCCCCAGTCACTATGCTTGAGTCCATTCGGATTCTCCTAGCAACCGTCGCTTATTATGATTATGAGATCTGGCAGGTGGATATGAAAACAATTTTCCTTGATGGAATTCTGGAAAAGGATGTGTACATGACACAACCGGAATGTTTTCATTGATCCTAATGCTGCTAGGAGGATATGCAAGCTTCATCGATCTATTTATAGATTGAAGCAAGCATCTGGAGTTGGAATCTTCGTTTTGATGAAGCAGTCAAAAGGTTTGACTTCATCAGGAACGAAGAGGAACCGTGTGTTTACAATATGACTAGCGGGAGCGCAGTGGCATTTCTAGTATTGTATGTTGATAACATACTGCTCCTCGGAAATGAATTTCCATTGTTTCAGTCTGTTAAGACTTGACTTGAAAGTTGTTTTTCGATGAAAAATATGGGAGAAACCGTATACATTCTTGGAATAAAAATCTATAGAGATAGATTGGACAAGCTAATTAGATTGTGTCAAGATACTTATGGTGATAAGGTCTTGCACAGGTCGAGTATGCATGATTCCAAGAAGGGCTTCGTGCAAATGACTCTTGGTATTACTCTTAGTAAGACGCAGTGTCTTTCGACACACGCTGAGCGAGAGCGAATGATGGTCAGACTACTGCTAAAGGCATTAGATGTCTAAAGATGTGATCTTAATTTTAGTGGGAGTTGTTGTTGTTGATTTTAGTTATGACATGATGTTCATGAAAACATAATTTGATTATGTTATTGAAATCTGATTTCAGTATTATTTAATTATGGTTATTAAATAATAGTCCCAAAGTAATTTATGACATTTTATAGGTCATCAAGTATGTGACTTGATCATGAAATCCTATAAATGATAAATGACTTAAATTATGTTAGTCCCTGGTCAAGGTTGTTGAAGTGGGACATTAACAACCGCGTGAGACTAGTATGTGAGGGGACTGATGACTAAGTTTCATGGAGTCATTAATAAGAGTATTAAAGTCAATCACATAGATATGTGTTGGAGAACACAGGATCGGACATGACCCGCTAATGAGAGCTCTACAGGATAGTTATATAAGTGTCATGAGAGTTTTCATTACGACTATAGAGTATAGTCCTTAGACCTGAGTTCATCATGTTTTCTTACATGTGAATTGGTCCGCTTTAACTTTGTCAAACGTCAGCCGTAACTGGTGATTATAAAGGCATTGATTGGGCGTATCATGAAGTGTGTGAAGAAACAGGGATGGACCAAGATGGGATTTGTCCCTCCTATATAACAGGAGATAAATAGCTCAGGGCCCATCGAAGATTTGATACTGAGAAATGTGTGACCACACTCAAACGAGGTGATTGTCAGTTGTTTGTCTTGTCAGTATAAATCGGAGTTCGATGAACATGATCTTGGCTTAATAAGGATGACACAGATCTTGCCTTATGCCAGATCGAGGTATAGAGACGAAGGGATTATGGGAATAGATGATTCCAGTACAAGTGGGAGATTGTTGGGAATGTCCTGAAATCACACTTGTAATCACTCTAGAGATAGTTGTGTTGTCGAGATCAGACATTCATATAATACCAGGTGGTCATAATGTTTTGCTAGAAACCACTTGTGATATGTGAGTTGTGAACTCATTACTAGTATTATATGATCCTACAGGGTCACACACCTAAGCAAACTGGATATACTTCATGTGGGAATGATCATTAATGTAATGATCAATAAATGTGTATTTGATACACATTTATATTCGTGTTTTGAAAGTGTGTGTCGACCAACGCTAATAGTAGTGTTGATCGACACAAGAGTCTAATCGGTGTGTGTCGATAGTCACATACCTGTGTCGATCGACACAAGTGTTGATCGGTTGACTTAATTAGGTTTTAACGTGCATATATATATATATATATACGATATATATGAGACACGATTCGATGAGCCGTCAGTCGTAACAAAGAACCTAAAAACTCAGAAACAAACACGTGAATCCTAAAGAGATCCGATCTCCCGGCACTAGCATCCCGGCGGATTCCAGTTTGTGTGCGTGTGGATACCAGTAGAGGCGCAGCACTTGAGGCGTTATAGATCTCGGATCCCTGTTCATCTTCCGCTGCAAATCATCCAGGTATATTCGAGATCTGAGAATGTAGATTCAACTCTAAGCATGAATCCTAGATCTTACGCTTGGAATTTATACCTAGGGTTGACTAATATGATTAGAAACCGCCTAGAAATTCCTTCAGGTTTAGCTTGGTTCCGAACTGGTCAGCTCGGTCGTTGTCCGTTCGGATGTTTTGTTAATTCGTAGTCCTTGTCAAAGGTGTGTTTGTCCGATCGACCCGCTGTGTATGAAATGTCGTCCGTTTCGTATGAAATGTATCTGATGAATCTCTTCGTATAATAGGTTGTTCAGGCAAAGTTGTCGACACCTCGTATGACTTGTCATTTATACGGAACTTTGTTTATCCAAAACGGATATTTGTCTGTGTCCGATTGTCCGATCTTGTTTTCGGCTATTGTTTTCGTCGAAGGGGTTTTTGACCCCAAAATTCGCCATGCTTAGCGCATATGTTACTACAATCTGTGAACATATCAAACCCGAACAAATAATGCTTGACTGCAATACTAGCAGATGTTAGGTTGATAGACAAAGTAGTTTGCACAACGGAATTTAGTAAGCTATAAATTTATGTGTGAGTTCGAGATTATGTTGATTTCTTCTTTGAATAATTGATTGGTTAATGATAACATAATCATTTCCTCCGAAATACCCTTTACCCAAAGCTTTGTTTATTGCTTTACTTATTTATTTTGGGTTCGAGTAGGAAAATTTAGGTCATTCTGTCATGGCCCTGTTCTACAAAAACAAAAACAAAATATTTCCAAAGAAGCATGATTAAAAGAAGAATGATTGAGAAGAAAAGAAAAGAAACTAACCCCACATCAATTTAAATTCAAGAAAGAAAGTGGAGACATAATCATCACCCACCATTTCACTTTGACAACTAATTGGATCTTAATAATGATCCAAGACACCATTTTATTCTTCTTATCTCGTCCATCTCTCAATTGAGAATTCAGACAAACTCACTTCTTCATTCTTTTCTCTTGAGCACCACACAAAAAAAGACAGTTCCGACTTACCAACTTGGAGGACGGTTTAACTGCTGCTTAGGAGGATCTAGATTGCGATCTTAGTACGCCTAGAAAGATCTCGTTCCCTAGTTTATGTAGCTTCTTTCCGATCTCAATTACGAGGTATATTTTCTCACAATCCTTCTTTGAATATTGAACAAAACCAGTATTTCTGAAACCGAAAATCTAATCCCAGAATCATTGGTCTAACTTCAGAGTGGATTTTACGGCGAAATATAAGGAACCAGGAGACGTACCTTATATCACTGGAAATTCCTGGATCTTACCTTTCCGTAGACGTTGAGTTTGAGCTTATAGGAGGTATGTGCGGAAAGTTATAGCCGTTTTCGTGAGAATGGTCAGAATTATGATACGTCAACTTTAACTGCAGATTGACAACTGCTCCAGATGATCCAGATTACGATCCTAGTACCATTGGAAAGATCTGTCTCTCATCTTTCCATAGACACCGGTTTTGCTTCGTTAGGAGGTATAGTTTTCGAGTTATGGTCATTTGAATAAAAGTGGTCGAAACTGTTCTAAAACAGTTTTGTAGTCAAACTCTGATTCATGTTCGGGTAGTGACTTTGTAGGAACGATTTCGATCGCATCTGAATGAACTAGGAGACGTTCTATATATGCCTGGATAGATATTGCTGCAAGGAATCCATATCAAGTTGCGGATCATCATTCGGAGGTATGATACTCCCGAAATCTGATCTCAAATTTGAGAGAAAATCATGTTTGTCAAAACGCCCGAAACGCTATTTTTGCCAAACGCAGATTTCAAACGGGATTTATTCAACAGCCTAACGCTAAACATTTAAACAATAAATTCAGGTCACTAAAATAATGTTTCGTCCGCAACCGCTCAAAACGCTATTTTCCAACCGCTTCATCTGCTATTTTTCGATGACTCGGAAAAGGCTAAGGTGAAGGTGGGATTTACGTAATTTTGGTATTAGTTAGCAATACATATTTTTACATGCTAAGTCTTGAAATAGAAATTGTTTGATTGTGTGTATGATGCTAAGTACATAAATTATGGTAAAAGTTAATGATATTAAACTATGATAAAAGTTAACGATGGTAAAGAATGGTGTATGGTAAAAGTTAATGATGTTAAAGGATGATAAAAGTTAATGATAGTTCTGCGGACGATCGCGTACATTAGCCCGTTGCAGAACTTTGTTTGTTGGACTACGGACGATCGCGTATGTAAGCCCGTTGTAGTCCATGCCGTGATGTTAGCTTTGCGGACGATCGCGTCTGTTAGCCCGTTGCAGAGCTTGTTTTATTGGACTGCGGACGATCGCGTACGTAAGCCCATTGCAGTCCAATAGGCCGAAAACGGGCAGATGACGGGGAGGTTCCATACCCAAAATGCGTGAAAGGGGTTGGCTCCGCCGTTAGTAAATAATTAAAGAATATGGAAAATGAAGTAAAGAAGTAAAGAAGTAAAAAAGTTAAGTAAAGAAGTGAAATGTTAAGTTAATAATGTGAAAGGTGTAAAAGTGTAAATAAGTGATTATGTGGTGAAATGTATAAAGTATGAATAATTGATTATGTGGTTAAATATATAAAGTATGAATAAGTGATCGTGTCGTGAAATGTTAAGTATAATTCATTTGAGTGAAGTATGATCTATTTCTTGGTTTAATGTGTACAAGTGCCTATTGTTTTCGAGTATTGAAGTTTCGTTGGTAACATCCTCACTGGGTAACTTGTTGCTCATCCCCCCCCCCCTCTTTTTAAACCTTTTTCAGGTGATAATCAGTTTTCAGAATAGCGACTCAAGGTGGTATTTGTCCGGATGCTGATTTTACTGAGAATTTTATTTCATATTTACTTAATAAATATTTTTCTTGTATTTTACATATAATTCGAATATTTTTATTTTTATTAAAAATATTATGAAATTTTTAGGTGACTTGCCGTCTCCGCCAAGTAAACGGGACGGGCGTCACAAATTCCTTCTCTTCGATAATAATAAGGATTTTAACATTACAATCACATTCAAACCTATTTTATTATTTTGATAACCTTTTTGATTTAAACGAATCATATTATATTCTTGATCTTTGAGATTGGACTCATAAACGCTACAATACATTTGCTATGCACTATTAGTAGTTGATCAAGTTTAAAATTTGACTCATCATTTATTTTGATCCAAAGAAAGCAAAAAATCATATTGGCATATGCTGATTTGGTAAGATACCTTATTAGATTAATTTGGCTTCTCAAAAAATTTCAATAGAAAAACAGCTGGATCTGATACGTTCTCGACGTATGATGTTGGATGAGGGTTGTTAAATATGTGGTTTGAATAGGGAGTCTATAAATCATATTTTGTTTGATTATACGGTGAAAGGCAAGTATGGGCAGTGTCAAGTATTCCATTTTCGGCTGGATATTTTCATTGTGACTCTCTCCTTGTTAATATCCAATACTTACTGGTTTTGAACAAAAAAGTTTTGGTTCCCAAACATATTAGAAGAATGTGGTCTTGGGTTTCTTGGTTTATCACGAAAAATAGGAATGTGTTCATGTTTGAGGGAAAGAGATTTGCGGCGGTTGAAATGATGGGTAAAGTCTTGGAAGAGGTTTCGAAGTGGTTTCTAGCTCAAAAGTTTGAGAGTGTAATTGAGGCAGAGGAAAAAATCTTTAAGTCGTGCTGAACCGTGTTTGGAACATGGGAGTTGACTGGTGTAAGAAGAAACAATTGGCTGGTGTGCGAGGGTATTGCAAGATCAGAATTGTTACATCCGTCTTCCGGCGAACCGGAGACGCGGTATTAGGGCGTCCGTTGAACCGGATTCGGTCTAATCGGGATGCCAACTCAATTTGTCTCAGGTTCCAGGCGCCTCCTTCGTATTGAAAGCCATCAATGACGTCACGTGACTGTATCGATCATGTATTCGGACCTGCAAGAAAACGGGGACAAGGAAAGGAAATGAGGCCTGAGTAATCGTTTGAAAGACAATTTGTAACGACCCAAAACTATTAATTTTAGCCCACTCCTTTTGTTTCTCTATTGGCCCAACTCCAGCCCACCATTTTAGTGTCTCTTACGATCATGTGCATGCGTGTGCATGAGAGTGTATAGGTGTAACACTATATCTATCTCCATCTTTCCCCTTTCTCTAAACCTAGCCGTCAGTAAACATAAGCCAATATTCCTCTACTCTCCTCTCTCTCATGGCTTCCTTCTGGCACCATCTTCTTGTTCCATTTCTTCCTCCGTGAGGTCCCGTGTCGTCTTCGACGATCACCACCGTCGCTTTCCGTGAGCCACCCCACCTCTCGAGTCACCACCAGCCACCGAAATGCAGTCGTGAATCACCGGAGATGAATTCCCCGTCGATAGAAGCCGAGATCCTCCCTCGCGGGATCAAACCGAGAAGCTAAGTGTAACTTTCCTATGGTCCTTGTGCATTAAGTTTTCTTAAACCCTAGATCTATCATCTCATCATCTCCATCATTGTCGTCTGATGTTCAGCATAGCCACATCCACCGGAGAGCTTCCTCGTCATGATCCATCGGTGCCGTCGTAGACGTCGCACCACCGCCGCTCGCCAGACTGTGCCGTCGTTCATTCCTTGTCTCGCCTCCCATGTTTGTGATTGTACATAACCGTTTATCGATCACATTCAAATCAGTGTGCTTATTTTCTTCGAGGCTTGGTTATTTCTAAATCAAGTCAAAACAAGGTGAGGTCGTTCATTATTTCAGCCAGAATATATAGTTACGTTTAATGAAAATTGTTCGCTAAGTATATTATTAAACATGTGTCGTATAAATGGTAACATATAATGTACGATGGATGTTTATAATATATTATATATATACAAAGTGGACAATTTAATTATTGTATTTTATATTAGGTTCGGCTCAAAGCATTGATCGGATCCGAGAGGATTAGGTCGAACTCTAAACTTTCAGTTCACTGCAATTTAATGTGTTCGTCCTTCGATCGTGACCACAGCTCGTGCACGTTCATCATCCATTCATTTCAGCTGACCTAGGCTAAGGTGGAGGCTATTTCGTAACTCTTCGTTTTCCGTTTTAAGCCTCCAGATATATAGTTTAGTATCTAAATGTGGTCTGTTTGTTTGCTAAGTCTCTAGGTTGTTTGTTAAACTGGAGATAGGATTATAGAGGATTCAACGCATTGTTTTCATTGTCGTTAAACTGTTATTGCTTGTTATACATATATAAATATATATATATATATATATATATAGATAGATAGATAGACGCGTTGTGATGCGAGTAGGTGAGATTACGGGGGTACAGAGACGGACTTTTGTACTTGGGCCGTATTGTGTGCGGGCACACGGCAGCCTAAGTTGATCTGTTGCCGGGGTCCTAAGATCGATAAAGTGTCCTCTAGGCGGTGCGATGGACACGACGTCCATCACGGAGACTCAGTGGAGTGGTGTGGGCGATCACTTGATTCGCTAGGACCTTGTTTGCTTCTTGGGCACATTAGGTGCCGTGATTGTGCGTGTTTAGGCTAGACTACTATATATGGAGTGCTTGGACCGAGTCCGTGGACTTGCGTTTAGCATCCCATACCTCACGGAGTTACTCCCAGGTTGCTCACCCTCATTCTTTCCCTCCTTCCAGGTGAGCATGACGAGTAGATGGATGATTAGCTGGATCGGTGCTTTTGGGGTTTTATCGCATTTTCCGTATTTTCATTATTAGATGTTGCATTACTTTTAGTTACGGTTATGAGACATTTTGTATTAGTCGTTTATGTTGGTAATTGGAGAGACTTGAGTCGTACGTTAAGGTTCGTGACACGCTGTCTCAAGAGTGTAGGAGACGGATGTTACACAATTACCCAGTGAGAGCGGATATAAGTAATCTGCGATCCCGGCTTCCGCCAAACAATCACGACTCACAAGTCCTAAGCTAATATCACTTTGCAACCAGGCACGAAGGCTTCACCACGCAATACTAACGTCCACTCGTGCTTTCACACTCATGAACACCTCCCAGCCCGAAGGCCCACACAACCGGCACACCCGGTATAACTCTTCGACCCACACGGCCATTATTCTGGGGGGGGGGGGGAGGGGGCTCGCCAAAACCCCCTTCCAACGATTTAACGCGACCCTTTTGTGGGACCTACCACAGCTCTAGTCAATTATATCCATCACGCACAAGCAACGTTTTTGGATTAAGCGATAACCTAGCAGTTCGATATTCCACAATCAAACACATCAGACGTCTTACTACTCTAAACTACCTAGGAAAGACTGTGGGAGTCGAAACTTGCACGGTCAAAACTTGTAGAGCAAAACTTTTAGGGAACAGAAACTTTCAAGAATAACCACTAAACTTTCTGGTTTTCTCGTGTGGCTTCTCCCTCCTTTTATAACTATGGTTCGTCGGTTTCTGAGAATATTTCCGCAAGATTTGCAGAAATCTTCCTCTTGTTATCTCTTTCCTTTTTCCGTTAAAATGTACATTTCTATCTCGGATTTTCCCTTTCCGCTCGTTCCAATCTCTTCTTTTAATTCTTCGTCTTTATCTTTTCTTGTCTTTCCACGGCTCGATCCATTTGTCGGATGGGCCGAGACTTGGACGTTTCGAGTCCGTTAACGTATTAATTTACTTATTTGGTTAGAGTTTGTCGTATGCTTGGGCCTAAGCTCCCATTTCTCTCGATCTCGATCCATCAGCCCAAGTCATCGTTCCGAGAAAGTATGGGCTGACATTTCCGAAGGTGGGTTGCGATAAGTTATGCGTATTGGCAAATGTTTGGTTATCCGTTCGGAAAGTTCAGCTCGGAAAACCAGAAACGGTTTAGCTCGGAAATCCGAGATGGTTTAGCTCAAAGGTTCACTCAACTTGGGATTTCCGGAAAGGCAACTCATGATCAAGATCGAGACGGGAAGGGTTAAGACCCGAGCTGGTTCAGCTCGCAAAACCCGAGCTGGTTTAGCTCGGGTTTTCCGAGCTAGTTCAGCTCGGATTTTTGAGCTGAATTCCAAGCTGGTTCAGCTCGGTTTTCCGAGCTGGTTCAGCTCGTTCTTTACGTTGTTTGGATGTTCCTTCGATCCGTAGTTCCTGTCGGAAGATATGTTTGTCTGATTACGATGTCGTCTGTTTCGTATGAAATGTATTTTCGAAACAACTTTTCCGACAAATTGTTTAGGTGAAATTGTCGGTACTTCGTATAACTTGGTTATTCATACGAGACTTCGAACGTCCGATGCGGACATTCGTTTGTCCGTTGATTCTTTTCGTATAAAGCTACCCGTATGAAGTTATCGACACTTCGTATAACTTGTCACTCATACGAAACTCTGTTTATCCAAAACGGATAGTTGTCTGTGTCCGATTGTCCGATCTTGTTTTCGGCTATTGTTTTCGTCGAGGGGTTTTTGACCCCAACAGTTAGCCCCTCAGCTCGTCGGACTCGAGTGCGATGATGGCGAGGTTATTTTGTATTCGAGGCGAAAGCAATTTTCCGAAAGACTTGGTTCGGTCCTTTCTGTTTTGTTGCTCTTCCGTTTGCGACGAAGGATTGTCTGAATCGTTCGTCGCATTTGGGCCTTCGTCTTGTACATCAAGTTAGACGAATTTTTTGAAATGGTATTTTCGAGTTGGATTTGTTCCGGCCCTTCGAGTAAGTCGATTCACATACATTGGCGTGTATATAGTGACCCTTTTAGATATTTAATTCGTAGTTAATTTTTTGTGCATAGTCTTCCGAGCAATTCCGTATGTTACTGAAATTTTCTTCGAAACCATTGGTCGTTCCTGGTGTATGACCTTGATGCTTCTTTACTTCAAGCGGAGAATTTTTGTTTACAGCTGAACCTTATGAAAGACTGCCTATGTACCCTTAAGAAAGGGATCAAGCCATCATGAGATGATTGAGACCAGTGTGCTCGGAAGCATCTTACTGGGTTTCGAAATCGATTCTGGAGAGTAGCAAGACGTACTCTTCTTGCTGACTTGTAATATTTAGACCAGTGTGATCGGAAGCGTCTTACTGGGTTTTGGCATCGAGTCCGAGAAATAACAAAACGTTTTTCTCTTGTGGACTTATAATGATCAGACCAGTGTGCTCGGAAGTGTTTACTGGGTTTCGAGTCCGAGAAATAACAAATCGTTTTTCTCTTATGGACTTATAATGATTAAACCAGCGTGCTCGGAAGCGTCTTGCTGGGTTTCAAGGAGTTTTACGGTTGACTTTAGTACTAGTGCGGGGGTCTGCCGTCTTACATTCCCAAGTCGGTCGTGTACTCAATAATGACGTTGTCGAGACCAGTGTGTTGCATTTTACTGGGTTTAGATTTCCGATCCCGGTTTTACGCGAAACTCTCGCCTCGCGTCTTCCGTTCACTTTAAACAAGCCGGTATCCGCAAGACTACCAGATATCTTCATGAGAATGGTTGGGGAGCTAAACTTTTGCGGACGCGCCGTGCTCCCAGCTAAGATCCGTTGTCCAGAGTTGTTTGAGTAAACTGGTCGTATGAGATAAATATTTTGCTCAGAATCTTCGAGGAGAGTGGCCAGCTTGAAATTTCCGTGGAGAATGGTCGGTTCGGAATTTTCGCTGAGAGTGGCAAGCTCGGATTTTCCGCAGAGAATGGTCAGCTTGGAATTTCCGCGGAGAATGGTCCTCGGAATTTCCGTGGAGAGCAGTCAGCTTAGAATTTCCGTGGGAAGCGATCAGCTTGGAATTTCTGCGGAGAATGGTTAACTCGGAATTTCCATGGAGAGCAGTTAGCTTAGAATTTCGGTGGGAAGCGATCAGCTTGGAATTTCCGCGGGGAATGGTCAACTCGGAATTTCTATTGAGAGTGTTTAGTTCGGATTTGCCGAGCTGATTTGCTTGATCATCTCGGATTCTCCTAGCTGATTTGCTGGAAAGTTCTGCGGAATTTTCGCGGGGGTGGTCGGCTTGGAGTTTCTGCCGAAAGTAGTCAGCTCGCGATTTACTTAGACAATGATTCAGCTCGGGATCTCTGAACTGGTTTAGCTTGGATTTTCCGAGATGGTTTAGCTTGGGATTTCCGAGCTGGTTCGACTTGACTAGCTCGGACTCTCCTAGATGATCGGCTGGAAAGTTCCTCGCTGATTCGCTCGGACTTTTCCTAGCCGATTTGTTTGGAATTTTCGAGATCGTTCTTTTGAGGTTTCCAAGTATTTCTGTCGGACAAGTTTTGTCTTTGGTTGAGAGGAGCGTCTTGCACGGAATTTCCAAGAAGAGCGGTCAGCTCAGAATTTCCTAGCTGGAAAAGAGTGGTCAGCTCGGAATTTCCGAGAAGAAAGGTCAGCTCGGGATTTCCTAGATGCTTAGTTCGGAATTTCCTAGCTGGTTATTTTGGATGCGGAAAAGTGCATGATCGCGTCGTTCGTATCATTAGTTTGATCACCGCACGCGGAGAAAATGTTCTGAGAAGATTACTTTGTCGCATGATCAATCCTCCCAGCAAAATATCTTATGTGTGTCAATTTCAATAATGTGATCGTCGCAAACTGTGGTAATCGCGTACTGACCATGGGGATGATGCATACGAGCAGGTTCTGTGCGAGTGGTGAGACGGTCACGGAAAGTAACTTTGTCGAGCTAGGAATGATCGTCGAGATGATGGCCGGAAGACTTGTTCCCGAGTATATGGGAAGTTCGGATGTGTTTTCTCCTTTGCTCTCTTTTTTTTATATCTATATATACATATATATACATGCATATATACACATATGTATATATATAAATATATACCTATGTGAGATCACGTTTAGCTTGGAATCCGAGCTGCTATTCTCGCTTCCTCCTTTTTTATTTTTTAGCTCGGAACTCCTGAGCTGGTTCAGCTCGGATTTAAGCTGGTTCAACTTAGATTTCAGTAAATTATGCGAGTTGCTGAGCATGCTGCATGATTTGTCGAGCAAGCTGCGCGAGCTGCCGACCAAGCTGCGTGCATTGTCGAGCGTGCTTTGCGAGTTGCCGAGCATGCTTTGCGAGTTGTCAAGAACGCTTGCGAGTTGCCGAGCGCTTGCGAGCTGCCGAGCATGCTTGCGAGTTGTCGAGCGCTTGCGAGCTGCCGAGCATGCTTTGCGAGTTGCCGAGCATGCTTGCGAGTTGCCGAGCTTGTTTTGCGAGTTGCCGAGCTTGGTTTGCGAGTTGTCGAGAACGCTTGCGAGTTTCCGAGCATGCTTGCAAGTTGCCGAGCGAGCTTGCGAGCTGCCGAGCATGCTTGCGAGTTGCCGAGAACGCTTGCGAGCTGCCGAGCATGCTTTGCGAGTTGCCGAACATGCTTTGCGAGTTGCCGAGCATGCTTTGCGAGTTATCGAGCACGCTTTGCGAGTTGCTGAGCATGCTTGCGAGTGTTTGCGTGCTCTGGTTTGCTCGGAATTTCTGAGCTGGTTTTGCTCGGAACTTTCGAGTTGGTTCAGCTTGGATTTCTGAGCTGGTTTAACTCGTTCCGAGATGGTTCAGCTCGGATTTTCGAGCTAGTTTGGTCGGAATTTTTGAGCAGTCTTATGTGCTCGGATGTATACGGTCAAGGAGAAAGATGGCTTGGAACTCCTGCTGGTGTGACGGCAGGGCATTGATGACGATTGGTTAGAGATAGTTCGACTCGGATGTGGTGCAAAGATGCAGCAACATATTAAAACAGATTTTTCAAGCCGTTCGATTCTGGTACGATAGTCGGTTGTTTGGCTTCTTGCATCGTGGATAAATCTGCAAACGAAGCAAAGTCGGAGGCTCGCTCGATGATAAAAATTGGTTAGGTTCTGATCATGACACATAACCGCAAAGTCTGAAACAAAGGTGCTCATTATGTAAAACGAAATCCAAGAGCATTAGATTGTACGTTGAACACACAGAAAGATTTGACAAGATATTTACAATTTAGATCAAGAGTTTATCGTATTAATTTCTACGCAAGTTAGAGACATTTTTAATTCCAACAATCGTAAAGCATTGGAAACGGAAAACTTGTAACAAGACTAAAATCGATAAGTCACAAAGAAGTTGAACAGATCAGCATAATTTGTAAAGCGATTGATGACGAGAAGACAAATTAGATTTTAGGTACTTATCTTTGTATTCGGAGAGGTCGTAAAGTTGGTTACGACAAAGAGGATCCTTGAACATTACAAAGTGTTCTCTTCGGCTTTGGAGAATTCCGATCCGATATTGTCGCGATTCTTCATTGTTTGAGGTTGCGTTCATGCATTCTTCTCCATCGACGTCGATAGTCGTCGCGATCCTTCTTGGTCAGATTAATGGTGGTAGATCTGTCGTGTTAGACATGTCCACAGGAGGGGTTTGCTTGTTTGTAAATTGCGGCCGACGTATCATATGGTTTCTTGCAAGGTATTGAGAGGTTGAGTCGCCTACGGTTATTTGGTCCGAACTTCATTGGCCGAGTTCTCCATGGTTTTTGTTCCGAGCCTCTCCACTTGCTCGGTGAGCGTGGTATTTGCCTTCTCCTAACACTGAGTTTTTGTATCAGTACGGTTGTCGTCTCCTTTAAATCGGGTAGCGCTACATCGGTTGTCGTTGCATCAGTTGATGTTGCGTCTGTCGCAGCGTTATCCTTTATGGTGTCATGTGATGCGGCTGCGTCTTCTGCAGCGTTGATCGCTACTGGATGATTTGTTCTATCTCCGTTGGAGGTCATATCTTCGGATCTGCTAACCGGTGGTCTTTAAGTGTCGAAAGTTTCTATGTCCCCACAGACGGCGCCAAACTGTGGGAGTCGAAACTCGCACGGTCAAAACTTGTAGAGCAAAACTTTTAGGGACAGAAACTTTCAGGAGTAACCACTAAACTAGCAAACCCGGAGGAAGTTTTATTGATAAAAAGTCGAAGAGATTACAAAGATCGGAAAAGAGAATAAACGAATCGGAAAGAAAGTACAAAAGAACTCGAAAACGGCTAAGAGAAACTGCTAAGTTCTTAAGTCTAGGTCTAGGGTTTTTTCGCTCTGGTTTTCTCGTGTGGCTTCTCCCTCCTTTTATAACTTTGGTTCGTCGGTTTTTGAGAATATTTCTGCAAGATTTGCGGAAATCTTCCTCTTGTTATCTCTTTCCTTTTTCCGTTAAAATGTACATTTCTATCTCGGATTTTCCCTTTCCGCTCGTTCCAATCTCTTCTTTTACTTCTTCGTCTTTATCTTCTCTCGTCTTAACGGGGCTCGATCCATTTGTTGGATGGGCCGAGACTTGGACGTTTCGGGTCTGTTAACGTATTAATTTACTTATTTGGTTAGAGTTTGTCGTATGCTTGGGCCTAAGCTCCCATTTCTCTCGATCTCGATCCAACAGCCCAAGTCATCGTTCCGAGAAAGTATGGGCTGACATTTCGGAAGGTGGATTGCGAGAAGTTATGCATATCGGCATGTTTGGTTATCCGTTCGGAAAGTTCAGCTCGGAAAACCAGAAACGGTTTAGCTCAGAAATCTGAGATGGTTTTGAAGGATTGTTTAGTTGATCCTGATTCAATTCATAGATTCATATCAACCTAAACATGCGATCTAGGTTCTTCTCAGAATAGAAACAATGATTTGATCTCACCTTATACCTGTTAATTGCAGCGGAAAGGGATGGTATGTCAGAGATCAGAGATGCACCGAGGGATGAATCCTCCAAAGGTTCACACACGCGATCACAGGAAACAGCTGCTAGACCACTAGGAGCTCGGCGCAGAGAGAGAGAGAGAGTTGACGGCTCAGATTAGGGTTCTTTTGGTTCTGAACTCGAGTTTTATTTATAAAACTTGTTCGGTTCCGTTTGGGCCATTTGGCCCAATTAACTCGAAAGCGTTTTCGCACTGCATCGATCGTTGCACCTTGTGCATCGATCGATGCACAGTGGCTAAACCTTTTATTCTCTCTAAGTACAGTAAATGCCTAGCACTTTTACCGTACTCCTGCTAAACCGTTCCTATACGTTTTCCTGTTAGCTTAGGCGTGTGACCCATATGGGATCATATAATAAAGGCAATAAGTCCAAGACTTATAGATCATGAGCGGACTCTAGCAAGCCATCATGACCCCCAGTATTATATGACTTATGTCTGATCTTTGACATACTCTTACTTTCTAGAGACAGTACCGAGATTACTGGACACAATTCCAACAATCTCCCACTTGTACTGGAATCTCTGTATTCATAATCCTTTCGTCACAATATCTCGATTAGTCATAAGGCAAGATTGGTGTCATCCTTATAAAGCCTAATCTTGTTCATCGGACTCTGATTTGATACTGACAATCCAAACGACTCGGGAAAGTCCGTTTGAGCATGGCCATGCATTTTCCAGTATTCAAATCTCCGATTGGCCTAGAGATATTCACTCCATTTATATTGGAGGGACAAATTCCGTCTTGTTCCATCACTGTAAACTATTCATTTCATAATGTACCCAAACAAGGTCCTTATAACTATCGCAGAACGATAGCGTTAGACAATGATCAAAGTGCATCAGTCCATGTGCAGTCACATGCATGCGAACTCAGGTCTAAGGACTATACTCTATAGTCGTAGTAAGAATCTCTTATGACACAGATATAAATATCCTGAAGAGTTCTTATAAGCGGGTCTTGTCCGGTCGTATGTTCCCAAACATACACCTATGTACTGACTTTGATGCCGCGCATCTATGACATACTGAGACTTTGTCATAAGTCACGTACCAATCCAGTCTCACACGGTTGTTGGTGTTCCAATTTCAACAACCTTCGACTAGGGACGGGATGATATAAAACATCTATCAAATATAGGGTCTCATTATCAAGCTAAATGACTTCGATGACTCAAGATCAAGTCATTTACTTCGATGACCTATAAAATGGTTCATATCACTTTGGAACGATTATTTCATCACAGTTAAAATAATCTTGAAATAATAATTTCATTAAACATAAGAATGTTTTACAAGAACATATCAAATAACTAAATAAAAGCCCTCAAACTCCCACTCAAATTTAGATTACATTTCAATGTCTCTAATGCCTACAGCTTCAGTCAGGAACTCGAGCTTAGGCCTTGGGAGTGGCTTTGTCAACGGATCAGCGACATTATCATCTGTCGGAACTCGGCTGATCTTGACTTCCTTTCTATTAACGATGTCACGTATCAAGTGAAATCTTCTTTGAACATGCTTGGATTTCTGGTGTGATCTTGGTTCCTTTGCCTGAGCTATAGCACCATTGTTGTCACAAAATAGTGTCAGAGGCTCAGCCGCATCTGGTATCACACCTAGTTCCATAATGAACTTTCGTATCCAAACAGCTTCCTTCGCTGCTTCTGAGGCGGCGATATATTCAGCTTCCGTAGTGGAATCAGCAACGGTGTCCTGCTTGGAGCTTCTCCAACTTACTGCACCGCCATTCAGACAAAAGATATAACCGGACTGTGACCGGAAATCATCTGTGTCTGTCTGGAAACTTGCGTCCGTGAATCCACTGACTTTAAGCACATCACTTCCACCGTACACCAAGAACTTATCCTTAGTATGTCTTAGATACTTCAAGATATTCTTTACGGCAATCCAATGGTTTTCACCAGGATTTGACTGGTATCTACTCGTCATGCTCAATGCATAAGCAACATCAGGACGAGTACAGATCATGGCATACATAACAGATCCTATTGCAGATGCATAGGGAATGTTCTTCATACGCTCGAGCTCAGCAGCCGTCGTAGGGCTCTGCTTCTTGCTTAGCGTTGTGCCATGTACCATTGGCGTGAAGCCCTTCTTGGAATCTTTCATGCTGAATCTTTGTAGGACTTTGTCAATGTATGAATCTTGACACAAGCCTATCAGCCTCTTAGGTCTATCCCGATAGATCCTAATTCCAAGAACGTATGCGGCTTCACCCATGTCTTTCATGGAAAAACAACTTCCAAGCCAGTCCTTCACCGACTTTAGCATTGGAACGTCGTTTCCGAGAAGCAGTATGTCATCGACATACAGAATAAGAAATACAATCTTGCTCCCACTAGTTTTCTTATACACGCATTGTTCTTCTTCGTTTCTGATGAAGTCAAATTGTTTGATTGCTTCATCAAAACGAAGATTCCAGCTCCTCGATGCTTGCTTCAATCCATAAATGGATTTATGAAGCTTGCATACTTTCCCAGCATTCTTTGGATCTATGTAACCGTCAGGTTGTGTCATATACACATCCTCTTCCAGAATTCCATTCAGGAAGGCGGTTTTCACGTCCATCTGCCAAATTTCATAATCATGAAAAGCTGCAGTTGCTAGTAGAATCCGAATAGATTTCATCATAGCCACTGGTGAATAGGTTTCATCGTAATCCACACCGTGAACTTGTCTGAAACCTTTTGCCACCAACCTGGCTTTATAAATCTGGACATTTCCATCCACGTCAATCTTCTTCTTGAAGATCCATTTGCACTCGATGGCTTTTACACCAGCAGGCAAATCAACCAACGAAAAGACTTGATTGACCGACATGGAGTCCATTTCGGAATCAGTGGCCTTGCGCCACTTTGAGGAATCTGGGCCCATCATGGCTTGATTGAAGTTCGATGGTTCATCACCATCAATGATCAGAAGATCATGACAGTCAGTCACGAGGAATCCTTGATATCTCTCGGGTTCGTGACGGATCCTCCCGGATCTTCGAACTTCAGGTACTACAGGTTCAGGCTCTACAATTTCTTGTAGGTCCTCCTGCTGCTCTTCCTCATTAGGTTGAGCAGTATCCTGTTCATCTTGAATTTCTTCAAGCAGTACCTTACTCCCATTGTCTTTCTTAGAGAGAAACTCTCTCTCAAGAAAGTTACAATCCCGGGCAACAAAGATCTTGTTCTCGGAACGTAGATAGAAGTAATAAGCCTTGGTTTCCTTCGGATAACCAATGAAGTAGCATTTATCAGACTTTGGTGTAAGCTTGTCTGAGATCAATCTCTTGACATAGGCTTCACAACCCCAAATTCTGAGATAAGACAGCACTGGAGCCACTCCAGTCCATAATTCATATGGTGTCTTTGCTACTGCTTTTGATGGCGCTCTATTTAGAGTGAACACTGCTGTTAGCAGAGCATATCCCCAAAGGGATATTGGAAGGTCTGTGTGACTCATCATAGATCGAACCATATCCAATAAGGTCCGATTTCTCCTCTCAGACACACCATTCCATTGAGGTGTTCCAGGAGGAGTGAGTTGGGATACGATCCCACACTCTCTCAGATGATCACAGAATTCTTGGCTTAAGTATTCTCCTCCTCGGTCGGACCGAAGAGCCTTAATGCTTTTGCCAAGTTGGTTCTGTACTTCATTTTGGAATTCTCTGAACTTCTCAAAAGATTCAGACTTATGTTTCATTAAATAAACATATCCATACCTACTGAAATCATCAGTGAAGGTAATGAAGTACTGATAGTTTCCTCTTGCATTTGTGGACATTGGGCCACACACGTCAGTGTGTATCAGGCCCAATAAGTCACCGGCCCTCTCGTTAGGTTTATTAAAGGGGGCCCGTGTCATTTTGCCCATCATGCAGGATTCGCATTTCTCACATGACTCAAAGTCAAATGAGCCAAGAAGTCCATTCGAATGGAGCCTCTTGATGCGTTTCTCGCTGATGTGCCCTAAACGACAATGCCATAGAAACGTTTGGTTCTCCTCATTAGGTTTGAACCGTTTGGTATTAATGTTATAAATTGGCGCGGATTGATCGAGTATGTAAAGCCCATTCGAAAGAGGGGCAGAACCATAGAACAAATTGTTGCGATTGAAGGAACATAATTTATTCTTAACTGAAAAATCATAACCTTCCAAATCCAACAAAGAAATTGAAATAATATTTCTGCTTATAGCAGGTACAAAATAACAATTATTGAGTTCTAAAATCAATCCCGAAGGTAAAGACAACAAGTATGTTCCTACAGCTAGTGCTGGAACTTTCGCTCCATTCCCAACTCGTAGCTCTACTTGTCCTTGCTTCAGTCTTCTACTGTTGCTGAGTGCCTGCATATTAGTACAAATATGAGCCCCACAACCAGTATCCATAACCCATGAGGTATTATCAGAAGTAGTTGTATTAACTTCTATAACAAAAATACCTGTCGAAGAAGTCTCGAGAGTCTTCTTCTTCAATTCCTTTAGACCTTCTTGGAATTTCTTACATTCTCTTCTCCAATGCCCTGGTTCTTTACAGAACCTGCATATGTCAGTTGGCCCAGCTTTGGACTTGGGCTTGGGCTTTGGCGTGTCCTTGTCCTCGACTTGGACAGCCTTGGCCTTTCCCTTATCCTTAGCAGAGGATTTCTTAAAGCCCTTGCCCTTTTGCACCATAAGCACACTGGGGTCCTTGGCAGTTTTCCTCAAATTGGGCTCTGCAGTCTTGAGCATTCCGTGAAGCTCAGGTAATGTCTTACTCAAGCCATGCATGTTAAAGTTCAGAATGAACTGATCATAGCTTGCAGGTAAAGACTGCAGAATGATGTCGCAGGCAAGTTCCTGGCTGATTGGGCAGTCGAGTTTCTGAAGATGATCGAGATAACCCATCATCTTCAAGACATGAGGACTCACTGCCGCATTCGCAGCCAACTTGCAGTCCAAGAGGCTCTTAACTGTCTGGAACCTCTCAGTCCTAGCCTGCTCCTGAAAAAGCGATTTCAAGCTTGCCATTATCTCGATGGGTGACAATACACTCTCGAACTGCTTCTGCAGCTCAGCAGTCATTGTCACCAACATCAGGCAATAGACATCATTTTCATCTGACGAATGCTTTTCCCAAGCATTATGCACAGTCCTGGCGGCATTGGCAGGAGGCCTCTCGGGGAGAGGATCACGAAGGACATAGTCCTTCTTCTCCTGCTTGAGGACCAGCCTCAAGTTCCTTGACCATGTCAGGAAGTTCGTTCCAGTCAGCTTCTCCTTCTCGAGAACAGACCGGATCGAGAATGTGTTTGGTGTGCTTGTAGTAGTCATATCTGAAATATATAAATAAAAAGGTTATTAGTTAAATGTTCAAAATGATTAATCTCGTATTAAAATATAATATGATTAATCATGCATTATATTCAATAACTTCAGTTACCCTCAATAGAATATAATGATTCCAAGATCCACATATAACTAAGATTAAAGTGGGCCACTGGCCGTCACCCAACCTTAGCTTATATCGGTAAGCCCTATATCGGCTAATTATATCCGTGATATAACTCTTGGTTGTGAATCTGGGCCCGAGGCCCAATTCACTCTGATGTCTCAAGGCCCGGGACTCCCGATGGCCTAGTCAAGAAAACCAGACTATACAGTCATATAATCATTAATGTCTGGGACTCCCAATGACATTTATGAATCACAAACCGTCTTATCCACGCAAAAGCAGACACCCTCACACTGTAAGGCCATGAATACAATTGAATGGGCTTCGACAGCTGACATAGAATGGACAAGACATCCAACGCTTGATATTATTTGAGGTTCGTAGGTTTATTTAAAAATTCATTCCCAAAATAGAAGATTACTATTTCGGGAAACTTTCCATTTTTGGAAACCTACTATTTTTGGAAACTTTCTAAAATTGGAAACTTTCTAACTTTAGAAATTTCTTTAAAATCCAAAACCTGCAAATCCAGAAACTTCTAATTTAAGAAACTTTCTAATTTCAAAATTTCGGAAACTTTAAATTTAAAATCGACTTTATAATTATATAAAATAAATTTTAAATTAATCTGAAGAAAGACTCAAATAATTGGCCCAATTGTTTTAACTTCTTGGCCCGAGGCCCAAGAATTTGTCCATGTCCAAGACATGACCCAATTGTCCAATTAAATGACATAACCGGTCTGGTTCATTAAAATTGGTCTAACCAAATTTTAATTACTACGATGACCACAATTGTCAACTGGTTATTTACTAAACCGGATTTTCTCAATTTATTTGGTCCAACCAAATCAAATTAGAAAATCCTGGTTTAGGCACTAAATCCAATAATTCTTTCGACATTGGATTTCTTATCTTGGTTTAACCAGACTTAATAAAATTATTAAATCTGTTTATTAAACCGAGACGTTTAATTTTAATTAAATTAAACCGAGCCAAAAACCTAACCGCATCGATCGATGCTCTCAGCATCGATCCTGCAACGATCGTTCATCGATCCTGCATCGATCGATGCTCTCACGCGTGCACGAACGGTTATCAGGTTTCGCCGAGTGATTCTCGCGAGATCCATGCGATCGTTTGAACGATCCATGCGATCACGGTCAATTCTCTCGCGACTGCAACGATCGATCCTTGCATTGCATCGATCGATGCAATGCGATCTCTCGTGGTTGCATCGACCGATCATGCGATCGCATCGATCGATGCATCGCGATCACAGCCGATACTTCTTTATGAAAATCGCATTCTTCCAAATCAATATAGCTTGGATTTTTGCGATTTCAAATGTGTTTAGGTTTCAATTCCTTGTTTCTTAAGTGATTTATCTTATCAGTAGTTGATTCAAAACACTTCTAAACAGATTAAACAACCTAAACATTGAATCTAAACAAGAAAAACCAGAACCATTGGCTCTGATACCACTAAAGGATTGTTTAGTTGATCCTGATTCAATTCATAGATTCATATCAACCTAAACATGCGATCTAGGTTCTTCTCAGAATAGAAACAATGATTTGATCTCACCTTATACCTGTTAATTGCAGCGGAAAGGGATGGTATGTCAGAGATCAGAGATGCACCGAGGGATGAATCCTCCAAAGGTTCACACACGCGATCACAGGAAACAGCTGCTAGACCACTAGGAGCTCGGCGCAGAGAGAGAGAGAGTTGACGGCTCAGATTAGGGTTCTTTTGGTTCTGAACTCGAGTTTTATTTATAAAACTTGTTCGGTTCCGTTTGGGCCATTTGGCCCAATTAACTCGAAAGCGTTTTCGCACTGCATCGATCGTTGCACCTTGTGCATCGATCGATGCACAGTGGCTAAACCTTTTATTCTCTCTAAGTACAGTAAATGCCTAGCACTTTTACCGTACTCCTGCTAAACCGTTCCTATACGTTTTCCTGTTAGCTTAGGCGTGTGACCCATATGGGATCATATAATAAAGGCAATAAGTCCAAGACTTATAGATCATGAGCGGACTCTAGCAAGCCATCATGACCCCCAGTATTATATGACTTATGTCTGATCTTTGACATACTCTTACTTTCTAGAGACAGTACCGAGATTACTGGACACAATTCCAACAGGTTTAGCTCAAAGGTTCACTCAACTCGGGATTTCCGGAAGGGCAACTCATGATCAAGATTGAGACGGGATGGGTTTAGACCCGAGCTGGTTTAGCTCAAAACCCCAAGCTGGTTTAGCTCGGATTTCTGAGCTGGTTCAGCTCGGTTTTCGGTGCTGGTTTAGCTCGGTTTTCTGACCTGAGCTGGTCTAGCTCGGAATTCCGAACTGGTTCAGCTCGGTTTTCCGAGCTGGTTCAGCTCATTCTTTGCGTTGTTTGGATGTTCCTTCGATCCGTAGTTCCCGTCGGAAGATATGTTTGTCTGATTACGATGTCGTCTGTTTCGTATGAAATTTATTTGTCAAAACCACTTTTCCTACAAATTGTTTAGGTGAAATTATATGTACTTCGTATAACTTGGTTATTCATACGAGACTTCGAATGTCCGACATTCGTTTGTTCGTTGATTCTTTTCGTATAAAGTACCCGTATGAAGTTATCGACACTTCGTATAACTTGTCACTCATACGGAACTCTGTTTATCCAAAACGGATAGTTGTCTTTGTCCGATTGTCCGATCTTATTTAGGGGTTTTTGACCCCAACAAAGACAATATTGACAAGGGACTATCGTCCGGAATTGAATGAAGCAAGGGAGATCACAACCGGTCCTCACTTTATCCAAAGAAGAGGGCAAAACGGTAATTTAGAGGCTCTATTAGCCCAAACAGACATCAGATCTGGAAAGAGGACAAAAAATCGAGTGAGATAAGCTTTCATTTCGTTCGAATCGGGTTTAGGATGGTCAAGTTATGGTCAATCGAAGTTGGTTTGACTTAAAGTCAATGGTCAGGTCAAAGTCAACCGTTGACCCGGTCAACCCAGACCTAGACCCAAATCTAGACTGAGCCAGGCCCAAATCCATAACCAAATAAAACCGGGGATTGCACTGATTTAAACCAGAGATTGAATTGAACCAGCTAAACCGAAATCAAATCGTTAACCGGGAAATAAAATTGAAATTGGAAATTAAACCGGCCGGTTAACCTAACCAAACCGGTCAGCACTACCTGGTCAACCCAGCCGGTCAACCTGAGTTGACTCGGTCGCTGGCGGGTCAACTTGGCGGCGGTCCGGCGGCGGCGGACGACGGCTTCGGCGACACTCCGGCGGCGGCGAACGACGGCTCCGGCGACTCTCCGGAGGCGGCGGACGGCGGTGCTCCGGCGACAGCGACAACGGCTCCGATGGCGGCGGCGCGTGGCTTCTCCGACAGCGCGTGGCTTCTTCGGCGGCAGCGCGTGGTTCTCTGGCGGCGGCGCGTGGGATTCTGGTGCGTGGCTCCTCCGGAGCGCGTGGATCTTACGCGCGCGATGTTTCTCCGGCGCGTGCGAGGGCGTGCGGCGTCGCTTGGGTCTCGGGTAGGCGGCTTCGGCTTCGTCTCATCAAGGCGGTCACGATGGTGGGTCGGTTTCTCGGGATTCGGGGTATTTTGGAAGTTACGAAAAGATGAAAATGTTTTTTTAGGTTTTGAAAACATAGGTCCGATTTCTGGGAGTTATCTGGTGAAAGTTGAAAGAAGGAGAACGTGGTTAGGGTTTCCTGGTGCTTCGAACGTCTCGAGATCTCGACAGAGCTTCGCCGAAAAAGAGAAAGGTGAGATTCTAAGAAGAAGGATGAGTATTTATAGGAAAAGAGAAAGAGAAGTTCTAAGGTTTTGAAGAAGAGGCTAACGGGCCTGGGCTTTCCTTCTCCTGTCACAAAAATTTTCCGCTAGGGCCATTACAAGAATGGTTGTGTGATTGTTCATAGCAAAAATGATTTCGTTAACATTTCATCTTCGAATGAGGCTAATCTGTGTGCGATGATGTGGGCGATCGGGAGTATGGTAAGTCTAAAGTATGATAGGGTGATGTTTGCATCGCAAGTGAGTGGAATCACTAGGGTGATGTTAAGGTCTCATGTGTGACCATCTTTTCAGTTTGCCTTTTCGGAAATTTCCCGCCTTATGCAAAAAAAAATTTGGTGCTGAAATTTTGTTTTGGAACAGAGTTGGTCTAATAGAGGAACATATTTTATCGCTCAAAGTGTCACGTGGCTTGGATTGGTTCAGTCGTATGTCGCACGGGTCATCCTAGTTAGCTTGCTGATTTGTTTGTTGGTGAAAGTGTTTCTTCCTCTAATTGATTTTAGGGAGGGTTAGTTCCTCTATACTCTTGACGTTTGTTTGATGCGGTTAAAGGGTGATCAATATATATTCCAATTGCAAGAAAAAAGAAAAGAACAGATGGACAAAATTACTAAATTCCTATTCTTTAAGGAAAAAATTATATTTTTTACTTTATTATTCTAACACGTTTTGAAGTTTTTACAGTTTTGTATATTTGCGGACAAAATATATAATACAACGCAACGGTTGTAAGATGGGAATCGTTTCCCTAGGTTGTAGTTTTTACAGTTTTGTATATTTGCGGACAAAATATATAATACAACGCAACGGTTGTAAGATGGGAATTCGATTTGGTAAGTGTTGCAAACTTTTCTCTTGTGCTATTTTTTTCTTTTGTGTCTCTTTCTAAAACTCTTGCGGTGATGAACTTAGATGACACATATGCCTCAACTTTGAGAGGAAAAGCTTGGCAAGATAATCTTGAGACGACTTGCTTTCACTTGTGTTGAGGGTTGGAGAACTATCTTTTCTATTTTGTTTTTTTTATCCCTCTTTCCAATTTGCACTTATAGATGGTTGTTTTGTTTCTTTGGCAGACATTTATAGATAAAATAAAGGTACCCAAGTGAAGTTGGTGACATGTATGTTGATGCTTTCAAATTGGTATTGCTCTGTGTTACTTTCAGGGGAAATCTTAAGCCTCTCTGTTTTCAGTTCAGTCTCCTACTTGCAGCTGCTATAAAAGATCTTAAACAGATCAAAGTTGATGATTTCAAAAACAATGAAGAACAATGTAATTTGTCTCTCTCTTCTGATTCCTTTTCTTCTCTTGAATGCTTCTTATGCAAATTTGAAACTATTTCTTCTTGTTTCAGCTGTTAAGAGAATGAGAATGCTAGAAGAAACCAAACGCGAGTTTGAAGGTACTTCAAGATTTCTATTAACATTATCTGCAGAAGAGCAAAACGGCTTTAGTGGAAGTGATAATAAACAAATGTAAGATAAACTGAAACTCTTTCACTCATTGTCTCAAACAATTTTCTTATATATATTTGTTCACACAGCTGCAAATAAACAGAGTGGCAGCTCGATTACACCAGATGTTCTTGGACTTGGACAATCATGTATCTGTGGCTGTTTTAACCACGACAATGCTGGTTTTACAGAAGACGAAGATGCTTCCATCGTTATATCCACAAATTTTAGCATAGAAATACTCTCCCAAGAAACACATTCTGTGTAGAAACATATAAATTTGATCAATGGAAAGTTTTATGGAATCAGCTTTTTGGTTGAGTCATATTTTTATGGTTTTCATTACATTTAATAAATAATTAATATAAAACTATAATGTTGCATGCTTGTGTCGGTTGTATATTGACTCAAAACATGACTTTTTAAATCGGTTAAAAGTTAAAACCGACGTTAAATTCGAAACACATCGACGTTAAATTTTTGACGCTAAATTTAACGTCACTTGGTTAAGCGACTCAAAAAAAGTTAACGTCGGCCGATATTACGTCACACTAGAAACTGACGCCATTATTTTGGCGTTGATTTAGTACCGACGTCAACTAACAAAATAACTGACTTTAAATGCCTTGATTTTTGTAGTGTGTATTGATGAGGTTTGTTCATCAATTTGGTTATTCGAATGTGGCTGTACCAGGTCTCTTTCTATTATATATAAATCATCACATGACAAAAAAAAAGAAGGTCGTATTTTGATCCGAAGAATAAGTAAAAAAGAAATTCCTATTGGCATGTGATGATTGGTGAGATATCTTATTGGATTAATTTGCTTCTCAAAATTTGTCAGTAGCAAAAGAACAGATGGATAAAATTAATAAATTCATATTCTTTTAGGAAAAAATTATATATATGAAACTTTATTATTCAAACAAGTTTCGAAGTTTTTACAGTTGTATAATTGCGGACAAAATATACAATACAACGCAACGGTTGTTTTACGAAGGAGTATACGTGGCTGATTTCCCACTTTTGTCACAACAGGTAGTATATATTAAAAAGTTTTTACAGTTTTGAATATTTGCGGACAAAATATACAATACAACGCAACGGTTGTTTTACGGAGGAGTATACGTGGTTGATTTTCCACTTTTTTTTTTTCTTTTATTATTATTTTCATTATAACAAGCATGTTTGTCTAATATAGTTAGAAACGAAATTAAGTTTTAGTTTGGTTTAATATTTCATTTGTTCATATTGTTCAAATACGTAGGTTTGTGAATTTTAAATAATAAAAAATAAAAAAAGCTGTTAAATGTTATGGTAACTTATGGAACTAGTATCATCGATGTGACCCGAAAATTTTCAATTAAAGGGGTTGTACAGATACTAATTGCAGGTGATAGATATAGATGGCCATATACTGGATCAAAAACAAGTATTGAGGATAAAATTATTTAATAACACAAACTAACCATGGAAATATGATAAAGCAATATGAGAAAGAGTTCAAATTACAACCCAAATGCATGAAAAAACTACAGTAGCAAAAAAAGCAAAAAACACACTCATAATAGAAAGTTATCAACACTCAATCCGCCAACACCAAACTCTTTTCAAACTTATCAGATATTTGAGCTTCAATACTCGGAGGAAGAGGAACGCTAATGGGTATCTCATCATCATCTTCAATACTGCCTAGCCCATTTACATTAACCTCACATGTCTTGAATAGTATTAGCAAAACACAGATACCGTAGTAAATAACGGATCCCCACTTGGCTAATTTTTTTCCAGCTAGTTCCTCAAATTTTTCTGCCGGAAAGTTAACCCACAATGTGGTCGACACAGCAACCAGACTATCGGCAACGCCAAATAAATCCTCACCCCCGAATAACTTCACTACAGACGCTACTGATAAATAGCAAGAGAGCAGTAATCCTATTAAGTGCAGTGTCTCTAAATGCTTAGTTTCATCTATTTCGTTGGATAAGGACACAAAAGCTTTTAGTACCCACAAAAACCCCATAGATCTCGCTACCAAATATGTAGCTTTCATCTGATTTATTCTTTGGTGGATAAACTTACTGACCCTAACATAATTTTTCCTCAAGAGATTAAAAATACCCACTACGCTCATTGATCCAATACAAACCAACCACCGAATCATATTATCTGACCAGTTTCCTACCTGAAAGGCAAAGAAGATAGCAGATCCGAAACCGCAAAAAGCTTGAAATATCAGAAACGAAGGACGCTGGTAGCACTTGCCAATCCACCGTCCGAGCCATCGGAGTAGTTTCTCCAACCGGGTAAACAAGAATCGGAATGCTGTCACGAGCCCGGTAAAGCAGCGTCGGAATGTTGTCAAAACCAGGTTTAAAACCCACCAGAAAGCTGCGACGAACCACATTTTTGACCTAGTATTAAAATATCTGAGAAGAGAAATGGTACGAGCATAAACGTAGAGAGCCTTCTCGCTCGGTTATATATTGTTGCTAACAATAAAGAGGCGTGAGGAGAGAGAGTGCAATGAGTTGTTTGTTTTTACGGTGTTGTTTGTCGTCACTCGCGTACAGTCATTATAATATCCTATCATTGATTCTTTTTTTTGGGTCAAACTCCTATCATTGATTCATGATAAAAAAAGAATATTTTTATATATAAATAGACGAATATTTATATAATAGTGTAAATCGTGAATGCTTATAATGAAATTCAATTCATGCAAGATAGTGTTTTGTTTTTCGGAAAAAAATGCATGCATGATAGAGTTTTTGTGTTTTGAAAAAAAAATGCATGCATGATAGTGTTGCCCTTTACATATGCTCTCTGTAGTGATACTAGCCTTTACAAAACCATCAAAACCATTAGGGAGTGAGGACAACTAACCATCTAATCTTTACATATATAGGGACTTTTCGTGTGTGTTTTTTTTTTTTTTTTTTGCGATTCGAACTTGTTTAGCTTGATTGAACATTTGAACATGTTTAATATTTTTATCTTCCAGGAAACGATTTTATATTAATTATTAATTATATGCATGCTCACACAACATATCAACTTTAATTTAATAATGTGGGGGCCACAAGATCATCGACAACCGGAAATATAGAAAATGTCTCTGAATTCATTTGTGGATCAAAGACAAATAGTTTCTTGGCATTTTACGTGAACGTATGGTAAGGGTTTTCCTTTTTTGAACAAGTGAGAAATTCGACAACCAATTGTATTACATACTGATTTTGAAGTTGACTAACCTAGACTCTAGATTCATTTTGACAATTATATATATATAGGGAAGAATATAAATGACCTCAACGGATATTCCAAATCCTCTTACTACCATACTTCCGTTGCCTTATGTTAAATGACCTCTAATGACATTTGCTCCAAACAAAAGCCTCTACTGACCTCTTATGGTATCGGAACCATGTTGATACATGTAATTAGTAGGGAGGTCACTTATATTCAAATGATTAAATAGGTTTTGTTATTCAACATATTATATGTGTATGTTTTTTTCTTCTGAAAAAGTGAAACATATTAGTAGGGAGGTCATGATGAAGGTGAAGACTCATGTAAACCAAACCGGAGGACATCGAATCGAAGACCAATTCCAAACCGTAAATACTTGCGGTGATCGTTTCTGGTTCTCTACTCTTTTATTTGTTTATGTTTTAATTTAAGTTAACAATAACAAGAAGAATTGGTCTTCCTAATGTCTAGGACCAACTCTTCTACTCTTTCACGTTCTCTTGCTCGTAGGAATTAAGGCTCTGTTTGTTTCCTATCTTGTATGAGTTAAGCTCCGTCTTTTCTTCTAATTGTCTATTTAAATCAATCGGAAAGCAAAAAATAGGCAATTCAAAATTGCGAAACGAAATCACTTGTCTTATTGCTTTCGTATACTCTTTTTATTTCAAGCTTAGACCAAACATCAAATTTATCAATTGGTATCAGAGCACTTGTGCTCGGTCTAGTTGGGTTTTAATTTTTTCACCATTCAATCATTCCACCCAAAAGAAAAAACGTAAAAATCTATTACAACACCATCAATTTCAATGCCGCCGAAATCAGATGGACTCAGCGACCTCGAGAAGGGATTGAGGCTAATTAGGTTTTTGAGAGTTTATTCTCTTATCTTTGTTCTTTCTTTTAGCTTTTGGTGACTTGGAGAGATATAGCTATTGGGGTTGATATGCTATTTTGTAATCCTTGAGAGAAAGATTTCAAACCCCTGTTCTATTCAGTCTTTGGTTTTTTATTCAACATGTGTAGTTTGATTGATATCATGTCTAAGTTGTAAACTTCGTTAGATTTAGGGATCTTTAGGGTTTTTATGCTTTGTTAGATACCTGAATAATTAGGATTCTAAATCAATTTGTTCATCACCTAAGTTTGACTTAAAGATGATCACCTACAGCTTAGATCATAGGTTTATAATTTGGCACGAGAGTGTGCATTATAATCTAAAAGAACATAGTGTGAGCAATTTGACTAGATGCAAAGGGATTTGGTTTAGGAGAATTGTGAACTAAAGAACTTGTTATTAATAAATGTCTAGAACTCTAAGATTGTAAAGAGATTTGAATCATTAGGTTGCAGACAGAGAAAACAATTGCATCGAGTGTTGAATTGTTTGACATATGTGATTCTAGTTCTTGAACATGTGCTTAATCTGAATCATGATTAGTTAAATGTCTATTTCCTGAAAACTCTCCAAGTCTAGCTCTCTTCTCCCATCAAAAATACTCTTTTAAATATTTGCTTTTACTGCTTTCAAACTATTCGCACCTGCTTAGTTATAAAGAAAGAATGAATTTCATATTAATATTCTGAGAATCATTGTTCGATACCTTATATACTATAACATCGACACTGTATACTTGCATTTACAACTAGGGATAAATATTGACCTATTATGTTTTTGGCGCAATTGCTCTGGTCCTCTATTTTAACTCTGTAGTCACTTAGGATAGAGGTTCTTTGGATAATAACCATGCAATAGTGTTTGCCGAATAGTAAAGAATCCTAGAAACTAAATTCGCTATTATCGGTTGCTATCAATTCTGCAATAGTGTTTACCGAACAGTAAAGAACCTTAGAAACAAAATTCGCTATTAACGGTTCCTACCAATTCATATTTCCCAAATATATGTTCCAATTGCAGAAAAAGAACAGATTGGATAAAATTAATAAATTCATATTCTTTAAGGAAAACATATATATATATATATATATATATATATATTAAAAAGTTTTTACAGTTTTGAATATTTGCGGACAAAATATACAATACAACGCAACGGTTGTTTTACGAAGGAGTATACGTGGCTGATTTTCCACTTTTTTTTTTTTGAACATTTGATTTTCCACTTTTGCGTACTCTTTTTTTTTTCTTTTATTATTATTTTCATTATAACAAGCATGTTTGTCTAATATAGTTAGAAACGAAATTAAGTTTTAGTTTGATTTAATATTTCATTTGTTCATATTGTTCAAAATATGTAGGTTTGTGAATTTTAGATAATAAAAAAGCTGTTAAATGTTATGGTAACTTATGGAACTAGTATCATCGATGTGACCCGAAAATTTTATAAACGTAGAGAAATCGTACGAGCATAAATGTAGAGATCCTTCTCGCTCGGTTATATATTGTTGCTAACAATAAAGAGGCGTGAGGAGAGAGAGTGCAATGAGTTGTTTGTTTTTACGGTGTTGTTTGTCGTCACTCGCGTACAGTCATTATAATATCCTATCATTGATTCTTTTTTTTTTTGGTCAAACTCCTATCATTGATTCATGATAAAAAAAAGAATATTTTTATATATAAATAGACGAATATTTATATAATAGTGTAAATCGTGCATGCTTATAATGAAATTCAATTCATGCAACATAGTGTTTTGTTTTTCGGAAAAAAATGCATGCATGATAGAGTTTTTGTGTTTTGTGAAAAAAATGCATGCATGATAGTGTTGCCCTTTACATATGCTCTCTGTAGTGATACTAGCCTTTACAAAACCATCAAAACCATTAGGGAGTGAGGACAACTAACCATCTAATCTTTACATATATAGGGACTTTTCGTGTTTTTTTTTTTTTTTTTGCTATTCGAACCTGTTTAGCTTGATTGAACATTTGAACATGTTTAATATTTTTATCTTCCAGGAAACGATTTTATATTAATTATTAATTATATGATTGCTCACACAACATATCAACTTTAATTTAATAATGTGGGGGCCACAAGATCATCGACAACCGGAAATATAGAAAATGTCTCTGAATTCATTTGTGGATCAAAGACAAATAGTTTCTTTGCATTTTACGTGAACGTATGGTAAGGGTTTTCCTTTTTTGAACAAGTGAGAAATTCGACAACCAATTGTATTACATACTGATTTTGAAGTTGACTAACGTAGACTCTAGATTCATTTTGACAATTATATATATAGGGAAGAATATAAATGACCTCAACGGATATTCCAAATCCTCTTACTACCATACTTCCGTTGCCTTATGTTTTTTTTTTTTTTTTTTTTTTTTTTTTTTTTTTTTTTTTTTTTTATTATATTATATTTAATAATCCGCGACCCAAACCGGGCGGAACCGGGTACAATCAATTAGAACCAGAAGCAAAAAATCGACACTAAACCGGAAAGGATCTCCATTCAAGGAAGACATCGGAGATGATATCGCCGACTTGTTTAGGGGCACTCCGGACGACTCCGCCTCCGATACACGGTGGTTGCGAGTACGGAGTCGCCGGCCACGGACCGAACCGGCAACACCCGCCGTAACGAGCATCCTTCGTCGACCTCTCTTCCGCCTTCCCCGATTGTAGATCTATCTCTCACAATCAGTCGTGAATCTTACCTTGCCGGACGAGAAGAACACAATCCGTCGCCGCCGACGCGCAATAGGGCTAGCACCAGTCGCCGTCGATCAAGCTCCAGACGAGCTTTGGTCTAGGACCACCGCTAACCTCCTCTTCGCTCCGCCCCTACCCACCTTTTCTCGCGACGACTTCCGCGCAGGAAAACTTTAGATCTGCTTCTCCTCACCGTCTTTCTGCTCGCGATCTGCTCCGCCACCGTCCTCAAGCGGCCAACAAGACCGGAGACTCACGAGATCTGGCGTTTTGAAGTCTCCCACCGCTTCCTGCTCCGCCGCTAGAAACCCTTGCTGAGCTTCCGGTGTAGCAGCTCCACGACACTTCTGGCTCGAATCGGTGCCCACGGTTCATCAATATGCGCTAGAGAATCACCTGAGGCTTCTCACGGCACCGGCGTAGCCGTCGGCCACCGGAGAAGCCTCCAAACCTGCGAAGTCCGTTGCCTTATGTTAAATGACCTCTAATGACATTTGCTCCAAACAAAAGCCTCTAATGACCTCTTATGGTATCGGAACCATGTTGATACATGTAATTAGTAGGGAGGTCACTTATATTCAAATGATTAAATAGGTTTTGTTATTCAACATATTATATATGTATGTTTTTTTCTTCTGAAAAAGTGAAACATATTAGTAGGGAGCTCATGATGAAGGTGAAGACTCATGTAAACCAAACCGGAGGACATCGAATCGAAGACCAATTCCAAACCGTAAATACTTGCGGTGATCGTTTCTGGTTCTCTACTCTTTTATTTGTTTATGTTTTAATTTAAGTTAACAATAACAAGAAGAATTGGTCTTCCTAATGTCTAGGACCAACTCTTCTACTCTTTCACGTTCTCTTGCTCGTAGGAATTAAGGCTCTGTTTGTTAGGAGTTAGGCTCCGTCTTTTCTTCCAATTGTCTATTTAAATCAATCGGAAAGCGAAAAATAGGCAATTCAAAAATGCGAAACGAAATCAACTTGTCTTATTGTTCTTATTGCTTTTGTATACTCTTTTCCCTTCAAGTTTATACCAAACATCAAATTTATCAATTGGTATCAGAGCACTTGTGCTCGGTCTAGTTGGGTTTTATTTTTTTAACCATTCAATCATTCCACCCAAAAGAAAAACAAGTAAAACATCTATTATAACACCATCAATTTCAATGGCGCCGAAATCAGATCGACTCAACGACCTCGAGAAGGGATTGGGATTAGTTACCGACGATATGTACAAAATGCGGAGCAACATCGGTGACAAACATCGCAACATGGAGGAAACCAGGGGGAGAAGTTCCAATGCCTAGAAGACTCAAACAAAGGGTTGGAAGATTCAATGCGAAGGCTAATGGATATGATGTCAGCGAATCAGGAGAGCTCATCCTCTGGATTGCAAGGTCATCAATGTTGGAGTCAAAATCTCCCTTGACGAAGAAAATAGTTGAAAGCGTATCAAGCAATCAAATATAGCCGCTTCCACATACACAACGCTTCGTATGAACAACGTTTCGTATGAACAATATTTCGTATGAACAACATTTCGTATGAATAATTATTTCGTATGAACAAAGTTTCGTATGAATAATGTTTTATACGAAACATACAAAACCATTTAGCTGAACGTCCATGCAACTAAAACTATTCAGATGGGTTAGTCAGATTAACAGATCACTCGGCAAGATCCACGGACAAGCACATGCACTCGGAAAACCTGCTCGGACAATCGTTGCTTTAAAATGAAATATTAAATCAAAATATACAATTACAACGCAACGGTTGTTTTAAGTTTTAGTTTGATTTAATATTTCATTTGTTCATATTGTTCAAAATATGTAGGTTTGTGAATTTTAGATAATAAAAAAGCTGTTAAATGTTATGGTAACTTATGGAACTAGTATCATCGATGTGACCCGAAAATTTTATAAACGTAGAGAAATCGTACGAGCATAAATGTAGAGATCCTTCTCGCTCGGTTATATATTGTTGCTAACAATAAAGAGGCGTGAGGAGAGAGAGTGCAATGAGTTGCTTTTTCTTTTTTACGGTGTTGTTTGTCGTCACCCGCATACAGTCATCATATATATATCCTATAATTGATTCATGATAAAAAAGAAGAAGAATATTTTTATATATAAATAGACGAATATTTTTATAATAGTGTAAATCGTGCATGCTTATAATGAAATTCAATTCATGCAAGATAGTGTTTTTGTTTTTCGGAAAAAAATGCATGCATGATAGAGTTTTTGTGTTTTGAAAAAAAAATGAATGCATGATAGTGTTGCCCAGGTTTGTGATTTAAAAAAGTCAACACTCGAGTTGACTTCTCTCTCTGGCACGTTACCCAATGCAAAACCCTTGGAAGTTTTCCGACCTTGTTTCCGGCATGGCTCCTCCATCCCTCACCGCTCGTGAAAGCCCCCTCCCCACCTCACCTCTCCCGCCTGAACCACCAGACCCCAACCCAGCCTTTCCCCTGTCCCTGTTCCCTCCTCTCACTTTTTCTTCCTAGAAATCCCCTTCTCTGAATTTCTTTACCTCGCCGCCTCCTGCTGTTAACTCTTTTGCAAACTCAGATTTGGTTAGTACTGTTACTGATATGGAATTGTTACCTATATCTCCTGTTGCAGAAAAACTTAGTTCAGAGACCATGGGCTCTGAATCTGTCTCTACTTTTACTATTCCTCATCCTTACACTGTGTTTCCTCCAAGAAAAAATTCTCCACTCCAAACAAACCGTGCTTCTAGTACAAACTCTCTCCCTTCCTCATCTCTTCTTCCATTACCAAAAGCCCCCATCACTGAAACTGTACCCCGTTTTCCCCTCAAACCTGCTTTGAACTCTGTTAAAAACCCTACTGATAATACTCTGCCTAAATCCCCATCTGTCTCTGCCAAAAATCCTACTGTTACTTCTTTTCCAAACCCTTCATCGCCCTCAAAACCAACTGCTGTTAATCATCCCACACCTCCCCCAAAGATTCCTGTCCCAAATCTCGCAGAGAAAATCCGTAGAGTTGAGGATAGATCTTTGATGAGACTTGCTCCTGTTTCTGTCTCTGCTTCAGGTAGGCCCTGTGTCACTATTCCAGACTCAGTATTCCATAAAGGAGCTGAGATGCATAAGGATTTTATTGTGTGCCAGTTCAATGGCAAGGCTCCTCCTTTTCTTCACATCCAAAATGTCCTTAACCGTCTATGGGGTAAAGGTGGCCGAGTTGAAATACACAATAATCCACTGACCCACTCTATGTTAGTCAGAATTCCGAATGAGTTTCTGAGGCAAAAGATACTGGAAAAGGGTATATGGTATGTAGGTGACCCTTTGTTCACAACTTCTCAATGGAATTCTTCATCTACTGTGAATTCTCCATTTGGTGCTATTCAAATTTGGGCTCATCTTCATGGAATTCCTCTTGATTTGAGGCATCAAGAAGGTTTGAGTTTTGTAGCAGGCCTAGTTGGAGAACCTGTGGAAACTGATGAGTTCACAAAAAACCTTGTCAGTCTTACTATATCACATGCCAAAGTGGAAGTTGATCTAGCAAAGCCCCTGCCCGATATTGTGGAATTCTATAGACAGAGTGGAGAATGTGTAGAAGTTTTAGTCTCTTATCCTTGGCTACCTCCTACCTGCGCTCACTGTAAAGAAATGGGTCACATATCAAAGAATTGGCTGCAGCTTCCTGTTCAAGTTCCGGCTCCTGAGAATGGGGTAGGAAACAATAGGAAAGCTAAGCATTCTGATCTCAAAAAGTCAAAGCAAGCAGAGGTTACTGTAACATCAATTGACACTACAAGTACTCTTATCACTGAGCCTCAGCCGAATGTTCCAGGCAACACTAGTAAACAAGTATCTGAAGTGAAAGAGTCTAGTGTGTTACCTTTGGCTGGAGCGCTTTTTACTCCTACAAAGGATGGGTTATCTCTTGCTACATCTTCTCAGCCTGGTTCGGGTACACCCAAAAAGTCAAAAATCCTTGTTCACAAAAACCGCCTTCCCCCCTTCTGGTCTACCTTTAAGCCATCAGAAAAAACCCACCTCCATTGCTAACCCCACCAACCACCTGTTTACTCTTCTGATGATCTTCCTATTCAGAACCGCTCTCCTGAAAAACTTGATATGCCTTCCCTAAAAAGAACTCGTTCTGACCCCTCTTCCATTAATGATTTCTCATCCTTTACCTCCCAACTTTCTTTCTTCACTACCAAACATCTAGAGAGCTCTGCTCAAGCCACTATCCTACAAACTAATCCCTTTAACCTTTTGGCTACTTTTGACTCTCTTCCCATTTCAGGGGAGAATTCTCTAAACTCTCAATGAATGCAAAACTTGCATTCTGGAATGTCCGGGGTTTGAATGACCTGGATAAGCACTCTCCTTTTTGTTCTTGGTTAGTTAGCCATGATCCTCTTTTTGTAGCCCTTCTTGAAACTCATGTCAAGGAACAGTACTTGAGACCTCTTATGTCTAAACTCTGCGGTGGTTGGAACTACAGCTCAAATCATCTTTCTGATGATGATGGTCGGATTGTGGTAATTTGGAAACATCCGGCTACTGTAAATATTGTTCACCAATCAAGACAGACCCTTACCTGTGAGATAAAGCTTCCCAACTCGGTTCCCTTTTATTTCACAGCCATCTACGCCTCAAACCTTCGAGGTGAAAGAAATGATTTGTGGATTGATCTCTTAAATCTTCAGCAGAACTTGTTGCTTCAGTCTGCCCCTTGGATTATTGGTGGTGATCTTAACCAGATTCTTCACCATGCTGAACACTCTCTAGCAGAAGTAAATTCGATTGATTCCCATATGACTGATCTACGGAATTGTCTTCTGCAACTTGGGGTCTTTGACCTCAGATTTCAAGGTCCTCTTTTCACTTGGTCAAACCACCAACCTTTGTCCCCTATAACCAAGAAACTTGACAGACTCTTAGTGAATAACCATGTTATCTCAGCCTTCCCAAACTGTGTTGCTACCTTTCTCCCACCCAACTTCTCTGATCATACTCCTTGTCTTTTGAACCTTGCTCATCCCCTTCCCCAAGCTGGCACAAAACCCTTCAAATTCTTCAACTACCTCACTAAACACCCAAGCTTCTCACAAGTGGTATTGGAGGCTTGGAGCCAAGTCGGAAACTATGCGTCTGATATGACCAAACTGTGTTGGAAACAAAAGTGCATTAAAAGAGTGTTAAAACAGTTAAACAAGGATAACTATTCCAATATCCAAGTGAGAGTACGAGAGACTAATGATTTGCTTCTAGATGTGCAGGTATTGGCGCTTAATCAGCCTACAACTCAGAACTTTGAACAAGAAAGGGAGCTACATAAAAGATGGATTTTCCTAAGACAGATTGAGGAAAGTTACCTAAGGCAGAAGTCAAGGATTCAGTGGCTGAAGGAGGGCGATCAAAACTCTCCATATTTCTATAGAATCTGCCAATCAAGGATGAGTTTCAACTCAATTCGTTCTTTCTTGCTGCCCTCGGGGTTGCTGGTCACGGATCCGGAGCAAATGAGTTTCATTGCGATAAACCACTTTAAACAAATTCTTGGACCAGATGTTATTGAACCTCCTCACACTCAGTCCCTGCCGGATTGGTTTCAGTCTCTCACACCTTTCTCCTGCTCCCCTGAGCAGCAACAATTGATGATTACCATTCCAACATCTAATGAGATAATGTCTACCCTCTTCAAGTTAAACCCAAACAAAGCCCCTGGGCCAGATGGTTTAACTTCGGGATTCTACAAAGCTTCTTGGGGTGTTATTGGTACAGAGGTGACCTTATCCGTTCAACAATTCTTCCACTCAGCTTTCCTACCAGCTTCTGCAAATTCTACTATCCTGTCTCTGGTTCCAAAAAGGCCAGGTGCTTCTTCAATCTCTGACTATAGACCAATAGCATGCCTGAACACTCTGTACAAAGTGATCTCTAGACTTCTTGTTAAGAGACTGAAGCCTTTACTGCCTGCATTGATTGTCCCAAACCAGACAACTTTTGTTAGTGACAGACTCCTCATTGAAAACACCATTTTGGCTGGAGAATTGGTGAATGGTTATCACAAAAGGAAGGGACCAAAGAGAATAACCATAAAAGTTGATATTGCTAAAGCTTTTGACACTGTCTCATGGGAGTTCTTATTCAACTGTCTACAAGGCTTAAGAATTCCAAGTACTTTCCTAGCGTGGTTAAAGGCTTGTGTTTGTACACCTAGCTACATGATTGGCTACAATGGAAAGGTAAATGGATACTTTAAAGGAAAAAGAGGACTGCGTCAAGGGGAACCCCTATCTCCCTACTTGTTTGTTATGGCAATGAATACACTATCATTAATGCTCAATAAGGCGGCTGAAGAAGGAAAGTTTAAATACCATTACAAATGTGAAGCTTCAAAGTTAACCCACCTCTGTTTTGCTGATGATCTACTGATATTTGTGGAAGGCTCGGTCTCCTCTGTACAAAACGTCCTGCAAGTTCTTCGTGAATTTGAGTTGCGCTCAGGTCTGGCCATAAGTGTCCAAAAGTCCTCGTTCTTTGCAGCTGCAATGTCCCAACATGAAATTGATTTAATAAAATTCTCTATGGGAATACCAAACTCCACTCTACCGGTCCGGTATCTAGGAATTCCACTTACTACTAAAAATCTGTCAGCTACTGATTGTGAAGGATTAATCCAGCAGATAAAGACTAGGCTAACCTCATGGACTGTTAAGGCTCTCTCCTTTGCCGGCAGGTTACTCTTGATAAAGACTGTGATTGGAGGAATCACAAACTTCTGGTGCTCCTCATTTGTCCTGCCAAACAGGTCATAAGTCGTATCGATTCAATGTGTGGTGTTTTTCTTTGGTCAGGCGATATAGGAGCTCATCACACAGCAAATGTTTCATGGGATGTTGTTACTAAGGCAAAGAAACATGGTGGTCTGGGGTTAAAAAACTTGGATCTATGGAACAAGGCATGCATACTGAAACTCATATGGCTACTCTTTTTCCAATCTGGTTCAATATGGGTGGCTTGGTTCAAGACAGAAGTACTAAAAGGAGACCTCTCTACTTTCTGGACAATTAAAGTGAACCAAAAGAATAGCTGGCTTGCAAATAAGATCATCAAATATGGAGGAGATATGTTCACCTGGATTAAATTAAAGCTGGGAAATGACCGTAATTGCCGTTTCTGGCATGACAACTGGACACCATTTGGATGTCTTCAGAAGTATCTTCATGATCTAAGCAGCAGCAGGCTTGGTATCCCGGTGAATGCAACCGTATACAGTCTGTACAGAGACGGATGCTGGAGCCTCCCGCCTGCAAGATAAGAACATCAACTAAACCTTCAAGCTCACCTCACAACAATCACACTTCAAGATGTGGAAGATAGTTATGAGTGGGAATTCAATGGTACTACTTCTGCAAAATACTCTACGGCCAGTGTTTACTCATTACTGCGAAATGTAAACATGTTACCTGTCTCCTGGTTTAGAGTCGTCTGGAATAAAGGTGGGATTCCAAAGCATAGCTTCATCACTTGGCTCTTCGTTCTCAATCGATGCCCTACAAAAGACAGGTTACTTAGCTGGGGTATAAAAGTTGATAGTAGATGTGTGTTATGCAACTCAACGGATGAATCCAGGGATCATTTGTTTTTTACCTGTGATTACTCTTGGGAAATTTGGTCTCGACTGGCCAGGAAACTAAATTTTAACTCGCAGCGGGACTGGGATAGCATCCTTATTCAGCTAACAAACCTTCAAGGGAGCCGGATTCGTAAAAGGCTTTTACTACTCTGCTGGCAGGCAACTATACACTGGTGTTGGTCGGAGCGCAACACAAGAATTCATCGCAACTCAGTCCGTACCTCTGCTATTACTGGAAATCTGGTGGACCGTCAAATCAAGGACAAAATCCTCTCGTATAGATCTACAAACCCGACTCTATCCTCATCCATGATGCAACTCTGGTTCCGCTGAAGATCTCGTAATCGTCGATCTACTACCATCTCCTCACCTTCGTAATCTCCGACTCTGTGAAACTGTTGATTTCGTCATCAAGGATCTACTACCACTCTCCTCTGTCTTTTATGAAATCCCGTCTCGGAATGATTTGGGCTAGGTAAAGGACAAGATCGATCTCAATCGGCTCTCTCGGCGTTGATTAATAAGCGATCTCAAATTTTCTTCACGGCGTTTCTCAGACCACCTCTGTTTCAACCGATCGCATATGGTTGGGGAATTAGTCTTAAATGTTTTATTAAATGCATTAAGTTTATGATTGGGAAATTCTACTAGGCTGGGCCAACTTACTAAAGCCCAAAAACTTGTAAAACATTTTTTTCTTCTGTCCTTTAATATGAAAGCCTTTATGTTCAAAAAAAAAATGATAGTGTTGCCCTTTAGAGCAAGAACAATGGTGTTACTCCCTTTCGGGTTCTTAAAAAAAATTAATTTTTTTTTTACAAATAGAAAAAAATAAAAAAGGAACCAATGAAGATACGCCACGTCACATAAATAGTGAAGAGACGGGTTCTTAACTAAAGATTTTAAGAACTCGATTCTTAACTATTCATGTGAGATCCGCAATACTTTATTAATTTTTTCTTAAGAAATTTGGATTAAAAACCCCATTGGACTTGGTCTTACATATCCTCTCTGTAGTGATACTAGCCTTTACAAAACCATCAAAACCATCAAAACCATCAGGGAGTACAACTAACCATCTAATCTTTACATATATATTGACTTTTCGTGTGTGTGTGTGTTTTTTTTTTTTTTGCGATTCGAACTTGTTTAGTTTGATTGAACATTTGAACATGTTTAATATTTTTATCTTCCAGGAAACGATTTTATATATTTTTATTTTCCAGGAAACGATTTTATATTAATTATTAATTATATGCATGCTCACACAACATATCAACTTTAATTTAATAATGTTGGGCCCACAAGATCATCGACAACCGGAAATATAGAAAATGTCTCTGAATTCATTTGTGGATCAAAGACAAATAGTTTCTTGGCATTTTACGTGAACGTATGGTAAGGGTTTTCCTTTTTTGAACAAGTGAGAAATTCGACAACCAATTGTATTACACACTGATTTTGAAGTTGACTAACCTAGACTCTAGATTCATTTTGACAATTATATATATATAGGGAAGAATATAAATGACCTCAACGAATATTCCAAATCCTCTTACTACCATACTTCCGTTGCCTTATGTTAAATGACCTCTAATGACATTTGCTCCAAACAAAAGCCTCTACTGACCTCTTATGGTATCGGAACCATGTTGATACATGTAATTAGTAGGGAGGTCACTTATATTCAAATGATTAAATAGGTTTTGTTATTCAACATATTATATATGTATGTTTTTTTCTTCTGAAAAAGTGAAACATATTAGTAGGGAGGTCATGATGAAGGTGAAGACTCATGTAAACCAAACCGGAGGACATCGAATCGAAGACCAATTCCAAACCATAAATACTTGCGGTGATCGTTTCTGGTTCTCTACTCTTTTATTTGTTATGTTTTAATTTAAGTTAACAATAACAAGAAGAATTGGTCTTCCTAATGTCTAGGACCAACTCTTCTACTCTTTCACGTTCTCTTGCTCATAGGAGTTAAGGCTCTGTTTGTTAGGAGTTAGGCTCCGTCTTTTCTTCTAATTGTCTATTTAAATCAATCCTATTATAAAAGTTTTAACCCTATACACTAAACCATAACCATACACTAAAGGATGGATCTGTTTTTAACCTAATTAACTAATTGTTCTCTCTTCCTTCCCTCACTCACTCACGCCATATCCACCTTCGACTTCATTCTTTCTTTTGTGTCAGACAATGGCATGAAGGAGATACTCGTGCGATTAGCGTCTCCGGTGTTTCAACGAAGGCATGATGGCCAACGGGGCGGATTCCAAAGGCGCGTAGGACTGGGGAGGCGAATTCGAGGCGTTCAAGGTAGATAAACTGGCCAAGCTGGAGACGGTTGCTAAGGATGAGATCTGTGTCACACTCGGAGAGAAGACGAAGGTGGTGAAGATGGTCTCGTCACCGGAGATGCCACAACGATTGTATTCGGAAGAAGACACCAAACACAGGTTCCGAAGGAAGAGGAACTGAGAGATGAAGGATGAGATGATGACACTAGAAGGGTTTCTAGCAAAATAGAGTGGGGAAGATGCAGTGGGGATTGGAGGAGAAGAAAATCCGATGATATGGATGTATTCCGGCGTTCTCGAATCACCAGAGCTGCGTCTAATGAAGGTGTTGAAGACGACGGTGGTGATGTGGTTTGTTACGGCGGTTTTGATTTTTTTTTTTTTGTATTTTTAAGATTAATTATATAATTAGTTGTTGTAATTTATTTTATTATAAATAATTAATTAAATTAACTAACTTTTTTAGTAAAATGTTTTTGATTATTTTTAATAGTATCCATTGAATAGCTACGACTTTATTCGTGGCAAATCGTGACATTATTTACGAGTTTTGTTGTGGCTATTCCTAGCAATTATAGTCACGAACCGATGCCGTATATATTCATTGCTAATAGCCACAAAGTTCATGGCTGGACCGTGGAAGGATTGCTGCGGATAACTGCGAATTCAAAATAGCCAAGAACCCAAACCCACGAATCTGGTTTCGTAGCTATGGGCCAAATAACCATGAAAACTAGCTTATAGCCACGACTATATGCTAAATTTTTTGTTGTGGGTGTCCAATTAATCGCTGGATAAATGCTCCACGGCCTCCGGCCACCGCAATTTGAATTAATCAGAGTAAAAACTCGGATTTTTAAAAACTATTTTATTTCTTCATTTAATGCTGGAAATCGAAGTATATTGGTAGATCTACAAAAAATACATGATAAACGACAAGAAAATCAAAGGTTAATGAGGACTGGAATTAAAAAAAAAAGCTGTCGACAGAATAATATTTGCAGAGAACATATTTTGTTAGGTTGATGATGAAGGGTAAATGACAGTTTTACCCTTCATTTATTTTTTTTTTAAAAAAACAAAACTTTGTAATACAAGTGCTTGAACTCCCTACCTTTAAGTTTGCTAACAAGCACTTAACCAACCCCGCCATCATCTATTTATAGTTTAATATAATACTATAAAAAAATATATGGTTAATCGTTCTAAAATTACGTTCTGCGTAATTACGTTCAATCTATGATTTTCTTGTTAGACGTTAGACCTAACCTGACGGTCCGACTAACGCATAATGCATTTTTGAACAGAGCATAAAACAAAGGAGGAAACAGCTAAATACAAATTACTAAAAGGCCTAATGAACTAATACAATACCAGCCCAGTAATAAACCAACCAGGCCCATTCCTCTACTTATCATCTTATTCTTCTTTTTACTTTACGTTGGTTCCAATTGGTGACCATGATTTAGGAAAAGAATTATGTTGAATTTTTAATTCCTCAAAATTTTTACCAATTAAAAGGAATTTTTTTGTCAAAATTCAGATATATGGGTCCCACAATATTTCATATTTTTCCTCATGTTTAAGGAATGAATGAACAAAAAAATTCCCCTGCAAATTTGATGAGGAACAAAATATGAATAAAAATTCCTTTACATTCCTACTTTTTTGTTAATTCAATTCCTCAAATGACATTTTCTCCAAATCCTTTGGTTCATTTTAGTGGTCACCAATTAGAGCCGTTGGTTGATTCGGCTGTTTCGTTAGGGTTTTGTTATCTTTGGATTTGATGAATTTGATTTTGGATAAGGTCGGAGGTAGTACTTATAGAATCTTGCAACCTCGTTTCATTTCGACTAAATATGTTTGTTTGTTTTGATTAAGTATAATATAGTAAAACCGTGATAGCCACATCACTTGACACATTGGACAAGTCGTTTACAAACGTTGAATAGGCAACAAGTTTTTCATTTATTCAGTTCATTAGTAACAAACTTTCTCATATGATTTTCTCTGTAATTCCGTGAAACTTCAGCTTATGTTCGTCGTGAATCCTTCTTCATTCGAGATTTTCGTTGTTATGGGTATTGATTCTGTGTTTGATGAACATTGGAATCTTGTTTTTATTCAATAATTTACTTTCCTGAATCTGTTCGTTTTACGTTATCAAAGGTATCATAGCAAAGACGAATCTCGAAAATCAATGGCGGAAACAAGGTCTCAAGCGTTGCTTAAGGAGGCCAAAGTCTCTTTTGGTTTGCGATTTAAGGAGTTAGAAGGAAAAAGTGCCGATCAAAATGAGTCCATACAATTTTGTATAAATCATTTCAGCTCAGAACGAGAAGCTTCATTCCAAAATCTATCAAAGCATCGCCGAATTATTTAACGCAATTCAACTTGTAGTTGTTCCGAAAGGTCAAGCGTCAACTAGCGAAGATCGGAATGTCGAAAGATCGTTATCACCGTTAAACAATCTTCCATTTGTTCAGTCACAAAATCCAGTTCATGGAAGAAGAAGAACAGGTAATCAACAACATTATTCTGGAATAACGCAGATGAAATAATGGTTGTTTAAGGTAAAGAAATTCTTCTTGATGGACCATACACCTGCGGAGTGGAAAGTAGGATTAGCTTAGATGCATTTTGTTGGCGTTGTGACTACTTGGCATCAGTCTATCATGGAATCGGAGTTTGATGAAAATTTCATAAATGACTGAGCAGCTTACAAGTCATTGTTACAAGAAAGATTCGGGATCAACACATAATTTCATGGATCTGAGCATAGCTAAAAAGCTTGGTTGTAAGTTTTTGCCTATGGAGATGGCTAAAGTAAAAGTGGCTGATGGGAGATAAATGGGAGTGATTGCTAAAGTAGAGATGTTTTAATGGTATTTTCAGAGTATGGTTTTCACAACAGATTTCATGGTGTTACCGTTGGGTGGATGTGATATGGTGCTAGAAGTTCAGTGGTTTTCTCAGTTGGGTCCTATCACATGGGATTTGCAAAAGCTCACTATGAAATTTAAGATGGGAGATAAGAAGATACTATTACATGGTTTTAAGGCATGTTCAATTAGAGAAATAAAGGCAGCCAAACATCATAAGTTCAAAGAGGTTGAAATTCAGTTGTCAATGTGTTGTGAACAACAAGGAGAACCTGAGACATAAGTTCAGTTCTTCTCATTGGAGACTCAACCTAGTAAGATGGATATGTTACCAGAGGTAGAGTTGTTTTTACATGAGTTCTCTGATGTATTTGACGAACCAAAGTCTTTACCACCCTTTCGAGAGAAGCACAATCATAAGATTCCTTTTATTGAGGGAGCTAATCCGGTTAATCAATGCCCATATAAGTATGCTCTATGCCAGTAAAACGATATCGATAAGATGGTTCAGGATTTACTTGATGCAAGAACCATTCAACCAAGTTATAGTCCTTATGCTTCTCCAGTGGTATTAGTCAAGAAGAAATATGAATCTTGGAGATTATGTGTTGATTATAGATGGTTGAGTGGTCTAACAGTTAAGGATATGTTTCATATTCCTTTAATTTAAGATCTTATGAATGAATTGGGAGGCTCAAGTATCTATTCAAAGATAGATCTCCGAGTAGGGTATCATCAAGTACGCATGGATCCTCATGATATTCTTAAGATTGCTTACAAAACTCATAACGGTCATTATGAGTATCTTGTCATGCTGTTTGGTTTAACTAATACACCATCAACCTTTCAAGGCTTGATGAATGCAATGTTAAAGTCTTTGCTGAGACAATGTGTAATTATATTCTTCGATGACATTCTGAAATACAGTTCTTCCTTGGAGCTTCATATTGGTCATATTACACAAGATCTCTAGTTGATGAGAAGGAATTGTTTATTTGCCAAGCGTTGTAAATGTGCTTTCGCAACGGACCGTGTGGAGTATTTATGCCACTTTATCTAGGGCAGAGAAGTTTCAACGGATTCTACAAAGATTCATGATGTTTCTGATTGGCTAGTACCTAGTAAACTGAAGCATTTGAGATGGTTCCTGTTATATCATGGTTTTAGGTGTTTTAAGCCATGATATAAGTGTATATTCGAGTCTTTTATAGTGTCTTTCGAGTCTTTTCAGGTGTTTTATAGGTTTCCACACGTTTGGAGGATTTTGGAAGATTATGAAGCTTTTTGGGAAAAGATTGATGCTGAAGCCATGATGAATAGAAATCACTATGAGTGATCGACCTGAGCATCGACCGACGCATGTGTGCGGCAATCGACGCAACCTCCAAATCTTGATCTTCCAGCGAATTAATGAAGTCTTAAAGATTCGCAGATTTGGTCTAGAATTTTTATTATTTACAAAGAAGACCCAATGCGTGTTAGACACTTTATATTAGTGTTTTGGTATTTTATTCATATAACACATTTATACTTTTAGCTAGAGAGAGTTTAGGAGCTTTGGGGCTGATGAGAACATGTACTGCTTTTTGGAGAAGATTTTGAACATCTTTTCTATTCTCAACTCTTTCTTAATGCAATCTATTCAATCTATGTTGTCTGTTTCATTCAATATCTCTGAGTAGATTCATTGTTAGATTTAGGAATTCTCATAGGATTTCATGGCATGTTAGATTGATTTTAGTCAGTTAAGGAATTCATAACTTGTTAGTTCTTCAATCTGTATTGTTCTTAAAGCTAGTTCTAACCTGATCAACTAGAATCTAGATCATAGGTTTATAAATTGATATGAAAGTGTAATTTGCAATTTGATTTATTTAGGTTGAACAAATTAGTTATATGCAAAGAAATTTGGTTTAGCTAATTTGTGAACAAATCGAACCTGCACTTAAGGCTATTTTAATCTGTAGGAATTGCAAAGAATTTGGATTTCTAGGATTTAGACTTAGAAATTCTCGCAACGAAAGTTGGTTAGTTTTACATATGTGTTTGAGTTCTAGAATGGTGCTTAATTTGATCCTGACTGATTGTTAATTTGCATGACTTGATTTCCAGAGATATTCCCTTGACCTAGCGCTTTTAGTACTGATAACACAAACCGACTGCTATTTACTTTCGGCTTCTTATTTATTGCTTTCTTATTATCGCTGCTTAGATAAATTCGACACTTGTTAGTCTATCGTAAGATTCTTGAGTCTCTGTGGATTCGACCCCTATATACTACAATTACGTATGTGCACTTGCAGTATAACTCTAGGGATTAAACTCTGAGTATATCAAGTTTTTGGCGCCGTTGCCGGAGACTCTTTTGAGTCTTTGATAGATTTAAGTTTAGAGTTTATACTAGGGTTTTCGTTTTTTAGTTACTAATTTTTCTGGTTTGTTTTGTCTCTTGCGTTTCAGGGTTTCCGTGAAGAACAAGTGTATTGACCGACACTTTGAAGCATCGTTCGACACACTCACGAACAACAACAATGATGCTTCTCTGCATCGATCGATACATCTTCCGTGAATCAGTTAGTGCATGCCTAATCGTGCACTTAGAAACAACCCGGACAAGGAACTTGTGAATCTCAGACTTGAGGAACTTGCAAGGTTAGAGAGAACGAACATGAAAGCTCAGAAGCCAACAAAGATGATGAGTCCTAATGTTGTAGTGTTGATTCGGGACGCAGCTGGTGTTTTGAGAGATTTTCAGAACAATCCCTCAAAACAAGGAGTTGATGCAAAAGGCAATGTTATTGTCACCCTTGAAGCTGAGCAACGGATTGTCAATCCTGGTGAAGGAGAACAAGGAGAAGGCGCAGGTTGAGCAATTGCTAATGGAAATCCACAAGCTAATGTGCCACCTAATCCACCAAATGGGAGGACTCTTGCTGATTACAACAGACCTAATGAGTTATATGCTAATAGGTATGCGATTGTACCTCCTCCCATTCGGAGGAACGACTTCGAGCTTAAGACTTCCTACTACACTCTTGTGGGATAACATATCTTTCATGGACTCCTGATAGGTCAAGATTATTCCCTATTCTACTGCAAGTGAACAGTTATGCGAATGTAGTATTCAGGGTATCGTATCCACAAGGACTCAAGTTTCACATGATAGACTATATGTCTTCAAGTTAAGCTAAATCAATCAGAAGAAAGCAGTAAACGAATGCAAGTAAATTAAAGAGTGTTTTCGATATGAGAAAGACGCTAGACTTAGGAAGTTCTCAGGAAATCATACAGTGTCAGACACTTAGCTAAACAGGATTAAGGTTAAGCACAGGTTCAAGAACTAGAATCACAATTGTAGAGTAATCAAACTCTCGCTGCGATTACTATCTATGTCTAGCAACCTAACGATTCAAATCTCTTTGCAATCTTAGAGTTCTAGACAAGCATTTTTAGCAAGTTCGTTCGTTCACAATTATCCTAAACCAAATCTCTTTGCGTCTAGTCAAATTGCTCAAACTAAGTTCTTTCAGATTATAACTTACACTCTCGTGCCAAATTAACAACCTATGATCTGAACTCTAATCTCTCGATCCAGATTTCAGTATTAATCTCAACTTTGGCGATGGGTTGGGTTGACCGAGTCGGGTCGGGTTGACTTGGTCGGGTCGGGTTAACCGGTCTGGTTTAGTTTAATCCGGTTTGTGCTGGTCATTTTCAATTGATCATAACTAGCTCATCCTAAGGCCAATTTAAGCGAAACAAAAGTCTATCTCACTCGATTTCCTGTCCTCTTTCCAGATCTGAAGTTCGTTTGGGCGTTAGGGATTCAGAAATTACAATTTTCCCCTTCTTTGGAAAAGTTGAGGATCGGTCTTGACCCTTGCTTGCTTCATTCGGTTCCGGACGATAGTCCTTTATTAATACCTTCTCTCCTAGGTAGCGTAGGGATAGTTGAGTACTCGATGTGATTGATTGTGGAACGTAGAACCGCTAGGTTATCGCTTAAACCGAAAACGTTGTTTGTGTGTGATGGATATGTTTGGAATAGATGTGTGGTAGGGCCACGTAAGGGTGTTGTGTGGCAGAATGCGTATAACGAGTCTGGGTACGCGTCCATTGTATCATCGGAAGGGGGTTTTTGCAGCCCCCCATGTGTGGCCGCGGGCTGGGAGTTTGGCCGTCGAGTGTGAGGGATTTAGGGCTTGGTAAGCACGAATGGATATAAAATTGTGTGGTGAAGCCTTCGAGCGTGATTGCAAGGTGATATTAGCTTAGGACTTGTAATTCGTAATAGTGTGGCGTAAGCCGGGATCGCGGGTTCCTTAAATCCGCCTTCGCTGGGTAATTGTGTTTGAAACAATTACTCAGTCCTCTTTTCCTTTCCATCCCCCTTTTCTTGAAAGTTTGTATGTGGGATTGATCGGTCGATTGACGTCATTGGTGGATTTGATTACGAAGAAAGCGCCTGGGTGCCTGGGACAAGTTGGAAGGGCCGGCCGGTCGGACCGTTCCGGCTCGACGGGTGCCTAAACGCTCTCCGGTTTGCCGGCAGACGGGTGTTACATTCCATTCTTTCTAATCATATGATCCAAGTCCCTTATTTTCTAATCAATTGGTTATTGTGTGATTCTCTGAATCAACAATTTGTTTTGTTTTAATATCTTCGTTTCATTTTTTGGCATTTGGCATTATCATTTCATGTTATTGATATATCATGGTTTTTCTAGGTTTTCAACCATGATATAGTTGTGTATATTGAGTCTTTAACCTGGTTTTTAGAGTCTATTGAGTCTTTTACAGGTAGACTTGCGTTTGGAGCAAAGGATGGAACTATGGGACATTTCTAGTGATTTGTGCAACGAGCTGAAGTTGGTGTCTCGACCACGAAGAAGTGTCGACCGACACTACCTTTGATGTCGGTCGACACTGAGCCTGACAGAACATAGGCCCGAGAGTTGAAGACAAGTTTTGAAGATTTGCAAAATGATCACCCATAAGTTTTCCCTAATTCTAAACTGACCCCAGAACGTGTTTAGAGAGTTTAATTAGGGTTTCAGACTTATTATTCTTGGACTTGTTCTTTACTTTGTTCTTGCTTGAGAGATTGAGAGATTTTGGCTAAGGGCTGATTCTTGCTACTTGTAACGCTTGAGAGAAGAATTTCGAACCCCTTTACTTCTATCTATTCAGTTTCTAGTTTCCTATTCATGATGTGTTGTTTGATTACTGATATGTCTGAGTAGTAACCTAGTTAGATTTAGGGATTCTCGCAAAGGTTTTATGCATGTCTGATAACTGATTGATTAGGATTCACTATCTTATCGTTCATCACCTAAGTGCGCTTAATACTGAATTCTGGACTGATCACCTAGGGTTTAGATATGAGATAATTAACAATAGCACGAGAGTGTGAGTTATAATCTGAAACAAACTTAGAGTGAGCAATTTGACTAGGTACAAAGAGATTTGGTCTAGGGAAATAGTGAACCGATAGAACCTATTCTTAATGCTTGTTTAGAACTCTAGGATCACAAAGAGATTTGGATCACTAGGTTGCTAGATATAGAAACAATCTCAGCGAGAGTTGGATTGTTTAGTATTGTGTTTTTAGTTCTTGAACTGCGCTTAATCTGAATCCTGTTAGTTAAGTATCCGGCATAGCATAATTCCTGAGAACTTCCTAAGTCTGACGCCTTTCTCCATCTGAAAACACCTTCTAGTTTATTGCTTTTGTTTGCTGCATTCTCTGGATTTGATTTAGCTTAACTTGAATATATATAATATATCGTGTGACCGAGAGTCCTTGTGGATTCGATACCTTTCATACTACAATCACATAACTGTGCACTTGCAGTAGAATAGGATAAAACTTTACACCTATCAACTTCTTTTTTCCAGATATGCTCTCGATGTTAAAGTTGAGAGGGCAGAAGAACTTGTGTATGCCAAGTCGACATACCCAAAGCAACCAGAGCGAAGAACTTGTGAACCTCAGACTTGAGGAGCTAGCTAGACCTAAGAGAACAAACAGAAAGGGTCAAAGAACAAGGATGATGAACAATCGTTTGATTTTGAGACCTGATGTTGAGGGAGTTCTGAGAGACCGACAGAACAACCCGTACAATGGGGCTAAGGATCGATGCTGAGGGACGTGTGATCCCTGATCCTGTACAGTCTCAAGGTCAGGGGCATATGATTAATCCTCCTGCTGCTGAGAGGACTCTTGCTGACTACAACCGTCCCGATGAGTTTTACGCTAACCGGTCAGCAATTGTTCCTCCAACTTTTGAGAGGAATGACTTTGAGATCAAGACTGTCTACTACTCTATGCTGAGACAGCACCCTTTCCATGGTCTCCCACATGAGCAACCCATGGACCACATTGATGATTTTGAAGGCTTCATCACTGGAATGAAGTACAATGGGATGGATTATGACTTCTTATATCTCAAGCTTTTCCCCTATTCTCTCGCTGGAGAGGCTGCAGCTTGGCTGAAACAACTTCCACCTGGGACGCTGTGAAAGGGGAATTTTTGAGGCACTTTTATGATGATGCTCGCTCTGATCAGTCGAGACAGGATATTCTCACCTTCACCCAAGGTCCTACAGAGCCTCTTAAGTCTGTTTGGACGAGGTTTAAGAAGTACCAACGTGACTTTCCTCATCATGGATTCTCTGAAGTGATGCTGCTGGGCATATTCTTCAGAGAAATCGATCTCAACTACCAGTCTGCATTGGATGCTGCCAGCAATGGTAACTTCAACACCAAGACTCCTGAATAGGCTAGGACATTGATTGATAACTTGGTGAGCAGTAATAGCACCAAGACTGCTGATAGAAGAAGGAAAGAATCTGGTGGAAAGATTGATAATCTGGAGATGACTGATATCAGGAACAAGCTGGACACTGTTCACAGTTTGTTGACTGGAAAGAGAGCTGTCCACTTTGCTCAAGAAGTTGAAGTGTTGAGGCTGAAGAAGATCATCAGGAAGAGAAGGTGAACTACATCAGTGGCTCTGGGTTTCAAGGAAACATGTTTGGAAATCAGCAAGGTAATAAGTTCTTTAATGGTGCTTTCACAAGCAACAAGAACTCTTCTGGATATGGACAGACTGCTGGTTATCAGAAACCTTTTCAGCATGGTAATTCTTATCAGAGGACTTATGGATCATCCTCCTATCAGACACCTCATGTTGCTAATGCTCATGAGAGCAAGATGGAAGCTATGTTGGAGCGGTTGCTGGAAGGTCAGACTAAGACTACTGTGGACTTCAACAAGAAGCTGGATGCTGTGTATGAAGATCTGAATGGGAAGTTTGAATCTTTGAGTACACATGTGAAGCAGTTGGATATACAAGTGAACCAGATTTCAAGCTCAGTTAAGGGAAAGAATGTCATGGACACCCACATCAAGGCTTGGTCAGTTCAGATTGATGATGGATCAAACCAAGGAGAGAAATTTGAGTTTAAGACTGCTGAACTTGTTGAAGATGCTGAAAAACCCGAGAGAAAAATATCGATATCGACCGACACTACCTTTGATGTCTGTCGACACCAAAAGCGTGAAGAACTAATCTCACGAACCGTTTGTAGCATTGCTGAAGAGAAGACTCATGAGCGTCAACTACCCTTTCCTGAAGAGTGTGTGAAGTCTCACCAAGGGCTAGATGGAGCTAAACATCTGGAAGTAATGGATGAGAAGTTGGAAGAGGAACCACAGCCTGATGATCCACCCTATCATTCTTGTGTGCAGAGATACTTGGAGAAGATGCTACCTATGGCCGAGGTGTTGAAGGATTGGGTGATAGTGATCCCTAAACAGATCAGTGACGTGTTGCTGACTCAGATCCCCAAGAAGCTACCAGATCCTGGGATATTTGTGCTGAGTTGTTCTATCTTTGAGGATGGCTTCAGGCGTTCCTTGTGTTATTTAGGAGCTGCTGGAAATCTCATGGCATACTCTGTGACAGAGAAACTGAGGATGACAGAGTTTTCACCCACTAGGACATCCTTGGTCCTAGCTGATCAGTCAATAAGGATTCCAGAAGGTGTTCTTGAGGATGTCGTAGTCAGAGTTGGAAACTACCTAGTTCTGACATATTTTGTGGTGCTGAAGTACGATAGTGAGCCGGATGATGCTCTAATACTGGGAAGGCCTTTCTTGGCCACAGCTGGAGCGAAGATTGATGTGAGGCATGGTTTGATCGATCTCCACCTGGGAGATAAGCCTCTGCACTTTGAGATGGATATGCTGCGCATGCCAAAGATTTATGGTCAAACCTTTAGCATTGAGGATAGACAGGAAGCGCAGAGGAGTCAGACTTTAGTTTCTGATCCTGGAGAAAAGAAGATAGTAGTTTCTCAAGATTCCACTCTAGCATCTTCAGAGCTTGCAACTGCTTCTAAGCAGAAATCTCCAGACATCGAAACCTCACCGAAGCAAAGGTACGCGTCTCCCAAACTAAGTAATACTGACTTTAATGCTGAGAATGCAGGGAAACACTCTGGTCCTAACCTCTCGTTCCTTGGACGAGCTCACGCTGACAATGCTTACTCTCCACCTTGGATGAGGAGACTTTCGCAGAGGCACTTACAGCCTCTGTCGAAACCTCCAGGAGCATGATCTCGTTCGTCCAGTCAAGCTAATGACCTTAAACAAGCGCTGAGTGGGAGGCAACCCACTGGTAAGTTGTAAATAGTAGGATTTTAATTTTTGCATTTTAATTTCTTTCGTTTTTGGAATTTTTGTGTCAAGGTTCGCAGAACCCGTAGCACTGCAGAATCAGTGTCGGTCAACATCCACTTTGATGTCGGTCGACATTGAACTCGAGGAATTTCGAGCACAGACGATAATCGACCGAGGTCGATTTCGAGAAGTCGATTTGTTTTAAAAAGGTAAGTGTCGCCCGACATCGAGCTTGATGTCGGTCGACATCGATGAACAAAAGGTACGGATTTTTATAAACCCGAGACTTCTCTTCTTCTTCCTCATTTCTATCTCGCCGAAAATTTTCAAAAATCGCCACAGACCTCAATTCTTAACCGTTTTCATCGATTCAAAGCTCTATTCCACTCGATTTTTCGTGCTCTATCTATTTTTGGCATTCATTTCATCGATCTGCGAAGGTATGGCTCTGAATCTCCATTTTTCATTTCGTGTCCAATGGTAAAAAGCTTCAATCTTTGATTGATTTATGGATATCTAGGATGTATTGGTAGTGAAATATGATCGATATGAGTACTGTGGATGATTGTCTATGCTCAATTTGATGAGATTATGACTTTGAAATTTTGGTGTGTCGAACCTCATTCTTTTCGATTGGTCGTTGCTTGTACTGCAGATGAATCCTTCTCTGAACCGCGGAAAACGACCCAGGAGATGCACTGAAGCGACAGGCTCAAACGTGCAGCTCAGATTGCCTTGGCCAAGGCCGGAAAGAACTCAGTTCAAACTTACATGCTTCGCGAATGAGCCTGCGACAGAATCTAAGACCCCTGCTTGTATTCACAGGACAATCTCAGAGCAGTGGGATAACTACGATTCCTTGTTCTACAACGCTTGGTGTGGGGTTGACATCTTGCTCACACGGATTGCTTGTACAACCACGATGAACAAGCTGAAGATCAAACAAGACGTCCTGAGGGTAATAGGCCTGGGTACCATCTGTACCAAGTATTATGACCTGTACCCAGAGTTAGTCAGACAGTTCATGGCGACAGTCCGAGTGTACTACACCAACGAAGTGGTGAAAAAGGCCTCTGAAGGGACATTGACCTTCATGGCTAATGGGGTGAGGTACAATATTTCCATCCCTAAGTTGTATGACATCTACTCATTCAACCGGAACAGGGAGCGCGTAAACTTGCCCGAGCAGTGGACCGATGTGCAAGTGTTTTGGGAGCACTTCGGTAATGATGTGTATGATTCCCAGGTAACTAGACAGTCTGCGGTGTGCCACCCGGTTTTGAGATACCTTGTCCGTTTATTCGCTAACACGATCATATGCAAGATGGAGCCGTGAATGATGAGAATAGCTGAGCTCCTGCTACTGTATTTCGGGATTGTAGACATTATTGATGAGAGTGTGTATCAAGATGCTCGTTTAGTGGCTGATGTGAACATGGGAACTATTTTTGCCCATCATCTGGAGGATCTCAAGACACGAGCATTCAGTGGAAAGGTAACAAAGACAGAGTCTGTTGGGAGTCTGCTCACCCTATCTTTGATCACTTCCGGATTGACAGGAGTCAGATGACTAAATGCACTACAAAGTCCACGATGGACTTTACACACTTGAGGAGCATGCACTGGATCAAGGGAGATGTCAGTGGGAGACGATTCATGTGGCAGTTCACAGATACATCTGGCGTCGAGCGTTTGTTCCCTCTCCCAGCCAGATGTAGAGCTTTGTAGTGTTGTCCCGCGTCGCTCCACTGTGCGTCGAGGAGCTTCTTCTGGAGCTGCTGCCTCTGCTGCTGAGCATGAGGCTGTCCCTGCTACTGATACAGACGAAACCTATGGGTTTCCTGAGCTTCCCGAACCAGCAGAAGACATGCCACCACCGCAATTCCAGAAGTGGGAAGCAGGTGTACTTAAGGGCATCTGGAAGACAATGCATCGCATTTCTTGCCAGCGATCTCAGAGCGTGCATCACCCACTGCCACGACGTTGCACACCTGCGCCAGCTCCTTTGCAGGTTAGCTCAGAGGATGAGGAGGCTGAGGTAGCTGCTGACTCCGATGACATGGATGATGAGGTCTCCGAGGAGTTTTAGTCTTGCAGCTGCTACTGGTTTTGTTTTTCTTTTTCTTTTCTTTTGAGTCATTTTAATGTTTCTTTTGAGTCAGTCTGTCAGTCTTATTTGTTTGGAACCTTGTGTTATTTGAGTTTATGCATCTTCATTGTTATTTATGGTGATGTTTTGAGTGATCTAACACAGTTAACAGGTGAGAAAATTGAGTGCAAACTCGTGATCTTAACCACTGACAGATTTACCATCCTGCGTATGCTCACACGAGCTCGATGTTGGTCGACACTACGCTTAGTGTCGGTCGACATTGGCCGTGAACAGGTTCGGATTTTTAACTCAAAATCTATATGGTTCCAATTTGTTTTATACCGATCTCACGCTACAATTGCACTGGGGACAGTGCAGTTTAAGTGTGGGGGAGGTGGTTACTGACATTGTGTTTTGTTTTCTTAGAGTCAGTCCAATGTTTTCACTAGTTTTCAAAATTGTTTTATTGAGTCAAAACTTGTATGAAACTATGATTTTTTAAGGAAATTTTTCGCTGAAACAGGAACTAAGAGACCATTGGACAGACTTGCAGGAGCTCTATGACTATTAGAAAACCCCAAACGGATCAACTCAACAAGGACACTCATATCTAGCCAGGTATTCAGAGGATCCATCACTAGTCTCACGCTTAAATCTTGACTTTAATTTCTCACCTGGGGGCTTGGTAATCTTTGGGTCGGATTCCTTTGATGTGTTTGGCACAGCCTATGATCCTGTTCTAAAGTATGGTTTCCGATTTTCTCCTACCTTGAAAGTAAAAAAAGAGATAAAAACCGAGGATAAGCTAGTAGCTTCGAAGTGGTCACGGAAGTGGTAGAGACCCCTATTACCTCCTGTGTATCCATGGAAAGATCCAAAGTTAAACCCCAATAAAAAGGGAAGAGCACTAATAAAAAAATAAAATGATACCCAGTGGGGAAAAATCAGTGCTAAGGGAGAAGGGGAAAAGAAAGAAACCAGAAACCGACAGTTTGGTGGTCAGACACTGAATAGGTTGAGTCCATGTGTCCTTTGATTCGATACTCCCTCTGTGAGACCGCACTTAATTGTATAAAGAGGCTAGTGTGGTGAATTTGAATGTCATAACTTGATTGTGGAGTTTACTTGGGACAGTTGCTAAGTGTGGGGGAAGTACATTGTGGTCTTGAGCTCTGCATGAAAGTTTTCAGTGGCTTACTAAGTGAATGTGAATGCGAAAGTTTCCAAGACGAAATGAGTTTCTGTGTTTTCAAACCTCTTTTCGTATGCTTTAGTTCTTTACTTGCTTGAGGGCAAGCAAGAGCTAAGTGTGGGGGAGTTGATATATCATGGTTTTTCTAGGTTTTCAACCATGATATAGTTGTGTATATTGAGTTTTTAACTTGGTTTTTAGTGTCTATTGAGTCCTTTACAGGTAGACTTGCGTTTGGAGCAAAGGATGGAATTATGGGACGTTTCTAGTGATTTGTGCAACGAACTGAAGTTGGTGTCTCGACAACGATGGAGTGTCGACCGACACTACCTTTGATGTCGGTCGACACTGAGCCCGACAGAACATAGGCCCGAGAGTTGAAGACAAGTTTTGAAGATTCGCAGAATCACCCAGAAGTTTTCCCTAATTTTAAACTGACCCCAGAACGTGTTTAGAGAGTTTAATTAGGGTTTCAGACTTATTATTCTTGGATCTTGTTCTTTACTTTGTTCTTGCTTGAGAGATTGAGAGATTTTGGCTAAGGGCTGATTCTTGCTACTTGTAACGCTTGAGAGAAGAATTTCGAACCACTTTACTTCTATCTATTCAGTTTCTGGTTTCCTATTCATGATATGTTGTTTGATTACTGATATGTCCGAGTAGTAACCTAGTTAGATTTAGGGATTCTCACAAAGGTTTTATGCATGTCTGATAACTTATTGATTAGGATTCACTATCTTTCATCACCTAAGTGCGCTTAATACTGAATTCTGGACTGATCTCCTAGGGTTTAGATTTGAGATAATTAACAATAGCACGAGAGTGTGAGTCATAATCTGAAACAAACTTAGAGTGAGCAATTTACAAACAGATTTGGTCTGGAGAAATTATGAACCGATAGAACCTGTTCTTAATGCTTGTTTAGAACTCTAGGATCACAAAGAGATTTGGATCACTAGGTTGCTAGATATAGAAACAATCTCAGCGAGAGTTGGATTTTTTCGTATTGTGTTTCTAGTTCTTGAACTGCGCTTAATCTGAATCCTGTTAGTTAAGTATCCGGCATAGCATAATTCCTGAGAACTTCCTAAGTCTGACGCCTTTCTCCATCTGAAAAACACCTTCTAGTTTATTGCTTTTGTTTGCTGCATTCTCTCGATTTGATTTAGCTTAACTTGAATACATATAATATATCGTGTGACCGAGAGTCCTTGTTGATTCGATACCTTTCATACTACAATCACATAACTGTGCACTTGCAGTAGAATAGGATAAAACTTTACACCTATCAACTGCTATTTTCCAGATATGCTCTCGATGTTAAAGTTGAGAGGGCAGAAGATGTCCTCACACATCATAGATTGTTGAAATTGGCTGAAGATCCTGCAACTAGGCATATGTTTGAAGTTCGTAGTGTACAAGTAATAGATAGCTTTAGGTAATTCTACTTCACAGTGATTCAGAAAGCTTCGTGAGAATTCTTTTGTGTTAACTGGTTTCTTTGTTGCAGGTTACTCCAAGAAATTCTACTGACTCTGACCAGTGTTGGAGGAAGATGCTCAAAGCTCTAGCCACCCAAACAGGCAGGGGTAAGACCATCTCCAACCATAGCATCAAATTTGGTGTTGTGAATAGTGTTAAATTTGGTGTTTTAATGAAGGGTTGATTGCAAAAAAGTCACCTCTGATTATACCCTCGGCCTTCTCCTTTCTCTCCATCGCTAATATATCCCCTTACTAATCAGGGTATTCACAGGAATGCCATTGTCAGACTTCATATGAAGTCTGATATTTTAATCAAAAGACAAAAGGACCCAAATTATATTGGATATTCACAAAAATGTCATCGCCATGAATGATCAACAACCATGACACCCACCATCGCCGACGAGTTAATGTGTAATCCAGCTCGTTTTTCCACCATTAAAGCTCAATTAAAGCTCAAGAATCTGAGCTCGGACGTTCTCCTCACAGATTTCTCTTTTCATCTTTGATTTTTGGAGATTTTTCGATTCAAAAGTAGCGAAATCGTTTATCATCTTATAAAAACAGCAAAACACGTCTCGGATTTCGGGTTTTCGGTGATATTAGACATTCTAGAAAATCGACGAGGCTAAAAACTAACGAAAATCGGACATTGGTAAGAATTTTTTCATATCGTCGGTTTTCGGATCTGAATTGTAATCTCAGACTTCTGTTTAAGTCTAATTTTTTTTCGTAAACTGCAATATGGTCAACGAGAGGGTAGTTTTGCAATTGACTTTCAATTGCCAGACATCCATAGAAGTCTGTGAAAATCATTTGAGAAAAATATATATATATATATATATATATATATATATATATATATATATATATATCAGGCATCGTTAAGAAGTCTAAATGAGAAGAGGCTAGTTTTGCAATTGATTCAAATTTGATTTTTTAGTCAGAATTCTAAGTAGTCTGGCATGAAATTGACTGATTCTTGACTTTTTGTCAGACGGAATCCGTTGTCTGAAAATAATGGGGGGTAGAAACTGCAATTGACCCAAATTTTCAAATGTTGACTAGAATAAGCGAAAAAATCGTCAGACTTCTAAATCTGTTTGAAAATAAGAAAAATAATGTCAGACGACTATAGACATCCGAAATTCTAAAATTTTGCCAGACGGCTATAGATATCTGAAAAATCGAATTTTGGTCAACGCTGGATAAAAACCGAAAATGCGATGTTTTTATCAGACTTCCCTTGCTGTCTGAAAATCTTGTCAGACAGCAGAAGAAGTTTGAGAGTTATTAGACTTCTTGGAGAAGTCTGACATTTCAAAATCAATTGCAAAACTACCCTCTACTTTTTTTCAGACTTCTCCAAGAAGTCTGATAGCTTTCAGACTTCTTGGAGGAGTCTGACATTTCAAAATCAATTGCAAAACTACCCCTTTTTCAGACTTCATAAGCTGTCTGACAAAAAGTTCAAAAAATTCCAAAGCAGACTGTGTACGCTGTCTGATTGATTTCAAACTGCATCCGCTGTCTGGCATTTCAAAATCAATTGCAAAAATACCCTCTTTTTCAGACTGCCATATAAGTCGGCAGTCTGGTTTCACTACAATCAGACATGACGTCTGAGATATTAAAAACTTTTAAAATGCATTTTCTTGTATATTTGATTAATTTCGTTGATTTTTATTTTTATAAATGTGTGTTAGTTTTCTATATTCCTTCTGCGTGAGCTGTACATTCTTATACATGGTAATTATTTTTAAATCAATTTTTGAATAATATTGGCAATATAGCTAATAGGATCAGACTTCGCAAAGAAGTCTAGCTTTTCCCAAAAGATCTCTAATGTTGTTTATACATGTTTGTTTATACAGATAATGGTTCAGTTACCTGTTAATTTTGGTGAAAGGGTTGTGAGAGACCAGATTTGGCATTTTGTGGTTGAGTATCTCAAAGGAGGGCGGTTTATCACTTTGCGTGATGGTTCTACACATCAAGAACTTGTTGAGATGGTACAAGATGATTATATGCTGGACAAGAAAACCGAGCTGGTGGAGTTATCATATCCATTGCCGGAAGCACTCTTGAAACAAATGGATTCGGATAGCCCTCCGGTTTATGTCACAAATGATAGGCAAGTAAGGAGCATGGTTGAGTTAGATAATACGCATTTAATCCGTCTTTGTGTCTTGAGCCGATCTGGTATGGATGATGAAGATGCTGTGAATCATGATGACAAATATGAAGCTGAAGATGTAGACGAAGATGACAAAGAAGAAGACTGGAATGAGGAAGATGTGGACTCAGTCTCGGATGATTCTGTTTGTGGTGGTGGTGGTAATGATGGTGTTGGTAACTTGGATGTGCCTGAGAATGTTATCATGAAACACGTTGAGGCTTACCATGACGATGCTGATTATACCCTATATGGGAAAGTGAAACATGAAGATGTAGATGTCGAAGAAGATGAAGATTATAAAAATATGAGTTGGAGGGTATGAGTAATCGGTGTGTTCGCAAAAAGAGACTTATCTGAGGGTATCATTCTCATTAAGTGTTTTGATAGAAAGAAAGACCTAATATCAGAGCTACGTTTGACGGCGATAATGAAGAAATTCGCATTCAGGACAGAGAAGTCTGACAAGACACGTTTTGTGGCTAAATGTCGTGTGGAAGGATGCAAGTGGTTGTTTCGAGCGTGTGTGAAGAGCGAACCAAAAAAGTACTGGGTGATGATCGATTCAAAAACCCATTCATGTTCGATGGCGGACCGGATGTCTACGTGCAAACGTTATACTCCAGTTTATATTGGTTGGTTGTTTACTGAATGTTTCGGTATAATTGAGGGGATAACACCAAAGCATGTCAAAGTATCAATGAAGAAGCAGTTTGGGATTAGGATGAGCTACACAACCGCATACAGAGCATTGTTACATTATCAAAGGATTGTGAGAGGAAAAGTGGAAGATGGGTACGAGAGACTGCCTTCTTTTTTTGCATGAAATCAGGCAAACCAACCCGGGAAAAGTAACTGCTCTTGCACTAGATGAAAAGAATAGACTTAAGTATCTATTTATAGCATTTGGAGCTTTCATACATGGTTTTACGTTTCTTAGAAGAGTCATTGTGGTGGATGGTACTCATCTTAATAGAAAGTATGGCGGTGTTATGCTAGTGGCGGCCGCAACAAGACGAAAATTTTCAAATATTTACGTTGGCTTTCGGAATTGTAGACTCTGAGAATGCTGATTCGTGGGAATGGTTTTTCACCAAACTGAAAGAATGCATTTTAGACCAATATCCTTTGGTCATAATCTCGGATAGATGCGAGTCGATCAAGAATGCGTGTGAAGCAGTTTTCCCTTGGGCACAGCGAGGGATACGCTATTACCATCTACAAAATAACATAGTTACCAAGTTCAGCGGAAAACATCTTTTGTACTTGGTGAAAAACGCGGCTTACGCATATACGATTTATGATTTTGACCGAAACATGGCTTCCATACGAGCGGTAAATCATGAACTTGCTGATTACTTGGAGAAGGTGGATGTGAGTCTATGGTCACGTGTGCATTTCGGCGGAGACATGTACTTGTCGGTCTGACAATAAGTGTCAGACTTCTAGTGATGTCTGATATTATACTCAGACTTCTCCTGCTGTCTGATTATTTTTTAAGACGACAGGAGAAGTCTGAAAGCGTAATATTTTTATGATACTTTCTAATTCTTACTTGTGTAAACCTCTTTCAAATTGGTAGATACATGTACAACATAACGACGAGCAACATTGCTGAATCTATAAACTCCGCAGTTAAGAAGGAAAAAGGATATCCCATATCTTTCCTTTTAGAGTTTATACAAGAGAAACTAGGGACGTGGTTTTGTAAATGGCGGCTAGATGCAATGAGTCTCTCAACAACATTTAGCCGAGGAGTTGAATATTTACTGGCTATTCGTGAATATTATGCAGATATGATGACAGCAGAATGCGTAGATACGTATAAATTCATTGTTAAGGGAGGACATAGGGATTGTGTTGTCGATTTGGAACATCAGAAGTGTGAATGTGGTGTTTGGGATTACGAAAAGATACCTTGCTCACATGCCATATGCGCTACATCGGAACTTGAGCTACACATTTCTACCCTTGTAAGTCCATCTTACATAATGAAATACTTGTACGCTGCATACTCGCGCAACATCTTACCAAAGAATTTTACTGGCAAAACTGATCATGACACCGTGCGTGTCTTTCCGCCGGAAGAGAGGCCGAAGCCTAGAAGACAAAAGAAGTCGAGGTGGCAATCTATGCTAGAAATCTCCAATAAGAAGAGCAGTAAAACGCGGAAACTACACAAGAAATATTGTTTTTCGAATTGCAGACAACAAGGGCACAAACAACCTAATTGTCCACAACCTGAGACTGACTAGAAATGGTTGAGTCTGATGTGATTTAGGGTTTTCTGAAGTCTGATATGTGTTCATGTTCAGTGAAGTCTGATAAGTTTTAGGGTTTACTGAAGTTTGATATGTTATAATGAAGAACTGGTTGAAGTCTGAAATATTTTAGGGTTCCAGAAGTCTGATATTGAAACTTGTTTCAATTGTTTGGGTTATGTTTCATCAAGCGTAGTAATAAACATAACGAGGATTAGTGCTTAAGTTTGTTACATAACTAAAAACATGCACAAAAGTAGGCTTAAAGATGGATGTGTTTTTCTTACAACCACAAAAGATATTTCATATGCAAGAAATCCATTGTTTGAGAATCCAAAATATATCGGCTGTCTATTTCTCACCGTAGGTGTCTAGCAAATCATACTCGGTATATTCGGAAGTTAGAATATACAACCAGACTTCTCTTGAAGTCTGTATTTACAACCAGACTTCTTGGGAAGTCTGAAAATACATCCAGACTAGAATGAAATTCTTAATTCATAACCATTGGAGCGATACTGACCGTGTCATGCAGCCATTCCTTTGGAGTGCGAAGATCATAATACCATTGTAGTGATGTGTTCACTTTCCTATTCGGATAACCCCTACAAAGAACAACACGCTTGTTAGACATCGAGTTAAGATACTTACAATCTAAGTAGAGTGTCAACACATACGCTTTTGTTGTAATCATTAAGTGCCTTCACTTGCATCTTGGTGGGAGCAGCACAAGGGTCATATCCTGGTGTAACCTGTGATTGGACAATAGGTTTAACTGGAGTCTTCACCTTCTACTTCTGTTTGACCTGGGTTGCCTTCGCTTTCATATAAACTTCAGCTGCTGCCTGCTTAGTGTCCTGTCTAAACATCCGCGTAGCATCGGAGTTTATGCCCGTATCTGACTGTGTAATGATTAAGATACTCGGATCTGATCTCTCGGGTATACTCTGCATATACATTTTGACAATCCATGTTAAACATAATTTTTTGATCTAAAATTCACACAAGAACCAGACTGCACTAGACGTCTGGTAACTAGAATACATCACTGTCAGACTTCTATAGATGTCTGACATACGACATCTATAGAAGTCTGATATTCTGAATGCCAACTAAAAATCATACCAAACCATTGCAATATAAGTTTAATGCCAGGAATCCATGTTCAAAGCAAATATAAGAACCAAGGGGGAAAAAAACAAATACGGTTATGCTCATGTGTTTACAATCAAGGATATTCATAAAGCAAGACAAGGCTACTTCCCCTCAAGTGGTTTCTTCATAAGTCTGCTACTTCTCTTAGGCCCATCGTTCTTTTCCTTATTTGTATTCAGAGATTGAGGGTTTTTGAGACTAATCCCATCATCAGTCGCAGTCTGTTTGGTGTCCTTAGAGAGAATGGCGGGTTTGTCTGCTGCTTTCTTAGGCTTCGCTTTCCCTGCATGTGCAGGTTCGGGTACCTTCAGTACCACTTTCCTCGGGATCCTCTGAGCCCTTTCCTTTTTCTTTCTTCCTCCCTCTTCATCAACCGCAGCAGCAATTACTTTGTCTTGATCCTGAAGATCTTCAGCTGGATCTTCTTCATCCTCACCAACTCCGGCCTTCTCCATCTCATCCGCAACTGCAACACTTGCATCTTTCTTCTTCCTACTTACTTTCTCTCCAGTACCAGCTTTCTTCTTCTCATTTCCCTTTTGTCCAGAAGAATCTTTCTTCTGGTATTTCTCCTTCTGTTCAACTCCAACACTTTCATCCTTCAAAGTCTGGACATTCTTGGCAAGATTATCAATTCTGATACTCATCAGACGAAAACCCTCGTTGAAAACATCTACCATACATCAATCCGACTTTCAAATGATTTTTACAAACCCTCAATAATTTGAACAACATATCCATTCGTAGGACCAGCCTTCCCTACTCTAGGTTTCTTACTAACTACCACCACCTCTTCTTCCTCATCCTCATCGTCAGCCACAGCCTGTACCAACTTCCTCTTGACTCCCAGAACTTTTCACTTTTTCTTAGCATCCTCATCCGCAACTTTCTCAGATTTAATCTCAAGTCTAACAGAACCGCCATCTTTAATCCTGAACACACCTTCACTTTTCCAGTGTTTAGAACCCTACCTCCACTGCACAGTCCCTAGCTGTCCAAGCATTGCTTTCACATTGTTCTCAACTTTGTCGTCCTCCTCATCATCGTTGTCCCACTCGGGGAACATGTCATCATATTCCTTGACTACGAGGGTTTTGACGCTGGTCTGCAAATTACAAGACACATAGCAAAATGAATATAAGCATTTATAATATCACAATGTTAGACATCATACGAGACTGGGAAAAATGCAAGACTTCAGAACAGTCTTAGAAATACTTGTATGTGTAAGGTTTCGTTGACTTTCTTTCGAATTCGTGATCCCCGGTACGCCAGCAATGGTAAGTTGTCGCCATAGCTGGACATGCCCAGTATATCCAGATGTTCAGGACCTCAGCAAAACCTCCGATCTCATAATTTTTTCCTTCCACGAGTTTTATGTTTGCCTCCTTAACAGAATCTATCAGAAACTTGAAGGCGAATCGTCCCCATGGATAGAATTGTAACGATCCTGGAACCAGTAGAAGCTTAGACATGTCACCCCTTGTGGAAGTTGTCCAGTGTTGAGCCTCAATGAAGGTTGCATAGATGGCTAGATAGCCCAGCCATATCCTTTGTTGCGGTTCCCAACCAGCACATCTTTTACAAGCATCAAATAGTTGCGAAAAACTTGGGCCTAAATCAAAATCCACCCCAAGAAGCTCCCACATTGTTCTCATCGGATCGGTATATTGAGCGTCAGGGTACTCGAGGTTCTCAATATAGTCGCAGTTGAGTCCTGTTATAGCATGAAACTCATTCAAGGAAAACTTGACTGGATGAACGCCGAGAAGAGACCATATCTCATACTTCTTCTTGCAGTCTAACTGCAAACAGCATGTAGTGCACCATCCTTGAACAACATTTTAAATTCAGGTCATGGAATCTCAAAAAAATCCCAAATTCTGAATCGAGGAGTTGTTGCCATTCTCCCGGTAACAGCACTATTCTAACATTATTTATCAGATATCCCCTTCCACTAAAGTAGTGTATGCTTTTATCCGGAACCGGTTCATAACCGGCAGTGAACATCCTTTGTGGGAATTCAACATCTGCCATAACAAAAACCTGAAACAATAAGGGCCACACAAATCATACATTCTGAATACTACTAGCCTGCAGTCAGCCTTACACAGTCAGACATCTTATGCCTTCTGGCTACTAATAGTTATGTAAATATATAGACGAGGAGAATAGTCGATGAATCTTACCGTCGAAGGTCACCAGCAGAGGAGAGAGAAACCATATCTTGAATTTAACAAACACTTAAAGCTTAGCGCAAAAACGTTCAAAATAAAGAAGTCAATAACGAATATCCAGACGCCATTATCAGCCTAAGTAACTTAGTCAGACACCATATGCCGTCTGGCTACTATAATCGATGAATCTTACCGTCAAAGGAAAACGACGGAGGAGAAGAGTGAAACAAGATCGGGCCCCAATAAGATCTGGAATTTAGAAAAACAAAAAGCTCAGCGCAAGTACGATAGATATTCAGACTCCATTTGCAGTCTGAAGCTATAATCAGACTCCATATGCAGTCTGAGATCTAAAGTCAGACACCATTAGCCGTCTGGTTACTAATAGTTTTACTTAGTTTATGCACGAAAGGAGAAATTGATGAATCTTACCGTCGAAGGTAAGCGGCGGAGCAGAGAGAAACCAGATCTGGAAACGATACCCAGAAAAAGTTTATGATGTCGGTTGAGTGGCTTTGACAGAGAACATGTTTTTTATCTTTCCTGCAAAACTGGAAAAAGGATAAAAAATCATATTTATTCATAAGGTGCAGTTAAAACGAGACAGTTTTACCACTACCGGACGGTTTTACCACAGACGTAACTGCCGCGCATTTTTCGTCTCCCTTTTACATAACTTCCACGCATTTAATTTACAAAAAATTAACTCTCGGGTATGCAAGAGGCCACGTGTCGTCACGGACACGCGTCAGCAACAGTGGATATCCCCAATATCATATGATAGTTTTAATATTTATTGTTCAGACATCATTTGAAGTCTGAAAACTAATTATTGTAGATTCATACTTCATACGAAGTCAGAGAAAAATTATTTGTTACTCAGACTTCATATGAAGTCTGAGAAAATAGTATTTATTATTCAGACATCATATGAAGTCTGGAGACCAAGTTCTTTAGTAGCTTCAAAAGAGGATAATTCGCATATTTGAAATTTGATGATGAATGAAATTTGATGAAATTCGTCTTATAATACATAAAATTGTACTTGGATACATAGGACTTATATTACAAGAAACCAAATGCCCTAAAGATAATTGGGACGATAATAATAGCACCAGCAACCATCATATACTCATACTTGGCGCCACACACTGTCTGGTTAGATGGTTTCTCCGTCAAGAGATCCTTTAATTGAGCTATCTCTGCATGCGCTTTCTTGATCTCATCATGCAAGTTGGTAACACAATCAATTTCAGCATAACAAAGGAAGATGTAATCAATTTGTTCACCGTGTTGGTCCACACTCAGCTTTAACTCGTGAAACTCCTCCATCATAGCCTCATCCCACCACTTCAAAATATGGTAGCCACCATCCTATACAGCCACATTTTAAATATACAATCATCTTCGAATTCCAAATATAAGCTCGAATAAGTAAAAACAAAATAAAACTGGTGTGAGAGTCGAAACTCGCACGGTCAAAACTTGTAGAGCAAAACTTTTAGGGAACAGAAACTTCAAGGATAAACCACTAAACCAGCAAACCCGTAGGACGTTTTATTGATAAGAAATCGAAAAGGAGTACAAAGATCGAAAAGAGAATAGACGCAAAAGAAAATCGCTAAGAAAAATGCTTAAACTCTTAAGTCTAGATGCTAGGGTTTTTTGCTCTGCCTCTCTCGTATGACTTCCACCTCCTTATATAACTGCGACAATTCGGCTTTGAGAATATTTCCGCAAGATTTTCCGAAATCTTCCTGTTGTTATCTCCTTCCTTATTCCGTTAAGATTTACATTTCTATCTCAGATTTTCCTTTTCAGCTCGTATGAAATGTATTTGTCGAAACCACTTTTCTGACAAATTGTTTAGGTGACGTTGTTGGAACTTCGTATAACTTTGTTATTCATTCGAGACTTTGAATGTCCGATGTGGACATTCGTTTGTATCTGATTGCCTGATCTTGCCTTCAGCTATTGTTTTCAACGAGGAGGTTTTTGACCCCAACAGTTAGCCTCCCAACTCGTCAGACCCGAATGCGGTGATGACGAGGTTGTTTTGTTATTCGAGGCGAAAACGATTGTCCGAGAGAACTTCATCCGATGCCGTTGTCCGAAGCATTATCTTTCAGCCGTAGTCAATTATTCCACGCTGAGACGTTTCGATACCATGCCTACTCATGAGCTGCTTCGTCATGATTTGCTCGGGAATGCTCATGACTATATTATTAAGATATAATTATTTCGAAAGTCACATGCCTTGGTGAATTCTATAAGTATTCACTTCTTCATTCTTCACTTCTTACTCCTCTCCAAAGATAATAATTGCTCGGAGGGTTCAATTTGGCCGATTGTGAATAATCTTGCCATACGTGGTTCCGACGATTCCGAAACCGTCTCGAGAAAACATATGAAATTATGATCCTACCTACTTCTTTTGGAGTGATATCTATAAATATCCTTCAACCTTCGTTCATTTCTTCATTCACTCACTCTCTCTAGAGCTTACAAGTTCTTTTTTCTCTCTAATCTCTCTCTACATTTTGATACCGTCTCAGACGATGTCATTCCAGAGTGCACCCCTCCCGTTATCTGAGTGCAAACTTGCGAAGGCTAAAAGGAGAGCGGCGGCGGAAGAAAAAAGGCAGCGGAGCGAGGGAAAAGCGTCTGAAATGGCCGGAGAAGGCCATGAATCCGTTCTTGGTTTGTCTCTTCACCAGGAGGTCCCTGTGGTTCCAGACGGACTGGAAACTGACCAAAACCCCGGTGCTCGCTGTCCCCCTAGGTGTCTAGTCGTGGGTTTGGAGGATCAGAGTGCTTCACCTGAGAAGAAGAAGAAAAGGACTAGGAAAGCGGGTGAAACTGAAGCTCCTCGAACTATCTCAAAGTCTGCTACCAATGGCTCGAAGTTCAAGGGCCTTGTTTACGATAACATTGCTGATGTTACGGAATTTTTTTCGGGAGTATGGCATGTGGGGGACGTTCCAATCCGGTATGAGGACATGTCATGCGGATCTTCGCTTGCCCACGCAGGCCAGGACTTCTTAAGGGTAGAAATCTTTCCCTTTTGACCGGCGCGACTTTTTCCTGATACGTTTTCTTTTTTCTTTTTTTTTTGTCAGGCCTGGGCATCGGTGAATAAGCAGGCCGCCGAATCCGAGAGAGAAATCCGCGGAGCTCAGGTGTTGTTCCGCAAGCATTTCGCCGATAACCATAAATTGAAACTTTCCCTATCGGAATTGAATTGCGCGTGAATTGCAGGTGGCCGAGTTTGAGGCGGCGCAGCGTTCTATTGACGAGGAGAAGGTGAAGGATCTCGCCGAAGCTGAGGCTTTAAGGTTGAAGCTCGCAGAAGAGGGTTCTTCCTGCGATGCCGCTTTGAAGGAGGCAACCAAGAAGGGGAGGAAAGGAGTGCTCAAAAAATTCTCGTCCCGTTTCAAGAAACTTTGCGATATCTCGTCCTTTGCCTGTTTGGATGTTTCGTCGATCCGTAGTTCCTGTCGGAAGATGCATTTGTCCGACTAAAGTGTCGTCCGTTTCGTATGAAATGTATTTGTCGAAACCACTTTTCCGATAAATTGTTTAGGTGACGTTGTTGGTACTTCGTATAACTTTATTATTCATACGAGACTTTGAGTGTCCGATGTGGACATTCATTTGTATCTGATTGCCTGATCTTGCCTTCGGCTATTGTTTTCGTCGAGGAGGTTTTTGACCCCAAAAGTTAGCCCCCCAGCTCGTCAGACCCGAATGCGGTGATGACGAGGTTGTTTTGTTATTCGAGGCGAAAACGATTGTGGATATATCATGGTTTTTACTAGTTTTAGACCATGATATAAGTATGTTTTAGAGTCTATTAGTGTTTCTTTAGAGTCTTTTACAGGTCTTATTAGGTACACGCACGTTTGGAGCAGAAGTGGAGATTTTGGAGCTATTTGGTGCATTTGGAGATTTGAACCGAGAGGTGAAGCTCACTGTCCAGAACAGAGAAGTGTGTCGATCGTTGCACATCAGCATCGATCGATGCACAACGCGTTGGGCCAGACTCGCGAGAGTTAATGAAGTTATGAGATATTGCGAAGTTGCCTAGAAGTTCCGGATATTTACACAGAAGCCCCAAGACATGATTAGGCTATATTAATTAGGTTTTAGACTTTTGTTTTGATTACGCATTCATACTTTGAGCTGAGAGTTAGAGAGAGATTTTGGGGCTGATCTGAACCTGTACTTCATCTTGTTTTTGGAGAAGATTTCGAACCCCTTTACTTCTTTTATATCTTATATGCAATCTATTATTTCATTGATTATGTTTACATTATCCATGTCTGAGTAGATTCATAGTTAGGTTTAGGGTTTCTCACATAGGATTTCATGACTTGCTAGATATAATTAATTCAGTTAAGGATTTATAACTATAGTAGTTCTTCGATCTAAATTGTGTTTAATGCTAGTTCTAACCTGATCACTTAGAATCTAAATCTTAGGTTGCTAAATACGACACGACAGTGTGGTTTAGAATCTGAACTATTTAGGTTGAAAAATTAAATTACTCGCAAAGGAATTTGGTTTAGTTTAACTGTGAACATATCGAACTTGGAATTAATGCTGGTTTAATTTGTTAGTAATTGCAAAGGAATTTGGATTGCTGCACTTAGACTTAGAGAATTCTTGCAACGACAGTTGGTTAATTCTATATCCGTGTTTTGAGTTCAAGAGCTGAGCTTAATTAGATCCTGACTGAATGATTTATCTGCTTGTCTGATTTCCTGAGAACGCCCTAGACTTAGCGCTTTAAGTTAACTGTATTCACAACCAATCTTGCTACCTGATTTACTTTCTTGCTTGCTTTTTAGTTTACATCACATTGCTTTCTCTTAGTTTAATCTCGACTGTTCTATAATCTATCGTTGACCGGAGTCTCTGTGGATTCGATACCTAAGTACTACATCTGCATAACTCTGCACTTGCAGTAGTATAGGATTAAAACTTCTTGAGCATATATGGTTTTTGGCACCGTTGCCGGGGACTCTTTTGAGTCTCCGATAGATTTGAACTTAGGGTTTAGACTAGGATTTTTAATTTTTGTTTTTAGTTACTAACTTTTCTCTGTTTTCTCTCTGTCGCAGGTACGACATTCGCCTAGCATCGATCGTTGCATACTATTCTGAGTTGAGTCGATCGTTGCATCACTTGCCTCGATCGTTGCACTGCGATTACAAACGGTTTATGCAGACGCGTGAAACCAGAAGTAATCAGAACTTGAATCTCGTCAATCTCGGACTTGAAGAACTTGTACGACTAGAGAGGACTAACAGAAGAGATAGAAGAGCAAGGATGGTACGTGAACGCTTGATTCTGATACCCGATGCTCAAGGTATACTGAGGAATCCACAGAACAATCCTTACAATGCTGCTGGGCAGAGGATTGATGCTGAGGGACATGTAATCCCTGAACCTATGGACCAAGAACAGGAACAAGGCCAAGGACATGCCCAAGGAGGAGGACAGAGACATATGGTTCTTCGTGAGAGGACTTTAGCTGACTACTACCGTCCGGATGAGTATCATGCTAACCGGTCAGCCATTGTACCTCCTGGTTTTGAGAGGAATGATTTTGAAATCAAGACCATCTACTACTCTCTGATGAGGCAGAATGCCTTCCATGGTTTCCCTACTGAGCAGCCTATGGATCACATTGATCATTTTGAGGACATAATCACCGGAATGAAGTATGATGGAGTGAGCCATGACTATCTGTTCCTCAAACTTTTCCCTTACAGTCTCGCTGGAGAAGCTGCTGCATGGCTGAAACAACTTCCAGCTGGGAAGTTTACTACTTGGGATACTCTGAAGAGTGAGTTCTTGAGGCATTTCTACGATGATGCACGTTCTGATCAGTTCAGACTGGACATTCTCACTTTTTCCCAAGGACCTGTAGAGCCTCTGAAGGCTGCCTGGATGAGATTTAAGAAATACCAGCGTGACTGCCCGCATCATGGATTCACTGAGGTGACACTGCTTGGTATCTTCTTTAGAGGAATAGATCTCCCTTATCAGACTGCGTTGGATAATTCCAGCAATGGAAATTTCAACACCAGAACTCCTGAGCAGGCTAAGACGTTGATAGACAATCTGGTGAGCAGTAATAGCTGCAAGTCTGCTGATAGGAGAAGGAAGGAGTCTGGTGGGAAGATAGATAAACAGAAGATTGCTGACATTAGGAGTAAGTTGGACACAGTTTGTAATTTGCTAGTTGGGAAGAAGGCTGTCCATTTCGCTCAGGATGTTGAGGTATTTGGAGCTGAAGAAGAAAACCAGGAAGAGGATGTGAACTACATTGGAGGATCTGGTTTTCAAGGTAAGAGGTTTGGATATCAGTCTGGTAACAAGTTCTTCAATGGTGAACAGAAAAGTGCTGGCTATCAGAAACCTTTTCAGCAAGGTAATTTCTATCAGAAGAGTGCTGCTAGCCCCCAAGAGAGCAAGATGGAAGTGATGATGGAACAATTGCTGAAGGGTCAGACTAAGCATGCTAGGGACTTCAACAAGAAGTTGGAGGATGTTTATGAAGACCTGAATGGAAAGTTTCAATCCTTGAGCACGCATGTGAAAGAGCTTGATGCTCGGGTTGCACAGACTGCTGGACATGTTAAAAGGGAAGATGGATATCTTCCGGGACGAACTGATGCTAATCCTAAGTATCAGTGCAATGCAGTGACATTAAGGAGTGGTAAGAAGCTGTTTTCTGCCCAGAAAAAGCAGTTGAGTGTCGAAGAAATCGTGGAAATTGAAGAATTGGAGGATGAGATCCGTGAGCTTCGCAATGCATCGATCGACGCACCTCTACAACGGTCGATGCAAGGCGAAAACAAAGATGACGAACCCAAGCTCGACACAGGAGTTGAAACACAGTTGCCCAGCAACGATCGACACCACATTGGCAACGATCGACACAATGCGACTGCAAAGGTTTCTGACGCAAAAAAACCGAAACAGACGAATGAAAGAGTCTACAAACCCAAAGTACCTTTTCCTAAGAATCCCAGGAAGGCTAAGAACGAAAAACAGTATAACAAATGCAAGAAAATCATTAACAAGGTGAAGGTTGAAGTGCCTTTGATTGATTCTATGGAAACTACTCCAGTGATGAGGAGATGTCTTAAGGATCTGCTTGTTGGCAAATGGTCTGAAGAGGAGAGTGTAATGATGATCACAGAGGTGTGTAGTGCAGTGATTCAGGGCAGAATTCCTGAGAAGTTGAAAGATCCAGGAAGCTTTGTCTTGGATTGTGCTATCTACAGGGAAAGATTCGAAAGGTCTCTATGTGATCTTGGTTCCAGTGTGAATCTTATGCCTTTCTCAGTTGCTAAGAGACTCGGGATGACTGATTTCATACCCACTAGGATCTCACTGGTTTTAGCAGATAGAACAATTAGAATTCCTGAAGGATTATTGGAAGATGTGCCTATAATTATTGGCCAATGTGTGATTCCTACTGATTTTGTGGTTCTGCAGTATGGAGAAGAACCAAAGGATCCACTGATTTTGGGTAGGCCTTTCTTGGCCACTGCGGGTGCGATGATTGACTGCCAGGGAGGTAAGATAATTCTGAATGTAAGAGATCTGAAGATGAGCTTTGATATGGACAAGCTGGTGAAGAGACCAACCATCGACGGACAAACATTTTATGTGGATACTCTCAGTGATTTGGCTGCAGATTACTTTCATAGAACTCGTACTGAAGATCCACTGGAAAGGGCTTTACTGAGCTCTATAATGGAGCTGGAATATCTGCAAGACGAGCCCGCAATCTATTACGCGAGGCTAATGGATTCTGCTGAGCATGTGATGCAAGTAGGAGTGTCTGACGCGACAATGCAACGATCGATACCATCTGTGCATCGATCGTTGCAGGTCGACAAAGATTGGGCAGAGGAAAAGGCTCCGAAAATTGAGCTGAAACAACTTCCATCCGGGCTAAGGTACGCATTTCTTGGACCTAATTCAACATATCCTGTGATTGTTAATGCTAGTTTGAAAAACGCAGAGCTCACTTTACTGCTAAGCAAGCTGCGCAAGCATCGCAAAGCTCTTGGCTATTCTCTTGATGACATTTCAGGTACCTCTCCGGAGCTGTGCATGCATAGGATACATCTTGAAGACGAGTCTAAGACGTCTATCGAACATCAGAGGAGGCTGAATCCTAACCTTAAGGAAGTGGTAAAGAAAGAGGTCATGAAGCTACTGGATGCTGGGATCATTATTCCGATATCTGATAGTGATTAGGTCAGTCCAGTTCATGTTGTGCCTAAGAAAGGTGGAGTTACAGTGGTGAAGAATGAGAAGAATGAGTTGATTCCCACTAGGACAGTGACTGGACATCGTATGTGCATAGATTACAGGAAGCTTAATGCTGCGACCAGGAAGGATCACTTTCCCTTACCTTTTATTGATCAGATGCTGGAGAGGTTAGCAAATCACCCTTACTATTGCTTCCTCGATGGATACTCATGTTTCTTTCAGATTCCCATCCATCCAGAAGTTCAGGGAAAGACTACTTTCACTTGTACCTATGGCACATTTTCATACCGCAGGATGCCTTTTGGACTCTGTAATGCACCAGCCACCTTCCAGAGATGCATGATGTCCATCTTCACTGATATGATTGAGGACTTTATGGAGGTATTTATGGATGATTTTTCAGTTTATGGATCCTCTTATAATGAGTGCTTGGATAATTTGTGCAAAGTGCTAGCTAGATGTGAGGAAAAGCACTTGGTTCTTAACTGGGAAAAGTGCCATTTCATGGCCAGAGATGGTATCGTACTTGGACATAGAGTGTCTGAAGCAGGGATCGAAGTAGACCGCGCTAAGATTGAGGTTATGACTAGCCTTCAGGCGCCTGATTCTGTGAAATCTGTGAGAAGTTTTCTTGGACATGTTGGGTTCTATAGGAGGTTCATCAAGGATTTCTGTAAGATTGCTAGACCATTGACTGCTTTGCTGTGTAAAGATGTCAAATTTGAGTTCACTGCAGATTGTCAGGCTGTATTTGAACAGATCAAGCAAGGATTAGTGAGTGCTCCTATAGTACAGCCACCAGATTGGGATCTATCTTTTGAGGTGATGTGTGACGCAAGTGATTTTGCTGTAGGGGCTGTTATGGGGCAGAAGAAGGATAGAAAGCTCCATGCTATCTACTACGCAAGCAGAACACTAGATGATGCGCAGAGAAACTATGCCACTACTGAGAAGGAGTTGTTGGCTGTTGTCTTTGCGTTTGAGAAGTTTCGACCCTATCTTGTTGGTTCCAAAGTGATTGTACACACTGACCATTCAGCTCTGAAGTATCTGATGTAGAAGAAAGATGCTAAGCCAAGGCTTTTGAGATGGATCCTGTTGCTTCAGGAGTTTGATATTGAAGTGAGAGACAAGAAGGGAGTTGAAAATGGAGTCGCTGACCGTCTGTCGAAGATTCTGGCTGAAGGAGACGTCCCCATTAATGATTTCTTGCCTGAGGAAAACATCAATATGGTCGGGACAGTGTTCCAGACGGATTTGGGCAAAGATATGAAGAACTGTCGGGATAATCGCCTTGCGTCGATCGATGCCACATTGGCGACGATCGATGCAAGTATCGGGGAAGCAACGATCGATGCGGACCTTTGCGTCGATCGATGCAGTGCGAATACGAACCCAGATTCTTTCAAGTTTCGAATTGGGAACTATGAATTCGAAGATGCTGCCGTCGCAACCACCGATCGACCCTGGTATGCAGATATAGCCAATTACCTGGCAGCAGAGACTGAACCAGATGATTTGAAAGGGTATGCAAAGAAGAAGTTCCTCAGGGAGCTCAGACGATACTACTGGGATGAGCCTTATCTCTACAAGCACTGTTCGGATGGTCTTTACAGGAGATGCGTTGCTGAATCAGAGGTTCCGGACATCCTGTTCCACTGTCATGGATCAGATTATGCTGGACATTTTGCTACTTTTAAGACTGTGTCTAAGGTTCTACAAGCAGGTTTCTGGTGGCCTACGATGTTTGCAGACACTCATTCTTTTATCTCCCATTGTGATGCCTGTCAGAGGAGGGGAAAAATCAGTAAGAAGCATGAGATGCCTCAGAATTTCATTCTGGAGGTTGAGGTTTTCGATTGCTGAGGCATAGATTTTATGGGTCCTTTTCCCTCATCCTATGGGAATAAGTTCATCTTGGTTGCTGTGGACTATGTGTCTAAGTGGGTGGAAGCAATAGCTAGTCCAACCAATGATTCTTCAGTGGTCATTAAGCTGTTTAAGACCATCATTTTCCCTAGATTTGGAGTACCTCGGATAGTGATTATTGATAGAGGATCTCATTTTATCAATAAGGTCTTCGAGAAGCTGCTGAAGAAGCATGGAGTTCATCACCGAGTTGCTACTCCTTATCACCCTCAGACTAGTGGACAAGTCGAGGTTTCTAACAGATAGATTAAGGAGATCCTAGAGAAGACAGTTGGGAAGACAAGAAAGGATTGGGCAGCAAGGCTAGATGATACATTATGAGCTTACCGGACAGCATTCAAGACACCACTTGGGACCACTCCATTTCATCTATTGTATGGAAAATCATGTCATCTGCCAGTAGAGCTTGAGCACAAAGCAGCATGGGCAGTAAAGCAGATGAACTTTGATCTTAAATCTGCTGCAGAGAGGAGATTGGTGCAGCTTAATGAGTTGGACGAGATTATACATTTTGCCTATGAGAACTCAAAGCTGTACAGGGAGAGGACTAAGGCTTATCATGACAAGAAGATTGTCTCTAGACAGTTTGAGCCGAATGATCATGTACTTTTGTATAACTCTCGTTTGCATTTGTTTCCAGGTAAGCTGAAATCAAGGTGGTCTAGCCCTTTCACGATCAAAGAGGTACGTCCATATGGAGCTGTCGTTCTAACCAGCAAGGAAGGTAATGAATTCACGGTGAATGGACAGAGGGTGAAACATTATTGGGCTAAGGCCGAGATTCCAAGAGGTCAGATTCTGCCTCTGGATGATACACCCTCTACCTAGATCAGCTGAAACGTCAAGCTATTGACATTAAAAGAGCGCTGAGTGGGAGGCAACCCACTGTTTCGTTTTAACATTTTAATTTTTAGTGTTTTTGTAGGATTTTACGTTTTGTTTCTGTTTTTGGTGAGTTTTGTCTGCAGGTCTCGGAGAAATTGCAGTGCGTCGATCGACATACTCTTGTGTCGATCGTCACAACACGAAAGAAATCGCACTACCGCGATCGTTGCGGTCGTGAGCAACGATCGATCCTAAACAAAAATCGCCCTGCAACGATCGACGCACCTAGTGTAACGATCGATGCAGGTGCGACAAAGGTAAAAATCAGACAGAACTCAACTCATCCATTAACTAATTTTTCTTTCTTTTTACCAATCCTTCGCTTGACACTACTGGGGACAGTGTGTCTTAAGTGTGGGGGTGGCGCTACTGACTTTATCTTCTGTTTTCTTAGAGTCAGTCTGTTTTTCAAAATTTGTTTTATCGAGTCAAAATGGTTTAAGTAAGAAATGATGAATTTTTGAGAAGATTAACAGCACTTGCAGGAACTTAAATGACCATTGGGATGAGTTTGCAGATCAATCTATGACTATTAGAAAACTCCAACACGGATCAGCCTACTGAGAAAACCCATATCACTTCAGGTATCAGAGGATCCTTTTACTGACCTCACCTTAATACTGACTTAATTTTATCACCTAAGGGCTTGGAATACCTTGTGTCGGATTCCTTTGTTAGTTCTGACACAGCTTGTAAACCTGTCCTATTTGGTTCCCTTCTCCCCTTCCATAAAGTAAAAAAAGAAAAAAGAGTAATAAACTGAGGATGAGCTAGTAGCTCCGAAGTGGTCTCTGGGAGTGGTAGCTACCACTATCATCTCCTGTGCATCCATGGAATGTGTCCAAAGTACACCTCAAAACGGGAAGAACACTGATAAAAAAATAAAATGATACCCAGTGGGAAAAATCAGTTGTTAAGGAAGGGAAAAGAGAAGAAAGGGACCAAAGAAAGACAGTATGGTGGTCTAGAGCTGACAAGGTAAGAGTCCCTGTGCCCTTTGATCGATACTCCTTAGGTGAGACCGCACTTAAATACTTGCAGAAGTCAGTAGGGTGAATTTGAATGCTTGGATGTGATTGTGGAGTTTACTTGGGACAGTTGCTAAGTGTGGGGGAAGTATATGTTGGTCTTGATGTCTGCAGGTGAAATATTTCATGTGGCTTACTAAGGGGAATCTGAGTGTTGTTGCTTCGAAGATAAAAAGAGTTTCTGAAAGTTTTCAAACCTCTTCACTACATTCTAGTTCACGCAAAGGCTAAGTGTGGGGGAGTTGATATATCATGGTTTTTACTAGTTTTAGACCATAATATAAGTATGTTTCAAAGTCTATTAGTGTTTCTTTAGAGTCTTTTACAGGTCTTATTAGGTACACGCACGTTTGGAGCAGAAGTGGAGATTTTAGAGCTATTTGGTGCATTTTGGAGATTTGACCCGAGAGGTGAAGCTCACTGTCCAGAACAGAGAAGTGTGTCGATCGTTGCACATCAGCATCGATCGATGCACATCGCGTTGGGCCAGACTCGCGAGAGTTAATGAAGTTATGAGATATTGCGAAGTTGCCTAGAAGTTTCAGATATTTACACAGAAGCCCCAAGATGTGATTAGGCTATATTAATTAGGTTGTAGACTTTTGTTTTGATTACGCATTCATACTTTGAGCTGAGAGTTATAGAGAGATTTTGGGGCTGATCTAAACCTGTACTTCATCTTGTTTTTGGAGAAGATTTCGAACCCCTTTACTTCTTTTATATCTTATATGCAATCTATTATTTCATTGATTATGTTTACATCATCCATGTCTGAGTAGATTCATAGTTAGGTTTAGGGTTTCTCACATAGGATTTCATGACTTGCTAGATATAATTAATTCAGTTAAGGATTCATAACTATAGTAGTTCTTCGATCTAAATTGTGTTTAATGATAGTTCTAACCTGATCACTTAGAATCTAGATCTTAGGTTGCTAAATACGACACGACAGTGTGGTTTAGAATCTGAACTATTTAGGTTGAGCAATTAAATTACTCGCAAAGGAATTTGGTTTAGTTTAATTGTGAACATATCGAAGTTGGAATTAATGCTGGTTTAATCTGTTAGTAATTGCAAATGAATTTGGATTGCTGCACTTAGACTTAGAGAATTCTCGCAACGACAATTGGTTAATTCTATATCTGTGTTTTGAGTTCAAGAACTGAGCTTAATTAGATCATGACTAAATGATTTATCTGCTTGTTTGATTTCCTGAGAACGCCTTAGACTTAGCGCTTTAAGTTAATTGTTTTCACAACCAATCTTGCTACCTGATTTACTTTCTTGCTTGCTTTTTAGTTTACATCACATTGCTTTCTCTTAGTTTAATCTTGACTGTTCTATAATCTATCGTTGACCGGAGTCTCTGTGGATTCGATACCTAAGTACTACATCTGCATAACTGTGCACTTGCAGTAGTATAGGATTAAAAATTCTAGAGCATATCAATTGTCCGAGAGAACTTCATCTGATGCCGTTGTCCGAAGCATTATCTTTCAGCCGTAGTAAATTTTTTCACGCTGAGACGTTTCGATACCATGCTGATAGGGTCAAGAATTAATCCTATTCTACTGCAAGTGCACAGTTAAGTGATTATAGTATATAGGGTATCGAATCCACAGAGACTCTGGTCTCGATAGATTAGAAACTATAGAGGTTTAAACTAAGAAGAAAGCAATGTGAAGTAAACTAAATAGCAAAGCGAGAAAGTAAACAAGTAGCAGATTATCGGTGGTGAAAGCAGTCAATTAAAGGCGCTAAGTCTAAGGTGTTCTCAGGAAATCAGACAAGCAGACAAATCAATCAGTCAGGATCTAATTAAGCTCAGTTCTAGAACTCAAATCACGGATATAGAATTAACCAAATTCCTTTGCGAGAATTCTCTAGGTCTAAGTGCAGCAATCCAAATTCCTTTGCAATTACTAACAGATTAAACCAGCATTAATTTCAAGTTCGATATGTTCACAATTAAACTAAACCAAATTCCTTTGCGAGAAGTTTAATTGCTCAACCTAAATAGTTCGGATTCTAAACCACACTTTCGTGTCGTATTTAGCAACCTAAGATCTATATTCTAATTGATCAGGTTAGAACTAGCATTAAACTCAATTTAGACCGAAGAACATTCTATTCATGTGAATCCTTAACTGATTTAAACAAGTCTAGCAAGTCATGAAATCCTTAATGAGAAACCCTAAACCTAACTATGAATCTACTCAGACATGATTAATGGAACAGAAATCATAGAATTAATAGATTGCATATAAGAAATTAAATAGATAAAGGGGTTCGAAATCTTCTCCAAAATAGATGAAGTACAGGATTAGATCAGCCCCAAAAGCTCTAAAAATCTCTTAGCTCTAAGTATGAAAGCGTATGTAAAATAAACACCAAAATCCTAATTATATAGGCTTAATCTCGGCTGGGGCTTCTTTGTAAATACTGAAAACTTCTGGGCCAAAGTGCAAAATCTTAAATCTTCATTAAACCGCCGAATCGGCCCATCTCGCTAGTGTGTCGATCGACACCAAAGGTGTGTAGATCGATGCAAATCCCGATTTCTGGACAGTGAGCTCAATCTCTCGGCCAAACACTCTAAAAATCCCCAAAATGCTCCAACACTGATTATACCTGTAATAAACTCTAAAAGAAGACAAAAAGACTCCAAAACACAATTATATCATGGCATAAAACCGGTAAAAACCATGATATATCAACTCCCCCACAGTTAGCCTTTGCTTGCCCTAAAGCAAAACAGAGAACTAGAATGTAGTGAAGAGGTTTGAAAACTCTTCAGAAACTCTTTTCATCTTAGAAGCAGCAACACTCAGATTCCCCTTAGTAAACCACATGAAAGAATCAACCTGCATACATCAAGACCAACATATACTTCCCCCACACTTAGCAACTGTCCTAAGTAAACTCCACAATCACATTCACGCATTCAAATTCTCCCTACTGACTTCTGCAAGTATTTAAGTGCGGTCTCACCTAAGGAGTATCGATCAAAGGGCACATGGACTCTTACCTTATCAGCTCTAGACCACCATACTATCTTTCTCTAGTCCTTTTCTTCTCTTTTCCCTTCCTTAGCATTCTGATTTTTCCCCATTGGGTATCATTTTATTTTTTTTATCAGTGCTCTTCCCGTTAAGGGGTGTACTTTGGACACATTCCATGGATCACATAGGAGATAATAGTGTTTGCTACTATTCCCATGACCACTTCGGAGTTACTAACTCATCCTCAGTTTATTATCTTTTTTTTTTTAATTCTTATGGAAGGGGAGAAGGGAACTAAATAGGACAGGTTTACAGGCTGTGTCAGAACTAACAAGGGAATCCGACACAAAGTATACCAAGCCCTTAGGTGAGAAATCTAAGTCAGTATTAAAGTGAAGTCAGTAAAAGGATCCTCTGATACCTGAAGCGATGTGGGTGTTCTCAGTAGGTTGATCCATGTCTGGGTTTTCTAATAGTCAAAGATAATCTGCAGCTTCATCCCAATGGTTACTTAAGTTCCTGCAAGTGCTGCTAATCTTCTCAAAAAATCATTGTTTCTTACTTAAAAGTTTTGACTCAATAAAACAAATTTTGAAAAATTTAACTGACTCTAAGAAAACAAAAAGAAAGAAGTTAGTAGAACCTCCCCCACACTTTAGACACACTGTCCCCAGTAGTGTCAAGCGAAGGATTGGCAAAAAGAAATAAAAATTAGTTTTAAGGAATGGTTGAGTTCTGTTGGGTTTTACCTCTGTCGCTCAGGCATCGATCGTTGCACTCTATGCATCGACCGTTGCTGTGCGATTTTTCGTGTATGAACGATCGTTGCTCAGGACCGCAACGATCGCTGCAATGCGATTTCGATCGTGTTGTGACGATCGACACAGTGGTGTGTCGATCGACGCACTGCATATATCGGATCAGTCAGCAAGTTAGCAGGTTAGTCCATTGGTTATTGTCAGATTTCGAATCCTGCAAGCTGAAAACACTGAAAACAGAGTAAAATCAAGGCAACAAATGTATCAAATCAAGCACAACCATCCAAACATAGTAGCATCCTAAAAATCAAAAAAGAAAAAGTGCAAAGGAAAAGAAAAAGATAGCAGAATACAGAACCGACTGTCTGAAAAATGGAGACTACGCACTCTCGCTCTCATCATCATCTATCCCACCATAGCGCTCAGTGTCACTGGCTGCCGCAGGAGAACGCTGTCGACGTCGAGTAACAGGGACGGGCTGATGAACCTGTGGCTGTCTCCTGCAAGTGCAGCCACGCATCCACTCCCAAATGGTCTTCAGTATCCCATCATTGCGCTCTCTCCACTCAGCCACAGACATGTCTTCCCAAGGAATCATGGGCTCTGGGAAAGGTCCAATATCGTCAGCAGGGGCAGCAGCGGGCGCAGGAGCAGAGGAAGATGAAGCTCGTGTGGAAGGCTCTCCCAGCGGATGAGCCATAGAAGGGACTCTGCGCTACTCAGTCTCAGGAGGCTGGAATCTCAGGGTCTCCAGCGTATCAATCTGTGTAAGTGCCGGAGCAGGAAGTTCCAAACCACACTTCCCAGAGCTCTGATCATGGTAAACCCAAATGCGCCCCTCCTTGAGCTAGGTGGAGCTCTGCAAGTGGCTGAAATAGAGGAACTCCTTGGCTGTGTTACACTCTGTGCCCTCTAAGGGGATTCCGCAGTGCATGAAGATGGGAGTAAGCAGGCTCCCCACTGTCTCAGTATCTACACCATCAAATGGTTTCAACTGCAGGTCGCATAAGTGCTGAGTGAAAACAGCTCCCAAGTTGAGACCCTTAGTAGGATCTCTCACGCCAGAACCCTCAAACTGATCTCGCAGTCCGATAAACAACGTCTCCATCTCATACTTGCGCATCTTGTTGGCCTCATACTTGCACAACAAACTCCAACACAAGATACGCAAGACATATCTCAGTACAGGATGCCTCACTTGCTTCACCAGCGTAGTCCTCGAGTTGTATCGACCACTGCCAATACGCTCCCAAAATGATCGAGCCTCCTCTGGATCCCACTCAAGTGGCATGCCAATGCGTCTCGGCTCAGTGCTGAAACCATAGATCCTGCAGATATCTAGTAAAGGAATCCGATACCTGACTCCTAAACTCATGAAGGTAAAGATACCTCCTGTAGCACTCCTGCTGTCTGGATCCGGGTAAACCACTCTGCAAGTGGCTAGCAGCTGCCTGACCAGCTCTGGGTACAAATCATAAGGACGCATAGGCATTGTCCCTAGACCAATGCCCTTGCACACTGCAAGTACCTGTTCATCTATCCCCAGACTCTTACAGGTAGAGTAGTCTGCAAACTTGGTTGGCTTAATAATCATCCCACACCAACCGTTGTATAGCAGCGTATCAAAATCATCCCACTGGTTAAGCAGTGGCCTCTCTGTAAACTCAGCAGTCTTGAGGAACTCAGCAATGTTACGTGGCCACTGTCTGGCTGTCTGGATCGGTGTCTCATCTGCTCGGGGCCAAGGCAGTGCTACTTCTGGACCAACTCTCACATAAGGCTCAGGTGGCTGCGACTCTCTATGGAACAACCCTGGTGGTGGAATGTACTGTCGTGTGGCTGTTGCTGCTGTGGCTCTGCGCTTGCGGGGTTGTCTGCGAGTTGCCATCTGCATTCAAGAAATTAAAACAATTAGTCTCGGCAATCTCTCTGTGAAATCGCGAAGCAACGACCGTTGCACTAAGGCATCGATCGTTGCAAGGCGATTTCTCATTATCGAACATATCCCCAAAATCGCAAAGCAACGACCGTTGCACAAGTGCAACGACCGTTGCAAGGCGATTTCAGCCGCAATCAACATTCCTAAAATCGTTCTAAATACGTTCCACATTAGCACTAATCAGCCTAAAATCATCACCCACCATCCTAAATTTAGTCTATTTAAGCATGCAATCATCAATTTCAATCCAACATTCTCAAATTCTAAAATCCAAAAAAAATTGAATCCGAAAATCTTAAAATAGAGACACATTACCTTGGATTCGTGATATATGGGTTATAGGAATAGATTAAGAGTGTAAAATCGAGAGAATAGCACTTGGAATTGAAGAAAATGATGAAGAAATGAGAGTTTTAGGCAAAATGAGGTTCTCGGTTCGTACGGACGGCGAAAATGGAGAAGAAAAGAGAAGAGAAGGGTTTAAGGCACTTACCTCGGTCGTGGGTGCAACGACCGTTGCTAGTGAGCAACGATCGATGCTGGTTGAACCAAATCGATTCCGGTTTAGCGCACGTACCTTAATTTTGCAATTGAACCAATTGCAACGACCGTTGCACAGGACCGCAACGATCGTCACAATGCGATCACCTCTCCTCGTTGTAATCTCCTTGCAACGACCGGTGCACAAGTGCATCGATCGTCACACATCTCCAGACTCGAGTTCTGTATCTGAAACTTAGCAAAAACAAACAAGAACGTGAAATCCTAAGAAAAACACCAAAAATAAGAAAGAAAAACACTTAAACCTAACAGTGGGTTGCCTCCCACTCAGCGCTTGTTTAAGGTCATTAGCTTGACCGGACGAACAAGATCAGTTTGCTGGAGATCTTGACAGAGACTTTGATTGCCTCTGTGCAAGCCTCCTCATCCATGGCGGAGAATAAGCTGTATCAGAATGATCTTGTCCAAGAAAAGAAGGAGTAAACTGCTCTCCAGGATCCAAAACCGTAGTGTGGCTTGAATGATCATCATCTCCATCCATAATGGTGAAGGTCTGCCCATCTATCAGTGGCTTGCGCAGTTTGTCCATCTCAAAGTGTAGCGGCTCATCTCCCAGATGGAGGTCTATCAGACTGTGTCTAACATCTATCACTGCTCCCGCTGTAGCCAAGAATGGTCTTCCCAATATCAACGCATCATCAGGATCACTGTCATACTTCAGCACTAAGAAGTCTGTTGGAACTAAATAGTTTCCAACTCTCACCGGGATGTCCTCAAGGAGTCCTTCCGGAACTCGTATAGACTGATCAGCTAGGACAAGATAGGTCCTAGTAGGAGAAAAATCCAGCATACCCAGCTTCTCTGCCACAGAATATGGCATAAGACTTCCAGCAGCTCCCAGATCACAAAGAGAACGCCTAAAACTATCCTCAAAGATAGAACAACTTAGCACAAAAATCCCAAGATCAGACAGCTTCTTGGGAACCTTGGTTAACAGCACATCACTTATCTGTTGAGGGACTACAATCACCCAATCCTTCAGCTCTTCATCCAAAGGCAACACCTTGTTCAAGTACTTCTGCACACATGGGTGATAAGATGGATCATCAGATGATGGAATTTCTTCCAACTCTTCACCAATCTCCTCTAGCTGCTTAAGCTCTTTAATCTCCTGCTTAATCACTTCAGATACTGAGGGATATAATCTAATGGATTGTGCATAAATCTCTCCCAAGTTGAGAACCTTAGTAGGATCTCTCACGCCAGAACCCTCAAACTGATCTCGCAGTCCGATAAACAACATCTCCATCTCATACTTGCGCATTTTGTTGGCCTCATACTTGCACAACAAACTCCAACACAAGATACGCAAGACATATCTCAGTACAGGATGCCTCACCTGCTTCACCGGTGTAGTCCTCGAGTTGTATCGACCACTGTCAATACGCTCCCAAAATGATCGAGCCTCTTCTGGATCCCACTCAAGTGGCATGCCAATGCGTCTTGGCTCAGTGCTGAAACCATAGATCCTGCAGATATCTAGTAAAAGAATCCGATACCTGACTCCTAAACTCATGAAGGTAAAGATACCTCCTATAGCACTCCTGCTGTCTGGATCCGGGTAAACCACTCTGCAAGTGGCTAGCAGCTGCCTGACCAGCTCTGGGTACAAATCATTAGGCATTGTCCCTAGACCAATGCCCTTGCACACTGCAAGTACCTGCTCATCTATCCCCAGACTCTACCACTTTATATATTTTAATCTGATTCATATTTACGAAATTTAATTTTTATACTTCAAAACCGTCTATATTTAATTTCTGTTTAGTTGTTTTTAACAAAATATTTTTTTTACTATTTTTAAATTAAATTTACTAAATTAATCTGCTTCAGACTTCTTGAAATCTTTTGGATGAAGACATACTTAATTAACATTTTTTAATTTGACTCAATTTTATCAAATTTTAATTTATATACTACTAAATTGTTTATATATAATTTATGTATATAAAAGTTTTGACAATATATTTTTTTATAATTTTAAAATTTAAATTTACTAATTAATTATGTGTCAGAATTCTCGACGAAGTCTGATAAAGTCACTTAGACTTCTATTAGAGTCTAACTTCTCAGACATCCATAGAAGTCTAACATAGTCGAAGGTTATAATGGTAATTGCGTTTTCCGTTTTTTTGATTGGTCGTAAGGACAGTGCAGTAATTTCCTAAGGCCGAAAGGGTAGTTTTGCATTTGATTCAATTTTGAGGGTACACTTATATTTAAAATCAATTTTGAGGGCATTTTAAGCAATTTTCCCTTTAATGAATAGTGTTTTTTTCTCATCTCCAACTACAACACCAAATCTTATACCAAAAAATATTTTCATATTATTAAGTTTAAGATAAAATAAGTGAGATCCCTTCCAACTACCGATGTGGTCAGATTCAGAGAGTCCTGATGCAAAGAAACTCGACTTTTGGAGACTTATGGCCAAACCATAACGTAGTTCGAAGTCCCTGAGCACCTGGAGCAAATTTTTTTACTGATGATAGCGAGCCTTCAATGAAGATAAGAAGACCGTCTGCGAAGCAAAGGTGAGTAAATTTTGTTTTAGCACAATACTGATGATAGCTTATCAGACCTTGATCAGCTGTCTTGTTCAACATCAGGGATATGTAGTTCATAACATTAACAAACAGATAGGGAGAAAGAGGGTCTCCCTTTCTTAAACCCCTTCTGCCCTTAAAATATCCATGAGCAGATCCATTGTATCCTATTGTGAAGTTTGAAGTGAAAATACAAGCCTTTAACAACCAATGAATTGTTCTGGCAGGTTTAAAGCTTGTAAGCAGTCAAACAAAAATGTCCAGGAGAGGGTATCAAAAGCTTTCGAATGTCCACCTTCAAGGTAATTTTCTTCAGACCCTTGTTAACCACTTACAAATTCACCTGCTAGTCCTGTGTTCTCAACAATTAACCGACCTTTAATGAATGATGTTTGGTTAGGTATAATGAGAGATGGGAGAATTATTCATTAAAAAAAAAGAGACGGGAGAATTGGCTTGAGCCTGACCACTAGCAGACGAGATATGACCTTGTTGAAGGTATTTAAGCAGCTTATAGGCCTAAAGTTAGATATCTTGGAAGCTCCAGAGAATTTTGCAACCAAAGCCAATATGGTTGAGTTTGCAGAAGATGGTAGAAATGATGATTCAAAGAATTGACCAATGGATTGAGAGACCTCATGTCCAATAATATCCCAAGACTCCTTATAGAATTGTGAGGTAAGACCGTCTGGACCTGGAGATTTGTTAAGATTAATCTTTAGGAGAGTTGATTTAATATATGAACAAGATGGAATAATCGTCATCGTAGTTTGTTGAGAGGGATTGCATCTGAAACTAGACAGTTCCACAAACCAGGATTGAGGAGATGCTGGCGCAAGTGTAAGAGATCCCATTGGCGCCAAGATAGATTTGAGGTAGTCTATCACATGAATACTCATAGGCAGGGGATCGACAAGAAGGTCTCCAGTTGGAAGCAAGAAAGAGATGACTGCGTTGTAACTAGCCCTGGTTTTAAACACACTGAAGAAGAATCTGGTATTTTGATCTCCTACTTTTAGCCAGTTTACACAAGATTTCTGCTTGAAATAGTTCTCCTCTATATCCCTCAGAAACTGCCATTTCTCATGCATGGTCTTTTCTTGTTGATAGAGATCTTGAGAAGGAGACTGAAGAGCTTGTACCTTCACAGATTGTAACAAACAGTAAGCCTCACTAACCCTCAGTTGAATTTGAGAAATTTTTCTTTGTTTACTTGTTGAAGTGATTTTTTTAACACTTTTGTTTTCAACACAAGGAAGTGAGATTGGAAGCAATTTTTCCGGCCTGAATCCACGCATCACATACAACCTGATTGAAGTCGGGGTGTTTCATTAGGTAATTGAGGAACTTAAAGGGTATAGTTCTAGCTTTTGGTAGGGTATGGGAAGGGTCTACTAGATAGGGACAGTGGTCTGAAGTTTGATGGGGAAAAAAGGAAGCTGAGCTAAACTGAAAGAGGGATACAAAGTGATGGTTAACCAACTGTCTGTCCAGCTTTTTGGCAAGATTTGCGGAAATATTCCTATTGTTATCTTCTTCCTTATTCCGTTAAGTTTTACATTTTTATCTCAGATTTTCCTTTTCAGCTCGCCCATATCTATTCATTTACTTCTTTGTCTTTATCTTCTTTCGTCTTTCCGCAGCTTGACTTGTTTGCCGGATGGGTCGAGAACAGATGATCCGAGCCCGTTAATATACAGACTTACTTATCTGGTTCAAAGTCGTCTTATGTTTTGGGCCTAAGTTCTCATCTCTCTCAATCTTGATCCATCAGCCCAAGTCATCGTCCAAGAAGGTATAGCCCGATGTTTCCGAAGATGGGTTGCGACAAGTTATGCATATCGGTAAATGTTTGGTTATCCGTTCGGAAAGTTCAGTTCGGAAAACCTGAACTGGTTCAGCTCGGAAAATCTGAACAGGTTCAGCTCGGGATTTCCGGAAGGATAACTCATGATCAGGAATGAGGAGACATGGGTTCGGATCCGAGCTGGTTCAGCTCGGGCATTGGACGGGTTCAGCTCAGTTTTCCGAGCTGGTTCATCTCGGATTTCCGAGCTGGTTCAGCCCAGTTTGCCGAGCTGGTTCAGCTCGTCCCTTGCCTGTTTGGATGCTTCGTCGGTCCGCAGTTCCTATCGGAAGATATGTTTGTCCGATTACACCGTTGTCTATTTTGTTAGAAATGTGTTTGTCGAAACCATTTTTCTCGGCACCTCGTATAACTTGGTTGCTCATACGAGACTTTGAATGTCCGATGCGGACATTCTTTTGTATCCGATTGTCCAATCTTGGCTTTGGCTATTGTTTTCGTCGAGGGGGTTTTTGACCCCAACAGTTATCACAGTCGGAAGAGCCACAATAACAGGTTCACTAGAAGGAGCAATGGGAGGCAATGATTTGGAGTATGGGAGGAGCTTTCATACTGTACTTTTCTTAGGAGCAGCAATGGCATGAGGTTGACGGATTTTTGCTAGCAAGGACCTGACCTTAAGTATTCTCTGAATTATCCAGTAGATTCTTTTCCTTAGCAACATTTTTTGATGAAAGCTTGACCGTCTGAGTGGTAGTAGTCGTAGGATTTTTTTTCTATAGTTGCTTGTTGATTATATACAGACTTGCTAGTACTAACTCCTGACTTTGGCAAGTTTATCTTATCTTCACTTGGTGCAGTTTTCTTAGCAGCAGATCCTTTTCCCGTAGTAGGTGGAGCTTTGGGGACAGGAGGGAGCATCAAACAGTTCTGCACAACATGTCTCATCTCTTTGCAATATAAACATGTAAGAGGCAACCAAAGATAGCTAACTTGAACTTCCACAACTTCTCCACTTTGCCTTTCAAATTCAACAACATTTCGCAAATGTCTAGTAAGATCCACTTCAACTTTTACATGAGACAATGTTAAGCTGGCTAAATTCTTAGTAAACTCACTTGTATCCTTAGGGTCACCAACAAGCCCTGCTACCAAACTAAGCTTCCTGGTATCTAAGGTCTAGAGATACACCAGTGAGATGAGCCCAAAGCTTAATGGAGTCTAGTGGAAGAGCATCATTGGAATGAGAAGAAGACCATAAGGCTATACTAAACATGGAATCAACGAAATAACATATGACTTTCTCCAAAATATTTGCACGTAAGTAATCACTCGATATTCTAACAATCATTGTGCGATTAAGTGGGTTGTTGTGAATTTCCACTTTCTCATTCTTTCCCCACATATGATTAAGAACACTAAGATTTTGACTGTAAGGAGGAGACCTTCCATTAAAATAGCACACTATGAAGTCCTTATGAAGTTCTGCACCTCGCTGGAAGACATCATCGTTGATAATAACTCAAGGCCTTCCAGATTCAGAGTATGTAATAGGAGCTAAGCGCCTAAGAGAGCGATCTTCAAAGGCCTTTATCTTCTCCACCAGTCGGTTGGGAGCTGTCTTAGGAGCAGTATTGGCAGCAGGAGCAGAAGACACGGCTGGCGTAACTTTCACAGACTGCTCATAGACATGGTTACAGCTGGTCTCAACAGGCTTGGTAAGGTTTGGGTTACGGTTATTATTAGCTCTAAGGTTTGGGTTGGGTTACTAGCAGATCGATTTTTAAGAGTTGGAGAAGAGTGTTTAGGTTTTAGAAAAATAAAATTTTCAGTGCAGTAGATCCAGATCTAGTTTCTGGAGCAGTAAGAACAACAGTAGAATTATCAGTCTCTTTCAAGATAGTTTCAGCTTCTATCATTTCAACATCTGCATCAACTACACCTTGAATCTGAGATAAATTCTTAGTGGAGGGTACTATAGAAGGAACAATAGGTTTCAAGCTCTGCACAACATAAGCAGTAATTTGGGGAGACAAATAAGGAGAGTTGGCTAAGGATAGAGGGGAGGAAGGGTCAGAAGGGTCGGGGGGGGGATCAAGGGTGAAGGCAAGTGACCAACATCAGCGGCGGAACATGGCGGATTCAGGGTGGAACGTGAGTGATGAGGAAACTATTCTTTTACTTTCACAATAGTTCTAAGAACTTCTCTCATTTTTCACAGCTACCTTACCTGAATCTTGAATCAACCGTCTAGATCATATTTTGGATTTTGGAGGTTTCATTTTCTTATCCGCGGTCATGGATTTGGTACCCATGACGATCACATATGCGTCAGAGAGTTGCGGCAGCAGAGCCGTCGTGGTTTCTCGGTCCCAGGAAAACCCTAGACACTGCAGGATGAAACTCGATGTCTACGATGAGATTTTACAGCGACTCCAAGAATCTAACTACGAAAAAGCGACTCTACCTGATTTCAAGGATCAAATTTGACAACATTTTAATCGTCTTCCTGATCGGTAATCTTTCTTCTTCTTCCTCATTTATTCTACATTGATTTGGATTTGATCAACTGGATTTTAGGATAAGGGTTGTACTTCCAGGGGTTGTATCTTGTAGAATCTTTTCTTTTGTGTTTTTACGGAAATTCGATCTAGTAACAATAGTCGGGCTATGATCTGATATGTCTGAACTACGAGGTGAGGAATAAACTTAAATAAGGTCGAAACTGCTCTTTATTAATCTTAAGGCCAAACCCGAGCGATGAACATGATGGTACGAGGTAGGAGTCCGTCAAATGACGTGCTCCCTAAATATTGCTTGAGGTCGGAGCTTTATAGAAGTAGCTCGGCACTCTCGCAAGTTACAGTGTCAGTCAAATGAAGAGTGAAGGGTCCTATTTATAGGGCTTGGATGCTGACTTCCTTCTGGGTCGTTGACTCCTTAGCGGGCTTGTCTTTTTGGGCCTAGATGGTTTTGTTGTTTTAACAAGATTTGCAATGGGCTTATGGATGGGTTCTAAACCCATATCAAACAATTAGCCCCCCAGTTCGTCGAGCTGCGGTGTTTAGTCGAGGTCGGCGAATTTCTTCGAGCGTTTGAGTCAGGCAGAAATCTTGTTAGACGTGCTTGACAATCATGGCGGTTTAGCCTTTTGTATTTTTGTACACGTGTCGCGATATCATGGGGGGGACAGGAAAGTTCTAACGGTCGTACGAAAGAGAATATTGTGTATCGCCTGCAACGTCACCGGTGCAACCATCGAACCCTGGGATCTGTGCAAAGGTAATGATGGTATTCCCTCAATGTCTGCTGAGAATTCTTAGTATAAATATTATTTCAATAGGTCTCTTTTCGCCCATTTTTCCTTGCGTTGCTTTTGGTTTCATCTTCTATTCGATACTTGCCGATGTGTTCTTCGTCTGATCATTCGTCGTCTAGTAGCGATAGTGATGATGAAAGCTCATTTGTTTCCTTGGGGATTGATTCCCCTGTCTCGAAGTTTCCTGACAAAGAGGACGAATCACAGGTTCGCGGGAGGACCTCGTCCTCCGTACATCTTCGTCTTCGTTTTGATGTCCCGCAGTACCAGGTGGATGGTTCTGATTTGAGCGCTTTTTGTGAGACGTCTCAAACGAAAAAGGCTTCGTTGATTCGTGAGATTCAAAGATCCTTATGCAAGGAGGAGACTCTGGACGAGATTGTGAGAGTCCATGCCCGTGTTCCGGGTCTTGTGCTTCGTCTCCCGACTGTGGATGACCGGCCATGGTCGGTTCCTGACGGATGGATTTGTCTCTACGATTGTTGGATTGTCTAGTGCCATCTTTGGTGTCCTCTTCCTAAGCTTTTGGTGGGTTACTGTGAGAAGCGCCAGATTGCTCTTTCTCAATTTTGCCCAGCTGCAGTTCATAATGTAGTAGATGCCTTGTTACTTAGTGCTGAGGGGAGGGTTGATATGACTCTTCGGTTTTTTTAGGAGGTGATGAGGATTTCTATAAACAAGACGATTGCCGGAATGTGCTATGTTTCGGCTAGGAGTCGGTATGGACTCAAGCTTGTTACCGGTGCGGTGAGTAAAATACCCAAATGGCAGGATTGATATTTCTTTGCGAAGGTCAACGATGCGTCAGTCCCTGATAGTAGTGGGTTTCTCTGATTATCGTGGAACCATGCTCATGGTACGGTTCCTGATTTCTCCCCTTCTTCATCCCCCCTTTTTTTTTGTTGATTCGTGTTTTCTTTTGCTCAGATCTTCATACATTCAGTGCTCCTTATCCGAAGGATTTTTCTTTTGGTTTGAGGAAGCTGACTTCGCTTGGTCCTTTGTCATGGCTTGATGTTCATGTGGAGAGGATTCAAAGGAGTTTCTCTCGTATGGATGCCTGGACGGTCAAGTGGGATCTCAAGAAGGAGTGGCTATCGGCTGGTATGCGAGACGGTGGGTTAGTGGCGATTCCTTGATGTCGAGGGTGAAGAGGATAAAAACGGAGAAGGGGGACTTAGCCTCTGTGTCTAATCCTGAGATGGTAGTCCGGGCTGAAGCGGTTGATTTTTTTGTTCGCTTTGATTATTCTGGCTTTGAGGCGATTGTTAATGATGCTGATGCGTGTGTCCGATTCCTTCGATCGATGAGGTCGAGTCCATCGAGTGAGCGGCTTCTGTTTTCTGCGTTGTTTAGGTCTAACCTTCATCGGGGGAATGAATGTGGTCGTATCCGTGTAAGGATTTTCCGTCTTGGTGCTTCTGCTTTCCTTCCTTATCCTGCTCGTTATGAGCCTTTTATTTTGATGGTAGACTCTCGTGGATGAGAACCATCTGACGGATGCTTATGAGCGAGAGATCGGGGCGCTCAGACTCGAGAAGGAGATTCTTAGATCGAATTTGCTTGAGATGCATGCGAGAGTTCGCGAGCTTGAGATGCATGCGAGAATTCGCGAGCTTGAGGGAGTTGGTGATGTCCTCCATCGCGAAAAGAGAAGGGTTGAGGGTCTCGACCTTCGGGTGGCTGATTCATCGCGAGAAAGGGACATGTTGCTCGCTGCCCAAGCCGTGCACCGGTCAGAGTGTGACAAATTGTGTATGTTTTGTGCCACTGAGGTCGCTTGATCGAGGGCCGAGATTTTTGGTAGAGCAGAGGCTCATTTGGCGAAAATTAGGAGGGCTAGGGAGGAGGACGTGCGATCCCGGGAGAAACATCTGGAGTTGAACCAGGTTTTTTCGGTCTTAGCATCGTAGCGTCTTCTAGTCAATGGTATGGATGTTCTGGTGTCAAATATCGAACGGCTGGTTGCTGACGAGAAGGTCCTCAGGGATGAGCTTTATTCGATGGACTATACCGAGCTTTCCGAAAGAGATTTTCGTATGACTCTTTTGGGTAACCGAGATCGTCGAAGAGACATTTTAGCAGGTTGCTTTGTGTGGGATGTGCATGGTTCGAACGAGGGGATAATCATCGCTGCTGACGTCGCCAGGCTTCGTGACAAAGGGCTTGTTCCTGTGGAAGAATGTGTCCTGGTTAGGTCTTAGTGTTTGTTTTGATTTTGGGGGTGTGGGTTTATTTTCCTGCTTTGTTTGGTTGTACTTGTTTTTCTTGGTTTGAAATTTTATGCGCCTTGCTTTGTAGCCCTCCCTCTTTTTTTTTATGAATGCAAATGGTTAAGTCCATGCTTCCTCTCCTCCTTTTTTTTTCTGGAGTTGTTTTTAGTTTGTTGTTTTATGTGTTCGTAGGTGCGGGGTTGTTGCCGGCTTACCCTGTGAATGACTTTTAGGGACAAGTACGTGCTCGGCTTATCCTGTAGTCTGTGTTTTTTTGGGTGCGGGCTGCTGCCGGCTTATCATGTGGTAACTTTTAGGTGCGAATACGTGCTCGGCTTATCCTGTGGTCGTTTAAGGTGTGGAACTGTTGCCGGCTTCTCCTGTATTTGATTTTTAGGGGCGAATTTGGCTTATCCTGTAATTGACTCTTAGGGGCGAGTATGTTCTCGGCTTATCATGTGGTCTCTTGAAGGTGTGGATCTGTTGCCGGCTTATCATGTGAGTCTTTGAGGGGCGAGCTCGAATTCGGCTTATCCCGTGGGAAAAAAATTTTAGGCGCGAGTACGTGCTCGGCTTACCCTGTGGAAGTCTTGTTTGAACTGGACGTGCGAGCAGGTGTTCAGCTTATTTTATCCGTTCGGGTGGAGACTTTTTTACGGGTGTGGACTCGGCTTGGTTTATGACGCGTAATGGTCATTTTTTGTGCGATGCATTGTTCTCATCGATCATTTGGCGAAAACGTCAGTGAGTGTAAGGGAATGCAAGCAGTTAAGAGAGATGGAAAATATTTTTTATTGAAGTAGCTGGATCTTGAAAAGGCTGCCTACGTATCCTCTGGGGGGGGGGTGATCATGTTGACCGTTGTTCGCTTTTACATTACTTTTTTAGTGATAGTATCGTTTGAGCGTCTTTGCGTTCCACGACCTGGATATTACTTCGCCTTGCATGGTGACGAGCTCGTACACTCCTGGTTTCACAACTTTAAAGATGATGTACGGCCCTTCCCAGTTCGCGCTGAGTTTTCCTGCTCTATGTTCTCTAGTGTTTACGAACACCTTTCGTAAGACGAGATCTCCTTCGTTGCAATGCCTTCCTTTAACCTTTTTGTTGTAGTAGCGTGTGGCTTGTTGCTGGTAGTTTTTGATTCTGAGGAGCGCTTAGTCACGTTTCTCTTCTATATGATCCAGGTGATCGAGAATCATGTGGTTGTTGAGGTCTTCGTGCTCTGGGGCGAGTTTGCATCTGATCGTTGGTATGCAAACTTTGGCCGGTACCATTGCTTCCATTCCATGTGATAGCAAAAGGGAGTTTGTCCTGTTGCTCGTCGTGGGGTCGTTCTGTGCGATCACAACACTCCGTCTAGCTCATCGGTCAAAACTCCTTTTTGTTTTCAAGGCATTTCTTGAGCCCATCGATGATTATCATGTTTGTGGCTTCGACCTGCCCGTTTACCTGAGGATGGCGAGGTGTTGACTTGCTCAGACGTATCTTCCATCTTGCACAGAAACCTTCAAAGACGTTCGATATAAATTGTGATCCGTTGTCCGTGACGATTCGTATGGCAGGCCGTGGCGGCAGATGATGTTCCTCCATACGAATTTTTCTACGTCGAGGTCTCGAATGCTGGCGTAGGATTCAGCTTCTACCCACTTGGTGAAGCAATCTGTCATGATGATGACAAATTTCTTTTTCTTGGAAGCTGGCATGGGGCCTACTATATCCATCGCCCATCTCATGAACGGGTAAGGGGCGTTTGAGGTGGTTAAAAGTTCGGCGGGCTGGTGTATGTCAGGTGCGTGTCTTTGGCACTTTTCACAACAGGCGACGTACTTCTCGCAGTCTACTGCCATCGTTGGCCAGAATGGTCCCTGTCTCTTGATCTTCGTAGCGAGTGTCCGGCCGCTGGAGTGGTTTCCCCCAGCTCCTTCATGTGTTTCTTCCATTACCCATTTGGCCTCTTCGTCGTGGATGCAGCTTAGCAGGGTTTTTGATGTGCTTACGCGGAATAGTTTTCCGTCGCGCATGACGTAGTGGGCCCATCTTGCTTTTAAGCGTCGGGTCGCCCACCTATCCTCCGAAAACGTCCCTTTCAAGATGTAAGCTATGATCACGTCCCTCCAGTGGCCTGCTTGCTCGGGGTTCCCTTCGTGGCGGATTCGTTCGTCTCGTCGGGATCGTCCATCTTATCCTCGAGTTCGGAGATGGCGAACAAGATTTTAATTTGACATATGCTCTGCTTTTCGATACACTCGGCTGGAATGACCCCGTCGTAGGTCATGGTCGGATGTTGATGCGAGGGCTGCTAGCGCATCAGCTGGTGAATTATCGCTTCACGGATCTTGGTGAGCGAGAAGATACCGAATTCTCTAGCTAACTTCTGAACGACCTTCAAGTATGCGCCCATTTGGTCTTATTTTACTTCATATTCGCAGGTGTACTGGCTGGCGACGAGTCGCAAGTCGCAGAATGCGTTGATATGCCTTGCCCCGATTGCCTTCGCTAGCCGCAATCCAGATATCAGGGCTTCGTATTCTGCCTCGTTGTTGGATGCAGGGAAAGCGAGTCGGAATGACTGTTCCAGTATCTCTCCGGTCGGTGAGGTCAGTCTGATACCGATTCCTGATCCATTGCGGGAGGATGACCCGTCGACGTAAAGTGTCCATTTCTCGACTGTAGCCTTGTCCCCATCACGGGTTAGCTCTGGTGGTAGATCGACCAAGAAATCTGCCAGGACTTGCGATTTTGCATCGATGTCATACTCGCTTAGTTCCACCGCCCATTTTGCCATTCGTCCTGATTGGTTCGGGCTGTGGAGTATTGTTTGCATTGGCTGATTGGTGATAACGGTCACCGAGTGAGACTGGAAATATGGCCGAAGTTTCCTTGCCAAGGTGACGACCTTTAGAGCGAGTTTTTCAGGGTGGAGTATCGGGTTTTGACGTCGTCGAGGCTTTTGCTGATATAGAAGACCGGATTCCGGTCGCCCTTGTCCTCTTTGACGAGAATGCCACTTACTGCAGAGCCTGTTACCGATATGTAGAGGTATAATTTTTCGCCTTCTTCTGGTTTGGATAGGAGGTGTTGACAAGTACTCTTTCAATTGTTGAAAGGCATTCTCGCATCCCGCGTCCCATTCGAATTGCTTGTTCCCTCGGAGAAGTTGGTAGTATGGTAGGCATCTGTCCGTTGATTTAGAAATAAATCGGCTTAATGCGGAAATTCGTCCGGTGAATTTTTGCACTTTTCGCGTGTTCCTTGTTCAAGGGAGCTCGGTAAACGCTGCAATCTTCTGTGGGTTCGCCTATATCCCTCTTTTTGTGACTATGTATCCAAGGAATTCCCCCGAAGTGACTCTGAATGTGCACTTGGCTAGGTTGAGCTTCATTCCATATTTTTTCAGGCTGTTGAAGCAGGATAGGAGGTGGGAAATGTGGTCGTCAGCCGAGGCTAATTTTACCAGCATGTCGTCGATATACACATCCATTGTTAGTCCGAGTTGGTCAGCGAACATTTTTTGAGGAGCCTTTGGTACGTTGCTCCGGCGTTCTTGAGGCGGAAAGGCATTACCTTGTAGCAGTATGTTCCTCGGTCAGTGATGACCGACGTTTTTTCTCGGTCGTCGAGGTGCATCATTATTTGGTTGTACCGGCAAAGGCATCCATGAATGATAAGAGCTCGTTGCATGCGGTGGCCTCGACGAGTCTGTCGATGTGAGGAAGCGGAAAAATGTCCGTTGGGCAGGCTTTGTTGAGGTCGGTGAAGTCAATGCACACTCTCCATTTCCCATTCTTTTTCTTGACGACCACCGGATTTGCGAGCCAGTCCGGGTATTTTACTTCAGTTATCGAGCCCGCTTGGAATAGTCTTTCTACTTCGTCGTTTACGGCTTGAAACTGTTCTGGCCCTAGCTACCTCCATAAACACATTGACGCAGCTGATTTTTGAGTTGCTTGATAGGTCCCCGTGTTGGCTTAGCATAAGTAGCCACCAACGTTTACCAGGCCTCAAGAGATGTTGTTGCAGTCGCGATGAGAGGCTGGAGCGTAAGCTCGATTGAACCCATCAAAGCGCTGAACATCAAGCTGTCCTGTCTCTGCCACATGACAAAATATGGGTTAGTGACTTCGCCACCATCATTAGTGTTCATCTTTGGCGGTATGTCCGCAGATGAATCGATGAACCTGATCAAGGCATAACCCCTGAGAAGAGATTTGACTTGAATGTTCCACGTTATGTAATTCATGGATGAGAGTTTTGTAACGTTGATCATATTGATCGACATAACATATTTGGATTGAGAACCGGTATTGATCACCTCGGCTTCAGATCCATTGTTCGACATGGTGAAAAGATTTGTGAGAAAAAGAGAGGTCCTTTAGAAAGGAGGCTCTGATACCATATAAAGAAGAAGTTTTGTGTATTGAATTATACTGTAGACGCTTACAAGAGATCTAATATATATAAGAGAGTTGATCGAGGGTAATAGATGATAGTAAATGAGACAATATATACTTTACATAAGTAGGAGCACAATAATTGGTATTTTTGATCCAAAGATACTATCCTATCTTCTATACGAGGATGTTTATTTCTTCCATTTTTCTTTGACAATTTGAGTCAGAAATGATTTTCTGTTTCAGCTTACTTTCCTGCTTGGTGAGCTTGGATTGAATATTCAAGAGGCTCGTGCTTTTTCCACTGTGGACGGTTTTTCTTTGGATGTCTTTGTTGTTGATGGTTGGTCTCAGGAGGTATGATTTTAGCTTTTGAATGCTACTTCTTACATAGTGATTGCCTTAGAGGGATCTTAAGTACTTATTAACTATTATGTCTTTGTTATCACTTAATTGTTTGATAGACTTTAGCAACTTTGGAATTATAGGAAACAGATGGTTTAAAAGATGCTTTAAGCAAGGAGATACTGAAGCTTAAGTTATACTCCATATCCTTTTTTTTTGGTGAAAATTGCTTATGTTTATGATATAAAAGATGCGTTGATTCTCAATTTGAAATTGAATGATGCAACGCTATTTGTCATTATAAAATTGCCTAGCTTAGTGTGACGTTGTACCAATATCTTGTTGCTATGTTTTGCTTCAAACGTTTGACAATTGCTTTCTGCTAGCTATGTTCAACAGGATCAACCTGGCTCTAAACAGAAATCTATTGCTTTCTTTGAGCATGGCAAATCAGGAAACGAGCTGATACCAGACTGCATTGAAATACCCACGGATGGAACTGACGAGTTGGAGATTGACATGAAACAGCTCAAAATTGAGAAGAAAGTGGTTCATATGGGGATCTGTGAGTTTGTAGTTCTGTTAAGCTGGTTTCCAAAGATATAAGTTTCTGTTTAGAAGTTACAGTAAAATGTCTTTGATGGCTATGCAGGCATAGAGGCACTTATTGCAGTAAGGAAGTTGCTACCTAGTTTCTCAAGCCTGAGCGTGTAAACACGGAGATGATTAGAGAATTTTCTCAAGAAGTTTATATTATGAGGTCAGTGCAATTAATACTAATCATAACGTGGAATGCATAGCAGTTTAAGCTGATCTTCTACTGCAGAATCCAATTCGTAGTTTATGTGCAAAAAAATGAGTTAGTGACCTCTTTTTCGCTAATGCTGCCCTTTTCTTACGTTTATATTCAGGACCAGGCCTTAATTTTGACAGTCTTTATCTTACGATTTGCAAGTTGTAGTGTTTTTAACTTCTTAAACTGTATAAAGTAACCAACATGCATGCTTCAGTGTTCTCAGTGTCAATTTGTGACCCATATATTTACTGTCTCTAGGAAAGTCCGACATAAAAACGTTGTCCAGTTTTTGGGTGCATGCACACGATCTCCGACCCTCTGTATTGTGACTGGTAAGATCTTAGTAGAATGAGAGTTTGAGTCGTAATTTACAAAGAACATGTCATTTGAGTTGACGGGGGGTTTCATCTTTGTGACAGATATTATACATACATTGTATATTTGAATACTTGTATATATGTAAACTGGTATACTCTATAAACCAGTAGATAGATTCGGTTTAGGTCTTGTTCATGGCTTGTATATAAGCTCAATTGTACAGTCTTTTACAATTAATGAGAATGTGTTATGAATAATTAGTAGATGCCCATTATAAGGCCCATTACTTGTAATCTAGATTTTACTTGGTCGTCAAGTTCTTTTACTTGGTCGTCAAGTTCTTTTACTCCTATATAAAGGAGCTTTCATTCATTGGAATAAACATCACCAATTCTTCTATTTCTCTTCTATTCACAACACGTTATCAGCACGATAGTCTCTCTATTTCTATTTTCTTACACCGAAAATGTGAGATTTAATTTATGTTTAGTTTATGTCTTATTCTGGGATGATAAGTGATGTCTTCTCCGAATATCGTTATGATAGGCTATGCCTTCACGATTATGATCTCTGATCTTATCCATAATAGATATGATTATCAATACTTATCTAGAATAATAATTTATTGATATTTGTCATGATTTAATCCTATGTTTAAACCATGTTTATTATCAATTCATGGTTTATGATCTTAATGGATTCAATTCTATATTTTTGCTCGTGTTCAATAACTTATATTCATACATTATATTACATTAAATTATAGTAATTATTTTTGATGAACACGCTTTAATGTTTCATATAGTAAAATATTATGTTGCATTGTGTTTCCAAAATTGTAATTCGAATTTTAGGAAAATGCTTAAGTTTCTATTTTTAAATATCAATATATTCCCTTTTGTTTTAATTGTTTCCGAAATTTTAGATTCTGATTTAAGGAAAATATTTAAGTTTCTATTTTTAAATATCAATATATTCCCTTTTGTTTTAAGGAAAATATTTAAGTTTCTATTTTTCCTTTTTTGCTAACTTGCATATCAACTCCAAACAAATATCTCGTAGCATGTGTAGTTTGATTATAAGTTTAAAGTTCATGATCATATTGTTTTGCCATCAAATTTTATGAGGTTTTGAATATTGGTGGCTTGACGTAAAATATCCACATGTTTTTTGGAACATTAATGCGAAAGAAATATATGATCACCAGAATAAGATATAGTCATAAACTCATCTTGATTGGTTCATATAAGATTATAAGACTTTTACTAATATGGTATCAGAGCTAAAATAACTTGTTCTCTCCCTCTAACGGCTTCTTCTTCTTCGTTTTTTCATCGCCGGATTCTTACCATTTTTTGGCCGGAATGTTTGATTCTCTTCTTCCTGAGCTCCGATTTCGTTCCTATCATCATTTCCTGTGCGATTTTCTCTGACATTTTTGTCAATTTTAAGCTGTTAATTGAACTTCAATGGGAAAGAGGAATTGAAAATTGAAATACTGTTCTACTTCTTTTGCTTCACCGGATCCGTCTTCTCCGAAGTCTCAGTCTGTTTCAAGTGGTCAATCTGCTGGTTTTATAAGGAAAGATCGTCCTTACTGCACATATTGTCGTCGTCCTGGACATATCATTGATAGATGCTACAAGAAGTATGGATATCCTACCAGCTTCAAGCCATATCAAAAGAATGATAAAGGGTCAACTCCTGTCTCAGCCAATGTGGCACTTAATGATGAAACATCTACTGATTCAGTTTCATCTGATGATCTTTCCCCAGCTCAGATTCAGCAGCTTGTCTCTTTCCTAAGCACTAAACTTCAGTCTCCTATGGATCATTCAACTCCTGAAGTTCACTCTGTCTCAGCTTCCGTGCCTTCTTCTTCCAATCTGTGCCCAATATCCGGTACATTTTATCCCTCTATCTTTTGTTCTTTTACCGGTATTGCTAGGCCTTATGTCTGCACATTGAATAGCAATGTCAATGCTATCAATGCTTGGGTGATTGACTCTGGAGCTACCAACCATATTTCTCATCAACGCTCCTCTTTCATTTCTTTTAAAACCCTTCCAAACACCAATGTGACCTTACCTAATGGAGTTTTGGTCAGCATTGTCAGAATAGGTGATATTAGACTGGGTAGCAATCTAGTTCTGCGGGATGTTCGGTATATTCCACAATTTAAATTCAATCTTCTAAGTGTTAGTTGCATTACAAAGAACTTACACTGTCGCTTATGGTTTGATGAATTTTCTTGTGGTATTCAGGAGCCTACACATGGATTAACGATTGGAATGGGTAGAGAAGTTGCAAACCTTTATTTTCTGGATATTGAGCAGTCAATGTACAAGGTACTAAGCCTTCTGTCTTTGTAGATTCTGTTTCTAATGTAGATCTTTGGCATAAACGATTGGGTCACCCTTCTCTTTCAAAACTTCATCAAATGCAATCTGTTTTAGCTCTTTCAAAAGATCTTAATAAGACTTATTCTCATTGTCGTATCTGTCATTTCTCTAAGCAAAAACATCTCCCCTTTGTTTCTCATAACACCTTAAGTCCAGAACCTTTTGACTTAGTTCATATAGATACATGGGGACCATTCTCTGTTCCAACTCATGATGGTTTTAAGTATTTTTTGACCATTGTTGATGATTGTTCTAGAGCAACTTGGGTCTACTTTCTAAGGTCAAAGTCTGATGTCTTAACTATCTTTCCCAACTTCATCACCATGGTAGAAACTCAGTTTGGTAGGAAGGTAAAAGGAGTTAGGTCCGACAATGCACCAGAACTTATTTTCACTACCTTTTATCAATCCAAAGGCATTCTTTCTTATCATTCATGTCCTGAAACCCCTCAGCAGAATTCTATTGTTGAGCGCAAGCATCAACACATTCTTAATGTTGCCCGTTCTCTTCTTTTCCAATCTCATATACCTCTCTCTTATTGGGGTGACTGTATTCTCACTGCAGTTCACCTCATCAATCGTTTACCTGCTCCTTTTCTTAACAACAAGAGTCCTTTTGAAGCATTAACTACAAAGATCCTTGATTATCATCTTTTTAAGACATTTGGTTGTCTCTGTTATGCTTCCACATCACACAAGGGCAGACATAAATTTGATCCTCGAGCTCGTGCGTGTGTTTTATTAGGCTATCCATCTGGTTACAAAGGATATAAGCTTTTAGATCTTCAGGACAATTCCATCTTTATCTCTCGCCATGTGGTCTTTCACGAGGAGCTCTTTCCTTTTGTTTGAGTTGAGTTAGATTCTCATCTAAAGGATTTTTTTCTTGATATCAATCCAACACCTCCTGTGTTCCAAACACCTCCGGCTAAAGAGACTTCTTCTCTTTCACCATCAATAGAGATTTCACCTTCTGTGAATCCTATTATAGATGCTCCTGATCCTTCTGATCAGTCATCACACAGGAGACTCACTAAAAAGCCTTCTTATCTTCAAGACTACTATTGTCATTCAATAGGGTCTTCCACCATTCATGAAATCTCTTATTTTCTCTCTTATGGTAAACTTTCTTCTCTCCATTTTTCTTTTTTAACTGCCATTGATAAAATCAAAGAATCTAAGACTTATGCTGAGGCAAAGAAACTTCAGGTTTGTGATGTTCCTATGGAGGAGGAAATTAGTGCTTTGGAAGGGACATCTACTTGGATTATCTGTACTTTGCCTCCTAACAAGACTCCTATAGGCTATAATTGGGTCTTTAAGGTGAAATTCAATGCTGATGGAAGTGTAGAGCCTAACAAAGCTCGTTTGGTGGCGAAAGGTTATACACAACAAGAAGGAGTTGATTATCATGATACCTTCTCCCCTGTTGTCAAGCTTACGACTGTCAAGTTGCTTCTGGCCCTCTCAGCTATTCATGGTTTCTCTCTTCATCAGTTGGATATTTCCAATGCTTTCTTGAATGGAGACCTTGATGAGGAAATCTATATGAAATTACCACCTGGATATGCTGATGGAAAGGGGGACAAACTGCCTCCAAATGCAGTTTGTAAACTTCAAAAATCCCTTTATGGGCTCAAACAAGCCTCTCGCCAATGGTTTTTGAAGTTTTCTAGTACACTGCTGACATTGGGTTTCAAGCAGATATCTTCTGTTCATACTTGCTTTCTCCAGATCACTGACACATTGTTTCTTTGTGTCATCGTTTACGTTGATGATATCATCATTACCAGTAACAATGATGCAGCTGTGTTAACCTTAAAACATCAGTTGCAGTCATATTTCAAGCTGCGTGATCTTGGTCCTATGAAGTTTTTTCTGGGCCTAGAAATTGCTCGGTCTTCTGATGGTATTCATGTTTGTCAACGCAAGTATGCTCTTGATCTTCTTGATGATGCATGACTCCTTGGTTGTAAACCTTCAAGCATTCCTATGGATCCTTCTATCAAACTGTCAAAGGATACAGGTGGAGACTTTGTTGATGCAAAATTTTATCGTCGTCTAATTGGTCGTCTCATGTATCTACAGATTACACGGCCTGACATAACCTTTGCAGTCAATAAACTCAGTCAGTTTTCTTCTGCTCCACGTGAAGAACATCAGAAAGCTTTAATGAAGATCTTGCACTATGTTAAAGGAACAATTGGTCAAGTTCTCTTCTATTCATCTAGAGCTGAGATGCAGATTCAAGCTTTTTCTGATGCAGATTGGGGTTCATGTCAAGATACCCGTCGTTCCACTTCAGGCTTCTGCATTCTTCTTGGTACATCCCTTATATCTTGGCGCTCAAAGAAGCAACAGGTTGTATCAAAGAGCTCTGCTGAATCTGAATACAGGAGTCTTTCTTTTATCTCGGACGAGCTGGTATGGTTTACAAACTTCCTCAAAGAACTTTGTTTACCATTAAGCAAGCCTACTCTATTGTTCTGTGATAACACCTCTGCCATTCACATCGCTAACAACTCTGTTTTCCATGAGCGTACCAAGAACATAGAGATAGATTGTCATAGTGTTCGAGAACGGCTGGTTGCAGGGTTGTTCAAGCTACTCCATGTTCGCACTGATTTACAACTAGCCGATCCCTTCACTAAGCCATTATATCCAGCACCATTTCATCGTCTCATTGGCAAGATGGGTCTACTCAACATATTTGTCCCATCTTGAGGGCGACTATTATACATACATTGTACATTTGAATACTTGTATATATGTAAACTGGTATACTCTATAAACCACTAGATAGATTTGGTTTAGGTCTGGTTCATGGCTTGTATATAAGCTCAATTGTACAGTCTTTTACAATTAATGAGAATGAGATTATTTTACTAATAACAGAGTTTATGGATCGGGGGAGCATTTATGATTTTCTTCACAAACAGAAATGCGCTTTCAAACTTCAAACTTTTCTTAAAGTTGCACTTTTTTTTTGTAAAAATGTTAAAGTTATTCACAAAAAACCAGTTTTACACCTTACAACAAAGAACTTTTCTTGTAAAACAAGAAACTCATTTTAGCCCGCTCATTGTAACTAATCGGAAACCAACTATGGCCTTATTTCAAACCAAATTTATAGTGCTTTCCCATACTTTGAGCCTCGGTAAGCCAAAGTAGATAGACGATTACGAATTGCCCTTTCAATGTTCTGCACTAGATTCGCAACTGTTGTTACTCATTGGAACCCATACCTAACAATAAAAAGCCTTTGTTTGTCCACTCCTCTGTCGCCCAATTGTTCCAAGATCTGAGACCATTGATTCGTGAAAGCACTAGGAAGCAGACCTCCCATCACTCGGTGCCATACTTCACTCGAGTAAGGGCACTCGAAGAACAAGTGATCCCGCGTCTCTAACTGGTGTTGACAAAAGCAGCATCGAACATCAATCGCCGTATTCGAAGAGATCAGTCGGTCCCCCGTAGCTAGCCTGTTGCGCACCGCTAACCACACTATAAATGAGTACTTCGGCGTCGCTTTGGAAAACCAAATCCCTGTGGAACAGTCTACCTTTGGTTTGGTTTCTTCCGCGCCATAACACTACATCGTCAAGGAGACGAAGACCACTCAGCCTTACCCTCTCCACCTCTGCAGCGACTGAGCTCAGAAGATCATGTCGGTAATTGCGACGTCTGCGAGACAGAGCATCAGCCACGGTTGCATTATTGGTAGCCCCAAATCGATAAACCCTCTATCACCTGTCGAGCGATGAATGGATCCAAGACATCTCCAGTAATCATGCCAAAAAGAGGTGGTTGATCCATTGTTCACCTGCACTTTATAGAAATCCCAAGCTAGATCCCTGTATTTGAGTATTTTCCTCCAGACCCAGGATCCAGAATGGTTGCCTACCGGAGTCGATGATATATCATGGTTTTCACCGGTTTTAGACCATGATATAAGTATGTTTTAGAGTATATTAGTGTTTCTTTCGAGTCTTTTACAGGTGTTATTAGGTACACGCACGTTTGGAGCAGAAGTGGAGATATTGGAGCTATTTGGAGCATTTTGGAGTTTTGACCCGAGAGATGAAGTTCACTGTCCAGAACAAAGGATTGTGTCGATCGTTGCACATCTGCATCGATCGATGCACAGCGTGTTGGGTAAATTCTCGCGAGAGTTAATGAAGTTATGAGATATTGCAAAATTGCCCAGAAGTTTCTGATATTTACACAGAAGCCCCAAGACGTGATTAGGCTATTATAATTAGGTTTTAGACTTTTATTTTCATTAAGCATTCATACTTTGAGCTGAGAGTTAGAGAGAGATTTTGGGGCTGATCTGAACCTGTACTGCTTCCTGCTTTTGGAGAAGATTTCGAACCCCTTTGTTTTCTTAATCTCTTTTATGCAATTTATTCATCTATTGATTATGTTTACATCATCTATTTCTGAGTAGATTCATAGTTAGGTTTAGGGTTTCTCATATAGGATTTCATGACTTGCTAGATCTGTTTAATTCAGTTTAGGATTCATATCATAATTGTTCTTCAATTTAAATTGTGTTTAATGCTAGTTCTAACTTGATCACTTAGAATCTAGATCTTAGGTTGCTAAATACGACACGACGGTGTGGTTTAGAATATGAACTATTTAGGTTGAGCAATTGAATTAATCGCAAAGAAATTTGGTTTAGTTTAATTGTGAACATATCGAACTTGGAATTAAAGCTGGTTTAATCTGTTAGTAATTGCAAAGACATTTGGATTGCTGCACTTAGACTTAGAGAATTCTCGCAACGATAGTTAGTTAATTCTATATATGTGTTTCGAGTTCTAGAACTGAGCTTAATTTGATCATGACTGAATGAATTATCTGCTTGTCTGATTTCCTGAGAACGCCCTAGACTTAGCGCTTTTAGTTAACTGCTTTCAAAACCGACATTCTTGCTACTGATTTACTTTCTTGCTTGCTTTCTAGTCTACATCATATTTGCTTTCTTCTAGTTTAATCTTTACAGTTCTTAATATATCGTTGACCGGAGTCTCTGTGGATTCGATACCTAAGTACTACATCAGCATTAACTGTGCACTTGCAGTAGAATATGAAGGAATGTTTAGATCAATCCTGATTCAATTCTCAGATTCAGATTATCCTAAACATGCTGATCTAGGTTCTTCTTGGATAGAAACAATGATAGATCTCACCTTATACCTGTTTATGCAGCGGAAAGGGATGGTATGGTCAGAGATCAGAGAGCCACCGAGTGATAACTCCTCCAGAGGTTCACACACGCACACCAAGCAGGAAGAAGGCTGCTAGACCAAGGGAGAGGAGGCGCAGCAGGAGAGAGAGAGTTGGCGGCTGGGTTAGGGTTGGAGAGGAAAACAGACTCGAGTTTTATTTATAAAACTCGTCCGGTTCCTCTTGGGCCATTTGGCCCAAATACCAAATAACTCGAAGGCGTTCGCGCACTGTGTCGATCGACACACCTTGTGCATCGATCGACACACAGTGGCCAAACCCTTTTACTCTCTCTAAGTACAGTAAATGCCTAGCACTTTTACCGTACTTCTGCTAAACCGTTCCTACACATTTTCCTGTTAGCTTAGGCGTGTGACCCATATGGGATCATATAATAGAGGCAATAAGTCCAAGACTTATAGATCATGAGCGGACTCTAGCAAGCCATCATGACCCCCAGTATTATATGACTTATGTCTGATCACTGACATACTCTTACTTTCTAGAGACAGTACCGAGATTACTGGACACAATTCCAACAATCTCCCACTTGTACTGGAATCTCTGTATTCATAATCCTTTTGTCTCAATATCTCGATTAGTCATAAGGCAAGATTAGTGTCATCCTTATAAAGCCTAATCTTGTTCATCGGACTCTGATTCGATACTGACAATCCAAACGACTCGGGACAGTCCGTTTGAGCATGGCCATGCATTTTCCAGTAATCAAATCTCCGATTGGCCTAGAGATATTCACTCCATTTATATTGGAGGGACAAATCCCGTCTTGTTCCATCACTGTAAACTACTTACTTAGTAATGTACCCAAACAAGGTCCTTATAACTATCGCAGAACGACAGCGTTAGACAATGATCAAAGTGCATCAATCCATGTGCAGCCACATGCATGCGAACTCAGGTCTAAGGACTATACTCTATAGTCGTAGTGAGAATCTCTTATGACACAGATATAAATATCCTGAAGAGTTCTCATAAGCGGGTCTTGTCCGGTCGTATGTACCCCAACATACACCTATGTACTGACTTTGATGCCGCGCATCTATGACACACTGAGACTTTGTCATAAGTCACGTACCAATCCAGTCTCACACGGTTGTTGGTGTTCCAATTTCAACAACCTTCGACTAGGGACAGGATGATATAAGCCATCTATCAAATATAGGGTCTCATGATCAAGCTAAATGACTTCGATGACTCAAGATCAAGTCATTTACTTCGATGACCTATAAAATGGTTCATATCATTTTGGAACGATTATTTCATCACAGTTAAAATAATCTTGAAATAATAATTTCATTATTAAACATCTCAAATATTTTACAAGAACATATCAATAACTAAATAAAGCCCTTTACTAACTCCCACTGAAATTAAGACTACATCTTAACTTCACTTATCCTACAGCTACAGTCCGTGACTCGTGCTTAGGGCTAAGGAGTGGCTTCGTTAATAGATTAGCAACGTTCTCATTCGTTGAAACTTGCTGATCTACTTAACATCTCTGTCATTTATCTCACGGAATAGGTTATACCTATCCTTAAGGTGTTTGGATCTTTGATGTGCAGCTAGTCTCATCTATGCTGGGAATCACATCAAGTTCAGTGATGAACTCTTCTTTCCAAACAACCTCTTTCGCCGCTTCCCAAGCTGCGAAACATTCAGCTTAAGTCATGGAGTCAGCAACAGTGCCGTGCACCGCCAGACAAACACAAGATATAACCGGACTGTGACCGGAAATCATCTTTGTCTGTTGGAAACTTGCCTTTCAGACTCTATCGACTTATAGCACCTCACTTTCTCCGTAAATCAAGAATTTTCTTTAGTATTCCTTGAATACTTTTAGGATATTCTTTATGGCAATCCAGTGATTCTTTGCTGGATTTGACTGGTCTTTACTTGTCTTGCTTAACATTAAAACAACATCAAACAAGTATGTTTCATGGCATACATGATAGATCCAATTGCCGACGCATATGGAATCTCATCCATGCATTTAAGCTCAGCAGTTATCGTAGGATACTGTATCTTGCTTAACTTAATGCCATGTGACATTGGCATAAAACCCTTCTTGGATTGCTCAAAACGTGTAGGACTTTGTCAATTTAAGAATCCTGACTTTGTCCTACCAGCTCTTTTGGATCTCTATCTTTAGATCCAAAATCCAAGAACTACGTGGCTTTACCCATGTCAATCATTAAACCAACTCCCAAGCTAGTCCTTTACCGACTACAGCATTGGGACGTTATATCCGAGAATCAGTATGTCATCGACATACACTTTGAGAAATGCAATATTGCTCCCACTTATCTATTAGTAAACGCACAGTTCCATTTCGTTCCTGCTTAAGTCAAAACCTTGTCTACTTCAACAGAACGAAGATTCCAACTCTGATATGTTTGCTTCCATCCATGAATGGATCGATGAAGCTAACTTACACAAAATGTAATTTTTTCGGAGTCCGGGCTCACTTTCGCTTCTTTGAGTTTCGCAGATTCGTCGCTTTGAATGATCATCAGATCATGCGAACATTCAATGATCATCAGGCTCAACTAATGACGAGAATTCACTCTCGGATTAGTGACTGATTCTTTCATATCTGCGAACTTCAGGCTCCACAGGTGTAGATTCTACAGAAATCTGTAAATCCTTCCGCTGCTCTCCCTCAATAGGTTAAGCAGCCTCCTGTATTTCTCGAATTTCTTCGAGTTATACTTTTACTCCCACTGTTCTTCTTGAAAATAACTTCCCTTCTTAGAAAACAGAATGGACGTAAAAGTACCGAGCCTTGGTTTCCCTAAGAAAACTTCGAGTTATACTTTTACTCCCACTGTTCTTCTTGGAAAATAACTTCCCTTCTTAGAAAACAGAATGGACGTAAAAGTAATAAGCCTTGGTTTCCCTGGGACAACCAGCGAAGTAGCTCAACTACTAATACTCAGTAAAGACGAATTTGGATCGATTCCAATCCACATTTACGTGGTGTCTTTCAACTGATATTGGTGGAACTATTTCAGCGTAAACTTAGATATTTTAGAGCGTTATTCTTCAAGAATATCATGGAAGATTCGTGTGACTCATCTTTAATCATTTCTAATAAGATCTGATTCTTTCTCACAGAAACACCTACAGGTTTTCAGGAGAAATGAGCTGTGAAACGATTTCACACTCATTCAGATGATCACACAATCAATGACTTAAGTATTCTAACTCGTGATCTGATCCAGAGTTTTAATACTTCTGTCATTTAGATCCTATACTTCATTCTGGAACTCTTTCGACCATGTCAAAGAACTCCGACTTGTGTCTCATCAAATGAACACAGTCACACTCATTGAAGTAATCAGTAGAGACAATGAAGTACAGGAAATTTTCTCTGGCATTACTGCTCATTGGGCCACATACATGAGTATGTTCCAGGTCCAATAAGCCTTTGGGCCTTTCTCTAGCTCGGCTAAGATAGGCCCTTTACCTTTTGGTCCAGTAAACAGAATTCAAGTCTCATAAGATATCTTATCAAATGAGCCCAACAGTCCATAACCATGGGATTTCTGAATCCGACTTACTCTATGTGACCAAGACTTTTATGCCAAGAAAAATCAGGTTTAATTCATCAGATTTAAACCAATTCGGTATTTATGTTACATTTAGGCACTCTTTGGTTTAAGATATAAAACCCATTCCATGAATAGGGTGCTACAATTAATATTTCATTAAGATCAAAAGAACAAAAACTTGTCTTTTATCAAAATGAAAAACATTCAAATTCTTACAAGAAAATGAAAGACAACTCTGCTTAAAGTAGGTACATTGTAGCAATTACTTAATACAAAACCAAGCCTCAAAGGGATCTATAAGTGAAAACCCTACGGCTGAGGCAGCATCCCAAGCTCCTTCCAGACATGTAGTTTCACTTGCCCTTCCTTCAAAGTTCTACTGTTGCCCTGGATCTGCATATTCTAACAAATATCAGTGCCACAACCAGTATCCAATACCTATAAGGTAGAACTTGAATTAATAACATGAATACCTGAGGAAGTAGTCTCATACATCAACTTCAACTCCTCATCATCTTCCATGAATTTAATGCAATCTCTCTTCCAATGCCCTGTCTCCTTACAGTAGCAGCACTTACAACCGTAAGAGGTATCTGACTTGGGCTCAGAAGACACACGCTTGCCATGATTCAAAATCTGGACAACTTTGTCTTCACCCTTGTCAGCATTAGGTTTAGCAAACCTACCCTTCTCACTCATGAGATTATTCAGGGTACTCTTCACGTTTGGCTCAACTGTCTTGAGCATATCATGCAGTTCAGTCAGCGTCTTCGTTAAGCCTTTCTTGATATAGTTCCTTCTGAACTTATCATAGCTTGACGGCAGTGACTGTAGAATGATTTCAGTTGCCAATTCTTGGCTAACTGGATAATCCAGTTTCCTCAGGTTATCAATATAACCTATCATTTTACTGATATGAGGACTTACTGGATGATCATCTGGTAGCTTGCAGCTAGTGAGAGACTTAACCAACTGGTATCTCTCCACTCTTATCTGCTCCTGAAATTTCAATTTCAGGCTGCTGATCATCTCTATTGGCGACTCTATGTTCTCATATTGCTCCCGCAAGTCTGAGTCCATGGTAGCCAATATCAGATCACGCACATCTACCGCATCATTATAATGCTTATTCCAAGCATTATATACTGCATGGGAGGCATTGGACCTGATCCTCACGGGGAGAGCTCTCTCAAGAACATAGTCCTTTCTCTCCTGCCTGAGGACTAGCCTCAGGTTCCGCGACCAAGTCAAGAAATTTGATCCGTTCAGTTTGTCCTTCTCAAGAACAGACCGGATCGAGAAAGTGTTTTGATTGTAAGTGCTAGGCATAACTGAAATATATAAGATAAAAGGTTATTAGTTAATATGTTCAATATGATTAATCTCGTATTAAATTTAATATGATTAATCACGCATTATATTCAATAACATAAGTTACCCTCAATAGAATATAATGATTCCAAGATCCACATATAACTAAGATTAAAGTGGGCCACTGGCCGTCACCCAACCTTAGCTTATATCGGTAAGCCCTATATCGGCTAATTATATCCGTGATATAACTCTTGGTTGTGAATCTGGGCCCGAGGCCCAATCCACTCTGATGTCTCAAGGCCCGGGACTCCCGATGGCCTAGTCAAGAAAACCAGACTATACAGTCATGTAATCATTAATGTCTGGGACTCCCAATGACATTTATGAATCACAAACCGTCTTACCCACGCAAAAGCAGACACCCTCACACTGTAAGGCCATGAATACAATTGAATGGGCTTCGACAGCTGACATAGCCTGGACAAGACATCCAACGCTTGATATTATTTGAGGTTCGTAGGTTTATTTTAAAATCTCATTCCCAAAATAGAAGATTACTATTTCGGGAAACTTTCCATTTTAGAAAACCTACTATTTTTGGAAACTTTCTAAAATTGGAAACTTTCTAAAACCGGAAACTTTCTAACTTTAGAAATTTCTTAAAATCCGAATCATGCAAATCTAGAAACTTCTAATTTAAGAAACTTTCTAATTTCAAAATATCGGAAACTTTAATTTAAAATCGATTTATATTCTTTATAAAATAAATTTTAAATTAAATCTGAAGAAAGACTCAAATAATTGGCCCAATCATTTTAACTTCTTGGCCCGAGGCCGAAGAATTGGTCTATGTCCGAGACATAACCCGATCGTCCAATTAGATGACATAACCGGTCTGGTTCATTAAAATTGGTCTAACCAAAATTAATTACTACGGTGACCACAATTGTCAACCGGTTATTTACTAAACCGGATTTTCTCAATTTATTTGGTCCAACCAAATCAAATTAGAAAATCCTGGTTTAGGCAATAAATCCAATAATTTTTCGACATTGGATTTCTTATCCCGGTTTAACCAGAACTTAATAAATTTATTAAGTCTGTTTATTAAACCGCGACGTTTACAATTTTAATAAAATTATTAAACCGAGCCTTAAACCAACCATGTCGATCGATGAACCAACCGTATCGATCGATCCATCAACCGCATCGGTCGATGCTCTTAGCATCGATCCTGCATCGATCGTGCATCGATCCTGTATCGATCGATGCTCTCGCGCATGCACGGAAACGAGCCAAAACCCTAACCGTGTCGATCGATGCACCAACCGCATCGGTCGATGCACCAACATCGAACCTGCATCGATCCTGCATCGATCGATGCTTTCACGCGTTAACAGGTTTTGCCGAGAGTCTGTATCGACCGATCCATGCGATCGTATCGATCGATCCATGCGATCGCAGCCGATACTCATTCTCTCGGATCAGATCGCATACCAAATCATATAGCTTGATCATGCGATTTTTCATATGTTTAGGTTTCAATTCTTGTTACTTAAGTGATTTCTCTTATCAGTAGTTGATTCAAAACACTTTTAAACAAGAAAAACAATCCTAAACTTGAATCTAAACAAGAAAAACCAGAACCAATAGCTCTGATACCACTGAAGGAATGTTTAGATCAATCCTGATTCAATTCTCAGATTCAGATTATCCTAAACATGCTGATCTAGGTTCTTCTTGGATAGAAACAATGATAGATCTCACCTTATACCTGTTTATGCAGCGGAAAGGGATGGTATGGTCAGAGATCAGAGAGCCACCGAGTGATAACTCCTCCAGAGGTTCACACACGCACACCAAGCAGGAAGAAGGCTGCTAGACCAAGGGAGAGGAGGCGCAGCAGGAGAGAGAGAGAGTTGGCGGCTGGGTTAGGGTTGGAGAGGAAAACAGACTCGAGTTTTATTTATAAAACTCGTCCGGTTCCTCTTGGGCCATTTGGCCCAAATACCAAATAACTCGAAGGCGTTCGCGCACTGTGTCGATCGACACACCTTGTGCATCGATCGACACACAGTGGCCAAACCCTTTTACTCTCTCTAAGTACAGTAAATGCCTAGCACTTTTACCGTACTTCTGCTAAACCGTTCCTACACATTTTCCTGTTAGCTTAGGCGTGTGACCCATATGGGATCATATAATAGAGGCAATAAGTCCAAGACTTATAGATCATGAGCGGACTCTAGCAAGCCATCATGACCCCCAGTATTATATGACTTATGTCTGATCACTGACATACTCTTACTTTCTAGAGACAGTACCGAGATTACTGGACACAATTCCAACAAGTTTTTGCTTAAGTCAAAACCTTGACTACTTCAACAGAACGAAGATTCCAACTCCGATATGTTTGCTTCCATCCATGAATGGATCGATGAAGCTAACTTACACAAAATGTAATTTTTTCGGAGTCCGGGCTCACTTTCGCTTCTTTGAGTTTCGCAGATTCGTCGCTTTGAATGATCATCAGATCATGCGAACATTCAATGATCATCAGGCTCAACTAATGACGAGAATTCACTCTCGGATTAGTGACTGATTCTTTCATATCTGCGAACTTCAGGCTCCACAGGTGTAGATTCTACAGAAATCTGTAAATCCTTCCGCTGCTCTCCCTCAATAGGTTAAGCAGCCTCCTGTATTTCTCGAATTTCTTCGAGTTATACTTTTACTCCCACTGTTCTTCTTGAAAATAACTTCCCTTCTTAGAAAACAGAATGGACGTGTAGGACTTTGTCATGTGACCTTGCTTAACTTAATGCCATGTGACATTGGCATAAAACCCTTCTTGGATTGCTCAAAACGTGTAGGACTTTGTCAATTTAAGAATCCTGACTTTGTCCTACCAGCTCTTTTGGATCTCTATCTTTAGATCCAAAATCCAAGAACTACGTGGCTTTACCCATGTCAATCATTAAACCAACTCCCAAGCTAGTCCTTTACCGACTACAGCATTGGGACGTTATATCCGAGAATCAGTATGTCATCGACATACACTTTGAGAAATGCAATATTGCTCCCACTTATCTATTAGTAAACGCACAGTTCCATTTCGTTCCTGCTTAAGTCAAAACCTTGACTACTTCAACAGAACGAAGATTCCAACTCCGATATGTTTGCTTCCATCCATGAATGGATCGATGAAGCTAACTTACACAAAATGTAATTTTTTCGGAGTCCGGGCTCACTTTCGCTTCTTTGAGTTTCGCAGATTCGTCGCTTTCAATGATCATCAGATCATGCGAACATTCAATGATCATCAGGCTCAACTAATGACGAGAATTCACTCTCGGATTAGTGACTGATTCTTTCATATCTGCGAACTTCAGGCTCCACAGGTGTAGATTCTACAGAAATCTGTAAATCCTTCCGCTGCTCTCCCTCAATAGGTTAAGCAGCCTCCTGTATTTCTCGAATTTCTTCGAGTTATACTTTTACTCCCACTGTTCTTCTTGAAAATAACTTCCCTTCTTAGAAAACAGAATGGACGTAAAAGTACCGAGCCTTGGTTTCCCTAAGAAAACTTCGAGTTATACTTTTACTCCCACTGTTCTTCTTGGAAAATACCATGCGACAGAATGGTATGCGATCGATATATGATACCACTGAAGGAATGTTTAGATCAATCCTGATTCAATTCTCAGATTCAGATTATCCTAAACATGCAGATCTAGGTTCTTCTTGGATAGAATCAATGATAGATCTCACCTTATACCTGTTTATGCAGCGGAAAGGGATGGTATGGTCAGAGATCAGAGAGCCACCGAGTGATAACTCCTCCAGAGGTTCACACACGCACACCAAGCAGGAAGAAGGCTGCTAGACCAAGGGAGAGGAGGCGCAGCAGGAGAGAGAGAGTTGGCGGCTGGGTTAGGGTTGGAGAGGAAAACAGACTCAAGTTTTATTTATAAAACTCGTCCGGTTCCTCTTGGGCCATTTGGCCCAAATACCAAATAACTCGAAGGCGTTCGCGCACTGTGTCGATCGACACACCTTGTGCATCGATCGACACACAGTGGCCAAACCCTTTTACTCTCTCTAAGTACAGTAAATGCCTAGCACTTTTACCGTACTTCTGCTAAACCGTTCCTACACATTTTCCTGTTAGCTTAGGCGTGTGACCCATATGGGATCATATAATAGAGGCAATAAGTCCAAGACTTATAGATCATGAGCGGACTCTAGCAAGCCATCATGACCCCCAGTATTATATGACTTATGTCTGATCACTGACATACTCTTACTTTCTAGAGACACTACCGAGATTACTGGACACAATTCCAACAATCTCCCACTTGTACTGGAATCTCTGTATTCATAATCCTTTTGTCTCAATATCTCGATTAGACATAAGGCAAGATTAGTGTCATCCTTATAAAGCCTAATCTTGTTCATCGGACTCTGATTCGATACTGACAATCCAAACGACTCGGGACAGTCCGTTTGAGCATGGCCATGCATTTTCCAGTAATCAAATCTCCGATTGGCCTAGAGATATTCACTCCATTTATATTGGAGGGACAAATCTCGTCTTGTTCCATCACTGTAAACTACTTACTTCGTAATGTACCCAAACAAGGTCCTTATAACTATCGCAGAACGACAGCGTTAGACAATGATCAAAGTGCATCAATCCATGTGCAGCCACATGCATGCGAACTCAGGTCTAAGGACTATACTCTATAGTCGTAGTGAGAATCTCTTATGACACAGATATAAATATCCTGAAGAGTTCTCATAAGCGGGTCTTGTCCGGTCGTATGTACCCCAACATACACCTATGTACTGACTTTGATGCCGCGCATCTATGACACACTGAGACTTTGTCATAAGTCACGTACCAATCCAGTCTCACACGGTTGTTGGTGTTCCAATTTCAACAACCTTCGACTAGGGACAGGATGATATAAGCCATCTATCAAATATAGGGTCTCATGATCAAGCTAAATGACTTCGATGACTCAAGATCAAGTCATTTACTTCGATGACCTATAAAATGGTTCATATCATTTTGGAACGATTATTTCATCACAGTTAAAATAATCTTGAAATAATAATTTCATTATTAAACATCTCAAATGTTTTACAAGAACATATCAATAACTAAATAAAGCCCTTTACTAACTCCCACTGAAATTAAGACTACATCTTAACTTCACTTATCCTACAGCTACAGTCCATGACTCGTGCTTAGGGCTAAGGAGTGGCTTCGTTAATAGATTAGCAACGTTCTCATTCGTTGAAACTTGCTGATCTACTTAACATCTCTGTCATTTATCTCACGGAATAGGTTATACCTATCCTTAAGGTGTTTGGATCTTTGATGTGCAGCTAGTCTCATCTATGCTGGGAATCACATCAAGTTCAGTGATGAACTCTTCTTTCCAAACAACCTCTTTCGCCGCTTCCCAAGCTGCGAAACATTCAGCTTAAGTCATGGAGTCAGCAACAGTGCCGTGCACCGCCAGACAAACACAAGATATAACCGGACTGTGACCGGAAATCATCTTTGTCTGTTGGAAACTTGCCTTTCAGACTCTATCGACTTATAGCACCTCACTTTCTCCGTAAATCAAGAATTTTCTTTAGTATTCCTTGAATACTTTTAGGATATTCTTTATGGCAATCCAGTGATTCTTTGCTGGATTTGACTGGTCTTTACTTGCCTTGCTTAACATTAAAACAACATCAAACAAGTATGTTTCATGGCATACATGATAGATCCAATTGCCGACGCATATGGAATCTCATCCATGCATTTAAGCTCAGCAGTTATCGTAGGATACTGTATCTTGCTTAACTTAATGCCATGTGACATTGGCATAAAACCCTTCTTGGATTGCTCAAAACGTGTAGGACTTTGTCAATTTAAGAATCCTGACTTTGTCCTACCAGCTCTTTTGGATCTCTATCTTTAGATCCAAAATCCAAGAACTACGTGGCTTTACCCATGTCAATCATTAAACCAACTCCCAAGCTAGTCCTTTACCGACTACAGCATTGGGACGTTATATCCGAGAATCAGTATGTCATCGACATACACTTTGAGAAATGCAATATTGCTCCCACTTATCTATTAGTAAACGCACAGTTCCATTTCGTTCCTGCTTAGGTCAAAACCTTGACTACTTCAACAGAACGAAGATTCCAACTCCGATATGTTTGCTTCCATCCATGAATGGATCGATGAAGCTAACTTACACAAAATGTAATTTTTTTCGGAGTCAGGGCTCACTTTCGCTTCTTTGAGTTTCGCAGATTCGTCGCTTTGAATGATCATCAGATCATGCGAACATTCAATGATCATTAGGCTCAACTAATGACGAGAATTCACTCTCGGATTAGTGACTGATTCTTTCATATCTGCGAACTTCAGGCTCCACAGGTGTAGATTCTACAGAAATCTGTAAATCCTTCCGCTGCTCTCCCTCAATAGGTTAAGCAGCCTCCTGTATTTCTCGAATTTCTTCGAGTTATACTTTTACTCCCACTGTTCTTCTTGAAAATAACTTCCCTTCTTAGAAAACAGAATGGACGTAAAAGTACCGAGCCTTGGTTTCCCTAAGAAAACTTCGAGTTATACTTTTACTCCCACTGTTCTTCTTGGAAAATAACTTCCCTTCTTAGAAAACAGAATGGACGTAAAAGTAATAAGCCTTGGTTTCTCTGGGACAACCAGCGAAGTAGCTCAACTACTAATACTCAGTAAAGACGAATTTGGATCGATTCCAATCCACATTTACGTGGTGTCTTTCAACTGATATTGGTGGAACTATTTCAGCGTAAACTTAGATATTTTAGAGCGTTATTCTTCAAGAATATCATGGAAGATTCGTGTGACTCATCTTTAATCATTTCTAATAAGATCTGATTCTTTCTCACAGAAACACCTACAGGTTTTCAGGAGAAATGAGCTGTGAAACGATTTCACACTCATTCAGATGATCACACAATCAATGACTTAAGTATTCTAACTCGTGATCTGATCCAGAGTTTTAATACTTCTGTCATTTAGATCCTATACTTCATTCTGGAACTCTTTCGACCATGTCAAAGAACTCCGACTTGTGTCTCATCAAATGAACACAGTCACACTCATTGAAGTAATCAGTAGAGACAATGAAGTACAGGAAATTTTCTCTGGCATTACTGCCCATTGGGCCACATACATGAGTATGTTCCAGGTCCAATAAGCCTTTGGGCCTTTCTCTAGCTCGGCTAAGATAGGCCCTTTACCTTTTGGTCCAGTAAACAGAATTCAAGTCTCATAAGATATCTTATCAAATGAGCCCAACAGTCCATAACCATGGGATTTCTGAATCCGACTTACTCTATGTGACCAAGACTTTTATGCCAAGAAAAATCAGGTTTAATTCATCAGATTTAAACCAATTCGGTATTTATGTTACATTTAGGCACTCTTTGGTTTAAGATATAAAACCCATTCCATGAATAGGGTGCTACAATTAATATTTCATTAAGATCAAAAGAACAAAAACTTGTCTTTTATCAAAATGAAAAACATTCAAATTCTTACAAGAAAATGAAAGACAACTCTGCTTAAAGTAGGTACATTGTAGCAATTACTTAATACAAAACCAAGCCTCAAAGGGATCTATAAGTGAAAACCCTACGGCTGAGGCAGCATCCCAAGCTCCTTCCAGACATGTAGTTTCACTTGCCCTTCCTTCAAAGTTCTACTGTTGCCCAGGCTCTGCATATTCTAACAAATATCAGTGCCACAACCAATATCCAATACCTATAAGGTAGAACTTGAATTAATAACATGAATACCTGAGGAAGTAGTCTCATACATCAACTTCAACTCCTCATCATCTTCCATGAATTTAATGCAATCTCTCTTCCAATGCCCTGTCTCCTTACAGTAGCAGCACTTACCAACGTAAGAGGTATCTGACTTGGGCTCAGAAGACACACGCTTGCCATGATTCAAAATCTGGACAACTTTGTCTTCACCCTTGTCAGCATTAGGTTTAGCAAACCTACCCTTCTCACTCATGAGATTATTCAGGGTACTCTTCACGTTTGGCTCAACTGTCTTGAGCATATCATGCAGTTCAGTCAGCGTCTTCGTTAAGCCTTTCTTGATATAGTTCCTTCTGAACTTATCATAGCTTGACGGCAGTGACTGTAGAATGATTTCAGTTGCCAATTCTTGGCTAACTGGATAATCCAGTTTCCTCAGGTTATCAATATAACCTATCATTTTACTGATATGAGGACTTACTGGATGATCATCTGGTAGCTTGCAGCTAGTGAGAGACTTAACCAACTGGTATCTCTCCACTCTTATCTGCTCCTGAAATTTCAATTTCAGGCTGCTGATCATCTCTATTGGCGACTCTATGTTCTCATATTGCTCCCGCAAGTCTGAGTCCATGGTAGCCAATATCAGATCACGCACATCTACCGCATCATTATAATGCTTATTCCAAGCATTATATACTGCATGGGAGGCATTGGACCTGATCCTCACGGGGAGAGCTCTCTCAAGAACATAGTCCTTTCTCTCCTGCCTGAGGACTAGCCTCAGGTTCCGCGACCAAGTCAAGAAATTTGATCCGTTCAGTTTTTCCTTCTCAAGAACAGACCGGATCGAGAAAGTGTTTTGATTGTTTGTGCTAGTCATAACTGAAATATATAAGATAAAAGGTTATTAGTTAATATGTTCAATATGATTAATCTCGTATTAAATTTAATATGATTAATCACGCATTATATTCAATAACATAAGTTACCCTCAATAGAATATAATGATTCCAAGATCCACATATAACTAAGATTAAAGTGGGCCACTGGCCGTCACCCAACCTTAGCTTATATCGGTAAGCCCTATATCGGCTAATTATATCCGTGATATAACTCTTGGTTGTGAATCTGGGCCCGAGGCCCAATCCACTCTGATGTCTCAAGGCCCGGGACTCCCGATGGCCTAGTCAAGAAAACCAGACTATACAGTCATGTAATCATTAATGTCTGGGACTCCCAATGACATTTATGAATCACAAACCGTCTTACCCACGCAAAAGCAGACACCCTCACACTGTAAGGCCATGAATACAATTGAATGGGCTTCGACAGCTGACATAGCCTGGACAAGACATCCAACGCTTGATATTATTTGAGGTTCGTAGGTTTATTTTAAAATCTTATTCCCAAAATAGAAGATTACTATTTCGGGAAACTTTCCATTTTAGAAAACCTACTATTTTTGGAAACTTTCTAAAATTGGAAACTTTCTAAAACCGGAAACTTCCTAACTTTAGAAATTTCTTAAAATCTGAATCATGCAAATCTAGAAACTTCTAATTTAAGAAACTTTCTAATTTCAAAATATCGGAAACTTTAATTTAAAATCGATTTATATTCTTTATAAAATAAATTTTAAATTAAATCTGAAGAAAGACTCAAATAATTGGCCCAATTATTTTAACTTCTTGGCCCGAGGCCGAAGAATTGGTCTATGTCCGAGACATAACCCGATCGTCCAATTAGATGACATAACCGGTCTGGTTCATTAAAATTGGTCTAACCAAAATTAATTACTACGATGACCACAATTGTCAACCGGTTATTTACTAAACCGGATTTTCTCAATTTATTTGGTCCAACCAAATCAAATTAGAAAATCCTGGTTTAGGCAATAAATCCAATAATTTTTCGACATTGGATTTCTTATCCCGGTTTAACCAGAACTTAATAAATTTATTAAGTCTGTTTATTAAACCGCGACGTTTATAATTTTAATAAAATTATTAAACCGAGCCTTAAACCAACCATGTCGATCGATGAACCAACCGTATCGATCGATCCATCAACCGCATCGGTCGATGCTCTTAGCATCGATCCTGCATCGATCGTGCATCGATCCTGTATCGATCGATGCTCTCGCGCATGCACGGAAACGAGCCAAAACCCTAACCGTGTCGATCGATGCACCAACCGCATCGGTCGATGCACCAACATCGAACCTGCATCGATCCTGCATCGATCGATGCTTTCACGCGTTAACAGGTTTTGCCGAGAGTCTGTATCGACCGATCCATGCGATCGTATCGATCGATCCATGCGATCGCAGCCGATACTCATTCTCTCGGATCAGATCGCATACCAAATCATATAGCTTGATCATGCGATTTTTCATATGTTTAGGTTTCAATTCTTGTTACTTAAGTGATTTCTCTTATCAGTAGTTGATTCAAAACACTTTTAAACAAGAAAAACAATCCTAAACATATGAAAAATCGCATGATCAAGCTATATGATTTGGTATGCGATCCATCCACTGAAGGATCGTATGCGATCGTATCGATCGTATCGCCGGGGACTCTATCAAGTTTTTGGCGCCGTTGCCGGGGACTCTTTTGAGTCTCCGATAGATTTGAACTTAGGGTTTAGACTAGGATTTTTTTTTTTTTGTTTTAGTTACTGATTTTTCTCTATTTTTCTCTGTCGCAGGTACTGATTTCGCCTAGCATCGATCGTTGCACCTATGTGTCGATCGTTACTAGGCGATTCTGAGTTGAGTCGATCGTTGCATCACTTGCATCGATCGTTGCACTGCGATTACAGACGGTTTATGCAGACGCGTGAAACCAGAAGTAATCAGAACTCGAATCTCGTTAATCTCAGGCTTGAGGAACTTGCACGACTAGAGAGGACTAACATAAGAGATAGACGAGCAAGGATGGTACGTGAACGTTTGATTTTGATACCCGATGCTCAAGGTGTACTGAGGGATCCACAGAACAATCCGCATAATGCTGCTGGGCAAAGGATTGATGCTGAGGGACGTGTGATCCCTGAACCTGTGGATGATGAACAGGAACAAGGCCAAGGACAGGCCCAAGGACAAGGACAGAGGCAGATGGTTGTTCGTGAGAGGACTTTAGCTGACTACAACCTGTGGATGAGTTTCATGCTAACCGGTCAGCCATTGTACCTCCTGGTTTTGAGAGGAACGACTTCGAGATCAAGACCATCTACTACTCTCTGCTGAGGCAGAATGCATTCCATGGTTTTCCGAGTGAGCAGCCTATGGATCATATAGATGAGTTTGAGGACATAGTCACCGGAATGAAGTACGATGGAGTGAGCCATGAGTATCTATTTCTCAAGCTCTTCCCTTACTCACTTGCTGGAGATGCTGCTGCCTGGCATAAGCAACTTCCACCTGGGAAGTTTACTACTTGGGATACTCTGAAGAGTGAGTTCTTGAGGCATTTTTACGATGATGCGCGTTCTGATCAGTCCAGACAGGACATTCTCACTTTTTCCCAAGGCCCTATAGAGCCTCTTAAGGCTGCCTGGATGCGATTCAAGAAGTACCAGCGTGACTGCCCGCATCATGGATTCATTGAGGTGACATTTCTTTGTATCTTCTTTAGAGGTATATATCTCCCTTATCAGACTGCGTTGGATAATTCCAGCAATGGAAATTTCAACACGAGGACTCCTGAGCAGGCTAAGACTTTGATAGACAATCTGGTGAGCAGTAATAGCTGCAAGACTGCTGATAGGAGAAGGAAGGAGTCTGGTGGGAAGATAGATAACCATGAGATAGCTGAAATCAGAAGTAAGTTGGACACAGTCTGCAACTTGTTGGCTGGGAAGAAAGCTGTCCATTTTGCTCAGGATGTTGAGGTATTTGGAGCTGAAGAAGAGAATCATGAAGAAGATGTGAGCTACATTGGTGGTTCTCGATTCCAAGGGAATATGTTTGGAAATCAGTCTGGTAACAGGTTATTCAATGGAGGACAGAAGAGTGCTTTCAACAACAACCAAAACTCTTCTGGATTTGGACAGACTAGTGGTTTTCAGAAGCCTTTTCAGCAGAGTAATCAAAGAACCTATGGATCTTCTTCTTATCAGACGCCTCCTGTTGCTACTGATCATGAGAGTAGGATGGAATCTATGATGGAACAGCTGATGGAAAGTCAGACTAAGAGTGCTGTGGACTTCAACAAGAAGATAGATGTTGTCTATGAAGATCTCAACGGTAAGTTTGAGTCCTTAAGCACACATGTGAGGCAATTGGACACACAAGTGAGCCAAATCTCAAGTTCTGTGAAAGGAAAAGGAGTAGCAGAAACCCGCATCAAGGCTTGGTCAGTGTACATTGATGATGGATCAACACAAGGTGAAAATTTTGAGTTGAATACAGCTGAATTGGTAGAAGAAGCTGAAATTTATGATTTTGAGGAAAATGTCTCGGGTGGAATCTGTGAAAACTTAACTGCATCGATCGATGCACCTCTAGTGTCGATCGTTGCATGTCGTGGACAGAAAGATTCATATGATTCTTATGGAATTGATGCAGAGGCAGACCAAGAGCTTAATCGTTTATTCCCTGGAGTGTCTGAGATAACTCAACAGGAGATTTATGCACAATCTATTCGATTATATCCTAAAGTGTCTGAGGTAATTCAAAAAGAGATTGATGAGCTCGAAAAGCTGGAAGAGATTGGTGAAGAGTTGGATGAAGTTCCACCATCTGATGATCCACCTTATCACCCTTGTGTGCAGAGATACTTGAGAAAGATGCTGCCATTGGATGAAGAGTTGAAGGATTGGGTGATAATAGTCCCTAGACATATCAGTGAGGTATTGCTAACCAAGATCCCAACGAAGCTGCCTGATCCTGGTGTGTTTGTGCTGAGTTGTTCTATCTTTGAGGATAACTTTAGGCGTTCTCTGTGTGATCTAGGAGCTGCTGGAAGTCTTATGCCATACTCTGTGGCAGTGAAGTTGGGGATGACAGATTTTTCACCCACTAGGACCTCTCTTGTCCTAGCTGATCAGTCGATAAGGATTCCTGAAGGAGTTCTTGAGGACGTCCCAGTGAGAGTTGGAAACTACTTGATTCCGACAGATTTCTTGGTGCTGAAGTACGACAGTGATCCTGATGATGCCCTGATACTTGGGAGGCCATTTTTGGCTACAACTAGAGCAGTGATAGATGTAAGACATAGTCTGATTGATCTCCATCTGGGAGATGAGTCTCTGCACATTGAGATGGACAAGCTGCGCAAGCCTAAGATTGATTGTGAGACCTTTACCATTAGAAATGGAGATGAAGAGCAGACGAGTGGGACATCGGTTCCTGATCCTTGAGATCATCACGTTCCATCATTTCTTGGAAGAGCTCATGCTGACACAACTTATTCTCCGCCTTGGATGAGGAGACTTTCACAGGGACATTCACAGTCTCTGTCGAAACCTCTGGGAGCCTAAATCTTGTTCGTCCGGTCAAGCTAATGACCTTAAACAAGCGCTGAGTGGGAGGCAACCCACTGTTAGGTTTTAGTGTTTTTCTTATCTATTTTTAGTGTTTTTCTTAGGATCTCACGTTTTGATTTTATTTTTGTTAAGTCTTAATACAGAACACTGTCTGGAGACATGCGTCGATCATTGCGCCATTGTGATGATTGATGCAGGGAGATTGTGACGAGGAGATGAGATCGCCTTGTGACGATCGTTGCGGTCCTGTGCAACGGTCGTTGCATCTGGTTTAAATTGAAATAAAAGGTACGTTGAGCAAAACCGGAACCGACCCGGTTCATTAGCGACGATCGTTGCTCATCTGCAACGATCGTTGCACCCACGATCGAGGTAAGTGCCTTTAACCTTTTCTCTTCTCCTTTCTTCTCCACTTCGCAGTCCGTACACCCGAGACTCCATCTCCCTAAATCACTCAAATCTTCATCTTTTTCACTGATTCAAAGCTCAATTCTTCTTGTTTTTACTTGCTCTATCTATTTCTCTAACCCATTCGAAGCAAATCCAAGGTAATGTGTCTCAATTTCATAATTTTTGGATTCGGTTCTAGGGTTTTGGAATTAGGAGATTTTGGCTTGAGAATGATGATTCCGCACTCTTATAGACTTGATTTAGGTTGATTGGTAATGGATTATTGCTGTTTGTGAGATTGTGGAACAAATTGGGACACGATTTGAATCGTTACTTGGCGACTGTGAAATCGCCTTGCAACGATCGTCGCACTTGTGCAACGGTCGTTGCATTGCGACTTCACAGGGAGTTTCTGCCGTAACTTATTATGTTTTATTTTCTTTGTTGCAGATGCCTCCTCGCGGACAATCTCGCAAACGTAGAGCTACCACAGCAGCTGCAGCCGCAGGACATCCTCCACCAGAGCGGTTCCCTCGAGACTCGGATCCACCTGAGGATTATCAGAGAGATCGTGAGGCCATAGCATTTCCTTGGCCCAGAGCAGATAAGACAGAAATCCCGACAGATAAGAACAGGGGAATGGAGATTGCTGAGCTGCTTAAGACTGATGACTTCACAAAGAGGCCGTTGCTTGATCACTGGGATGAGTACGATACACTGCTCTACAATGGGTGGTGTCATATGACGATCAAGCCGACCAAGTTCGCTGACTATTGGACTTGTAGAAGTCTGGGGATTGAAGAGCAGGTGCTGACATTGTGCAAGAGCATTGGTCTGGGGACAATGCATATGCAGCCTTATGAGTTGTATCCTGATCTGGTTAGACAGCTGATGGCTACTTGCAGAGTGATCTATCCTGACCCAGAGAGCAGGAGAGCTTCAAGAGGTTTCTTTACCTTCATGTGCTTAGGAGTCATGTATAAGATCCTGCTTCTCGACATCTGCCAGATATATGGATTCAGCATTGAGCCTTCACGTACCGGTATGTCTCTTCCGTGGGAAGTGCCAGAGGCTCAGTATTTCTGGGATCACATTGGTAACGGTCGATACGACTCACAGACTACAGGGGTGATTCAGGTTAGGCATCCTGTTCTCAGATATGTGGCGCGCATCTTGGGATACACTTTGTTGTGCAAGGCTGAAGCAAACAAGATGCGTAAGAACGAGCTGGAGATGCTATTCAGTGGGCTGACAGAGCAGTTTGCTGGCACTGATTTGAGAGATCCCACCAGAGGACTCAACATGGGAGATGTGTTTGCTCATCATCTATGCTCTCTGCAGAAGAAGGCATATGACGGGAAGGACTCTGAGTCAGTAGGGAGTTTGCTTACTCCCATTTTCAGACATTGCAGGATCCCTTTGGAGGGTACGGAGTGTGACGACAGCAAGGAGTTCCTTGATTTTACTCACCTGCAGAGTGCTACATGGCTGAAGGAGGGACGCATATGGGTGTATTATGACAATAATGCTAGGAAGTATGGTGTAGATCTTCCTGCTGCTGATCTGAGCAACATCGATACGTTGGATGCCTTGCGCTTCCAGCCTCCTACACGCGATCAGCGCAGTGTTCCTACGATGGAACATCCTCTAGTCGAGCCTTCTACGAGAGCCTCTTACATTGGTCCTTATCCTGCTCCATCGGTACCGTTGGGAGAGATGTTTGAGACATAGTGGAGAGAGCGTCAGGATGGGATACTACGGACCATCTGGGAGTGGATGCGTGGATGCTCTTGCAGGAGACAGCCACAAATTCACCAGCCCGCTCCTGCTAGTCGTCGTCGACAGCGTTCTTTGACTCTAAATATTTTGAGTGGCACTGAAGGCATGGATGGTATAGATGATGTGAGCGAGTGAGAGTGGTCTCCATTTTCAGATATCGGTTCTGTATTTTTCTTTTTCTTTTGGATTTTCTTTTGATTTTTCTTAGGATGTTTATGTTTGGATGATGTGTTTACTTTGAGACTATCAATTGCTTTGATTTTGTCTGTTTTCAGTGTTTTTCAGCTTGCAGGTTCGAAAATTTAGATTTTCTCACGGACTAACCTGCTAACTTGCTGACTGATCCGAGAATTCGCAGTACGTCGATCGCCACACTGTTGTGTCGATTGTCACAACACGAGAAATCGCATTGCAGCGATCGTTGCGGTCCTGAGCAACGATCGACAAACGACGCAAAGCGCCCAGCAACGATCGACGCACTATGTGCAACGGTCGATGCAGGTGCGAGACAGGTAAAAATCAGACAGAACTCAATCATCCATTAACAAATTTTTCTATCTTTTTACCAAACCTTAGCTTGACACTACTGGGGACAGTGTGTTTTAAGTGTGGGGGAGGCAGCTACTGACTTTATCTTTCTGTTTTCTTAGAGTTAGTCCGTTTTCAAAATTTATTTTATTGAGTCAAAACAGTTTAAGTAAGAAACAGTGAATTTTTGAGAAGTTAACAGCACTTGCAGGAACATTGTGAAGTTGCAGGACAATCTATGACTATTAGAAAACCCAACACGGATCAGCCTACTGAGGACACTCATATCACTTCAGGTATCAGAGGATCCTTTTACTGACTTCACTCTAATACAGACTTAATTTTCTCACCTAAGGGCTTGGAATACCTTAAGTCGGATTCCTTTGTTAGTTTTGACACAACTTGTAAACCTGTCCAATTTGGTTCCCTTCTCCCCATCCATAAAGTAAAAAAACAAGAGTAATAAACTGAGGATGAGCTAGTAGCTCCGAAGTGGTCTCTGGGAGTGGTAGCTACAACTATTATCTCATGTGCATCCATGGAATGTGTCCAATGTACACCCCAAAACGGGAAGAACACTGATAAAAAAAATAAAATGATACCCAATGGGGAAAAATCAGTTGTTAAGGAAGGGAAAAGAGAAGAAAGGAACCACAAAAAGACAGTATGATGGTCTAGAGCTGACAAAGTAAGAGTCCATGTGCCTTTGATCGATAATCCTTAGGTGAGACCGCACTTAATTGCTTATAGAAGTCAGTAGGGTGAATCTTGAATGTGATTGTGGAGTTTACTTAGGACAGTTGCTAAGTGTAGGGGAAGTATATGTTGGTCTTGATGTCTGCAGGTGAAATCTTTCATGTGGCTTACTAAGGGGAATCTGAGTGTTGTTGCTTCAAAGATGAAAAGAGTTTCTGAAAGTTTTCAATCCTTTTCACCATGTTTAAGTTCTTTGTTTTGCTTGAGGACAAGCAAAGGCTAAGTGTGGGGGAGTTGATATATCATGGTTTTCACCGGTTTTAGACCTTGATATAAGTATGTTTTAGAGTCTATTAGTGTTTCTTTAGAGTCTTTTACAGGTGTTATTAGGTACACGCACGTTTGGAGCAGAAGTGGAGATATTAGAGCTATTTGGAGCATTTTGGAGTTTTGACCCGAGATATGAAGTTCACTGTCCAGAACAGAGGATTGTGTCGATCGTTGCACATCTGCATCGATCGATGCACAGCGTGTAGGGCCAATTCTCGCGAGAGTTAATGAAGTTATGAGATATTGCAGAATTACCCAGAAGTTCCTGATATTTACACAGAAGGCCCAAGACGTGATTAGGCTATTATAATTAGGTTTTAGACTTTTATTTTCATTAAGCATTCATACTTTGAGCTGAGAGTTAGAGAGAGATTTTGGGGCTGATCTGAACCTGTACTGCTTCCTGCTTTTGGAGAAGATTTCGAACCCCTTTGTTTTCTTAATCTCTTTTATGCAATTTATTCATCTATTGATTATGTTTACATCATCTATGTCTGAGTAGATTCATAGTTAGGTTTAGAGTTTCTCATATAGGATTTCATGACTTGCTAGATCTGTTTAATTCAGTTTAGGATTCATATCATAATTGTTCTTCAATCTAAATTGTGTTTAATGCTAGTTCTAACTTGATCACTTAGAATCTAGATCTTAGGTTGCTAAATACGACACGACGGTGTGGTTTAGAATCTGAACTATTTAGGTTGAACAATTGAATTACTCGCAAAGAAATTTGGTTTAGTTTAATTGTGAACATATGGAACTTGGAATTAAAGCTGGTTTAATCTGTTAGTAATTGCAAAGACATTTGGATTGCTGCACTTAGACTTAGAGAATTCTCGCAACGACATTTGGTTAATTCTATATATGTGTTTCGAATTCTAGAACTGAGATTAATTTGATCCTGACTGAATGAATTATCTGCTTGTCTGATTTCCTGAGATCGCCCTAGACTTAGCGCTTTTAGTTAACTGCTTTCAAAACCGACATTCTTGCTACTAATTTACTTTCTTGCTTGCTTTCTAGTCTACATCACATTTGCTTTCTTCTAGTTTAATCTTTACAGTTCTTAATCTATCGTTGACCGGAGTCTCTGTGGATTCGATACCTAAGTACTACATCTGCATTAACTGTGCACTTGCAGTAGAATAGGGATTAAAACCTGACCCTATCAGTCGACCAGATCGAGCCCGACCTTATTAACTCCCTCTTGATCCAATTAACCCAAAGCGAATCTTTCACCGAGAGCAATCTCCAAATAAGTTTGAGAATACAAACTTTATTCACATCAATCATGTTCTTTAGACCCAGACCCCCTTCTTCTTTAGGACAAGAAATCTCTGCCCAACTCACCTTGGCTTTACGAGGATTAAGATCCGGACCAGACCAAAGAAACACTGAGCTAATCTTTATAATCTCCTCAATACAGACTTGAGAAGTTGCAAACGGCCTGCGTATGAAAGAAATCGGTTCGTCCATGATCCAATGCGGTTTTTAATTTTCTGGATTAACGGGACATAATCCGAGGCGGTCATTCTCTTTGTGGTGAGAGGCAATCCTAAGTATCTAACCGGTAAAGATCCCTGGTCAAACGTAAAAGCAGATAAGAGTCGTTGCCGCTGGCTTTCCTGAACCCCTGCTAAAAAAGCTTTAGATTTCTCTAAACTGATTGATAAACCTGAAAAAGCTGCAAACCGAATCGATCAAACATAGATGCGTGATCTTAAGGTTTTGACATCCTGGGTGGAAGCCAAACTTCCTTTCTTCAGCAGCTTTATCAAGAATTTTGATAAAATGTTCATGCAAATCACAAAGAGATATGGTGATAAGGAGCAACCTTGCCTCAGACCTCGCTTGCTCTGGAAAAAACCCGCTAGTTCCCCGTTTACTTGCACCGAAAAAGACGCTGTCGAAACACATAATTCGATCCAGCGTATAAAGCATGGTGGAATATTCATATCCTTGAGCGTATTAGTCAAGAAAGACCACTGGACCGAATCAAACGCTTTCGAGATATCTATTATCAAAGCACATCGCGGAGATATATCATCCCGGTGATAGTTCTTTACCAATTCTGTAGCCAGAAGTAAGTTTTCCATCAGTAAACGTCCCCTTATAAAGGCTGTCTGATTCGGAACAATGAAACGAGGTAGAATAATCTTCAATCTGTTAGCTAGAATTTTTGATATCACCTTATACAGTACGTTACAACATGAGATGGGTCGATAATCCTTCATGATCTTCGCTTCTTCTTTTTTTGGTATCAGTGCCAAAATGGTTGAGTTAAGACCCTTTGGCAAGAACCCAAATCTGAAGAAAGACTCAATAGCAACCACGCAATCTTGCCCAATAATCGGCCACGCTACTCTAAAAAATTCGATGGTATAGCCATCCGGACCGGGTGATTTATCCTTTGGCATAGAAAAGACCACCTTCTTTATCTCCTCAGCCGTGACTTCCTTAACTAGGCTTTGTTGTTCTTCCACAGAGCACTCCACACCCAAAAGATCACGCAAACTACTTACCGGAATACCCTCGTAGCTCGATGGTTCATGTTGTAGAAAGTCTGAGGAGAACCTGACTGCTTCATGCTTAATGTCTTCCTGCGAAGTAAGCGTTATACCATCTTGTGAGACCACTTCACGAATCGCGTTCCGTGAGGTGGCGAGGTCAGGTGAGTGATACCATGAGTAGAAAGAATCAGCTAGTGAAACATACTCACCCCCGTTGTCTGTGTAAAGGTGATTAATTATTCGCCAATGCGTTTTTCCACTAGTGATCGCCACCTTATAAATGTCTCTTTTACATATGATTTCCATAGTAATAGTTAAAACCAAATATAGTGTGACTAATGATCCACAAATATCAGGTAGTATTTGAATCCATCAATTGAGATATTTGGAGATGTCCACACGTCGAATAGACAGGGAAGAATTTAAAGGGAGGGAGCTTGTGGCTCTTGTTTATTGAACAATCAACACAATGAAAAGAAGACAAGGTTTTTGAATCAAAAGCAAAGAAGATGAAACAACAGATTTTAAAACGGGAATAGCTGGGTGACCGAGTCTTGTGTGCCGGATTGCTAAGGGGATTTTGGTGCAGGCTGAAAAGGCAAAAGGCGGAGGTGAATCTTGATCTGGCCACACACATCCGCCGTCTTTAGTTTCCCCGGTGAGGAGTGGAGCTCCCGAGTTGAGCTCCTTGACCTGAAACAGATGTGGGAAAAATTCCACAAAGACGTTATTGTCAGTGCACAACTTATTCACGGATAACAAATTATTTGAGATAGATGGCACATGAAGAACATTATTTAGATGAAAGTTGCGATGAGAAGAGTGGAGGAGAGAAGAACCGGTGTTGGCTATTTCCAGCCCCTTGCCATCGCCAATCATCACTTCGTCATTACCAGTGTAAGGAGTGTGTAGTGCCAGGTTCGCAAGATCAGATGGGAGATGGTGCGAAGCGCCATAATCCATAAGCCAAGCTGGTGATTCCGCTGACTGAGTGAAAGCAGAGTAGGCTGTCGTAATCTAGCGATTGGCTCCACTAGTTTGCTGAGATGAGCCAGCCTGAGATGACTGCGAGACAATTCCGAAAGATGGGCACCGTTTCACACTGTGACCCTGAACTCCATAGGCTTGGCATCTGCCAAGATACGGATGCGAGCTCCTTTGATCTCCATTGTTGTTGTTGTTGTTAGATTGCCAGTTGCGATTTCTTTGTTGAGCATGATTAGCTGTGATTGGAGTTGTTATGGATGCAGCGTTGATAGTCTGCAGAGAAAGTTCACGAGTAATCAATTTCGCGTGAAGTTCAGCAAAGGAAATTACCGTGTCTCGTCCTTGGATTGACTCAACGATAGATTTGTAGTCATCAGTCAAGCCTTCCAGTACAGCATCCACGATATCGTCATGGTCCAATGGAATTCCAAGAAGAGCCAGTAAATCTGAGATAGACTTGATCTTCTGCATGAATTCAGCGATGGAGCTACCTCCTTTAACACATTGACGCAGCTGATTTTTGAGTCGCTTGATATGTCCCCGTGTTGGCTTAGCATAAGTAGCCGCCAACGTTGACTAGGCCTCAATAGATGTTGTTGCAGTCGCGATAAGAGGCTGGAGCGTAAGCTCGATTGAACCCATCAAAGCGCTGAAAAGCAAGCTGTCCTGTCTCTGCCACAGGACAAAATCTGGGTTAGTGACTTCGCCACCATCATTAGTGATCATCTTTGGCGGTATGTCCGCAGATGAATCGATGAACTTGATCAAGGCATAACCCATGGGAAGAAATTTGACTTGAATGTTCCACGTTATGTAATTCGTGGATGAGAGTTTTGTAACGTTGATCATATTGATCGACATAACATAATTGGATTGAGAACCGGTATTGATGACCTCGGCTTCAGATCCATTGTTCGACATGGCGAAAAGATTTGTGAGAAAAAGAGAGGTCCTTTAGAAAGGAGGCTCTGATACCATATAAAGAAGACGTTTTGTGTATTGAATTATACTGTAAATGCTTACAAGAGATCTAATATATACATGAGAGTTGATCTAGGGTATTAGATGATAGTAAATGAGACAATATATACTTTGCATAAGTAGGAGCACAATAATTGGTATGATTGATCCAAAGATACTATCCTATCTTCTATAAGAGGATGTTTATTTCTTCCATTTTTCTTTGACAATTTGAGTCAGAAATGATTTTCTGTTTCAGCTTACTTCCCTGCTTGGTGAGCTTGGATTGAATATTCAAGAGGCTCGTTCTTTTTCCACTGCGGATGGTTTTTCTTTCGATGTCTTTTTTGTTGATGGTTGGTCTCAGGAGGTATGATTTTAGCTTTTGAGTGCTACTTGTTACATAGTGATTGCCTTAGAGGGATCTTAAGTACTTATTAACTATTATGTCTTTGTTATCACTTAACTGTTTGATAGAATTTAGCAACTTTGGAATTATAGGAAACAAATGGTTTAAAAGCTGCTTTAAGCAAGGAGATACTGAAGCTTAAGTTATACTCCATATCCTTTTTTTTTTTGTGAAAATTGCTTATGTTTATGATATAAAAGATGCGTTGATTTTCAATCTGAAATTGAATGATGCAACGCTACTTGTCATTATAAAATTGCCTAGCTTAGTGTGACGTTGTACCAATATCTTGTTGCTATGTTTTGCTTCAAACGTTTGACAATTGCTTTCTGCTGGCTATGTTCAACAGGATCAACCTGGCTCTAAACAGAAATCTATTGCTTTCTTTGAGCATGGCAAATCAGGCAACGAGCTGATACCCGCCTGCATTGAAATACCCACGGATGGAACTGACGAGTGGGAGATTGACATGAAACAGCTCAAAATTGAGAAGAAAGTGGTTCATATGGGGATCTGTGAGTTTGTATTTCTGTTAAGCTGGTTTTCCAAAGATATAAGTTTCTGTTTAGAAGTTACAGTAAAATGTCTTTGATGGCTATGCAGGCATAGAGGCACTTATTGCAGTCAGGAAGTTGCTACTAAGTTTCTCAAGCCTGAGCGTGTAAACACGGAGATGATTAGAGAATTTTCTCAAGAAGTTTATATTATGAGGTCAGTGAAATTAATTCTAATCATAATGTGGAATGCATAGCACTTTTAGCTGATTTTCTACTGCAGAATCCAATTCGTAGTTTATGTGCAAAAAAATGAGTTAGTGACCTCTTTTTCGCTAATGCTGCCCTTTTCTTACGTTTATATTCAGGACCAGGCCTTAATTTTGAAAGTCTTTATCTTACGATTTGCAAGTTGTAGTGTTTTTAACTTCTCAAACTGTATAAAGTAACCAACATGCATGCTTCAGTGTTCTCAGTGTCAATTTGTGACCCATATATTTACTGTCTCTAGGAAAGTCCGACATAAAAAAGTTGTCCAGTTTTTGGGTGCATGCACACGATCTGTGTTGTTACAGAAATCCGACCTAGGCAATGTTACGGGCTGCGATCGGGAATGTCTGAACTACGGGGTGAAATGTAAATACAAAATGAGGACGAAATGATTCTTTATTGATCTTAAGGCCGGAGCCGAGCAATGAACAGGATGGTACGAGGTGTGAGTCCGTCGAATGACGTGTTAACTAAACAGTACTTGAGGTCGGAGCTTTATACAAGTATCTCGGCCTCTCGTAAGTTACAATCTCCTCCAAAATGAAGAGTGAAGGGTCCTATTTATAGTGCTTGGATGCTGACTTCTCTAGGGCTGTTGACTCCTTAGCGGGCCTGTCTTCTTGGGCCGAGATGACATAGTTGATTTAATTAGATTTCTAATGGGCTTATGGATGGCTAAACCCATATCCAACAATTAGTCCCACCACCAGTTCGTCGAGTCATGGTGCTGAGCTCGGCGAATTTCCTTGAGTATTTAAGTAGGGAGGAAATCTAATTAAACCAACCGGTCTTGATTCGCAAGTTCTCTTCTTCTGGCTTCACCCACGATTCTTCTGGAAAAGACGCGGACCGTTGGCGTTACAACTTCTTATATTTCCTGAGGAATTGCTTTAAATTGATTTCGTTTTGGGCCCTGTTTATGCAGGGGCATTATATCTTTGGGGTTGCGCTATCACCATAAGATCTGTTCGTCACTCTTGAGTCTCTTCGACTTCCGCAGCCTTTCTTCTTCGATCTTATACCTTTATTTCTCGATTATCGGTGTTCTGTTTTTCCTCAGACTCCTTAAATTAGCATGCGAGCAGGGGCGACCTTTTATTTGTCTTCTAGTAGTAGTGATTCTGATTCCTCTAGTTCGCTGGGTGTGAGTTCTGTGCGATTCAAGCTTTCTCGTGACGATGAGAAGTTTTTTTATTTTTCGTGGTGGTTGGACTCTTCGTCCGTTTTGGGGCAGTCCGGTGATGAAGAAACCTATTGCTTGTCAGCCGTTCTCTGATTTTTCGCTTCCTCCGCTTTCGGAAGAAGAGGAATTAGGTTTTTCCCCTGATGTTGAGCGAGGCGAAGAACGGGGTTCCGGTGATGGTTCGCCGGAACTAGAGCGCGATATCGATGATCTGGTTGAACCGGGAGATAATACCCCTGGGGCTAGTACTTCCACCTCTGTTGGTCGTTCTCAGTCGGCGGCCACGAAGGTCAAGAAGAAAAGGAGAACGAAGAAGGAAACAGTTGCCGTTGCTGAGGGGGATTCTTGAAAGACAGTAGTTGCTCGGCCAATTCCTTCATCCATATGCGATCGGGACTCCCTGGATGCTCTTTTGCGAGATCGCATCCGTGTTCCTGGTCTTGATTATCGATTGCCGTTCCCGTCAGAGAAACCTTGGAATGCTCCTCCTGGATGGGTTTGTCTGAATTTGTTCTCGGAGTGTCATTTGCTCTTCCCTCTTCAGAGATTCTTGGTCGAATACAGTGAAGCAAGGAAGATAGCTATATCTCAGCTCTGTCTCGGTGCCATCCGTAATATGGTGGGTGCTCTGATTATGGCAGCTGACGAGGGTTTTGATATGTCTATTGACTTCTTCTGTAGACTGACGTCGATAGAACGGATCACCTGGAGATTGACGAGGCACCACTGGTTCTTTTTACACGAAGGTTTTGCCCATGCATCGTCTGAAGACTGTGTCTGATCCTCCAAATAAAACGGATCGTTGGCAGACGATTATTTCTTTGTACGAATTAACAATTCGTTAACGTTTGATGTGAATAAGGTCTTTTATTCAGCTTGAAACACCCGTCCTGGTAGCTATTTTTCTTGCCTGTTTCTGTTTTGATTATTTCTGCTCCTGCGTCTGTAGCTTATCCGCCTACTTGTTTCGTAGAATGTTCTCCTTCTGGTCTCTGGACTGCGGGGTTTTCTGAAATTTGGAGAAGATGAAGGTGTTGGAATTATGTCCAGTAATCTCTGTACTGTCTCTAGAAAGTAAGAGTATGTCAATGATCAGACATAAGTCATATAATACTGGGGGTCATGATGGCTTGCTAGAGTCTGCTCATGATCTATAAGTCTTGGATTTATTGCCTTTATTATATGATCCCATATGGGTCACACGCCTAAGCTAACAGGAAACTATGAGGGAACGGTTCAGCAGAAGTACGGTAAAAGTGCTAGGCATTTACTATACTTAGAGAGATTAAAGGGCCTGATTAAATCTAAGGGATTTAATCAGACTGGGAATTGGGCCCAAAAGCCCAACAGAACTAGACAAGGGTTTTATGATTAAAACTTGACCTAGCTCTCTTTTCTCTCTAACTCTCTCTGCGCCTCTCCTCTCTCTCTCTGCGCCTCTCATCTCTCTCTCTGCGCCTCCCTCTCTCTGGTCTAGCAGCCATTTTCCTGTTAGTGTGCGTGTGTGAGCCTTTGGAGGAACAACCTCTTGGTGGTTCTGCTGATCTCTGACTCATACCTGATTCTTCCGCTGCATAACAAGGTATTTCGAGATCCCCTTATGTTTCTGCAAGAGAACCTAGATCCAATCTGTTTAGTAGAGTTTAATCTGACAGAATTAAACCAGGACAAACACTAAACAATCCTTCAGTGGTATCAGAGCCATTGGTTCTATTAGGATTTCTTGTTAGAATCATGTTTAGGTTGTTTAGAAGTGTTTGAATCAATCTTTGCTTGAAATTGATAAGAAAACACTTAAGAAACAAAAGAATTAAAACCTATAAAAACCCTAATCGAAAACCGCATGAACCGATCAAGGTTGGATTGGTTGCGTCGGAGTGTGGTCGAGTCGAGTCGGACGTCCGGATCGGTACATGACGCACGGACCGATCGCTTTGCCGGATCGAGTCGCGTGGTCGTTCCGATCGCGAGAGATGGACCGATCGCGTCCCGCCTCTCTCGACCCGAGCCGTCCCGTCTCGTCCCGATCGCGTGATGCTTGCGGCTGTCCGGATCGCGTCCCGTCTCTCGATCGCGTGAAGCTTGCGACTCGGTCGTGATCGGTTCACGTGATCAATCGGTCGGTTCGGTTTGGTTTATGGTTCGGTTTAAAATAATTAAAATCTAATCGTTACGGTTTACAGACTTAATAATATTTATTAAATCTGGTTAAACCGTGATAAGAAATCCAATGTCGTTTTAAATTAGATTTAGTGCCTAAACCAGTGGTTTTCTAATTTGATTTGGTTGGACCAAATAAATTGAGAAAATCCGGTTTAGTAAATAACCGGTTAACAATTATGGTTATCGTAGTAATTAATCTTGGTTAGACCAATTTTAATGAACCAGACCGGTTATGTCATTTAATTGGGCAATTGGGTTATGTCTTGGACATAGACCAATTCTTGGGCCTTGGGGCAAGAAGTTAAAACAATTGGGGCAATTATTTGAGTCTCTTCTTCAGGTTTAATTTAAAATTTTATTTAATAATTAAAATTCGATTTTAAATTAATAAGTTTCCAAAATAATAAATTAGAAAGTTTCTTAGAATGGAAGTTTCTAGATTTGCATGTTTTGGATATTTAGGAAATTTCTATAGTTAGAAAGTTTCCTTTTTAGGAAGTTTCCAATTATAAAAGTTTCCAAAACAGTAGGTTTCCAAAAATGGAAAGTTTCCAAAAATAGTAATCTTCTATTTTGGAATGAAATTTTAAGAAAACCTATAAACCTCAAATAATATCAAGCGATGGATGTCTTGTCCAGTCTATGTCAGCTGTTGAAACCCATTCAATCGTACACATGGCCTTACAGTGTGAGGGTGTCTATCTTTTGCGTGGGTAAGACAGTTTGTGATTCATTAATGTCATTGGGAGTCCCAGACATTAGTGATTACATGACTGTATAGTCTGGTTTTCTTGACTGGGTCATCGGGAGTCCCGGACCTTGAGACATCAGAGTGGATTGGGCCTCGGGCCCAGATTCACAACCAAGAGTTATATCACGGATATAATTAGCCGAGATAGGGCTTACCGATATAAGCTAAGGTTGGGTGACGGCCAGTGGCCCACTTTGATCTTAGTTATATGTGGATCTTGGAATCATTATATTTTATTGAGGGTAACTAATGTTATTGAATATAATGCGAGATTACTCAACTTGAACATATAAACTAAAAATCCTTTTTATCTTAAATTTCAGCAATGACTACAACAAGCACACAAAACACATTCTCAATCCGGTCTGTTCTCGACAAGGAGAAGCTGACTGGAACGAACTTCCTGACGTGGTCAAGGAACTTGAGGCTGGTCCTCAAGCAGGAGAAGAAGGAATATGTCCTTCGTGATCCCCTCCCTGAGAGGCCTCCAAACAATGCCGCCAGGAATCTGCACAATGCTTGGGAAAAGCATTCGTCAGATGAAAATGATGTCTATTGCCTGATGTTGGCAACCATGACTCCTGAACTGCAAATGCAGTTCGAGAGTGTGCTGTCGCCCATCGAGATAATGGCAAGCCTGAAATCGCTTTTTCAGGAGCAGGCAAGAACTGAGAGGTTCCAGACAGTTAAGAACCTCTTAGATTGCAAGATGGCTGCAAGTGCGGCAGTGAGTCCTCATGTCCTGAAGATGATGGGTTATCTCGATCATCTTCAGAAACTCGACTGCCCTATCAGCCATGAACTTGCCTGCGACATCATTCTGCAGTCTTTGCCAGCAAGCTATGATCAGTTCATTCTGAACTTCAATATGCATGGCTTGACTAAGACATTGCCTGAGCTTCATGGAATGCTCAAGACTGCAGAGCCCAACTTGAGGAAAGCCAAGGACCCCAACGTGCTTATGGTGCAAAAGGGCAAGGGCTTTAAGAAATCCTTTGCCAAGGACAAGGGAAAGGCTAAGACTGTTCAAGTCTCGGACAAGGACACGTCAAAGCCCAAGCCCAAGTCAAAGGCTGGGCCTACTGACATCTGCAGGTTCTGTAAAGAACCGGGGCATTGGAGGAGAGAATGTAAGAAATTCCTGGAAGGTCTAAAGGAATTGAAGAAGAAGACTCTGGAGACTTCTTCATCAGGTATTTTTGTTATAGAAGTTAATACAACTACTTCTGATAATACCTCATGAGTTATGGATACTGGTTGTGGGGCTCATATTTGTACTAATATGCAGGCACTCAGCAACAGTAGGAAGCTGAAGCAAGGACAAGTGGAGATGCGAGTTGGGAATGGAGCGAAAGTTCCTGCACTAGCTGTAGGCACATACTTGTTGTCTTTACCTTCGGGATTGGTTTTAGAACTTAATAACTGCTATTTTGTACCTGCGATAAGCAGAAATATTATTTCAGTTTCTTTGTTGGATTTGGAAGGTTATGATTTTTCAGTTAAGAATAAATTATGTTCCTTCAATCGCAATAATTTGTTCTATGGTTGTGCCCCTCTTACGAATGGGCTTTACATACTTGATCAATCCGCACCAATTTATAACATTAATACCAAACGGTTCAAACCTAATGAGGAGAACCGAACGTTTCTATGGCATTGTCGTTTAGGGCACATCAGTGAGAAACGCATTAAGAGGCTCCATTCGAATGGACTTCTTGGCTCATTTGACTTTGAGTCATGTGAGAAATGCGAATCCTGTCTGATGGGCAAAATGACGCGGGCCCCCTTTAATAAACCCAACGAGAGGGCCAGTGACTTATTGGGCCTGATACACACTGATGTGTGTGGCCCAATGTCCACAAATGCAAGAGGAAACTATCAGTACTTCATTACCTTCACTGATGATTTCAGCAGGTATGGATATGTTTATTTAATGAAACATAAGTCTGAATCGTTTGAGAGATTCAGAGAATTCCAAAATGAAGTACAGAACCAACTTGGCAAAAGCATTAAAGCTCTTCGGTCCGACCGAGGAGGAGAATACTTGAGCCAAGAGTTCAGTGATCATCTGAGAGAGTGTGGGATAGTTTCCCAACTCACTCCTCCTGGAACACCTCAATGGAATGGTGTGTCTGAGAGGAGGAATCGGACCTTATTGGATATGGTTCGGTCTATGATGAGTCACACAGACGTTCCAATATCCCTTTGGGGATATGCTCTTCTAACAGCAGTGTTCACTCTAAATAGAGCGCCATCAAAAGCAGTAGCTAAGACACCATATGAACTATGGACTGGAGAAACTCCAGTGCTGTCTTATCTTAGAATTTGGGGTTGTGAAGCCTATGTCAAGAGATTAATCTCTTACAAGCTTACACCAAAGTCTGATAAATGCTACTTCATTGGTTATCCGAAGGAGACCAAGGCTTATTACTTCTACCTACGATCCGAGAACAAGATTTTTGTTGCCCGGGATTGTAATTTTCTTGAGAGGGAGTTTCTCTCTAAGAAAAACAGTGGGAGTAAGGTACTGCTTGAAGAAATTCAAGATGAACAGGATACTGCTCAACCTAATGAGGAAGAGCAGCAGGAGGACCTACAAGAAATTGTAGAGCCTGAACCTGTGGTACCTGAAGTTCGAAGATCCGGGAGGATCCGACACGAACCCGAGAGATATCAAGGATTCCTCGTGACTAACTGTCATGATCTTCTGATCATTGATGGTGATGAACCATCGAACTTCAATCAAGCCATGATGGGCCCAGATTCCTCTAAGTGGCGTAAGGCCACTGATTCCGAAATGGACTCCATGTCGGTCAACCAAGTGTTTTCGTTGGTTGACTTACCCGCTGGTGTAAAAGCCATCGAGTGCAAATGGATCTTCAAGAAGAAGATTGACGTGGATGGAAATGTCCAGATTTATAAAGCCAGGTTGGTGGCAAAAGGTTTCAGGCAAGTTCACGGTGTGGATTATGATGAAACCTATTCCCCAGTGGCTATGATGAAATCTATTCGGATTCTACTAGCAACTGCAGCTTTTCATGATTATGAAATTTGGCAGATGGACGTGAAAACCGCCTTCCTGAATGGAATTCTGGAAGAAGATGTGTATATGACACAACCTGACGGTTACATAGATCCAAAGAATGCTGGGAAAGTATGCAAGCATCATAAATCCATTTATGGATTGAAGCAAGCATCGAGGAGCTGGAATCTTCGTTTTGATGAAGCGATCAAGCAATTTGACTTCATCAGAAATGAAGAAGAACAATGCGTGTATAAAAAGACTAGTGGGAGAAAGATAGTATTTCTTATTCTGTATGTCGATGACATACTGCTTCTCGGAAACGACGTACCAATGCTGCGGTCGGTAAAGGACTGGCTTGGAAGTTGTTTTTCCATGAAAGACATGGGTGAAGCCGCATACGTTCTTGGAATCCGGATCTACCGGGATAGATCTAAAAGGCTGATAGGCTTGTGTCAAGATTCATACATTGACAAAGTCCTGCATAGATTCAGCATGGCAGATTCCAAGAAGGGCTTCACGCCAATGGGACATGGCACAACGCTAAGCAAGAAGCAGAGCCCTACGACGGCTGCTGAGCTTGAGCGCATGAAGAATATTCCTTATGCATCTGGAATAGGATCTATCATGTATGCCATGATCTGTACTCGTCCTGATGTTGCTTATGCATTGAGCATGACGAGTAGATACCAGTCAAATCCAGGTGAAAACCACTGGATTGCCGTCAAGAATATCCTGAAGTATCTAAGACATACTAAGGATAAGTTCTTGGTGTACGGCGGAAGTAATGTGCTTGAAGTCAGTGGATTCTCGGACGCAATTTTCTAGACAGACCAAGATGATTTCCGGTCACAGTCCGGTTATATCTTTTGTCTGAATGGCGGTGCAATCAGTTGGAGAAGCTCCAAGCAAGACACCGTTGCTGATTCCACTACAGAAGCTGAATATGTCGCCGCCTCAGAAGCAGCGAAGGAAGCTGTTTGGATACGAAAGTTCATTATTGAACTAGGTGTGATACCGAATGCAGCTGGGCCTCTGGCACTGTTTTGTGATAACAATGGTGCTATAGCTCAGGCAAAGGAACCAAGATCACACCAGAAATCCAAGCATATACTAAGAAGATTTCACTTGATACGTGATATCATTAATAGAAAGGAAGTCAAGATCAGCCGAGTTCCGACAGATGATAATGTCGCTGATCCATTGACAAAGCCACTCCCAAGGCCTAAGCTCGAGTTCCTGACTGAAGCTGTAGGCATTAGAGACATTGAAATGTAATCTAAATTTGAGTGGGAGTTTGAGGGCTTTATTTAGTTATTGATATGTTGTTGTAAAACATTTTGAGATGTTTAATAATAAAATTATTTTTCAAGATTATTTTAACTGTGATGAAATAATCGTTCCAAAATGATATGAACCATTTTATAGGTCATCGAAGTAAGTGACTTGATCTTGAGTCATCAAAGTCATTTAGCTTGATCATGAGACCCTATATTTGATAGATGGCTTATATCATCCTGTCCCTAGTCGAAGGTTGTTGAAATTGGAACACCAACAACCGCGTGAGACTAGATTGGTAAGTGACTTATGACAAAGTCTCAGGATGTCATAGATGCACGGCATCAAAGTCAGTACATAGGTGTATGTTGGGGTACATACGACCGGACAAGACCCGCTTATAAGAACTCTTCAGGATATTTATATCTATGTCATAAGAGATTCTTACTACGACTATAGAGTATAGTCCTTAGACCTGAGTTCGCATGCATGTGACTGCACATGAACTGATGCGCTTTGATCATTGTCTAACGCTGTCGTTAAGCGATAGTTATAAGGACCTTGTTTGGGTGTATTATGAAATGAGTAGTTTACAGTGATGGAACAAGACGGGATTTGTCCCTCCAATATAAATGGAGTGAATATCTCTAGGCCAATCGGAGATTTGAATACTGGAAAATGCATGGCCATGCTCAAACGGACTGTCCCGAGTCGTTTGGATTGTCAGTATCAAATCAGAGTCCGATGAACATGATTAGGCTTTATAAGGATGACACTCATCTTGCCTTATGACTAATCGAGATATTGAGACAAAAGGAATATGAATACAGAGATTCCAGTACAAGTGGGAGATTGTTGGAATTATGTCCAGTAATCTCTGTACTGTCTCTAGAAAGTAAGAGTATGTCAATGATCAGACATAAGTCATATAATACTGGGGGTCATGATGGCTTGCTAGAGTCCGCTCATGATCTATAAGTCTTGGATTTATTGCCTTTATTATATGATCCCATATGGGTCACACGCCTAAGCTAACAGGAAACTATGAGGGAACGGTTCAGCAGAAGTACGGTAAAAGTGCTAGGCATTTACTATACTTAGAGAGATTAAAGGGCCTGATTAAATCTAAGGGATTTAATCAGACTGGGAATTGGGCCCAAAAGCCCAACAGAACTAGACAAGGGTTTTATGATTAAAACTTGACCTAGCTCTCTTTTCTCTCTAACTCTCTCTGCGCCTCTCCTCTCTCTCTCTGCGCCTCTCATCTCTATCTCTGCGCCTCCCTCTCTCTGGTCTAGCAGCCATTTTCCTGTTAGTGTGCGTGTGTGAGCCTTTGGAGGAACAACCTCTTGGTGGTTCTGCTGATCTCTGACTCATACCTGATTCTTCCGCTGCATAACAAGGTATTTCGAGATCCCCTTATGTTTCTGCAAGAGAACCTAGATCCAATCTGTTTAGTAGAGTTTAATCTGACAGAATTAAACCAGGACAAACACTAAACAATCCTTCAGAAGGCTCATCTTCCAGTACCTTGGCCTTCTAGAAAGAATGAGGGGGAGAAGGTTCGTTTTGATATGAAGGTCTGAGCTTGTTTTCAGAAAATTGATTCAGGTATGGATCCTTCTTCCCTCCCCTTAATTGATTTAAGCTGGATTCTGGATCGATGTAGCATATGTCCCCTGACCTTGGGATTATTTTGTCAGAGTTGCTGGGGCCGGTGTCTTCTAGTCGTCCGACCAATGTGTCGCTATCTTCCCGTCGTTCTGGGAAACGCCGTAAGGTGTCGAGTAGGGGCCGTGATTACCCCGTCGTGAGTTGTTCCTCTGGGGAGCGTGTCTCGCTTCCAGGTGGTCCGCCCGTCGTTGATATGTAAATAAATTGTGGTGATGTTGGGAGAGCTGTCGCGCCATCTTCTGTGGACGCAGAGAACCAGAGTGAAGGGATTGATCTCGGCCTCGGACAGGATCGGGAGGTTGATCCTGGCCACGCTATCATCCCTGATTTTGGTTCTCAAGGGACGGTGTCCACGTGTCTGGAAGGAGGGCGTGTTGGTTCTAGGGCTTCCGATGTTTTGCACCCTGAAGTGACGGAGGTTGGTCTTGCGAGGAGAGGATTTGATGGCCGGGAGCCTGACCCGATGGATTTTTCTTGGTCATATTGTCATACGGGGGTGAGTCCTTTGTTAGAGGACAAACGGTCTTGTGCCAAACTCCTTCAACTTATCTCAGTGAAGCCTCCGTGGAAACTGATTCCTGTTGATGAGATGCTCAGGCCTAACCTTCAGGACGAATTTAGTCAACATGTTATGAACGTGAGTTTATTGACTCTTGTTTATATCCTTTTTGGCCGCGTCTTAGGCTGATCGTTCCTTGTGTTTCTTTGTTGCAGACAGCTGGCGTTTTTAATCGGCTCAGAGATTGCTACGAGCAGGACATGGGAGACTCCGGGTTAACAGTCGGTGCTCTCAGAGAGCAAATTGACGAGTTACGTGACGCGGCTCGCGATTTGGAAGCTGCTCGTGGATTGCTCAAGGAAGCTGAGGCGTTTGTGACTGCTCTAGCTCTTGCGAAGCGGGGTGTGGTGGATCTCGAGAAGAGGATTGCAGATTCCGTATCTGCGAATGATGACGAGCGTTGCGAAGTCGACCGCTTAAGATCGGAATCTGATCGTCAGACTTATCGTTGTGACGAGCTGCGAACCTCGTTTGACGAGCGTCGTATATTTGAGCAGAAGATTCGTCATAAGGTGTTGGCCGATCATTTTGCGAAGTTGAGGTCAGAGAGGGAGCGAGAAGAGCTTTATGTTGAGAAGCTTCTTCTTCTTAATCAGGTGGTTTCTGTTCTCGGTGCATACCGAATTTTGGCTGAAAAGGGGATCTCTATCCCTTCCGCGTTGACTGCTCAACTTGAGCTGGATGAGCCCTTGCTTCGTCAGCAGGTTGATGCGTTGAAGTCTGTTATACCTTGTTCCTATGATTTGTTTGCCTTGCCATTTCCTGCTGATAATGCCATTGTTGATGGCGTGGAGGGCACTGGTGGGGTTAGCACCTCGTCCGCTGGGGACGCGACCATTCCTGAGGGGGTGGGTTCTTTGGGCTGATTACGTGGTGTAGCTTAGCTCGTGGTCCCTTTTCCTTCCTTTTTCCTCTTTCTCTTTTTTTTGAAGTATTAGCCTTTGGCGGTTGTGTTCCGCGTATAAAACGTTTCTCTGTTGTATGTGTGATCGTTTATTACTCGTTGGGATTCGTTGTATTTAAGGGTGCGTCGGTAAGCATTGTGCTGCTTCGGGAATTCCTTCTTTTTATTTTTTTCTGGACGAGATGATTCGTTTTCTTGCTTGCGAGCCACCGTGTTTAGCCGGGCGATTTCGATTCTTTCTTATATTTGTAGGTTCCAGGATGACTTCGATGTTTTATTGATTTTAGTATTGAGCCGGAATCAAGCCGGGCGAAATTTTTTTTTAATTGTTTTTTAATTTTTTTATTTTAGGAGACGTGAGCCCTTGTTTGGGCGAGGTCGTTTTTAGGATTTTAAGGTTCTTTATTTTTGAGCATTTGCTTTGGTTTGTTCTTTTCGATTTAAGTGAGAATAATATTTGAAGGAAAAGGGGATGCGTTGTTATCCTTTCCGTGTGATTTTGTCTTTTGCGAGTCGTTTCCCGGCTTTGGGCAAGATCAAATTTTAGGTGCGAGTACATGCTCGGCTTATCCTATTTTTGATTTTCCTAAATAGAAACGGTGCTTGCCCATCTATACACGGATGTTTGGGAGTGCGAGCTTAGGCTAGGTTTATCTCGTCATCCGTTAAGTTATCTAGGTGCGAGTACGTGCCCGGCTTATCCTGTGGGGCCCCTGGACATAGTTGTGCGAAGGAGGTTCGGCTTACAAAACTTTTCCTAGAGACCCGTGCGGGATCTGGGCCCGGCTTACAAAAAATGCGAGGCAATATGTCGCTGTGTATGGGGCACGTCTTTATTTGATCGATCATTTGGCCAGAATATCGATTGTTAGTTGTTTGTAGGTTAGTTTATATGACAATGTATGAAAATTTTAACATTGAAGACTATAAAGTGGCTGCACCCTACATGGGTTGCCTACGTATTCTCCGAAGAGAGATCAAGCCGAGCGTAGTTGTTTTTGGTCATTACATTCGTATGAAAGTAGAGAAGGTCTATTTTCACCTTAGTTGGTCAGGGTCTGGTGGTTCCTCCTCTAGAGGGTGATGGAGTGTTCCGAGCTGACTGATGCGTTTCCTTTGCTCGTCGTTTGATTCTCCCTTGCTTTGCCTGTTGTTGCTTCCTGTTCGACGCGTTCGGGCGACTCGACTGTCCTGATCGCGTTGTTACTGCGTCCGTTCGAAAATCTTGCCGGTTCCGATGTTTGAGGAGTTCTACGAAAAGTGAGGTTGACGGAGTTGTTTGGTTCTAACATGATTTTGATGATCCCCTGCCCGCTGGGACCGAATTTGACGACGAGCGAGCCACCGTGCTCCGTCCCGAGGTTTGCTCGGTCTTCTGTGGTAGGAGTAATTCCTCTATCGCTTCCCGACTTCGTCGTGAGAGCTGTGTTTGCTTGACCTCTTGTGCTCATGTTTTGAATGTGTCCTTGCGATGATTGCTCTGAACTGTCTGGGGTCTGTCCATCTGTTGCGCCAATTTCGTCGTGGTCCCTGCGGCGAGCTCGTTTTGGCCGTATCTCAGTTGCTACCTCCTGTTTTTCCCAGTGTTGATCAGGTCGCTTTGATTGCCCTTCCTTATATGCGGGTTGTCCCTTCATTTCTAGTCCCTCATGGGCTGCTGCTGACGCGTTTTGGCTGGCTGGAGTCGCTGCTTTGTTCTGATACTTGCTGAGTAGGAGGCTTCGCAGGTGCCGACATTCAGCGGTGTTATGTCCGTATCGCTGGTGGAAACTGCAGAAGAGCCTTTCCTGATCGTCGGCCCGTGGGGGTTTGATCTGTGTTCGGTGCTGTGGAATGAGGCTGTGTTAGGTTCCCGACCTTCTCCTTTTTTCGCCAGGAGATTTTTGTGTGTGCTCATTTAGATTTCCAGTCAGGGAAAACTGTTCCATTAGCAAATCTCTTTTTTCTTCTAGCGTGACGAGGACTGATGCTCGGTGGAGGGCGTCTTCGAGGGTCCGTGCTTTATTCATTGTTACCTCGCATCGGAGAGGCGATCCGTGCCAGAGCTCGTGTCGAAACGCTGAGAGTCCTTCCTCGTCTGTCGCTTGGGCTTCAGGGATGGCGGCTTCGAATCTGTTGATGTACGATCTGAGGGATTCCTTCGGGCCTTGTGTTATGGTCCAGATATCGTTATCGGGAATGTCTTCTTGGTTGATCGCAGAGTGGTGTTCGAGAAAAGCGTTCGTTAGTTGCTGGTAACTATCAATGGAGTGCCCTTTCAGAGATAGGAACCAATCAAGTGCCGCGCCACCTAGCCTTTCGATGAAGAGTAGGCCGTAGCCGGCGTCGCGCTCCTCTGGGGGGAGTCGTGTCTGCATTAGCGCGGTGTTGAAGGTCGTCAGGTATTGTCGTGGATCCGAGGTTCCTTCATAAATTGGCAGCTTGATTCCCTCGAGGGGTCCAACTGGCGTGCTGGTTATTCGTATTGTGAATGGAGTACTTTGTCCTTCTTCGCAGGGTTGGTTGGGATGGAGGTTGTTGCTACGAGCATCGTTGGGAAGGGCTGGCTGTATCTCGTCTAACGAGCTTAGCGAGTTCAGGTTCTGGGGAGGCGGACTTTGGGAAGTAGGGTTCGGAGCGTGTTCGTATTGGTTCGAGTAAGATCTTATCATCTCGGCTTCGCCTTAGATCGTAAAGAAGGTTATGAGTCTCCCCACAGATGGCGCCAATTGTTGTTACAGAAATCCGACCTAGGCAATGTTACGGGCTGCGATCGGGAATGTCTGAACTACAGGGTGAAATGTAAATACAAAATGAGGACGAAATGATTCTTTATTGATCTTAAGGCCGGAGCCGAGCAATGAACATGATGGTACGAGGTGTGAGTCCGTCGAATGACGTGTTCACTAAACATTACTTGAGGTCGGAGCTTTATACAAGTAGCTCGGCCTCTCGTAAGTTACAATCTCCTCCAAAATGAAGAGTGAAGGGTCCTATTTATAGTGCTTGGATGCTGACTTCTCTAGGGCTGTTGACTCCTTAGCGGGCCTGTCTTCTTGGGCCGAGATGACATAGTTGATTTAATTAGATTTCCAATGGGCTTATGGATGGGTGCTAAACCCATATCCAACAATCTCCGACCCTCTGTATGTGACTGGTAAGATCTTAGTAGAATGAGAGTTTGAGTCGTAATTTACAAAGAACATGTCATTTGAGTTGACGGGGGTTTTCATCTTTGTGACAGATATTATACATACATTGTACATTTGAATACTTGTATATATGTAAACTGGTATACTCTATAAACCAGTAGATAGATTCGGTTTAGGTCTGGTTCATGGCTTGTATATAAGCTCAATTCTACAGTCTTTTACAATTAATGAGAATGAGATTATTTTACTAATATGGTATCAGAGCTAAAATATCTTGTTCTCTCCCTCTAACGGCTTCTTCTTCTTCGTTTTTTCATCGCCGGATTCTTACCATTTTTTTGCCAGAATTTGTTTGATTCTCTTCTTCCTGAGCTCCGATTTCGTTCCTATCATCATTTCCTGTGCGATTTCAGCTGTTTTTCTCTGACATTTTTGTCAATTTTAAGCTGTTAATTGAACTTCAATGGGAAAGAGGAATTGCAAATCGAAATACCGTTCTACTTCTTTTGCTTCACCGGATCTGTCTTCTCCGAAGTCTCAGTCTGTTTCAAGTGGTCAATCTGTTGGTTTTATAAGGAAAGATCGTCCTTACTGCACATATTGTCGTCGTCCTGGACATATCTTTGATAGATGCTACAAGAAGTATGGATATCCTACCAGCTTCAAGCCAAATGAAAAGAATGATAAAGGGTCAACTTCTGTCTCAGCCAATGTGGCAATTAATGATGAAACATCTACTGATTCAGTTTCATCTGATGATCTTTCCCCAGCTTAGATTCAGCAGCTTGTCTCTTTCCTAAGCACTAAACTTCAGTTTCCTACGGATCATTCAACTCCTGAAGTTCACTCTGTCTCAGCTTCTGTGCCTTCTTCTTCCAATCTGTGCCTTCTTCTTCCAATCTGTGCCCAATATCCGATACATTTTATCCCTCTATCTTTTGCTCTTTTACCGGTATTGCTAGGCCTTATGTCTGCACATTGAATAGCAATGTCAATGCTATCAATGCTTGGGTGATTGACTCTGGAGCTACCAACCATATTTCTCATCAACGCTCCTCTTTCATTTCTTTTAAAACCCTTCCAAACACCAATGTGACCTTACCTAATGGAGTTTTGGTCAGCATTGTCGGAATAGGTGATATTAGACTGGGTAGCAATCTAGTTCTGTGGGATGTTCTGTATATTCCACAATTTAAATTCAATCTTCTAAGTGTTAGTTGCATTACAAAGAACTTACACTGTCGCTTATGGTTTGATGAATTTTCTTGTGGTATTCAGGAGCCTACACAGGGATTAACGATTGGAATGGGTAGAGAAGTTGCAAACCTTTATTTTCTGGATATTGAGTCAGTCAATGTACAAGGTGTTGGGATAGTGTCCTGAAATCACACTTGTACTCACTCCTGATGATAGTTGTGTGTCGAGATCAGACATTCGTATAATACTGGGCGGTTGCAATGTTTTGCTAGAAGCCTCTTGCAATCTGTAAGTTGTAGACTTACTACCAGTATTATATGATCCTATAGGGTCACACACCTAAGCAAACTGGAAGCGTTAAATATGGGCATGATCATTATAGTAATGATCGTATGGATGTGTATTGGATACACATCAATAATGAGTTTCGGGTGGTGTGTCGATCGACACAGTATGTGTGTCGATCGACACAGGGTCGATTCTGAAACTGAGTTTCGGTTTTGTGACTTAAACGAATCTGATTAATTATGGTTTGGTTTAAGTCATTCCAGGTCTTTATATTGTCATATAGTTTCGACCTGGAACCCTAGCCGTCGACTTTCTCTTGACAGAAAAAGCAGAAAACACCAAACTCAGAGATCCCAAAAGATCCGGCACTAGCATCCCGGTTTCCAGCTTGTGTGCGTGTGTATCTGGTAGAGGCGAAGCATCTGAGTCGCTAGATCTCGTTCACCAATCATTCCGCTGCCAGATCAAGGTAAGAACGAGGTTGGTAAATTCAATATAACGAACCCTAGATCCTAGGAGATCCAACAGTGGTATCAGAGCGTGTTAGGGTTTAGTCTATTGAATCTGAAGCACTTAATTCGAATACTGATGTAATTGAATGAATTGTTGCTTGCTGAATCGTGTTTTATAGAAATTAATCTCGGATTAAAGTTTCTGTTGAAAATGACGAATTGCTGTTGTCGCACTGTGTCGATCGACACTAAGCTTGTGTCGGTCGACACGCCGCGAAACATATAATAAAATTTTAGGGTTTGTCGCATGATGTCGATCGACACTAATCTTGTGTCGGTCGACACACCGCGAAAACTCGTAGAAGATTTTGAGGTTTGTCGCACAGTGTCGATCGACACTAATCTTGTGTCGGTCGACACACCGCGAAAACGCTCACTCGGTCTTGGAGATCGTTCTGTATCGGTCGATACACTGGGTGCGTCGGTCGACACAGACTATGCGAATCGATAGATCGGTTCAATTGGATTGAATCGACTGTCTCTCTTGGTTAAGTTGGTTAACCGATTTGGTTCAGGTTGGGTAATGTCGATCGACACAGAGTTGTGTGACGATCGATATGGACCGTTAAACCGGACCGGTTCAATTAGATTGAACCGGTTAAGGAAATTTGATCCGGTTTGACCGGTTATCGAAGACCTGTTTAAATTGGGTTGTGTCGACTGATGCCAATTGTTGGCGTCGATCGACACACCGATCGCAAACTTGATGGTTGGACCTCAAATTTGTAAATACCAGAACAAATTTAATCCTAAAGTTCTAGATGAACCCAAACTTAATAAAACTGAATGTTTTAATTAAATTAATAAATTCTTGGATGTATACTGGATATACATCAAGATTAAAATAGTTCCTTTCCTCAACTAAATATCAAGTGATCTTGATGTCTTTCCCGATCTTGTCTACTGTCTAGACTCGTGTCGTTGTTGGATAGCCTTGGAGTCCTTGGTATCCAATGCAACATGAATAAGGCAGGTGGTCATTGATAGACTTGCAGTGCGACTGTTAGTGATCACAAGACAGAAAAGATTGGTTTTACTTGACTGGACTATCAGAAGTTCTGGGCCCAGAGACATCAGAGTGGATTAGACATAGTTTGTCTTATCTACGACCAAGAGTTGTACTGGGTACAATTAGCAATGATTTGCTTACCTAGATAACTAAAGTTTGGATGATGGCGAGTCGCCCACTCAGATTTTGGTGAAGTATGGATCTTGGTTCATTGTATTCATCTGAGGAAACATAGTTTTTGAATACAATGCGAGTTTTCTTATTAGATAAGAATTCTCATTTCTTGAGCATTATAACTAAAACCTCTAACTCTTTTAATTACAGCTATGTCTGTCTCAACTCACATCAACACTTTCTCACTAAGATCCGTCCTTGAGAAGGACAAGTTAAATGGATCTAATTTCTTGGAATGGTATCGGAACCTGAGAATAGTTCTCAGGCAGGAGAACAAGGAATATGTCCTTGAAAGAGTTCTCCCCGAGAGGCCACGTTCCAATGCCCCGCAGACAGAAAAAAATGCTTGGGATAAGCATTCAGCTGATGTCAAAGACGTTAATTGTCTAATGCTGGTGACTATGAACTCTGAGCTGCAGAAGCAATATGAGAACGTGATGTCACCCATTGAGATGATTAACAGCCTGAAAGCTTTGTTTCAGGAGCAAGCTCGCACAGAGAGATACAAGACGGTTAAATCTCTCATGGATTGCAAGCTGGCTAAGGACAGTCCAGTAAGTGCTCATGTCCTTAAAATGATGGGTTACATTGATAACCTGGGGAAACTGGACTGTGCCATTAGCCAGGATCTAGCCACTGACATGATTCTGCAGTCTTTGCCGTCGTGTTTTGATCAGTTCATCATGAACTACAACATGCAAAACATGACTAAGACATTGACTGAGTTGCACGGCATGCTGAAGACAGCAGAGCCGAACCTCAAGAAGGCAACTCCCAGTGTACTGATGGTACAAGGGGGTAAAAGGTTTAAGAAACCTAAGAAGGATAAGGGAAAGGCCCAAGTTGTCCAGACTGAGAGTCAGGACAAGCCGAAGCCGAAGCCCAAATCCGGGCCTTCTCCTGAGGACAAATGCAACTACTGCAAGCAGTTAGGGCATTGGAAGAGAGACTGCAAGAAGTTCATGGAAGATTACAAGAAGCTGAAGAAGACGTATGATGCATCTGACTCAGGTATTTATGTTATCGAACTTAATGTTATGTCATTATGTTCTCATGTCATTAAAATGATGTGTTACATTGATAACCTGGGGAAACTGGAATGTTCTGTCAGCTTAAAGTTGGCCACAGACATCATTCTGCAGTCACTGCCGTCTAGTTATGATAAGTTTATCAAAAACTATATCAAGAATAACTTGACGAAGACGTTGACTGAGCTGCATGGGATGCTCAAAACAGCAGAGCAAGACATCATAAAGGGTAAAAGATTTGAGAAATCTTGTATTGACAAGGGTAGAGGCAGGGCCGTCCAGATTTGGAATCAGGATAGGCCTGTGTCATCATATAAGCCCAAGTCCGGCCCATCTGGTGTTAGAAAGTGCTTCTACTGTGATGAGTCAGGGCATTGGAAGAGAGATTGCATTAAATTCTTGGAAGATTCACAAGAGATGAAGGAGATGTATGGTACTTCTTCTTCAGGTATTGTGTTATTACTTCAAGTTCTACGTATGTATTGGATACTGGTTGTGGTACTGATATTTTGGAAATATGCAGGGCCTAAGCAACAGTAGAACATTGAGGAAAGGACAAGTGGAACTGCGTGTCTGGTATGGAGCAATGGTTGCTACATAAGCCGTAGAGATTCTCCACTTGTAGGAGCCTTTCAAGCTTGGTTTTTGAATTAAGTAATTGCTACTATGTACCTGCTTTATGCAGAGATGTCTTTCATTTTCTTGTAAGAATTTGGATGTTTTTCATTCTGATAAAAGAAAAGTTTTGCTCTTTTGATCTTAATGAAATATTATATGGTAGCACCCCTTTTGATAAATGGGTTTTATGTATTAAACCAATATACTCTTGAATATAACATAAATACCAAACGGTTTAAGTCTGATGACTTGAAATCTTCAGTACTTCATTACCTTATTGACGGCTTCAGTAAGTATGGCTGTGTTCATTTGATGAGACGCGAGTATGAATCCTTTGAGGAGTTCTAAAAAATGAAGTATAGAACCGATTTGACAGAAGTATTGAGATCCTCGATTAGATCGCGGAGGAAAATACTTGAGTCAAGAATTGGGTGATCATCTAAGTGAGTGTGAAGTCATATCACAGCTCTTTTCTCCTGGAAAAACTAAATGGTGTTTCTGAGAGAACGAATCGGACCTTATTAGATATGCTCCGATTAAAGATGAGTCACAGGAATCTTCCATTATCCTTTTAAAATACGCTCTAAAATGAATATGTTTACGCAAATTATGTTTCTATCAGAATCAATTGAAAGACACCACATTGGATGTGGATTGGGTGATTTCCAAGTATGTTTTACTGATTAATTGAGATTGCAAGGTTTGTGTAAGGCAGTTGTCAACAAACAAACTTGAACCCAAATCTGATAAGGGCTGCTTCGCCGGTTGTCCTAGGGAAACCGAGGCTTAGTACTTTTGCAACCAATCCGAGAACAAAGTTTTGTAGTTCGGAACTCTGCTTTTCCAAGAAAACAGTGGGAGTAAAAGTACAGCTCGAAGAAATTCAAGAAACACAGGAGGCTGTTAAACCTGTTGAGGAAGAGCAGCGGTTGGATCTACAGAGTGCTGTAGGATTTGAACCTGTGGAGCCTGAAGTTCGCTGATCCTGATGGATCCGTCACTAAACCGAGGGTGATTCCTCATGACCGATTGCTGTGATCTGTTGATCACTGTAAAGTGACGAGCCTGGGAAATTCAAAGAAGCGAAAGGTGAACCCCAACTCCGAAAAATTAAATAGGAATGTACGTTAGCTGATCCATTTCTAGATTGAAGCAAACAACTTGGAGATGGAATTTTTGACATGATCAGGAACATATAGAAACCGTGCGTTTACCAGTAAACTAAAAGGAGCGTAGTTGCAATTCTCACACCGTATGTTTATAACATACTTAATCTCATAAACGACGTTTCGACGTTATAGTCTTGTCAAGATTTGGGTCGGAAGTCAAATTTAACGATAGACATGGAAGAAGCCGCGAAAGTTCTTGGAATAAGGATCCATTGAAATGGATTGCAAAGACCAATTGGATCGTGTCAGAATCCTTATGGTGATAAGGTATTGGACAGTTCAAATGTGCTTGATTCCAAGAATGGCTTCACACCAAAGGTCTTATGGCAATAATCTTAGCAAGATGGAGAGTCTTTGACACTGGCTGAGCTAGTATCGATCTTAGCAAGATGAAGTGTTTTGGACACTGGCTGAGCTAGTATCTATGAGTGTGATTCTTTTTGCTTGTGCAATAGAATCCATCATGAATGCCATATTTTGCACTCGTCTAGATGCAACTGACGCATAAAGCATGACGAAAAGATATCAATTTGATCCGGTAAAAGTCACTGGACAGTTGTAAAGAATATCCCCATGTGTTTGAGAGATACTAAGGATAGTTCTTATTCAACTGAGAAAAATGACGAATCTGTTATGAGTAGTTAGACGGACAATGAGCACTGTTGCCAGAGGAAATTACAAATACTTCATTACCTTCACTGATGATTTCAGTAGGTATGGCTATGTCTATTTGATGAGACACAAGTCAGAATCCTTTGATAGATTCAAGGAATTCAAGAATGAAGTACAGAACCAACTTGGCAAAAGTATCAAAGTTCTGCGATCGGATCGCGGAGGAGAATACTTGAGTCAAGAGTTCAACGACTATCTGAGCGAGTGTGGAATTGTTTCACAACTCACTCCTCTTGGAACACCCCAATGGAATGGAGTGTCAGAGAGGAGGAATCGAACCTTATTGGATATGGTTCGGTCTATGATGAGTCATTCAAATCTTCCATTATCCTTTTGGGGATACGCTCTATAAACGTCTGCGTTTACACTAAATAGGGTGCCATCTAAATCAGTGGAAAAGACACCACATGAATTGTGGACTGGGAACATTCCTAGTCTGTCTTTCCTGAAGATTTGGGGTTGTGAGGCTTACGTCAAATGTTTAATCTCTGACAAGCTCGCACCCAAATCAGATAAATGCTACTTCGTTGGTTATCCTAGGGAAACCAAGGCATACTACTTTTACAACCAATCTGAGAACAAAGTATTTGTTGCTCCGGACTGTTCTTTTCTTGAGAGGGAGTTTCTTTCTAAGACAAATAGTGGGAGTAAAGTACATCTCGAAGAAATTCAAGATGCACAGGAAGCTGCTCAACCTGCTGAGGAAGAGCAGCAGTTGGATCCACAAAAGTTCTGTGGAACCGGCGCCTGTGGAGCCTGAAGTTCGCAGATCCGGAAGGATCCGTCATGAACCCGAGAGATACTATGGATTTCTCGTGACCAATTCTAATGATCTGATGATCATTGATAGTGATGAACCTGCAAACTTCGCGGAAGCAATGATGGGCCCGGACTCCGAAAAATGGCTTGGAGCCTCTAAATCCGAAATGGGATCCATGTCAGAAAACCAAGTATGGTCCTTGGTCGATTTACCTAATGGTGCAAAAGCCATTGAGTGTAAATGGATTTTCAAGAAGTAGATTGACGTGGATGGCAATGTGCAAATTTTCAAAGCGAGGTTGGTGGCTAAAGGTTTCAAGCAAATTCATGGTATTGACTATGATGAAACCTATTCCCCAGTCGCTATGCTTAAACCCATTCGGATTCTTCTAGCAACTGCCGCTCATTATGACTATGAGATTTGGCAGATGGATGTCAAAATCGCCTTCCTGAATGGAATTCTGGAAGAGGATGTGTATATGACACAGCCTGAGGGTTTTGAAGATCCTAAGAATGCTGGAAAGGTATGCAAGCTTCATAAATCCATTTATGGATTGAAGCAAGCATCACGGAGTTGGAATCTTCGTTTTGATGAAGCAGTAAAACAATTTGGTTTCATCAAGAACGAGGAAGAACCATGTGTATACAAGAAGACTAGTGGGAGCAGAATTGCGTTTCTTGTACTGTATGTCGATGACATACTCCTTCTCGGTAATGACGTTCCGTTGCTTCAGTCTGTTAAGACTTGGATCGGAAGTTGTTTTTCCATGAAAGACATGGGAGAAGCCGCCTACATCCTTGGAATCAGAATCTACAGAGATAGAGCGAATAGGCTGATTGGATTGTGCCAGGACACTTATATTGATAAGGTGTTGCACAGATTCAAGATGCAAGATTCCAAGAAGGGCTTCATACCGATGTCTCATGGCATTAGTCTCAGCAAGAAGCAGTGTCCGACGACACATGCTGAGCGAGAGCGCATGGATAGGATTTCTTATGCTTCTGCAATAGGATCTATCATGTATGCCATGCTCTGCACTCGTCCAGATGTAGCTTACGCGTTAAGTATGACGAGTAGATACCAATCTGATCCAGGTGAAGTTCACTGGACAGCTGTCAAGAATGTTCTCAAGTATTTGAGGCATACTAAGGATAAGTTCCTGGTGTATGGAGGAAGTGAAGAACTTGTGGTGAATGGATTCACCGATGCGAGTTTTCAGACTGACAGAGACGATTTCCGATCACAGTCTGGATATGTCTTCTGTCTAAATGGCGGTGCAGTGAGCTGGAAGAGCTCTAAGCAGAATACCGTAGCTGATTCCACGACGGAAGCTGAATATGTTGCTGCTTCAGAAGCGGCAAAGGAAGCTGTTTGGATCAAGAAGTTCATGACTGAACTTGTGTGGTTCCGAGTATCTTGGAGCCATTGGCTTTGTTTTGTGACAACAATGGAGCCATTGCTCAGGCAAAAGAACCCAGATCACACCAGAAGTCTAAACACGTAGAGAGGAGGTATCACCTGATTCGTGATATCGTCAATAGAGGTGATGTGAAGATCAGCCGAGTTCCGACGGACGAGAATGTCGCTGATCCTCTGACTAAGCCACTCCCAAGGCCTAAGCATGAGAGTCATATGACTGCTGTAGGCATTAGAGATCTTAAGATGTAATCTTGATTCTAGTGGGAGTTTTAGTTTTATTTTAGTTATAATAAGATGCTCTTGTAAACATAATTTTGGATATGTTTAATGAAATTTGATTTCAACATTATTTATTGTGATCTAAATAATGGTCCCAAAATAAGTTTATGTCATGTTATAGGTCATCAAGTTGAGGACTTGATCATGAAACCCTATAAGTCATAGATCACATAAATTATGTTCTGTCCCTAGTCGAGGTTGTCAAAATGGGACAATGACAACCGCGAGAGACTGGATTGTGAGGTGACTGTTGACTAAGTTTCATGGAGTCAACGATATGATTATCGCAGTCAGTCACATAGATATATGTTGGTGAACATATGATCGGACATGACCCACTAATGAGAAGTCTCCAGGCTAGTTATATATGTGTCATGAAAGGTTCTCATTACGACTATAGAGTATAGTCCTTAGACCTGAGTTCATCATGCTTTCTTGCATATGAATTGGTACACTTTGACCTTGTCAAACGTCGACTCGTAACTGGCGACTATAACGGCACTGTTCAGGTATATCATGAAGTGTGCGTTGAAATAGGGATGGAACAAGATGGGATTTGTCCCTCCTGATTAACGGGAGATAAATATCTCAAGGCCTATCGAAGATTTAATACTGAGAGAATGTGTGGCCGCACTCAAACGAACTGTAGTAAAGTTGTTTGTATTGTTCAATATAAGATCAGAAGTTCGATAAACACGATGTTGGCTTAATAAGGATGACACCAATCTTGCCTTATGCCAAATCGAGATATAGAGACAAAAGGATTATAGAAATTGATGATTCCAGTACAAGTGGGAGATTGTTGGGATAGTGTCCTGAAATCACACTTGTACTCACTTCTGATGATAGTTGTGTGTCGAGATCAGACATTCGTATAACACTGGGCGGTTGCAATGTTTTGCTAGAAGCCTTTTGCAATCTGTAAGTTGTAGACTTACTACCAGTATTATATGATCCTATAGGGTCACACACCTAAGCAAACTGGAAGCGTTAAATATGGGCATGATCATTATAGTAATGATCGTATGGATGTGTATTGGATACACATCAATAACAAGTTTCAGGTGGTGTGTCGATCGACATAGTATGTGTGTCGATCGACACAGGGTCGATTTCGAAACTGAGTTTCGGTTTTGTGACTTAAACGAATCTGATTAATTATGGTTCGGTTTAAGTCATTTCAGGTCTTTATATAGTCATATAGTTTCGACCTGGAACCCTAGCCGTCGACTTTCTCTTGACAGAAAAAGCAGAAAACACCAAACTCAGAGATCCCAAAAGATCCGGCACTAGCATCCCGGTTTCCAGCTTGTGTGCGTGTGTATCTGGTAGAGGCGAAGCATCTGAGTCGCTAGATCTCGTTCACCAATCATTCCGCTGCCAGATCAAGGTAAGAACGAGGTTGGTAAATTCAATATAACTAACCCAAGATCATAGGAGATCCAACACAAGGTACTAAGCCTTCTGTCTTTGTAGCTTGTGTTTCTAATGTAGATCTTTGGCATAAACGATTGGGTCACCCTTCTCTTTCAAAACTTCATCAAATGCAATCTGTTTTAGCTCTTTCAAAAGATCTTAATAAGACTTATTCTCTTTGTCGTATATGCCATCTCTCTAAGGAAAAACATCTCCCCTTTGTTTCTCATAACACCTTAAGTCCAGAACCTTTTGACTTAGTTCATATAGATACATGGGGACTTGGGTCTACTTGCTAAGGTCATTGTTGATGATTGTTCTAGAGCAACTTGGGTCTACTTGCTAAGGTCAAAGTCTGATGTCTTAACTATCTTTCCCAACTTCATCACCATGGTAGAAACTCAGTTTGGTAGGAAGGTAAAAGGAGTTAGGTCCGACAATGCAGCAGAACTTAGTTTCACTACCTTTTATCAATCCAAAGGCATTCTTTCTTATCATTCATGTCTGTTGGTACTGGATTTCCCTCTAGGAAATCCGGCCCATTGACGAATAAAATAAAGGCCCGTAATCACGAGCCCACTCCAGAATCAAGACAAAGAGAGATCAACTGTCGTCCTTTGTTGGGCCTAAATGAATGACGTCTTGACAAGGCCCAAGCGATGCCGAAGTGAGAGACGATCGAGCTCGAGCTCGGCAAAAGACGACGTGGAGGTAGAGCAAACTCGGTCTTCGTCAGTTCAACTGATCCACGCAAATATCGGAGGTCGTTATGAAGGCGATGCCGAAATATCGGAACAGGAAGATTGATAGGTTCTAAGTTTTACCCTATTCTAAACTGCAAGTGCACAGTATAGTCAATGTAGTATATAGGGTTATCGAATCCACAGGGACACTTGGTCTCAAGAGAATCAAACTATAGGTATGAATACTAGAAATAAGCAAGTAGTGATTGTAATGAATTGCGGTGCAAGAAAGTAAACAGTAGCAGGAAATCGGTTTGTAAGCAATAAACTAAAAGCGTCAAGCCTAGGGTATTCTCAGGAAATCAGACAAGCAGACAAGTAAATCAGTCAGGATCAAATTAAACTCAGTTCTAGAACTCAAATCACGGAAATAGAATTAACCAAATCTCTTTGCGAAAACTCTCTAAGTCTAAGTGCAGTAACCCAAATCTCTTTGCAATTACTAACAGATTAAACTAGCATTAAGTTCAAGTTCGATATGTTCACAATTAAACCAAACCAAATCTCTTTGCGAATAATTCAATTGCTCAACCTAAATAGTTCAGATTCCTAAACCCCACTCTCGTGACGTATTTAGCAACCTAAGATCTAGATTCTAATTGATCAGGTTAGAACTAGCTTTAAGCACAATTTAGTTTGAAGAACATTCTAATCATATGAATCCTAACTGAATTAAACAAGTCTAGCAAGTCATCAAACCCTAATGAGAAACCCTAAACTCAACTATGGATCTACTCAGACATGATTGATGAAAACATAATCAATGAATAAATAGATTGCATATAAGAAATTAAATAAGTAAAGGGGTTCGAAATCTTCTCCAAAATAAATCAATACAAGGAAAATAGATCAGCCCCAAAAGCTCTAAATATCTCTTAGCTCTAAGTATGAAAGCGTATCTAAATTAAACACCAAAAACTAGTATATATAGGCATAAACTCGGCTGGGGCTTCTGTGTAAATACTGGAACTATCTTGGGCTTCTTTGCAAATCTTCATAAGTTGTCAAACCGACGTGTACGGCCCATCTCGCGACTGCATCGACCGATGCACAATGTGTGTCGATCGATGCAACATCAAATAATCGTATGGTGAACTAAGCTCTCGGCCAAAACGTCCCAAAATGCCCAAAATGCTCCATATATCTCCAATTAGCTCCAAACCTGATTTAACCTGTAAAAGACTCTAAACGAATACGAAAGACTCTAAAAACACAACTATATCATGGTATAAAGTGGGTAAAAACCATGATATATCAACTCCCCCACACTTAGCCTTTGCTTGCCCTCAAGCAAAACAGAGAACTAAAATGCAGTGAAGAGGTTTGAAAACTCTTCAGAAACTCATTTTGTCATAGAAGCAGCAGCATTCAGATTCCCCTTAGTAATCCACATGAAAGAATCAATCTACAGACATCAAGACCAACATGTACTTCCCCCACACTTAGCAACTGTCCTAAGTAAACGCCACAATCACATTCAAGCAATCAAATTCACCCTACTGACTTCTGCATATATTTAAGTGCGGTCTCACCTAAGGAGTATCGATCTAAAGGCACATGGATTCTTACCTTGCCAGCTCTAGACCACCAAACTGTCTTTCTCCAGTCCCTTTCTTCTCTTTTCCCTTCCTTAACAACTGATTTTTCCCCTTTGGGTATCATTTTATTTTTTTTATCAGTGTTCTTCCCGTTTTGGGGTGTACTTTGGACACATTCCATGGATCGCATAGGAGATAATAGGGGTCTCTACCACTCCCATGACCACTTCGGAGTTACTAACTCATCCTCAGTTTATTATCTTTTTTTTTTTACTTTATGGAAGGGGAGAAGGGAACCAAATAGGACAGGTTTACAGGCTGTGTCAGAACTAGCAGGGAATCCGACATAAAGTATACCAAGCCCTTAGGTGAGAAAAATTAAAGTCAGTATTAAGGTTGAAGTCAGTAAAGGATCCTCTGATACCTGAAGCGATGTGGGTGTCCTTAGTAGGCTGATCTGTGATGGGGTTTTCTAATAGTCATAGATAGATCTGCAGCTTCATCCCAACGGTCACTTAAGTTCCTGCAAATGCTACTAATCTCCTCCAAAAATCACTGTTTCCTACTTAAACCAATTTTGACTCAAAAAAAAATTTTAAAAATTAACTGACTCTAAGAAAACAAAAGAAACTAATTAGTAGAACCTCCCCCACACTTAAGACACACTGTCCCCAGTAGTGTCAAGCAAGGGATTGGTTAAAAGAAAGAAAATAAAAATTAGAATGAATGGTTAGTTCTCTCGGGTTTTACCTCTGTCGCAGTCAGGCATCGATCGTTGCACTAGGTGCACCGACCGTTGCTGTGCGATTTCTGTTGTAACGATCGATACAAATGTGTGTCGATCGACGCAATGCGATTTTCACGAAACCTGCAACCAAAAACTCACCAAACAGAAACAAAAACGTAAAATCTAGAAAAAATGCTAAAATCAAAATGCAAAAACGAAAACAGTGGGTTGCCTCCCACCCAGCGCTCTTTTAACGTCAATAGCTTGACGTTTCAGCTGATCTAGGTAGAGGGTGCATCATCCAGAGACAAAATCTGACCTTCTGGAATCTCGGCTTTTGCCCAATAATGTTTCACCCTCTGTCCATTCACAGTGAATTCAATACCATCCTTACCAGTTAGAACCACAGCTCCATACGGACGCACCGCTTTGATTGTAAAGGGGCCAGACCACCTTGATTTCAGCTTTCCTGGAAACAAATGCAGACGAGAGTTATATAAAAGTACCTGATCATTAGGCTCAAATTGTCTGGAGACAATCTTCTTGTCATGATATGCCTTAGTCCTCTCTTTGTACAACTTTGAGTTCTCATAAGCAAAATGTCTGATCTCATCCAACTCATTAAGCTGCACTAATCTCCTTTCCGCAGCAGACTTTAGATCAAAGTTCATCTGTTTTACAGCCCATGCTGCTTTATGCTCAAGTTCCACTGGCAGATGACATGCTTTTCCATATAGCAGATGGAATGGAGTGGTCCCAAGTGGTGTCTTGAATGCTGTCCTGTAGGCCCATAATGCATCATCTAACTTTGCTGCCCAATCTTTCCTTGTCTTTCCAACTGTCTTCTCAAGGATCTCTTTGATCTGTCTGTTAGAAACTTCTACTTGTCCACTAGTCTGAGGGTGATAAGGAGTAGCAACTCGATGATGAACTCCATGCTTCTTCAGCAGCTTTTCGAAGACTTTATTGATGAAATGAGATCCTCCATCACTTATCACTATACGAGGCACTCCAAATCTGGGAAATATGATGGTCTTAAACAGCTTAAGGACCACCGAAGAATCATTGGTTGGACTAGCAATTGCTTCGACCCATTTTGACACATAGTCCACAGCCACCAAAATGAATTTATTCCCATAGGATGAGGGAAAAGGACCCATGAAATCTATGCCCCAGCAATCGAAAACCTCAACCTCCAGAATGAAATTCTGAGGCATCTCATGCTTCTTGCTGATTTTCCCTCTCCTCTGACAAACATCACACTGAGTGATGAAAGAATGAGTGTCTCTGAACATTGTAGGCCACCAGAAACCTGATTGCAGGACTTTAGACACAGTCTTAAATGTAGCAAAATGTCCAGCATAATCTGATCCATGACAGTGGAAAAGGATATCTGGAACTTCTGATTCAGCAATGCATCTCCTATAAAGGCCATCTGAACAGTGCTTGTAGAGGTAAGGTTCATCCCAGTAGTATCTTCTAAGTTCCCTGAAGAACCTTTTCTTTTCATAGCCCTTTAGATCATCTGGTTCAGTCTCGGCAGCAAGGTAATTAGCTATATCTGCATACCAGGGTCGATCAGAGGCAGCTACAGCAGAGATCTCGAAATCATAATTTCCAATTCTGATCTTAAAACACTCTCGGTTCGTATCAGGTGTGCATCGACCGTTGCGCGAGCATGTGTCGATCGTTGCTTCCCCGATACTTGTATCGACCGTTGCCAATGTAGCATCGATCGACACAAGGCGATCTTCCCGACAGTTCTGCAATTCGTCTTCCAAATCCATCTCAAAAACTGTACCAACCATGTTGACGTTTTCCTCAGGCAAATAGTCGTTTATGGGCACGTCTTCCTCAACCAGCATCCTTGAAAGGTGATCAGCAACTCCATTCTCAACTCCCTTCTTGTCCCTTACCTCGATATCAAACTCCTGAAGCAACAGAATCCATCTCAACAGTCTTGGCTTAGCATCTTTCTTCTGCATCAGATACTTCAGGGCTGAATGATCAGTATGAACAATCACTTTAGAGCCAACAAGATAAGGGCGGAATTTCTCGAAAGCAAAGACAACGGCTAGCAGCTCTTTCTCCGTAGTTGCATAGTTCTTCTGCGCATCATCTAGTGTCCTACTAGCGTAATAGATAGCATGAAGCTTTCTGTCCTTCTTTTGTCCTAGAACAGCTCCCACAGCAAAATCACTTGCATCACACATAACTTCAAAAGGTAAATCCCAATCTGGTGGCTGGACTACTGGAGCGCTCACTAAAGCTTGCTTGATTTGTTCAAATGCAGTCTTACAGTTTGCATCGAACTCAAATTTTGTATCCTTACACAGCAAGGCAGTTAGTGGCCTAGCAATCTTGCTGAAGTCTTTGATGAACCGTCTGTAGAAACCAGCATGTCCAAGAAAACTTCGTATGGCTTTAACAGAATCAGGTGCTTGCAGGTTTGTCATTACCTCAATCTTAGCGCGATCTACTTCGATCCCTGCTTCAGACACTTTATGTCCAAGCACAATACCATCTCTGACCATAAAATGGCACTTTTCCCAGTTAAGGACCAAGTGCTTCTCTTCGCATCTAGTCAGCACTTTGCACAGATTCTCTAGACATTCATTATAAGATGATCCGTAGACTGAGAAATCATCCATAAACACCTCCATAAAATCCTCAATCATATCAGTGAATATGGACATCATACATCTCTGAAAAGTGGCAGGAGCATTGCAGAGTCCGAAAGGCATCCTACGGTAAGCAAATGTGCCATATGGACAAGTGAAAGTAGTCTTTCCCTGATCTTCTGGGTGGATAGGAATCTGAAAGAAACCTGAGTATCCATCGAGGAAGCAGTAGTAAGGGTGATTTGCTAACCTCTCCAGCATCTGGTCAATGAAAGGTAGGGGAAAGTGATCCTTTCTAGTCGCAGCATTCAGTTTCCTGTAGTCTATGCACATCCTGTGTCCCGTCACAGTCCTAGTAGGTATCAGCTCATTCTTCTCATTCTTCACAACTGTAACTCCTCCTTTCTTAGGCACTACATGGACTGGACTTACCCAATCACTGTCTGAAATGGGATAGATGATCCCAGCATCCAGGAGCTTCATAATCTCCTTCTTAACCACTTCTTGGAGATTGGGATTAAGCCTTCTCTGATGCTCAATAGATGTCTTAGACTCATCCTCAAGATGTATCCGATGCATGCATAGCTTTGGTGAGATACCTGAAATGTCATCAAGAGAATAGCCAAGAGCTTTGCGATGCTTGCGCAGCTTGCTTAGCAGTAAAGTGAGCTCTGCGTTGTTTAAACTAGCATTAACTATCACTGGATAAGTTGAATTAGGTCCAAGAAACGCGTACCTTAGCCCAGTTGGGAGTTGTTTCAAGTCTACCTTCGGAGCCTTTTCTTCTGCCCAGTCTGCGTCGCTTTGCAACGACCGATGCTTGGTAGGTGTCGATCGTTGCATCGTCGCGTCAGATACTTCAACTTGCATTGCAACTTCAACAGAATCCATTAGTCTTCTATAGCACATTGCTGGTTCGTCCTGCAGGTATTCCAACTCCATTATAGAGCTCAGTAAAGCTCTTTCCAGTGGATCTTCAGCATGTGACTGGTGAAAATATTCTGTAGCTAATTCGCTAAGTGTATCCACATAGAAAGTCTGTCCGTCGATGGTTGGTCTCTTTACCAGCTTGTTCATATCAAAACTCATCTTTAGATCTCCTACATTCAGAACTATCTTACCTCCCTGACAGTCAATCATTGCACCGGCTGTAGCTAAGAAAGATCTGCCCAAAATTAATGGATCCTTTGGTTCCTGTCCATATTGTAGAACTACAAAGTCAGTAGGTATTGCGCATTGGCCAATCATTATTGGTACATCCTCCAATACTCCTTCGGGAATCCTGATCGTTCTGTCTGCTAGAACCAGTGACATCCTAGTGGGTCTGAAATCAGTCATACCGAGCCTCTTAGCAACTGAGAGAGGCATAAGGTTCACACTGGAGCCAAGGTCACATAGGGATCTTTCGAATCTCTCCTTGTAGATGGTGCAGTCCAATACAAAGCTCCCAGGATCTTTCAACTTCTCAGGAGATCTCCCCTGAATCACTGCACTACATACCTCACTGATCATCATCACACTTTCTTCATCGGTCCATTTTCCAGCGAACATATCTTTAAGGCATCTCCTCATCATGGGTGAAGTATCCATGGAGTCAAGCAAAGGCACTTCAACTTTCACCCTCTTTATCATCTCCTTACATTTAGCATACTGCCTTTCACTTTTAGCTTTCCTGGGATTCTTAGGATAGGGTACTTTAGGCTTGTACACCTTCTCTGTCGGTTGCTTTGGATCCTCCGGCTTTTCATTCTCGGCGGTCGTCTTGCATCGATCGTTACTAGATTTGTGTCGATCGTTGCTGGGCGACTTCGCGACATCAGCTTCTTTGTTATCGCTTTGCGTCGACCGTTGCTTTGTAGCATCGATCGATGCATCGCGAATGCCACGGATTTCATCTTCCAACTCTTCGATTTCTGTGAGTTCTTCAACGCTCAGCTGCCTGTTCTGGTTGGGTAACAGTTCCTTACCACTTCTCAAAGTCACTGCATTGCATTGGTATTTGGGATTAGTATCTGTTCTTCCTGGAAGATATCCATTTTCCCTCTGAGCATGTCCAGCAGTTCTTGCGACCTTAGCATCAAGCTCCTTCATATGTGTACTCAGACATTCAATCTTCCCATCTAGTTCCTTATGGACTACATCTATTCTATTGTGCATGTCTGCGGTACTCTTAATCTGCCCTTCCAGTAGCTTGCTCATCATTTCTGTCATCTTAGCTTCGAAATCAGATCCGTAGGCTCTCTGAGAATTACCGGCCTGTCCTCCACCAGAAAATCTGTTTCCAGACTGATATCCAAATCTGTTTCCTTGGAAACCAGATCCTCCGATGTAATTCACATCTTCATCCTGAGTGTCTTCCTCAGTCTGAATTACTTCTACTTCTTGAGCAAAATGGACAGCTTTCTTCTCACTTAGAAGAGTGTAGACTTTATCTACTCTGGATCTTAATTCAGCCATCTCTGATTTATCAATACTTTCACTAGGCTTCTTTCTCCTCTCATCCATAGTCATACAACTGTTGCTGCTAATCAAATTCTCAATTAACTGCTTGGCCTGTGTAGGAGTCCTGGTGTTGAAGTTGGCATTGCTAGAGTTATCCAGCGCCTGCTGATACGGAAGATCTATTCCTCTGAAGAAAATACCTATCAGCTGAACTTCAGTGAATCCATGGTGCGGACAGTCACGCTGATACTGCTTAAATCTCATCCAGGCAGTCTTTAAAGGCTCCACAAGTCCTTGGGAGAAAGTAAGTATATCCTGTCTGGATTGGTCTGAACGTGCATTGTCATAGAAATGACGCAGGAACTCACTCTTTAAGGCTGCCCAAGTAGTGTACTGACCAGGTGCCAGTTGTCTCAGCCATGCACTAGCGTCTCCAGCAAGACTGTGCGGAAATAGCTTAAGGAACAAATAGTCCTGGCAAACTCCATCGTACTTCATGCCAGTAACTATGTCCTCAAACTTGTCTATGTGATCCATCGGCTGCTCTGATTGAAGACCATGAAAAGCAATCTGCCTCATCAGTTGGTAATAGATAGTCTTTACCTCAAAGTCGTTTCTCTCAAAGGCAGGAAGCACTAGAGCTGCTCGGTTCGCATGAAACTCGTCAGGTCTGTTGTAGTCAGCTAATGTCCTTTCATGGACAACCATCTGGTCCTGCGGCTCAGCTTCATCAGGGATCACTCGTCCCTCAGCATCAATCCTATGCCCAGCAGCATTGTAAGGATTGTTCTCTGGATCCCTCAAGGTTCCATCAGCATCTGGTATCAAGATCAAGCGTTCTCGTACCATTTTCTCTCTCTTTTCTCTTCTGATTGTCCTTTCTAGACGTCCAAGTTCCTCTAGATTGAGATTAACCAAGCTCGAGTTCGGATTACTTCTAGTGTTCTGCGTTGGCATAAACTGTCTGTAATCGTCCAGAAACGATCGATGCTATCAGTGCAACGATCGGTTCAATCTCAGAATCGCCTAGTGTCGATCGACGCAAGATGTGCAACGGTCGACGCAAGGCGAATTCGGTACCTGCGACAGAAAGAAACAGAGAAAAGAATCAGTAAAATCAAAATAAAATAAAAACGAAAAACAAAAACAAAAACGAAAAATTTCTAGTAAAACCCTAAGTTCGGTCCTATCGAAGACTCCAAGAGTCCCCGGCAACGGCGCCAAAAACTTGATAGGTTCTAAGTTTTACCCTATTCTAAACTGCAAGTGCACAGTATAGTCAATGTAGTATATAGGGTTATCGAATCCACAGGGACACTTGGTCTCAAGAGAATCAAACTATAGGTATGAATACTAGAAATAAGCAAGTAGTGATTGTAATGAATTGCGGTGCAAGAAAGTAAACAGTAGCAGGAAATCGGTTTGTAAGCAATAAACTAAAAGCGTCAAGCCTAGGGTATTCTCAGGAAATCAGACAAGCAGACAAGTAAATCAGTCAGGATCAAATTAAACTCAGTTCTAGAACTCAAATCACGGAAATAGAATTAACCAAATCTCTTTGCGAAAACTCTCTAAGTCTAAGTGCAGTAACCCAAATCTCTTTGCAATTACTAACAGATTAAACTAGCATTAAGTTCAAGTTCGATATGTTCACAATTAAACCAAACCAAATCTCTTTGCGAATAATTCAATTGCTCAACCTAAATAGTTCAGATTCCTAAACCCCACTCTCGTGACGTATTTAGCAACCTAAGATCTAGATTCTAATTGATCAGGTTAGAACTAGCTTTAAGCACAATTTAGTTTGAAGAACATTCTAATCATATGAATCCTAACTGAATTAAACAAGTCTAGCAAGTCATCAAACCCTAATGAGAAACCCTAAACTCAACTATGGATCTACTCAGACATGATTGATGAAAACATAATCAATGAATAAATAGATTGCATATAAGAAATTAAATAAGTAAAGGGGTTCGAAATCTTCTCCAAAATAAATCAATACAAGGAAAATAGATCAGCCCCAAAAGCTCTAAATATCTCTTAGCTCTAAGTATGAAAGCGTATCTAAATTAAACACCAAAAACTAGTATATATAGGCATAAACTCGGCTGGGGCTTCTGTGTAAATACTGGAACTATCTTGGGCTTCTTTGCAAATCTTCATAAGTTGTCAAACCGACGTGTACGGCCCATCTCGCGACTGCATCGACCGATGCACAATGTGTGTCGATCGATGCAACATCAAATAATCGTATGGTGAACTAAGCTCTCGGCCAAAACGTCCCAAAATGCCCAAAATGCTCCATATATCTCCAATTAGCTCCAAACCTGATTTAACCTGTAAAAGACTCTAAACGAATACGAAAGACTCTAAAAACACAACTATATCATGGTATAAAGTGGGTAAAAACCATGATAGTCGAGAATATTTAAAGAAGAAGTGGCGATTCATTCAAGACATTCCAACCCTAGCTAAGAACACTTCAACTAGATAGCTCGATCATAAATCCTTGTACTCTCTTTTCGACTGTGTTTGTTCTATCTCGACGATCAATCTCAATAAAGTCTTTGATTCATAGGAAACTATACCATTTTTATACCTAAAAGTCCAAATCCACGAATACAAATTCTTAATGTGAATCCCGGATCTCACATTTGGCGCCGACTGTGGGGACAATCTATAGTTTTTCCTGTTTTAAGAATCAGATCCTAGATCCGATAGATCGAGATGAATCCCGACCAACCTGGCTCTCCAAGCGCCACACCACCAGCCGACCACCCTCAAACGGTCAACAACGTTCCTCAGAACACCACCGGGGTAAGAACCATGGGTCAGACCGATGCCGTGTTGACGAGCTCTGCCTCAGTTTCCACGACTTCGGCACCAGCCGGCTCGATCGCTCAAACGATCGCGACGAGCCAGACTCCGACAAATGTTTTGTCAAGGACTAACGATCCGAGCAGAAACTGGGTGTGGATGAGAAACAATTCGATTTCCACCCCCGGAGGTGGATCTGGAATAACCAGACCCAATTCACCACTGCCTTCTGCTCCACAGAGACAAGGCCCAAACGACCTTGCTGAAATCCGTTCGATGTTAAGCCTATTGGTAGACTGAACGAGAAACAACGAGGCAAGCGCACGGGCCCAAGAGATCGCGAACCGTTCTCTGGCCGCGCAGCTCGATGAACAGGAGCGGCGCCTTAACGCCCGTCTTGAAGAGCTCGCTAGCCAAAACCAAGGGGGAAGATCAGCACGAACCCCCATAAGTCCTCCACCGCGTACGCGCTTGGACTTCTCTCAGGTGATAACTCCCCCGGGAGCATCGGGAAACTTCGCTAATGCATCAAGTAGCGGCCTCCGCCCTATAATGACACCAATCGCGATACCGACTCCATTCAGTTCGAGTTCAATGGTCACTACCCGGGCCACCACTTTTCGCGAATAACTCTAATATCCGACCGAGGCAACTAGGAGGCTCTGCTTTCGCCTCGAGCTCGGGACTCCTTAACGGATCAAATACGGTACAGTTCCGGACGCCGCAGGTCGACCAGACGAGGTCGGTTCCAACAATCGATCTCTTCGATCCCGTTTTCCCAGAACAAACGCTAAATCAGGCACAAGCCCAGTTCACGTCCGCAGCAGGCGATGAACACGATATGCTTAGACAGTACATCGAGCAGGCTAAGGCCCAGTTCAACAGTCTAAGCTCGAAAGTTCACATGGCAACGAGCGCGGCTCCTGACATCGATCGAGTGATCGAAGAAACGCGACAAACGCCGTTCACAGACCGGATCGCCTTCGCAAGGATCCGAGAAATCAAGAAGACGAAATTCCCGGAATTCTCTGGGAAATCGGACCCTAAAGCCCATATCAGGGCATTCAGACTAGCAATGGCAAGGGTATACCTTACCGACAAGGAGAGAGAGCCGGCTTTCTGCAGGCTCTTCGCCGAAAACCTATCGGGCTCTGCCCTAGAATGGTTTGCCGGACTGGAAGAAAGGTCAATCGACAACTTCACCCAGTTCATGACGGCTTTTCTCAAACAATATTCCGTATTTATCGAGGAAAAGACTACTGAGGCAGCCCTATTTGGCGTCTCTCGGAAACCTGACGAAACACTTCGCTCGTACATCGACCAATTTAAGGAAATAAAATCCAAAATCGCAAACCCACGAGACGAAGTAGCTATAGAAGCACTGAGACGTGGACTATGGTATTCGACCAGATTCCGCGAGGAAATAACAGTCCGCGAACCTCAAACACTCGATGACGCCCTTCATCGCGCATCGGCCTTCGCTCGCCTCGAGGACGAAACTACGGCCCTCAGAGAAAAGAATCGAAAAGAAAAGAACCCGTCGGGCTCGCAGAACTCAAACCAAAAAAAGGATTCCCGTAAGTCAGGAAACGTCAATGCGGTCGAGAGCCCGAAGAGCTCGAAGAAATTCGAGTTCGACAAGGAAAAGTTATGTGATTTTCACAATAAAAGAGGACACTCGACTGAAGATTGCTATACTCGAGCTAAAGCCGAGGCTCAAAAGCGAGAGTCCGAAAGCGAACAAGAGTCAGAACTCGAGGAGGAAACTCCATCCGACAAAAAGCAAAGTAAACAAACCAAAGAGTCGAACACCAAAAAGCCTTCTCAAAACAAACGAGAACGGTCAAAAGAGCCGGAATCTCCCGAAACACTCCCTCAGGGGTCGCGAAAGCGAGTCGAGTTTATTCTCGGCGAGCTCAGCCTAAGCGGTACCCCAGAAGGCTCGGCGTTATCTCCACCTTCGGCTCCCGTTAAGAGTTTACGCTCACGAATCAATCTCCCTCGTCTCTGCGGGGGAGGGGTATGGGCTATACCCCCTAAACGAATCGACTTCATCTTCGGTGGCTCCAAGCTGTGCCGAGACTCGGTCAATTCAATCAAAGCTCTTCAAAGAAGAGTTGAGACCGACAAAGGGGGAAAAATCCCAATGTTAGGTCCAGACCACGAAATCACTTTCCACGAGAGCGAGACAAGTAATCTCGACAAACCACACGACGACGCTCTCCTCATTTGTCTAGTAGTGGGAGATGTCGAACTCTCAAGGATAATGATTGACACAGGAAGTTCGGTGGATGTCCTCTTTTACGATGCGTTCAAAAAGATGGACTTCAACGACTCCGAACTTGTGGAAGAAAAGACACCACTGGTAGGGTTCGCTGGCAAAACAACGTACTCGATGGGCTCTGTCTTCGCCCCAGTAATTGCTGGAGGAGTCCGAAGAATGACGGAGTTCGTCATAGTGGATCGGCCAGCTCCCTATAACGCAATTCTAGGTCGACCATGGATATACGACATGAAAGCGGTACCGTCGACCTACCATCAACGCGTAAAATTCCCAACTCCCAAAGGAGTCAAAACCGTTTACGGAAGTCAAAAGATTTCCCGACATTGCTACATGAATGGATACAAGCAGATCGAGAAATCTCCTGCGTAGCAGTTACAGAAAGAGGAGGAGCTCGCCTCTATGCAGGCCAAAAGGTCGAATGACCCAAGTCAAATAGGACCCCCAAAGGACCTCACGACCCAAGTTTGCATACACGATGCTCATCCCGAAAGACTTGTTGGCATCGGAATTGACCTATCAGAACCGGTCAAAAACGAACTGGTTTCTTTCCTTAAACAGAACGTCGACTCCTTTGCTTGGTCTTCAGCAGACATGAAAGGGATCAACATTGACGTAACCAGCCACGAGCTGAATGTCGACCCGACCTACAAAACGGTAAGACAAAAGCGTCGAAAACTAGGTCCAGAACGAGCTCAAGCCGTCAATGACGAGGTCGATCGGTTATTAAAAATCGGATCGATCAGAGAGGTCAAGTACCCCGACTGGCTTGCGAATCCCGTAGTGGTTAAGAAAAAGAACGGGAAGTGGAGAGTCTGTGTAGATTTCACAGATCTCAACAAAGCATGTCCAAAGGACAGCTTCCCACTCCCGCACATCGACCGACTGGTCGAAGCTACCGCTGGACACCAGCTACTATCCTTCATGGACGCTTTCTCGGGGTACAATCAAATATTAATGAGCCCCGAGGACCAGGAAAAGATTTCGTTCATAACTGATCGAGGCACGTACTGCTACAAAGTCATGCCCTTCGGACTAAAAAACGCAGGGGAAACTTACCAACGCCTCGTCAACAAGATGTTTTCAGTACTCCTAGGCAAAACTATGGAAGTCTACATCGACGATATGCTGGTCAAATCTTCCAAGTATGAGGATCACATCCCCCAACTAAAATAATGCTTTATCATTCTCAATAAATACGGGATGAAACTCAACCCAGCGAAGTGCACATTCGGGGTCCCATCATGAGAATTCCTTGGTTACCTAGTGACCGAAAGAGGGATCGAAGCGAACCCCAAACAGATCGCAACGTTTATAGAGATGAAATCTCCCAGAACAACGCGAGTAGTCCAGCGCCTGACTGGCAAAATAGCTGCTCTGAACCGTTTCATCTCAAGGTCGACTGATAAATGTCTACCCTTCTATCACTTGCTCAAAGCGAATAAGAAGTTCCTCTGGGACAAAAAGTGCGAAGAAGCGTTCACCCAGCTTAAAGCTTACTTAAGCCCCTCTACCTCTACCTAGCTGTTTCCACGGCAGCAGTAAGCGGAGTCCTGGTTCGCGAAGAACAGAACGAACAACGGCCGGTGTATTACATCAGTAAGACCTTAATCGATGCTGAAACCAGGTACCCCGCCATGAAAAAACTCGCCTTAGCGCTAGTGACATCGGCTCGGAAACTCCGACCATACTTTCAATCGCATTCGATCGTAGTGATGACCTCTCAGCCGCTGAGAACCATTCTTCACAGTCCAAGCCAGTCAGGTCGACTGGTTAAATGGGCTATCGAACTTAGCGAGTATGACATAGAATATAAAGCTCGGACGTGCCTAAAAGCGCAAGTGCTGGCTGATTTCATAATCGAGCTCTCTCCGACCATCGAACTTGACCCGACCTCCGCCAAGAAATGGAAACTCTACGTCGATGGAGCTTCATCGAGGCAAGGATCCGGAGTCAGAGTAAAACTTGTCTCCCCTTCAGGCGAAGTATTAGAACAGTCGTTCAGACTGGGCTTCGCCGCATCAAATAACGAAGCAGAATATGAAGCGTTAATAGCCGGGCTCAGGCTAGCAATAGAGATAGGAGCCCGAGAAGTAGACGCCTACAGCGATTCCCAATTGGTCACGAGCCAATATCATGGCGACTACAAGGCTGAAGACGAATGCATGGAAGCATACCTACAGGTAGTCCATACGCTCGCCAAACAGATCGAATTCTTTGATCTAACACGGAACCCGCCGGGAGAAAACACCGCAGCCGATGCCCTGGCCGCTTTAGCGTCGACATCAGATCCTAACCTCAAAGGGATCATACAATTCGAGGGAATCGAGAAACCAAGCATCAACATAGGCCTAAAATCTCTATCTTTGAAAGAGGACGAGCCTACAAAAAGGGACGATGTCGAGCACAGAAAAGGTCCCAAGGACACCAATCGCGACATCGTTGAGATTGATGATGATCTCGATCCAAGAAACGCCGTGTACGTCGCGAACATCCCCGATGGACCAATCCAAGCCGCATCCGCTAGTCAAGGACCCAAGCCTAACAATGACGAAGATTGGAGAACTCCGATCATTCGATACATCACAAATGGCAAAGTTCCCGACGACAAATGGGAGGCACGGAAACTCAAAACACAAAGTGCAAGGTACTGCGTCACGCAAGGAGAGCTCTTCAAAAGGAGTCTCTCCGGACCTTACCTCAAATGCCTCGATAAAAGACAAGCCCTAGCCGTGATCACACAGGCCCACGACGGGTCCTGCGGAAGCCATTCCGGAGGACGAGCCCTGGCCGTACGAATCAAAAGGCAAGGCTACTTCTGGCCGACAATGGCCACCGAATGCGAGTCCTTCTCCAACAAATGCGACAAGTGCCAAAAGCACGCCCCGATTATCCACCAAGCATCGGAGAAACTCTCCTCTATCTCATCGCCATACCCATTCATGCGATGGGGAATGGACATCGTGGGACCCCTAGTCGCATCCGGCAAAAAGAAAGCCACACACTTATTGGTAATGACGGACTACTTCACCAAATGGATTGAAGCAGAATCATACCAAAAGATCAAAGACGTTCACGTTAAGGAGTTCGTCTGGCGAAACATCGTGTGCCGACATGGACTACCGTATGAAATCGTCACCGATAATGGATCACAATTCATATCAAACGCGTTCAAAGAGTTTTGCAGAACCTGGAACATAAAGCGGACTTACTCAACGCCCCGTTATCCCCACGGGAACGGACTGGCAGAAGCAGCTAATAAAGCAATCATGAACAACCTTAAGAAAAGACTCAACGAGTGCAAAACGAGCTGGAGCGACGAGCTCCCAGCCGTACTCTTGACCCACCGGACTACTTCTCGCAAATCCACCGGCGAAACTCCCTTTTCGCTGGCTTATGGAATCGAGGCGGTAGTACCAGCCGAAATCCTCGTGTCAAGCATCGGCAAAGAGGAATGCCCACGACAGGAGGAACTTAACAACAAGATGATAAAGGACGAGCTCGATCTCGTCGACGAAAGGAGGAACCTCGCACTAGCTCGAATCCAGAACTACCAACAAGCCGAAGCTCGCTACTATGATTCCAAGATCAAAACTCAAAGGTTTCAAGTAGGAGAGCTCCTCTTACGGAAAGTGTTCGACCATAAAAAGGAAGAACACGCTGGAAAGTTAGGAGCAAAGTGGGAAGGTCCTTACCAGGTCACATACGTTGTGAAGGACGGGGTCTACCGACTCAAGTCGGTGGAAACCCAGAAGCCTGAACTACGACCTTGGAACATCATCAACCTCAAAAAGTACTTTCACTAAAAGTACGTCAACATAATCAAACTACGAAATGGCTTGATCCCCTTAAAAGGGTACGTAGGCAGCTCGACTCCGAGCGCAGCAACCCCCCAAACACAAAGCTCTTACCGAGCTCAACAACTTCTAACGAAGTCCTACTAGCTTATCTTTGTGAAATCAAAATAACTCTCTCAATCAAGGTCTCTTTTTGTCGTAAAAGTTAGAGTCATTGCGAAATGCTTCGCCATTTACATTCTACAAAGTGATATGAAATTATCTCTTCAAAAGCTAAAATGATATGAAATTATCTCTTCAAAAGCTAAAGTGATACGAAATTATCTCTTCCGAAACAAAAGATATTAAGTTATCCCTTCCGATCAACCTGAAATGGCCTCCCCTAAAAACCAAGTGATATGAAATTATCTCTTCACAAAGGTGATATGAAATTATCTCTTCAAAAGATAAGTGATATGAAATTATCCCTTCTTAGCGACCTGAAATGGCCTCCCCTAAAGTAAATTATCGAGCGAACTGAAATGGTCGCCCCAAAACATAGCGACCCAAAATGGTCCCTCCAAACAGAACGAACTGAAATGGTCGTCCCAAATCAAGCGATCTGAAATGATCCCCCCGAAAACATAAAATTCTTCCAAACTTATACAGTTCAGAAGAATTGGGGGGGGGGGCTACCCCCTCCCTTCAAGAAAAAGCAACGAGGTCAAGACAGCTAAAACGCGACGATCGACCTCCGCAAAACGGATCTACGTAAGTTTACTTCGATTCGCTATATACTCAACGACTCTCGGTTCGATTCAACACCGAACCCGAATTTCACATCGGGAAAGAGTTATACCCCGGATAATTCTTGGGAAAGAACTTGAGCCCAAGTGCAATCGACCCAAAAGTTCGCAGAGAACTCCTTATGGCAATTCAAGGCCGAGGTCATCGTCGATCCCTCCGAAGAAGGTCGAACGGCCATAACGACCAATTCTACGACAAGGCGTTCAAAATTAAAATCTATGCTAAGGCATGAAAGATTCAGAAAGCAATTCACAAAATAAAAAGAGGACACGATGTCCTCGAATTCGGATAAAAGCCCCCTCGGGCAAACAAAAGTCTGAAAAGGGAGTTAAAAGCCCCCTCGGGCAACAACAACAACAGATTTAATTTAAAACGGAGCAAAAGAGGAGTCTCCGACATGGCCCCCCGCCTCATCGCCCGCCTCCCACCTCGACCGAGATTCGACCTCGTCAGTCATCTCCAGATTGGTCTCAGTCGGAGGAACAGGCAGAGGATTCGCCAGGGTCACGGAATCCTCCGACATTGCCGGCAGAGCAAGCTTGCCAATGCTAAAATTAGAGACTGCCTCGGCCTCCATCTCCGCTGTGGCGAGTCGCTTTTTCTCGGCCAGCTTAAGCACCTCCTGGGTCATATCCACCTCCCCAGCCGCGATCTCGGCGATGAGCTCGATGTTAGCCAATGTTTCCTGAAGACGAATCTCGGCACTAGTCTCGATTTTCCTCTTCTCGGCTTTCTCCTTGATCCCGGCCAGAATCACCAGATACTGGTCATTAAGCTCCCTCCGAGCCTTGCGGAGTCCGACCCGGCTCGATTCTTCGACAGCCCAAATCCGAGCCTCGGCGACGTCAAGCTGACGGGACAGCTCCTCTTCTCTCCTCTCGAGCCATGCGATTCTGCTCTCCGCATCAGCATGGTCCGCGACCTTTTTCTTTAAACGCTCCTCCCTAACCAAAGCCTCCTGGAGCTCGGCGTTCATCTGAGTAGCAGTCTCCCGAGCGGACTCAAGCTCGTAAGATCGAGCCTCAATCATCTCGTTCTCAGACCGAACCGCGTACGTATTCACAGCTTCAACGGCCTGCAAAGAACGTCAAGTTAGCAAAAAAAGGAGAAAGAGTTAGCAATAAAAAAAAAAAAGAGAAGAAGGGACCAAAACAAAAAATGTCTCACCTTCCCAATGAGAGACATCACCTCGGAATATGAACCACCAAGAATCATCTCTCCAACATCTGGGAGCTGAGAACCCATAGGCCTTAAGCGCCTGAGCAGACGGACCACACCTTCTGGGTCGTCCGCAACCGAACGCTCTTCCTGATCCGACTCTCCCGGACTCCCTCCCACGTCTATCTTACGACGCTTCGGCGAAGGAGGAAGGGACCCTCCCCGGCTTCGACGATCCGACCCCCCGGAGCTATCCGGGCGAGGGCCGTGCGGGATGATCGCCTCGGGCTGAGGCACAACCGTTTCCTGACCAACAAAAGAAGGAGATGAATTCTCAACCTCTGCAGTTGTTTCCTCTAGCTCCGTCTCCGGAGGAAGCAAGGTCCGAGCGGGAGGAGAGGGACAAGCTGGAAGAGGAGGAGGGGCCCAACCAAAGGCAAAGAGAAGGGCATTACTAAGGTCACCCGCCTCCATTTTATCGACCAGTTCGACCGGGACCTTCCCGTGCCGGCGACTGCTCACCCTACGAGATAGTCCCCCGGGAGGACTGTTAATAGTCGGGCGGCCGCCGGGAGAAGGTCGAGCTATATATATAACACAAAAAGAGTCAGACAAGTCAAAATGACGATGATGAAAAAAATTTTTGCGAACAAACGACTCACTCTCTTCTGCCCGCTCAGCAATACGAAGCGAAGGCTGAGTAGCTCGAGCCGGATGAGCCCCGGAGGGTTCGGAAGGGAGCAACGGGTTTCAAGGAACCCGGGCGCGGTCCAGCGGAGCTCGCTCAGGGCCGACCCGCAGAACAGCCTGCACACGCTCAATTGTGAAACTACCCCAATTAACAGCACCCCCTCTCAGTCGAGCTATCAAACCCTCTGTGATCGGGTTGGTAGCAAGCGACTCCGGAGCCTCTGTGATAAAAACCAAATCAGACAAGGGAACGACCCGACAACCGAAAAGGATCGAACACTAAAACCAGGGCCTTACCAACACTGGACGACCATCGAGACGGGATGACCGAATAGTCGAAGTCCCCGACCGAATGATGGGTTATCCTGAAGAAGAAATATCGGTCCTTCCATACATCTTTCGTCGGAACATCCTCGAGAACACGCCCGAAATGAGGCGAGAGATAGTACGTTCCCCGGAAACGAGTGTTGTTTTTCACTGAGCAAACTCGCATAAGTTCATCAGGCCCAAACTCGATTCCCTCTTCCGCAGCCCTAACTCCGAGTCCGATGACGTAATGGACAAAGTTCGGCGTCATCTGATGGAATGCCAATTGAAGCTGGGCTAGCACCAAAGAGATTAAGAGAGGAATAGGGAAGAAAAGCCCGCATTTCTCGAAGTAGGTGTATGAGGCGCAGCAATAGCCCTCCACCGCAGTCTCCGGCGACATCGCCGGCGACGGAATCACTATTTCCACCTCCGGAGGAATCCGACAAATCCTCCGCAACCGTTCGATTTGGCTTGCGGTTAGGGAAGACGGCGGGTGTGGACCGAACGAGCCCGCCACCATGCTAGTACTAGCCCCTGTCGCATCTCTGAGAGCCATAGAAAGTGGTGTATCGGAATAAGGAAAGCAAAGAGCTTTAGAAGGAAATTTTTCCGATGACGGGAGAAAAACCAGAGAAAAAGTAAAAGAAGAAGTAAAAGTGGGAAGAGAAGAAATCACCCTCGGCAAATATGAGAAAATTATAGTGGGAATTGGCAAAATCTCAACCGCATGATTCCGAACTCGTAATAATTATGAGAAAATCGAGGTGATTTGGACTCCTCGCTTTCCCTTTAATCTAACCATTGATTTAAGATCAACGACCACGAATGCGCAATAATTAGGTCACATCAGCGAAAGAACGAGCCTGAAAAGACTCTTCGCGACCCTCGAATCTCAGCCGTTGGTGATCGACCAGATCCACGGTTGGAGATGAAATCCTCAAGCGAATATACGCCACGTCTGCTAACGCGTTAAAAAGCAGTTCAGCTCGTCCCACGCGCCTACCCTTGACCGTTAGATCAAAACAAGATCTACGGATAGGGCGAAAGTAATCATTAGGTTTTCGCCACCCGAGACACGCGCGCGTCTTCCCAAGAAACGTCTACCGCCCATTAACCTCGACTTGTCAAAATTAATGGGCTGGAGGGCTATTGTTGGTACTGGATTTCCCTCTAGGAAATCCGGCCCATTGACGAATAAAACAAAGGCCCGTAATCACGAGCCCACTCCAGAATCAAGACAAAGAGAGATCAACTGTCGTCCTTTGTTGGGCCTAAACGAATGACGTCTTGACAAGGCCCAAGCGATGCCGAAGTGAGAGACGATCGAGCTCGAGCTTGGCAAAAGACGACTTGGAGGTAGAGCAAACTCGGTCTTCGTCAGTTCAACTGATCCACGCAAATCGCGGAGGTCGTTATGAAGGCGAGGCCAAAATATCGGAACAGGAGGATCAAAGTCGAGACTATTTAAAGAAGAAGTGGCGATTCATTCAAGACATTCCAACCCTAGCTAAGAACACTTCGACTAGATAGCTCGATCATAAATCCTTGTACTCTCTTTTCGACTGTGTTTGTTCTATCTCGACGATCAATCTCAATAAAGTCTTTGATTCATAGGAAACTATACCATTTTTATACCTAAAAGTCCAAATCCACGAATACAAATTCTTAGTGTGAATCCCGGATCTCACAATGTCCTGAAACCCCTCAGCAGAATTCTGTTGCTGAGCGCAAGCATCAACACATTCTTAATGTTGCCCGTTCTCTTCTTTTCCAATCTCATATACCTCTGTCTTATTGGGGTGACTGTATTCTCACTGCAGTTCACCTCATCAATCATTTACCTGCTCCTTTTCTTAACAACAAGAGTCCTTTTGAAGCATTAACTACAAAGATCCTTGATTATCATCTTCTTAAGACATTTGGTTGTCTCTGTTATGCTTCCACATCACACAAGGGCAGACATAAATTTGATCCTCGAGCTCGTGCGTGTGTTTTATGAAGCTATCCTTCTGTTTACAAAGGATATAAGCTTTTAGATCTTAAGGACAATTCCATCTTTATCTCTCGCCATGTGGTCTTTCACGAGGAGCTCTTTCCTTTTGTTGGAGTTGAGTTAGATTCTCATCTAAAAGATTTCTTTCTTGATATCACTCCAACACCTCCTGTGTTCCATACACCTCCGGCTAAAGAGACTTCTTCTCTTTCAACATCAATAGAGATTTCACCTTCTGTGAATCCTATTATAGATGCTCCTGATCCTTCTGATCAGTCATCACACATGAGACTCACTAAAAAGCCTGCTTATCTTCAAGACTACTATTGTCATTCAATAGGGTCTTCCACCATTCATGAAATCTCTTCTTTTCTCTCTTATGGTAAACTTTCTTCTCTCCATTTTTCTTTTTTAGCTGCCATTGATAAAATCAAAGAATCTAAGACTTATGCTAAGGCAAAGAAACTTTAGGTTTGCGATGTTCCTATGGAGGAGGAAATTAGTGCTTTGGAAGGACATCTACTTGGATTATATGTACTTTGCCTCCTAACAAGACTCCTATAGGCTATAAATGTTCAAGAATGCATATGAAATCTTTACTTTGTCAAGCCACAAAGTCCTTCCCTAGAGATCAAAGACTGCGGAACATTTTGCAACACAACCCACAAAGGTATGGATTTGAGAGCCGGTTGTGCGTCCGCAATATTCGGGCTCCATTGATTTACCATCATGGGTATATTCTTGATATTCCACATACGTCATTGTAGAACTCGTTTTCGTACTCCCGCATCATTGATCCTGAACTTGACAGTAGTTTCATTCTCAACGAACACCTCAATTTTAACTGATTTGTCCCCAAGTGACTAAATCTTATTAACAATAAGCCTTCTCCGGGAACTTACCAATAAGACAGTCCTCCCAAATCGGAGCCCCCCCAAAGACACAGTCCGGGAGAATCAGAGTCTCCTCTCCGTCCACCATCGCAACTGAAACATCATATTGTTTCATGGTATGTGTTGTCTTAACAACATAAGACCATGACTTAGCTTTCACATCGCCAACAGTAGAAATCTCCTCTTGAGTAGAATACAAATCCAGTTTCTTCATCGTGCCCTTCTTTTTCCCCAGAATCTTCTTAGCTCCCGCTGCCAGAGCCTCCACTTCCTTATCGGCTTGTACCTCACTGCCTCCTATCTCCTTTATCACCTCGGGAACGTCTTCGGCTTCATTCCCCACATTCTTAGTCGATGATTTTGCTTCCTAAGGGACCTCTGTGATATGCTTGAAGTTTTAATTCCTATTCTACTGCAAGTGCACAGTTAATGCAGATGTAGTACTTAGGTATCGAATCCACAGAGACTCCGGTCAACGATAGATTAAGAACAGTCGGATTAAACTAGAAGAAAGCAAATGTGTTGTAAACTAAAAAGCAATGCAGAAAATAAATCAGTAGCAAGAATGTCGGTTTTGAAAGCGGTTAACTAAAAGCGCTAAGTCTAGGGCGTTCTCAGCAGCAGAGGCAGCAGCTCCAGAAGAGGTGCCTCTAAGCACGGTAGAGCGACGCGGAACAGCTAGAAAATGCTCTACATTAGGCTGGAAGGAGATGGAAAGAGGCTCGGTTGTGATGCCTGTGAGCTTGGTCTCTGGGAGAGGGAAGAGACGCCCAACGCCAGATATGTCATGGAAATTCCACAAGAACTTCTTGCCATTGATGTCTCCCTTGATCCATTGCATGCTCTTCAGATGCGTGAAGTCCATGGTAGGCCTCTTGGTGCAAATGGTCATCTAACTCCTGTCGAGGCCAAAGTGGTCAAAGATGGGAGTTAAGAGACTCCCGACCGTCTCCGTTTTTGTCGCCTTTCCTGTGAATGGCTTCGTCGCTTTCAGGGTCTCCAAATGGTGAGCAAAGATAGCTCCCATGTTAACGTCTACAATCAAGTGAGCATCCTCAAACTCACTGACATCAATGCTGTCGCCAATACCAAGATAGAGCAACAAAAGCTCAGCAATCCTCATCATCCTAGGCTCCATCTTAAACAAGGTAGTGTTAACGAACACTCGGACAAGATACCGCAGAGTCGGGTGCCTTACTGCAGTCTGTCTGGTGACCTGAGAATCATAAACTCCGGTGCAAAATGTTGCCAAAAGAGCTGCACATCGGGCTAGTGCTCAGGCAAACTGGCTCGCTCCCTCGTCCTGTCAAACTCATAGATGTCACATAGCTCCTGGAGGCTGAGCATGTACCTCCTGCCCTTGGCCATGAATGTAACACTCCCGACGCGGACTACGAACTATAGCCGAGCCGGTGGTGCCTCAAGATGTCAAATATCGCCAATGTCCTCTTTAGCTAACGACGTCAATTTGACATCGATCGCACAACTTTTATTTTTGGTCGATATTCTTCCGATCCACCCCGACTGGTCGTATTCCATGTGCGGACGTTTTACTCACTTGGGAGGGTCATTACATCCTCCCCCACTTAATAGAATTCGTCCTCGAATTCAAAAATTTGAAGATAGCACCACGCTTCAGTTGCGGTGGACAACTCCACTGGTCTTCTATTCCTTCACTCCTATACCGAACCATCCGCGTGCCTTGCCCACCCACCGGGTTAAAGGTTTTTGGTTCCGGTAACTGGTTTTAGGAACAAGTTTTCCTAAAACACCACTTTACAATTCTAAGGTTTTTGGAAACTCTATCCAGGAAAACCTATGGATTCTCACACAACTTAGGAAGTTACCGACATGCAAAAATAGTACTCACCTTACTATTTTCATGCATTCAGCCACACCTAACTTCCTAACACACTTTCCGGTTTCATACTATAATCCAAATCAAACATCACACAAAAGGGAGTTAGCACCCAAACGTACCTTACACGGGATCTCATAGAGATCATGAAGGTTTAAACAATTATACTCTAAGGATTTACCTCCCTTTAGTCATGCCTTCTCGGTCACTCCATCTCTGATTTCCCGTCAATCCACATGGATAGTGGGCTCCTTGGCTTACCTCCATTCATTCCGCCTTTCTCCGCTACATCGGACAAAGGTAAGTCCTAAAACCCCACCTAACCCACTAACTTCGGACGTACCGGTTTCCTAATGTTGTGTTTGACTCGATAAAACATTGAAAACACAAGTTCCACAAGCATGATCATGAACCATGCTCTGATACCACCATTTGTAACACCCCCGACGCGGACTACGGACTATAGCCGAGCCGGTGGTGCCACAAGATGTCAAATATCGCCATTGTCCTCTTTAGCTAACGACGTCAATTTGACATCGATCGCACAAATTTTATTTTTTGGTCGATATTCTTCCGATCCATCCCGACTGGTCGTATTCCACGTGCGGACGTTTTACTCCCTTGGGAGGGTCATTACAATGAAAGTCAATGTTCCCTCAGAAGCCTTCCGCACAATATCATTGGTGTAATAAACACGGACTGTGGCCATGATTTGTCTGAGCAGATCCTCGTGCAAATCATAGTACTTGGTACAGATCGTACCCAAGCCTATAGTCCGTAGAACTTGCAAGAAATCTGATTGTATCTTCAGCTTGCCCAAAGTCTGCATGCAAGGCAGCCGTGTGGGCTCGATCTTAACGCCACACCAAGCGTTGTAAAACAAGCAGTCATAGTCATCCCAATGCTCCGATATTGGCCTATGGGTACAGGTTCGCTTCTACCGCAGGCTCGTCCGTGAAGCAAGTGAGCCTGAACCTTCTCTCTTCCATTCTTGGCCAAGGTGCTTGGTTCTGATCATCATGGGCATGAGTGCCTGTTGTATCGCGTTGTTGCGACGAGGATCCAGAAGTATCGGTGTTAAGTGCTCTTCGTGGTCATTTTCCTTGGTTCAGAGAAGGCCTCATCTGCAAAACGAACGCACAGACAAGCAAACATGAGATTCTAAAATCCGAATTTTGAATTATCACAAACTCATGAATTGAGTCCAGATAATCATCCACAGCATCAAAACTAATCACATTCCACTACCAATTCGTCCTAAACATTAACAACTCGATCCAAATTCGAAGCTTTCTTCACATGAACACAAACTGAAAATTGTGGATTTAGAGTCATACCTTCACAGATCGATTAAACAGATGCTAGAAATGGATAGAGCACGGAAAAACAAGTGGAATGGAGCTTTGAATCGTCAAAACGGTGAAAAAACGAGAGAGATGACGATTTTTGAAAAACATTCGGGGAGAGAGAAGTGAGGAAGATGACGTCAGGTCTCGGGGTTTTAAGAGAACTTACCTCGATTTCATCGATGTCGGGCGACACTAACCTTCGGTGTCGACCGACACTACCCAAATCGACCTCAAAATTGATCGAGGTCGATTACCATTCGTGCTCGAAACTTCCTCGAGTTCAATGTCGACCGACACCAGATGGGTGTCGACCGACACTAACTGCACAATGCTACAGATTCTGCATAACTTGACAAAAAACTCCCAAAAACAAAAGAAACCAAAGGAATGACCGTAAATCCTAATATATACAACTTACCAGTGGGTTGCCTCCCACTCATCTCTCTATTTTAGTCGTTAGCTTGACTATGATGGGAGATTAGACTCCCGGGGGTTTCAACAGAGGCTGTGAGTGCCTCTGTGAAAGCCTCCTCATCCATGGTGGAGAGTAAGCAGTGTCAGCGTGAGATCGTCCAAGGAACAATGGATTGGGATCAGAGTGAGAGAGAAACTTGGGTGCATTCGAGCGTTACTTGCAGTCATAGCAATAAAGTTAGCAGATTTGAGTTTAGGAAGTGAATACCTTTGCTTGGGTGGAGCTCTGAGGTTTGGAGCTTTCTGCTTAAGAGCAGTTGCAGGCTCCGAAGATGTCAGAGTGGAATTTTGCGAAACCACCATCTTCTATTTTCCAGTATTAGAAACTGAAGCCTCACTAGTCTGAGCTTCTTGCTCCATCACAATGTTGAAGGTCTGACAGTCAACCTTGGACCTTCGCAACACATCTATCTTGAAGTGTAAGGGCTCATCTCCCAGGTGCAGATCGATGAGATCGTGCTGCACATCAATCATTGCGCCGGCTGTGGCTAGGAAGGGCCTACCTAATATCAGAGGGTCATTCGGTTCCTTGTCATACTTTAGCACCACGAAGTCAGTCGGAATCAAATGGTCTCCAACTCTGATCGGGATGTCCACCAGTGAAGAACTTGTTGCCTTGCTGATTTCCAAACTTGTTTCCTTGAAATCCAGAAGCACCAATGTAGTTCACATCTTCTTCAGTGCAGCCTTCTTTAGTGCAGCCTTCTTCAGGTCAAAACTCTTCAACTTGAGGTAAATGGACATGCTTCTTACCAGTCAACAAGCTATGAACAGTATCCCGCTTGTTCTTCATCTCAGTAAACTGCAAATGATCAACCTTTCCACCAGACTCTTTCCTCCTCTGATCTGCAGTCTTAGTACTGTTGCTGCTCACCAAGTTCTCAATCAATATCCTTGCTTGTTCAGGAGTCTTTTTGTTGAAGTTACCATTACTGGCAGCATCTAACGCAGACTGGTACCAGAGATCCACACCTCTGAAGAAAATGCCCAACAGCTGAACTTCAGAGAATCCATGGTGTGGACAATCTCGTTGGTACATTTTGAACCTTAACCAGGCTGACTTAAGTGGCTCTGTAGATCCCTGAGTGAATTTCAGAAGATCATGTCTGAGCTGATCGGAGCGAGCATCGTCATAAAAATGCCTCAAGAACTTTTTCTTCACAGCATCCCAAGTAGTTAACTTCCCAAGTTGAAGTTCCTTAAGCCAAGCAGCAGCTTCTCCAGCGAGAGAATATTGGAAAAGCTTCACGTACAGGAGGCAGAACCCACTCCATTGTGCTTCATCCCAGTGATGAAGGCTTCAAAATCCTCTATGTGATCCATGAGTTGCTCATGCGGAAGACCATGGAAAGGATTTTGCCTCAGAAGTGCATAGTAGGTAGTCTTGAGCTCAAACTCATTCCTCTCGAAAGGTGGAGGTACAATTGCTAACCGGTTAGCATAAAATCATCGGGACGGTTGTAGTCAGCAAGAGTCCTCTCAGCAACAGGGGGATTAGGTTGTTGTCCATTAGCTCCAGGATTGACCATTAGCCTCTCACCTTGAGGCTGTTCAGGTTCAGGGATCACATTCCCTTTTGCATCAATCCTTTGCCCCTGATCATTGTAGGGGTTGTTCTGTTGGTCTCTCAAAACTCCTTCATCATCTGGTCTCAAGATCAAACGATTGTTCATCATACTTGAAGTTCTCTGAGCATTTATGTTCGTTTTCTCAAGTTTAGCAAGCTCCTCAAGTATGAGGTTCAAAAGCTCTTCGTTGTGGTTGCTTCGGGTATGTCGACTTGGCATACACTGATCTCAAGACTGAAATCCGTGAGTGGTGTCGGGCGACAATAGAGAGGTGTCGGTCGACACTGAGTACTACTTTCGATTCCTGCACCAACAAAACAAGCCAAACTGAAAAAAAAAATCAGTAACAAAGAAATAAAATTACTTAGACTAAACTTTAAAACAAAATCTATCGGCGAACTCAAATGAGTCCATGGCAATGGCGCCAAGGTCAAAGTTATATCCCTATTCTACTGCAAGTGCGCACATATATGCGAATGTAGTACTCAGGGTATCGTATCCACAAGGACTCAAGATTCACGCGATAGATTATATGTTCTCAAGTTAAGCTAAATCAATCAGAAGAAAGCAGTAAACGAAAGCAAATAAACAAAGGTGTGTTTTCAATGGGAGAAAGGCGTCAGACTTAGGAAGTTCTCGGGAATTATGCAATGTCAGATACTTAACTAACCGGATTCAGATTTAACACAGGTTCAAGAACTAGAAACACAATGCTAAACAATCCAACTCTCGCTAAGATTATTTCTATATCTAGCAACCTAACGATCCAAATCTCTTTGTGATCCTAGAGTTCTAAACAAGCATTAAGAACATGTTCTATCGGTTCAAAATTCTTCTAAACCAAATCTCTTGGTATCTAGTCAAATTTCTCACTCTTAGTTTATTCAGATTATAACTCACACTCTCGTGCTAAGTTAATTGTCTCAGATCTAAACCCTAGGTGATCAGTCTAGAATTCAGTATTAAGTGCAACTTAGGTGATGAACGAACAGATTGTGAATCCTAATAAATCAGTTATCTAAAAATGCATAAAACCCTTATGAGAATTCCTAAATCTAACTAGGTTACTACTCAGACATATTATCAGATAAACAACACATCATTGATTAGAAACCCAAAAGACTGAATAAATAAGTAAAGGGGATCGAAATCCTTCTCTCAAAAGTTACAAGTAGCAAGAACAGCCCCTTAGCAAAAATCTCTCAATCTCCAAAGCAAAAGTAGAAACAAGGACAAATAACAAGATAGATGAGTCTGCTCTCAAAACCTAATTAAAAACCACTAAACCCGTTTTGGGGCTCAATTAGAATTAGGGAAACTTCTGGGTCTTTTTGCAATTCTTTGAAAGTTGTCTTCAACTCGTGTATAAGACTCTGTCGCGCTCAGTGTCGACCGACACCAAGGTCAGTGTCGGTCGACATCCAGTCCTGGTCGAGACACCATTTTTAGCTCGTTGCACAAATCATCAGAAACATCCTATAATCCCACTCTTTGCTCCAAACGGAAGTTAAGCTGTAGAAGACTCAATAGACTCGAAAAACCAAGTTAAAGACTCAATATAGACACTTATAACATGGTTGAAAACCTAGAAACACCATGATATATCAACTCCCCCAAAAAAACTCACAAAAACATGTAAGTTAAAACAAGATTTACACGAATCAATTCAACATGCAACATGAGCAATGGTATAAATCGATTCAACATGCAATATGCAACACTACAAAAGAGTAAACACGACTGAGACGAATGAGAGATCTACCCTAAGGAATATCGAAGGGGATAAGTTTATGATTTGTGGGGGCGATATTATTAGTAAATTGGGATAATGTTTTGGCTCCAACTAAAATTTTCAGAGTCCCACGAAAAATTTATGTTCCCGCCTAATTGAAGATCTACTATATCATGGACACAATGCTACAATAGAGATGTGATTTAGGATTTAGGGTTTAGTTTAGGTTTTAGGGTTTAGGGTTTAACTTTGACGGTTTGTAACCTATCTGTTTATGACCATATACGATTATGTTATTTAATGATGAAAGTTTAAATCCCGTTTTCGTAAAATCTCGTTTGATCTAACATAATTGTTAAGACGTGTTTACAATTTTTCGGTACATTAGGTCATTATTTCTCTGATGGTTCTATTAATGATCTTTAATATTTAACTAAATCTTTAGTTCTTATATATTAAATCCCGACTAATTAACCCAACAAGAATTTGGAAATCGATCCGTTTATTTTGTTCAGTACATATTTTCACTGAATCATTACTTTTGTAATTCGGATTATCGGTCGTAAATGGGTACCCGCTTGAAAATCACTTTAAACCGTTTAATAAAATGACTTAAATGGCTTAAACATTAACACATGTATCTTAAAATAGACAGGATCATTTCATACTCGAGACTGCTCATTTCATATACGAGACTTGTTATGGCCTGTCTAAATAAGGGCCATTCTAACATATATATATATATATATATATTTCCATTATCGTTTAATTTTGGCTATGTTTTATATTTATTTTATACTCAGTTTTTTTCAATTTTCTTTTGGGCTTTGTAATACTTTGACAATAAACAACAAAATTTCTATTAATACACCCAAAGATCCAATTTGATTAATAACCAACTAAAAAAAAAATCTTTCAAACATAAATTATGTCACAATCATTTCGTGCATTTCTAACTTCATTAACCAAGTCATCAGCATCCATGTCTACTAATGCTGGTAAAGGCCCATTTTTTGCATTTCCATCTTCAGCATCTTCTTTGTTGTATCTTCTGGTAGGACATTTCACTGCTACATACTAAGTAGTTAACTTCCCAAGTTGAAGTTCCTTAAGCCAAGCAGCAGCTTCTCCAGCGAGAGAATATTGGAAAAGCTTCACGTACAGGAAGCATAACCCACTCCATTGTGCTTCATCCCAGTGATGAAGGCTTCAAAATCCTCTATGTGATCCGTGGGTTGCTCATGCGGAATACCATGGAAAGGATTTTGCCTCAGAAGTGCATAGTAGGTAGTCTTGAGCTCAAACTCATTCCTCTCGAAAGGTGGAGGTACAATTGCTAACCGGTTAGCATAAAATCATCGGGACGGTTGTAGTCAGCAAGAGTCCTCTCAGCAACAGGGGATTAGGTTGTTGTCCATTAGCTCCAGGATTGACCATTAGCCTCTCACCTTGAGGCTGTTCAGGTTTAGGGATCACATTCCCTTTTGCATCAATCCTTTGCCCCTGATCATTGTAGGGGTTGTTCTGTTGGTCTCTCAAAACTCCTTCATCATCTGGTCTCAAGATCAAACGATTGTTCATCATCCTTGAAGTTCTCTGAGCATTTATGTTCGTTTTCTCAAGTTTAGCAAGCTCCTCAAGTCTGAGGTTCAAAAGCTCTTCGTTCTGGTTGCTTCGGGTATGTCGACTTGGCATACACTGATCTCAAGACTGAAATCCGTGAGTGGTGTCGGGCGACAATAGAGAGGTGTCGGTCGACACTGAGTACTACTTTCGATTCCTGCACCAACAAAACAAGCCAAACTGAAAAAAAAATCAGTAACAAAGAAATAAAATTACTTAGACTAAACTTTAAAACAAAATCTATCGGCGAACTCAAATGAGTCCATAGCAACGGCGCCAAGGTCAAAGTTATATCCCAATTCTACTGCAAGTGCACAGATATGCGAATGTAGTACTCAGGGTATCGTATCCACAAGGACTCAAGATTCACGCGATAGATTATATGTTCTCAAGTTAAGCTAAATCAATCAGAAGAAAGCAGTAAACGAAAGCAAATAAACAAAGGTGTGTTTTCAATGGGAGAAAGGCGTCAGACTTAGGAAGTTCTTGGGAATTATGCAATGTCAGATACTTAACTAACCAGATTCAGATTTAACACAGGTTCAAGAACTAGAAACACAATGCTAAACAATCCAACTCTCGCTAAGATTATTTCTATATCTAGCAACCTAACGATCCAAATCTCTTTGTGATCCTAGAGTTCTAAACAAGCATTAAGAACATGTTCTATCGGTTCAAAATTCTTCTAAACCAAATCTCTTGGTATCTAGTCAAATTTCTCACTCTTAGTTTATTCAGATTATAACTCACACTCTCGTGCTAAGTTAATTGTCTCAGATCTAAACCCTAGGTGATCAGTCTAGAATTCAGTATTAAGTGCAACTTAGGTGATGAACGAACAGATTGTGAATCCTAATAAATCAGTTATCTAAAAATGCCTAAAACCCTTATGAGAATTCCTAAATCTAACTAGGTTACTACTCAGACATATTATCAGATAAACAATACATCATTGAATAGAAACCCAAAAGACTGAATAAATAAGTAAAGGGGATCGAAATCCTTCTCTCAAAAGTTACAAGTAGCAAGAACAACCCCTTAGCCAAAATCTCTCAATCTCCAAAGCAAAAGTAGAAACAAGAACAAAGAACAAGATAGATGAGTCTGCTATCAAAACCTTAAAAACCACTAAACCCGTTTTGGGGCTCAATTAGAATTAGGGAAACTTCTGGGTCTTTTTACAATTCTTCGAAAGTTGTCTTGAACTCGTGTATAAGACTCCAGTCCTGGTCGAGACACCAACTTTAGCTCGTTGCACAAATCATCAGAAACATCCTATAATCCCACTCTTTGCTCCAAACGGAAGTTTAGCTGTAGAAGACTCAATAGACTCGAAAAACCAGGTTAAAGACTCAATATAGACACTTATAACATGGTTGAAAACCTAGAAACACCATGATATATCAACTCCCCCAAAAAAACTCACAAAAACATGTAAGTTAAAACAAGATTTACACGAATCAATTCAACATGCAACATGAACAATGGTATAAATCGATTCAACATGCAATATGCAACACTACAAAAGAGTAAACATGACTGAGACGAATGAGAGATCTACCCTAAGGAATATCGAAGGGGATAAGTTTATGATTTGTGGGGGCGATATTATTAGTAAATTGGGATAATGTTTTGGCTCCAACTAAAATTTTCAGAGTCCCACGAAAAATTTATGTTCCCGCCTAATTGAAGATCTACTATATCATGGACACAATGCTACAATAGAGATGTGATTTAGGATTTAGGGTTTAGTTTAGGTTTTAGGGTTTAGGGTTTAACTTTGACGGTTTGTAACCTATCTGTTTATGACCATATACGATTATGTTATTTAATGATGAAAGTTTAAATCCCGTTTTCGTAAAATCTCGTTTGATCTAACATAATTGTTAAGACGTGTTTACAATTTTTCGGTACATTAGGTCATTATTTCTCTGATGGTTCTATTAATGATCTTTAATATTTAACTAAATCTTTAGTTCTTATATATTAAATCCCGACTAATTAACCCAACAAGAATTTGGAAATCGATCGGTTTATTTTGTTCAGTACATATTTTCACTGAATCATTACTTTTGTAATTCGGATTATCGGTCGTAAATGGGTACCCGCTTGAAAATCACTTTAAACCGTTTAATAAAATGACTTAAATGGCTTAAACATTAACACATGTATCTTAAAATAGACAAGATCATTTCATACTCGAGACTGCTCATTTCATATACGAGACTTGTTAAGGCTTGTTTAAATAAGGGCCATTCTAACGAATATATATATATATATATATATATATATATATATATATATATATATATATTTCCATTATCGTTTAATTTTGGCTATGTTTTATATTTATTTTATACTCAGTTTTTTTCAATTTTCTTTTGGGCTTTGTAATACTTTGACAATAAACAACAAAATTTCTATTAATACACCCAAAGATCCAATTTGATTAATAACCAACTAAAAACAAATTCTTTCAAACATAAATTATGTCACAATCCTTTCGTGCATTTCTAACTTCATCAACCAAGTCATCAGCATCCATGTCTACTAATGCTGGTAAAGGCCCAATTTTTGCATTTCCATCTTCAGCATCTTTTTTGTTGTATCTTCTGGTAGGACATTTCACTGCTACATACTAACTCGATGACTCGTCTACCCGTGAATAAAACACTTGATTAGCTTGAGAGGCTAAAATGTACGGATCTCTTGCAAACGAAACTTGACTGTGATTTAGGTTGAAAAATGTGAAGCCATCATATTCCCTTACTCTGTTGCCTATGTTTGCCCACTGACAACGGAATTCATGAATGTAGAAGATGTTTTAATCAAGCAGTATTATCGCCAGCACTCTGCCATAGTAAGATACAAAATCTACCATCTGAGAAATGTCTTTTGCTCTAGCTCAATACATTTCCGTGGCCTCATATAACACCCCACTGCTTTGAGTTTCCTTTTCAACTGAACTAGTGTGAAACCGCTGCCCATTGACTATGTAACCCCGTGTAAGGCCTTGCATAGCTATGAGGACCGAATGCCACCCACTTAAGTGTATCTTTATGTTGTTATGAACTGAGAGGGACATATTAATAAAACAGTAAAGTGCCATTGTATCTTCAATAAATTTCTATTTATTCAAAAGAAACAAGAATCACACAATTATGAACTTGCATGTTCTTTTTACCATGCAACAAATTTCTGAGCATGCATAGTCCATAACGCTGTTGCATCTCGTCTACATATTTCACTAGAATCTTGTAGTTATTGTAGGTGCATGCTTAACAATAAATATAACAAAGTATTAGCACAATTCATATTTTGAATTAAAAAAATAGAGAATTTCCGGGTAAGAACTTACTCCACAAAAGGGTCTACCAAGGCCATGTTCTGAATAACATCAAGATGGGCTACGTTCTTCTTCTTCTCCGTAAGAATACATGAAGTGGATTCGGATATCAAACGACCTTCCAGTATAGATCTACTCTTAGAATCTTCATTTCTAATGTTGTTCTCCTCAACGCTTCATGTCTTTTTCAAGAACTCTATGCAGAACCGCATGCATTCCTCAGCAAGATATGCTTCAGCAATACATCCTTCTGGTCATGCAGGTTTCTTACAAAGTCCTTCAGAACTTTCATGTGCCTGCAATAGATGAGCATTGAAGTTTAAAAGCAGGATATTTGATGGTATAAGATATAAATAAGAAGTTGTTACGTTGTACCTCTCAAATGGTTACATCCAAAAAAAATGGTCCGGTCCACATTACCGAGCTTCCCTACCTAGATGTACTGTCAATGCACCATTATATAGAAGAAACTTGGAGGAAATAAACTCTCAAAAATGCATATAGTTTCCACAATTTCAAGTTTCACTACCGAAATTTTCTCTGTCAATAACTCGCTGACACAGGTGGTTGCAGAAGGCGCATAAGCGTCCAATATCTATCCTAACACTTTTAGGTAACAAACCTGTTATCATATCGATTTTAGGATTACAAAACATGATCTCTAATTCTATAGGATAATTTTTTTTAATGCATTCATGCTCATACCTCTAATCGTAACCGGAAGAAGTTGTTGCATCAGCACATGATAATAATGTGATTTTAGTCCTTGAACCTTAGATTCTTCTATCTTGATACGCCTTAATATAATTGAATAGTAGCCATCCGGACCTCTGAAGTCAAGCAGGCGCTTACAGAATAGTTTCTTTTCTTTGTTGGACAAAGACCAAGGAGCCGGAGGTGATAAGTTCTTTTTCCACGGGGTTGAGGAGGCAAATCCTTTCTAATACCAAACACTTGCAGATTTTTTTCGAGCATTTAGACCATCCTTTTATTTTCCACAATTTAATAGTGTCGAGACAATGCTAGCAACAACATTTCTCTCCACGTGCATAACGTCTAAAATATGCCTAACCGGTAGTTCCTAGACAAACAAGACAGAGAAGAAGAAAGAATGTTACTCATAGACTATTTTCCATCAATCCTGGAAAAGATAAATAGAAATGAATCTTAGAAACATACCTTCCAATAATTCAACTTAAAAAAGATTGACAACTTCTTCCATCTAGATAATTCCTCCTTATCTACTTGTTTTTCCTCTTATTGTGATTCACTAGATTCATCAGTATCCGAGTCTGATCCAACACATTGATTCATCTTCCTCTTCCTTCCAATTACTTTGACATTTTTTGCAGCCGGATCCAACATGCAAAACAATTTCATGAATGTACGGATTTATAATGCAAAAAGAAACATATTTCATGCGAATCAGAACAATAACTCGAGAAGGGATTACCTGGAGATTGTAAAGGAAGGTGATTCTCTTGCTATCTTCCTGTTAGGTCCTCGAAGATATTTATAGGGCTTCAAATTTTTTGTACAATTAGAGGTTACAAAAGCAATTAGAGAAAACAAAAACACTGTCAATGACCAATCAAAACTAAGTTTCAAAAAGAAATCGAAAATCGATTACCTAGCCTGGGTTTTTGGTTCGATTTTGCAGCCTAAAAAGAGCGACGGAGATGACAACATCTCAGGCATGAGGAGAGCTCATTTCTTTTGAGCTTTGTTTACAGACTGATTTCAGATAGAATTCACGTCGAAGATGGGTTGAGATGATAAGCGGAAATTGATTTGGAGGTGAAAGGAGTTACAACTAAAATTGAGAAGTACAGCTACGGTTTTTGGTTATCGGGAGTGAGAACGGCAGAAAAAGAAAGAATTTTGGCTATGTCTTCTCTCCAAAACAAATTTCAGCTACGATGGTGTTTTTGTTCCCGCGTATAAAAAATCTATCCTAGTATTAATTTAATGCTAAAATAGAGTCGCCATCCGATTTTTTCACTTCGTTGTAGTTACTGAATTCGTGCTACAACGAACTCCTATTAATGCCCATATTTATTTCAGTGTGTGGAACTTTATTATGGTGGAAGGTATCCATCACCATTGAGGCATTATCATAAATATGAAGATCATGGAAAGTTGCTGTCCCATGTTCCATAGAATGAGTTACATTTGAAGAATCTATATGTGATTCAGGTTCTAGTGTGAATCTCATGTCAAAGGACATTGCAGAGAAGTTGGGAATAACTGATCTGGAACATACTGAAATTTCTCCTGCGCTTAAAAATTCTTCCACCATATATTGTACAATTCGAGATGTTTGAGTTAGTTGGGGAATAGTGTGGTTGATACTGATTTCAAGGTTGTAGAGATGAGAAAGAAATATGACATATCTCTGGTTCCTGGATGACCATTCGTGTCTGCAGTGGGTACAATTTTTTATTTGTTCAATAACATATTCTCCTTCCGGAAAAATCAAAAAAAAAGGATTTTAAACCAAGTTATTCCAACTTAAGGAGCTACCAAACCTGCATCTTGCATCTCAGTGGTCAAAATTTATAAGCTGATAACTGTTCCTGAGAAAGAGCAAGGTGGTAAGACTAAGATCAAGGAAGTCCTGGATGGAAATCCTCAACATATAACCAAGAAATCCAGTGAAAAAGCAAAAGAGATGGGAAAAGAGAAGATAAAAAGGATTGAGGGGGTCAAAATATGACTTTGCTCCCTCAAGGATGTGATGGAGACAATGTTGAGTTTAAGTGAAGTGCAAAGGTACCTCTAATCCTTTATCTAAAGTTAGAGTTATTCTCTCTTCATAGTTAAATAATAAAGGAAAAATTGTTGTGAATGGTGTTGTAACTAGACTTTGAATTTGAAGATGCTTAACTTTGAAGTTTCTTTTGATGTTAGCCCCAACACTCCAAATGGATGAACCTCAGCATCCAAGTTAAGCCAATGACTTAAAAAAATCACTTGGTGGGAAGCAACCCACTGGTAAATGTTCTAATTTTTCTTTTCTTTTTTCCTTTTTGAATTTGAGACTCGGTTTTGTTTTTCCTGGTTCTAGGTCATTTGGGGGAAAATATTTCATCTTGGGTCCTCCAAGCATATGAAGATGCAATACTATGTAATTTCACTAGAATTTGGCATTTGATAAAGGATTTTCCACCATTGCAGCGAGCTCAAATTTTCTTACAAGATGGAGAATTGAGTTACATTTCGCATGAAAGTAGTTTGAGGTTAATCCAACATTGCAATCAAAAGTTATGCTCATTTTATTTAAGATGTGTCGCTCTAGAGAGGTATAAACCAATTCGATCGATTTCATTTTAAGATAGATTGATTTTAGAACGATCTCAGAACGATCGATCCGAGAAAAAAATTGTTTTTTTTTCTTCCTCTTGATTTATTGCCACACATGGGTGGTGTTAAGTAAGTTCGGGAAGGGTGTTTAGTGTTACTAACATTGTTTTCTTGGTTTGTTTTGAGTCTTTGAGTCAGTTTATGGTTTGATGTGTTCAAAACTTTTCAGGAATAAAAACTAAGTCTTGCGATGATCTTAACCATGTGCCCTTTAACCATTTTGTGTAACATTGATTACACATAAATTCTTAACCATGTGCCCTTTGACCATCACTATTTCTTATATGGATTTAATTTGATATTAATTCTTCTAACAATAGATGTTAGACTAGAGAAACGAATATGCATTCAAAATATCTTTGTTTTTTTATCACTTTTTTTTTTCTGAATGGCTAGCTCATCTTTAGCTAGTAATTCCCTTAACTCATACATCTTTCATACTTTATGCATTTTTTTTTTTTGAGTGTTCGTATGAGCAGATATGTGCAAAAGGGTTTGAAGGAAAATGATCGACACAAATCTTCATAATTCTAGCTATGAATGTCAAAAAGAAGTGAGTGAATGCATACAATACACTTAGTGAAAAATAATATTTCTACAAAACGGGTGCACATATTTGAACTTAATTTTCGTTCAAATATTAAGTAAGAGGGGTGAGTAATAGGGGAGTCTCTCAATGAGGTATGGATTTCTATACACGCAAGTCCACATTCTCGGTCCAAGCACTCAAAATACACTAGTCTAGCCTAAACATGAACATACATGGCACCTTAAACAGCCAAGCATATGAAAAATTGGTCATATGAAAATTAAGTGATCGCCCACACCCTCTAAAGAGGCTTGATGATGGATGTTGTGGGAGTCAAAATTCGCACAATAGAATTTGTAGGGATTTCTTAAGAGGGATTCAAAAATTTCTAAGGAAAAATCACAAAAAATAGATCTGAATGCATTGTTATTATTATTGCTGATTTGATAAGCTTTTGTTTTGCTAGGTAAAAAAAGGGATCCAAAAGAATGAACAATTCTTCTTGCCGTATTCTTGAAAATTCATATTTATCCTTCTTTGCTTTTTCTGATCAACGATATCTTCATTTTTTTGTTTGGAGTTATCCATTTGCGGTTTGATTCTATCTTCTCGATTAGTTGAGAAAATGACCAAGCCTATTAAACTCCATATCGTCTGCCTCAGGCCAGTTTAAACAGTTAATGGTTTTTAGTTGTTGATCTTGAACAGCTGTTTAGGCATTTTTTCTGAAGTTATCAAGCTGTTTAGTTGTAGGAAGCTGTTTATGAAACTTTTTGAACAAGTCTGTTGACTGTGAGATTAATCCTCTGATGCAGAGATGCGTAAAGATTTACGACTAAGTTTCAGAAATCGCGTGAGGCACAGTGCTCGGCTTTCCTCAAAAGGAAACAAAATGGTTGCAAGGCTCATATGTGCTCGCCTTAAGTGAGTTAAATACGAGGATATGGAGCGTTGCTCTAATAATCCTTGTTTTGACGTATCAAGATGTTACAAATTAATGTGCTAATTAGCGTTTACTGGGGTTCAAGCTTTACTGTCAGTTTAGGACTTGCGATGTAGTCTTGACTTACATGCCCATTTTGACGATGTAGTATTATATATCTCATAGTATTATGTTTCCGAAATGTTGTAGACCAGGGTGCTAAAAACGTTAAATAGAGATTTACTTGGAGTTTAGGGCTTGCGAGGTGTCTCAACTTATATTCCCGTTTCGATAGTAAACAGATATGAATATCTCCAGGATATACCTGGCTGATATTAGACCAAGGTATACTTTGTTAGAATTTATTTAGCGCGCTTTTAACCGTCTAGAGGATGTTGTAGAACCATAATCTATTCGGATAAACAAAGTTCCGTATAAATGACAAGTCATACGAGGTATCGACAACTTCGCCAAAATAACCTATTATACGAAGTGATTTAACAGATACATTTCATACGAAACAAACGACATTTCATACACAGCGGGTCGATCGGAAAAACACACCTTTCGACAGGGACTATGTATTAAAAAAATAACCGAACAGACAACGACCCATCTAAACTAGCTCGGACCAAGCTAAAGCAGCTCGGAATCACCGAGCTAAACCAGCTCGGATTTCTGAGCTGAATCAGCTCGTGTCCGAGCCAAACCAGCTCGGATCCAAGCTGAAAAAGCTTGGAATTTCTGAGCTGAAGCAACTAGCTCGGACCGAGCTGAAGCAACTAGCTCGGACTTTCCGAGCTAAACCAGCTCAGATTCGAACTCTTCCCTTCCATTTTCCAATAATGATGTACCCCTTCGAAAATTTTGAGCTGAATGCACCTCTTGGAACCTTCCGAGCTTAAATTTCGCTTCTCTAAACTTTCCGAACAGATAGAGTATAATCAAATATTTGCCGATATCTCATTCTTGGGATGCACAACTAGCCACAATCCATCTTCCGAAACATCGGCTTATACTTTCTTGGCCGATAAACCAAGTTGTCGGATAAAGTTAGAGGAAATAAAAATTTAGGCCCAAACATACAACATTTGTATGTCCGAAACTTTGGGCCGAATAAAGAATTTTGTATACAAACAGACTCGGACCGTCCGTTCTCGGCCCATTCGAAAAAGAGGTCAAGCCGCGGAAAGATAATTGCCGAAGAAACAAGATAAACTCGAATAAGTGAAGATGAAGATATCTCCGAGCGAAAGAGGAAAATCCAAGATGAAAATGTAAATCTTAACGAAAAAAGGAAGGAGACGACAATAGGAAGATTTTGACAAATCTTGCAGAAAATATACTCGAAGCCGACTTGCCGCAGTTATATAAGGAGATGGTACTCATACGATTTAGATATAGCAAAAAACCCTAGCATCTCGACTTAAGAACTTAGCGATTTTCGTAGCCGTTTCGTTCTTTGTACTCTCTTTTCTGATCTCTGTACTCCCTTTTCCGATCTCTTATCAATAAAACATCCTCCGGGTTTACTATTTCGGTGTGTTTATCTTCGTAGTTTTTGCTACCTAAAAGTTTGCTCTACAAGTTTTGACAGTGGGAGTTCCGACTCTCACAACGAAGGACAATTTGCTTATATATACTCTTTAATTTCAAGAATTCAACCAACTTATGTTGCGCTAAAAATCCTAAGATCTGATACTAGGTTGTTAATCAAGTTCAGCAATTGGCACAACGATAGATGAAAATATTTAATTGATAATCTTTATTTATGCCTAGTTCATTTATTCATTGATCCCTTTGAAACCCTAAACCCAACTAAACAACTACTCATACAAAGAGAAAACACAAAGACATGAAGATAACTACATAAGTACATTAAAGAGAAGTAAGTAGGGTTCAATATTTTTCTAAGGGATGATGAGGATGACATCTTCCACTTATCTTAAAAACTGTCTCTTTCACAAGTGTTTCACTTTCAAAAGTAAATAAGAAATCTAGCATAGAAAATTATCCTATGAAGTGTATAAGGCCAGAGACGGCTGAGATCTATTTATATAATGTTCTGAGCAAGATTTGGGAAACTAGGGTTTTCCCTTCTTTTTCCCCTCGAGTGATATGTCTGATTGCTGAAGGGGGTGCTCTGACTGAAGTGTTGTGGTTCGATCTGAGATCTCACGGCTTCTTTGGGAAAATGGTATCGATCAATCTAAGGTTTTTTGGTCGATCCTTTATTTCATGTCTGCTGGGCATGGTGGGATCAATCCATCCCTCCTTGGGTCAGTCGATCTGGTCTTGGGAGAGGGTGCTCCTCGTCTAGATCGGGCAGTTTGAAGCTCTTTCACTTAAAACACCATTTTTGTATCAAATTAAGTACTTTTGCTCTCAATGCTTTAATATAAATCCTAAAATGTCTTTTGACCTGAAAGACACATAAAGACTCTAAAACATAGTCAAAACAAGGGTTAAATGTGGTCAAAGTGGAGTTTATTAACTCTCCCAAACTTATTCTTTTGTTTGCCCATAAGCAAAAACAAAACCAAAGCACAAGGAAAGGTTTCTCTAAGACAATGCATGAGAAACCCATCTCTAACCAAATCCCACCAAACACTAAGTTTATGGATAGACTAAAGCCTCAAATTCCTGATAATTATTTCTATATGTTTATTAAGTGTTTTGTGAGCTTCTCACTATAAGTGTCATTCATGATTAACGATGCATGGTATAAAGGAGGCCATTTAAAGGTGGAGTTCAGATAGTTTATGGATAACCAACTTATGAAAAGGACGCCTAATAACACACAAAATAAGAGATAATAGATCCACTGAAGCCCACAAATCCTAATCACCCTCTTCCATTTCATTATGGGTTTTTTACATCTTAGGGGTTTTCAATGCTAATGAGACATAAGATTTTGGTTCCTCTGTTCATAGTCAATTTTTTTTGTACTTACTTAGGGTATTATATTTGTTCTACGGACTTGATTTTTTTTTTTAGAGAAAGAGAGGACTTATTGTATCTCATATAGAGGGAAAATTAAGTTCAAAGAAGTGCACCCGGCCCCTTTTGTAGAAATCTTACTTTGCACTGAGTTTGTTGTATGCATTCACTCACTTCTTTTTGACATTCATAGCTAGAGTTATTAAGATTTGGGTCAGTCAATTTCCTTCAAACCCTTTCGCACATATCTGCACATACTATAACTCAAAAAATAGTGCATGAAGTATGAAAGAGATATGAGTTAAGGGTATTTACTAAATAAAGATGAGCTAGCCATTCAGAACAACAAAAGTGGTTTAAGATGAAACATGTTTTGAATGTATATTCGTTTCTCTAGTCTAATACCTATTGTTAGAAGAATTAATATCAAATTAAGTTCATATAAGATATTGTGATTTTAATTCCAAAAGCACTTAACTGTATGATCATTTCTAGATGAGGAAAATACGAAATGGGGTACTCTAGCATTTTTGCGTACTCATGTTCCACAAAATGGTCAAAGGGCACATGGTTAAGATCATCGCAAGACTTGGTCCTTATTCCTCGAAAGTTTTAACCACATCAAATCATATAACGACCCAAATCAAAGAAAACAATGTTAGTAACACTAAACATCCTTCCCCGGACTTACTTCACACCAAACCGCTGTGAAAATAAATCAAGAGGAAGGAATTTTTTTCCCGGATCGATCGATCTGAGACTTTGCAGTCGATCTGGAAATTCTTGCCATTTCTGTTGGATGAGATCGATCTGTCTCAGAACGGAATCAATCGATTTGGTATATACCTCATTGGAGCGACATGTTGCACTGCTGGATTAACCTCAAACTACTTCCATGAGAAAGATAACTAGATTCTCTCTCTTGTATCGGATGAAATGCCAAACTTCTAGCGCATTTACACAGTCTTGCATATTCATATGCCTGCACGGCCCAAGATGAAATATTCTCCCCCAGATGACCTAGAATCAGGAAAAACAAAACCAAAACTCAAATTCAAAAAGGAAAAAGAAAAGAAAAGTTATAACATTTACAAGTGGGTTGCCTCCCATCAAGCAATTTTTTAAGTCATTAGCTTGAATTGGATGCTCAGGTTCATCCATGTGGAGTGTTGGGGCTAACTTCAAAAGAAACTCCAAAGTTAAGCATCTTTATATTCAGAGTCTAGTTAATATACCATTCACAACATCTTTTCCTTATTATCTATACTATAAAAGCAAGGGATTGACTTTGGTACATAAATGTTGTTTTCCAGAAATTGCCCTCGGGATTGTTAGGGATTTTATTTTTTCATTAAGGATAATATTGGAATATTCTAATGTCACACAAGGATATTTGAGCGGATCCGGATTTGGAATACGAATATACACGCGGATCCTCTTTTTAAAATCTTGATCGTTCATTTCGTTAATTTAATATTATCCGTCAGATTAGTTTTTTTTATTTATCCTACCATTTATTTATCTTTTTAATAACTACTTAAAGGAATATAATATTTACTTTCACAAAATCTTCATTTTATTAAATTATCAATACTATTTTGCTCAATAATCATCGCATCTATTAGAACAAAAGCATAAGTCAATGATTTATAAAAATGAAGAACAAATAATATGGTGGTTGGCCTACATATACTACTAATTTAAAATAAAAATTTTTATTAACTGATTTTAACTTTAAAACGTGTAACGAAGTTGTCAAGAAAAAACATCTTATAAGAAAGATTATATTAATATTTGTTATCTATTAGTGGAATATATTCAATATTCCTTTAAAAAATACCATTAGATTAGGAATCATAATGTGGTGGCTGACCCACATATACTATTATTTTAAAATTTAAAAACTTTATTAATTGATTTTGACTTTAAAACGTGTGAAGAAGTTGCCAAGAAAAAAATATCTCCTAAGAAAGATTATATTAATATTTATTAGCTATTAGTGAAAAATATTCATATTCCTTAAAAAATGCCACTAGATTAGAAATTATATAATTTTTAAAGCTTAATCGCTACTCCAACATTTTCTATATAAATCAATGGCCATTGGTCATGTATTCTCATTCACAAAAATTCAGTCGTTCATCATTTCTACTCTGAAAATTTGACGACACATCGTGTTTTTATAGTCTTTTTCTCTGATTTTTATATAGTTGAGATTAGATCGTAGTTAGTGTTATTTGTTTGTTTTTGTTTTTGTGTGGTTTTCATTATTTATTTGTCCCATTTTTGTTTGTTTATATGTTCCTCTTATTTTTTCAACGTATTAATTTTAATCGGTCCTATACATATTGTCTCGAAAGCGAGCGAAATCTGATTCAACTAGTTCCTTTGATATCATTAGTGAAATATGAATCAGAGTTTAGTCATTAATTGACTTTAAAAGTTTCTTTCATGGAATGAGAATCTTTAGTCAATTTCTTTGATCGTTTCAATTTGTTTTTTTTCCAGAAGATCTACACATAGTTTTTTTGGCTTCTCTCCTATTTGATTTGATACATTGTACTGTTTTTATATTCTGATTAATCTTTTTTGATGAAAGAGAAAGTGTGATCCTTATTTAGTCTAATAGACCGGAAATACCAACAATTTAAATACAAACCGAGCAACTTAAATCGATTATTGGAATACATCCCATACAGAAAACATGAGATATACCAAAATAAATTTTCAAGTTTTATTTTTTATTAGTTGAAATATATTCAAAATATATTTATTTATGTTAATATGTGTATATTATCACATATTTATTTTTATAATTTATAAAGTAATTGTTATATTAAATTATTTCATTATGTATCTTTTGATTTAATATTTAGTATAAATATATTTTTGGATTTCAATATTTATAAGTCTTAAATATTTTTTTTATAATCTACTATTTTTTGTATATAATATTTGATTTTGTAATATTTTAGGACAGTATAAAGACACGGAACTGACCCTTTTGCAACAAGATAATGACGATTCTGTAATGCTGACTACAATCAAAAATCTTCTAATCGAGGATTTGGTGCAAACAGTAAAAACAATAAAACTCGATTACGATGTCAAGATGCAGAATAAGAAGATGAATTCCAGTGCGATTTATCTTCTTCTTCTGATGAAGATGGTGACGAAGAAGAACCCTACTAATAAAATGTTTATCAATATATAATATTATATAATATATTCCCCAAAATAAAAGTTATTTTCTTAACTCAATTTGTAATATTAGCTTGTTTCATCCCAATATTATATAGTATAAACTTTTGTTCTTACGCTGTTTAAAGTTTTAAGTCTTGCACTTTTTTGATGATAGGGCTAAAGGATAGAAGGAGAAATAAGGGGAGACTACGTTGGACTCTTCGAGTGACTATTGCAATCTGAGGGCCATTGGGTTCAATGAGAAAATGTTCATATCCTTGATAGGCCAATGTTTGGCTGCTTGACAGATATTTTATTCTCACTGTGTCGAATCAGTTCGAGTATAATGATATATCATGGTTTTCACCGGTTTTAGACCATGATATAAGTGTGTTTTAGAGTCTATTAGTGTTTCTTTAGAGTCTTTTACAGGTGTTATTAGGTACACGCACGTTTGGAGCAGAACTGGAGATATTGGAGCTATTTGGAGCATTTTAGAGTTTTGACCCGAGAGATAGAGTTCACGGTCCAGAACAGAGGAGTGTGTCGATCGTTGCACATCTACATCGATCGATGCACAACGTGTTGAGCCAATCTCGGCGAGTTAATGAAGTTATGAGATATTGCAGAATTGCCCAGAAGTTCCAGATATTTACACAGAAGCCCCAAGACGTGATTAGGCTAATATAATTAGGTTTTAGACTTTTATTTTCATTAAGCATTCATACTTTAAGCTGAGAGTTAGAGAGAGATTTTGGGGCTGATCTAAACCTGTACTGCTTCCTGCTTTTGGAGAAGATTTCGAACCCCTTTGTTTTCTTAATCTCTTCTATGCAATTTATTCATCATATGATTATGTTTTCATTATCTATGTCCGAGTAGATTCATAGTTAGGTTTAGGGTTTCCCATATAGGATTTCATGACTTGCTAGATCTGTTTAATTCAGTTTAGGATTCATATCATAATTGTTCTTCGATCTAAATTGTGTTTAATGCTAGTTCTAACCTGATCACTTAGAATCTAGATCTTAGGTTGCTAAATACGACATGACGGTGTGGTTTAGAATCTGAACTATTTAGGTTGAGCAATTGAATTACTCGCAAAGAAATTTGGTTTAGTTTAATTGTGAACATATCGAACTTGGAATTAAAGTTGGTTTAATCTGTTAGTAATTACAAAGACATTTGGATTGCTGCACTTAGACTTAGAGAATTCTCGCAACGACAGCTGGTTAATTCTATATTTGTGATTCGAGTTCTAGAACGGTACTTATTTTGATTCTGACTGAATGAATTATCTGCTTGTCTGATTTCCTGAGAACGCCCTAGACTTGGCGCTTTTAGTTAACTGCTTTCAAAACCGACATTCTTGCTATTGATTTATTTTCTGCATTGCTTTTTAGTTTACAACACATTTTCTTTCTTCTAGTTTAATCCGACTGTTCTTAATCTATCGTTGACCAGAGTCTATGTGGATTCGATACCTAAGTACTACATCTGCATTAACTGTGCACTTGCAGTAGAATAGGAATTAAAACTTCAAGCATATCAAGTTTTTGGCGCCGTTGCCGGGGACTCTTTGGGTCTCCGATAGATTTGAACTTAGGGTTTAAACTAGGATTTTTAATTTTTTGTTTTAGTTACTGATTTTTCTCTGTTTTTCTCTGTCGCAGGTTGTGATTTCGCCTAGCATCGATCGTTGCACCTTTGTGTCGATCGTTACTAGGCGATATTGATTTAAGTCGATCGTTGCATCACTTGCATCGATCGTTGCACTGCGATTATAGACGGTTTATGCAGACGCGTGAAACCAAAAGTAATCAGAACTCGAATCTCGTTAATCTCAGGCTTGAGGAACTTGCACGACTAGAGAGGACTAACAGAAGAGATAGACGAGCAAGGATGGTTGGTGAACGCTTGATTTTGATACCTGATGCTCAAGGTGTCCTGAGAGACACACAGAACAATCCGTATAATGCTGAGGGACGTGTAATCCCTGAACCTGTGGAACCTGAACAGGAACAAGGCCAAGGAAAAGCCCAAGGACAAGGGCAGAGGCAGATGGTTATCCGGGAGAGGACTTTAGTTGACTACAATCGTCCGGATGAGTTTCATGCTAACAGGTCATGTTGGGAATGTCCTGAAATCTATTGTACTTGCTCTTAAGTGAAAGTCGTATTGTCGAGATGAGACAATCATATGACACTAGGCAGTCATAATGCTTTGCTAGAAGCCACTTATGATCAATGGGTTTAGAACTCATTGCTAGTGTTATATGATCCTACAGGGTCACACACCTAAGCAAATTGGATCATAAAATTTGATGGGGTTTTATATATAGTATTATATATATGATATATATTATTCATATGATGTATATGAAGGATTGTTTAGGTTAATCCTGATTCAATTCCAGATTCAGATCATCCTAAACATGCAGATCTAGGTTCTCTTGAATAGAAACAATATCAGATCTCACCTTATACCTGTTTATGCAGCGGAAAGAGAAGGTATATCAGAGATCAGAGAGCCACCGAGTGATAACTCCTCCAGAGGTTCACACACGCACACCAAGCAGGAAGAGAGGCTGCTAGACCAAGGGAGAGGAGGCGCAGGAAGAGAGAGAGTTCGCGGCTGGGGGCTGGGGTTGTGGAGAAGGAGATTTGGGTTTTAGTTTATAAAACCCTTCTCTTTCCCTTTTGGGCTTTTGGGCCCAAATACCAATCTGATTAAATCCCTTGGATTTAATCAGACCCATTTATCTCTCTCTAAGTACGACAAATGCCTGGCACTTTTACCGTACTTCTGCTAAGCCGTTCCTACACATTTTCCTGTTAGTTTAGGCGTGTGACCCATATGGGATCATATAATAAAGGCAATAAGTCCAAGACTTATAGATCATGAGCGGACTCTAGCAAGCCATCATGACCCCCAGTATTATATGACTTATGTCTGATCATTGACATACTCTTACTTTCTAGAGACAGTACCGAGATTACTGGACACAATTCCAACAATCTCCCACTTGTACTGGAATCTCTGTATTCATAATCCTTTTGTCTCAATATCTCGATTAGTCATAAGGCAAGATTAGTGTCATCCTTATAAAGACTAATCTTGTTCATCGGACTCTGATTCGATACTGACAATCCAAACGACTCGGGAAAGTCCGTTTGAGCATGGCCATGCATTTTCCAGTATTCAAATCTCCGATTGGCCTAGAGATATTCACTCCATTTATATTGGAGGGACAAATTCCGTCTTGTTCCATCACTGTAAACTACTCATTTCATAATGTACCCAAACAAGGTCCTTATAACTATCGCAGAACGATAGCGTTAGACAATGATCAAAGTGCATCAGTCCATGTGCAGTCACATGCATGCGAACTCAGGTCTAAGGACTATACTCTATAGTCGTAGTAAGAATCTCTTATGACACAGATATAAATATCCTGAAGAGTTCTTATAAGCGGGTCTTGTCCGGTCGTATGTTCCCAAACATACACCTATGTACTGACTTTGATGCCGCGCATCTATGACACATTGAGACTTTGTCATAAGTCACGTACCAATCCAGTCTCACACGGTTGCTGGTGTTCCAATTTCAACAACCTTCGACTAGGGACGGGATGATATAAAACATCTATCAAATATAGGGTCTCATGATCAAGCTAAATGACTTTGATGACTCAAGATCAAGTCATTTACTTCGATGACCTATAAAATGGTTCATATCATTTTTGGAACGATTATTTCATCACAGTTAAAATAATCTTGAAATAATAATTTCATTAAACATAAAATGTTTTACAAGAACATATCAAATAACTAAATAAAGCTCACAAACTCCCACTCAAATTTAGATTACATTTCAATGTCTCTAATGCCTACAGCTTCAGTCAGGAACTCGAGCTTAGGCCTTGGGAGTGGCTTTGTCAACGGATCAGCGACATTATCATCTGTCGGGACTCGGCTGATCTTGACTTCCTTTCTATTAACGATGTCACGTATCAAGTGAAATCTTCTTTGAACATGCTTGGATTTCTGGTGTGATCTTGGTTCCTTTGCCTGAGCTATAGCACCATTGTTGTCACAAAACAGTGCCAGAGGCTCAGCCGCATTTGGTATCACACCTAGTTCCATAATGAACTTTCGTATCCAAACAGCTTCCTTCGCTGCTTCTGAGGCGGCGATATATTCAGCTTCTATAGTGGAATCAGCAACGGTGTCCTGCTTGGAGCTTCTCCAACTTACTGCACCGCCATTCAGACAAAAGATATAACCGGACTGTGACCGGAAATCATCTGTGTCTGTCTGGAAACTTGCGTCCGTGAATCCACTGACTTTAAGCACATCACTTCCACCGTACACCAAGAACTTATCCTTAGTATGTCTTAGATACTTCAAGATATTCTTTACGGCAATCCAGTGGCTTTCACCTGGATTTGACTGGTATCTACTCGTCATGCTCAGTGCATAAGCAACATCAGGACGAGTACAAATCATGGCATACATGATAGATCCTATTGCAGATGCATAAGGAATATTCTTCATGCGCTCAAGCTCAGCAGCCGACGTAGGGCTCTGCTTCTTGCTTAGCGTTGTGCCATGTACCATTGGCGTGAAGCCCTTCTTGGAATCTTTCATGCTGAATCTTTGCAGGACTTTGTCAATGTATGAGTCTTGACACAAGCCTATCAGCCTTTTAGATCTATCCCGGTAGATCCTAATTCCAAGAACGTATGCGGCTTCACCCATGTCTTTCATGGAAAAACAACTTCCAAGCCAGTCCTTTACCGACTTCAGCATTGGAACGTCGTTTCCGAGAAGCAGTATGTCATCGACATACAGAATAAGAAATACTATCTTGCTCCCACTAGTTTTCTTATACACGCATTGTTCTTCTTCGTTTCTGATGAAGTCAAATTGCTTGATTGCTTCATCAAAACGAAGATTCCAGCTCCTCGATGCTTGCTTCAATCCATAAATGGATTTATGAAACTTGCATACTTTTCCAGCATTCTTTGGATCTATGTAACCGTCAGGTTGCGTCATATACACATCCTCTTCCAGAATACCATTCAGGAAGGCGGTTTTCACGTCCATCTGCCAAATTTCATAATCATGAAAAGCTGCAGTTGCTAGTAGAATCCGAATAGATTTCATCATAGCCACTGGTGAATAGGTTTCATCGTAATCCACACCGTGAACTTGTCTGAAACCTTTTGCCACCAACCTGGCTTTATAAATCTGGACATTTCCATCCACGTCAATCTTCTTCTTGAAGATCCATTTGCACTCGATGGCTTTTACACCAGCGGGTAAGTCAACCAACGAAAACACTTGGTTGACCGACATGGAGTCCATTTCGGAATCAGTGGCCTTGCGCCACTTAGAGGAATCTGGGCCCATCATGGCTTGATTGAAGTTCGATGGTTCATCACCATCAATGATCAGAAGATCATGACAGTCAGTCACGAGGAATCCTTGATATCTCTCGGGTTCGTGACGGATCCTCCCGGATCTTCGAACTTCAGGTACTACAGGTTCAGGCTCTACAATTTCTTGTAGGTCCTCCTGCTGCTCTTCCTCATTAGGTTGAGCAGTATCCTGTTCATCTTGAATTTCTTCAAGCAGTACCTTACTCCCACTGTCTTTCTTAGAGAGAAACTCCCTCTCAAGAAAGTTACAATCCCGGGCAACAAAGATCTTGTTCTCGGAACGTAGATAGAAGTAATAAGCCTTGGTTTCCCGTGGATAACCAATGAAGTAGCATTTGTCAGATTTTGGTGTAAGCTTGTCTGAGATCAATCTCTTGACATAGGCTTCACAACCCCAAATTCTGAGATAAGACAGCACTGGAGCTACTCCAGTCCATAATTCATATGGTGTCTTTGCTACTGCTTTCGATGGCGCTCTATTTAGAGTGAACACTGCTGTTAGCAGAGCATATCCCCAAAGGGATATTGGATAGTCTGTGTGACTCATCATAGATCGAACCATATCCAATAAGGTCCGATTTCTCCTCTCAGACACACCATTCCATTGAGGTGTTCCAGGTGGAGTGAGTTGGGATACGATCCCACACTCTCTCAGATGATCACTGAATTCTTGGCTTAAGTATTCTCCTCCTCGGTCAGACCGAAGAGCCTTAATGCTTTTGCCAAGTTGGTTCTGTACTTCATTTTGGAATTCTCTGAACTTCTCAAAAGATTCAGACTTATGTTTCATCAAATAAACATATCCATACCTACTGAAATCGTCAGTGAAGGTAATGAAGTACTGATAGTTTCCTCTTGCATTTGTGGACATTGGGCCACACACGTCAGTGTGTATCAGGCCCAATAAGTCACTGGCCCTCTCGTTAGGTTTATTAAAAGGGGCCCGTGTCATTTTGCCTATCATGCAGGATTCGCATTTCTCACATGTCTCAAAGTCAAAAGAGCCAAGAAGTCCATTCGTATGGAGCCTCTTGATGCGTTTCTCGCTGATGTGCCCTAAACGACAATGCCATAGAAACGTTCGGTTCTCCTCATTAGGTTTGAACCGTTTGGTATTAATGTTATAAATTGGCGCGGATTGATCAAGTATGTAAAGCCCATTCGAAAGAGGGGCAGAACCATAGAACAAATTGTTGCGATTGAAGGAACATAATTTATTCTTAACTGAAAAATCATAACCTTCCAAATCCAACAAAGAAATTGAAATAATATTTCTGCTTATAGCAGGTACAAAATAACAATTATTGAGTTCTAAAACCAATCCCGAAGGTAAAGACAACAAGTAAGTGCCTACAGCTAGTGCTGGAACTTTCGCTCCATTCCCAACTCGTAGCTCCACTTGTCCTTGCTTCAGCCTTCTACTGTTGCTGAGTGCCTGCATATTAGTACAAATATGAGCCCCACAACCAGTATCCATAACCCATGAGGTATTATCAGAAGTAGTTGTATTAACTTCTATAACAAAAATACCTGTTGAAGAAGTCTCAAAAGTCTTCTTCTTCAATTCCTTTAGACCTTCCTGGAATTTCTTACATTCTCTCCTCCAATGCCCTGGTTCTTTACAGAACCTGCATATGTCAGTTGGCCCAGCCTTGGACTTGGGCTTGGGCTTTGGCGTGTCCTTGTCCGCGACTTGGACAGCCTTGGCCTTTCCCTTATCCTTAGCAGAGGATTTCTTAAACCCCTTGCCCTTCTGCACCATAAGCACATTGGGGTCCTTGGCGGTTTTCCTCAAATTGGGCTCTGCAGTCTTGAGCATTCCGTGAAGCTCAGGCAATGTCTTACTCAAGCCATGCATGTTAAAGTTCAGAATGAACTGATCATAGCTTGCAGGTAATGACTGCAGAATGATGTCGCAGGCAAGTTCCTGGCTGATAGGGCAGTCGAGTTTCTGAAGATGATCGAGATAACCCATCATCTTCAAGACATGAAGACTCACTGCCGCATTCGCATCCAACTTGCAGTCCAAGAGGTTCTTAACTGTCTGGAACCTCTCAGTCCTAGCCTGCTCCTGAAAAAGCGATTTCAGGCTTGCCATTATCTCGATGGGTGACAACACACTCTCGAACTGCATTTGCAGCTCAGCAGTCATCGTCGCCAACATCAGGCAATAGGCATCATTTTCATCTGACGAATGCTTTTCCCAAGCATTATGCAGAGTCCTGGCGGCATTGGCAGGAGGCCTCTCGGGGAGGGGATCACGAAGGACATAATCCTTCTTCTCCTGCTTGAGGACCAGCCTCAAGTTCCTTGACCACGTCAGGAAGTTCGTTCCAGTCAGCTTCTCCTTCTCGAGAACAGACCGGATTGAGAATGTGTTTTGTGCGCTTGTAGTAGTCATAGCTGAAATATATAAGATAAAAAGGTTATTAGTTATTATGTTCAATATGATTAATCTCGTATTAAATTTAATATGATTAATCACGCATTATATTCAATAACATCAGTTACCCTCAATAGAATATAATGATTCCAAGATCCACATATAACTAAGATTAAAGTGGGCCACTGGCCGTCACCCAACCTTAGCTTATATCGGTAAGCCCTATATCGGCTAATTATATCCGTGATATAACTCTTGGTTGTGAATCTGGGCCCGAGGCCCAATCCACTCTGATGTCTCAAGGCCCGGGACTCCCGATGGCCTAGTCAAGAAAACCAGACTATACAGTCATGTAATCATTAATGTCTGGGACTCCCAATGACATTTATGAATCACAAACCGTCTTACCCACGCAAAAGCAGACACCCTCACACTGTAAGGCCATGAATACAATTGAATGAGCTTCGACAGCTGACATAGCCTGGACAAGACATCCAACGCTTGATATTATTTGAGGTTCGTAGGTTTATTAAATTTTCATTCCCAAAATAGAAGATTACTATTTCGGGAAACTTTCTATTTTTGGAAACCTACTATTTTTGGAAACTTTCTAAAATTGGAAACTTTCTAGAACCGGAAACTTTCTAACTTTAGAAATTTCTTAAAATCCAAAACATGCAAATCTAGAAACTTCTATTTTAAGAAACTTTCTAATTTCAAAATTTCGGAAACTTTAATTTAAAATCGATTTATATAACTTTATAAAATAAATTTTAAATTAATCTGAAGAAAGACTCAAATAATTGGCCCAATTGTTTTAACTTCTTGGCCCGAGGCCCAAGAATTGGTCCATGTCCAAGACATGACCCAATTGTCCAATTAAATGACATAACCGGTCTGGTTCATTAAAATTGGTCTAACCAAATTTTAATTACTACGATGACCACAATTGTCAACCGGTTATTTACTAAACCGGATTTTCTCAATTTATCTGGTCCAACCAAATCAAATTAGAGAATCCTGGTTTAGGCACAAAATCCAATATTTCGACTTTGGATTTCTTATCCCGGTTTAACCACAATTTAATAAAATTATTAAATCTGTTTATTAAACCGTGACGAATAATTTTAATCAAAATTCTAAACCGAGCCTTAAAACGAACCGAACCGAATTGGTCACAAACCGATTACGGTTGTGACCTAGCTCCACGATCACCATGCCCAGCCGTAAGCCGCACGCAAAAACGATCCGAGATCGAGACGGCAGCGGACGGGACGATCGGGACCATGCTCGGGACGCGGACGGGTTGCTCGGGTCAGGCGGGAGAGCCGCGATCGTTCCACGCCAAGCTTCAGCGATCGGGACGATCGTGCAAGCTGCAGGAAGCGATCGGGACGCGACAGCATGCTGGACTCGCCGGGATGATGCAGGAAGCGATCGCGATCGCATTGATCCGATCCGCTCGATCGTCCCGTCCGGCTGCCGCTCTCACGCTTGCGATCGGTTGATCATGCGATCGATCTTATGATTGATCCATGCATCCAAACCATCGGATGATCACAAAACAAGTCATATAGCTTGTTTGCGATTTGATTAGTGTGTTTAGGGTTCAATTCTTGTTTCTTAAGTGATTTATCTTATCAGTAGTTGATTCAAAAACACTTCTAAACAGATTAAACAACCTAAACATGAATCTAAACAAGAAATCCTAAGAACCAATGGCTCTGATACCACTGAAGGATTGTTTAGGTTAATCCTGATTCAATTCCAGATTCAGATCATCCTAAACATGCAGATCTAGGTTCTCTTGAATAGAAACAATATCAGATCTCACCTTATACCTGTTTATGCAGCGGAAAGAGAAGGTATATCAGAGATCAGAGAGCCACCGAGTGATAACTCCTCCAGAGGTTCACACACGCACACCAAGCAGGAAGAGAGGCTGCTAGACCAAGGGAGAGGAGGCGCAGGAAGAGAGAGAGTTCGCGGCTGGGGGCTGGGGTTGTGGAGAAGGAGATTTGGGTTTTAGTTTATAAAACCCTTCTCTTTCCCTTTTGGGCTTTTGGGCCCAAATACCAATCTGATTAAATCCCTTGGATTTAATCAGACCCATTTATCTCTCTCTAAGTACGACAAATGCCTGGCACTTTTACCGTACTTCCGCTAAGCCGTTCCTACACATTTTCCTGTTAGTTTAGGCGTGTGACCCATATGGGATCATATAATAAAGGCAATAAGTCCAAGACTTATAGATCATGAGCGGACTCTAGCAAGCCATCATGACCCCCAGTATTATATGAATTATGTCTGATCATTGACATACTCTTACTTTCTAGAGACAGTACCGAGATTACTGGACACAATTCCAACAGTATATTATATATATATATGATATATATTATTCATATGATGTATATTATATATATATGATATATAATATATATATATAATTATATACTACATGCACATGTGATTAGTAATGTGGCTAGTACATATACATTATTAATATAATGATGTTTTTGGGCTTAGCCCACTTAGTAACCTAATAGTTAGGTAATCACGTGAGCCAATGTATATATAAGTGCGACTTTGATTATTGAATGAGATAAGCCGTCAATAGAAAATCGCAAGAGTTTATAAAACCCTAAAACACGAACTGTTCGTGGATAAATTTTGAGATTAGATCTCAACGGCACTAGCAACCCGATCCGATCCAGTATGTGTGCGTGTGGATACCAGTAGAGGCGCAACACTTGAGGCGCTTGAGAATCTCGAATACTTGTTTATCTTCCGCTGCTAATCTCCCGGTAATTCGAGAACCTAATGATTCAATTATATGAACCCTAGATCCTAGGCTTGGAATTCAGACCAGGGTTGCCTAATATGACTAGGATCTGCTAGAAATTCCTTCAGTGGTATCAGAGCCTTAGGGTTCTATTGAATCAGTAGCATGATGATTAGATTAGTTGAATCTAAATCTCTGTATAATTGATACAAGCATGCTAAAACTCGTTTTGATCAAAGTAACCTAGTTTAGGGTTTTTGTTCGAAAACGTTTTTTTTAAGGTTTTTTCGCATGGTGTCGATCGATGCCAATCCGGCGTCGATCGACACAGGGCGAAAACCCGAATAAAACTTAGGTTTCGCCTAGTGTCGATCGACACAAGCGTTGTGTCGGTCGACACAAACCTCGCGAAATTGATAAATCGGTTCAATTGGATTGGACCGGTTATCGAGCTTGGTTAATAATGGTTAAACGCTAAGAACGGTTTATTGCGATTGGTTTGATTAGGTTAGCATCGACCGACACTAATGTAGTGTCGATCGACACTGACTGGTTATCATAAAACCGGATCAATTGGATTGATCGGTTATCGCAAATTGGTTTTGGTTAACCTGCATCGATCGACACTAAAGTAGTGTCGGTCGACACAAGGTCCGATGGTTTAGGTTATTGAATCTGAAATCACAGAACCAAACCAAAATGAACCATTTTAATTAGAAGAATTAAAACATAATAAAAACTAAATGTTTTAAAGGTTCTGTTCCTCAACCAAATATCAAGTGATCCTTGATGTCTTTCCAATCTTGTCAACTGTCAAGACTAATTTCATTGTGCGATAGATTTGCAGTGCAAGGTGTCCACAATTACATGAGTAAGACAGGAAGTAATCGTGTTGATGGACTTGCAGTGCAAGACATCAACAATTACATGAATTAAGAGATTGGTTTACTTGACTGGGCCATCAAAATCGTTTTGGGCTCAGAGACATCAGGTGGATTGGACATGAGACGTCAATCCACAACCAAGAGTTATATTGGATATAACTAGCAAAGAGTTGCTTACCTAGATAGCTAAAATTTGGGTGATAGCCAGTGGCTCACTCAAGTTTAGTGAAGTATGGGTCTTGGATCATTATATTCATTTGAGGAAACATTGTTTGAATATAATGCGAGTTTTCTTAATTGTTAAGACTTCTCATTTCTTGAACATCATAACTAAACCTCCCTTGTTTTTCCAGCTATGTCTAGCACAAACCATCGTAACAATTTCTCCTTGCGATCCGTCCTTGAGAAGGACAAGTTGAATGGATCAAACTTTCTTGAATGGTATCGGAAATTGAGAATTGTTCTCAAACAGGAGAAAAAGGACTATGTCCTTGAGAAAGTTCTCCCCAAGAAGTACCGAGCCAATGCCTGGAAGTCAGATAAGGATGCTTGGGATAAGCATTCTAATGATGCGGTGGATGTGAGTTGTCTCATGTTGGCTACCATGAACTCGGAATTGCAGAAGCAATATGAGTACGTGGAGTCGCCAAAAGAAATGATCACTGGCCTGAAAAGTATGTTTCAGGAGCAGGCACGAACTCAGAGATACCAGACGGTTAGGTCTCTGATTGAGTGCAAGCTACCAAAGGGCGAACCAGTTAGTCCTCATGTCATTAAGATGATGGGTTATATAGATAACCTGGGGAAACTGGGTTGTCCCATTAGCCAAGAGTTGGCTACTGACATCATTCTACAGTCACTGCCGTCAAGCTATGATCAATTTGTTATGAACTATAACATGAACAACTTGACAAAGACGTTGACTGAATTGCATGGGATGCTTAAGACTGCTGAACCTAACATCAAGAAGGACACCCCAGATGTCCTTATGGTACAAAAGAGTAAAAGGTTTAAGAAACTTGGTAAGAACAAAGGTGATGGCAAGACCAGCTCGATTGTGAATCCAAGCGAGTCTGGCCAAGCTCCTAAGGTTAAAACCAGTCCTTCTGAAGATGTTAAGTGCCGTTATTGTAATGGTTATGGGCATTTGAAAAGAAACTGCAATAAATTCTTGGAAGATTATGAGAAGCTGAAGAAGACGTACGAGACTTCTTCTTCAGGTATTATGTTATAGAAGTAAATGTTACTTCTTACAGTCCTACTTATTGGGTATTTGATACCAGCTGTGGTACTCATATTTTGTGAAAATGTGCAGGGCCTGAGCAAAAGTAAGACTATGGAGAAAGGACAAGTGGATCTACGCGTGGGAAATGGAGCAAGAGTTGCTGCATTAGCCGTAGGAGTATTTCATTTGTTTTCTTTTATAGCATGTTTTGAACTTAAAACTGCTACTATGTACCTGCTATGAGCAGAAAGATTATTTCTAATCCTTGTTTGGATATAGACGGATATCAGTTTTCAAATTAAGAATAAGTGTTATTCATTTGATTACAATGATATATTTTATAGTAGCAATCCATTAGAGAATGGACTTTATGTTCTAAGCCAGAATGTGCCTAACTATAACATTAATACCAAGAGATTCAAGTCAAATGATACGAATCAAACTTCTCTCTGGCATTGTCGTTTTGGGCCACATAAATGAGAAATAGATTCAGAAGCTCCATAGTGATGGACTTTTGGGCTCATCTGATTATGAATCATAATGAGTAAATTGAATATTGTTTATTGGGTAAAATGACAAAGGCCCCTTTCGAAAAAAGGTAGTGTCGATCGACACAAACGGTGCGTCGGTCGATACAGGTTGCGAACGAACAAAATGAAAGGGCCAGAGGCTTATTGGGCTTTATGCATACGGATGTATATAGGCCAATGAGCACTAGTGCTAGAGGAAACTTTCAGTACTTCATTACCTTTACTGATATTTTCAGTAGGTACAGTTATGTCTTATTAATAAGACATAAATCAGAATCTTTTGAAAAGTTCAAAGAGCTCCAGAATGAAGTACAGAATCAATTTGGCAAAAGTATTAAAGCTCTACGATGAGATCATGGAGGTGAATACTTAAGTCAAGAATTTAGTGATCATCTGAGAGATTGTGAAAGAGTTTCACAATTTACTCCTCCTGCATCGAACTTTATTAGATATGGTTCGATCAATGATGAGTCACTTAGATCTTCCATTATCCTTCTAAGAATACGCTCTAGAAACATCTGCGTTTACATTAATAGGGCTCCATCAAAATCAGTTACAGAGACACCACATGAGATGTGGACTGTAAATGTTTCTGATTTATCCTTCATAAAGATTTGGGGTTGCAAGGCTTATATAAAACGTTTAATCTCTGATAAGCTCACAGCCAAATCCGATAAGTGCTATATCATTGGTTGTCCTAACGAAACCAAGGCATGTTACTTTTACAACCGGTCCGAGAACAAATTGTTCGTTGCTCGGAACCATGTTTTCTTGAGAAAGATTCTCTTTTCAAAAAGAACAGTGGGAGTAAAGTACAACTCGAAGAAATTCGAGAATCACAGGAGACTGTTCAACCTGATAAGGAAGAGCAGCAGTTGGATCTACAAAGAGTTGTAGAACCTGCACCTGTGGTGCCTGAAGTTTGCAAAGGATCTGGTGAATGTATATTCGATATACATTCAAATGGCGAGTTTCTGAAGAAGTGTCGATCGACACAAAAGTTGCATCGATCGACACAGATCGCGAACCAAAATATTGATTTTGGTTTATGACTTAATTAACTACGGTTTTAAATCTTGGTTAATTAGGTCATGGTAAAAGTATACATATGAGATATGTGCGCGACTTTTACACAAAACTGAAGCTCGCAGATCCGAAAGGATCCGTCATGAACCCGAGAAATGTGGATTTCTCGTAACCAATTGCCGTGATCTATTGATCATTGAAAGTGACGGGCCTGCGAATTTTGAAGAAGCAATAATGAGCCCTGACTCCGAAAATGGCTAAAAGCCACTGAATCCGAAATAGGATCCATGTCACAGAACCAAGTATGACTTGGGTTGATTTACCCGATGGTGTAGAAGCCATTGTGAGTAAATGGGTTTTCAAGAAGAAAAGTTGACATGGATGTACAAAGCTAGGTTGGTGGCAAAAGGTTTCAAGCTAATTCATGGTATTGACTATGAAGAAACCTATTCCCAGTCAACGTGCTTAAGTCCATTCGGATTCTCCTAGCAATCGCCACTCATAATGGTTATGAGATCTGGCAAATGGATGTGAAAACAGTTTTCCTTAAAGGAATTCTGGAAAGGGATGTGTACGTGACACAACCTGAAGTTTTCATTGATCCTAATGAAGCTAGGAAGATATGCAAGCTTCATCGGTCCATTTATGGACTGAAGCAAGCATCTCGGAGTTGGAATCTTCGTTTTGATGAAGCAGTCAAAAGGTTTGACTTCGTCAGGAACAAAGAGGAACCGTATGTTTACAAGAGGACTAGTGGGAGCGCAGTTGCATTTCTAGTATCGTATGTTGATAAGATACTACTTCTCGGAAATGAAGTTCCATTGTTTCAGTCTGCTAAGACTTGACTCGAAAGTTGTTTTTCGATAAAATTATGGGAGAAACCGTATACATTCTTGGAATAAGAATCTATAGAGATAGATTGGACAAGCTAATTGGATTCTGTCAAGGTACTTATGGTGATAAGGCCTTGCACAGGTCCAGTATGCAGGATTCCAAGAAGGGCTTCGTGCAAATGACTCTTGGTATTACTCTTAGCAAGACGCAGTGTCCTTCGACACACGCTGAGCAAGAGCGAATGAGGGTCAGACTACTGCTAAAGGCATTAGATGTCTTAAGATATGATCTTAATTTTAGTGGGAGTTGTTGTTGTTAGTTTTAGTTATGATATGATGTTCGTGTAAACATAATATGATTATGTTAATGAAATCTGACATCAGTATTATTTAATTATGTTATTAAATAATAGTCCCAAAGTAATTTATGACATTTTATAGGTCATCAAGTATGTTACTTGATCATGAAACCCTATAGATAATAAATGACATAAATTATGTTGGTCCCTGGTCGAGGTTGTTAAAGTGGGACATTAACAACCGCGTGAGACTAGTATGTGAGGTGACTGATGACTAAGTTTCATGGAGTCATTAATAAGAGTATTAAAGTCAATCACATAGATATGTGTTGGAGAACACAGGATCGGACATGACCCACTGATGAGAACTCTACGGGATAGTTATATAAGTGTCATGAGAGTTTTCATTACGAATATAGAGTATAGTCCTTAGACCTGAGTTCATCATGTTTTCTTACATATGAATTGGTCCGCTTTAACCTTGTCAAACGTCAGCCGTAACTGGTGACTATAAAGGCATTGATTGGACGTATCATGAAGCGTGTGAAGAAACAAGGATGGAACAAGATGGGATTTGTCCCTCCTATATAACAGGAGATAAATATCTCAGGGCCCATCGAAGATTTGATACTGAGAAATGTGTGGCCACACTCAAACGAGGTGATTGTCAGTCGTTTGTCTTGTCAGTATAAATCGGAGTTCGATGAACATGATCTTGGCTAAATAAGGGTGACACAGATCTTGCCTTATGCTAGATCGAGATATAGTGACGAAGGGATTATGGGAATAGATGATTCCAGTACAAGTGGGAGATTGTTGGGAATGTCCTGAAATCTATTGTACTTGCTCTTAAGTGAAAGTCGTATTGTCGAGATGAGACAATCATATGACACTAGGCAGTCATAATGCTTTGCTAGAAGCCACTTATGATCAATGTGTTTAGAACTCATTGCTAGTGTTATATGATTCTACAGGGTCACACACCTAAGCAAATTGGATCATAAAATTTGATGGGGTTTTATATATAGTATTATATATATGATATATATTATTCATATGATGTATATTATATATATATGATATATAATGTATATATATAATTATATACTACATGCACACGTGATTAGTAAAGTGGCTAGTACATATACATTATTAATATAATGATGTTTTTGGGCTTAGCCCACTTAGTAACCTAATAGTTAGGTAATCACGTGAGCCAATGTATATATAAGTGCGACTTTGATTATTGAATGAGATAAGCCGTCAATAGAAAATCGCAAGAGTTTATAAAACCCTAAAACACGAACTGTTCGTGGATAAATTTTGAGATTAGATCTCAACGGCACTAGCAACCCGATCCGATCCAGTTTGTGTGCGTGTGGATACCAGTAGAGGCGCAACACTTGAGGCGCTTGAGAATCTCGAATACTTGTTTATCTTCCGCTGCTAATCTCCAGGTAATTCGAGAACCTAATGATTCAATTATATGAACCCTAGATCCTAGTCTTGGAATTCAGACCAGGGTTTCCTAATATGATTAGGATCTGCTAGAAATTCCTTCAGGTCAGCCATTGTACCTCCTGGTTTTGAGAGGAACGACTTCGAGATCAAGACCATCTACTACTCTCTGCTGAGGCAGAATGCATTCCATGGTTTCCCTAATGAGCAGCCTATGGATCACATTGATGAGTTTGAGGACATAGTCACCGGAATAAAGTATGATGGAGTGAGCCATGACTATTTGTTTCTCAAGCTTTTCCCTTACTCTCTTGCTGGAGATGTTGTTTCTTGGTTAAAGCAACTTCCACCTGGGAAGTTTACTACTTGGGATATTCTGAAGAGTGAGTTCTTGAGGCATTTCTACGATGATGCGCGTTCTGATCAGTCTAGACAGGATATTCTCACTTTTTCCCAAGGCCCTATAAAGCCTCTTAAGGCTGCCTGGATGCGATTCAAGAAGTACCAGCGTGACTGCCCGCATCATGGATTCACTGAGGTGACATTGCTTGGTATCTTCTTTAGAGGTATAGATCTCCCTTATCAGACTGCGTTGGATAATTCCAGCAATGGAAATTTCAACACGAGGACTCTTGAGCAGGCTAAGACATTGATAGACAATCTGGTGAGCAGTAATAGCTGCAAGACTGCTGATAGGAGAAGGAAGGAGTCTGGTGGGAAGATAGATAACCAGGAGATAGCTGAAATCAGAAGTAAGTTGGACACTGTTTGTAACTTGCTAGCTGGGAAGAAAGCTGTCCATTTTGCACAAGATGTTGAGGTATTTGGAGCTGAAGAAGAAACTCAGGAAGTGGATGTGAGCTACATTGGTGGTTCTGGATTCCAAGGAAACAGGTTTGGAAATCAATCTGGTAACAGGTTCTTCAATGGAGGACAGAAGAGTGCTTTCAACAGCAACCAAAACTCTTCTGGATTTGGACATACTAGTGGTTTTCAGAAGCCTTTTCAGCAGAGCAATCAGAGAACTTATGGATCTTCAGCTTATCAGACGTCTCCTGTTGCTACTGCTCATGAGAGTAGGATGGAATCTATGATGGAGAAGCTGATGGAAAGTCAGACTAAGAGTGCTGTGGACTTCAACAAGAAGATAGATGCTGTCTATGAAGATCTCAATGGTAAGTTTGAGTCATTAAGCACACATATGAGGGAATTGGACACACAAGTGAGCCAAATCTCAAGTTCTGTGAAAGGAAAAGGAGTAGCAGAAACCCACATCAAGGCTTGGTCAGTGTACATTGATGATGGATCAACACAAGGTGAAAATTTTGAGTTGAATACAGCTGAATTGGTGGAAGAGGGTGAAATTTTCGAAACTGAGGAAAAACTCTCGGGTGGAATCTGTGAAAATTCAGATGCATCGATCGATGCACCTCATGCGTCGATCGTTGCATGTCGTGGACAGACATATTTATTTGCTTCCCTTGGAACAGATGCAGAGGCAGACCAAGAGCTTAATCTTTTATTCCCTGGAGTGTCTGAGATAACTCAACAGGAGATTTATGCACAATATATTCGATTATATCCTAAAGTGTCTGAGGCAATTCAAAAAGAGATTGATGAGCTTAAAAAGCTGGAAGAGATTGGTGAAGAGTTGGATGAAGTTCCACCATCTGATGATCCACCTTATCACCCTTGTATGCAGAGATACTTGGGTAAGATGTTGCCTTTGGATGAAGAGCTGAAATATTGGGTGATAATAGTCCCTAGACATATCAGTGAGGTGTTGCTGGCTATGATCCCAAAGAAGCTGCCTGATCCTGGTGTGTTTGTGCTGAGTTGTTCTATCTTCGAGGATAGCTTTAGGCGTTCTCTGTGTGATCTAGGAGCTGCTGGAAGTCTTATGCCATACTCTGTGGCAGTGAAGCTGGGTATGACGGATTTTTCACCTACTAGGACCTCTCTTGTCCTAGCTGATCAGTCGATAAGAATTCCAGAAGGAGTTCTTGAGGACGTCCCAGTGAGAGTTGGAAACTACTTGGTTCCGACAGATTTCTTGGTGCTGAAGTACGACAGTGATCCTGATGATGCCTTGATACTTGGAAGGACATTTTTAGCTACAGCTGGAGCAGTGATAGATGTAAGGCATAGTCTGATTGATCTCCATTTGGGAGATGAGCCTCTGCATTTTGAGATGGACAAGCTGCGCAAGCCTAAGATTGATGGTCAGACCTTTACCATTAGAGATGAAGATGAAGAGCAGACAAGTGGGACATTGGTTCCTGATCATGGAGATCATCACATCCCGTCATTTCTTGGAAGAGCTCACGGTGATACAGCTTATTCTCCGCCTTGGATGAGGAGACTTTCACAGGGACATTCACAGTCTCTGTTGAAACCTCGAGGAGCCTTAATCTTGTTCGTCCGGTCAAGCTAATGACCTTAAACAAGCGCTGAGTGGGAGGCAACCCACTGTTAGGTTTTAGTGTTTTTCTTATCTATTTTTAGTATTTTTCTTAGGATGTTTATGTTTGGATGATGTGTTTACTTTGAGACTATCAATTGCTTTGATTTTGTCTGTTTTTAGTGTTTTTCAGCTTGCAGGTTCGAAAATTTGGATTTTCTCACGGACTAACCTGCTAACTTGCTGACTGATCCGAGTAATCGCAGTGCGTCGATCGACACACTCTTGTGTCGATCGTCACAACACGAGAAATCGCACTGCAGCGATCGTTGCGGTCCTGAGCAACGATCGACACATGACGCAAATCGCCCAGCAACGATCGACGCACTATGTGCAACGGTCGATGCAGGTGCGAGACAGGTAAAAATCAGACAGAACTCAATCATCCATTAACAAATTTTTCTTTCTTTTTACCAATCCTTAGCTTGACGCTACTGGGGACAGTGTGTTTTAAGTGTGGGGGAGGTAGCTACTGACTTAGTTCTTTCTGTTTTCTTAGAGTCAGTCCGTTTTTCAAAATTTGTTTTATTGAGTCAAAATGGTTTAAGTAAGAAACAGTGAATTTTTGAGAAGTTAACAGCACTTGCAGGAACTTAAGTGACCATTGGGATGAAGTTGCAGGACAATCTATGATTATTAGGATCCCAACACAGATCAGCCTACTGAGGACACCCATATCACTTCAGGTATCAGAGGATCCTTTTACTGACTTCACTCTAATACTGACTTAATTTTCTCACCTAAGGGCTTGGAATACCTTGAGTCGGATTCCTTTATTAGTTCTGACACAGCTTGTAAACCTGTCCAATTTGGTTCCCTTCTCCCCTTCCATAAAGTAAAAAAAAAAAGAGTAATAAACTGAGGATGAGCTAGTAGCTCCGAAGTGGTCTCTGGGAGTGGTAGCTACAACTATTACCTCTTGTGCATCCATGGAATGTGTCCAAAGTACACCCCAAAACGGGAAGAACACTGATAAAAAAAAAAAAAAATTATACCCAATGGGGAAAAACCAGTTGTTAAGGAAGGGAAAAGAGAAGAAAGGAACCAGAGAAAGACAGAATGGTGGTCTAGAGCTGACAAAGTAAGAGTCCATGTACCTTTGATCGATAATCCTTAGGTGAGAGCGCACATTAATTGCTTATAGAAGTCAGTAGGGTGAATTTGAATGCTTGAATGTGATTGTGGAGTTTACTTAGGACAGCTGCTAAGTGTGGGGGAAGTATATGTTGGTCTTGATGTCTGCAGGTGAAATCTTTCATGTGGCTTACTAAGGGAATCTGAGTGTTGTTGCTTCGAAGATAAAAAGAGTTTCTTAAAGTTTTCAAACCTCTTCACTACATTCTAGTTCTTTGTTTTGCTTGAGGACAAGCAAAGGCTAAGTGTGGGGGAGTTGATATATCATGGTTTTCACCGGTTTTAGACCATGATATAAGTGTGTTTTAGAGTCTATTAGTGTTTCTTTAGAGTCTTTTACAGGTGTTATTAGGTACACGCACGTTTGGAGCAGAACTGGAGATATTGGAGCTATTTGGAGCATTTTGGAGTTTTGACCCGAGAGATAGAGTTCACTGTCCAGAACAGAGGAGTGTGTCGATCGTTGCACATCTGCATCGATCGATGCACAGCGTGTTGAGCCAATCTCGGCGAGTTAATGAAGTTATGAGATATTGCAGAATTGCCCAGAAGTTCCAGATATTTACACAGAAGCCCCAAGACGTGATTAGGCTAATATAATTAGGTTTTAGACTTTTATTTTCATTAAGCATTCATACTTTAAGCTGGGAGTTAGAGAGAGATTTTGGGGCTGATCTGAACCTGTACTGCTTCCTGCTTTTGGAGAGAATTCGAACCCCTTTGTTTTCTTAATCTCTTCTATGCAATTTATTCATCATATGATTATGTTTTCATTATCTATGTCTGAGTAGATTCATACTTAGGTTTAGGGTTTCTCATATAAGATTTCATAACTTGCTAGATCTGTTTAATTCAGTTTAGGATTCATATCATAATTGTTCTTCGATCTAAATTGTGTTTAATGCTAGTTCTAATCTGATCACTTAGAATCTAGATCTTAGGTTGCTAAATACGACACGACGGTGTGGTTTAGAATCTGAACTATTTAGGTTGAGCAATTGAATTACTCGCAAAGAAATTTGGTTTAGTTTAATTGTGAACATATCGAACTTGGAATTAAAGCTGGTTTAATCTGTTAGTAATTACAAAGACATTTGGATTGCTGCACTTAGACTTAGAGAATTCTCGCAGCGACAGTTGGTTAATTCTATATCTTTGATTCGAGTTCTAGAACAGCACTTAATTTGATCATGACTGAATGAATTATCTGCTTGTCTGATTTCCTGAGAACGCCCTAGACTTAGCGCTTTTAGTTAACTGCTTTCAAAACCGACATTCTTGCTACTGATTTATTTTCTGCGTTGCTTTTTACTTTACAACACATTTGCTTTCTTCTAGTTTAATCCGACTGTTCTTAATCTATCGTTGACCGGAGTCTCTGTGGATTCGATACCTAAGTACTACATCTGCATTAACTGTGCACTTGCAGTAGAATAGGAATTAAAACTTCAAGCATATCATATAATCTTGAAAATTCAATTATGTAATGGCCAGCACTATTTAGACTTGACGCCTATACAAGGCATTTCAAACGGCACTATAACTAGCATTTATCAAATCAGTATAATTTTGTTTTAAGGTTAAAATTTTTATGGACTTTATTGTTTTAATATGATTTTGTTATGGATTTTTTTGTGTTTTTTCTTTTGAGATATATATATATTTAGTTGGTGTTGGTTTGGAATTGATGGCTTCGAAAGATATCCGGTGGTTCCTCCAAATGATCGGAAAACTTTGTTAGAAATCTTTAGTTCAGTCTGAATTTCTGTATACCAAGCTTTCAGGAGAGTAGAGGTAGTTTGTTGTAAAAAATGCATGTATTCAGCCGTATAACGAAATTTGTTTTCTTCAAACAGAACATGTCGACTCAAGTATACTCTTCTGGTGGGAGGATGAAGACATCTATACCCCTTATACTGATCAGAATACCCCAAGAAAACACAATGAAGGGACTTGGGATCAAACTTGTGTTGAGCATAAGGCTTCAGATATGGATAACATGAACATCCAAAGACCCTTAATGCAGTGTAGATAGGTGGCTGACCATGAAGAACCTCATATGGACTGATCATCTTGTCGTGAACATAAGCTGGGAGAAGATTTATCAGAAAGTTGGCGGTTAGAAAGGCATCTACCCAGAGACTTGGGGGTGAACGGCTTTGAAAAAGCATTGACAGTCCCAGTTCTTTAATGTTTCTATGCTTTCTCTATGCTAGACCATTCTGTTATGGAGAATGAGGACAAGAAATATAATGTGATTCCATGCTTTGACAAGTTATCTATCATCTGTGTGTTTACAAATTCTCCACCACCATCACTTTACAGTATCCCAATTTTCTATTTGAACTTGTTTTCTGCTTGTTGTTGAAAGTGTTTGAACTTTGTGAAGACTTCTAATTTCATTTTCAAAGGAAATAGCCAACCACACCTTGAATATTGATCCACAAACACAACATAAAACGTGAATCCTTAAACAGAAACAATAGGAGTTGGACCCCATACACCACAGTAAACTCTTTCTAAGGGTTTAGTGGCTTGAAAAATAGAAGAAGAAAAGGGAAGTCTACAAGATTTTCCTAAGCAACCACTACAAGAAAAAAACGTTTTCACGATTGCACTTTTTATCGCAGAATAGTCGTTAATCGCTGTTTTACGACTATATGAAAACTAAATGTGGTAGCCGTAAATCTATAGTCGATAAATCGTATAGTCGTATTATTAGTCGGCCAGTTACGACTATTTATACGACTAGTATCAGTAGTCGGCGATTAGACGTAGCTTAATCGCAATATATAAGGACTAATGTCTGACTACACGGCGACAACTATTCGACCAAAGGATGTGTCCACACGTAGTCGGAGAAACATAGTCATCGAATAATCATTAAAACAAGTGACTAAGGGACGATTAATATGTGATTGTCTAATATAGTCACCAAGTAGTCGTAACTATTGGCCATTATGTACTGACTGTATAACGACCATGTTAGTGTCTATCCAGCGTTGAATCGGAACACCCAAATACGATTATGGTACTAATTCGGCTACTACTTGTCGACTATTACGTGACTGTTTAACATAGTCACAACGTAGTCGTAATATAAGGTGACTATTTGGCAACTGTTTCTTGGCTAACTTACCGATGACCTGACGACTAACAAGAATACCAATATATAATTAAGGTTTTTGCTATTAATTACCAACTATTGTATGTCTAAATTAACGATTATGCAGCGTCAAATCGGTACAGCGATATTCGATTATGTTAAAGATTGTGTCACTACTTGCCGACTACTATATGAATATCTTATATAGCCACATCTTAGTCGTAATATATGGAGACTATTCGGAAAATCAAAATACGTGGTGGTAAATATTTTGCGCATAATTGAAGACTGTTTTTTGATTTTTCTTCAAAAATATAAGAATTTGGAATAACTAAATTTACGATTTGGTTATTGGTGATATCGTTATTTGAATTGTACAAGAAATGTAAAAGATATTTGCTTCAAAATAACATTAGTATATAGACACAAATGATCTACATACGCTATGCAAACTCCATCATTTAGGAGTTGCCAAATCCTATACCAAAAAATAAAGAAGTTCAAGAGACAGTGATAAGTAACCTATGTTATAGATGGTGTTGTAGTTTACGTTGACCTTCCTTCAGTTGGTCTTGGTGACCATAAACGTTGAAAAGTCTCTTGGCTACCTATGCTTGCTTATTAATTGATTGTTTCGACTCTATAAGGATTTACTCGTCCATTGTTCTCGGGGGCCTGTGTTCTCGGGGGCCTGTGATAATTAAGGACAGTAAGAAAAATAACAATTATGTAAAGAACATGAGTTTTGACCCCACCCCCAAAGAAAAGTATTGTAAAAAAACTTACTTTCACTCAGTAAACATGTAGTTATATTTATATATTGCGATCTCACGAGGTATTAGTCCGATCCAGTGCTTTAGCAGTCCTTTGGAGATGCTGACCATGTCTTTCATCCGCCATTGACAGATAGCCTCAAAAAACTGAGTAAGTTATGGATGGTTTGGTCATGTCTCAAATGATATAAAGTCTATCGTTTAAACGCCCAGACAATCGAACATAACAAAACTGAAAGAGGAATATTGTAGTCGTTTACAACCTGTAAAATCAGATTCAACTGTTCCAAAACAAGCTAACCATAAGAAAATCATAAGCAAACACACAATCAAACTCAGAAGTAATCCTTTTTCTAAAGCAAAGCAAAACTCAATCACATAGGGTTTAACACACATCCTAACGTCATATCTTACCCGTAGTTGTAGGGATCGTAGCACGGAGGGTTTCATGATTGAGAGATTTTAAGAAGAGTTTGAGAGAGTTGAGAGTGTTTCTGCCAAAGTTAGTGATTTAAATGAGAGCCTCAAATAAGAGACTGAAAGAAGAGTTACCATTTTGATATTGGTGGGCATAGAAGAGGATTTGGAGAGAGAATAGCGAGATAAATCAAAGAATATTTCGGAGAAGGAGAAGAACATAATGAAATCAGGGTTTGTCGTAATTGAGGAATTCTCGACACTTTGTCAAAATTATCGGGTTCACGCGGGTAATTGAAATATTTTGGGTTATAAAGTTGGGTTTAGGTTTCCCGGATATTTTTGGTAAATATTTTTTTGAATTCTAACCCACATGTAGGCGTAACTTACTCATCATATATTCTTTTTTTATTTTCTCAAATTAAATATATACTTATTTCTATAATTACCTAGACTGTTAAGGAAATAGTACACAGTGAAATTAAAGAAATACTTTGGGACTCGATTGTGAGAACTTTTGGTTTATAATACATGGCATTTTAGTAATGCCCCCATATATGTTCATGCCGAAATATAATTGCATGGTGCTAAAAGGAAAGGAAAATATATATATATATATATATATATATATATATATATATATATATATATGTGTTGTTTTGATCTTTAACGTTATACAACAACTAGAATCCGTAGGATATATCCCATTAAGGATTATGGTTTAATGTTTGGGTTTAGTGTTTATGGAATATATAGGGTATAATATTTAGGGTTTAGGGTTTAAAGTTTAAGGTGTATATCCTAAACGCATTCCGAAGTTATATAAATTATTAATAATTATAAATTACATAAAATACTATATAATTTACATATATAGCAATAAAAACACATAAACACATATTTTACAACGCTACATATAAGATACCCAATTGACTTAAGCATTATTTCGATGATGCTCCCATATATTTGATCTTCATATTTGAGTTTTGGTTTGGGGTTTAGTTTTTAGGGTTTATTGTTTAATGCCTGTGTATAGAGTTTATGGTAGTATATATAGGTATTACGGTTTAATGTTTGGGTCTAGAGTTTAGGGTATATATATATGGTCTAGTAATTAGAGTTTAGGGAATATATCCTAAACGCATTCCGAAGTTATAAGATATTAACAAATTTAATATATGTCGATGATGCGATACAGACCAAATATGAAATAAAAATAATTTCGAGGTCTAGTATTTAGGGTTTAGGGTTACTACTTATATGCTGGCCTAATTGTCCGATATGCGTTAAATGACATAACTTATAATCAATTTCTCGTTGATATTGTTATTATTTAGGTGTTTAGTTATCAGAGTAATTCACTGTTTTAAGTGTTTCTTTGGGATGCATTTACGTTGAACCATCAAACAAAATACTAGATATTGGTAGAAGTTTTAGTAGATTCAAAATAGTAGATACTGGTATGGGAAAACATCTAATGTGAAATTGGCAAAACATACATAAATACGACATCATCGATTACAGGAAAATTGGAAGATGTTATTCTCTATCATTCTGCAGAAGAAAGCGGTCTGCATAATCAAGAAACATTGGTCGTGATAGTCCTTAAACATTGGCCACCCAGAGCACCAAGGGTCGAAGATACAACATCGGCAGAGGGCACACGATCAATATTGTTTTTGTCACATTTCGCTGTGAACCAATCATGAAGCGATCTTCCCCAAGCACTACGACCATACAAGGTAGTTTTAATCGCAGTTGCACTGCGTCTTCTCGAGTAAAATCATATCTGCCAAAGAGTTCATCATCTTTATCTTCCCCAGAGAGTTTGCGTATGATACCATATATATACTTGTCTAAGATGCATCCGTCTTTTGCAGCCACCTGTATGCGTGCGAGACCTTCATCTCTCTTGTTATCGAAGAAGAAATCTGAGATTCCTTTGAGAAGGATGGCTGATATATTTCTTGCGTCGTAGCAGCTTTCATTGAATTTTGTCCAGTCAAATCCTGGAGCCCAAACATAGTATACCATCTCTGTTAGATTAGCCGAGTTGAAGAACTCTTGTGTTTCCGTCTTCTCCTTCAAAGCTTTGCAAGCAATCTTCGAATGACGGATATCTTGCATGTTCCGTTCGCAAATAAGGGCGAGTATATTCGTTATCACATCATTAGGCCTTGTTAGAAGGTCGAATGGAATGATTGCTATACGTTTTCTTGTTACTGAACGGGTTTTGTAGTAAGGCTGATCATATCGATGCCATGGCCAGTACGCGTAAGTCGTAGACATGTTGTTGTAGTTTGGATAACGAAGCGGTTGACTTTTATCGGTTTTGAATCGGTGGTTTCAAGATATTAAGAATTAGTGTTAATTAATCCCTAATTTCATTGAATGAGGTTCTTCTTCTTTATAACCGTACATAAAGACACGATTATTCACTTGTGCACTCAAGAATAATTAATAAATAATGAAACTAAAAATCTACTAAACTTTAATAACCTTGATTATCGTGTATTTGGTAGTTCCCTAGATAATCACATATCCACTAATGTCGGTTGCGTGTGTGCAGAAAGCCGAATGTAGACCCTATATGTTAAGTAGTAATTATTAGCCTACTTTATGTCAAATCATGCTAACATAACCATTATGTCATGCAATATTTTGTTAGCTATCAATATTGACAATGCAAGTTTTTTTTTTTTTTTTGCAAAAGGTTAATAATATTCATGCTAAAGAAATTTGAAGATATACAACGAGTGAAAATTGTAAAACTTCAGTAGATTAAATAGAATAAATGCTAGAGCAATTATTTTCTAGTGTTTTTTGAATAGTGTTACCTTATAAATATTAAAATATTGTTGTCCAAATATACTAATTCTGATAATTAGTACGATGTAATTTTGGATTAATTGCACACAGTGTACCTTTTTAAAAAAGTAATAGCAATCTTATATCTTTACATTTCTGCTTGCATTTATGTATCTTTTCTAGTTAATTTTGGGTGTGCTATTACAATTTTGACCCTAGTTAGAAAGCCAACTAAATTGATTGTCCAGCTTATAATCTAGTTAGTTTTAAAGATTGTTTTTGAATTGCACTAGTTAGTTAGAGTCAAGTTAGATGGCTAACTACATTTAATTTGCATCCTCTCCCACTAAAGCAATCTTGCTAGCTATGGTAAATTTGGATTCCGCCGATGAAGTAATCCCCTTTCGTCTCAGATTTGGCCACCTGGAAGCTCTTCCGCCGATGAAGATCTTAGAGATCTAATGCCGGGAAATGCTTTGAAAAGGGCTGGAGTTTTCTCTTCTTATTATGAGTGAGTCATGGGTTAATATCGCAATGTCGATTCAACTTGTGATGGTTGAATCAAAACTAAATGCACTCAACACTGGCTTTAACTGTTATATTAACCTTGTTCTGATTATTTTAGAGCTTTCTTCCTGTTTTTCTACTATTTTTATTCGATTCACTTCGGCCGCGAATCGTTTAAGGTGAGATGGTCGTCGATGAGGATAAGAGAATTGTTGGGATGAGTCACAGATGGGTGTAAATTGTTAGCCATCTCGGGATCAACGGCGAAACAACCAAACTTTTTTTGTTGGAACGAATAATCGATTGGGTGTGCCTTGAAAAGAAGAAGGTTGTTTTATAGCTTCTGTTTACGTGGTCGTTAGTCCGCAAACTCAGCAGGTTGTTTTGTGGATCCGGCTTGCAGGTATTAGAATGATGAAGATGATTGAAGATACCTGTTACAATCACGGGATTGGATAAACATATAAAGAAATTGCGACATTGAGTTATGGATTATTGATACATGGATACGCTGTACTTTCGGGGAAATGTGTGTGGATACTTACGTATGAATTAATTTTACAACAATCCATGTGTATGTTAGAGTGACAGTAATGTAATAGTATTGATATCAATGTATGGATTATGTTTACCACATTCTATGTGTATGGATAGAAACCGATGGATTTTTTGTACGACAATCGGCTTTCGTGGTCATGTATAGAGTGACAGTAACATACTGTTAGGTCGCATGTATATTAATAATATTTAGCACTGGTTTTATTTACATATGTAGATGAAATTGTCCGGATCCATTAAAAGAAGTCACAATGGATAATTATGATAGAGAAGAAGTCACAATGGATAATTATAAGAAGTCACAATGGACAGTTTGTGATCCGAGTATAATTTAAACGAGAGTAATAAATAATTAATTTGCTTAAGTAGGATCAAATTAAAGAAAATTTAAAGCTAGTTTTGATAGTGTAACAGAAGGCATGCGCTGCTTGCGTTGGGACTGTAAAACTGGTAAAAATAATTGATTTGACTGTGAAGTAATGGCGAGGAGCTTTGAATGAGTAAAGAAATATAATTTTGTGAATTAAATTTATTGGCCAATTAGAGAAGATGTGAACGATGAATTTATTGTGAGACGACAGAACATCAATGGCGAGGTTTTAAATTTTAAGTTAGTAATTGTAGGATTTGGGGGGTTCGTGGATAGTATAAGTAATTTACAATATAAAAATATATGACTTTGTGTGTTGAAATAAACAAATAGGTAGATAGCTATTGATAACGTGCAATAGCGGAATAACGAAGCGTCGCACCCTATCCAAGATGTATAAATATAATGTAGAGGACATTCACGATGTCCAGATAATAACATATAACCTAAAACGGGTACAAAATGAGCAGTTTAAATCTTCTGGATCTGCCAGCAGAAATAAGAAGGATGATCATCACGAAGAATGCTAGTGAGAATATCAGGGAATACTTCAGGGTGCGTGCAGTATGCAGGACTCTTCGGGACGACGCTAACCACGTGCATACTCTCTCGAAGATTGAACTTGTCCAGGAAGTCCCCCAACAGGAAGCACGTGATGAGGTGACAAATCTATACAACTTGTGCTTGGCTGCGAACAACACTTCTGCTGTTTTTTTTTAGAGGAATAGGAGATTTCATGTATACACAGAGACGAGAAGAGGGTTTTATAAGAATTAAAGAATGCGCCGCCAAGGGCTACATACCGGCCATATATTGCTACGAAGTAATTCGTCGGTCTATCTCCCCCAATTACGAAACGGATTCTAATGCTCCTTTGCTTAAGCGGGATAATGTACGTGCTCTGAGGAGGCACGTTAGGACTTTCGAGAAGCACCCCTGGGCTGTCCCAATATCGGAGGAGCTTGGGAAGATAATGAATGAATTTGATGGGGATGTATTAAGGACTTGCCCGTGCGCGGTTCATCGATATTGGTTAAACTATCTTAGCGAGAGAGTGAAAGGGCATGGTATGTGGGATGTTTGTTTTTGGACAATTGAAAGTTTAGTCTTTTTCGAGATCATTCCGCGTACTTTTTTCGAGTGGCCTGAGATAATTGAGGCAGCGCAAGAGCGAGTTGACGATGTTTGGGACGACGGACTTATGCAAAACGAAGGAAATTGGGGCGAGGTTGAAATAAACAATGGATACAATGGAGGATGGGGAAACGGCGGATGGGAAAACTATGACGATTGAGCGGTTTGTAGATTTGGTCGCTTTGTTTTTAAGTTTGTTGTGTCCATCTGTACGAAATTAAGGACCTATTGTTGCTTTGATTACTGATAACTCGTTTGGGTATTGTAATATAATTTTGTTGGGAAAACGATAATGAATTGTGGCTGTCGCCGTAGTGTATAAGGGAAAAGAAATAAATTCATGAAAGAATGAGTACAACAAGCGGGTACAGACTGTTAAAAGTATTAAAAATGATGCAGTGATGAATATAAATATGTCTTATCTAATCCATTTAAAAATGTAGCTATATGGGTGGATAGTCAGACAATGGATGCGTTGTAGCTATAGCGAGGAACTAAATAATACAAATGCAATGAAACCTAGAGTATGGAGATATCAAAATTGGGAAAGGTTTTTCTGGGGTAAATGGATATGTGAGACATGACATATTTGCATTTGTTAAGTGAATGATTGGACTACTGCATATAAAGCAGCCTTGAACAGTACTAAGGCTGACACTTAAGTTAAGTAGGTGGCTAGGGTAATGTATTTGAAAAAGGAATTGACAGGTGATTGTGAGTTAATGTTCTTTTTGTTTAATCAAACGAGACATTGAGTATCGAGAGGAAGATTGCATCAAAGAAAGTGCAACAGAGTAGATGGTGGGTTAAACGAAAATATTAAATGAATTTATTCTATACCTATTCGTAATGAACAAGTTGCGAGAGGAGAATCCGTATAATAATGAGTTAAAAATATAGTAAGCTTGGTTAATGATGGTTTATTACTATCATATATACAAATTAAAGTACTTTTACAAGAATTTGTGGTGGATACGTGCTAAGAGAATGAATTGAGGGTTGTGTGTAACCGGATTTAGAAATCAAAAATGATGGATACCAAAAATTAAACAAAAGCAAGTTTGGATAAGCAAAAAAAACAACAAGTAAAACAGACAGAGTACTTGCATCATACGTTAGACGTTCGAGCATTTGGATAATTAAACAAAAGTACGAACATGATAATAAAATATGTAGTCTAAATTAATAATCCAAAACAACGCCGTTTTATGCTCCGCCGTCGCCCAAACCGGAACCGTTTTGCATAGCCGCTTCGTGCCAACTGCCTATGTAATCAATCGAGCCGGCGTTTACTGGAGTTTCAGGGATCTCAGGTCACTCGAGGAATGTCTGGGGAATTATTTGGAAGAAACACAAAGTCTCAATGACCCAGAAACATTCATCACACATAGAGTGAGCTTTGACATCTTCGTGCATGATATCTAGCCAATTGCGAAATACGGAGCAACGGCATCTCTGTATTCTGTCGTAGTCAACTGCATCCTTGATGACAGACAGGTCGAGGGACATACAGGCGATAGGGCAGGTAGTACGCTCAAACCGCCTCACATGCCCCCTCAGAGAACGAATAGTAGCACGAGAAAGGAAAGGAATTGAGGAACCTGTATCCAAAGCAGGATAAATAGATCGACGGATGACTTCGTAGCAATAGATAGCCGGTTTTCATCCAGCAACTCTGCAGCGTTTGATCTGATGGAAGGCTTCTGGACCTCCATATCTGTATTCTGTGTACATAAAATCGGAAATTGATTTCAGAAACAGAGCAGTAATGTTATTGGAGGCCAAACAGGCGTTGAACAATAACGCGACACATTCGCGGTTGTCATCAGGAGAGGGTGCCTGAATAAGATTGATCTGAAGAAGAGTGTCCAAATGAGACGCGTTAGTTCGAAGATGATTACGAGGATTCCTGGTAAGGATTGAACTCCTCAGATTAAGCGGAAGATCTTCACGATTGGGAACCAACCGGTTAGGCCTGGATGATTCACCAACAGAGGGGGTTAGCCTTTTCATATTGAGAGGTTTGTTTTGAGTGCGTGGACAGGAAGCAATGTAGACATGTACTATTTATAGATGCGAAAGAACGCGACGTTTCGGTGTCGTCGCAATGTTTCGGTTTGATGGCTTTATGTTATAGAAATAGACAAAGAGAAGTATTAAAAAGGATGGATAGTAGTTTGAAGAAAGAAACTTAATAATGGATGGATGGTGAAAAGAATTATAATTATGGAGGCTGGTAATAAATATGTTAGAGCGTGACGTATGTATATAGTGAGCGTATATGCTATAATGGATAGTAGTATAGCGTGATATAATAATGGATAGTCAAATTATATAGTAATTATATTTTTTTTAATTGGGATAAATCATTAAGGAAATTTTAATGGATAGTGTATTATAGATACATACCCTGAAAAAATATCGGCACGAGAGTAAGACATTAAGAAAAAGCGATGTTGAAGATTTTAGTTTTCAAAACTGTGACATTAAAAAAATGCGATGGATAGTTGATATAGAATTAATATTGGTGGATACCGACGATGATCTGAACTTAATTTAAAATGGCTATTAAATAGAAATATATATTCTGTACAATTTATTAGGATTTTACATGACAACACACAAAACGGCACCGCTTTGAGCTACTCCTAAACCCGAACGACCGCCGACGATCTGAATTCAGGAGTAGTGCCAACCGCCTTCGTTAACCGAATTTGGTTCGTAAATGTCAGGCCACTCTAGGAATGTCTGGGGAATGATTTGGAAGAAGGATAAAGCCTCAATAGCCCAAAAACATTCATCACACATACCATAAGCCTTGACCTCTTCGTGCAAAAAGTCTAACCAATATCGGAAAAGAGAGCAGCGGCATCTCTGTATCCTTGTTCCATCAATCTCATCCCTGACCACATCCGCCAAATACATGGAGATTCCAATAGGCCAGAGGTTTCGCTCAAACTCTCTAACGTGCCTTTTCAAAGAACGTATAACAAATCGAGAGAGGAAAGGGATGTCGGAACCTGAATCCAAGGCGGGGGTAATAGAACGACGGATGACTTCATAGCAATACACAGCAGGTTTGAAACCAGCGATTGCACATCGTTTAATATTTTTAAAACCTTCCGGTCTGCCATCTTCTGTGTACATAAAGTCGGAGATCCCTTTGAGAAAAATAGCGGTTATGTTGTTTGCGGCTAGACAGGTGTGGTACAACCTTATTACGCATTGGGGGAGTGGGTCCAATGGAGCAGTCTGGATAAGATTAATCTGACGGAGAGTATTCACGTGATCCGCGTCGTCTCGAAGGGTCCGACAGACAGCGCGAACCCTGAAATGTTCCAGAAGGTGGTCGCTTGCATTTTTGGCAAGGATAAATCTCCTAAGCTTGGGAGGCAGATCTAGAAAGTTGAGAACAGGCCGTGGAGAGCTAGAAGATTCAGCAACGCGGGGGATTGTTCCTCTCATTGTTTGTGTGGAATGTATTGAGACTGTCGACGGATAGTTGGGGTCAATGGACAATTATTTATACAAGCGAATGGAAACTGCACACATAACTAAGGAAGAGAAGGAGTTGAGAAGATATATTTAAAAAGGGTTGGATAAGATGGATGGTTTTATTTTGTTGTAAAAATGGATAGGCAAAACTTACACATGGACTTAAAATGGATAGGAAAAATAATGGGATATATGGATACAAAATTTAGATTTACCAACTTGCGTATAGAGTGTCACGTATCGATCGAATAAATCGTAGGCAGCAGAAGAGCCTTAGTAATCTATGATTAGACAATTTCCTAAAAAGTTTTGTTTTTTCCCAAGAGCATCATTAAGTAGAGTCAAATCTGTCTGGCGTGGATTAAATGGAGTAAATAAAACGAGTGAAATGAATCTATAGATACACGATATAAAGAAGAACTGCTTGTAATATGATATGATTTGACAGTCATATGATTGAATAAAGTAAAATATTTGCGAATAAAAACATAAGAAAAAACACTGGGCCTTAATAATAATATATGGCTTCGAAACTAAAATCTATGATTTGACAATATACCCCTACGAGGTACAGATTTGAGACGTGGTTGTGTTATTTATTGGAAAGGTAAATGGAATAGAAAAACTAAACTGTAAGAAGTTTTGTTTGAAAGGATAGGGGCTAAGGTGGATAGAATGAGTACATATACTAAACGGTGGATAGAGATCTACAATATGAGTAAGTTGATATCCATCCATACTAGACATTGATGAAGTAAGTATAATAAACGAGCATTCAACCATGAAAATGAAACTTAAAATGGCTCAATGTCCAACCGATTGAAAAAAGAGAGATGAAGACGATCCAGATAATCTGCATCATGTTCATCCGGGTGGGTGTATGGCGCGTGGCGCAAGAAGCCTTATTACTTCTTGCAACATCAACTTCGATTTTTCTTGTTATCTTGATTTCCATTTCCTCACCAACAGAAGTCGACCAATTTTGTAGAACTTTGATGTCCTCTAGAATTTTCTTGAGATCTTGGGCAAGTTTATCAACCTCTTTCATAATAGAGTCGTCCACCCACTCGTTTAATTGACCTTCATCTGGGTGCTGTTTAGAAACTAGGAGTTAAAAAAATACAAACTGAAATATAAAGTAAATCTAGAAAAAACAAAGGAATCCGGATTTAAACTAACCCGGATAGCTTCGGGACATTTGAACCACCTGCAATTAAGATTGGAAGGAGTTGTACCATATCCTACTTCGATGTCTTCGCCACACCAGCACATGGTTGGTGCTGCGACGCCTATACACCTAGAAGGTAATGGTTCTTCAGAAGGAGGGGCAGTTGAAGTAGACGTCAAGCTCGTTATTGAGAAGATTGTTTCGAAGAACAGGGTGGACAATTTGTTTTATCCATATTAAAGGTTAGATGAACCTATAGCATACGTATATATAAGATATGAATGTTTAAAAGTCTTGACAAGATAGATTTCTTTACTAAACTGGTTGAAAAGACTGTTTTAATTTACTAAATATACGGAGTAATGAGAAGGTAATATGGATAAATGAAACTTAGAAATCGAAACGTATTATGGATAGGAATGCAGGACCAAATGAACAACATGGGCAAAGGTTGGATCAAAAGTGGATGCTATGGTTGACAAAATTATAATTGCAATACTTATAGATACAAAATCGCTATCCACTTGCACCTTAGAAATTGACAATCCATCTAAAACCCAGAAATAAAAAATAGATGTGACCATGTAAAACAGATAGCAATAAAAAAAAAAAATTAACAGAGATAGAGATAGAGAAGTGTAATAGAAATAATAACAAAGTGGATAGAAAGACAATAAGAGATTGATAATTGGATCAAAAGTGGATGCTATGCTATGAAAAAGAACAATATATTCGTACATAGGATAGTGACAAATTGCAATACTTATAGATACAAAATCGCAATCCATATGGGTTAGAAATTGACAATCCATCTAAATTGGCCAAGAGTATAAGACCTTTTGAGGCATTGACGTCGAATTAAAAATCAACCCATCTAGAAAAAGTCCTAGGGATCATATCGAAGAAGACATAAGTCTCGAGAGACCAAAAACAGAGATCGCACATGCCTAGACCTTTTACATTTTGGTTCGTCAAATCAAGCCAGTAACGATGGACAGCGCAAGGGCATGTGGGAATTCGTTCAATGTCGACAGAGTCACGGATGGTTCTGATATATTGAGGGGTATAGTGAGGATAACTTACTCCCTGAAACGCTTTGACATGCCTCCTAAGGGCCCGAATAGCAGTGCGAGACAGTTGAGGGAACGTTATATCATAAACCAAGTGGGGGCAGATGGATCGCCGGATGACTTCGTAGCAATACGTTGCGGGTTTGATTCCAGCAACAACGCAGTTTTTGAGGCGGACAAGCGCGTCAGCTCGCTCTTCTGCGGCCACTCCTTCTATGTTCATAAAATCCGATATGGCTTTTTGAAAGACCGCTGATGGATTATTGGCAAGTAGACAAGCATGTTGCAAGCGATGAAAACCAAGAAAGTTGTGACTCGTTCGTATAAGATCAATCTGGGACAGGGTATCCACGTGGTCGGAATCATCTCGGGGGGTTTTGCACACTGCCTTAATTACGTAGTACTCGCGAACGACTTCGCTAGCGTTTCTGACCAAAATCGATCTCCGAATTTCATCAGGAAGATCGAGGAAGCTGGGAGGAGAAGGGGCGAAATTATTGTTATCTTCTATATTCATCCCTAGTTAGGGATATAAGGTTGGCATCCCTTATATTTATAGATGATTTTAGGACGAAACGGTTCATATGCCTAAAACGATGGATAGTTAAAAGGTGAAAAATACATTAATTGTGTACAGGCTTGCGGATAGTTATAAATAAATCGAGAAAACACAGACGGATGCATAGTTGAAATTGGATTCTAGATCTTAGAAAACAAATTCGACATGAGATATAAGCAAACACGAGAACCACCTGCCTTAATTCGACAAATTCGAGAACCACCTGCCTTAATTAAGCAAACACGAGAACCACCTGCCTTAATTCGACAAATTCGACATGAGATATAAACAAATTCGACATGAGATATAAGCAATCCCGTGATTGTAACAGGTATCTTCAATCATCTTCATCATTCTAATAACTGCAAGCCGGATCCACAAAACAACCTGTTGAGTTTGCGGACTAACGACCACGTAAACAGAAGCTATAAACAGTTTGCGGACTAACGACCACCCAATCGATTATTCGTTCCAACAAAAACAGTTTGGTTGTTTCGCCGTTGATCCCGAGATGGCTAACAATTACACCCATCTTTGATTCAGCCCAACAATTCTCTTATCCTCATCGACGACCATCTCACCTTAAACGATTCGCGGCCGAAGTGAATCGAATACAAAAAGTAGAAAAAACAGGAAGAAAGCTCTAAAATAATCAGAACCAGATTAATATAACAGTTAAAGCCAGTGTTGAGTTCATTTAGTTTTGATTCAACCATCACAAGTTAAATTGTACATCTAGTTGGATGACATAGTTTGATTGCCCGGGGACATTTTTGTCTTTTCACATGCCCAAATCACTCAAAAAGATACAACAATGTAAACTCTTTTAAGAACATATCAGATTGCAAGGAAAAGTTAATAAAGATATAGTAGATGCAATTCACCCTGTTATTTTTTCACAATTTGTAACTTACCATTAATTAAAAAAGAGAATCCTACAATATTCTACTAATAAAATATCAAAATGAATGATTGATAGAGGAACTCAACATATATAGCTAGCTACACAAACCCTAAGATCATTAGACATCTAATTCAATAGTTACAAGTGTGAAGGCAAGTGTCAAACAATAGTTCTTTAATATGCCATGTGTAACACATTAACTCATGACTAGCTATTAAGTGACATTAATAAACCATTATGTGCACCGAGAATTGATAAGAAATTTAATTTGATCTAAACCAAAGTTAACTTTTGGAAAAATCTAATAAGATCCCGCCAAACCCAATATATTTATGGCGGTTGAATTACCATAAATCGCCAATACCCTAACCATCATAACCTCTCTCAAATTCGCTTAATTTCTTAAAATTCTTTTGTCTTACACTTATATTCTCAACGGAAAATCTATTGCAAAAAAAACCAATGACATTAAGGCAATACCAATTCCTCTCGAAGATCAACAAGACGACGACGAAATGGAGTTTGAGTCTTAAGGTACTTCGGTGTTGGATGTATGAACGGGTCTTCTCCGGCAAAACCATCAAACTGCTTTTGGTGGATGAACATGTTATCTCTCTATCACAATTCATGCGCTGTATAAAGTTTTGATCTTAGGCTGTATAAAATTCTGTTCATAAGTTGTTTAAAGTTTAGTCTTGCACTTTTTAACAATAGGGCAAAAGGATAGAAGGAGAAATTTGGGGTGATTTCGTTGAAATCTTCGAGTGGCTAGTGGAATCTGAAGGACAGTGGGTACAATGAGATAATGTTCATATCCTTTATAGGCCAATGTTTGACCGCTTGACAGATAGTTTATTCTCTCTGTGTCGAATCCGCTCGAGTGTAATCTGGAAAATTTCATACCCTATTGGCCATCACTACTTAGACTTGAAGCCCATACATGGCGTTTCAAATGACACTATAAGTAGCACATATCCAATTAGTATAGTTTTTTGGATTAAAGGTTACAAGTTTATGGGACTAATGTTTATGATTTTTTCATGGATTTGTTTGGTGTTATTATTTGTTTGAGATATAGATTTGATATGGCTTTGTCAGAGATCCAATGATTACTGCAAATGATCCAAAAACTTATTTCTAGAGGCGTCTTCAAGTAAAATTCAGAATTAGAGATTTGGAGTTAGTATAACATCTATTTATTTCTATGTATGGTATTCTTAGAATGTCTCAAAGCTGATTTTTAGTAAATATTGGAAGAAATAAGTCATTGGATTGTGTGGCCAATGGCGATATTGTTGTTAGGCTGGTTTAGGCATGAGGCAAAAGTCTGAGTGGGATATTGTTCTGCTTATTCCACTGCTTTAATATCGCCAATAAAAGTGGTGGTATGATGAAACATCAAACCTTTTTTGTAAATTCGTTTGAGTTAGTGTAAAATGACAAATAATTAAAATTTCTTTGTTGATTGGGGTTGATGAGGTTGGAGGAAATTCAACGAGTTTATAAGATATGCTTTGATGCGTATGAAGTTGAAGAGTTCCAAGATTTTGTCCAGAGGTATTTATCTCACAACTCATAATCATAAATAATGTAACATGAAATAGATGGAATAATAATGAATGGAATATAATGAATGAGATATGAAGAAAATTAGAATAAAGCCATCCCATTTAGATTCTCTTTTACAATTTTGATGAGTGGGATGAATCTATTCCATTTTTGTTTAGATTCCATTCATCTTTTTTTTTTGGTCAACTAGATTTCATTCATCTTATTCCATTCATTTTTAGTAATTCCACATTATGTCTACCATTTACAGCCAAAATGGTAAAATTTCTTATGTTTATTCCTTTAATATGATTTTTTTTCCAGGTATTCTGATAGGTATAAAGTTTTATCCTATTCTACTGCAAGTGCACAGTTATGTGATTGTAGTATGAAAGGTATCGAATCCACAAGGACTCTCGGTCACACGATAGATTATATGTATTCAAGTTAAGCTAAATCAAATCCAGAGAATGCAGCAAACAAAAGCAATAAACTAGAAGGGTGTTTTCAATAAGAAGAAAGGCGTCAAACTTAGGAAGTTCTCAGGAATTATGCTATGCCAGATGTTTAACTAACATGATTCAGATTAAGTGCAGTTCAAGAACTAGAAATACTATGCTAAATAATCCAACTCTCGCTGAGATTATTTCTATATCTAGCAACCTAGCAATCCAAATCTCTTTGTGATCCTAGAGTTCTAAACAAGCATTAAGAACATGTTCTATCGGTTCACAATCTTCCTAAACCAAATCTCTTTGCGTCTAGTAAAATTGCTCACTCTAAGTTTGGTTCAGATTATAACTCACACTCTCGTGCTATTGTCAATTATCTCAGATTTGATTATAACTCACACTCTCGTGCTATTGTCATAAATCAGTGTTAAGCACAACTTAGGTGATGAACGATAAGATAGTGAATCCTAATCAATCAGTTATCAAGCAAGCATAAAACCTTTGTGAGAATCCCTAAATCTAACTAGGTTACTACTAAGACATAGAAGCAATTAAACAACACATCATGAATAGAAAACTAGAAACTGAATAGATAGAAGTAAAGGGGTTCGAAATTCTTCTCTCAAACGTTACAAGTAGCAAGAATCAGCCCCTAGCCAAAATCTCTCAATCTCTCAAGCAAGAACAAAGTAAAGAACAAGATAAGAGAATAATAAGTCTGAAACCCTAATAAAACTCTCTAAACACGTTTTGGGGTCAGATTAGAATATAGGAAACTTTGGGGTCTTTTATGCAGTTCTTCAAAACTTATCTAAACTCGGCGCATAACTTCCCTCGGGCTCAGTTTCGACCGATATCAAAGGTAGTGTCGGTCGACACTCCATCGTGGTTGAGACACCATCTTCAGCTCGTTGCACAAATCACCAGAAATTTCCTAATATCCCTCTCTTTGCTCCAAACGCAAGCTTACCTGTAAAAGACTCAATAGACTCTAAAAACCAGGTTAAAGACTCAATATGTACACTTATATCATGGTTGAAAACCTAGAAAAACCATGATATATCAACTCCCCCACACTTAGCTCTTGCTTGCCCTCAAGCAAGTAAAGAACTAAAGTATAAGAAAAGAGGTTTGAAAACACAGAAACTCATTTCGTCTTAGGAACTTTCGCATTCACATTCACTTAGTAAGCCACTGAAAACTTTCCTACAGAACTCAAGACCACAATGTACTTCCCCCACACTTAGCAACTGTCCCAAGTAAACTCCACAATCAAGTTAGGTTATTCAAGTTCACCACACTACCCTCTGTATACAATTAGGTGCGGTCTCACAGAGGGAGTATCTAATCAAAGGACACATGGACTCAACATATTCAGTATCTGACCACCAAACTGTGGGTTCTGGTTTCTTTCTTTTCCCTTTCTCCCTTAGCACTGATTTTTCCCCACTGGGTATCATTTTTTTTTTATCAGTGCTCTTCCCTTTTTATTGGGGTTTAACTTTGGACCTTTCCATGGATGCACATAAGGTTATAGGGGTCTCTACCACTCCCGTGACCACTTCGAAGCTACTAGCTTATCCTCGGCTTTTATCTCTTTTTTTTTTTTACTTTCAAAGGAGGGGAAAATCAGAAACCATACTTTAGAACATGATCATAAGCTGTGCCAAACACATCAGAGAAATCCGACCCAAAGATTACCAAGCCCCTAAGCGAGAAATTAAAGTCAAAATTAAAGTGAGACTAGTAATGGATCCTCTGAATACCTGATTAGATATGGGTGTCCTTGTTGAGTTGATCCATTTGGGGTTTTCTAATAGTCATAGAGCTCCTGCAAGTCTGTCAAATGGTCACTTAGTTCCTGTTCCAGCGAAAAATTTCCTTGAAAAATCATAGTTTCATACTACTCTTGACTCAATAAAACAATTTTGAAAACAACTGAAAACATGGGACTGGCTCTAAGAAAACAAAACACAATGTCAGTAACTACCTCCCCCATACTTAAACTGCACTGTCCCCAGTGCAATTGTAGCGTGAGATCGGTATAAAGCAAATTGGAATAGAATTGAGACTTGGAACAGAAACCTTACATGTGGTCGCAGTCGGTGTCGACCGACACTTAAGTGAGTGTCGACCGACACTGATGTCTGCACTCTCGGGTCTGACACATAAAAACAAGAAAATTCAAAAGACACAAGAAATAAAACCAAAAAGAGAAGAAAACTAACCTAAAGTGGGTTGCCTCCACTCAACGTTCTTTTAATGTCAATAGCTTTACCGTAACGCAATTGGGCACTTGGTGGATTATCCATATAGACAATGTTGCCATCTGGGATTTCAGCTTTTTCCCAGTAGTGCTTTACCCTTTGTCCATTAACTGTGAACTCGTCTCCCTTGGAATTCATCAGGACTACAGCTTCGTGGGGTCTAACTTCTTTGACAGTGAATGGACCTGACCAACGAGAACGTAGTTTTCTAGGAAACAATGTTAGTCGAGAATTGTAGAGAAGTACCTGATCATTTGGTTCGAATTTGGGTGAGATGATCTTCTTGTCATGATAGGCCTTTGTACGCTCCTTGTACAACTTCGAATTCTCATAAGCGTGGTGGCGAATCTCATCCAACTCATTAAGCTGTATCAGACGCCTTTCAACTGCAGGCTTGAGATCATAGTTCATCTGTTTAATAGCCCATCTAGCCTTATGCTCGAGCTCAACTGGAAGATGACAAGCCTTCCCATAAAGTAGATGGAGTGGTGTAGTACATAGGGACGTCTTAAACGCAGTCCTGTAAGCCCACAGCGCATCATCCAACTTAGCAGACCAATCCTTTCTGGTCTTCCCAACTGTCTTCTCCAGAATCTCTTTGATCTGTCTATTATAAACCTCTACTTGTCCACTAGTCTGAGGATGATATGGAGTAGCCACACAATGATTAACGCCATGCTTCCTAAGCAACTTCTCGAAGACTTTGTTGATAAAATGAGTACCACCATCGCTTATCACGATCCTAGGCACTCCAAATACGGGGAAGATGATAGTATTAAACAGCTTAAGAACTACCGAAGAGTCAATGGTCGGACTTGCAATAGCTTCAACCCACTTGGATACATAGTCCACAGCAACCAGTATATACATGTTCCCATAGGAGGATGGAAACAGACCCATGAAATCGATGCCCCAGCAGTCAAAGACTTCAACCTCAAGGATGAAGTTTTGTGGCATCTCGTGTCTCTTACTTATCTTCCCCCTCCTCTGACACACATCACATCGCGAGAAAAATAATTGGGCATCTTTGAACATTGTAGGCCACCACAAACCTGCTTAAAGAATCATAGATACTGTCTTGAATGTAGCAAAATGCCTAGCATACTCAGAACCATGGCAGTGGTACAGCACATTATCTACTTCAGACTCCGCAATGCAGCGTCTGTATATACCATCAAAGCAGTGCTTGTACAAGTAGGGTCATCCCAGTAATAGCGTCTAACTTCCCTAAGGAACTTCTTCTTAGCATATCCTTTAAACACTTCAGGCTCATCCTCTGCAGCAAGGTAGTTGGCTATATCGGCATACCAAGGTCTAGTGGGGAGAGGACTGTGGGCCATCGAAGCTATGAACATGTCAGCTTCATCATCCAGAGTTTCTGTCTCTGTCCGCAGCGGATGTCGACCGACACTAGGGTTGATGTCGAACGACATCGTCCCCAATCGACCAAGTAACGTCGAGCGTGATCGATTATCGTCCGCTTTTTCGAGTCGAGTGTCGACCGACATGGAATTAGTGTCGACCGACACTGACTCTGCAATCCATGTAAAAAGTAGTGAACTCGCAGAAACATCCTGAAAACCTGTCTCAATCTTGTAGATGTTCTCTTCTGGCATGGAATCATCTATTGGAACATCCTCATTAATCCTAATCCTAGACAAGTGATCAGCAACACCATTTTCTACTCCTTTCTTGTACCTCACCTCTATGTCAAATTCCTGGAGCAATAGAATCCATCTTAACAGCCTTGGTTTAGCATCTTTCTTCTGCATCAGATACTTAAGCGCAGAATGATCAGTATATACTACCACCTTGGAACCAATCAGGTAGGAACGAAACTTCTCAAATGCAAACACAACTGCTAAAAGTTCATTCTCAGTGGTTGCATAGTTCCTTTGAGCTTCATCAAGAGTTTTACTGGCGTAGTAGATAGCATGGAGCTTCTTGTCTTTCTTCTGCCCAAGTACAGCTCCTACTGCATAATCACTAGCATCGCACATTAGGGTAATAGGGAACTCGATCTCTAATATCGAAACCCTAAAATTTTATAAGCGTTTTCGCGGTGTGTCGACCGACACAAGATTAGTGTCGATCGACACTGTGCGAAAGCACAAGTTCATCGTTTTTGATACGAAATAAAATCCGAGATTATTTTCATCAAAACGAAAACCAGCAAGCATTAACCTCTTCAAATAAATCATTATTCGAATTACATGCTTCAGATTCAATGATTAAAACCCTAAGGCTCTGATACCACTGAAGGAAGTTTAGCAATTCTAACAGCTTTCAGAATCCTACAAGTTCTAAGCCGAGGATCTAGGGTTTGATTTATTGAATCCTTACCGATGATCTCGTGTTTACCTCGAGATTTGCAGCGGAATGATGAACAGGTAATTGAGATCAAGAGCGCCTCAATTGCTGCGCCTCTACTTCAGTCCACACGCACACAAGCTGGAATCCGCCGGGATGCTAGTGCCGGGAATCGGATCTCCTGGGAAACCTGTGTTTCAAGAGGTGGCTGCGTTTTTCTGTCAAGAAATTTACATATCTCAGAGTCGTGCCTCATATCGTATATATAGGCCTCTGAGTCGACCTAATTTCCCAGTAACCAAACCGAGTCAATTAAAGTCGTTAAACCGAAATATCAGTTTCGGTTTCAGCCTTGTGTCGATCGACACATCAATGGTGTCGATTGATATACCATGGATTTTAGAGATTTTAACCATGGTATATGTGTCATTTATCGAGTCTTTTACTATGTTTTAGAGTCTTTTCAGGTGTTTATTAGGTACAAGCACATTTGGAGCATATTTGGTGATTATAGCACTTTCTGGAGCTATTTGGAGTATTTGGCCGAGAGATAGACTTCACTGTCAATATTTCAGAGCTACAACGATCAACACACTTGTGGCGTCGATCGTTGCATATGAGAGATGGGCCAAGTCGACGGTTTAATGAGAAGAATTGGATATTGCAACTTTTCCCAGAAGTTCCCATAATTACAAAGAAGCCCCAGCCGACTTTAGACCATTATATAAGAGTTTTTAAGCCATTGTTTAGGCTACGCATTATTTAAGTTTTATTTTATTTCAGAGAGCCTTAGGGGCTGATCTTGTTCTCGAAAGAGACTTGATTTCGAACCCCTGTTGATTATTCTGTTTAATGATATTTGGTTTTCTACTTATGATATTTTCTGTCTCGATGAACATGTCTGAGTAGATTACCTGTTAGGTTGAAGGATTCTCATAAGGGATTTCATGGAACTATAGTTTAAATCAATCTGTAGGGATTCATATCTGCTAGTTCTTTGTTTAGGTTGTTCTTAATGCTAAATCTGAAGTAGCTGATCAGAATTATGATGTTAGGCTGATTAATGCAGCGAAAGTTGGTTAATTTAGCTAGAAAGAACCTAGATGAGCAATTAAACTTCTCGCAAACGAAAGTTTGGTTTAGGTTAATTGTGAACATATCAAACTTGGAATTGAATGCTGGTTTAATCTGTTAGTTCTCGCAAACGAAAGTTTGGCTTGCTGCACTTAGACTTAGAGAATTCTCGCAAAGGAATTTGGTTAATTCTATATCCGTGTTTTGAGTTCTATAACAGTTTCTGATTAGATCCAGACTGATTGATTGCTTGTGTTCCTGATTTCCTGAGAACTCCTGAAACCTAACGCTTCGCCTCCTTGCTCACAAACCACTCCTGCTACTGATTTACTTTTCTGCTCTGCTTTTAGTTTAATCACCTTTGCTTTCTCCTAATTTAATCACTTCTGTTCTTATCTATCGTTGACCAGAGTCCCTGTGGATTCGATACCCTAAGTACTACAACTACATCACTCTGCATTTGCAGTTAGAATAGGGTTAAAACTACACCTATCAAGTATCGACACACCTCTCAAAGACGGATCGCAACGAAAAAGTAGTTTTAGACATAGGCTGAAAACTAAGAAAAAGAAAATTTCAGTTAAGAAGTTCAGGAAATGAGAAATCTTATCTAATAAGAAAACTCGCATTATATTCAAACAATGTTTCCTCTATGAATATAATGATCCAAGACCCATAATTCACCAAAATCCGAGTGGACGACTCGCCATCACCCAAAGTTCAGTTATTTAGGTAAGCAAATCATTCCTAATTGTACCCAGTACAACTCTTGGTCGCAGATGAGACAATCCATGTCTCATCCACTCTGATGTCTCTGGGCCCAGAACTTCTGATAGCCCAGTCAAGTAAACCAATCTCTTCAGTCTTGTGATCATTGACAGTCGCACTGCAAGTCTATCAATGATCACCTGCCTTACTCATGTAATTGTAGATATCAAGGACTCCAAGACTATCCAACAACGAAATGAGTCTTGACAGTAAACAAGATTGGACAAGACATCAAGGTCACTTGATATTTAGTTGAGGAAACGGAACTTTAAAAGGTTAGTAAATCAATCTCTTAGGTCATGTAATTGTTGATCTCAAGCCCTGCAAGACCATCAACAAAACTACCTGCCTTACTCATGTAATTGTGGACACCAAGCTCTTGGCAAGACTATCACAACAACAAAATGAGTCTTGACAGTTGACCATATTGAAAACTAAGCTTTGATCAAATACACATCCAATGTGTATTCAATGGGTTTAGAACATGTTTAACTACTAATTTTAATTGAGTTTTAATTGTTCTAGTAAGTGAGTTAGATCGAGTTTGTTTTTTTTTTTGCAAATTCAAGGTTCAATAACCAGAATTGTCAGCATTGTGTCGATCGACACAGACCTTGTCTGTCGATCGATGCCACCAAACAAACCGGACTTCAACAACCGGTTTAACCAATTGCGATAACCGGTCCAATCCAATTGAGCTGGTTCATCCAATTAAACCGATCTTCGCCAATCAACTCGGTTTATACTAATTGAGATAACCAGTTCAATCCAATTGAACCAATTCATCCAATTTAAACCGATCTGATCTAACTTAACCAAGCATGATAACCAGTTCAATCCAATTGAACCGATCAACCAATCGCAAGGCCTGTGTCGACCGATACTCAGCCTGTGTGGATCGACACAGTAGGGTAACATGGAACTCGATCTCTAATATCGAAACCCTAAAATTTTATAAGCGTTTTCGCGGTGTGTCGACCGACACAAGATTAGTGTCGATCGACACTGTGCGAAAACACAAGTTTATCGTTTTTGATACGAAACAAAATCCGAGATTATTTTCATCAAAACGAAAACCAGCAAGCATTAACCTCTTCAAATAAATCATTATTCGAATTACATGCTTCAGATTCAATGATTAAAACCCTAAGGCTCTGATACCACTGAAGGAACTTTAGCAATTCTAACAGCTTTCAGAATCCTACAAGTTCTAAGCCTAGGACCTAGGGTTTGATTTATTGAATCCTTACCGATGATCTCGTGTTTACCTGGAGATTTGCAGCGGAATGATGAACAGGTAATTGAGATCAAGAGCGCCTCAATTGCTGCGCCTCTACTTCAGTCCACACGCACACAAGCTGGAATCCGCCGGGATGCTAGTGCCGGGAATCGGATCTCCTGGGAAACTTGTGTTTCAAGAGGTGGCTGCGTTTTTCTGTCAAGAAATTCACATATCTCAAAGTCGTGCCTCATATCGTATATATAGGCCTCTGAGTCGACCTAATTTCCCAGTAACCAAACCGAGTCAATTAAAGTCGTTAAACCGAAATATCAGTTTCGGTTTCAGCCTTGTGTCGATCGACAGATCAATGGTGTCGATCGACACACCTCTCAAAACTCGAATTCAATGTGTATCCAATACACATTGACCAGACCATATACCAATGATCAATCCCATACAAAGTGTATCCAGCTTGCTTAGGTGTGTGACCCTGTAGGTTCACATAATACTAGCAATGAGTTACAACTCATTTGTCATAAGCGGCTTCTAGCAAAACATTATGACCACATAGTATCACATGAATTGTCCGATCTCGACAATACAACTATCATGCAGAGTAAGTACAATCTGATTTCAGGACATAATCCCAACAATCTCCCACTTGTACTGGAATCATCTATTCCCATAATCCCTTTATCGCTATATCTCGATATGGTATAAGGCAAGAAACTGTGTCATCCTTATTATAGCCAACATCATGTTCATCGAAATCCTGATCTATACTGATAAAACAAACGACTGACAATCACCTCGTTTGAGCACGGCCATGCATTTTCTCAGTATCAAATCTTCGATGGGCCCTGAGATATTTATCTCCTGTTATATAGGAGGGACAAATCCCTTCTTGTTCCATCCCTGTTTCTTCACAAACTTCATGATACGCCTAAGCAATGCCTTTATAGCCGCCAGTTACGGAACGACGTTTGACAAGGTCAAAGCGTACCAATTCACATGCTAGAAAGCATGATGAACTCAGGTCTAAGGACTATACTCTATAGTCGTAATGAGAACCTCTCATGACACTGATATAACTATCCTGTAGAGTTCTCATTAGCGGGTCATGTCCGATCATATGTTCACCAACATATATCTATGTGATTGACGTTGATATTCATATCAATGACTCCATGAAACTTAGTCATACGTCACCTCACATACTAGTCTTAACGGTTGTTAGTGTCCCACTTTAACAACCTACGACCAGGGACAAACATAATTTTATGTCATCTTTCACTTATAGGGTTTCATGATCAAGTCCTCAACTTGATGACCCATAAAATGAGCATAAAATACTTTGGGATCATTATTTAATTATCCAACAATCAAATAATACTGATGTTAGTTTTTCATAATCATGACCATAGCATGTCTATTGAACATCATAACTAACATAACTCCCACTAGAATCAAGACCACGTCTTCAGATATCTAATACCTACAGAAACAGTATAAAACACGTGCTTAGGTTGTGAGAGAGGCTGCGGCGTTCTAGCTTGGAACCATTCCAACAAACCACACCGCTATTCATTAATAAGCACTATTCTACGGTCCCCTGCTTGGAGCCCTTCCAACAGATAGCACCGCTACACAGACAAAGAGACATAACAAGGTGGGAACCGGGAATCGTCTTTGTCCGTCTAACTACTCATAACAGATTCGTCACTTTCTCAGTTGAATAAGAACCTATCCTTAGTGTTCTTCAAACACTTGGGGATATTCCTTACAACTGTCCAGTGACTTTTACCGGAACATATTGGTATCTTCTCGTCATGCTTTATGCGTAAGCTGCAACTAGACGAGCGCAAAATATGGCATTCATATGGATTCTATTGCAGAAGAAAAAGGAACCACACTCATAGATACTAGCTCAGCCAATGTCCAAGACACTTCATCTTGCTAAGATTATTGCCATAAGACCTTTGGTGTGAAGCCATTCTTGGAATCATGCATATTTGAACTGTCCAATACCTTATCAACCTAAGGATTCTAACACGATCCAATTAGCCCACCCAATCTATTTCAATAGATCCTTATTCCAAGAACTCATACATCTTCTCCCATGTCTATCGTTGAAAATGACTTCCGACCCAAGTCTCATAAGACTTAAGCGACGGAACGTCGTTTATGAGAATAAGTATGTTATATACATACAGTGTGAGAAATGCAACTACGCTCCCACTAGTCTACTTGTAAACGCACGGTTCCTATTCGTTCCTGATCAAGTCAAAACTTTTGACCGTTTTAACAGGACGTAGATTCCAACTCCAAAATGTTTGCTTCAATCCAGAAATAGATTGGTGAAGCTAACATGCATACCCAGCAAAATTTTGAAGTTGGGGCTCACCATCGCTCCTATGAATTTCGCAGGCTCGTCACTTTTCAATGATCAACAGATCACGACAATCGGTCATGAGAAATCACTCTCGGTTTAGTGACGGATCCATTCGGATCTGCGAACTTCAGGCTCCACAGGTGTAGGTCCTACAGCACTTTGTAGATCCAGCCGCTGCTTTCCCTTAACAGGTTGAGCAGCCTCCTGTGTTTCTCGAATTTCTTCGAGCTGTACTTCTACTCCCACTGTTTTTCTTGGAAAGAAACTTTCTATCTAGAAAAACAGAGTTCCGAACAACAAAACTTTATTCTCGGATTGGTTGCAAAAGTAATATGCCTCGGTTTCCTTAGGACAACCAGCGAAGTAGCACTTATCAGATTTGGGTTCAAGGTTGTCTGTTATCAACTGCTTCACATAAACCTTGCAATCCCAATTAATCAGGAAAACATACTTGGAAAACTCCCAGTCCACATCCAATGTGGTGTTTTTCAGCTGATTCTGATAGAAACCTATTTGGCGTAAATACATACATTTCTAGAGCGTATTTCTAAAAGGATAATGGGAGATTCATGTGACTCATCATTAATCGGAGTATATCCAATAAGGTCCGATTCATTCTCTAAGAAACGCCAATCAGGTTTTCAGGAGAAATGAGCTGTGAGACGACTTCACACTCACTTAGATGATCACTTAATTCTAGACTCAAGTATTCTCCTCCGCGATCTAATCGAGGATGTTCAATACTTCTGTCATATCAGTTCTATACTTCATTCTGGAACTCCTTTGACCATTTCAAAGGATTCCGACTCGTGCCTCATCAAATGAACACAGCCATACTTACTGAAGTCATCAATAAAGGTAATGAAGTACTGAAGATTTCCTCTGGCACTAATGCTCATCAGGCCACATACATCAGTATTAGCAAGGCCCAATAAGCCTCTGGCTATTTTCTTTAGCTCTGCCAAAGAAGCCTTAGTCATTTGGCCCAGTAAGCAGAATTCATATCTCATATGATTTATAATCAAATGAGTCCAAAAGCTCATAACTATGGAACTTCTTAATCCGCTTCACTATATGTGGTTGAAACGACTATGCTAAGGAAAAGGCGAGTTCGAGTCTTCAGACCTAAACCGTTTGGTATTTATGTTATATACAGGCGTACATTGGTTTAAGATATGAAACCCATTTTTCAAAAAAAAAGGGGTGCTACCATAGAATATTTCATCAAGATCAAAAGAGCAAAACTTGTCTTTTATCAAAATGAAAAACATTCAAATTCTTACAAGAAAATGAAAGACATCTCTGCTTAAAGCAGGTACATAGCATCAATTACTTAATTCAAAAACCAAGCTTGAAAGGCTCCTACAAATGGAGAATTTCTACGGCTAATGCAGCAACCATTGCTCCATTTCAGACGCTCAGTTCCACTTGTCCTTTCTTCAACGTTCTACTGTTGCTTAGGTCCTGCATATTTCAAAAATATCAGTACCACAACTAGTATCCAATACTTACGTAGAACTTGAAATAATAACACAATACCTGAAGAAGAAGTCCCGTACATCTCCTTCATCTCTTGTGAATCTTCCAAGAATTTAATGCAATTTCTCTTCCAATGACCAAACTCTTCACAGTAGCAGCACTTATCAACATCAGATGGGCTGGACTTGGGCTTATAAGATGACACAGGCTTCTCCTGATTTCAAATCTGGACGGCCCTGTCTCTACCCTTGTCTACACAAGATTTCTCAAACCTTTTACCCTTTATGATGTTTTGCTCAGCTGTCTTGAGCATGCCATGCAGCTCAGTCAACGTCTTCGTCAAGCCATTCTTGATATACCTCTTGATAAACTTATCATAACTTGACGGCAGTGACTGCAAGATGATCTCAGTAGCCAACTATAGGCTAACAGGACAAGCCAGTTTCCCCAGGTTATCAATGTAATCCATCATTTTAATGACATGAGGACTCACTGGAGCATCCTTTGGTAGCTTGCACCCAATGAGAGACTTAACCATCTGGTATCTCTCAACTCGTGCCTGTTCCTGAAACATCAGTTTCAGGCTGGTGATCATCTCTATTGGCGACTCCATGTTCTCGTATTGACTCTTTCAGTCCGAGTTCATGGTAGCCAACATCAGACCACGCACATCCACCATATCAATATAATGCTTATTCCAAGCATTATATACTGCATGCGAGGCATTGGTACCAAGCCTTTCGGGGAGAGCTTTCTCAAGGACATAGTCCTTACTCTCTTGCTTGAGAATACATCTCAAGTTCCGATACCAATCCATGAAATTTGATCCATTTAACTTGTCCTTCTCAAGGACGGATCGCAACGAAAAAGTAGTTTTAGACATAGGCTGAAAACTAAGAAAAAGAAAATTTCAGTTATGAAGTTCAAGAAATGAGAAATCTTATCTAATAAGAAAACTCGCATTATATTCAAACAATGTTTCCTCTATGAATATAATGATCCAAGACCCATAATTCACCAAAATCCGAGTGGACGACTCGCCATCACCCAAAGTTCAGTTATTTAGGTAAGCAAATCATTGCTAATTGTACCCAGTACAACTCTTGGTCGCAGATGAGACAATCCATGTCTCATCCACTCTGATGTCTCTGGGCCCAGAACTTCTGATAGCCCAGTCAAGTAAACCAATCTCTTCAGTCTTGTGATCATTGACAGTCGCTCTGCAAGTCTATCAATGATCACCTGCCTTACTCATGTAATTGTAGATATCAAGGACTCCAAGACTATCCAACAACGAAATGAGTCTTGACAGTAGACCATATTGAAAACTAAGCTTTGATCTAATACACATCCAATGTGTATTCAATGGGTTTAGAACATGTTTAACTACTAATTTTAATTGAGTTTTAATTGTTCTAATAAGTGAGTTAGATCGAGTTTGTTTTTTTTTTTGCAAATTCAAGGTTCAATAACCAGAATTGTCAGCACTGTGTCGATCGACACAGACCTTGTCTGTCGATCGATGCCACCAAACAAACCGGACTTCAATAACCGGTTTAACCAAATGCGATAACCGGTCCAATCCAATTGAGCCGGTTCATCCAATTAAACCGATCTTCGCCAATCAACTCGGTTTATACTAATTGAGATAACCAGTTCAATCCAATTGAACCAATTCATCCAATTTAAACCGATCTGATCTAACTCAACCAAACATGATGACCAGTTCAATCCAATTGAACCGATCAACCAATCGCAAGGCCTGTGTCGACCGATACTCAGCCTGTGTCGATCGACACAGTAGGGTAACAGGGAACTCGATCTCTAATATTGAAACCCTAAAATTTTGTAAGCGTTTTCGCGGTGTGTTGACCGACACAAGATTAGTGTCGATCGACACTGTGCGAAAACACAAGTTCATCGTTTTTGATACGAAACAAAATCCGAGATTATTTTCATCAAAACGAAAACCAGCAAGCATTAACCTCTTCAAATAAATCATTATTCGAATTACATGCTTCAGATTCAATGATTAAAACCCTAAGGCTTTGATACCACTGAAGGAACTTTAGCAATTCTAACAGCTTTCAGAATCCTACAAGTTCTAAGCCGAGGATCTAGGGTTTGATTTATTGAATCCTTACCGATGATCTCGTGTTTACCTGGAGATTTGCAGCGGAATGATGAACAGGTAATTGAGATCAAGAGCGCCTCAATTGCTGCACCTCTACTTCAGTCCTCACGCACACAAGCTGGAATCCGCCGGGATGCTAGTGCCGGGAATCGGATCTCCTGGAAAACCTGTGTTTCAAGAGGTGGCTGCGTTTTTCTGTCAAGAAATTCACATATCTCAGAGTCGTGCCTCATATCATATATATAGGCCTCTGAGTCGACCTAATTTCCCAGTAACCAAACTGAGTCAATTAAAGTCGTTAAACCGAAATATCAGTTTCGGTTTCAACCTTGTGTTGATCGACACATCAATGGTGTCGATCGACACACCTCTCAAAACTCGAATTCAATGTGTATCCAATACACATTGACCATACCATATACCAATGATCAATCCCATACAAAGTGTATCCAGCTTGCTTAGGTGTGTGACCCTGTAGGTTGACATAATACTAGCAATGAGTTACAACTCATTTGTCATAAGCGGCTTCTAGCAAAACATTATGACCACCTAGTATCACATGAATTGTCCGATCTCGACAATACAACTATCATGCAGAGTAAGTACAATCTGATTTCAGGACATAATCCCAACAAAATTAAAGTGAGACGAGTAATGGATCCTCTAAATACCTGATTAGATATGGGTGTCCTTGTTGAGTTGATCCATTTGGGGTTTTGTAATAGTCATATAGCTCCTGCAAGTCTGTCCAATGGTCACTTAGTTTTTGTTCCAGCGAAAAATTTCCTTAAAAAATCATAGTTTCATACTACTCTTGACTCAATAAAACAATTTTGAAAACAACTGAAAACATGGGACTGGCTCTAAGAAAACAAAACACAATGTCAGTAACTACCTCCCCCACACTTAAACTGCACTGTCCCCAGTGCAATTGTAGCGTGAGATCGGTATAAAGCAAATTGGAATAGAATTGAGACTTGGAACAGAAACCTTACCTGTGGTCGCAGTCGGTGTCGACCGACACTGATGTCTGCACTCTCGGGTCTGACACATAAAAACAAGAAAATTCAAAAGACACAAGAAAGAAAACCAAAAAGAGAAGAAAACTAACCTAGGGTGGGTTGCCTCCACTCAACGTTCTTTTAATGTCAATAGCTTGACCGTAACGCAATTAGGCACTTGGTGGATTATCCATATAGACAATGTTGCCATCTGGGATTTCAGCTTTTGCCCAGTAGTGCTTTACCCTTTGTCCATTAACTGTGAACTTGTCTCCCTTGGAATTCATCAGGACTACAGCTTCGTGGGGTCTAGCTTCTTTGACAGTGAATGGACCTGACCAACGAGAACGTAATTTTCTAGGAAACAATGTTAGTCGAGAATTGTAGAGAAGTACCTGATCATTTGGTTCGAATTTGGGTGAGATGATCTTCTTGTCATGATAGGCCTTTGTACGCTCCTTGTACAACTTCGAATGGTGTAGTACACAAGGACGTCTTAAACGCAGTCCTGTAAGCCTACAGCGCATCATCCAACTTAGCAGACCAATCCTTCCTGGTCTTCCAAACTGTCTTCTCCAGAATCTCTTTGATCTGTCTATTAGAAACCTCTACTTGTTCACTAGTCTGAGGATGATATGGAGTAGCCACACGATGATTAACGCCATGCTTCCTAAGAAACTTCTCGAAGACTCTGTTGATAAAATGAGTACCACCATCTCTTATCACGATCCTAGGCACTCCAAATACGGGGAAGATGATAGTCTTAAACAGCTTAAGAACTACCGAAGAGTCAATGGTCGGACTTGCAATAGCTTCAACCCACTTGGATACATAGTCCATAGCAACCAGTATATACATGTTCCCATAGGAGGATGGAAACAGACCCATGAAATCGATGCCCCAGCAGTCAAAGACTTCAACCTCAAGGATGAAGTTTTGTGGCATCTCGTGTCTCTTACTTATCTTCCCCCTCCTCTGACATACATCACATCGCGAGACAAATAATTGGGCATCTTTGAACATTGTAGGCCACCAGAAACCTGCTTAAAGAATCATAGATACTGTCTTGAATGTAGCAAAATGCCTAGCATACTCAGAACCATGGCAGTGGTACAGCACATTATCTACTTCAGACTCCGCAATGCAGCGTCTGTAGATACCATCAAAGCAGTGCTTGTACAAGTAGGGTCATCCCAGTAATAGCGTCTAACTTCCCTAAGGAACTTCTTCTTAGCATATCCTTTAAACACTTCAGGCTCATCCTCTGCAGTAAGGTAGTTGGCTATATCGGCATACCAAGGTCTAGTGGGGAGAGGACTGTGGGCCATCGAAGCTATGAACATGTCAGCTTCATCATCCAGAGTTTTTGTCTCTGTCCGCAGCGGATGTCGACCGACACTAGGGTTGATGTCGACCGACATCGTCCCCAATCGACCAAGCAACGTCGAGCGTGATCGATTATCGTCCGCTTTTTCGAGGCGAGCGTCTACCGACATGGAATTAGTGTCGACCGACACTGACTCTACAATCCGTGTAAAAAGTAGTGAACTCGCAAAAACATCCTGAAAACCTGTCTCAATCTTGTAGATGTTCTCTTCTGGCAGGGAATCATCTATTGGAACATCCTCATCAATCCTAATCCTAGACAAGTGATCAGCAACACCATTTTCTACTCCTTTCTTGTACCTCACCTCTATGTCAAATTCCTGGAGCAATAGAATCCATCTTAACAGCCTTGGTTTAGCATCTTTCTTCTGCATCATATACTTAAGCGCAGAATGATCAGTATATACTACCACCTTGGAACCAATCAGGTAGGAACGAAACTTCTCAAATGCAAACACAACTGCTAAAAGTTCATTCTCAGTGGTTGCATAGTTCCTTTGAGCTTCATCAAGAGTTTTACTGGCGTAGTAGATAGCATGGAGCTTCTTGTCTTTCTTCTGCCCAAGTACAACTCCTACTGCATAATCACTAGCATCGCACATTACCTCGAAAGGTAGACTCCAGTCTGGAGGTTGCACAATTGGAGCAGAGATCAAAGCTTGCTTCAGCTCCTTGAATGCTACATGACACTTATCTGTGAACTCAAATTCACATCCTTGCAGAGAAGTGCAGTGAGTGGTCTAGCTATCTTGCTGAAGTCTTTAATGAATCTCCTGTAAAAACCAACATGCCTAAGGAAACTTCTTATCCCTTTGACTGAATCAGGCACCTGCAGTCCTGTCATTACTTCAATCTTAGCTCTGTCCACCTCAATTCCTGCCTCAGAGACTCTATGTCCAAGTACAATGCCATTCTTGACCATAAAATGACATTTCTCCCAGTTCAAAACCAGGTGCTTTTCCTCACAGCGAGCTAGCACCTTGCATAGATTATCCAGACAGGCATGGTAAGATGGTCCGTAGACAGAGAAATCATCCATGAAGACATCCATAAAATCCTTTATCATGTCCGTAAAGATGGACATCATGCACCTCTGAAATGTCGCAGGAGCATTACACAGTCCAAATGGCATTTTGCGGTATGCAAAGGTACCATAAGGACATGTTAATGTGGTGTTCTCCTTGTCTTATCGGTGGATAGGGATCTGAAAGAAACCAGAATAGCCATCCAAGAAGCAGTAGTACGGATGACTTGCCAACCTTTCTAACATCTGATCAATGAAAGGGAGTGGAAAGTGGTCTTTCCTGGTGGCTGCATTCAACTTCCTGTAGTCTATGCACATCCTATGACCAGTGATTGTCCTTGTAGGGATCAGCTCGTTCTTCTCATTCTTCACCACAGTGACTCCTCCCTTCTTAGGAACCACATGAACCGGGCTGACCCAATTACTATCCGAGATAGGAAAGATGACCCCAGCTTGCAGCAGCTTCATGATCTCCTTCTTCACAACCTCTTATAGGTTGGGATTCAAACGCCTCTGGTTCTCAATTGACGACATGCTCTCATCCTCAAGATGTATCCTATGCATGCACAAGTCTGGGGAGATACCTGAAATATCATCAAGAGAATAACTAAGAGCTTTGCGATGCTTGCGCATCTTGCTTCGCAGTAAAGTGAGTTCTGCGTTATTCAAATCAGCATTGACAATAACAGGATAAGTGGAGTTCTTACCTAGGAACACATATTTGAGGCCAGTAGGTAGCTGTTTCATCTCAACCTTCAGAGCTTTCTCCTCGCTCCAATCTGTCGCGACTGGTGTCGACCGATTACCTTTTGGTGTCGCTCAACACTGTATGTCTTCGGCCACTTCCAAAATCATCACTTGCTCGGTAGCGTCCATCAGCCTTAAATATCCAGCAACAACATTATCTTCTAGCTCCAAACCACTCTCAGAACTCATCAGGGCTCTCTTCAAAGGATCAACATGATGCATTTGGTTTAGGAACTCTGAAGCCAGATTCTCAATCGTATCAACATAGAAGGTCTGCCCATCAATGGTAGGGTGTCTCATCAGCTTATCCATGTCAAAATTCATCACCAGATCACCCACATCGAGACCAATCTTTCCTCTTTTCACATCAATGATGGCACCTGCTGTAGCCAAGAATGGTCTGCCTAGGATAAGAGGATCCTTAGGCTCCTCATTGTACTGCAATACTACAAAGTCAGTCGGGATAACACATTCACCTATTCTTACTGGTACATCTTCCAAGAGGCCTTCAGGAATCCTTATGGAGCGATCTGCTAGAATCAATGATATCCTACTAGGTGTGAAATCTGTCATTCCCATCTGCTTAGCAATTGAATAAGGCATCAGATTAACGCTGGATCTCAAATCACACAATGATCTCTCAAATCTGTCTCTGAAGATGGTACAGTCCAAGACAAAGCTCCCTGGATCCTTTTGCTTTTCTGGAACCCTGTTTAAGATGACAGCACTATAAACCTCAGTGATCATCAGCATACACTCGTCATCTCCCATATCAGAAGTCAACATCTGCTTTAAACATCTTTTCAACACCGGGTTATTACTCACATCATCCATTAATTGCATTGGAAGAGTTAGCTTGCTTAGCATGGCCATGTACTTAGCCTTAAACCGTTCAAACTTGGACCGCTTTGGGTTCCTAGGGAAAGGTACCTTAGGTTTGTACACCTTCCCTGCAGCTATAGGAGCTTTCGTCTGATCTTCTTTCTCTGTACGCGGGTGGTGTCGACCGACATCATCTTGGTGTCGATCGACATTGGTCGACTTCGTTCCGGCGTCAACCTCACAATCGACCTCGGTCGATTTCTGTCCATTATGAGGACTCGAAGAACTGGGTGTCGCCCGACATCCAGTGTTGGTGTCGGTCGACACTTTCTCGCAGCTTTATACTCTTCTTCAAATTCTTCCATCTCCTCGATCTCCTTATCAGTAATCTGCCTATTAGGGATGGGTTGCAGCTCCTTCCCACTCTGCAGTGATATAGCATTGCAGTGATGCTTCGGGTTAGTATCCGTACTTCCAGGAATGAATCCGGCTTGCCTCTGAACAGCTCCAGCAGTTTGAGAAACTTGAGAATCCAACCGCTTCACATGTGTACTCAAAGACTCAAACTTCCCATTCAGATCTTCATACAAAGCATCCAGCTTCTTATTGAACTCCACAGTAGTCTTAGTCTGACCTTCCATCACCCACTCCAACATAGCTTCGATCTTTTTCTCATGAGCATTAGCAATAGGCGGTGTCTGATAAGAAGATGATCCATAATTCCTCTGGTAGGAGTTACCTTGCTGATAAGGCTTTTGGTACCCAGCATTTTGACAATATCCAGAAGAGTTCTGGTTGCTTGTGAAAGCTCTCTTCTGTCCACCAGTGAAGAACATATTACCTTGCTGATTACCAAACCTGTTTCCTTGAAATCCAGAGCCACTAATGTAGTTCACATCCTCTTCCTGACTGTCTTCTTCAGCTTCAAAAACCTCAACATCCTGAGCAAAGTGGACATCCTTCTTTGCAGTCAATAAGCTGTGAACCGTGTTCATCTTGTTCCTGATATCAGCAATCTCCGAATTATTAATCTTTCCACCAGACTCTTTCCTTCTTCTATCAACATTATTGGTGCTATTGCTGCTCACCAAATTTTCAATTAGCACTCTAGCTTACTCAGGAGTCCTTGTATTTAAATTGCCATTGCTGGCATTATCCAATGCAGTCTGGTAGTGGAGATCAATACCTCTGAAGAATATGCCGAGCAGCGTCACTTCAGAGAATCCATGGTGAGGACAGTCACGCTGATACATCTTGAATCTCATCCAAGCAGACTTAAGAGGCTCTGTAGGACCTAGGGTGAAGGTGAGAATATACTGTCTCGACTGATCAGAGCGAGCATCATCATAAAAGTGCCACAAAAACTCCCTCTTCACAGCGTCCCAAGTGGTAAACCAGGTGGAAGTTGTTTCAGCCAAGCTGCAGCCTCTCTAGCGAGAGAATAGGGGAAGATCTTAAGGTAGAGAAAGTCATAGTTTACCCCATTGTACTTCATTCCAGTGATGAAGTCTTCAAACTCATCAATATGATCCATGGGTTGCTCGTGTGGGAGACCATGGAAAGGATTCTGCCTCAGAGCAGTGTAGTAGACAGTCTTGATCTTGAAGTCATTCCTCTTAAAGCCTGGAGGTATGATTGCTGACCGGTTAGCATAAAACTCATCCGGACGGTTGTAGTCAGCAGCAGGAGGATTAATCATCTTCCCCTGACCTTGGGCCGGTTCAGGATCATGGATTACACGTCCCTCAACATCGATCCTTTAACCCTCATCGTTGTACGGGTTGTTCTCTCAGTCTCTCAGAACACCCTCAGCATCAGGTCTCAAAATCAAACGATTGTTCATCAATCTTGTTCTTTGACCCTTTATGTTCGTTCTCTCAAGTCTAGCTAGCTCCTCAAGTCTGAGGTTCACAAGTTCTTCGCTCTGGTTGCTTCGAGTACGTCGACTTGGCATACACAGAACTGAAAATCCCTGTCTCGAGCTCAGTGTCGGCAACACTAGTGATGGATTCGGTCGACACTAAATGCGTCTGTCGATTTCCTGCGCAACCAAAAACAAGCCAAACAAGAGAAAAATCAGTAACAAAGAAAATAAAAACGACTTAGACTCAACCCTAGGACAAAATCTATCGGCGAACTCAAAGAGTCCCCGGCAACGGCGCCAAAAACTTGATAGGTGTACAGTTTTATCCTATTCTACTGCAAGTGCACAGTTATGTGATTGTAGTATGAAAGGTATCGAATCCACAAGGACTCTCGGTCACATGATAGATTATATGTATTCAAGTTAAGCTAAATAAAATCCAGAGAATGCAGCAAACAAAAGCAATAAACTAGAAGGGTGTTTACAATAAGAAGAAAGGCGTCAGACTTAGGAAGTTCTCAGAAATTATGCTATGCCAGATGTTTAACTAACATGATTCAGATTAAGTGCAGTTCAAGAACTAGAAACACTATGCTAAATAATCTAACTCTCGCTGCGATTATTTCTATATCTAGCAACCTAGCGATCCAAATCTCTTTGTGATCCTAGAGTTCTAAACAAGCATTAAGAACAGGTTCTATCGGTTCACAGTCTTCCTAAACCAAATCTCTTTGTGTAGTCAGATTGCTCACTCTAAGTTTTGTTCAGATTATAACTCACACTCTCGTGCTATTGTCAGCTATCTCAGATCTGATTATAACTCACACTCTCGTGCTATTGTCAGAAATCAGTCTTAAGCACAACTTAGGTGATGATCGATAAGATAGTGAATCCTAATCAATCAGTTATCAAGCAAGCATAAAACCTTTGTGAGAATCCCTAAATCTAACTAGGTTACTACTCAGACATAGAAGCAATTAAACAACACATCATGAATAGAAAACAAGAAACTGAATAGATAGAAGTAAAGGGGTTCGAAATTCTTCTCTCAAACGTTACAAGTAGCAAGAATTGGCCCCTAGCCAAAATCTCTCAGTCTCTCAATCAAGAACAAAGTAAAGAACAAGATAAGAGAATAATAAGTCATAAACCCTAATAAAACTCTCTAAACACGTTTTGAGGTCAGATTAGAATATAGGAAACTCGGGGTCTTTTATGCAGTTCTTCAAAACTTGTCTAAACTCGATGCATAACTTCTCTCGGGCTCAGTGTCGACCGACATCAAAGGTAGTGTCGGTCGACAATCCATCGTGGTCGAGACACCATCTTCAACTCGTTGCACAAATCACCAGAAATGTCCTAATATCCCTCTCTTTGCTCCAAACGCAAGCTTACTTGTAAAAGACTTAATAGACTCTAAAAACCAGGTTAAAGACTCAATATGTACACATATCATGGTTGAAAACCTATAAAAACCATGATATATCATATTCTACGCCTCCTCTATGTTAAAATGTTGGGTGTGGTTTGTTGGATTTGCGAAGTGAAGAATATTCTTATATGGTTTATGAATTTTAATTAAATTTGTATTTATAACCGGCACTTTGTTTATTGTTTTCTCTAGTATTTTCTTTTTTTTGTAAACATGGTTTTCTTTAGTAATTTAATATTTTAATCATATTCCATGATATCCAAAAATTGAAACAAGAACCAATGATATTAAACATTGACTAAAATTTAGTAACTTGTGCTATTTTTTATAATTTGTTCATTGATATTAAACATGAAAATAGTATGCCTGCGGAATTATATGATTTTAATATTTGGAGATTCCGTGCATCGGCGCGGTACCTAAACCAAATGTTATGGTAAATTATCATTAACCGATCAAAATACCCTAGCCATCGTAGCCTCTCTAAAATTCAGACAGTCTCTTCCTTTCCACCTTCGAAATATCCTAACCATCATAACCTTGGAATATTAACTCTCTTATCCCAGAGAAAACAGAGGCGACAAGAGAGATGAGTAAGGAAGGAAAGAACCCCTTCACTCCCTTCATTTTTTTCTGATTTTCATTCTTCTCTTATCTATTGAATCATTTTATTTCGTCGTTCTGCTCGTGCCAATGTGTTTACATTAGGAAAAAATAGCTACATGTTACCTAAAAAAGCCGATTATGAAGAATTAGATACTCTAGGTTCGAACTTAGATATTGATGTTTACATCTTATTAAATTACAATATGTTTGTTTACAGAAATATTGTACCATTGAGTTTGATGGAGTTTCAAAAGGAAACTCTAGAAGAGCTGGTTCAGGAGCTGTTCTGCGTGATTCAGATGGAATTGTCATCTCCTCCTACCGTGAAGGATTATGCAATACAACAAACAACGTTGCCGAATATAGAGGTATGAATCGTGGTTTGGAGTCTGCTTTAGAAAAAGGTTACACATGCGTGGGAGTCTATGGAGACTCTCGGCTTGTTGTTAAACATGCCAGTTGCTTTAAAACTAATGCTTGTTTTCTCTCTTGAATCTTTATGTTTAGACTTTCTGATAACTATCATTAAACAGATGCGGGGTGAAAGGCAAGTCAGAATCCCGAAAATGGCTGCGCAGTATAATCAGGAAAAAGAGTTTACCAGCCAATTCAAGTCATTCGATAACGAGTATATTCCCAGGGTATTGCATAGATCCTTTTGTGTTTTTAACATTCGATTTGTAGATGCCTAAGATTTTCTAAGTTTGTCTAATTTCCATTTGCAGGAATACAACTCTAAAGCTGATAGCTATGCAAACTACAGGACCCATCTCTAAGCTGAGAAATGAATCTGCAATAATGAATTCAATTATGTTTTCCCGGAAATTTAGTCAAAGTTCGATGTTGTTTTTGATCTTCAATGATGCGTATTCAAATGGCCAGACACACGTGATTGCAGGCAGCAAGTACTATTGAAGTAGATATATTTGTGTTCTTCATGCCTCTACGCTTTTTTTTTTCTTTTTTTTTCCTCATCAGAACATGTTCTCTTTTGAAGAACAATTCTATGTATTTCGTTGGGAGGATTATGAAGAATCAGTTTCTTATGGTAAATTTAACGCATAACAATTACAGATTATGAAAGAAAAGCATACATGTGTCATTCTTATTTAATAATGATTAATAATATATATACTAACTTTAATAATCACTTAAGACTATTAGCAAATATAACCAACCTATATTATATTATTATTACTAAATCATACTATATGATACGACCCATACCCGATTACTTTACGACAAGAATAATTAGTTGCATATTTGTCATAACAAAAGCGACAAATTACTGACCATGTTACTACTATACACGTAGTAGCAAATTAGTCTCCCATGTAGTGACTAATTTTTTGATTTTTCTACAACCCTTCACATCATACAAAATCATTTTTAGTCGTATATTAGCGACTAATACATGTCGATATGTAGCCGCAAATAGTAGCAACATTCTCCCCTAATAATCGCCAAATGTTACGACTGCGAGTATAGTCGCATGTTCCAGCCGCAAAAACGATGTTTTCTTGTAGTGAACATGCTTCACATACTGACTTTAGAGTCTTATTGAAGGTGGTTGCCTTTATTGAAGATAGATGCTGCAACACTTGAAGATGAGCATGCCCCAGCAGTCTGCGCCATACGATATCACTTGCTACTTGCTATCTGGAAGAATAGTAGGCAAGAAAGTGGGGATTCTTCAAGCTATACAAACCCTTACTTTTGATTCCCCGACTCAGAACCTGATTTATGGCTTTGTCCTTAACAGATAGAGTGGTAGAATCAAAGGTAAATTCACATGGATAGTCATCCGTAAGCTTAGAGATAATAAAAATGAATCTTTTAAAGGTAGAGTACCTTAGATGGTTGGTAAGGCAAGACATCCAATGAGAGTTATTGGAAAGAAGTCACCATTTTCCACATTCACAATAACCACCTAGCTCAGTAAATAACCATTCATATTTACGAAGTTTATCCTCAAAACCACCAGTTTTTACATGACATCTTCGAAGCCTGATCCTGGAGATGAGCCCATTGATTCTTCTATAACCGTGACAATGGCTTCATACTCCCTACCTAGTCCATTGAGAAATCCATATATCTTCTATTTTTCATAAATTGGTGCCCCAATTGAGTCTAGCTGGTCACAGAGTGATTTAATTTCAGACAAGTACTCAGCTAGTGATTTCGACCCCTTTGTGGTTGTCTGAATGCGCCGTCGAATATCCAGTCGTCTGGTTGCTGAGAATGATAGGTCAAGAATTATTCCTATTCTACTGCAAGTGCACAGATATGCTATTGTAATATTTCAGGGTATCGAATCCATAAGGACTAACGGTCACACGATAGATTATATGCTGTCAAGTTAAGCTAAATCAAATCTCAAGAAAGCAGTAAACAAAAGCAATAAACTAGAAGGTGTTTTCAGAAAGAGAAAAGCGCCGGACATAGGAAGTTCTCGGGAATTATGCTATGCAAGACACTTAACTAACCGGATTCAGGTTAAACACAGGTTCAAGAACTAGAAACACAATGCTAAATAATCCAACTCTCGCTGAGATTATTTCTATATCTAGCAACCTAGCGATCCAAATCTCTTTATGATCCTATAGTTCTAAACATGCATTAAGAACAAGTTCTATCGGTTCACAATTTTCCTAAACCAAATTTCTTTGTATATAGTCAAATTGCTCACACTAAGTTTGTTTCAGATTATAACTCACACCCTCGTGCTATTGTTAATTATCTCAGATCTAAACCCTAGGTGATCAGTCCAGAATTCAGTATTAAGCACAACTTAGGTGATGAACAAAAGATAGTGAATCATAATCAGTCAGTTGTCAAACAAGCATAAAACCTTTGTGAAAATTCGTAAATCTAACTAGGTTACTACTCAGACATATTAATAATCAAACAACACATCATGAATAGAAAACCAGAAACTGAATAGATAGAAGTAAAGGGGTTCGAAATTCTTCTCTCAAGCGTTACAAGTAGCAAGAATCAGCCTCTAGCCAAAATCTCTCAATCTCTCAAGCAAAAGCAAAGTAAGAACAAGATAAAAGAATGAATGAGTCTGAAAACCAAATTAAACACTCTAAACACGTTTTGGGGTCAGTTTAGAATTAGGGAAAACTTCTGGGTGGTTCTGCAAATCTTCAAAACTTGTCTTCAACTCTCGGGTGTTGTTCTGTCGCGCTCAGTGTCGACCGACATTAAAGCCAGTGCCGGTCGACACTCAATCGTGGTCGAGACACCAACTTCAGCTCGTTGCACAAATCACCTAAAACGTCCCATAATCTCTCTCTTTGCTCCAAACGCAAGCATACCTGTAGAAGACTCAATAGACTCTAAAAACCAGGTTAAAGACTCAATATATACAACTGTGTCATGGTTGAAAACCTATAAAAAATATGATATATCAACTTCCCCACACTTAGCTCTTGCTTGCCCTCAAGCAAGTAAAGAACCAAAGCATAAGAAAAGAGGTTTGAAAACACAAAACTCATTTCGTCCTAGGAACTTTCGCATTCACATTCACTTAGTAAGCCACTGAAAATTTTCATGTAGAGCTCAAGACCACAATGTACTTCCCCCACACTTAGCAACTGTCCCAAGTAAACTCCACAATCAGGTTAGGACATTCAAGTTCACCACACTAGCCTCTGTATACAATTAGGTGCGGTCTCACAGAGGGAACATGGAATCAAAGGACACATGGACTCAACCTATTCAGTATCTGACCACCAAACTGTCGGTTTCTGGTTTCTTTCTTTTCCCTTTCTCCCTTAGCACTGATTTTTCCCCACTTGGTATCATTTTATTTTTTCTATCAGTGCTCTTCCCTTTTTATTGGGGTTTAACTTTGGATCTTTCCATGGATACACAGGAGATAATAGGGGTCTCTACCACTCCCGTGACCACTTCGAAGCTACTAGCTTATCCTTGGTTTTTATCTCTTTTTTTTACTTTCAAGGGAGGGGAAAATCAGAAACCATACTTTAGAACAGGATCATAGGCTGTGTCAAACACATCAAAGGAATCCGGCCCAAAGATTACCAAGCACCAAAGTGAAAAAATAAAGTCAAAATTAAATGTGAGACTAGTGATGGATCCTCCGAAACCTGGTCAGATATGGGTGTCCTTGGTAAGTTGATCTGTTTGGGGTTTTCTAATAGACATAGAGCTCCTGCAAGTCTATCCAATAGTCACTTAGTTCATGTTCCAGCGAAAAATTTCCTCGAAAAATCATAGATTCATACTGATTTTGACTCAATAAAACAATTTTGAAAACTAGTGAAAACATGGGACTGACTCTAAGAAAACAAAACACAATGTCAGTAACCACCTCCCCCACACTTAAACCGCACTGTCCCCAGTGCAATTGTAGCATGAGATCGGTATAAAGCAAATTGGAACCATAGAGATTTTGAGTTAAAATCCGAACCTGTACACGGTCGATGTCGACCGACACTAAACTTAGTGTCGCCCGACAATAAACTTAGTGTCGCCCGACAATAAACTTAGTGTCGCCCGACATCAAGCTCGTGTGAGTATACGCAGGATGATCAATCTGTCCGTGGTTAAGATCAAGAGTTAGCACTCTATTTTCTCACATGTTATCAGTAGCAGCTGAACGACTAGATCGTCTGAGAGTCATCATCATCCATGTCCTCGGAGTCAGCTGCCTCCTCTACCTCCTCATCCTCTGAGCTGACTTGCATAGGAGCTGGCGCAGGTGCGCGACGTCGTGGGCGTTTTCCAGGATTCCCTGAAGGATTCATCTGCAAAATAATCGACGAGCAACCGAAAGGAATGAGGTTCAGACACACCAAAATTTCAAACTCATAATCTCATCAAATTTAGCATAGATAATCATCCACAGTACTCATATCAATCATATTCCACTACCAATGCATCCTAGATATCCATAAATCAATCAAAAATCGAAGCTTTTTACCATTGAACACGCAATAAAAAATGGAGATTCCGAGTCATACCTTCGCAGATCGATCAAATGGATGCTAGAAATAGATAGATCACAGAAAATCGAGTGGAATAGAGCTTTGAATCGTTAAAAATGGTGAAGATTTGAGATTGATGGTGATTTTTGGTGGTTTTCGGCGAGGGAGAAAATGAAGAAGAAGAAGAGAGGTCTCGGGTTTTTAAGAATCTGTACCTCGATTTCATCGATGTCGACCGACATCAAGTTGGATGCCGGTCGACACTTACCTTTTTAGAACAAATCGACCACTCAAAATCGACCTCGGTCGATTATCGTCCTTGCTCGAAACTCCTCGAAATCAATGTCGACCGACATCAAAGTAGATGTTGACCGACATCAAAGTGGATGTCGACGGACACTGATTCCACAGTGCTACGGGTTCTGCGAAACTTGACACAAAAACTCCAAAAACAAAAGAAATTAAAATGCAAAACCAAAAATCCTACTATATACGACTTACCAATGGGTTGCCTCCCACTCAGCGCTCTTTTAACGTGATTAGCTTGACTTTAATGGGAGATTAGACTCCCGGTGGTTTCGACAGAGGCTGCGAGTGCCTCTGCGAAAGTCTCTTCATCCAAGTTGGAGAGTAAGCATTGTCAGCGTGAGCTCGTTCAAGAAACGAAGGGATGTGATGTTTTCCTGCATTCACAGCAGTGAAATCAGTAGAATCGAGTTGTGAAGACGCGTAGCTTTGCTTCGGTGAGGCTCTGATGTTTGGATCTTCCTGCTTAGAAACAATTTCAAGCTCTGAAGATGCTAGAGTGGAATCTTCAGAAACCACTATCTCTTTTTCTCCAAGATCAGAAGCTGGAGCCTCTTTAGTCAGAACTTCATGTTCATAATCAATGCTGAAGGTTTGACCATCAATCTTGGGCCTTCGCAGCATATCCATCTCAAAGTGTAGAGGCTCATCTCCCAGGTGGAGATCAATCAGACCATGCCTCACATCAATCTTTGCTCCAGCTATGGCTAAGAAAGGTCTCCTAGTATCAGAGGATCATCCGGCTCACTATCGTACTTCAGCACCACAAAATCTATTGGAACTAGATAATTTCCAACTCTGTCTAGGACATCCTCAAGAACTCCTTTCGGGATCCTTCTTGACTGATCAGCTAGGACCAGAAAGATCCTAGTGTGTGAAAAAACTGTCATACCCAGTCTCTTTGCCACAGAGTATGGCATGAGATTTCCAGTAGATCCTAAATCACACAAGGAGCGCTTGAAGCCATTCTCAAAGATGGAACAACTCAGCACAAATATACCAGGATCTGGTAGCTTCTTGGGGACCTGAGTCAGCAACACGTCACTGACTTCTTTGGGAATCACCACTACCCACTCTTTCAACACCTCGTCCATAGATAGCATCTTTTCCAAGTATCTCTGCACACAAGGATGATAGGGTGAAGTGTCAGCTCGTGGATTCTCTTTCAGTTTCTTATCCATCACTTCCAGCTGTCTGGCTGCATCAATTTCTTGTTGAGACTTCTCAAATACCTCAGGGGAAGGTGTAGGAGGCTTGTGAGCCTTCTCTTCAGCAATACCACGAGAACAAAGTAAAGTTGGTTCTTCACGCCCTTGATGTCGACCGACGTTGGATTGGTGTCGATCGACACTAGCCAATTCACCACTGATGTTGACTCCATAATCGGACATGCTCGATTTCCATTCGTCATGAGAACTCGAAATCCCGTTTGAAAGTGGATGTCGACCGACGTCAAAGGTAGTGTCGGTCGACATTGAGATATTTGTCTCAGGATTTTCAGCATCTTCAACAAGTTCAGCAGTCTTAATCGCAAAATTCTCTCTTTGATTCAATCCATCATCAATCTGAACTGACCAAGCCTTGATGTGGGTGTCCATGACATTCTTTCCCTTGACTGAGCTTGAAATTTGGTTCACTTGTGTATCCAACTGCTTCATATGTGTGCTCAGAGACTCATACTTCCCATTAAGATCTTCATACACAGCATCCAGCTTCTTGTTGAAATCCACAGTGACCTTAGTCTGACCCTCCAGCAACCGCTCCATCATAGCTTCCATCTTGCTCTCATGAGCACTGGCAGTAGAAGGATGTCTGATAGGAGGATGATCCAAAAGTCCTCTGATAGGAGTTACCTTTCTGAAAAGGTTTCTGATAACCAACAGTCTGTCCATATCCTGAAGAGTTTTGGTTGCCTGTGAAGGCACTCTTCTGGCCACCATTAAAGAACTTATTACCTTGCTGACCACCAAACCTGTTTCCTTGGAATCCAGAGCCACTGATGTAGTTCACATCCTCTTCTTGGCAGTCTTCTTCAGCCTCAAACACTTCAACTTCCTGAGCAAAGTGAACAACTTTCTTTCCAGTCAACAGGATGTGAACAGTGTCCAGCTTGTTCCTGATATCAGTAATCTGTAGATCATCAATCTTTCCACCGGACTCTTTCCTTCTTCTATCAGCAGTCTTGGTGTTGTTGCTGCTCACCAAGTTATCAATCAGCAATCTAGCCTTGCCATTGCTGGCAGCATCCAATGCAGACTGGTAGTAGAGATCAATTCCTCTGAAGAACATGCCCAACAGCGTTACTTCAGAGAATCCATGATGAGGACAGTCACGTTGGTACTTCTTAAACCTCATCCAAGCAGACTTAAGAGGTTCTGTAGGACCTTGAGAAAATGTGAGAAGATCCTGTCTTAACTGATCTGAGCGAGAATCATCATAGAAGTGTCGCAGGAACTCTCTCTTCACAACATCCCAAGTAGTTAACTTCCCAGGTGGAAGTTGCTTCAGCCAAGCAGCAGCCTCTCCAGCAAAAGAGTATGGGAAAAGCTTCAGATACAAGAAGTCATAATCCACCCCATTGTACTTCATTCCAGTGATGAAGACTTCGAAATCCTCAATGTGGTCCATGGGTTGCTCATGTGGGAGACCATGGAAGGGGTGCTGCCTCAGCATAGAGTAGTAGACAGTCTTGATCTCGAAGTCATTCCTCTCAAAAGAAGGAGGAACAATTGCTGACCGGTTAGCATAAAACTCTTTCGGACGGTTGTAGTCAGCAAGAGTCCTCTCAGCAGCAGGTGGCTGTCCATTACCTCCGGGATTGACCATCCGCCTCTCATCTTGAGGCTGGTCAGGTTCAGGGATTACATGTCCCTCAGCATCAATCCTTTGTCCTGCATCATTATACGGGTTGTTATGTTGGTCTCTCAGAACACCCTCAGCATCTGGTCTCAAAATCAAACGATTGTTCATCATTCTTGTTCTTTGACCCTTTCTGTTTGTTCTCTCAAGCTTAGCAAGCTCCTCAAGTCTGAGGTTCAGAAGTTCTTCGCTCTGGTTGCTTCGGGTATGTCGACTTGGCATACACAGAACTCAAAATCACTATCTCGAGCTCGATGTCGGGCGACACTAAGGATTGTGTCGGTCGACACTGAATACGTCTGCCGATTCCTGCAGCAACAAAAACAAGCCAAACAAGAGAAAAATCAGTATCAAAAGAAAATAAAAACGATATAGACTCAACTCTAACACAAAATCTATCGGTGAACTCAAATGAGTCCCCGGCAACGGCGCCAAAAACTTGATAGGTCAAGAATTATCCCTATTCTACTGCAAGTGCACAGATAAGCTATTGTAGTATTTCAGGGTATCGAATCCACAAGGACTCACAGTCACACGATAGATTATATGCTGTCAAGTTAAGCTAAATCAAATCTCAAGAAAGCAGTAAACAAAAGCAATAAACTATAAGGTGTTTTTAGATAAAGAAAAGTGTCAGACTTAGGAAGTTCTCGGGAATTATGCTATGCAAGACACTTAACTAACTGGATTCAGGTTAAACACAGGTTCAAGAACTAGAAACACAATGCTAAATAATCCAACTCTCGCTGAGATTATTTCTATATCCAGAAACCTAGCGATCCAAATCTCTTTGTGATCCTAGAGTTCTAAACAAGCATTAAGAACAGGTTCTATCGGTTCGCAATTTTCCTAAACCAAATCTCTTTGTATCTAGTCAAATTGCTCACACTAAGTTTGTTTCAGATTATAGCTCACACTCTCGTGCTATTGTTAATTATCTCAGATCTAAACCCAAGGTGATCAGTCCAGAATTCAGTATTAAGCACAACTTAGGTGATGAACAAAAGATAGTGAATCCTAATCAGTCAGTTGTCAACAAGCATAAAACCTTTGTGAGAATTCCTAAATCTAACTAGGTTACTACTCAGACATATTAATAATCAAACAACATCATGAATAGAAAACCAGAAACTGAATAGATAGAAGTAAAGGGGTTCGAAATTCTTCTCTCAAGCGTAACAAGTAGCAAGAATCAGCCCATAGCCAAAATCTCTCAATCTCTCAAGCAAAAGCAAAGTAAGAACAAGATAAAAGAATGAATGAGACTGAAAACCTAATTAAACTCTCTAAACACGTTTTTGGGTCAGTTTAGAATTAGGGAAAACTTCTGGATGATTCTGCAAATATTCAAAACTTGTCTTCAACTCTCGGGTGTTGTTCTGTCGCGCTCAGTGTCGACCGACATCAAAGCCAGTGTCGGTCGACACTCAATCGTGGTCGAGACACCAACTTCAGCTCGTAGCACAAATCACCTGAAACGTCACATAATCCCTCTCTTTGATCCAAACGCAAGCCTACCTGTAGAAGACTCAATAGACTCTAAAAACCAGGTTAAAGACTCAATATATACCACTATATCATGGTTGAAAACCTATAAAAACCATGATATATCAGAGACCCTGTTGAACTTCTTAGCCAGAGCATACCAGATCTCTTGGGAGGATCTTAAACCATACACACTCTTCAGGGCATCTCTGATAGGGACCCTATGAGCCATGCCATAATCAACTGATCTGTATGGATCCACTTCAGAAAAGCGGGGGTTGTTGGTTTTTGTGACTACATTGTCGTTGCGTACAAAGATGGTAGGTGGTGGTCGAGCCATCGAGCCTGTGACATAGCCGAGAAGAAGCTGGCTGTTCAAGAATTGCACAAACTGGAGCTCCCACGACAAGTAATTAGAATCATTGAGCTTCAAGGTAACCACTTGCGTAATGGACAATGTGGCTGGAATAAAAACATCAGAAGGAGCTTCCATGGCTTTGATACCATGTAAGCACAACTGAAACAAAGGAAAACCATATAAATGCTCAAGAGAAATGTATTTCCATATATTGATAAAAGCGTAATACAAGAGTTAGCTTAAATAAGCTTTTACAAGAACACTCTAGATCCTCTCTAACGTCACCAAATCCAGCTGTTAAGCCAGCTCACTAATCTTCATTCAAAAGAGGATAAATCTGTTTTTGACCACGATTGGATTCTTGACCATAGCCGTACATATCTTTGTCGTTCTTCTTTTATCCTTCATGATCGATGCAGGTTTGTCTTCTTTTGCAGCACGCTTGTGTTCCTCTCTTGATCCCAAAGTTTCACTCATTTTATGTGATTGAGCTTGGTCTGATGAGCCCACACTAATAGCTTATGCATGATAGCGGAGAAAAATATGCGTATCCTTCTCCATATGGTTATAAGATAGAACTTAGATATTTAAGCTTCTCTTACCAGAATCCACCGGCGCAACACGTCCGATTGCTGCTTCTCGAAAATCACATCTAAAGTCATTGAAACACTACCATCAAGAGGAACAATTTTCACCATGAATCCTTCACCTAGCTATGGCAATCCATGGTTTTCTCTCAACTCTGGTGAAGAATAAGCATTACATCAGCTCATAATAGAACCAAATAATTGCAACATAACAACCTTCAATATCTACTAATCATAAACTATAGACTGCTGTTTACAAAAGCAAGTCACAAAGAATAAATTTTATGGCTTTACAACTAAGATACGAGAAAAAAAGTAATATCTTGTCACCTGTAATTGGAGGGTATAAAGTATGAAATTGTGAGTGATGTAATACTCTCCGTTAAGAAGAAATGCAATATCCAATGAATGATATCACAAATTAAGACATGATCAAACTAAATGGAAACTGTCGCAGAGACTGCCGCCGCGAATTTCCGAAGAATGTGTCAATCGCTGCACTTCTGGGTTGGCTTGCATCACTGGTGGGGGAAACAAATTAAGGCGTTTAAGATACTTGTTCTCTCCGACATGGCAGGCAATTCGTGGCTCCAAATCCAGGGAATCTTGAGCGCTGAAAATCATTTTGGAAATGCTGGTTTGTGTTCAAGTCAAATTGCTCTAGCTTTTGTAATTCTTTGCTACGAAGATTGGTGTTTCAGCAGAAAAATTTGCCATTTTGGAAGGATGATGATGTGGAAAAAAATAAAATAAAATAGAGCAATAAGGAGGGGATTTCCGGCCGGCGTTAGAGCTAGGCTTCAGTTGCGTCCGTCAGGTTTATTCGGGTGGTCGAAGGAGAGTCAGGGCTTGCTGGTGAGTAGTGAGGCCGGCGTAGATTGCTGATGCGGCAAAATTTTAATGAAGTGAAGGGGGGGGGGGGGGGGGCTTATTTAGCGACTAGAAAGAGCCCCCCTCCAACCATTGTAGGTAGGATATATATCTGGATTCTAAGCATGCACGATTTAGACTATTATATATATTCGTCTATATATATTTAAAATTACACAAGATTCTAAAGTCAGGTGATAGCTTTAAAATGTTTTAATAAATGAAATTTTCAAAATTCTCTGAGAGAGAGTTTTGTAAAAATTCCTTCAGATTTATTTGTGAATTATGTAAGGTGTTGAAATAATATTTTAGGTATGGTTTTCTCTTAAAACAATATTTGAAGGGACCTCTTTAAATTTTGAAGTAAATTGAGAATATAGTTTTTTAGAAGAATCACATGTCTCTTGTTTAGAAAAACTTAGCTCGCAATATAAGATACTACTTTAGTCCATACATTGCTTTGGAGATTGAGATGTTTTGATTTGTAACTCTTTTTGTGACTAAGATCCAATATTCTATTTAGGAGTGTAGGATTGTATTTATAGGTTCCGGTTTTCTGATATTATTTCCAAGGATATGCCTTTAATTTTCTTTATCCACCACAAAAATGGTTTTGATGCAAGGTTTTTACATCTTTTGTAAAAAGTCTTTAACATTTTTATAAAAAATCCATTAAAAAGTAATTTAGGAGATCACTCTGAATTTTTGGAATACATAATACTATACATAAAATATATTTTTAATATCATTCCAATGTGATGGAATAAATTTTATAATACTCTGGCGACCATCTTAATTATTTTGCTTGAGGATATACCTTGTCATGTATATGACATGTATGTTTCTACGATTTTATCTAAATATTGATTTGCTCTGTTTAGACATGGGATTTCTAGGACTTATTTCTTAATTCTTTGAACTAATGCAATATGCTCTTTAGTACATGTAATATATTTTTATTTACACGATTATGCAATAGTTTGCCTACTTCATATAGGGAAAATTTTTTAACACATAATTGAGACTTTCAAGGAATATTTATAATTGACTTTTAAGTATCGAAATTTTTTTTTTAGAAATTTATTTGCAAATTCCAAAGATCTTTCAATAGGAGTTATCATACTTTGTGATATATAATGACTTAGAAATCTAATCTTAGTTTGAAATAAATACATTTTTTTTTGGGGGGGGGGGGGGGGGATTGCTGTTTATGTCCCCAAAAAGATTCTAAAAAAGTACCCCCGATATTGAAAGAAATGCAAAATTGCCCCTTCGCGCTAAGAAAATTAATGTTACCCTCTTATGACCAAAAAAAAAAAAAACAGAAACTGTAATTACCATTATAACCTTCGCGCTATGTCAGATTTCTATAGAGGTTTGAAGTGTTAGACTCTAATAGGAATCTAAATGACTTTCTACCAGGCTTCTCCTAGATGACTGATACAGAATAATTAGTAAATTTAAATTTTAAAACTATGAAAATATTTTCTTAAAACTTTTATATACAAAAATTAATTATATACAATTTAGCAGTATATAATTTAAAATTTGTTAAAATTGAGTCAAATTAAACAGTGTTATTTAAAATATGTATTTATCCCACAATTTTCCGATTTCTCTAAGAAATTTAAAACATATTAATTCAGTAAATTTAAATTATTAGAAAAAATATTACTAAAATTATTTTGTTAAAAAAATAAATTTAGACAATTCAGTAATATAAATTAAAATTTGGTAAAAAATGAGTCAAATTAAACAATATGTAAGGTAGAGTAAGTTCTAAACCTTAAAACATGGTTTGTAGTAGAACATTTACATATAATTTATGTATGACTTAAGGGTTAGATTCATGGTTACCAAATTTTCTTTGGAAATTTGAAAATTTCAAATATATATTGTAATGTGCATATATTTAACGAATTTGATGTTTCATAGGTCTTTAGTTCAAATAGTTTTACTTATAAGTGATAAATATTAGATTTAAGTTTTCATCAGACTTCCAGGGGAAGTATGAGACGTATTTAAGTTGAAATTTTAAATTAAAAAATTATTAAAATAATTTGATTCAAATTTTTAATACAGAAATGACACATAAGCATTTTTGACGTATATAAATTAAAATGAAATAAACTCCACTCAAATTTAACCATCGAAGGTAAATTTGGTTCTAAACACCATGTAATTTGATATATGTTTGACATATGAAGTTGGATCTTATGTTTTTATATGTAGGGTTAGATTGAGAGTTCGTGAATTTTTTAATTCATAATGTTACATTTACATAAACTGGTTAGTGTGTGACTATGTAAAACGAGTTTGATATCTTTTATAAGTTTTCTTTATAATATAATGGTATTTAAGTTGTAATTATTAGATTTAGGGTTTCTCCGACTTCTAGGTAAATCTGGTTCAAGTATTTAAACTTCTTATGACGTCTTATTTCAGACTGCATATGATGTCTGAAATTTTAAAGTTTTGGAAAATTTTCACACAAAAACTTTTTAAAATGGCTGGAAATTTCCGCCTGAAAATTCCAGAATTCTCGTTCGATTCAGAAGTTCCTTATCATAATGCATATGAAGTTTGATACGAGATATTTTACAATTTTCAATTATTAAAAATTCAGGCCCGACAAATTTCTCTCCACCTATCTAAACCTAATCTTGTACATACATACTACATAAAAAAAAACTTCACATTCTTCCTTCTCGTACAACCTCTCTTTCATTCTCTTTTGTAAAACCTCTTTCAAATTTCTCACCCAAGAAGGTTCTCAAGCTTATTCTTTCATCTGAGCTCTTATGTATGTGATTCATAGGTGATTCTCTTTAAGCTGTGAAATAGCTGAGTGAATTTGTTCTGATTTTGTGTTTTCAAAGGTTTTTAACTGAACTAATTGAGACTTTTGACATAAACATTTGATTATACAATTTGATTTGCTCAATTTTTTTCTACAGGAGTAAATGATATATCATAGTTTTCACCGGTTTTAGACCATGATATAAGTATGTTTTAGAGTCTATTAGTGTTTCTTTAGAGTCTTTTACAGGTCTTATTAGGTACACGCACGTTTGGAGCAGAAGTGGAGATTATGGACCTGTTTGGAGCATTTTAGAGTTTTGACCCAAGAGATAGAGTTCACTGTCCAGAACAGAGGATTGTGTCGATCGTTGCACACCTGCATCGATCGATGCACAGCGCGAATGGGCCAGACTCGCGAGAGTTTATGAAGTTATTGGATATTGCAAAGTTGCCCAGAAGTTCTAGATATTTACACAGAAGCCCCAAGACGTGATTAGGCTATATTAATTAGGTTTTAGACATTTGTTTTCAATAAGCATTCATACTTTGAGCTGAGAGTTAGAGAGGGATTTTGGGGCTGATCTGAACCTGTACTTCATCTTGTTTTTGGAGAAGATTTCGAACCCCTTTACTTCTTTAATATTTTTTATGCAATTTATTCATCATATGATTATGTTTTCATTATCTATGTCTGAGTAGATTCATAGTTAGGTTTAGGGTTTCTCATATAGGATTTCATGACTTGCTAGATCTGTTTAATTCAGTTAAGGATTCATAACTTATTTGTTCTTCAATCTAAATTGTGTTTAATGCTAGTTCTAACCTGATCACTTAGAATCTAGATCTTAGGTTGCTAAATACGACACGACAGTGTGCTTTTGAATCTGAACTATTTAGGTTGAGCAATTAAATTACTCGCAATGGAATTTGGTTTAGTTTAATTGTGAACATATCGAACTTGGAATTAATGCTGGTTTAATCTGTTAGTAATTGCAAAGGAATTTGGATTGCTGCACTTAGACTTAGAGAATTCTCGCAACGACAGTTGGTTAATTATATATCTGTGATTCGAGTTCTAGAACTGAGCTTAATTAGATCCTGACTGAATGAATTATCTGCTTGTCTGATTTCCTGAGAACGCCCTAGACTTAGCGCTTTTAGTTAACTGTTTACAACCAATCTTGCTACTGATTTGCTTTCTCGCATTGCTTTTTAGTTTACATCACATTTGCTTTCTCTTAGTTTAATCTCGACTGTTCTATAATCTATCATTGATCGGAGTCTCTGTGGATTCGATACCTAAGTACTACATCTGCATAACTGTGCACTTGCAGTAGTATAGGAATTAAAACTTCAAGCATATCAAGTTTTTGGCGCCATTGCCAGGGACTCTTTTGAGTCTCCGATAGATTTGAACTTAGGGTTTAGACTAAGATTTTTAATTTTCTGTTTTAGTTACTGATTTTTCTCTGTTTTTCTCTGTCGCAGGTTGTGATTTCGCCTAGCATCGATCGTTGCACCTTTGTGTCGATCGTTACCAGGCGATTCTGGTTGAGTCGATCGTTGCATCTCTTATATCGATCGTTGCACTGCGATTACAGACGGTTTATGCAGACGCGTGAAACCATAAGCAATCAGAACTCGAATCTCGTTAATCTCAGACTTGAAGAACTTGCACGACTAGAGAGGACTAACAAAAGAGATAGACGAGCAAGGATGGTACGTGAACGTTTGATTTTGATAGCCGATGCTCAAGCTGTACTGAGGGATCCACAGAACAATCCGCATAATGCTGCTGGGCAAAGGATTGATGCTGAGGGACGTGTGATCCCTGATCCTGTGGATGATGAACAGGAACAAGGCCAAGGACAGGCCCAAGGACAAGGACAGAGGCAGATGGTTATTCATGAGAGGACTTTAGCTGACTACAATCGCCCGGATGAGTTTCATGATAACCGGTCAGCCATTGTAGCTCCTGGTTTTGAGAAGAATGATTTTGAGATCAAGACCATCTACTACTCTCTGCTGAGGCAGAATGCGTTCCATGGTTTTCCGAGTGAGCAGCCTATAGATCACATAGATGAGTTTGAGTACATAGTCACCGGAATGAAGTATGATGGAGTGAGTCATGACTATCTGTTTCTCAAATTCTTCCCATACTCACTTGCTGGAGATGCTGCTGCCTGGCTTAAGCAACTTCCACCTGGGAAGTTTACTACTTGGGATACTCTAAAGAGTGAGTTCTTGAGGCATTTCTACGATGATGCGCGTTCTGATCAGTCTAGATATGACATTCTCACTTTTTCCCAAGGACCTATAGAGCCTCTGAAGGCTGCCTTGATGCGATTCAAGAAGTACCAGCGTGACTGACCGCATCATGGATTCACTGAGGTGATATTGCTTGGTATCTTCTTTAGAGGTATAGATCTCCCTTATCAGACTTCGTTGGATAATTCCAGCAATGGAAATTTCAACACGAGAACTCCTGAGCAGGCTAAGACGTTGATAGACAATCTGGTGAGCAGTAATAGCTGCAAGACTGCTGATAGGAGAAGGAAGGAGTCTGGTGGGAAGATAGATAACCAGGAGATAGCTGAAATCAGAAGTAAGTTGGACACGGTTTGTAATCTGCTAGCTGCGAAGAAGGTTGTCCATTTTGCTCAGGATGTTGAGGTATTTGGAGCTGAAGAAGAGAATCGGGAAAAGGATGTGAGCTACATTGGTGGTTCTGGATTCCAAGGAAATAGGTTTGGGAATCAGTATGGGAACAGGTTCTTCAATGGAGGACAGAAGAGTGCTTTCAACAGCAATCAAAACTCTTCTGGATTTGGACAGACTAATGGTTTTCAGAAGCCTTTTCAGCAGAGTAATCAGAGAACTTATGGATCTTCAGCTTATCAGACGCCTCCTGTTGCTACTGCTCATGAGAGTAGGATGGAAGCTATGATGGAGCAGCTGATGGAAAGTCAGACTAAGAGTGTTGTGGACTTCAACAAGAAGATAGATGATGTCTATGAAGATCTCAATGGTAAGTTTGAGTCTCTAAACACACATGTGAGGCAATTGGACACACAAATGAGCCAAATCTCAAGTTCTGTCAAAGGAAAAGGAGTAGCAGAAACCCACATCAAGGCTTGGTCAGTGTACATTGATGATGGATCAACACAAGGTGAAAATTTTAAGTTGACAACAGCTGAATTGGTGGAAGAGGGTGAAATTTTCGAAACTGAGGAAAAACTCTCGGGTGGAATCTGTGAAAACTCAGATTCATCGATCGATGCACCTATTGCGTCGATCGTTGCAGGTCGTGGATAGACAGATTTATTTGCTTCTCTTGGAATATATGAAGAGACAGACCAAGAGCTTAATCGGTTATTCCCTGGAGTGTCTGAGATAACTCAACAGGAGATTTATGCACAATCTATTCGATTATATCCTAAAGTGTCTGAGGTAATTCAAGAAGAGATTGATGAGCTTAAAAAGCTGGAAGACAATGGTGAAGAGTTGGATGAAGTTCCACCATCTGATGATCCACCTTATCACCCTTGTGTACAGAGATACTTGAGGAAGATGTTGCCTTTGGATGAGGAGCTGAAGTATTGGGTGATAATAGTCCCTAGACATATCAGTGAGGTGTTGCTAACCAAGATCCCAAAGAAGCTTCCTGATCCTGGTGTGTTTGTATTGAGTTGTTATATCTTCGAGGATAGCTTTAGGCGTTCTCTGTGTGATCTAGGAGCTGCTGGAAGTCTCATGCCATACTCTATGGCAGTGAAGCTGGGAATGACAGATTTTTCGCCTACTAGGACCTCTCTTGTCCTAGATGATCAATCAATAAGGATTCCAGAAGGAGTTATTGAGGACGTCCCAGTGAGAGTTGGAAACTACTTGATTCCGACAGATTTCTTGGTGTTGAAGTACGACAGTGATCCCGACGATGCCCGATACTTGGAAGGCCTTTTTTAGCTACAGATGGAGCAGTGATTGATGTGAGGCATAGTCTGATTGATCTCCATTTGGGAGATGAGCCTCTGCACTTTGAGATGGACATGCTGCGAAAGCCACGGATTGATGGTCAAACATTCACCATAAAAGATGGATCTGAAGAGCAAACAAATGGACATTGGTTCCTGATCCTGGAGATCATCACATTCCATCTTGTCTTGGAAGAGCTCATGCTGACATAGCTTATTCTCCGCCTTGGATGAGGAGACTTTCACAGGGACATTCACAGTCTCTGCTGAAACCTCCAGGAGCCTAAATCTTGTTCGTCCGGTCAAGCTAATGACCTTACACAAGCGCTGAGCGGGAGGCAACCCACTGTTAGGTTTTAGTATTTTTTCTTTTTGATTTTTGGTGTTTTTCTTAGGAACTTACGTTTTGGTTTTTTTTTTGCTAAGTTTTGATGCAGAACACTGTCTGGAGACATGCGTTGATCGTTGCACCACTGTGACGATCGATGCAGGGAGATTGTGACGAGGAGATGAGATCGCCTTGTGACGATAGTTGCGGTCCTGTGCAACGGTCGTTGCAGTTGGTTTAAATTGAAAATTAAGGTACGTTGAGCTAAACCGGAATCGACCCGGTTCACTAGCAATGATCGTTGCTCCTCTGCAACGATCGTTGCACCCACAATCGAGGTAAGTGCCTTAAACCCTTTTCTCCTCTCTTCTTCTCCACTTCGCCGTCCGTACAACCGAGACTCTCATCACCTAAATCTCTCATTTCTTCATCATTTTGTTGATTCAAAGTGCTATTCTACTTGTTTTTACACACTCTATCTATTTCTATAACCCATTTGAAGCGATTCCAAGGTAAGAACTCCTATTTCCCTCATTTTCGGATTCGGTTCTAGGGTTTTGAAATTAGAGATTTTTGGCTTTGAAATGATGAAACCGTAGTGTTATAGGCTTGATTTAGGTTGATTGGTGATGGTATAATGTTGTTTTTGAGATTGTGGAACTGAATTTGAAACAATTTGAATCGTTAATTTGCGACTGTGAAATCGCCCGTTGCAGTGCGACTTCACAGAGAGTCTGCCGAGACTAATTGCTTTATTTTCTTTGTTGCAGATGCCTCCTCGTGGACAACCTCACAAACGTAGAGCTACCACAGCAGCTGCAGCTGCAGGCCATCCGCCACCAGAGTGGTTTCCACGCTACTCGGATCCACCTGAGGATTATCAGAGAGATCGTGAGGCCATAGCTTTGCCTTGGCCCAGAGCAGATAAGGCAGAAATCCCTACAGACAAGGTCTGGGGTATAGAGATTGATAAGCTGCTTAAGTCCGACACGTTTACTGAGTGGCCGTTGCTTGATCATTGGGACGAGTTTGATACACTGCTCTACAATGGGTGGTGTCATATGACGATTAAGCCGACCAAGTTCGCGGACTATTGGACCTGTAGAGGTCTGGGGATTGATGAGCAGGTGCTGACAGTGTGCAAGGGCATTGGTCTGGGGACAATGCCTATGCAGTATTATGAGTTGTATCCCGATCTGGTTAGACAGCTGCTAGCTACCTGCAGAGTGATCTATCCTGACCCAGAGAACACTAGAGTTTCAGGAGGTATCTTTATCTTCATGTGTTTAGGAGTCAGGTATAGGATCCCGCTTCTTATTATCTGCCACATATATGGATTAGCATAGAGCCTACACGTACCATTATAGCTCTTCCGTGGGAAGCGCCAGAAGCTCAGTTTTTCTGGGATCACATTGGTAATGGCAGATACGACTCGCGGACGACAGGGGTGATTCAGGTTAGGCATCATGTTCTGAGATATGTCTTGCGCATCTTGGGACGTACTCTGTTATGCAAGGCTGAAGCCAACAAGATGCGTAAGAACGAGCTGGAGATGCTTTACCGTGGACTGGGAGTGCAGTTCACTGACATTGAGTTGAGAGATCCCACCAGAGGACTCAACTTAGGAGCTGCCTTTGCTCATCACTTGTGCTCACTGCAGAAGAAGCCATTCGATGGGAAGGATTCTGAGTCAGTAGGGAGTCGGCTTACTCCCATTTTCAGGCATTGCAGGATCCCGCTTGAGGGTACGGAGTGTGATGACAGCAAGGAGTTCCTTGACTTTATTCACCTACAGAGTGCTACCCTGCTGAAGGAGGGACGCATATGGGTCTACTACGACACCAGTGCTAGGAAACACGGTGTAGATCTTCCTTCTGCTGATCTGACCAAGATCGATACGCTGGCAGCTTTGAGTTTCCAGCCTCCTACACGAATTCAGCGCAGTGTCCCTACGATGGCTCATCCGCTGGGAGAGCCTTCTACGAGAGCTTCATCTTCTTCTGCGCCTGCGCCTGCACCTGTTGCTGCTACACCAGACATTGGTCCTTATCCTGTTCCATCAGTTCCTTTGGGAGAGATGTCTGAGACTGAGTGGAGAGAGCGTCAAGATGGGATACTACGGACCATCTGGGAGTGGATGCGTGGATGCTCTTGCAGGAGACAACCACAAATTCACCAGCCCGTTCCTGCTAGTCGTCGTCGACAGCGTTCTCCGACTCTAGATCTTTCGAGTGGCACTGAAGGCATGGATGGTATAGATGAACAAGTCCAAATGTCAACTTCTTTCTCTCATCATCACATTAGCGATCTTATTGGAAAAATAAGCATGTAAACACGAATGGCAATACAAGACACAAGCCATAAAATTGGTAAACCATGAATACAAATACAATTAAGTCACAACACAACAATGTCACAACCTAATATCAAACAATTTTTGAAGAAAATAAACAAATTACAATGAGACATTATAATGTTGTAATTCATAAAATATTGTTAACTACTCAGACTTAAAATGGAGTCTGATTCTTATGAGTGCAAAGCTTATAAACTTACTTACATTGCCAATAACTTGAGAAAGTTGATTATCAGATAAATATAACACATCATCTTGTAAAAATGATAGAGGGACAACATAATTAAGTATAACACATGTGAAAGCTAAAACATATTCAAATACGTTATATTTATTGTACAAACGAATTTTATTTAAAAAAATAACAGTCTTCAGACTGCACACGAATTCTGATTCTATTAGCTACATTGCCAATATTCTTCAAAAATTGATTAAAAATAATTACCAAACATAAGAATGTAAAAATCACGCAGGAAGAACATATACAACTAACACATATTTATTAAAAAAAAAAAATCAACGAAACTGATCATAAATATACAAAAATGTATTTTAAATTTATTTATCATTTCAGACTTCTCGAGAAGTCTGGCAATACTTTTACCAGACCTCTATTGCACATTGACAAAGAGGATATTTTTGCAATTAGAATGTTACAAAGCATAGTGCGGATGCAGTCTGACAGTCAATCAGACAGCGTACACTTTGTAAAATTTTGACTTTTTTGTTAGACAACTTATGAAGTCTGAGAACAAAAAGGGGTAATTTTGCATTTGAAATTTAAATTTTACTTTTTGTCATACTTCTCCAAGAAGTCTGAAGATTTTTAGACGTCTATTGTTGTCTGACAAAAAGTAGGGGATATCTTTGGGGTTGACCAAAATATTTTGGGGTTGACTTTTTAGAACATACTTCTATTGCAGTCTGAGATGATATTAATACATCAAGGAAAGTTTGATAAAAAGCTTTTCATTTTTGGGGTATTTTTGGCGTTGACCAAAATTTAGTATTTAAGATTTTTATATGCGCTTGACAAAAGTTTTGCATTTCAGACTTCTAGAGCTGTCTGGAATTTTTTTCCCTATTCTGGTCAACATTTGAAAATTTCGGTCAATTACTCTTACTACCCTTTTTATCTTTAGACTTCGGATTCCGTCTAAGAAAAGGTCAAGATTCAGTCAAATTTTGTCAATTTTTTTTCAGACTACATAAGAAGTCTGATTAAAAATCAAATTGCGATTAATTGCAAAACTACCCTTTACTTATTTAAACTTCTTGGTGAATTCTGATAATTTTTTTTTGTTTTCAAAGAAATTTCTCAGACTTCATTGGAGGTCTGTTAATTAAAAATCAATTGCAAAACAACCCCCTTGTTGACCTCAGACTCCATCTGACTTCATGGAAGTCTGAAATCGCGAAACAAATTTGAAATCGGCGGAACTTGTGAAAATCACATAAATCTGGTTTGAGCTCATTTTTACCTTCCTCAAGCGTCCATAACTCTAGTTACACCAATATTCAACAAACCAAACCTTTTTTACGCAAGAGTTACCAAAATCGTAAGATATCCAAAATTTAAAATTTAAAATGTGAATTAGGGCGTTTTTTGTAGAATAGAAGGTTGTGAACTCTAATATAGAACTTTATTGGCTCAAAATTGGTTATGTGAGGCATTTGGAGCTAAAATTTGGTTGTTAATTATGGTTAGGTGAATTTGAGAAGATGACAATTTCATAATTAAGTTAGAACTGAAAGGTTTTTTGTCTTTTAATAAAAATATCATATTTCACAAGAAGTATGACAATGACATTATCGTGAATACCCAGATTGTTAAGGAGATATATTAACGAAGGTGGGGAATGTGAAGGGTGAGGGTAGTTTTAGAGTTGACTTCAATTTTTTCGGACATTTTTTGCAATCAGGCCATTTTTCTTGGAAACAACAAGACCATTTTTCTTGCTACGTAAACAATTTTCTTGAGATTTATAAAATGTTCATCAATAGAGTTTGAAAATATTTGTATATCATCAATATAGACAATGAAAAATTTATTTTTTATTCTTAAAATGTGTAATCATAATTCTTTGAAATTTTGAAATTGTATTTTTAAAACCTATAGGCATTTCATTCCATTGGTATTGATCAAAGAGTACCCTAAATGTAGTTTTATAACAATCGGTTTCAGAAACTTGAATTTGTCAAAATCCCGATTTTAAATCAAATTTTGAAAATATGAGAGCAGCATAAAGCTTTTGAATTAAATACTTTATTATTTTGTATTGGATATCTAATATATTTGAAGGCATTATTTAAAGGTTCGTCATTAATTACCATTCTATTAGTGCCTTTTTCAATATGAGAATTTTATCTATATAAAAAGCAGCACAAGACAAAGGTAACATTGATTATGAAACTAATCATTAATCTAGAAGATCAAATATTTCTTTTCTACAATGTTTTCTAATTCTGAGTTCATTTGAACCAGATGAGACCTTGTAGGAATTTATTTATCAATAAAATTTGCATGGTAAGGCAAATGAACAATATATTGTTGCGATTCCGAAAACCAGTTGGTAAATCAGAACTTTTCAAAAAGTATATTTAGACTATAAATATTTTCTTGCATTTCTTTCAAATTTAAAAAGATTCTAAACTTTCTGAATTAAAATTTTTGAATTTAGTTTTTTTGAAATGGTAGATTTTGCTATGAATTAAAGAGATGCTAAAATTTTCTTGTATTGAATAAGATTTTATCAAATTCAGGCTTCACCTTATTGGTGTTTAAAATAATTTTATATTTTGGTTTGTTTAAAAAATTGAATTATCCATCATTTTATATGGTGTGATTAAACTTATAAATGGAGCACGTAAAAAAATATTTTGATACGTATAATACGTGGGGACAAATGTTATTTTGATTATGATATTTTCTATTAAAATTGAAGCTTCTGCTTTAGATGCTATATGAGTTTGGAATCATTTGCAGTGGATAATGCATGTTTCTCCGGTTTCAAGATGAAAGTATTTTGGGACAAGATCAGACTCTTACTTTGTCAGTTCTAGACCACCATACTGTCTTTTTCTGGTTCCTTTCTTCTCTTTTCCCTTCCTTAACAACTGATTTTTCCCCATTGGGTATCATTTTTTTTTTATCAGTGTTCTTCCTGTTTGGGGATGTACTTTGGACACATTCCATGGATGCACAGGAGGTAATAGCTGTAGCTACCACTCCCAGAGACCACTTCGGAGCTACTAGCTCATCCTCAGTTTATTACTTTCTTTTTTTTTACTTTATGGAAGGGGAGAAGGGAACCAAATTGGACAGGTTTATAAGCTGTGTCAGAACTAACAAAGGAATCCGACACAAGGTATTCCAAGCCCTTAGGTGAGAAAATTAAGTCAGTATTAGATGGTGAAGTCAGTAAAAGGATCCTCTGATACCTGAAGTGATATGGGTGTCCTTAGTAGGCTGATCTGTGTTGGGTTTTCTAATAGTCATAGATTGTCCTGCAACTTCATCCCAATGGTCACTTAAGTTCCTGCAAGTGCTGTTAATTTCTCAAAAATTCACTGTTTCTTACTTAAACTATTTTGACTCAATAAAACAAATTTTGAAAAATGGACTGACTCTAAGAAAACAGAAAGATAAAGTCAGTAGCTACCTCCCCCACACTTAAACTACACTGTACCCAGTGTAATAAAAACATGAGCTTGGTGAAAACAGATAGTAAAATTGAAAAGAGTCTGAAAAATCCAGAGTTACGTACCGCTCGTCGCATTGTGTCGATCGATGCTCAGGACTGCATCGATCGACGCAAATCGCATTTGCTCAATTCATTCGTGTGTTCGCTCTGTGTCGATCGACACACAGGACCGTGTCGATCGATGCTAGGCGATTTTTTTGACCAGTTCTCTCGTCTGTAAACACCAAAACGAAAAATCAAAGTAACAAACACTTAAAAATGAAAAATAAAAAACGAAAACTGACTCTATAGTGGGTTGCCTCCCACTCAGCGCTTGTTTTTAGTCATTAGCTTGACTATGGGATAGAGATTAGACTCATGGCGGTTTCAACAGAGACTTTGAGTGTCTCTGTGAATGTCTCCTCATCCAAGGTGGTGTATATGCTGTCGGATCATGAGACTTGCCAAGGAACGAAGGAAGAGAACCAGGGCGGGAGCGAAGCTTGGGTGGGATTCTGTGTTTTCCTGCATTCAAAGCAATGCGGTTAGGAGGTTTAAGCTTAGATGATTTGTGCCTTACCTTTGGTGGAAATGAGATGTCTGGAGCTTTCTCCTTATGAGCAGTTGTAGGCTCTGAAGATGTTAGAGTAGATTCCTGAGGAACCACCATCTTCTTTTCTCCACTATCAGACGCTATAGTTCCACCAATCTGAACTTTATCTTTCAAATGACCATCAGTGGAGATCATCTTCCTTGCATATCTCAACACACAAGTATGAACTCGCGAAGCTTCAGCTGGTGGAGTTTCATTCATCTCCTTATCCACCACTACCATGCACTTGACTACATTTTGCTCATGTTTAGACATTATAGAAACTCTTGAGAATGGTATTGGAGGTTTGTAGACCCTTTCCTTAACAATTCCACGAGAAATAAGTGAGGCTGATTCTTCACGGTATGCAACGATCGACGCACTTGGCGCAACGATCGACGCAAGTTGTTCATCTCGAGTGCCAGCCTCAGTCTCGGGTTTTTCAGCTTCTTCCACGAGTTCAGTAGTCTTAAACTCAAATTTCTCTCCTTGGCTTTGTCCATTATCACTCTGAACCTTCCAAGCTCTGATGTGGGTGTCCATGACACTGAAAGGGTGCCGATCGACACTGATGGATTTTACCAAAAGATCAATGTCAATCTCAGTTGAGTCTGGTCCGTCGAAGCTCTCAAACTCAGGGATTTCAGTCTCGGATTCTTCTCTGTTTTCCACAGCCTTAACTTCAAGATATGATCCCTGATCCAGCCTACGTTCATCCTGAACTGAGATGGCGTTGATATGAGCATTCTGAGCAATCTTCCTTTTGACAGAACATGAAATCTGATCCACTTGTGTATCCAACAGCCTTATATGAGTGTTCAAGGACTCAAACTTCCCATTCAAATCAGTGTACAAGGCATCAAGCTTCGAGTTGGAAGACACAGCGGCCTGTTGTTGTAACTCAAGAAACTGCTCCATCATGGCTTCCAGTCTGCTCTTATGTGTAGGTGCAGGAGGTGCTTGGTGAGATGAATAACCATAATCTCTCGATCTCGGAGCATAACTAGAACATTGTCTCTGCTGATTTCCATATGTCTGTCCATGATAATCAGCTCCAGCTATATAATTCACCTCTGCAAACTCTTCAGCTTCTGCATCAGCTCGGATTTGTCTCTTCCAAAGTAGGATGCTGTGGATAGAATCAATCTTGTCTCTCATCTCCGCTATCTGTCCTACAAATGCGTAGTACCCTGGTATGATGGGGTTTCCTTCCCCATCCAGTTTCTGACCCTTCGCGTTGTATATATGACCCTCTTGGTCTCGTAAAATGCCGTTCTCAGAATTACAGGCTCCATAAAGAAAAACCTGCTAAGTGCTCAAACTCTTGGTATCACTGTTTTCGCCTTGTGTCGATCGATGCAAGTAGAGCGTCGATCGATGCAATGCGAAAACGATGTCGATCGACACACAGTACCGTGTCGATCGATGCAGTGTGATTCCTGCAACACCAAGAAACAAAAACGTAAGTAAACTAGGAAAATAAAAAAAATACTTAGTCTAAATTCTAATACTGAATCTATCGGCGAACTAAAAGAGTCCCCGGCAACGGCACCAAGTTTTAGTTCCTATTCTAACTGCAAGTGCACAGTGATGCAGATGTAGTACTTAGGGTATCGAATCCACAAGGACTCCGGTCACACGATAGATTATGAGTAATTCGGATTAAGCTAAACGAAGCAGATTGTAAAGCAGTAAACAAAATAGTAAGTAAACAGATCAAGCGAGGTGGATGTAAGCAATCAAACAAAGGTGTCAGGTTTCGGGAGGTTCTCGGGAAATCAGGAAATCAGATAACAAATAATCAGATTCAATCTATAGCGTTCTTGAACTAGAATCACATAGGTAAAACTAACCAGCTGTCGCTGCGATAATTATCTATGTCTAACAACCTAGCAGACCAACTTTCGTTGCGAATTCTAGAGTTCTAAACATGCATTAATTCCAAGTTCGTTCGTTCACAATTTCTCTAAACCAAATTTCTTTGCGAATAGATAAATTGCTCACCTAAATCAGATCTAGTTAATTAACCAACCTTCGTTGTGTAAATCAACTTAAAATCAATAATCTATATGGCCAGTTTAGATTAAGCGTTAAGAACAGATTAGATGAAGAACTAGATGATGAATCTAAATAAATTAGTTAATCTAACATTCCTTCAAATCCCTAATGAGAATCCCTAACCTAACAAGAGATCTACTCAGACTTAGCAATCATGACAGAAAACATAGTCAAAATAGATATCATAAAATAATCAAAGGAATAAGAACAGGGGTTCGAAATCAAGTCTCTTTCGAGAACAAAACCAGCCCCTAAAACTCTCTGAATGTAAAATAATGCGTAGCCTAAAAAATGGCTTAAAACCCTAATATATATAAGTCTAAACACGTTTTGGGCCTTTTTGCAAGTCTGGAAAGTTTCTGGGCAAAAACTGTAATTTCTACAAAATGCAGATTTTTGGGCGCAGAACCCTGGAATCACCTTGCGTCGACCACTGCACAGACTGCAACGATCGTTGCAAGGTGATTTCGCAGCCAGTGAACTCTGTGAGATCTCTAAACAGTGCAGAATTGACCCAAATGCTCCCAAAACGTCCAATTAGGCTCCAAATGTCCTTAAACCTGTAAAACACCTGAAAAGACTCCAAAACACATAGAAAGACTCAATAACAAAGACATATACCATGGTTAAAAGTCCTAAAATCCATGGTATATCAACATAGCGCTGTCCGATTTGAAGGAGACGACAGCCGTATTGATGTAAAAAATCAATATCGGAAGAAGGCGAATAGCATGCTCACTAAGCAAGCGTGCGCGACTCGACTTCTCAACGCCTGGCGGCTGAACGAGAAACCCTACGCTACGTCAATCATGACTTTCAAAAAAGCGAACCCCTCCTGAAGATAGATCTATCACCACTGATCCGACCACGAAGGATCGCGACGACTATCAACGTCGATGGAGAAGATTGAATGGATGAAAACCTCAAACCAAACAAAAGTCGCAACAAGGATACCAAGATCGGATCAGAATTCATCAAAACTGAAAAGAACACTTTGTTGTGTTCAAGGATCGTCTTCGTCGTAACTCACATTACGATCTCTCCGATTGTCGAGATAAGTACCTCAATTCTTATTTTCCTTCCCATTATCAATCGATTTTAATTTGTTGTGTTCAAGGATTGTCTTCGTCGTAACTCACTTTACGATCTCCGATTCCAAGGCGTTACGATTATAATTACTAATATCTCTAATCTACGTAGAAATTGAAATGATAAAATCTTGATCGACATCATAAATAGATCGTCAAATCTTTTCGTGTGTTCAACGTACAATCTAATGCTCTTTGATTCGGTTTACATAATGAGCAGCTTGGTTTGAAACTTTGTAGTTATACAACATGATCAGAGCCTAACCGATTTTCATCACCGAACGAGTCTCCGACTTTGCTTCGTATGCAGATTTAGACACGACACCTGATAGCCAAACAACCAACAATCGTATCGGAATCGAACGGTTTAGCAAATCTGCTTCATTACGCTGCCAAAACTTCCCACTGTACCCAAGTGGAACCGTCCCTAACCAATTGTCTTCCATTCTCCGCTGTCATGCAAGCCAGCATCCCGAGCCATCCTAAGACCAAGCTTCTCAACCATCTACGTGCAAAATCCAGTATCTATTTGCATACAATCGCCTATCGTCCGAGTAATCAAGACGTCCAAGCAGCACAGCTTGCCAAACCGTACATTCATATACGTCCATCTCGGATAATACAATTTCATACTCGGCTTGACATTTTCGTGGTCAGTTCGGGTTCACGACCAGTTTGCGAGCTGATCGGTCCAACATTATCCTCTGAACAATCAATTACGACTGCACGGCTCTATACCTACTCGATATGACTCTCACCCACGAATACAATCTGCACATGATATGATGCATTTGGCCGATCATATTTACTCGGCTTGTATGCAGCCAAACTGTTTCGCATCTCCGATCGGAACATATTGATCAAATGGTCCAAGATTAAACCAGCTCTGACGAACTATGACAAGGCTGTCCAGACGATGAGCCTGCTCAATTACGGTGTCATATGGTCCTTTTGCACACTCATCCTTGCTCGGCAAACTACACCCATTCAGGTTAACATCAGCGCGGATGACATACGAGCTCACAATGAATCCTGCTAGGCGATCGTGTTTATCTGAGCACACTAGCCTGCTCAAAAAATCTTAGCACGCAAGACTGGTTGGAAAGTCCGAACTCGCGGAGTCACACAGAACTTCCAGGCACTCAGAACTGTCCGAACGAAGATGCTGATAATCCAACCAGACCAGCTCGGAAATTCGAGTAGGCCAGCTCAAAAATGCTGAGCAGACCAGCTTGGAAAATCTGAGCACTTGAGACTTCTCGCAAAATCCGAGCACGCGAGCATTCGCAACATGCTCGGCAACTCGCAACATGCACGGCCACTCACAGCAACTTACAGTATGCTCAGAAAACTAATCGGACAGTCCTAGAAGACCATGTCCGTCAACATTAAATGTGCTTCTGAAAAATCCTGCTCGACTAGCTGTGGTCGGAAAAATCTGCCCGGAGAAAGCATCAATGCATCAATATTTGCCGAGCAAAAAAAAAACTTATGAGCACACAACGAGCTCATGTTCATGCTTAATTAATAAAGCACAACAACAACATGGATAAACATTAGCATGTATTTCCTCAGCTCAGAAGAAAAAAAGGTTTTCAGCTCGGACAAAACGTTCCAAACAGCTCATAAAAAAAGAAAAAAAAAGGTTTTCAGCACGGACAAATCGTTTCAAACAGCTCGGAAAAAAAAATCAGCTCGGACAAAAATTCATTTGTTCCACCTAGTGGGTTCTCCAAGCTGAACATGCTCTTAATTAGAATTAAGGGCATGTTCAGCTAACAAAAAAAAATTTCGAGCAGAAAATCGGGACAAGCACGGTGACGAACAAAACGTGAGGTTAGCAAGTATGAGCAGAACATGTTCATGCGACAACTCATTTTTCAAGGAATTAAACAAGATTTGCCGAGCACAAAAATTGTCAAGAAAAAATCGTTTTCTCAGAAATTCAACACAAAAATACTTGATCAAGCACGCCCGAGCATATCGGCTTGGAGAATATCTATCATGCAACGTACCAACCTATCTTTAAACGTCTTACTTGGCATCTCCGCAATCATGCTTCTCGGCATATATCAGAGTTTAAGCTTCCGAGCGGAGTAAGTCACTCTCCGAGTAAGTCACCTTTATTTCAATTAACATTAAAGACTTGTCATGCGTAAGTACGCGAACCACCACAGGTCATGTCTTCATACTGGACGGGAACATCGCCCACATGCCATACTCCCAAGAAAAACCTTGCAACCGATGAGACGTTGTTGTAAATTAGACATCCAGTGCTCGTACCGATCGGGGTAATTTTTGGTATGGACCGAGGGAATTCAGTATTACGTGCCTTCCTGATCCGTTTCTTTCTCAACCAGGGTGCAAGGCTCCAAGCCTCTAACCCCAGGACTGCTCCCACATGTGCACGGCGAGCAACGAAGCTCTGGCCCATCTCCATTCCATCTAGGGCCATAGGAGCACCCTGGTCAAGCGCCACATCTCCCACGTCTTCTTGGTCGTTCCCGACAATCTCGGCCTCCTTCTCTTCACTTCTCTGTTTCTTGTCTTCTGTCATCGCTTTCTTGTTGGAATTGTGTCCAGCAATCTCTGTACTGTCTCTATAACGTAAGAGTATGTCAGTGATCAGACATAAGTCATACAATGCTGGGGGTCATGATGGCTTGCTAGAGTCCGCTCATGATCTATAAGTCTTGGACTTATTGCCTTTATTGTATGATCCCATATGGGTCACACGCTTAAGCTAGCAGGAAATAATGTTGGAACGGCTTAGCAGAAGTACGACAAAAGTGCTAGGCATTTGTCGTACTAAGAGAGAAAGACTAATGGGTCTGATTAAATGGGATTTAATCAGATTGGGCCCAAAAGCCCAAAAGGGAAAGAGAAGGCTTTTATAAGCTAAAAGCCAAAGCTCTTCTCCCCTAACCCTAACCCAGCCGCGCCTCTCTCTCTCTCTCTGCGCCAGCCTCCTTGTGGTCTAGCAGCCAGTTTCCGGTGATTGCGTGTGTGAGCCTTTGGAGGATCCATCTCTCGGTGTATCTCCCTGATCATTGACCTGTTCATCAATTCCGCTGCAAACAAACAGGTAAAAGGTGAGATCATATGTTTCTAAATAAGAACACCTAGATCTAATGCATGTTTAGGTTGATATCAATATGAGAATTGAATCAGGATCAACCAAAACTTCCTTCAGTGGTATCAGAGCCATTGGTTCTTAGGTTTCTTGTTTTAGATTCATTGTTTAGGTTGTTTAATCTGTTTAGAATTGTTTTTGAATCAATTACTGATAAGATAAAACATTAAGAAACAAATTAGAACCCTAAACACACTGAATGAGATCGCAAACTGAGCTATATGACTCAGATTTGGATCGGCCGAGAAGTATGGTCGCGGATGGGCGGTCACGGACGGGCGGTCGCGGACGGACGGTCGCCGATCGGACGGTCGGACGGAACGGTCCGGATCGTTCGGTCGAGCGCGATCGTTCGTCGCGACGCGTCCCGATCGCTCGGCGATCGCGGAACGTCCGACCGTGCGCTGCGTCCCGATCGCGTCCGAGCGTCGCTCCCGATCGCGTGCGTCCGAGGTGAGCGGCCGGCTGATCTTTTGGCTGAACGGCTGGAAAATTAGGTCACGACCAACTCGGTTTGGTTCGTGACTAATTCGGTTCGGTTCAAGGCTTGGTTTAAGATTTTAAATTAAAATCAACGTTCTGGTTTAATAAACAGATTTTAATAATTTTATTAAAGTCTGGTTAAACCAGGATAAGAAATCCAAAGTCGAAAATTGGATTTTGTGCCTAAACCAGGATTTCTAATTTGATTTGGTTGGACCAAATAAATTGAGAAAATCCGGTTTAGTAAATAACCGGTTGACAATTGTGGTCATCGTAGTAATTAAAACTTGGTTAGACCAGTTTTAATGAAACAGATCGGTTATGTCATTTAATTGGACGATCGGGTTATGTCTCGGACATAGACCAATTCTTCGGCCTCGGGCCAAGAAGTTAAAACGATCGGGCCAATTATTTGAGTCATTCTTCAGATTTAAATTTAAAACTTATTTTATAAAATAAAATTATGAAATTCGATTTTAAATTTTATAAAGTTCCGAAATTTCGAAATTAGAAAGTTTCCAAAATTAGAAGTTTCTGAATTTGCGGGTTTTGGATTTTAAAGAAGTTTCTAAAGTTAGAAAGTTTCCTGTTTTAGAAAGTTTCCAATTTTAGAAAGTTTCCAAAAATAGTAGGTTTCCATAAATAGAAAGTTTCCCGAAATAGTAATCTTCTATTTTGGGAATGATTTTAATAAACCTACGAACCTCAAATAATATCAAGCGTTGGATGTCTTGTCCAGGCTATGTCAGCTGTCAAAGCCCATTCAATTGCATTCATGGCCTTACAGTGTGAGGATGTCTGCTTTTGCGTGGGTAAGACGGTTTGTGATTCATAAATGTCATTGGGAGTCCCAGACATTAATGATTACATGACTGTATAGTCCGGTTTTCTTGACTAGGCCATCGGGAGTCCCGGGCCTTGAGACATCAGAGTGGATTGGGCCTCGGGCCCAGATTCACAACCAAGAGTTATATCACGGATATAATTAGCCGATATAGGGCTTACCGATATAAGCTAAGGTTGGGTGACGGCCAGTGGCCCACTTTAATCTTAGTTATATGTGGATCTTGGAATCATTATATTCTATTGAGGGTAACTTATGTTATTGAATATAATGCATGATTAATCATATTAAACTTTAATACGAAATTAATCATTTTGAACATTTAACTAATAACCTTTTTATTTACATATATTTCAGATATGACTACTACAAGCACACCAAACGCATTCTCGATCCGGTCTGTTCTCGAGAAGGAGAAGCTGACTGGAACGAACTTCCTGACATGGTCAAGGAACTTGAGGCTGGTCCTCAAGCAGGAGAAGAAGGATTATGTCCTTCGTGATCCTCTCCCCGAGAGGCCTCCTGCCAATGCCGCCAGAACTGTGCATAATGCTTGGGAAAAGCATTCGTCAGATGAAAATGATGTCTATTGCCTGATGTTGGTGACAATGACTGCTGAGCTGCAGAAGCAGTTCGAGAGTGTATTGTCACCCATCGAGATAATGGCAAGCCTGAAATCGCTTTTTCAGGAGCAGGCTAGGACTGAGAGGTTCCAAACAGTTAAGAGCCTCTTGGACTGCAAGTTGGCTGCGAATGCGGCAGTGAGTCCTCATGTCTTGAAGATGATGGGTTATCTCGATCATCTTCAGAAACTCGACTGCCCAATCAGCCAGGAACTTGCCTGCGACATCATTCTGCAGTCATTACCTGCAAGCTATGATCAGTTCATTCTGAACTTTAACATGCATGGCTTGAGTAAGACATTGCCTGAGCTTCACGGAATGCTCAAGACTGCAGAGCCCAACTTGAGGAAAACCGCCAAGGACCCCAATGTGCTTATGGTGCAAAAGGGCAAGGGGTTTAAGAAATCCTCTGCTAAGGATAAGGGAAAGGCCCAGGCCGTCCAAGTCATGGACAAGGACACGCCAAAGCCCAAGCCCAAGTCCAAGGCTGGGCCAACTGACATGTGCAGGTTCTGCAAAGAACTGGGGCATTGGAGGAGAGATTGCAAGAAATTCCAGGAAGGTCTAAAGGAATTGAAGAAGAAGACTCTCGAGACTTCTTCGACAGGTATTTTTGTTATAGAAGTTAATACAACTACTTCTGATAATACCTCATGGGTCATGGATACTGGTTGTGGGGCTCATATTTGTACTAATATGCAGGCACTCAGCAACAGTAGAAGGCTGAAGCAAGGACAAGTGGAGCTACGAGTTGGGAATGGAGCGAAAGTTCCAGCACTAGCTGTAGGAACATACTTGTTGTCTTTACCTTCGGGATTGATTTTAGAACTTAATAATTGTTATTTTGTACCTGCTATAAGCAGAAATATTATTTCAATTTCTTTGTTGGATTTGGAAGGTTATGATTTTTCAGTTAAGAATAAATTATGTTCCTTCAATCGCAACAATTTGTTCTATGGTTCTGCCCCTCTTTCGAATGGGCTTTACATACTCGATCAATCCGCGCCAATTTATAACATTAATACCAAACGGTTCAAACCTAATGAGGAGAACCAAACGTTTCTATGGCATTGTCGTTTAGGGCACATCAGCGAGAAACGCATTAAGAGGCTCCATACGAATGGACTTCTTGGCTCTTTTGACTTTGAGTCATGTGAGAAATGCGAATCCTGCATGATGGGCAAAATGACACGGGCCCCCTTTAATAAACCTAACGAGAGGGCCAGTGACTTATTGGGCCTGATACACACTGACGTGTGTGGCCCAATGTCCACAAATGCAAGAGGAAACTATCAGTACTTCATTACCTTTACTGATGATTTCAGTAGGTATGGATATGTTTATTTAATGAAACATAAGTCTGAATCATTCGAGAGATTCAAAGAATTCCAAAATGAAGTACAGAACCAACTTGGCAAAAGCATTAAGGCTCTTCGGTCCGACCGAGGAGGAGAATACTTAAGCCAAGAATTCAGTGATCATCTGAGAGAGTGTGGGATCGTATCCCAACTCACTCCTCCTGGAACACCTCAATGGAATGGTGTGTCTGAGAGGAGAAATCGGACCTTATTGGATATGGTTCGATCTATGATGAGTCACACAGACCTTCCAATATCCCTTTGGGGATATGCTCTGCTAACAGCAGTGTTCACTCTAAATAGAGCGCCATCAAAAGCAGTAGCAAAGACACCATATGAATTATGGACTGGAGTGGCTCCAGTGCTGTCTTATCTCAGAATTTGGGGTTGTGAAGCCTATGTCAAGAGATTAATCTCAGACAAGCTTACACCAAAATCTGACAAATGCTACTTTATTGGTTATCCACGGGAAACTAAGGCTTATTACTTCTATCTACGTTCCGAGAACAAGATCTTTGTTGCCCGGGATTGTAACTTTCTTGAGAGGGAGTTTCTCTCTAAGAAAGACAGTGGGAGTAAGGTACTGCTTGAAGAAATTCAAGATGAACAGGATACTGCTCAACCTAATGAAGAAGAGCAGCAGGAGGACCTACAAGAAATTGTAGAGCCTGAACCTGTAGTACCTGAAGTTCGAAGATCCGGGAGGATCCGTCACGAACCCGAGAGATATCAAGGATTCCTCGTGACTAACTGTCATGATCTTCTGATCATTGATGGTGATGAACCATCGAATTTCAATCAAGCCATGATGGGCCCAGATTCCTCAAAGTGACGCCAGGCCACTGATTCCGAAATGGACTCCATGTCGGTCAATCAAGTCTTTTCGTTGGTTGATTTGCCTGCTGGTGTAAAAGCCATCGAGTGCAAATGGATCTTCAAGAAGAAGATTGACGTGGATGGAAATGTCCAGATTTATAAAGCCAGGTTGGTGGCAAAAGGTTTCAGACAAGTTCACGGTGTGGACTACGATGAAACCTATTCACCGGTGGCTATGATGAAATCTATTCGGATTCTACTAGCAACTGCAGCTTTTCATGATTATGAAATTTGGCAGATGGACGTGAAAACCGCCTTCCTGAATGGAATTCTGGAAGAGGATGTGTACATGACACAACCTGACGGTTACATAGATCCAAAGAATGCTGGGAAAGTATGCAAACTTCATAAATCCATTTATGGATTGAAGCAAGCATCGAGGAGCTGGAATCTTCGTTTTGATGAAGCGATCAAGCAATTTGACTTTATCAGAAACGAAGAAGAACAATGCGTGTATAAGAAAACTAGTGGGAGCAAAATCGTTTTTCTTATTCTGTATGTTGATGACATACTGCTTCTCGGAAACGACATTCCAATGCTGAAGTCTGTAAAGGACTGGCTTGGAAGTTGTTTTTCCATGAAAGACATGGGTGAAGCCGCATACGTTCTTGGAATTAGGATCTATCGGGATAGACCTAAGAGGCTGATAGGCTTGTGTCAAGACTCATACATTGACAAAGTCCTACAAAGATTCAGCATGAAAGATTCCAAGAAGGGCTTCACGCCAATGGTACATGGCACAACGCTAAGCAAGAAGCAGAGCCCTACGACGGCTGCTGAGCTCGAGCGTATGAAGAACATTCCCTATGCATCTGCAATAGGATCTGTTATGTATGCCATGATCTGTACTCGTCCTGATGTTGCTTACGCATTAAGCATGACGAGTAGATACCAGTCAAATCCAGGTGAAAACCATTGGATTGCCGTAAAGAATATCTTGAAGTATCTGAGACATACTAAGGATAAATTCTTGGTGTACGGTGGAAGTGATGTGCTTAAAGTCAGTGGATTCACGGACGCAAGTTTCCAGACAGACACTGATGATTTCCGGTCACAGTCCGGTTATATCTTTTGTCTGAATGGCGGTGCAGTAAGTTGGAGAAGCTCCAAGCAGGACACCGTTGCTGATTCCACTACAGAAGCTGAATATATCGCCGCCTCAGAAGCAGCGAAGGAAGCTGTTTGGATACGAAAGTTCATTATGGAACTAGGTGTGATACCAGATGCGGCTGAGCCTCTGGCACTGTTTTGTGACAACAATGGTGCTATAGCTCAGGCAAAGGAACCAAGATCACACCAGAAATCCAAGCATGTTCAAAGAAGATTTCACTTGATACGTGACATCGTTAATAGAAAGGAAGTCAAGATCAGCCGAGTTCCGACAGATGATAATGTCGCTGATCCGTTGACAAAGCCACTCCCAAGGCCTAAGCTCGAGTTCCTGACTGAAGCTGTAGGCATTAGAAACATTGAAATGTAATCTAAATTTGAGTGGGAGTTTTGTGAGCTTTATTTTAGTTATTTGATATGTTCTTGTAAAACATTATTTTATGTTTAATGAAATTATTATTTCAAGATTATTTTAACTGTGATGAAAAAATCGTTCCAAAATGATATGAACCATTTTATAGGTCATCGAAGTAAATGACTTGATCGTGAGTCATCAAAGTCATTTAGCTTGATCATGAGACCCTATATTTGATAGATGTTTTATATCATCCTGTCCCTAGTCGATGGTTGTTGAAATTGGAACAATAACAACCGTGAGAGACTAGATTGGTACGTGACTTATGACAAAGTCTTAATGTGTCATAGATGCACGGCATCAAAGTCAGTACATAGGTGTATGTTGGGAGCATACGACCGGACAAGACCCGCTTATAAGAACTCTTCAGGATATTTATATCTGTGTCATAAGAGATTCTTACTACGACTATAGAGTATAGTCCTTAGACCTGAGTTCGCATGCATGTGACTGCATATGGACTGATGCACTTTGATCATTGTCTAACGCTATCGTTCCGCGATAACTATAAGGACCTTGTTTGGGTACATCATGAAATGAGTAGTTTACAGTGATGGAACAAGATGGGATTTGTCCCTCCAATATAAATGGAGTGAATATCTCTAGGCCAATCGGAGATTTGAATACTGGAAAACGCATGGCCATGCTCAAACGGACTTTCCCGAGTCGTTTGGATTGTCAGTATCAAATCAGAGTCCGATGAACATGATTAGGCTTTATAAGGATGACACTAATCTTGCCTTATGACTAATCGAGATATTGAGACGAAAGGGATTATGAATACAGAGATTCCAGTTCAAGTGGGAGATTGTTGGAATTGTGTCCAGCAATCTCTGTACTGTCTCTATAACGTAAGAGTATGTCAGTGATCAGACATAAGTCATACAATGCTGGGGGTCATGATGGCTTGCTAGAGTCCGCTCATGATCTATAAGTCTTGGACTTATTGCCTTTATTGTATGATCCCATATGGGTCACACGCTTAAGCTAGCAGGAAATAATGTTGGAACGGCTTAGCAGAAGTACGACAAAAGTGCTAGGCATTTGTCGTACTAAGAGAGAAAGACTAATGGGTCTGATTAAATGGGATTTAATCAGATTGGGCCCAAAAGCCCAAAAGGGAAAGAGAAGGCTTTTATAAGCTAAAAGCCAAAGCTCTTCTCCCCTAACCCTAACCCAGCCGCGCCTCTCTCTCTCTCTCTGCGCCAGCCTCCTTGTGGTCTAGCAGCCAGTTTCCGGTGATTGCGTGTGTGAGCCTTTGGAGGATCCATCTCTCGGTGTATCTCCCTGATCATTGACCTGTTCATCAATTCCGCTGCAAACAAACAGGTAAAAGGTGAGATCATATGTTTCTAAATAAGAACACCTAGATCTAATGCATGTTTAGGTTGATATCAATATGAGAATTGAATCAGGATCAACCAAAACTTCCTTCATTTCTTCCAGGCCTTCGCGAGTTCACGTTGGGCAACAAACACTCTGAGACAACGAAAGAGGCATCAACATGGCTGTCACAATATTCCTAAAAATCGAGTGTCGGCAAATGGTGATACAAACCTATATAAGATCAAAAGTAAGCTGAAGAGTATTAAAAAAACTTTCAAAGATATTCATGGAAATATCAGAGGGAAACGAGATAGAGAAACATACTTAAAATCTAGAGCGGAGGTGATGAGTGAAGAAATTACTGGAGAAAGAAAAATACTTATAGATTTCTTCCAAGGCGTGGGAGTAGAATCATAATTTCACAAGATTATTCAAAATGTATTCATGTTTTCGGTTAAGCATGCATTATGCTAATCGTGACGGAGTTTATAATGGTAAGCATGGTCTCAGGATCGGCCAAACTCGGCACGAGTAAATCGATTACAGTTGAAAGATCTGATAGGGTCATCATACACATGCCAATGGATGTAAGTCGACTTAATCGAGAGGTTGGAACAAAATCCAACTCGTAAATGTCGCCGCATAAGTCCATCTCGTTCGGCATACTGGACAAGGACCGAAACATGGCAAACGGTTCGAATAAATTCTTCGTCATACGTAAATCGGCTACGAAACGAAAATAGCCAAACCAGAACTTTCGAACAACTGTTTTTTCCTCAAATACTAAAGAAAATCGCCATCATCGTACTCAAGTCTGACGAGCTGGGGGGCTAACTGTGTTAGATTATGTGTGTTCATGGTGTAATTGTCAGGTTACATCCTAGCACATAATCAACTAGGATCTAGGTGATTTGCAGATGAATCATAAACAGATCAGGATCATTACCTTATGATTGCAGCGGATTGATCAAAGGAATATCGAGATCTGCAAGAGCTGATAGAAACCGGCTCCTCCTAGGTATCCACACTCTTACAAGCTACTGGATCAGGCTGCTAGACCAAGCTGGAATGAACAGAGAGAGAGAGAGGACGGCCAGGCTAAAATCGCAGGAGATGTGAACCCTAGGCGCGCCTCTCTTCCTTATATGGGCCCAAGTAATTAAACTAATGGCTTATTAGGCTTTTGGGCCCAAGGCCCAAATCAGACAAAAAGACTGTATTTTGTCTGGCCCAATTCTCTGTACAAATACAGTAAATGACTTGCATCTTACTGTATTAATTCCTTTTAACTTTCCCGTTAGCTATGGTGTGTGACCCTTAGGGATCATACAATACTGGTAATAAGTCCTAAACTTATAGATCATGAGCGGGCTCTAGCAAGTCATCATGATCACCCAGTATTTATGACTTATGTCTGATCTCGACACTTATCATACTTTCTAGAGATAGTACGGTAGATTTCAGGACATTCCCAACAATCTCCCACTTGTACTGGAATCCTACATTCCCTAATCCTTTTGTATCAATATCTCGATCTGGCATAAGGCAAGATGCGTGTCATCCTTATATAGCCAGACCATGTTCATCGGACCAGATTTGATACTGACAATGCAAACGACTTGGGCAAGTCCGTTTGGGAGTGGCCACTCTCTTACCAGCTATCAAGTCTCCGATTGGCCTAGAGATATTACCTCCGTTAAACGGCAGGGACAAATCCCATCTTGTTCTATCACTATGAACTACACACTTTATAATACACCCAACCAAGGTCCTTATAGCTCCCAGTTACGAAACAGCGTTAGACAATGATCAAAGTGCATCAATCCATGTGCAGCCACATGCATGCGAACTCAGGTCTAAGGACTATACTCTATAGTCGTATATGAGAACCTCTTATGACACAGATATTAATATCTTGTAGAGTTCTCATCAGCGGGCCATGTCCGGTCATATGCTCCCCTACATATACCTATGTGTCGACTTTGATGCCGCGCATCTATGACCCCTCGAAACTTGGTCATAAGTCTCAACACAATCTAGTCTCAAGTGGTTGTTGGTGTTCCAATTTCAACCACCTTCGACTATGGACACTATGATTTATGTCATTTCGTTAAATATGGGGTTTCAGGATCAAGTCTACTCATGTACTTCGATGGCCCATATATAATGACATGAATCATTTTGGAACGATTATTTATATCACAAGTAAATAATCCAGAAATCATAAATTTCATAAACATAAAATATTATGTTTACATGAACCTTTCAAAACAACTAAATAAAGCCCTTTACAAACTCCCACTGAAATTAAGACTACATCTTAATTTCACTTATCCTACAGCTACAGTCCGCGACTCGTGCTTAGGCCTAAGGAGTGGCTTTGTTAATAGATTAGCAACGTTCTCATTTGTTGAAACTTGCTGATCTACTTAACACCTCTGTCATTTATCTCACGGAATAGGTAACACCTACCCTCAATGTGTTTGGATCTCAGATGTGCAGCTAGCCACATCAAGTTCAGTGATGAACTTTTCTATCCAAACAACCTCTTTCGACGCTACCCAAGCTGCGAAATGTTCAGCTTAAGTCATGGAGTCAGCAACAGTGCCTTGCACCGCCAGAGAGACACAAGATATAACCGGACTGTGACCGGAAATCATCTTTGTCTGTTGGAAACTTGCCTTTCAGACTCTATCGACTTGTAGCACCTCACTTTCTCCGTAATTCAAGAACTTATCCTAAGTATTTTCCAAATACTTGAGGATATTCATTACGTCTATCCAGTGATTCTTTGCTGGATTTGACTGGTCTTTACTTGTCTTGCTCAACATCAAAACAAGTACGTGTCATGGCATACATGATAGATCCAATTGCCGATGCATATGGAATCTCATCCATGCATTCAAGCTCAGCAGTTATCGTAGGACACTGTTTCTTGCTTAACGTAATGCCATGTGACATTGGCATAAAACCCTTCTTGGAATGCTGAAAACGTGTAGGACTTTGTCAATATAAGAATCCTGACTTTGCCCTATCAGGTATTTTGGATCTCTATCTTTAGATCCAAAATCCAAGAACATACGTGGCTTTACCCATGTCAATCATAAAACCAACTCCCAAGCCAGTCCTTTACCGACTGCAGCATTGGAACGTTATTTCCGAGAATCAGTATGTCATCGACTATGAGAAACGCAACATCGCTCCCACTTATCTATTAGTAAACGCACAGTTCCACTTCGTTCCTGTTCAAGTCAAAACCTTGACTACTTCAACAGAACGAAGATTCCAACTCCGATATGTTTGCTTCCATCCATGAATGGATCGATGAAGCTAACTTACACACAATATATTTTTTTTGGAGTCCGGGCTCACTTTCGCTTCTGTGAATTTCGCAGGTTCGTCACTTTCAATGATCATCAGATCATGGTAACTAATCATGAGAAATCACTCTCGGATTAGTGACGGACTCATTCAGATCTGCGAACTTCAGGCTCTACAGGTGTAAATCCATCCGCTGCTCTCCCTCAACAGGTTGAGCAGCCTCCTGTATTTCTCGAATTTCTTCGAGTTATACTTTTACTCCCACTGTTCTTCATGGAAAGCAACTTTCCTTTTAGAAAACAGAATTCCGAACAACCTAACTTCGTTTTCGGAATGGACGTAAAAAAGTAACAAGCCTTGGTTTCCCTAGGACAACCAGCGAAGTAGCTCAACTACAAATACTCAGTAAAGACAAATTTGGATCATTTCCAGTCCACATTTATGTGGTGTCTTTCAACTGATATTGGTGGAACTATTTCAGCGTAAACTTAGATATTTCTAGAGCGTTATTCATAAAGAATATCATGGAAGATTCGTGTGACTCATCTTTAATCATTTCTAATAAGATCTGATTATTTCTCACAGAAACACCTCAAGGTTTTCAGGAGAAATGAGCTGTGAACGACTTCACACTCATTCAGATGATCACACCATCAATGACTTAAGTATTCTCACTCGTGATCTAATCCAGAGTCTCAATACTTCTGTCACTCAGATTCTATACCTCATTCTGGAACTCTTTCGACCATTTCAAAGAATTCCGACTCGTCTCTCATCAAATGAACACAGTCATACTCACTGAAGTAATCAGTAAATATAATGAAGTACAGGAAATTTTCTCTGGCATTGCTGCTCATCGGGCCACATACATGAGTATGTTCAAGGTCCAATAAGCCTTTTGGCCTTTCTCTAGCTCGGCTAAGATGGGCCCTTTGTCTTTTGGTCCAGTAAGCAGAATTCAAGTCTCATAAGATATCCGATCAAATGAGCCCAAAAGTCCATAACTATGGGATTTCTGAATCCGACTCACTCTATGTGACCAAAACATTTACGCCAAGAAAAATCAGGTTTAATTCATCAGATTTAAACCAATTCGGTATTTATGTTACATTTAGGCACTCTTTGGTTTAAGATATAAAACCCATTCCTTGAATAGGGTGCTACAATCAATATTTCATTGAGATCAAAAGAACAAAACTTGTCTTTTATCAAAATGAAAAACATTCAAATCCTTACAAGAAAATGAAAGACAACTCTGCTTAAAGCAGGTACATTGTAGCAATTACTTAATACAAAACCAAGCCTCAAAGGCATCTACAAGTGAAAACCCTACGGCTGAGGCAGCATCCATAGCTCCTTCCAGACATGCAGTTCCACTTGTCCTTCCTTCAACGTTCTACTGTTGCTTAGGCTCTGCATATTATAACAAATATCAGTGCCACAACCAGTATCCAATACCTATAAGGTAGAACTTGAAGTAATAACATGAATACCTGAGGAAGTAGTCTCATACATCAACTTCAACTCCTCATAATCTTCCATGAATTTAATGCAATCTATCTTCCAATGCCCAGTCTCTTTACAGTAGCAGCACTTACCAACGTAAGATGTATCTGACTCGGGCTCAGAAGACACACGCTTGCCATGATTCAAAATCTGGACAACTTTGTCTTCACCCTTGTCAGCACTAGGTTTAGTAAACCTACCCTTCTCCTATATGAGATTATACAGGGTACTCTTCACGTTTGGCTCAACTGTCTTGAGCATATCATGCAGTTCAGTCAGCGTCTTCGTTAAGCCTTTCTTGATATAGTTCCTTTTGAACTTATCATAGCTTGACGGCAGTGACTGCAGAATGATCTCAGTTGCCAATTCTTGGCTAACTGGATAATCCAGTTTCCTCAGGTTATCAATGTAACCCATCATTTTACTGACATGAGGACTCACTGGATGATCATTTGGTAGCTTGCAGCTAGTGAGAGACTTAACCAACTGGTATCTCTCCACTCTTACCTGCTCCTGAAATTTCAATTTCAGGCTGCTGATCATCTCTATTGGCGACTCCATGTTCTCATATTGCTTCAGCAAATCTGAGTCCATGGTAGCCAATATCAGACCACACACATCTACCGCATCATTATAATGCTTATTCCAAGCATCATATACTGCATGAGAGGCATTGGACCCGATCCTCTCGGGGAGAGCTCTCTTAAGGACATAGTCCTTTCTCTCCTGCCTGAGGACTAGCCTCAGGTTCCACGACCAAGTCAAGAAATTTGATCCGTTCAGTTCCTTCTCAAGGACAGACCGGATCGAGAAAGTGTTTTGATTGTTTGTGCTAGTCATAACTGAAATTTAGAGATAAATAGAGTTTTAGTTATTTAGTTCATAAAAGAGTAATCCTAATAACTTATAAGAAAACTCGCACTGCATTCAAAATTTCTTTGTTTAACCTCATAAGAATGCAATGATTCCGAGACCCATGTTCAGCTAAATCCAAAGTGGGCCACTGGCCGTCACCCAGAAGTAGCTTTACTTGGTAAGCATACACACAGCTAGTTATATCCAATAACTCTCGGTTGTGAATTGGGCCCAAGGCCCAATACACCAGATGTCTCAAGGCCCGGGACTCCCGATGGCCCAGTCAAGGAAACCAATCTCTTTAGCCAAATAATCACTAAAGTCTGGGACTCCCAATGAAATTAGTGACTATATACTACTTTACTTACGCAAAAACAGACACCTCACACTGTAAGCCATATCTGTAATTGAATAAGCGTTAAGTAGCTGACAAGATTGGGCAAGACATCCAAGCTTGATATTGTTTTTTGAGGATTTTAGGTTTTCTTTCCAAAATAGAAGATTACTATTTTTGGAAACTTACTTATTTTAGGAACTTTCTAAATTTAGAAACATGCTAAAAATAGAAATTTCTAATTTAATATTTTATTAAAGTTTTCGGTTGGGTCACAAATTATAGGCCCAATTCTTGGCCCAAGACCACAGAATTCCAATTGGCCCAATAATTTGACATAACCGAGTCGGTTCATTAATTCTGGTCCGAGACCAAATTAACTACTAAATCCAACTGGTTATTTACTAAACCAGACCAGCTCTAAATTATTTGGTCCAACCAAATCAAACTTAGACCAGCCTTCGGTTTAGGTTAAAATTCAATTTTTGAATTTAAATCCGGTTTAACCAGAAATTAAATAATACCAATTGTATTAAATAATTTCCAGCAAACCGCGATTTGGGTTAACCGCTTAAACCATAAATATCAAAGCTTTGAAACGATTTTGTCTTTTAGCTAAAGACAAAATCATGATCTTTTACAAATCGTAATTCAACAATCGATTCAATTGACTCAATAAGTGATATTGACTTTTTCCAATTCGCTTCATGACATTCACATTACGATCAAGATAATCACTAAAGGACAAAATGATTTTGATCTTAACAACCATAACAAATCGATTCTTTAGATTATCAAACAAAATCAACAATTGATTATCACATTCACTAAAGACAAAAACGTATGACAATTAATTCAATCAATCATTTAAAGTCAATCATACAAACATGTCATTCACTCAAAGACAAAACTATTTTGTCCTTTTCCAAACCTAACTAATTCGATCGTGACATGATCGATCGCTTATTAATTGCTTATACACACGATCCAAAAAGTCAACATTCGATTATCACCAAGCGAATCAATTCGGATTCTTATGATCATTAACCAAAGTCAAAAGCGATTACTATATTCACTAAAGCCACAATTAAGAAACAAAGCGATTACTTTAAGAATCAAGTTCATCGCCACAATTATAGACAAAGTCAACTTGCGATTTCATATTAGGGTTTTACAAGTTCTAATCAAATTTCTTAAGCCAAATTCGATTCTTAACATTAAAACAACCTAAATATGATCCAAACAGCAAAAACCTAACGACCTACGCTCTGATACCACTGTTAGATTATGTGTGTTCATGGTGTAATTGTCAGGTTACATCCTAGCACATAATCAACTAGTATCTAGGTGATTTGCAGATGAATCATAAACAGATCAGGATCATTACCTTATGATTGCAGCGGATTGATCAAAGGAATATCGAGATCTGCAAGAGCTGATAGAAACCGGCTCCTCCTAGGTATCCACACTCTTACAAGCTACTGGATCAGGCTGCTAGACCAAGCTGGAATGAACAGAGAGAGAGAGAGGACGGCCAGGCTAAAATCGCAGGAGATGTGAACCCTAGGCGCGCCCCTCTTCCTTATATGGGCCCAAGTAATTAAACTAATGGCTTATTAGGCTTTTGGGCCCAAGGCCCAAATCAGACAAAAAGACTGTATTTTGTCTGGCCCAATTCTCTGTACAAATACAGTAAATGACTTGCATCTTACTGTATTAATTCCTTTTAACTTTCCCGTTAGCTATGGTGTGTGACCCTTAGGGATCATACAATACTGGTAATAAGTCCTAAACTTATAGATCATGAGCGGGCTCTAGCAAGTCATCATGATCACCCAGTATTTATGACTTATGTCTGATCTCGACACTTATCATACTTTCTAGAGATAGTACGGTAGATTTCAGGACATTCCCAACAAACTGTTGGGGTTAAACCCCCTCGACGAATAAAATAACTGAAAGCGTACATAAACAATTGGGTACGGACAATTGCCACACTTCTTATAAACGGAACTTCGTTTGGTTAATATTTCATACGAAGCACTTCGTATCAACGATGTTTCGTATGAATAACATTTTATACGAAACACTTCATACATATAACTTTTATACGACATAGACAAAGCTATTCAATCAAACATACGATATAGACAAAGCTATTGTTGGATAAAGTTACGAGATACGAGCTTTGGCCCAACCCACAAGACTTGTATTTCCAAGATTTTGGGCCAAATCAAGAAGTCTATGCTCAAAGGGACCCGGACCGTCCGTTTTCGGCCCATTCGGCAAAATAGATTAACCCGCAGAAAGATAGTCATCAAAATAAGAAGATAAACTTGAGACAGAAAGAAGAAGATATCTCTGAGCAGAAGAGGAAAATCCAAGCTGAAAAGTAAATCTTAACGGAAATGGAAGATGTCGATAACAGGAAGATTTCTGAAAATCTTACGGACAAAGATCCTCGAAGCTGACTCGCCACATCAATATAAAAATAAGGACTTCCTATGATTGAGGGATCTTGATGAGGACATCAGCTTGACCGACACTGAGTTGAGCGAGCAAGACGGACCAGGTTCTACCAAGAAGCTGGCCGACCTGTTTCCGACCATGCGAGATGTACCAAGGACACGTTCGGAACAGCGACAGATACATGCTGAATTCAACAATTCCATGGAGCAGCTGATCTCGAGGACAAGCTTAGAAGACATCACAACCCAGCTAGGCCAGCTCGATCAAGGACAACCTGTCCTGGACCAGTTGGCCCGAAGGATGATCCATACTGAAGCTAGCGGCCCATTTGATCAGACCACGCCCTGGCCCATACTCCGGACGCACGGACCGACCATGATCTTCTGCATCGAGTCAGACGATCCCTTGACCGGTCTACCTCTGGGATAAAGATCATACTCTTTTTCCCTTGTGAAGTTTTGTCCCAAATGGGTTTTCTTCACAAGGTTTTTAACGAGGTGATCCGAGGCCCGTTCACTAGATAGGCAGGTCGGCCCTTCTTCTATTTTCGACCAAGGAGTTTCCTTTTCCGTTCTGAATTTTATTTCTTTGTTTTTTTTCCTTGGTTTTTCTCCCTTATTTTCGATGGCCCACTTAGGCCCAGTCTTTCTTTTTTTTTCCGGTTGTAAGTGTTTTAAAACACTATGCTTGATTCAATGAAACCTAAGTAAGTTTTTAGTCAAGAAAACCCCTAAAGATTGTGTTCTCTCTTCTCTACTGCGCGGCTGCCCCTCAAGAGATCGAGACTTCTTTGCTTATTGATTGCTGGTTCGATTGTTCTAAGCATACCACAAGATCAGTAGCTCGAAATCACCATCAATCATCCATTGACCAAGCTGAGAGTGCCTTCGGCCAGCACCTTCGTCCCATCTCATTCCCATCTCATATCATCTGGTATCAGAGCCTTAAAGCTCCTGACCAGCTCGGTTATTTCGCATCCTTAGTCTTTTTTTCATTTCATTTCTGTTTTTGTTTCATTTAAAAAATCAAAAAAAGGTTGCTAGCGTTAGTTACTCTCGGCCGAGTGAATTTAGTTTATTGAATTGCTTCATTGCTGTGTTATTTTGCTTCGTATCATAACTGAAAATCAATAGGAAAATTTTGTTTAGTTTTGATGTAAGTGGTCTCGGCCAATTTCATTGGTGTTAGGTAGTTAAGTTAAAAAAAATATATAGCTTAAGGTTTATTGACATCTGATCTTGTGTTAGCATATAGCCTTAGGGTTTTAATTAAACCAAAATTGGTTGAGAATCAATGGCTGGTTCAGTTTAAGTGAACATTTCCATTTCTGAAATCGGTTAAGTAGTTTCCATATTTTGCATTTGCATATTTTATTAAAAAAAAAAAAAATCGATTGTCTTTGTTTCTTTTTTTTTTATTATTTATGTTCTATATTTTCCCTTGTACGTTTGACCTGTTGTTTAAGTGTGCAGGATACATGGCCGAAGAACATCCCAACCCACCGAACGCACCACCGGATCTCAACCAGCTCTTGGCTGCGATCCAAACCACGGACAGACACTTGGTGCTCGACTGGACCGGCTGGAGCAACACCGACCGCTCGACCAGCATCGACCAGGCGGTCGACAGGCTCGACCAGATGAGCCACCGTTCGACCAGCAGCATCCCGACGGTCCACAGCCTCGGCCAGGAGAGCATCGGTACGGACCAGAGGAGCCACATCCCCAGAACGACCAGCAACGTCGACCAGGACAGTACCGCGGACGAGTTGAACGATCCGGACGCTTCTAGGACGTCCGACTGGACGACACGGATGACGATACAGATGAGCTTGAGGACGGACGCCATGGGCCTCGGCAACCATACCAGCGTGACCCTATTCACCGAGTACGCATACGAGAACAAGAGGTACAACGTCCCTATCCTAATGATATCAAGCTAAAGCCTCCTACTTTTGCAGGAAAGGTGGACCCAGAGGCATGTCTAGACTGGGAGCAGAGGATGGAGCATATCTTCGACCATTATGGATATCCCGAAGGCAGGAAGATATCTCTAGCAGTGGCCCAGTTCACAGGGCATGCACTATCTTGGTGGGACCGGGACGCTGCGGAACGAAGGCGCCATCAGTACGAACCGATCACTACGTGGACTGACATGAAGTTCCTGCTAAGGCGCAGGTATGTTCCTACCCATTTCCATAGAGATTTGCAGAAACGCTTTCGTAAGTTGATACAGGGAACCAAGACGGTCGAAGAATATTTTGAGGAGTTCGAACAATTGCGGAATAGACTTGAGCTGGACGACTCAGAAGAGACCCTGATGGCCCAGTTCGTGGACGGACTGAACGAGAGGATCGCTTGAAAGGTAGATATTCAACCTTATCACGATATGCCCGAATTGCTGCATTTGTGTATACAGGTTGAGCATCACAATAAGCGAAAGTCCACGGCCTCAACCCGGCCTAGGACCAACACACCTTGGACCGCACCGACTCCACGATCCCTTTACAAAGGTAAGACAGTTGAGGTTGAGTCTAGGTTCAAGAAGCCGACCATTGAGACGTCTAAGCCCAATCGACCAGACCCAGGTAAGCTCCCTAACACGTCCCGTTCTAGAGATATCACGTGTTTTAAGTGTCAGGGTAAAGGACATATGGCTCGAGACTGTCCGAACTGGAGAATCATGATCTTGAACGAAGCCGGTGAGTACGAGTCTCAGGATGAACAGGAGGATGAAGACATGGAGGAACTTGATGCAGGGACGCCCATAGAGTATCCTGACTCTGGAGAGCTATTGGTGATCAGGAGAGCTCTCAGTGCGCTTGTTGATCCCGAGACGGTTCAACGCGAGAACATCTTCCACACTCGACGTACTGTGAACAACAAGGTATGTAGTCTTATCATTGATGGTGGGTCTTGTACTAACGTGGCCAGAAGGAACATGGTTGATAAGCTCGGTCTGCAAGTGACTAAGCACCCGCGTCCGTACCGACTTCGGTGGCTGAACGATGACACGGAGATCCGGATTGCAGATCAAGTAACCGTACCTTTCAGCATTGGGCGATATCACGATCAGGTAGTATGCGACGTGGTTCCTATGCAGGTTGGACACTTATTTCTCGGCCGGCCATGGCAGTTCGATAAGGAGTCCTTGCACAACGGGCGGACCAATCATTACTCGTTCATGCATGACAAGCGAAAGTACCAGCTCGCGCCTCTTACACCGCAGGAAGTGCATGAGATGCAACTGCATCTTGCCAAGGATAAAAAGAACCGTAAGACCAATCTTATTATTTCTTCGCATTCAGTTTCCAGAGCTATTGTTCAGAACACGCAGGTACTACTGATGATCTTTAGGGAGACTTTACACTCGTGTTCAGACGAAGTAGATTTGCCCCGAGAAGTTGTTTCTTTGTTGGACAGGTTCCGGGATGTGTTTCCGGACGAGATTCCAGCCGGACTACCTCCCATCAGAGGCATTGAGCATCAGATCGATCTCGTGCCTGGAGCGGCCCTACCCAACCGACCAGCGCACCGAATGAATCCGACCGAATCCAAGGAGTTGGAGAAACAGGTGCAGGATCTCATGTCCAAAGGCTATATCCGAGAGAGCCTCAGCCCGTGTGCCGTTCCGGTCTTGTTGGTTCCCAAGAAAGACGGGACTTGGAGGATGTGCGTCGACTTCCGGGCCATCAACAACATCACCATCAAGTACCGACATCCCATACCATGGCTGGACGACATGTTGGACGAGCTACACGGAGCGACCGTGTTCTCTAAAATTGATCTACGCAGCGGGTACCATCAGGTTCGAATGAAGGAAGGCGATGAGTGGAAGACGGCTTTCAAGACTAAGCAGGGCCTTTATGAGTGGCTGGTCATGCCATTTGGCCTTACCAATGCGCCCAGTACGTTCATGCGCCTCATGAACCAGGTCTTAAGAGCTTACATCAGTAAGTTCGTAGTTGTTTACTTCGATGATATCTTAATCTATAGTCGATGTTTTGCTGATCATCTGGTGCACCTTGAGCAAGTAATAGGTACTCTTCGACAGAAGGGTCTTTATGCGAACCTCAAGAAGTTCACCTTCTGCCCTGATAAGCTTGTCTTTTTAGGTTTTGTTGTAAGCTCGCAGGGAATACAGGTTGATCAAGAGAAGGTCAAGGCCATTGAGGAATGGCCAACCCCGACCACGATCGGCCATGTCAGGAGTTTTCATGGCCTGGCGAGTTTCTACAGGCGATTTGTGAACGACTTTAGCACTGTGGAAGCCCCACTTACAGCCGTGATCAAGAAGGATGTCCCATTCAAATGGGGCCAGTCGCAGGAGACCGCGTTCCAGAAACTCAAGGATTTGCTTACCCATGCTCCTATTTTAGTTTTGCCTAATTTTGATAAGACGTTTGAGATTGAGTGTGATGCTTCAGGTTTAGGGATTGGAGCTGTCTGATAGGTTGTAAGTTTTACCCTATACTAACTGCAAGTGCATAGTATATCAATGTAGTACTTAGGGATCGAATCCACGAGGACTCTAGGCAACGATAGGATTAGAACTAAAAAGATTAAACTAGGAGAAAGCAAATTGTATTGAATTACTAAAAAGCAAGCAAGAAAGTAAATCAGTAGCAAGTTGTGGTTGTAAACAATAAACTAAGGGCGCTAAGTCTAGGGCGTTCTCCGGAAATCAGACAAGCAGATAAATCATTCAGTCAAGATCTAACTAAGCTCAGTTCTAGAACTCAAACACAAATATAGAATTAACCAACTATCGTTGCGAGAATTCTCTAAGTCTAAGTACAGCAATCCAAATTCCTTTGCAATTACTAACAGATTAAACCAGCTTTAATTCCAAGTTCGATATGTTCACAATCTAATTAAACCAAATTCCTTTGCGAGTAATTAAATTGCTCAACCTAAATAGTTCAGATTCTAAACCACACTGTCGTGTCAATTTAGCAACCTAAGATCTAGATTCTAAGTGATCAAGTTAGAACTAGCATTAAACACAATTTAGTTTGAAGAACATCTATTGATGTGAATCCTTAACTGAATTAATTATATCTAGCAAGTCATGAAATCCCTATGAGAAACCCTAAACCTAACTATGAAGCTACTCAGACATAGAATATGTAGACATTATCAATGAATTAATAGATATCATAAAAGATATTAGAATAATAAAAGGGGTTCGAAAAATCCTCCAAAACAAAGTGTAGTACAGGATCCGATCAGCCCCAAAAGCTCTAAAAACTCTCTGCTCTAAGTTATGATAGCGTCCGTAAAACTGAAGTTAAAAACCTAATTAAATAGCTAAAACACGTCTTGGGGCTTCTGTGTAAATATCTGGAACTTCTGGGCATCTTTGCAATATCATCAATCTTCATTAAACCGCCGAGAATCTGGCCCAACTCGCTGTGCATCGATCGATGCTGATGTGCGTCGATCGACACACTCCTCTGTTTCGGACAGTGAACACAACCTCTCGGGTCAAAACTCCAAAATGCTCCAAATAGCTCCATAATCTCCAAATCCGCTCCAAACGTGCGTGTACCTAATAACACCTGTAAAGGAATCTAAAAGAACACCAAAAGACTCTAAAACAGACTTATATCATGGCATAAAACCGGTAAAAACCATGATATATCAACCCCCCCACACTTAGCCTTTGCTTGCCCTCAAGCAAAACAGAGAACTAAAGCATGGTGAAGAGGTTTGAAAACTTTCAGAAACTCTTTTTGTCCTAGAAGCAACAATACTCAGATTCCCCTTAGTAATCCACTGAAAGAATCACCTGCAAGATATCAAGACCAACATATACTTCCCCCACACTTAGCAACTGTCCTAAGTAAACTCCACAATCACATTCACGCATTCAAATTCACCCTACTGACTTCTGCAAGTATTTAAGTGCGGTCTCACCTAAGGAGTATCGATCAAAGGGCACATGGACTCTTACTTTGCCAGCTCTAGACCACAATACTATCTTTCTCTGGTCCCTTTCTTCTCTTTTCCCTTCCTTAACAACTGATTTTTCCCCACTGGGTATCATTTTTTTTTTATCAGTGTTCTTCCCGTTTTGGGGTGTACTTTGGACACATTCCATGGATCGCACAGGAGGTAATAGTGTTTGCTACTACTCCCGTGACCACTTCGGAGTTACTAACTCATCCTCAGTTTATTATTTTTTATTTTTTTACTTTATGGAAGGGGAGAAGGGAACCAAATAGGACAGGTTTACAGGTTGTGTCAGAACTAACAAAGGAATACGACACAAGGTATACCAAGCCCTTAGGTGAGAAAATTAAGTCAGTATTAATGGTGAAGTCAGTAAAAGGATCCTCTGATACCTGAAGTGATGTGGGTGTTCTCAGTAGGTTGATCCGTGTTGGGTTTTCTAATAGTCATAGATAGATCCTGCAACTTCATCCCAATGGTTACTTAAGTTCCTGCAAGATATTGTTAACTCCTCCAAAATTCATTGTTTCTTACTTAAACTTGTTTTGACTCAATAAAATCAAATTTTTTTGAAAAACTGGACGGACTCTTAAGAAAACAGAAAGATAAAGTCAGTAGCTACCTCCCCCACACTTGAAACACACTGTCCCCAGTAGTGTTAAGCTAAGGGTTGGTAAAAGAAAGAAAAAATGTTATGGATGTGTTGAGTTCTGTCTGATTTTTACCTCTGTCGCACATGCATCGATCGTTACATAAATGTAACGACCGTTGCTAGGAGATTTTTCGTCGTGTGTCGATCGTTGCTCAGGACCACAACGATCGCTGCAATGCGATTACTCGTGTTGTGACGATCGACACAACATTGTGTCGATCGACGCATTGCGAAATTGTCGATCAGTCAGCAAGTTAGCAGGTTAGTCCGTGAGAAATCATGAAATTTCAAACCTGCAAGCTGAAAACCACTGAAAACAGATAAAATCAAGGCAACTAGTAGTCTCAAATTAATCACAGCATCCAAACATAAAAATCCTAAGAAATCAAAAGAAAAAGTGCAAAAGAAAAGTGAAAAAGAAATACAAAGAACCGCATTCTAGAGATGCCGATACTCAATCACTCGTCCTCCATCCCATCAATGCGATCAGTACCACTCGAAGAACCTGGAGTCGGAGAGCGTCGTCTGCGTCGAGAAGGTCCTGGATGGTGTATCTCTGGCTGTCTCCTGCAAGTGCAGGTACGCATGAAGTTCCAGACGACCCGTAGAATACCATCCGAGCGCTCTCTCCACTCTGCCTCAGACATATCACCATAAGGCATTGTAGGCTCGGGAAAAGGTCCAACGTCATCGACAGGGGCAGCAGGTGCAGGCGCAGAGGAGGTAGAAGCTCGTGTAGAAGGCTCTCCCAGCGGATGAGCCATAGAAGGGACTCTGCGCTGCTCGCTCGTAGGAGGCTGGAACCTCAAGGCATCCAGCGTATCAATCTGTGTAAGGCTAGGAGCAGAAAGATCCACGCCACGCTTCTCTGTGGCAGGGTCATAATAGACCCATACACGTCCCTCCTTCAGCCATGTAGCACTCTGCAGATGGTTGAAATCAAGGAACTCCAAGCTGTCACTACATTCCGTACCCTCTAAGGGAATCCTGCAATGTCTGAAAATGGGAGTAAGCAGACTCCCTACTCTCTCAGTGCCCACACCATCAAATGGATTCTTCTGCAGCTCGCATAAATAATGAGCAAAAACAGCTCCCAAGTTGAGTCCTCTAGTGGGATCTCTCAGAACTGTATCCTCAAAATGTTCCCTTAGTCCAATGAACAGCATCTCCATCTCGTTCTTACGCATCTTGTTGGCTTCAAACTTGCACAACAGAGCAGATCCCAAGATGCGCAAGACGTATCTAAGAACCGGATGCCTAACCTGAATCACCGCCGTGGTCCTCGAGTTGTATCGACCATTGCAAATACACTCCCAGAAATACTGAGCTTCATCCACATCCCACTCAAGTGACATACCAATGCGCGTCGGCTCAGTGCTGAATCCATAAATCCTACAGATATCGAGAAGGGGAATCCGATACCTGGCTCCTAAGCACATGAAGGTAAAGAAGCCTCCTGAAGCCTTCCTGCTATCTGGTGTAGGGTATATCACTCTGCAAGTGGCTAGCAGCTGTCTTACCAACTCTGGGTACATCTCGTAAGGCTGCATTGGCATTGTCCCCAGACCAATGCCCTTACACAGTGCAAGAACCTGCTCATCAATGCCCAGACTCCTGCAAGTCGAATAATCTGCAAACTTGGTCGGTTTAAGCGTCATGCTACACCAACCATTGTACAGCAATGTGTCAAAATCATCCCACTGCTCACGTAATGGCCGCTCTGTGAAGGTGTCGGTCTTTAGCAGCTCATCAATCTCCATGCCCCAGACCCTATCTGTCGGGATCATCTGCTTGTCTGCCCTGGGCCATGGTGGATGTATAACTTCTCGATCTCTCTGATAATCCTCAGGTGGATCCGAGTCTCGATGGAACCACTCAACTGGTGGGTGATGGTGAGCTGTAGCTGCTGCTGCGGTGGTTCTACGTTTGCGAGCTTTTCGAGGAGGCATCTGCAAGAAATTAAAACAAGTAAGTCTCGGCAGAAACTCCCTGTGAAATCGCAGAGCAACGACCTTTGCACAAGTGCAACGATCGATGCATGGTGATTTCACAGCCGACAATGAATTCTCAAAATCGTTTCTAAATCCGTTCTTAGATCACTCAATCAGCCAGAATACATCACAATCATCCCTAATCATGTCTAATCAGTACGGGTTCATCAATTTTAAGCCTAAAAATCCATAATTTCTAAACCCTAGAACCGAATCCGAAAATGTTTAAAATGAAAGTTCTTACCTTGGATTCACTGCAATTGGGTCAGAGAAATAGATAGGGGATGTTAAAACAAGTAAAATCAAACCTTGAATCAGAGAAAATGATGAAGAATTTAGAGATTTAGGGTAGGGGAGTCGCGGTTGTACGGACGGCAGAATGGGGAAGAAGAGAAGAGAAAAGGGTTTAAGGCACTTACCTGGTCGTGGGTGCAACGATCGTTGCTGATGAGCAACGGTCGACGCTGTTGAACCGAATTGATTCCGGTTTAGCACGCGTACCTTAATTTTGCAATTAAACCATTTGCAACGACCGTTGCACAGGACCGCAACGATCGTCACAAGACGATCCCATCTCTTCGTCAAATCTCCCTGCAATGACCGTTGCACATATAGCAACGATCGTCACACATCTCCAGACAGTGTTCTTCATCTAAAAACTTAACAAAAACAAATAAAAACGTGAAATCCTAAGAAAAACACCAAAAATAAGAAAGAAAAACACTAAAACCTATCAGTGGGTTGCCTCCCACTCAGCGCTTGTTTAAGGTCATTAGCTTGACCGGACGAACAAGATCAGTTTGCTGGAGATCCTGACAGAGACTGTGATTGCCTCTGTGCAAGTCTCCTCATCCAAGGCGGAGAGTAAGCATCATCAGTGTGAACGCGTCCAAGAAAAGAAGGAGTAAACTGATATGGTGGATCTGAAACCAAAGTCTCGCTTATCTGCTCTCCATATCCATCCTTAATGGTGAAGGTCTGCCAATCAATTAATGGCTTGCGCAGCATGTCCATCTCAAAGTGCAGCGGCTCATCTCCCAGATGGAGATCAATCAAGCTGTGTCTCACATCTATCACTGCTCCAGCTGTGGCCAAGAATGGTCTACCTAGTATAAAGGCATCATCCTGCTCACTGTGGTACCTAAGAACTAAGAAATCTGTTAGCACCAAGTAGTTTCCAACTCTCACTGGGACGTCCTCAAGAACTCCTTCAGGAATTTTTATCGACTGATCAGCTAGGACAAGAGAGGTCCTAGTAGGTGAAAAATCCATCATACCCAGCTTCTCTGCCACAAAGTATGGCATGAGACTGTTGGATCGTTTAGTGTCTCCTGATTCAATTCTCAGATTGATTCATCCTACTAAACATGCAGATCTAGGTTCTCTTGATTAGAAACATAATAGATCTCACCTGTTACCTTGTTTATGCAGCGGAATGGAGGTACGGGTCAGAGATCAGCAGAACCACCAAAAGGTTGTTCCTCCAAAGGCTCACACACGCACACTTCGGGAAGAGAGGCTGCTAGACCAAAAGAGAGGAGGCGCAGAGAGAGAGGAGGGAGGCGCAGAAGTGCTGAGAAAATTAGAGAGCTAGGTCTGATTTTATTCATTAAAATCCCTTCTAGTTCTCATGGGCTTTTGGGCCCAATTCTCTGTTCTGATTAAATCCCTTGGATTTAATCAGGCCCTTTAGTCTCTCCAAGTACAGTAAATGCCTAGCACTTTTACCGTACTTCTGCTAAACCGTTCCTTCGTATTTTCCCGTTAGCTTAGGCGTGTGACCCATATGGGATCATATAATAAAGGCAATAAGTCCAAGACTTATAGATCATGAGCGGACTCTAGCAAGCCATCATGACCCCCAGTTTTATATGACTTATGTCTGATCATTGACATACTCTTACTTTCTAGAGACAGTACAGAGATTACTGGACATAATTCCAACAATCTCCCACTTGAACTGGAATCTCTGTATTCATAATCCTTTTGTCTCAATATCTCGATTAGTCATAAGGCAAGATGAGTGTCATCCTTATAAAGTCTAATCATGTTCATCGGACTCTGATTTGATACTGACAATCCAAACGACTCGGGACAGTCCGTTTGAGCATGGCCATGCATTTTCCAGTATTCAAATCTCCGATTGGCCTAGAGATATTCACTCCATTTATATTGGAGGGACAAATCCCGTCTTGTTCCATCACTGTAAACTACTCATTTCATAATGTACCCAAACAAGGTCCTTATAACTATCGCAGAACGGCAGCGTTAGACAATGATCAAAGTGCATCAGTCCATGTGCAGTCACATGCATGCGAACTCAGGTCTAAGGACTATACTCTATAGTCGTAGTGAGAATCTCTTATGACACAGATATAAATATCCTGAAGAGTTCTCATAAGCGGGTCATGTCCGGTCGTATGTTCCCAACATACACCTATGTACTGACTTTGATGCCGCGCATCTATGACACCATGAAACTTGGTCATAAGTCACATACCAATCTAGTCTCACACGGTTGTTGGTGTTCCAATTTCAACAACCTTCGACTAGGGACTGAATGATATAAGCCATCTATCAAATATAGGGTCTCATGATCAAGCTAAATGACTTTGATGACTCAAGATCAAGTCACTTACTTCGATGACCTATAAAATGGTTTATATCACTTTGGAACGATTATTTCATCACAGTTAAAATAATCTTGAAATAATAATTTCATTAAACATAAAAATGTTTTACAAGAACATATCAAATAACTAAATAAAGCCTTTAAACTCCCACTCAAATTTAGATTACATTTCAATGTTTCTAATGCCTACAGCTTCAGTCAGATACTCGAGCTTAGGCCTTGGGAGTGGCTTTGTCAACGGATCAGCGACATTATCATCTGTCGGGATTCGGCTGATCTTGACTTCCTTTCTATTAATGATGTCACGTATCAAGTGAAATCTTCTTTGAACATGCTTGGATTTCTGATGTGATCTTGGTTCCTTTGTCTGAGCTATAGCACCATTGTTGTCACAAAACAGTGCCAGAGGGTCAGCCGCATTCGGTATCACACCCAGTTCGATCATGAACTTTCGTATCCAAACAGCTTCCTTCGCTGCTTCTGAGGCGGCGACATATTCAGCTTCTGTAGTGGAATCAGCAACGGTGTCCTGCTTGGAGCTTCTCCAACTTACTGCACCGCCATTCAGACAAAAGATATAACCGGACTGTGACCGGAAATCATCTGTGTCTGTCTGGAAACTTGCGTCCGTGAATCCACTGACTTCAAGCACATCACTTCCACCGTACACCAAGAACTTATCCTTAGTATGTCTTAGATACTTCAGGATATTCTTGACGGCAATCCAATGGTTTTCACCTGGATTTGACTGGTATCTACTCGTCATGCTCAGTGCATAAGCAACATCAGGACGAGTACAAATCATGGCATACATGATAGATCCTATTGCAGATGCATAAGGAATATTCTTCATGCGCTCAAGCTCAGCAGCCGACGTAGGGCTCTGCTTCTTGCTCAGCGTTGTGCCATGTACCATTGGTGTGAAGCCCTTCTTGGAATCTTTCATGCTGAATCTTTGCAGGACTTTGTCAATGTATGAATCTTGACACAAGCCTATCAGCCTTTTAGATCTATCCCGGTAGATCCTAATTCCAAGAACGTATGCGGCTTCACCCATGTCTTTCATGGAAAAACAACTTCCAAGCCAGTCCTTTACCGACTTCAGCATTGGAACGTCGTTTCCGAGAAGCAGTATGTCATCGACATACAGAATAAGAAATACTATCTTGCTCCCACTAGTTTTCTTATACACGCATTGTTCTTCTTTGTTTCTGATGAAGTCAAATTGCTTGATCGCTTCATCAAAACGGAGATTCCAGCTCCTCGATGCTTGCTTCAATCCATAAATGGATTTATGAAGCTTGCATACTTTCCCAGCATTCTTTGGATCTATGTAACCGTCAGGTTGTGTCATATACACATCCTCTTCCAGAATACCATTCAGGAAGGCGGTTTTCACGTCCATCTGCCAAATTTCATAATCATGAAAAGCTGCAGTTGCTAGTAGAATCCGAATAGATTTCATCATAGCCACTGGGGAATAGGTTTCATCGTAATCCACACCGTGAACTTGTCTGAAACCTTTTGCCACCAACCTGGCTTTATAAATCTGGACATTTCCATCCACGTCAATCTTCTTCTTGAAGATCCATTTGCACTCGATGGCTTTTACACCAGCGGGTAATTCAACCAACGAAAACACTTGGTTGACCGACATGGAGTCCATTTCGGAATCAGTGGCCTTACGCCACTTAGAGGAATCTGGGCCCATCATGGCTTGATTGAAGTTCGATGGTTCATCACCATCAATGATCAGAAGATCATGACAGTCAGTCACGAGGAATCCTTGATATCTCTCGGGTTCGTGACGGATCCTCCCGGATCTTCGAACTTCAGGTACTACAGGTTCAGGCACTACAATTTCTTGTAGGTCCTCCCGCTGCTCTTCCTCTTCAGGTTGAGCAGTATCCTGCTCATCTTGAATTTCTTCAAGCAGTACCTTACTCCCACTGTCTTTCTTAGAGAGAAACTCCCTCTCAAGAAAGTTACAATCCCGGGCAACAAAGATCTTGTTCTCGGAACGTAGATAGAAGTAATAAGCCTTGGTTTCCTTCGGATAACCAATGAAGTAGCATTTATCAGACTTTGGTGTAAGCTTGTCTGAGATCAATCTCTTGACATAGGCTTCACAACCCCAAATTCTGAGGTAAGACAGCAATGGAGCTTCTCCAGTCCATAATTCATATAGTGTCTTTGCTACTGCTTTCGATGGCGCTCTGTTTAGAGTGAACACTGCTGTTAGCAGAGCATATCCCCAAAGGGATATTGGAAGGTCTGTGTGACTCATCATAGATCGAACCATATCTAATAAGGTTCGATTTCTCCTCTCAGACACACCATTCCATTGAGGTGTTCCAGGAGGAGTGAGTTGGGACACGATCCCACACTCTCTCAGATGATCACTGAATTCTTGGCTTAAGTATTCTCCTCCTCGGTCGGACCGAAGAGCCTTAATGCTTTTGCCAAGTTGGTTCTGTACTTCATTTTGGAATTCTCTGAACTTCTCAAAAGATTCAGACTTATGTTTCATTAAATAAACATATCCATACCTACTGAAATCATCAGTGAAGGTAATGAAGTACTGATAGTTTCCTCTTGCATTTGTGGACATTGGGCTACACACGTCAGTGTGTATCAGGCCCAATAAGTCACTGGCCCTCTCGTTAGGTTTATTAAAGGGGGCCCGCGTCATTTTGCCCATCATGCAGGATTCGCATTTCTCACATGACTCAAAGTCAAATGAGCCAAGAAGTCCATTTGAATGGAGCCTCTTGATGCGTTTCTCGCTGATGTGCCCTAAACGACAATGCCATAGAAACGTTCGGTTCTCCTCATTAGGTTTGAACCGTTTGGTATTAATGTTATAAATTGGCGCGGATTGATCAAGTATGTACAGCCCATTCGTAAGAGGGGCACAACCATAGAAAAAATTGTTGCGATTGAAGGAACATAATTTATTCTTAACTGAAAAATCATAACCTTCCAAATCCAACAAAGAAATTGAAATAATATTTCTGCTTATAGCAGGTACAAAATAACAATTATTGAGTTCTAAAACCAATCCCGAAGGTAAAGACAACAAGTATGTGCCTACAGCTAGTGCAGGAACTTTCGCTCCATTCCCAACTCGTATCTCCACTTGTCCTTGCTTCAGCCTTCTACTGTTGCTGAGTGCCTGCATATTAGTACAAATATGAGCCCCACAACCAGTGTCCATAACCCATGAGGTATTATCAGAAGTAGTTGTATTAACTTCTATAACAAAAATACCTGATGAAGAAGTCTCGAGAGTCTTCTTCTTCAATTCCTTTAGACCTTCCAGGAATTTCTTACATTCTCTCCTCCAATGCCCTGGTTCTTTACAGAACCTGCAGATGTCAGTAGGCCCAGCCTTAGACTTGGGCTTGGGCTTTGGCGTGTCCTTGTCCGAGACTTGGACAGCCTTAGCCTTTCCCTTATCCTTAGCAGAGGATTTCTTAAAGCCCTTGCCCTTTTGCACCATAAGCACATTGGGGTCCTTGGCGGTTTTCCTCAAGTTGGGCTCTGCAGTCTTGAGCATTCCGTGAAGCTCAGGCAATGTCTTACTCAAGCCATGCATATTAAAGTTCAGAATGAACTGATCATAGCTTGCAGGTAAAGACTGCAGAACGATGTCGCAGGCAAGTTCCTGGCTGATAGGGCAGTCGAGTTTCTGAAGATGATCGAGATAACCCATCATCTTCAAAACATGAGGACTCACTGCCGCATTTGCAGCCAACTTACAGTCTAAGAGGTTCTTAACTGTCTGAAACCTCTCAGTCCTTGCTTGCTCCTGAAAAAGCGATTTCAGGCTTGCCATTATCTCGATGGGTGACAACACACTCTCGCACTGCATTTGCAGCTCAGCAGTCATTGTCGCCAACATCAGGCAATAGACATCATTTTCATCTGACGAATGCTTTTCCCAAGCATTATGCAGAGTCCTGGCGGCATTGGCAGGAGGCCTCTCGGGGAGGGGATCACGAAGGACATAATCCTTCTTCTCCTGCTTGAGGACTAGCCTCAAGTTCCTTGACCACGTCAGGAAGTTCGTTCCAGTCAGCTTCTCCTTCTCGAGAACAGACCGGATTGAGAATGTGTTTTGTGTGCTTGTAGTAGTCATAGCTGAAATATATAAGATAAAAAGGATTTTAGTTAATATGTTCAATATGATTAATCTCGTATTAAATTTAATATGATTAATCACGCATTATATTCAATAACATCAGTTACCCTCAATAAAATATAATGATTCCAAGATCCACATATAACTAAGATTAAAGTGGGCCACTGGCCGTCACCCAACCTTAGCTTATATCGGTAAGCCCTATATCGGCTAATTATATCCGTGATATAACTCTTGGTTGTGAATCTGGGCCCGAGGCCCAATCCACTCTGATGTCTCAAGGCCCGGGACTCCCGATGGCCTAGTCAAGAAAACCAGACTATACAGTCATGTAATCAGTAATGTCTGGGACTCCCAATGACATTTATGAATCACAAACCGTCTTACCCACGCAAAAGTAGACACCCTCACACTGTAAGGCCATGAGTACAATTGAATGGGCTTCGACAGCTGACATAGACTGGACAAGACATCCAACGCTTGATATTATTTGAGGTTCGTAGGTTTATTAAAAATTCATCCCAAAATATAAGATTACTATTTTGGGAAACTTTCTTTTTTTGGAAACCTACTATTTTTGGAAACTTTCTAAAATTGGAAACTTCCTAAATTGGAAACTTTCTAATAATGGAAATTTCCTAAAATCCAAAACATGCAAATCTAGAAACTTCTATTTTAAGAAACTTTCTAATTTCAAAATTTTGGAAACTTATTAATTTAAAATCGATTTTATAATTTTATAAAAATAAATTTTAAATTAATTCTGAAGAAAAGACTCAAATAATTGGCCCAATTGTTTTAACTTCTTGGCCCGAGGCCCAAGAATTGGTCTATGTCCAAGACATAACCCAATTGCCCAATTAAATGACATAACCGGTCTGGTTCATTAAAATTGGTCTAACCAAAATTAATTACTACGACGACCACAATTGTCAACCGGTTATTTACTAAACCGGATTTTCTCAATTTATTTGGTCCAACCAAATCAAATTAGAAAATCACTGGTTTAGGCACAAAATCCAATTTTTCGACTTTGGATTTCTTATCCCGGTTTAACCAGAACTTAATAAATTTATTAAGTCTGTTTATTAAACCGTGACGATTAATTTTTTAATAAAATTAAACCGAACCATTAACCGAACCGAACCGATTGGTCACGAACCGATCACGGTCGTGACCTAGCCGCAATCGAGACGAGACATCGGCCAGCCGCACGAAACGGGACGGGACGCGATCCGAGATCGGTCCATCCCGATCACGCGACGATGCTCGGACGACAGCAGGACGGGACGATGCTCGGAAACTTCCTAAATTGGAAACTTTCTAATAATGGAAATTTCCTAAAATCCAAAACATGCAAATCTAGAAACTTCTATTTTAAGAAACTTTCTAATTTCAAAATTTTGGAAACTTATTAATTTAAAATCGATTTTATAATTTTATAAAAATAAATTTTAAATTAATTCTGAAGAAAAGACTCAAATAATTGGCCCAATTGTTTTAACTTCTTGGCCCGAGGCCCAAGAATTGGTCTATGTCCAAGACATAACCCAATTGCCCAATTAAATGACATAACCGGTCTGGTTCATTAAAATTGGTCTAACCAAAATTAATTACTACGACGACCACAATTGTCAACCGGTTATTTACTAAACCGGATTTTCTCAATTTATTTGGTCCAACCAAATCAAATTAGAAAATCACTGGTTTAGGCACAAAATCCAATTTTTCGACTTTGGATTTCTTATCCCGGTTTAACCAGAACTTAATAAATTTATTAAGTCTGTTTATTAAACCGTGACGATTAATTTTTTAATAAAATTAAACCGAACAATTAACCGAACCGAACCGATTGGTCACGAACCGATCACGGTCGTGACCTAGCCGCAATCGAGACGAGACATCGGCCAGCCGCACGAAACGGGACGGGACGCGATCCGAGATCGGTCCATCCCGATCACGCGACGATGCTCGGACGACAGCAGGACGGGACGGCTCGGGTCGCGGGACGGTGCTGGCCGAGACGCGATCGGGACGGAGCAGGCTCGCGATCGGGACGGCCGAGAGCCTCACGCGATCGTCCGAACGTTCGATCCGATCCACACGATCGATCGGTCCAGCGCTTGTGATCGGCTCGACCACGCGACGCGATCCAACGATCGGTCCGTGCGTCTCACGATCCGGACGTGCGGTTCGACCACACTCCGACGCAACCAATTCATATAGATTGGATCATGCGATTTCTTGTTTGTTTAGGTTTTTAATTCTTTGTTTCTTATGTGTTTTCTCTTATCAGTAGATTGATTCAAAAACACCTCTTTAAACAATCCTAAACATGATTCTAAACAAGAAAAACCACAGAACCAATGGCTCTGATACCACTGTTGGATCGTTTAGTGTCTCCTGATTCAATTCTCAGATTGATTCATCCTACTAAACATGCAGATCTAGGTTCTCTTGATTAGAAACATAATAGATCTCACATGTTACCTTGTTTATGCAGCGGAATGGAGGTACGGGTCAGAGATCAGCAGAACCACCAAGAGGTTGTTCCTCCAAAGGCTCACACACGCACACTTCGGGAAGAGAGGCTGCTAGACCAAAAGAGAGGAGGCGCACAGAGAGAGGAGGGAGGCGCAGAAGTGCTGAGAAAATTAGAGAGCTAGGTCTGATTTTATTCATTAAAATCCCTTCTAGTTCTCATGGGCTTTTGGGCCCAATTCTCAGTTCTGATTAAATCCCTTGGATTTAATCAGGCCCTTTAGTCTCTCCAAGTACAGTAAATGCCTAGCACTTTTACCGTACTTCTGCTAAACCGTTCCTTCGTATTTTCCCGTTAGCTTAGGCGTGTGACCCATATGGGATCATATAATAAAGGCAATAAGTCCAAGACTTATAGATCATGAGCGGACTCTAGCAAGCCATCATGACCCCCAGTTTTATATGACTTATGTCTGATCATTGACATACTCTTACATTCTAGAGACAGTACAGAGATTACTGGACATAATTCCAACAGAGACTTCCAGCAGCTCCTAAATCACACAGAGAGCGCTTGAAACCATCCTCAAATATAGAACAACTCAGCATAAAAATCCCAGGATCAGATAGCTTCTTAGGAACCTTGGTTAATAGCACATCACTTATATGCTGAGGAACAACTATAACCCAATCCTTCAGCTTTTCATCCAAAGGCAACATCTTACCCAAGTATCTCTGCACACAAGGGTGATAAGGTGGATCATCAGATGGTGGAATTTCTTCCAACTCTTCACCATTCTCTTCCAAACGCTTAAGTTCATCAATCTCTTGTTGAATCACTTCAGACACCTTAGGATATAAGCGAATAGATTGTGCATAAATCTCCTGTTGAGTTATCTCAGACACTCCAGGGAATAAACGGTTAAGCTCTGAATCTGCATCAATGTCATAAAAATCCTGTGAATCTGTCTGTCCACGCCTTGCAACGATCGACGCTAAGGGTGCATCGATCGATGCAGTCAAAATTTCACAGATTCCACCCGAGAGATTTTCCTCAAAATCAGAAATTTCAGCTTCTTCAACAAGTTCAGCTGTATTAAGCTCAAATCTTTCACCTAGGTATGATCCATCATCAATGTACACTGACAAGGCCTTAATATGGGTGTCTACAACACTCTTTCCTTTGATGGAGCTTGAAATTTGGCTCACTTGAGTGTCCAATTGCTTCACATGAGTGTTTAGAGACTCAAACTTCCCATTGAGATCCTCATAGACAACATCTAACTTCTTGTTGCAGTCCACAGCAATCTTAGTCTGTCCTTCTAGCAGCTGCTCCATCATTGCCTCCATCTTACTCTCATGAGTACTAGCTACAGGAGGTCCTTGGTAAGAGGAAGATCCATAAGTCCTCTGATTACCTTGTTGGAAAGGTTTCTGAAAACCAGCATTCTGTCCAAAGCCAGAAGAGTTTTGATTGCTTGTGAAAGCACTCTTCTGACTACTGAAAAATCTATTACCAGACTGATTACCAAACCTGTTTCCTTGGAAACCAGATCCTCCGATGTAATTCACATCCTCTTCCTGACCATCTTCTTCATCATTGATCATCTCAACATCTTGAGAAAAGTGGACAGCTTTCTTCCCAGCTAGAAGATTGCAAACAGTGTCCAACTTAGATCTAATATCAGCTATCTCAGAATTCTCCATCTTCCCACCGGACTTCTTCCTTCTCTCATCAGTAGTCTTGTAGCTATTACTGCTTACTAAATTATCTATCAGCTGCTTAGCTTGAGCAGGAGTCCTAGTGTTAAAGTTGGCATTGCTAGAATTGTCCAACGCAGTCTGATATGGAAGATCTATACCTCGAAATAAGATGCCTAATAACGTTACCTCAGTGAATCCATGATGCGGGCAGTCACGTTGGTACTTCTTAAACCTCATCCAGGCTGTCTTAAGAGGCTCTGTTGGACCTTGGGTGAAGGTGAGAATGTTTTGCCTGGACTAATCAGAGCAAGCATCATCGTAGAAGTGTCGCAGAAACTCTCTCTTCAGAGCGGCCCAAGTAACAAACGTCCCAGATGGAAGTTGTTTCAGCCAGGCTGCTGCATCTCCAGCCAGAGAGTAGGGGAAAAGCTTGAGGAACTGATAGTCTTGGCTCACTCCATCGTACTTAATTCCGGTGACTATGTCCTCAAACTCATCTATGTGATCCATCGGCTGCTCACTTGGAGAGCCATGGAAGGCTTTCTGCCTCAGGAGAGAGTAGTAGATGGTCTTGATCTCAAAATCATTCCTCTCAAAGTCAGGAGGTACAAGAGCTGACCGGTTAGCATGAAACTCATCCGGACGGTTATAGTTAGCTAAAGTCCTCTCATGGACAACCATCTGTCTACCTTGGCCCTGTCCTTGGCCTTGGTTCTGCTCCTGTTGCGGTTGCTCTGGAGGATCAGGGATAACATTCCCTTCAGCATCAATCGGTTCTCCAGCAGCATTGTATGGATTGTTGTGTCGGTCCCTCAGGGTACCTTGAGCATCAGGCTTTATGATCACACGTTCAACAACAACCATCCTTGTTCTTCGAACTCTTCTGTTAGTCCTCTCTAGTCTAGCAAGCTCTTCAAGTTGGAGGTTTACGAGATTAGTGTTCGGATTACTTCGGGTATCACTCGTCTGCATAAACCGTCTGTAATCGCCAGGCAACGATCGATGCTAGCAGTGCAACGATCGATTCAACTCCAATCGCCTAGTAACGATTGACACAAGAAGTGCAACGGTCGATGCTATGCGATTATGAAACCTGCGACAGAGAGAAAATAGAGAAAAAAAATCAGTAAACAAAATTAAAAATAAAAATCCTAGTTAAAACCCTAAGTTCGAAGCTATCGAAGACTCTAAGAGTCCCCAGAAACGGCGCCAAAAACTTGATAGGTTGTAAGTTTTACCCTATACTAACTACAAGTGCACAGTATATCAATGTAGTACTTAGGGATCGAATCCACGAGGACTCTAGGCAACGATAGGATTAGAACTAAAAAAATTAAACAAGGAGAAAGCAAATTGTATTGAATTACTAAAAAGCAAGCAAGAAAGTAAATCAGTAGCAAGTTGTGGTTGTAAACAATAAACTAAGGGCGCTAAGTCTAGGGCGTTCTCCGGAAATCAGACAAGCAGATAAATCATTCAGTCAGGATCTAACTAAGCTCAGTTCTAGAACTCAAACACAAATATAGAATTAACCAACTGTCGTTGCGAGAATTCTCTAAGTCTAAGTGCAGCAATCCAAATTCCTTTGCAATTACTAACAGATTAAACCAGCTTTAATTCCAAGTTCGATATGTTCACAATCTAATTAAACCAAATTCCTTTGCGAGTAATTAAATTGCTCAACCTAAATAGTTCAGATTCTAAACCACACTATCGTGTCAATTTAGCAACATAAGATCTAGATTCTAAGTGATCAAGTTAGAACTAGCATTAAACACAATTTAGTTTGGAAAACATCTATTGATGTGAATCCTTAACTGAATTAATTATATCTAGCAAGTCATGAAATCCCTATGAGAAACCCTAAACCTAACTATGAAACTACTCAGACATAGAATATGTAGACATAACCAATGAATTAATAGATATCATAAAAGAGATTAGAATAATAAAAGGGGTTCGAAAACTTCTCCAAAACAAAGTGTAGTACAGGATCAGATCAGCCCAAAAGCTCTAAAAACTCTCTGCTCTAAGTTATGATAGCGTCCGTAAAACTGAAGTTAAAAACCTAATTAAATAGCTAAAACACGTCTTGGGGCTTCTGTGTAAATATCTGGAACTTCTGGGCATCTTTTCAATATCATCAATCTTCATTAAACCGCCAAGAATCTGGCCCAACTCGATGTGCATCGATCGATGCTGATGTGCGTCGATCGACACACTCCTCTGTTTCGGACAGTGAACACAACCTCTCGGGTCAAAACTCCAAAATGCTCCAAATAGCTCCATAATCTCCAAATCCGCTCCAAACGTGCGTGTACCTAATAACACCTGTAAAGGACTCTAAAAGAACACCAAAAGACTCTAAAACAGACTTATATCATGGCATAAAACCGGTAAAAACCATGATATATCACTGTCCTGACGCAAGGTGGGCGACCGGTCGCCTACTTCAGCGAGAAGTTGAGTGGAGCCACGCTCAACTATCCTACTTATGACAAGGAGCTGTATGCGTTGGTTAGATCCTTGGAGACTTGGCAGCATTACTTGCTGGCCAAGGAGTTTGTTATTCACACCGACCACGAGACGCTCAAGCATCTGAGAGGACAGACGAATCTGAAGAGGAGGCACGCCAAGTGGCTTGAGTTCATGGAGACCTTTCCATACATCATCAAGTACAAGAAGGGAAAGGAGAACGTAGTAGCTGATGCACTGTCGAGGAGATACACACTGATCAGCACCATGGAGGCCAAAGTCTTGGGGTTTGAACTTATTAAAGAGAAATATGATACTGACCCTGATTTTGGTGAAATTTTTTAGAAATGTAGCAAAGGACCGAAAGGAGTTTTCTACATGCATAACGGGTTCCTGTTCAGGGGCAAGCGGCTGTGCATTCCTCAGGGATCGATGAGGGAGCTTCTGATACGAGAATCCCATGGGGGAGGACTGATGGGACACTTTGGCGTGGACAAGACACTGAGTGTCCTAGTAGAGCACTTCTATTGGCCACATCAGAAACGAGATACACAGCGTTTCTGCTCCAAGTGCATCACATGCCTTAAGTCCAAGTCCAGGTCACATCCTCACGGTCTTTACTTACCTTTGCCTATACCTAACCGACCATGGGTCGATATTTCTATGGATTTTGTGCTTGGTTTGCCTAAGATCAGGAACAAGGATGCGATCTTCGTTGTGGTAGACCGGTTTTCAAAGATGGCTCACTTCATACCGTGTTCTAAGACGAATGATGCAACCCAGACTGCCGACCTCTTCTTCAAGGAAGTAGTCAGATTGCACGGACTGCCACGGACTATCGTCTCGGACCGTGATCCGACCTTCCTAGGTCACTTCTGGAGGACGTTGTGGAGGAAGCTTGGTACCAAGCTACTGTTTTCGACCACTTGTCATCCACAGACAGATGGACAGACCGAGGTCATGAACCGGACTCTCTCAGCCCTCTTAAGGGTCACGGTAGGTAAAAATTTGTCACATTGGTTGGATTGCATTCCTTTTGTTGAGTTTGTGTATAATGGTGTCAAACACTCTGCTACTAAGATGTCTCCTTTTGAGGTTGTTTATGGATTTAAGCCAGATACGCCACTTGATCTGAAGCCACTGCCATAACTGGAGTTCATCAATCTTAATGGAGAGTGCAAGGCTGAAGCCGTCGCCAAGCTACACCAGGCGGTCAAGGAGAACATCGAGAAGAGGACGGAGCACTACAAGAAGCAAGCCGACAAGCACAGGAAGGAGGTCGACATTAGGCCAGGCGAATGGGTTTGGGTTCACATGCGACCCGAGCGGTTCAGAAACAAGAGGAAGTCCAAGCTTTCCCCACGTGGAGATGGACCATTCCGGGTCCTAAAGAAGATCAACGACAACGCCTACCAATTGGAACTCCCAGGTGAGATGAGCATATCGTCGAGTTTTAATGTTGCTGATTTGTCTCCTTATTGTGCAGGTGATACCGTTCTGAGGCCTGAATCTCTTCAAGAGGGTGGGAATGATGCGGACATCAGCTTGACCGACACTGAGTTGAGTGAGCAAGACGAACCAGGCTCTACCAAGAAGCTGGCCGACCTGTTTCCGACCATGCGAGATGTACCAAGGAGACGTTCGGGACAGCGACAGATACAGGCTGAATTCAACAATGCCATGGAGCAACTGATCTCGAGGACAAGCCTAGAAGACATCACGACCCAGCTAGGCCAGCTCGATCAAGGACAACCTGTCCTGAACCAGTTGGCCTGAAGGATGATCCATACTGAAGCTGGCTGCCCATTTGATCAGACCACGCCCTGGCCCATACTCCGGATGCACGGACCGACGATGATCTTCTGCATCGAGTCAGACGATCCCTTGACCGGTCTACCTCTGGGATAAAGATCATACTGTTTTTCCCTTGTGAAGTTTTGTACCAAATGGGTTTTCTTCACAAGGTTTTTAACGAGGTGATCCGAGGCCCGTTCACTAGAGAGGCAGGCCGGCCCTTCTTCTATTTTCGACCAAGGAGTTTCCTTTTCCGTTCTGAATTTTATTTCTTTGTTTTTTTTCCTTGGTTTTTCTCCCTTATTTTCGATGGCCCACTTAGGCCCAGTCTTTCTTTTTTTCGGTTGTAAGTGTTTTAAAACACTATGCTTGATTCAATGAAACCTAAGTAAGTTTTAAGTCAATAAAAACCCTAAAGGTTGTGTTCTCTCTTCTCTACTGCGCGGCTGCCCCTCTAGAGATCGAGACTTCTTTGCTTATTGCTTGCTGGTTCGATTGTTCTAAGCATACCACAAGATCAGTAGCTCGAAATCACCATCAATCATCCATTGACCAAGCTGAGAGTGCCTTCGGCCAGCAGCTTCGTCCCATCTCATATTAGATCTCTAAAAACCGTAGCATATAGACTTAGAACTTTCTTAAGCCTCTTTGTTCTTTGTACTCGCTTTTCCGATCTCTTATAAACCAAATATCATTTGGATCTCTCTTGTTGTGTTGTTTACATTGAAATTTATGTTTTCTATAACTTTAGCTCCACAAGTATTAGCCGTGCGAGTTCCGACTCTCACAGTTTGGCGCCGTCTGTGGGGAGTAAAATTTTTTTACACTTAAAAACCATCGACTAGCGGATCCGATGATATGACAACCGACAAAGACAGAAACAAAACAAATCCTCCATCGGCGATCAACGCTCCAGCAGACGCAGCCGCAGCACACGAAACCAGGAAGGACAATGCTGCAATAAACACAGCCACAACTGATGCAATGACAGCCGACATAGCGCTGTCCGATTTGAAGGAGACGACAGCCATATTGATGCAAAAAAATCAATATCGGAAGAAGGCGAATAGCATGTCCACTAAGCAAGCGTGCGCGACTCGGCTTCTCAACGCCTGGCGGCTGAACGAGAAACCCTACGCTACGTCAACCATGACTTTCAAAAAAGCGAACCCCTCCTGCGGACAGATCTAACACAACAAATCTATCACCACTGATCCGACCACGAAGGATCGCGACGACTATCAATGTCGATGGAGAAGATTGAATGGATGAAAACCTCAAACCAAATAAAAGTCGCAACAAGGATACCAAGATCGGATCGGAATTCATCAAAACTGAAAAAACACTTTGTTGTGTCCAAGGATCGTCTTCGTCGTAACTCACATTACGATCTCTCCGATTGTCGAGATAAGTACCTCAATTCTTATTTTCCTTCTCATTATCAATCGATTTTAATTTGTTGTGTTCAAGGATCGTCTTCGTCGTAACTCACTTTACGATCTCCGATTCCAAGGCGTTACGATTATAATTACTAATATCTCTAACGTACGTAGAAATTGAAATGATAAAATCTTGATCGACATCATAAAAATAGATCGTCAAATATTTTCGTGTGTTCAACGTACAATCTAATGCTCTTTGATTTCATTTACATAATGAGCAGCTTGGTTTGAGACTTTGTAGTTATAAATCATGATCAGAGCCCAACCGATTTTCATCACCGAACGAGTCTCTGACTTTGCTTCGTATGCAGATTTAGACTTGACGCCAGATAGCCAAACAACCAACAATCGTATCGGAATCGAGCGGTTTAGCAAATCTGCTTCATTACGCTGCCAAACCTTCCCACTGCAGCCAAGTGGAACCGTCCCTAACCAATTGTCGTCCATACTCCCCTGTCATGCAAGCCAGCATCCCGAGCCATCCTAACACCAAGCTTCTTGATAGGTCAAGAATTAATCCCTATACTAAACTGCAAGTGAACAGCAATGTCAAAGTAGTATATAGGGTTATCGAATCCACAGGGACACTTGGTCTCAAGAGAATCAAACCGTAGGGAATGAATACTAGAAATAAGCAATGTGATTGTATTGAAAACAGTGCAAGAAAGTAAATCAGTAGCAGAGATTATTGGTTGTGAAAGCAAGTAATTAAAAGCGTCAAACCTAGGGTATTCTCAGGAAGTCAGACTAGCAGACAGTTCATTCAGCAAGGATCTAATTAAGCACAGTTCTAGAACTCAAAACACAGATATAGAATTAACCAAATTCCTTTGCGATAATTCTCTAAGTCTAAGTGCAGCAAACCAAACTTCCGTTTGCGAGAACTAACAGATTAAACTAGCAATAAGTCCAAGTTTGATATGTTCACAATTATCCTAAACCAAACTTCCGTTTGCGCAAAGTTTAATTGCCCAATTTAATTAGTTCTGGTTCCTAAACCCCACTTCCGTGACGTATTTAGCAACCTAAGATCTAGATTCTAATTGATCAGGTTAGAACTAGCTTTAAGCACAATTAAATTGAAGAACAGATATAGTTTGAATCCTTAACTGAAATTGAACAAGTCTAGCAAGTCATGAAATCCTATGTGAGAAACCCTAAGCCTAACTAGGAATCTACTCAGACATAGATAATGAAAACATGATCATATGATAAGTAAATTGCATAAAAGAATAAGAGTAAAAGGGGTTCGAAATCTTCTCCAAATACAGATGATGAATCAGGTTCAGATCAGCCCCAAAAGCTCTAAAAATCCTCTGCTCTTAATTATGAAAGCCAACTATAAAGCGAATGTCAAAACTTATAATAAAAACTCTAAAAACTCTATTATATAGGCATAATCTCGGATGGGGCTTCTGTGTAAATACTGGAACTATCTTGGGCTTCTTTGTAAATCTTCAATACTTGTCAAACCGACGTGTACGGCCCATCTCGCGACTGCATCGATCGATACTTTGAGTGCAACGATCGATGCATGATCAATTATACGAACAGTGAGTTAAGCTCTCGGCCAAAACGTTCCAAAAGTCCTAAAATGCTCCAAATATCTCCAATTAGCTCCAATCCTGTTTTAACCTGTAAAAGACTCTAAACAAAGACAAAAGACACTAAAACACATCTATATCATGGTCTAAAATGGGTAAAAACCATGATATATCAACTCCCCCACACTTAGCCTTTGCTTGCCCTCAAGCAAAACATAGAACTAAAACATGGTGAAGAGGTTTGAAAACTCTTCAGAAACTCATTTCATCTTAGAAGCTACAATACTCAGATTCCCCTTAGTAAACCACTGAAAGAATCAATCACAGGATATCAAGACCAACATGTACTTCCCCCACACTTAGCAACTGTCCTAGGTAAACTCCACAATTACATTCAAGCATTCAAATTCTCCCTACTGACTTCTGCAAGTATTTAAGTGCGGTCTCACCTAAGGAGTATCGATCTAAAGGCACATGGATTCTTACCTAATCAGCTCTAGACCACCATACTATCTTTCTCTAGTCCCTTTCTTCTCTTTCCCTTCTTTAACAACTGATTTTTCCCACATTGGGTATCATTTTATTTTTTTTATCAGTGTTCTTCCCGTTATGGGGTGTACTTTGGACACATTCCATGGATCACATGAGAGAAAATAGTGTTTGCTACCATTCCCATGACCACTTCGGAGTTACTAACTCATCCTCAGTTTATTATATTTTTTTTTACTTTATAGAAGGGGAGAAGGGGACTAAATAGGACAGGTTTACAGGCTGTGTCAGAACTAACAGGGAATCCGACATAAAGTATACCAAGCCCTTAGGTGAGAAAATCTAAGTCAGTATTAGGGGTGAAGTCAGTAAAAGGATCCTCTGGTACCTGAAGTGATATGGGTGTTCCCAGTAGGTTGATCTGTGATGGGGTTTTCTAATAGTCAGAGATAGATCCTGCAACTTCATCCCAATGGTTACTTAAGTTCCTGCAAGTTTTGTAAATCTCCTCAGAAAATCATAGTTTCTTACTTAAACAATTTTTGACTCAATAAAACAAAAAATTTTGAAAAACGGACTGACTCTTAAGAAAACAGAAAGATAAACGTCAGTATCACCTCCCCCACACTTAAGACACACTGTCCCCAGTAGTGTCCAGCGAAGGATCGGTAAAAAGAAAATATATAAAAAATTGAAAAGGTGAGTTTATGTCTGTCGGGTTACCTCTGTCGCACAGCATCGATCGGTGCATTAGATGCATCGACCGTTACTTGGCGACTTTCTTGATCGATCGTTGCTCAGGACCGCAACGATCGCTGCAATGCGATTCCTTTCGTGTTGTGACGATCGATGCAGAAATGCATCGATCGCTGCACTGCGATTTAATCCGAGACCTGCAAACATGACTGCACCAGAAACAAAAACAAACGTAAAATCCTAACAAAAACACCAAAAATTAAAAAGAAAAAACACTAGTACCTATCGGTGGGTTGCCTCCCACCCAGCGCTTGTTTAAGGTCAATAGCTTGACCGGACGCGCAAGGTTTTTCAAGCTCCGGAAGACCCTGACAGAGACTTTTTCTGTCTCTGTTCAAGTCTCCTCATCCATGGCGGAGAATAGGCTGTTGCAGAATGCTTCAGTCCAAGAAAAGATGGATTAAAATGCGCTCCAGGATCTATTATCACAGTCTCATTCAGCTGCTCATCATCTGCTTCCAAGATCTTGAAAGTCTGTCCATCTATCAGTGGCTTCCGCAGCTTCTCCATCTCATATCGCAGCGTCTCATCTCCCAGGTGGAGGTCTATTAGACTCTGTCTAACATCAATCACAGCTCCTGCTGTAGCCAAGAATGGTCTCCCAAGCAATAAAGCTTCATCCGGATCGCAGGCATATTTCAGCACAAGGAAGTCCGTTGGAACTAAGTAGTTTCCAACTCTTACCGGAATATCAATAAGGAGCCCTTCAGGAACTCGCATGGACTGATCAGCTAGGATAAGACGTGTCCTAGTAGGAGCAAAATCCAACATACCCAGCTTCTCTGCCACAGAGTAAGGCATTATGCTCCCAGCAGCTCCTAAATCACACAGAGAACGCCTAAAACTATCTTCAAAGATAGAACAATCAAGTACAAAGACTCCAGGATCAGGCAGTTTCTTCGGGACCTTAGTTAACAGAACATCACTAATATGCTGATGAACTACTATCACCCATTCTCTCAGCTCTTCATCCAATGGCAACATCTTGTTCAAATATTTCTGAACACATGGATGATAAGGTGGATCATCAGATGATGGAATTTCTTCCAAGTCTTCACCACTCTTTTCTAGCCTTTTCAGCTCTTCAATCTCTTGTTTAATCACTTCAGACACCTTGGGACAGTGCCAAATAGTTCGTGCATAAACATCCTCTGGAGTGATTTCAGATGTATCAGGGAATAGGCGGGCTAGTTCTGCATCAATCTCATTTTCATCCCACGGATTCTCTGCTTGTTCACGACCTGCATCGATCGATGCTAGATGTGTATCGATCGTTGCATCGCGATCATCACAACTTCCACCCGAGAGTTTTTCACAGAAATCCGAAAATTCTTCCTCAGTCACCAACTCAGCTGTACTTAGCTCAAATTTCTCCCCTAGATAAGACCCATCATTAATCATTACAGAACAGGCCTTAATATGAGTGTCTGCAACTCCTTTTCCTTTCAGTGAGCTGGACATCTGATTCACCTGAGTGTCCAACTGCTTCATGTGAGTGCTCAATGTCTCAAACTTTCCATTGAGGTCCTGATAGACAGCGTCCAGCTTCTTGTTGTTGTCTACAGAAAGCTTGGTTTGACTTTCCATCATTTGCTCCATCATAGCCTCCATTTTGCTCTCATGGGCTGTAGGTGCAGGAGGAGTCTGATAGGATGTAGATCCATAGGTTCTCTGAGTACCTTGTCCATAGGTCTTCTGAAAACCACCATTCTGTCCTCCATTTGAGAATCTGTTCCCCTGTTGATTGTTAAATCTATTGCCTTGGAAACCGGAACCTCCTATGAAATTCACATCTTCTTCCTGAGTGTCCTCCTCAGTCTGAATTACCTCTACATCTTGGGCAAATGATATATCATGGTTTTTACCCACTTTATACCATGATATAGTTGTGTTTTTAGAGTCTTTCGTATTCGTTTAGAGTCTTTTACAGGTTAAATCAGGTTTGGAGCTAATTGGAGATATATGGAGCATTTTGGGCATTTTGGGACGTTTTGGCCGAGAGCTTAGTTCACCATACGATTATTTGATGTTGCATCGATCGACACACATTGTGCATCGGTCGATGCAGTCGCGAGATGGGCCGTACACGTCGGTTTGACAACTTATGAAGATTTGCAAAGAAGCCCAAGATAGTTCCAGTATTTACACAGAAGCCCCAGCCGAGTTTATGCCTATATATACTAGTTTTTGGTGTTTAATTTAGATACGCTTTCATACTTAGAGCTAAGAGATATTTAGAGCTTTTGGGGCTGATCTATTTTCCTTGTATTGATTTATTTTGGAGAAGATTTCGAACCCCTTTACTTATTTAATTTCTTATATGCAATCTATTTATTCATTGATTATGTTTTCATCAATCATGTCTGAGTAGATCCATAGTTGAGTTTAGGGTTTCTCATTAGGGTTTGATGACTTGCTAGACTTGTTTAATTCAGTTAGGATTCATATGATTAGAATGTTCTTCAAACTAAATTGTGCTTAAAGCTAGTTCTAACCTGATCAATTAGAATCTAGATCTTAGGTTGCTAAATACGTCACGAGAGTGGGGTTTAGGAATCTGAACTATTTAGGTTGAGCAATTGAATTATTCGCAAAGAGATTTGGTTTGGTTTAATTGTGAACATATCGAACTTGAACTTAATGCTAGTTTAATCTGTTAGTAATTGCAAAGAGATTTGGGTTACTGCACTTAGACTTAGAGAGTTTTCGCAAAGAGATTTGGTTAATTCTATTTCCGTGATTTGAGTTCTAGAACTGAGTTTAATTTGATCCTGACTGATTTACTTGTCTGCTTGTCTGATTTCCTGAGAATACCCTAGGCTTGACGCTTTTAGTTTATTGCTTACAAACCGATTTCCTGCTACTGTTTACTTTCTTGCACCGCAATTCATTACAATCACTACTTGCTTATTTCTAGTATTCATACCTATAGTTTGATTCTCTTGAGACCAAGTGTCCCTGTGGATTCGATAACCCTATATACTACATTGACTATACTGTGCACTTGCAGTTTAGAATAGGGTAAAACTTAGAACCTATCAAGTTTTTGGCGCCGTTGCCGGGGACTCTTGGAGTCTTCGATAGGACCGAACTTAGGGTTTTACTAGAAATTTTTCGTTTTTGTTTTTGTTTTTCGTTTTTATTTTATTTTGATTTTACTGATTCTTTTCTCTGTTTCTTTCTGTCGCAGGTACCGAATTCGCCTTGCGTCGACCGTTGCACATCTTGCGTCGATCGACACTAGGCGATTCTGAGATTGAACCGATCGTTGCACTGATAGCATCGATCGTTGCTGGACGATTACAGACAGTTTATGCCAACGCAGAACACAAGAAGTAATCCGAACTCGAGCTTGGTTAATCTCAATCTAGAGGAACTTGGACGTCTAGAAAGGACAATCAGAAGAGAAAAGAGAGAGAAGATGGTACGAGAACGCTTGATCTTGATACCAGATGCTGATGGAACCTTGAGGGATCCAGAGAACAATCCTTACAATGCTGCTGGGCATAGGATTGATGCTGAGGGACGAGTGATCCCTGATGAAGCTGAGCCGCAGGACCAGATGGTTGTCCATGAAAGGACATTAGCTGACTACAACAGACCTGACGAGTTTCATGCGAACCGAGCAGCTCTAGTGCTTCCTGCCTTTGAGAGAAACGACTTTGAGGTAAAGACTATCTATTACCAACTGATGAGGCAGATTGCTTTTCATGGTCTTCAATCAGAGCAGCCGATGGATCACATAGACAAGTTTGAGGACATAGTTACTGGCATGAAGTACGATGGAGTTTGCCAGGACTATTTGTTCCTTAAGCTATTTCCGCACAGTCTTGCTGGAGACGCTAGTGCATGGCTGAGACAACTGGCACCTGGTCAGTACACTACTTGGGCAGCCTTAAAGAGTGAGTTCCTGCGTCATTTCTATGACAATGCACGTTCAGACCAATCCAGACAGGATATACTTACTTTCTCCCAAGGACTTGTGGAGCCTTTAAAGACTGCCTGGATGAGATTTAAGCAGTATCAGCGTGACTGTCCGCACCATGGATTCACTGAAGTTCAGCTGATAGGTATTTTCTTCAGAGGAATAGATCTTCCGTATCAGCAGGCGCTGGATAACTCTAGCAATGCCAACTTCAACACCAGGACTCCTACACAGGCCAAGCAGTTAATTGAGAATTTGATTAGCAGCAACAGTTGTATGACTATGGATGAGAGGAGAAAGAAGCCTAGTGAAAGTATTGATAAATCAGAGATGGCTGAATTAAGATCCAGAGTAGATAAAGTCTACACTCTTCTAAGTGAGAAGAAAGCTGTCCATTTTGCTCAAGAAGTAGAAGTAATTCAGACTGAGGAAGACACTCAGGATGAAGATGTGAATTACATCGGAGGATCTGGTTTCCAAGGAAACAGATTTGGATATCAGTCTGGAAACAGATTTTCTGGTGGAGGACAGGCCGGTAATTCTCAGAGAGCCTACGGATCTGATTTCGAAGCTAAGATGACAGAAATGATGAGCAAGCTACTGGAAGGGCAGATTAAGAGTACCGCAGACATGCACAATAGAATAGATGTAGTCCATAAGGAACTCAATGGGAAGATTGAGTCTATGAACACTCACATGAAGCAACTGGACACTCAGGTTAATCAGATTTCAGGTACTATGAAAGGAAAAGGACCTGCAGATACTCATATTAAAGCCTGGTCTGTACTCGTTAATGATGGGTCTCATCTGGGTGAGAAATTTGAGCTAAGCACAGCTGAGTTGGTTGATGAAGCAGAATTTTCGGAACTGAGTGAAAAACTCACGGGTGGAATCTGCGACGATCGCATTGCAACGATCGACACACACCTTGTGTCGGTCGATGCAAGGCGTGAACAGACAATGTTGCCGAATGACTATGAAACTGATGCAGAATTGGCCCGACTATTCCCTGGTGTATCTGAAATCACTCAGGAGGAAATTTATGCACAAGTCATAAGGCAATACCCCAAGGTATCTGAGGTAATTAAACAGGAGATTGAGGAGCTGAAGAAACTGGAAGAGAGTGGTGAAGACTTGGAAGAAATTCCACCGCCTGATGATCCATCTTATCATCCCTGTGTGCAGAAGTATTTGAACAAGATGCTACCATTGGATGATGACCTGAAAGAATGGGTGATTATAGTCCCCCAACACATCAGTGAAGTGCTTCTGAACAAGATCCCAAAGAAGTTGCCTGACCCTGGAGTCTTTATACTTGATTGTTCTATCTTCGAAAACAGCTTCAGACACTCTCTATGTGATTTAGGAGCTGCTGGAAGTATGATGCCATATTCTGTGGCAGAGAAGCTTGGAGTGCTGAATTTTTCTCCTACTAGGACCCGTCTTATCCTAGCTGATCAGTCTATACGAATTCCAGAAGGGGTCTTAGAAGACATACCAGTGAGAGTGGGAAACTACTTGGTTCCAACAGATTTCCTTGTGCTGAAATATGATTGCGATCCGGATGAAGCACTGCTACTTGGAAGACCATTCTTGGCTACAGCAGGAGCTGTGATTGATGTTAGACAAAGTCTAATAGACCTCCACCTGGGAGATGAGACGCTGCGATATGACATGGAGAAGCTGCGGAAACCACTAATAGATGGGCAGACTTTCACAATCCTGGAAGCAGAAGATGAGCAGCCAGATGGGCCTGTGATACTAGATCCTGGAGCACAATCTACTCCATCTTTTCTTGGACTGAAGCATTCCGCAACAGCCTACACTCCACCATGGATGAGGAGACTTGAACAGAGACAGAAAAAGTCTCTGTCAGGATCTCTAAGTGCCTGAAAGATCTTGTGCGTCCGGTCCAGCTAATGACCTTAAACAAGCGCTGAGTGGGAGGCAACCCACTGATAGGTTTAGTTGTTTTTTTTTTTTTTTTCTTATTTTTGATGTTTTTCTTAGGATTTCACGTTTTTGTTTTTTTTGTTTTTGCTAAGTTACAGAATGCAGAATTCGAACCTGGAGATGTGTGACGATCGATGCTTCTCTGCACCGGTCGTTGCAAGGAGATTCGACGAAGAAGGGAAATCGCATTGTGACGATCGTTGCTCCTGAGCAACGGTCGTTGCTAGATGGTTCGATTGCAAAAATTAAGGTTTGTGCTTAACCGGAAATCGAATTCGATTTACCAAGCATCGATCGTTGCCCCTAAAGCAACGATCGTTGCAACCCACGACCAGGTAAGTGCCTTAAACCCTTTTCTCTTCTTTTCTTCTCCTCATTTGCTCGCCGTCCGTACAACCGAGAACCAAAACCCTAAATCTCTAATTTCTTCATCATTTTCTACGATTTCAAGCTTGAATCTTGTTGTTTTAACCCCCTCTAGTTGATTCTATCACCCATTTACAGAGAATCGAAGGTATGACCTCTCAATTTCGCCATTTTTGGAATGGATTTTAGGGTATATAGAATTTGGGATTTTAGGCTCGAAATTGATGATGCTATGCGTAAATGAACATGATTTAAGATGTTTAGCAAGGTATTCTTGATGATTTGAGGCAATGTGGCTTGATTTGAACTGATTTTGATGAATTGTTTGCGGCAAAATCGCCCTGCAACGGTCGTTGCTCTTGAGCAGCGGTCGTTGCATTGCGATTTTGGGAAATGTTCGATAACGTGAAATCGCCTTGCAACGATCGATGCCTTAGATGCAACGGTCGATGCTTTGCGATTTCACAGTGAAATTTTGCCGAGACTTATAAAGTTTTGAACTTTGTTCTTGCAGATGGCGTCTCAAAGGCAACCCCGCAAGAAGCGAGCCACAGCGTCCACAGCAACCAGACACTACACTCCTCCGCCTCAGTGGTTTAACAGGAAATCAGAATCACCCGCACCATACAACAGATACGGGCCGCCGGTTGCTTTACCTTGGCCCAGAGAGGATGCCACACCGATACAGACGACCAGACAGTGGCCAGAGGATCTTAAGACTTTATTCAAGTCTGCTGAGTTCACCGAGCGACCGTTGCTCAGTTCATGGGACGAGTATGACTCGTTTCTCTACAGTGGTTGGTGTGGGATGATCATCAAGCCGACCAAGTTCGCGGACTACTCCACCTGCAGGATTCTGGGGATCGATGAGCAGGTGCTAGCTATGTGCAGAGGCATTGGTCTAGGGACAATGCCGATGCGACACTATGACCTCTATCCTGAGCTGGTCAGGCAGCTATTGGCCACTTGCAGAGTGGTTTACTCGGATCCCAACCACAGGAGCGCTACAGTGGGCGCATTTACTTTCATGTGCTGGGGAGTCAGGTATCGGATTCCTCTACTTGATCTTTGCAGGATCTACGGGTTCAGTACTGAGCCTAGACGCATAGCCATGTCACTTGAGTGGGATCCGGTGGAGGCTCGCACGTTCTGGGAGAGTATTGGCAGCGGTCGATATAACTCCAGGACCACACCAGTAGTGCAGATGAGACATCCAGTGCTGCGATATGTCTCGCGTATCTTGTGCTGGAGCTTGCTTTGCAAGTTTGAGGCCAACAAGATGCGCAAATACGAGATGGAGCTGTTGTTTATGGGGCTGAGGGATCAGTTTAGAGATTCTGGCGTGAGAGATCCTACCAAGGGTCTCAACTTGGGAGCTATTTTCGCACAGCACTTAGTTGATCTGCAGACGAAGCCTTTCGATGGAGCTGGTACTGAGACGGTAGGGAGTTTACTTACTCCCATTTTTGAGTATTGCGGGATACCTCTTCATGGCACGGAGCGTGATACATCCCGGGAGTTCCTGGATCTCAGCCATTTGCAGAGCGCTACCTGGCTCAAGGAGGGGCGCATTTGGGTTTACACTGATCCGACCACTGGGAGGACTGGTATCGAGCTTCCTGCTGCCAGATGGACACAGATTGACACATTAGAGGCACTGAGATTTCAGCCTCCTGAGTCTGCGCAGCGTGGGATTCCGACCATGGCTCATCCGCTGGGAGAGCCTTCCTCACGAGCTTCGACATCTTCTGCCCCTGCTCCTGCGCCCGCGCCTGCCCCGATCGACGATGTGGGTCCATTTCCAGAGCCTGCGATGGCCTACGGTGACTATTCTGATGCAGAGTGGAGAGAGAGATCAGATGGTTTTTTCCGAGTCTTCTGGAACTTCATGCGTACTTGCAGCTGCAAGAGGCCACCACAGATCCATCAGCCCGTACCTGATACACGTCGTCGACAGCGATCTCCAGAGGACACCGGTGCTGATCCTTATGCCGGCATAGATGATGATGAGAGCGAGTGAGCGTAGTCTCCATTATCAGTTTATCGGTTCTGTATTTCTGACTTTTTCTCTTTTCCTGCACTTTTGTTTTTATTTTCTTAGGATTTATTATGTTTGGGTGGTTATGCATGACTTGATACATTTGTTGTTTCAGTTTTACTCTGTTTCTAGTGTTTTCAGCTTGCAGGGATCGAAATTGACCAAAACTGCCGAATTAACCTGCTAACTCGCTGACTGTTCGTGAAAATCGCATTGCGTCGATCGACACACATTTGTATCGATCGTTACAACAGAAATCGCACAGCAACGGTCGGTGCACCTAGTGCAACGATCGATGCCTGACTGCGACAGAGGTAAAACCCGAGAGAACTAACCATTCATTCTAATTTTTATTTTCTTTCTTTTAACCAATCCCTTGCTTGACACTACTGGGGACAGTGTGTCTTAAGTGTGGGGGAGGTTCTACTAATTAGTTTCTTTTGTTTTCTTAGAGTCAGTTAATTTTTAAAATTTGTTTTTGAGTCAAAATTGGTTTAAGTAGGAAACAGTGATTTTTGGAGGAGATTAGTAGCATTTGCAGGAACTTAAGTGACCGTTGGGATGAAGCTGCAGATCTATCTATGACTATTAGAAAACCCCATCACAGATCAGCCTACTAAGGACACCCACATCGCTTCTGGTATCAGAGGATCCTTTACTGACTTCAACCTTAATACTGACTTTAATTTTTCTCACCTAAGGGCTTGGTATACTTTATGTCGGATTCCCTGCTAGTTCTGACACAGCCTGTAAACCTGTCCTATTTGGTTCCCTTCTCCCCTTCCATAAAGTAAAAAAAAAAAAAAAAGATAATAAACTGAGGATGAGTTAGTAACTCCGAAGTGGTCATGGGAGTGGTAGAGACCCCTATTATCTCCTATGCGATCCATGGAATGTGTCCAAAGTACACCCCAAAACGGGAAGAACACTGATAAAAAAAATAAAATGATACCCAAAGGGGAAAAATCAGTTGTTAAGGAAGGGAAAAGAGAAGAAAGGGACTGGAGAAAGACAGTTTGGTGGTCTAGAGCTGGCAAGGTAAGAATCCATGTGCCTTTAGATCGATACTCCTTAGGTGAGACCGCACTTAAATATATGCAGAAGTCAGTAGGGTGAATTTGATTGCTTGAATGTGATTGTGGCGTTTACTTAGGACAGTTGCTAAGTGTGGGGGAAGTACATGTTGGTCTTGATGTCTGTAGATTGATTCTTTCATGTGGATTACTAAGGGGAATCTGAATGCTGCTGCTTCTATGACAAAATGAGTTTCTGAAGAGTTTTCAAACCTCTTCACTGCATTTTAGTTCTCTGTTTTGCTTGAGGGCAAGCAAAGGCTAAGTGTGGGGGAGTTGATATATCATGGTTTTTACCCACTTTATACCATGATATAGTTGTGTTTTTAGAGTCTTTCGTATTCGTTTAGAGTCTTTTACAGGTTAAATCAGGTTTGGAGCTAATTGGAGATATATGGAGCATTTTGGGCATTTTGGGACGTTTTGGCCGAGAGCTTAGTTCACCATACGATTATTTGATGTTGCATCGATCGACACACATTGTGCATCGGTCGATGCAGTCGCGAGATGGGCCGTACACGTCGGTTTGACAACTTATGAAGATTTGCAAAGAAGCCCAAGATAGTTCCAGTATTTACACAGAAGCCCCAGCCGAGTTTATGCCTATATATACTAGTTTTTGGTGTTTAATTTAGATACGCTTTCATACTTAGAGCTAAGAGATATTTAGAGCTTTTGGGGCTGATCTATTTTCCTTGTATTGATTTATTTTGGAGAAGATTTCGAACCCCTTTACTTATTTAATTTCTTATATGCAATCTATTTATTCATTGATTATGTTTTCATCAATCATGTCTGAGTAGATCCATAGTTGAGTTTAGGGTTTCTCATTAGGGTTTGATGACTTGCTAGACTTGTTTAATTCAGTTAGGATTCATATGATTAGAATGTTCTTCAAACTAAATTGTGCTTAAAGCTAGTTCTAACCTGATCAATTAGAATCTAGATCTTAGGTTGCTAAATACGTCACGAGAGTGGGGTTTAGGAATCTGAACTATTTAGGTTGAGCAATTGAATTATTCGCAAAGAGATTTGGTTTGGTTTAATTGTGAACATATCGAACTTGAACTTAATGCTAGTTTAATCTGTTAGTAATTGCAAAGAGATTTGGGTTACTGCACTTAGACTTAGAGAGTTTTCGCAAAGAGATTTGGTTAATTCTATTTCCGTGATTTGAGTTCTAGAACTGAGTTTAATTTGATCCTGACTGATTTACTTGTCTGCTTGTCTGATTTCCTGAGAATACCCTAGGCTTGACGCTTTTAGTTTATTGCTTACAAACCGATTTCCTGCTACTGTTTACTTTCTTGCACCGCAATTCATTACAATCACTACTTGCTTATTTCTAGTATTCATACCTATAGTTTGATTCTCTTGAGACCAAGTGTCCCTGTGGATTCGATAACCCTATATACTACATTGACTATACTGTGCACTTGCAGTTTAGAATAGGGTAAAACTTAGAACCTATCAGCAAAGTGGACAGCTTTTTTGCTTGTCAGAAGATTGTAGACTGTGTCCAATCTGGATCTTATGTTAGCTATATCAGAATTCTCTACGGTTCCACCAGATTTCTTCCTCCTTTCATCCATCGTCTTGCAACTGTTGCTGCCAATCAGATTCTCTATCAACCGTTTAGCTTGTGTAGGAGTTCTGGTGCTGAAATTGGCATCACTGGAATTATCCAGAGCAGTCTGATAAGGAAGATCTATTCCTCTGAAGAAAATACCAATCAGCTGTACTTCTGTGAATCCATGGTGTGGACAATCTCGCTGATATTGCTTAAATCTCATCCAGGCGGTTGTCAAAGGCTCTACAGCTCCTTGGGAAAAAGTGAGTATGTCCTGTCTGGACTGATCTGAGCGCGCAGCATCGTAGAAGTGGCGCAGGAACTCACTCTTTAAGGCTGCCCAAGTAGTATACTGACCAGGTGCCAGTTGTCTCAGCCATGCACTAGCGTCTCCAGCAAGACTGTGCGGAAATAGCTTAAGGAACAGATAGTCCGGGCATACTCCTTCATACTTCATGCCAGTGACTATGTCCTCAAACTTGTCAATGTGATCCATAGGCTGCTCTGATTGAAGACCATGAAAAGCAATCTGCCTCATCAATTGGTAGTAGATGGTTTTTACCTCAAAATCATTCCTCTCGAAGGCAGGAAGCACTAGAGCTGCTCGGTTTGCATGAAACTCATCGGGTCTATTGTAGTCAGCCAGTGTCCTCTCATGAACTACCATCTCTCTACCTTGAGCTTGCCCTGGCGGTCGTAGCTCAGGTTCAGGGGGATCAGGGATGACATTCCCTTCAGCATCAACCCGATGCCCAGCAGCATTGTATGGGTTGTTATCTTGGTCCCTCAGGGTACCTTCAGCATCTGGTATCAAGATCAGACGTTCTCGAACCATTCTCTCTCTCTTTTCTCTTCTGATAGTCCTCTCTAGACGTCCAAGTTCTTCTAGGTTGAGATTAACTAAGCTCGAGTTCGGATTACTTCGAGTGTTCTGCGTTGGCATAAACTGTCTGTAATCGTCCAGCAACGATCGATGCTATCAGTGCAACGATCGATTCAATCTCAAATCGCTCAGTAACGATCGATGCAAAGGGTGCAACGATCGACGCAAGGCGAAATTCGTACCTGCGACAGAGAGAAACAGAGAAAAAGTTAGCAAAATAATAAAAAAAAAAAAAACGAAAAACAAAAACGAAAAACGAAAAATTTCTAGTAAAACCCTAAGTTCGGTCCTATCGAAGACTCAAAGAGTCCCCGGCAACGGCGCCAAAAACTTGATAGGTCAAGAATTAATCCCTATACTAAACTGCAAGTGAACAGCAATGTCAAAGTAGTATATAGGGTTATCGAATCCACAGGGACACTTGGTCTCAAGAGAATCAAACCGTAGGGAATGAATACTAGAAATAAGCAATGTGATTGTATTGAAAACAGTGCAAGAAAGTAAATCAGTAGCAGAGATTATTGGTTGTGAAAGCAAGTAATTAAAAGCGTCAAACCTAGGGTATTCTCAGGAAGTCAGACTAGCAGACAGTTCATTCAGCAAGGATCTAATTAAGCACAGTTCTAGAACTCAAAACACAGATATAGAATTAACCAAATTCCTTTGCGATAATTCTCTAAGTCTAAGTGCAGCAAACCAAACTTCCGTTTGCGAGAACTAACAGATTAAACTAGCAATAAGTCCAAGTTTGATATGTTCACAATTATCCTAAACCAAACTTCCGTTTGCGCAAAGTTTAATTGCCCAATTTAATTAGTTCTGGTTCCTAAACCCCACTTCCGTGACGTATTTAGCAACCTAAGATCTAGATTCTAATTGATCAGGTTAGAACTAGCTTTAAGCACAATTAAATTGAAGAACAGATATAGTTTGAATCCTTAACTGAAATTGAACAAGTCTAGCAAGTCATGAAATCCTATGTGAGAAACCCTAAGCCTAACTAGGAATCTACTCAGACATAGATAATGAAAACATGATCATATGATAAGTAAATTGCATAAAAGAATAAGAGTAAAAGGGGTTCGAAATCTTCTCCAAATACAGATGATGAATCAGGTTCAGATCAGCCCCAAAAGCTCTAAAAATCCTCTGCTCTTAATTATGAAAGCCAACTATAAAGCGAATGTCAAAACTTATAATAAAAACTCTAAAAACTCTATTATATAGGCATAATCTCGGATGGGGCTTCTGTGTAAATACTGGAACTATCTTGGGCTTCTTTGTAAATCTTCAATACTTGTCAAACCGACGTGTACGGCCCATCTCGCGACTGCATCGATCGATACTTTGAGTGCAACGATCGATGCATGATCAATTATACGAACAGTGAGTTAAGCTCTCGGCCAAAACGTTCCAAAAGTCCTAAAATGCTCCAAATATCTCCAATTAGCTCCAATCCTGTTTTAACCTGTAAAAGACTCTAAACAAAGACAAAAGACACTAAAACACATCTATATCATGGTCTAAAATGGGTAAAAACCATGATATATCACTTCTCAACCATCTACGTGCAAAATCCAGTATCTATTTGCATACAATAGCCTATCGTCCGAGTAATCAAGACGTCCAAGCAGCACAGCTTGCCAAACCGTACATTCATATACGTCCATCTCGGATAACACAATTTCATACTCGGCTTGACATTTTCATGGTCAGTTCGGGTTCACGACCAGTTTGCGAGCTGATCGGTCCAACATTATCCTTTGAACAATCGATTGCGACTGCACGGCTCTATAGCTCAACGCATACTACCAAGTTCCGAAAAAATCCTTGCCTGGACAACAAAAGGTCCCATAGGGAGAACAACCTACTCGACATGACTCTCACCCACGAATACAATCTGCACATGATATGATTCATCTGGCCGATCATATTTACTCGGCTTGTATGCAGCCAAACTGTTTCGCATCTCCGATCGGAACATATTGATCAAATGGTCCAAGATTAAACCAGCTCTGACGAACTACGACAAGGCTGTCCAGACGATGAGCCTGCTCAATTAGGTTGTCATATGGTCCTTTCGCACACACATCCTTGCTCGGCAAACTCACCCATTCAGGTTAACATCAGCGCGGATGACATACGAGCTCACAATGAATCCTGCTAGGCGATCGTGTTTAACTGAGCACACTAGCCTGCTCAAAAAATCTTAGCACGCAAGACTGGTTGGAAAGTCCGAACTCGCGGAGTCACACAGAACTTCCAGGCACTCAGAACTGTCCGAACGAAGATGCCGATAATCCAACCAGACCAGCTCGGAAATTCGAGTAGGCCAGCCCAAAAATTCTGAGCAAACCAGCTTAGAAAATCTGAGCACTTGAGACTTCTCGCAAAATCCGAGCACGCGAGCATTCGCAACATGCTCGGCAACTCGCAACATGCACGGCAACTCACAGCATATGCTCGAAAACTTACAGTATGCTCAGAAAACCAATCGGACAGTCCTAGCAGACCATGTCCGTCAACATTAAATGTGCTTCTGAAAAAATCCTGCTCGACTAGCTGTGGTCGGAAAAATCTGCCCGGAGAAAGCATCAATATTTGCCCAGCAACAAAAAAAAAAAACTTATGAGCACACAACGAGCTCATGTTCATGCTTAATTAATAAAGCACAACAACAACATGGATCAACATTAGCATGTCTTTCCTCAGCTCAGAAGAAAAAAAGGTTTTCAGCTCGGACAAAACGTTCCAAACAGCTCAGAAAAAAAAAAGAAAAAAAAAGGTTTTCAGCACGGACAAATCGTTTAAACAGCTCGGAAAAAAAAATCAGCTCGGACAAAAATTCATTTGTTCCACCTAGTGGGTTCTCCAAGCTGAACATTATAATTAAGAGCATGTTCAGCTAACAAAAAAAAAATTCCGAGGAGAAAATGGGGACAAGCACGGTGACGAACAAAACGTGAGGTTAGCAAGTATGACCAGAACATGTTCATGCGACAACTCATTTTGCAAGGAATTAAACAAGATTTGTCGAGCACAAAAATTGTCAAGAAAAAATCGTTTTCTCAGAAATTCAACACAAAAATACTTGATCAAGCACGCCCGAGCATATCGGCTTGGAGAATATCTATCATGCAACGTACCAACCTATCTTGAAACGTCTTTCTTGGCATCTCCGCAATCATGCTTCTCGGCATATATCAGAGTTTAAGCTTCCGAGCGGAGTAAGTCACTCTCCGAGTAAGTCACCTTTATTTCAATTAACATTAAAGACTTGTCATGCGTAAGTACGCGAACCACCACAGGTCATGTCTTCATACTGGACGGGAACATCGCCCACATTCCATACTCCCAAGAAAAACCTTGCAACCTATGAGACGTTGTTGTAAATTGGACATCCAGTGCTCGTACCGATCGGGGTAATTTTTGGTATGGACTGAAGGAATTCAGTATTACGTGCCTTCCTGATCCGTTTCTTTCTCAACCAGGGTGCAACGCTCTAAGCCTCCAACCCCAGGACTGCTCCCACAGGTGCACGGCGAGCAACGAAGCTCTGGCCCATCTCCATTCCATCTAGGGCCATAGGAGCACCCTGGTCAAGCGCCACATCTCCCACGTCTTCTTGGCCGTTCCCGACAATCTTGGCCGCCTTCTCTTCACTTCTTTGTTTCTTGTCTTCTGTCATCGCTTTCTTCCTGGCCTTCGCGAGTTCACGTTGGGCAACAGAAGGGGTTCACTCTAAGGCAACGAAAGAGGCATCAACATGGCTGTCACAATATTCCTAAAAATCGAGCGTCGGCGAATGGTGATACAAACCTATATAAGATCAAAAGTAAGCTGAAGAGTATTCAACAAACTTTCAAAGATATTCATGGAAAAATCAGAGGGAAACGAGATAGAGAAACTTACTTAAAATCTAGAGCGAAGGTGATGAGTGAAGAAATTACTGGAGAAAGAAAAATACTTATAGATTTCTTCCATGGCGTGGGAGTAGAATCATAATTTCACACGATTATTCAAAATGTATTCATGTTTTCGGTTAAGCATGCATTATGCTAATCGTGACGGAGTTGATAATGGTAAGCATGGTCTCAGGATCGGCCAAACTCTGCACGAGTAAATTGATTACAGTTGAAAGATCTGATAGGGTCATCATACACATGCCAATGGATGTAAGTCGACTTAATCGAGAGGTTGGAACAAAATCCAACTCGTAAATGTCGCCCCATAAGTCCATCTCGCTCGGTATACTGGACAAGGACCGAAAAAGGGCAAACGGTTCGAATAAATTCTTCGTCATACGTAAATCGGCTACGAAACGAAAATAGCCAAACCAGAACTTTTGAACAACTATTTTTTCCTCAAATACTAAAGAAACTCGCCATCATCGTACTCAAGTCTGACGAGCTGGGGGGCTAACTGTTGGGGTCAAACCCCCTCGACGAATAAAATAGCCGAAAGCGTACATAAACAATTGGGTACGGACAATCGCCACACTTCGTATAAACGGAACTTCGTATGGTTACTATTTCATACGAAGCACTTCGTATCAATTTTGTTTCGTATGAATAACATTTTATACGAAACACTTCATACATATAACTTTTTATACGAAATAGACAAAGCTATTCAATCAAACATCCGAACGGATCGTCAGACAAACAAATCACTCAATAGGACCCGCAGATAGGAAAAAACATCCGAACAAGATAATTTGGGCTGAAACAGCTCCGACCAGAGCTAAACCAGCTTGGAAATTCTGAGCTGAACCAGCTCGAATCCGAACCTATCCCTTTTCATTATCCGAGAACAATCCATTCCTTCGTAAGTTCCGAGCTGAATGCATTCCTTGGAAACTTTCGAGCTGAATTTGCTTCTCAAAATTTCTGAATGGATATGTCACTTAGATCGTACGCTCGAACATTTGATGATATCTTCTTCTCCGGACGGGCAACTTGCCACAACCCATCTTCAGAACATCAACATATACGTTCCTGGCCGTTAACAATAATTTTTGGATAAGTCATACAAATATACTAGCTTGGGCCCAACCCACAAGACTCGTATTTCCAAGATTTTTGGCTGATTCATGAAGTCTATGCTCAAACGGACTCGGACCGTCCGTTTTCAGCCTATTCGACAAAATAGATTAAGCCGCGGAAAGATAGTCGGAAAATAAGAAGATTAACTTGAAGACGGAAACAAGAAGATATCTCCGAGCATAAGAGGAAAATCCGAGTTGAAAAAGTAAATCTTAACGAAATTGGAAGATGTCGATAACAAGAATATTTCCAAAAAACTTATGGACAAAGATCCTCTAAGAAGACTCCCCGCATCTATATAAGAAGAAGGACTTCTTACGATTGAGAAATTTCGAACCCTAGAACTTAGAACTTTCTTAAGTCTTTTTGTTCTTTGTACTCTTTTCCGATTTATTATTATTAAAATATCATTTGGATCTCTCTTGTCGTGTTGTTTACATTGAAATTTATGTTCCCTAAAAGTTTAGGTCTATAAGTATTGAGCATGTGAACTCCGACTCTCACAAACATGGGTATTGCATCTATCATATGTCCAGAATGTAAAAGGACCAGTTTCCCATGTGAGCCAAGATGAAGTTGGAAAGAAAATTCAGGGAAATTGCTTGGTTATACATGGAGGCTGATTCCTACAACAATATGGTGATTTCAGGAAAATGTATCCTAAAGCAGCTGCATATCTTGACAAAAGTGTAGAAGAGAAGAAATGGGAAAGGTGGTATTTTCCCGGTGCAAGGTACAACATAGACACCTCTAATTGTGTAGAGTCTATGAATTAATTTTTCAAGAAGGTGATGAATCAATATTTACAACCTATGATCGATGAATTTTTTTACAAATTGTGTGAGTGGTTTAACGATCATAAGAGTTATTGGATCGAGCATACGAAAATAAGTGCCTCTTGTGGGGGTTGAATTGCATGGTATATGTGTAATTGTGTCCAAATTTAAGGTGAATGAGCTTAACGGATACGACCTTGAATATGGTGTCATTGGAAACGAGAGAATTACTTTGTGGTTGATTTGAGAAACAAAACCTGCAGCTGTAAGCTCTTTGATATTGACAGTTACCCATGTGTCCATGCAATAGTCGCTACCATTAAATTCTTGGCGCAGGAAATTAGGCCAACAAACTTAAAGGATTTGTATGTTTGTGTTCGCCTTATTACATGGTAGAGTTGTGGGCTTTGGCTTATTCAAGGAACAATTTTCTAGTTTCGCATACGTCTGAGTGGATTGTTCCAGAAGATATAGAAAATTTTACGCTTTACCTCTGAACTATAGGAAAAGAAAGGGAAAAGTTCAAGAAACTAGGTTTCCGTCATTTGACGAACCACGATAGAGAAAGAGCAAGAGAGTGGCAAAGAGGAGCTTGAAAAGCTGGTTTCATTGTGGTAGTGGGAGCCTAGAGGATATGAGACAACATTAGTTTGTATCCGTTTTCCTAAAATATTGCATTTGTTTGTGTGTGTGTAACTTTGAATAATTTGATAAAACTATGATCTGTAGAACTTTCTGCAACTATGTTGATTCGTTTGCAGTATTCAATTATGTTATAAGAATGTAAAATATAACAATTATAATACAATAAAATCGAGATACATATTGTTTGATGACGAGAATGTTTATGTGTATGTAACCTCTGTGGATAAAGAGCAACGAAGAAGTGTTTTTCATGTAGAGGTTATCTTTGGATATTTTCGATGGCCGAGCAACTTTCAAGAGAAAAAAGGGGAAAACGAGATGGTGGGAGTTATGGTGAGCTTATTTTTAGTGCTCGGGTTGATATTGGGGTTAATTCTGGTGATGCTACTCCTAATGCTGGCGAGGAATCAGCAGAACAACCTCATGAGCCAGTTGAGCCATTGGAGAATGTTGATATTGGAGACGGTGATAATGTACAACATGACACTATGCATGATTTTGGTCTGGTTCAATTAGTTGAGCTTCCACGGGTTGTGGAAGAGATAAAGCGTTTAGATGAATGAGAAGATGGCATGGGTTAGAAAATAGGTCAAGAATTTAAAAGTAAAGAAGATCTGAAGTATTTGGTTGACAGAGCCACAAATAAGAATTGTTTTCTAATTTTTATAGCAGTTTCTGATATCAGTTGATACGTGGTGATATGTCGTGAAGCGAAAAAAGGTTGTAAATGGCACTTTAGAGTTGCAAAGTTTATGAATTCAACCATTTTCTTGGTTAGAATATACACGAAGATGCATTCATGCTCTCGGATAAGTTCAAGTGGTGTAAGAAACAAAAGGAAAGGTACCCCCACGGTTAACCAAAACCATCTTGAATGAAGACTATCCCGGTAACTTTGATACTTTATGTCCTAAAACTATAGTCAAGATTGTCCAAGTAAGAGCTGGTGTGGAAGTGTCGTACTCTACAGCTTTTAGAGGGAAAAACCTAGCTGTTACTGATATCTGTGGTAGTCCAGATGAAGGTTTCTAGATGTTGCATTCTTCTTGTATATGTTGGAGAAGGTGACTCATGGAATAAAATAAGTTTGATTCTAGATGATGGAAAAACGTTCAAGTATATCTATTCGTGGTTTTGGGACCTTCCATTGAAAGGTTTCAAGCGAAAGAGAAAAGTGCTCTTGTTGATGTAACTCTCATTAAGAACGTATATGGAGTTTTTTTAATTTTTGCCACAACGCAAGATCTGAAGCACCACCACTATCCCATTGCTTTTCAATAGTTTATGGTGAAAAATATGAAAGTTGGAGGTGGTTTTTCAATACGATGTAAACCGTTAGATAGTCCTGAATTGGTCTTTACAACTGGCAGAAATGCAAGTCTTATAAAGGAAATAGCTCAGGTGTACCCCCTCTCGCAACATTATTGGGGTCAAAACCTCCTCGGCGAAAATAATAGCCGAAAGCATGCGTACTTAAAAAATCGTGTACGGACAATCGTCACACTTCGTATAAACGGAACTTCGTATTGTCAACATTTCATACAAAGCACTTCGTATCAATGCCGTTTCATATGAATAACATTTTATATGAAACAATTCATATGGATAACTTTTTATACGTAATATACAAAGCTATTCAACAAAACATTCGAACGGATCAATCGGACAAACAAATCACTCGACATGACCCTCGGATAGGCAAAAACATCCGAACAAGATAATTCCAAGCTGAAACAGCTCGGAACTTCCGACCTAAAATAACTCGGAACTTCCGAGGTGAACCAGCTCAAATCCGAGCTAAACCAGCTTGGATCCGAGCTAAACCAGCTCAAAACCGAGGAAACAACTCGGATCCGAACATATCCCTTCTCATTTTCTGAGCACAATCAATTCCTTCGGAAGTTCCAAGCTGAATTCATTCCTTGGAAACTTTCGAACTGAATTTTCTTCTCAAACTTTCCAATAGGATATTCCTCTTAGATCATACGCTCGAACATTTGCCGATATCTTCTTCTCTGGATGCGCAACTAGCCACAACCCATCTTCGAAACATCAACGTATACGCTCCTATCCGTTAACAAGAATTGTTGGATAAAGATACGAGATACGACCTTGGGCCCAACCCACAAGACTCGTATTACCAAGATTTTGGGCCGAATCAAGAAGTATATGCTCAAACGGACTCGGACCGTCCGTTTTCGGCCCATTCGGCAAAATTGATTAAGCCGCAAAAAGATAGTCATCAAAATAAGAAGATAAACTTGAGACGAAAAGAAGAAGATATCACTGAGCAGAAGAGGAAAATCCAAGCTGAAAAGTAAATCTTAACGGAAATTGAAGATGTCGATAACAAAAAGATTTCTGAAAATCTTACGGACAAAGATCCTCGAAGCTGACTCGCCGCATCTATACAAAAAGAAGGACTTCCTATGATTGAGGGATCTCGAAAAACCGTAGCATATAGACTTAGAACTTTCTTAAGCCTCTTTGTTCTTTGTACTCGCCTTTCCGATCTCTTATAAACGAAATATCATTTGCATCTCTCTTGTCGTGTTGTTTACATTGAAATTTTTGTTCCCTATAAGTTTAGCTCCACAAGTATTAGCCGTGCGAGTTCCGACTCTCACAGTTTGGCGCCGTCTATGGGGAGTAAAACTTTTTACACTTAAAACCACCGACTAGCGGATCAGATGATATGATAACCGACAAAAACAGAAACAAAACAAATCCTCCATCGGCGATCAACACTGAACAGACGCAGCCGCAGCACACGAAAATAGGAAGGATAATGCTGCAATAAACACAGCCACAACTGATGCAACGACAGCCGACATAGCGCTGTCCGATTTGAAGGAGACGACAGCCGTATTGATGCATAAAAATCAATATCGGAAGAAGGCGAATAGCATGCTTACTAAGAAAGCGTGCGCGACTCGACTTCTCAACGCCTGGCGGCTGAACGAGAAACCCTACGCTACGTCAACCATGACTTTCAAAAAAGCGAACCCCTCCTGCGGACAGATCTAACACAACAAATAGATCACCACTGATCCGACCACGAAGGATCGCGATGACTATAAACGTCGATGGAGAAGATTGAATGGATGAAAACCTCAAACCAAACAAAAGTCGCAACAAGGATACCAAGATCGGATCGAAATTCATCAAAACTGAAAAAAACACTTTGTTGCGTTCAAGGATCGTCTTCGTCGTAACTCACATTACGATCTCTCCGATTGTCGAGATAAGTACCTCAATTCTTATTTTCCTTCTCATTATCAATCGATTTTAATTTGTTGTGTTCAAGGATCGTCTTCGTCGTAACTCACTTTACGATCTCCAATTCCAAGGCGTTACGATTATAATTACTAATATCTCTAACGTACGTAGAAATTGAAATGATAAAATCTTGATCGACATCATAAATAGATCGTCAAATCTTTTCATGTGTTCAACATACAATCTAATGCTCTTTGATTTCGTTTACATAATGAGCAGCTTGGTTTGAGACTTTGTAGTTATACATCATGATCAGAGCCTAACCGATATTCATCACCGAACGAGTCTCTGACTTTGCTTCGTATGCAGATTTAGACACGACGCCAGATAGCCAAACAACCAACAATCGTATCGGAATCGAACGGTTTAGCAAATGTGCTTCATTACGCTGCCAAACCTACCCACTGCAGCCAAGTGGAACCGTCCCTAACCAATTGTCGTCGAAACTCCGCTGTCATGCAAGTTCCGGAAAAATCCTTGCATGGACAACAAAAGGTCCCATAGGGAGAACAACTTACTCGACATGACTCTCACCCACGAATACAATCTGCACATGAAATGATGCATCTGGCCGATCATATTTACTCGGCTTGTATGCAGCCAAACTGTTTCGCATCTCCGATCGGAACATATTGATCAAATGGTCCAAGATTAAACCTGCTCTGACGAACTACGACAAGGCTGTCCAGACGATGAGCCTGCTCAATTAGGTTTTCATATGGTCCTTTCGCACATTCATCCTTGCTCGGCAAACTCACCCATTCAGGTTAACATCAGCGCGGATGACATACGAGCTCACAATGAATCCTGCTAGGCGATCGTGTTTATCTGAGCACACTAGCCTGCTCAAAATATCTCAGCACACAAGACTGGTTAGAAAGTCCGAACTCGCGGAGTCACACAGAACTTCCATGCACTCAGAACTGTCCGAACGAAGATGCTGATAATCCAACCAGACCAGCTCGGAAATTCGAGTAGGCCAGCTCTAAAATTCTGAGCAGACCAGCTTGGAAAATTTGAGCACTTGAGACTTCTCACAAAATCCGAGCACGCGAGCATTCGCAACATGCTCGGCAACTCGCAACATGCAAGGCAACTCACAGCATATGCTCGAAAACTTACAGTATGCTCAGAAAACCAATCGGACAGTTCTAGCAGACCATCTCCGTCAACATTAAATGTGCTTCTGAAAAAAATCCTGCTCGACTAGCTGTGGTCAGAAAAATCTGCCCGGAGAAAGCATCAATATTTGCCAACCAAAAAAAAAAACTTATGAGCACACAACGAGCTCATGTTCATGCTTAATTAATAAACCACAACAACAACATGGATCAACATTAGCATGTCTTTCCTCAGCTCAGAATAAAAAAAGGTTTTCAGCTCGGACAAAACGTTCCAAACAGCTCAGAAAAAAAGAAAAAAAGGTTTTCAGCATGGACAAATCGTTTCAAACAGCTCGGACAAAAATTCATTTGTTCCACCTAGTGGGTTCTTCAAGCTGAACATGCTCTTAATTATAATTAAGAGCATGTTCAGCTAGCAAAAAAAAAGTTCCGAGCAGAAAATCGGGACAAGCACGGTGACGAACAAAACCTGAGGTTAGCAAGTATAAGCAGAACATGTTCATGCGACAACTCATTTTGCAAGGAATTAAACAAGATTTGTCGAGCACAAAAATTGTCAAGAAAAAATCGTTTTCTCAGAAATTCAACACAAAAATACTTGATCAAGCACGCCCGAGCATATCGGCTTGGAGAATATCTATCATGCAACGTACCAACCTATCTTGAAACGTCTTTCTTTGCATCTCCGCAATCATGCTTCTCGGCATATATCAGAGTTTAAGCTTCCGAGCGGAGTAAGTCACTCTCCGAGTAAGTCACCTTTATTTCAATTAACATTAAAGACTTGTCATGCGTAAGTACGCGAACCACCACAGGTCATGTCTTCATACTGGACGGAAACATCGCCCACATTCCATACTCCCAAGAAAAACCTTGCAACCTATGAGACGTTGTTGTAAATTGGACATCCAGTGCTCGTACCGATCGGGGTAATTTTTGGTATGGACTGAAGGAATTCAGTATTACGTGCCTTCCTGATCCGTTTCTTTCTCAACCAGGGTGCAACGCTCTAAGCCTCCAACCCCAGGACTGCTCCCACAGGTGCACGGCGAGCAACGAAGCCCTGGCCCATCTCCATTCCATCTAGGGCCATAGGAGCAACCTGCTCAAGCGCCACATCTCCCACGTCTTCTTGGCCGTTCCCGACAATCTCAGCCGCCTTCTCTTCACTTCTCTGTTTCTTGTCTTCTGTCATCGCTTTCTTCCAGGCCTTCGCGAGTTTACGTTGGGCAACAGAAGGGGTTCACTCGGAGACAACGAAAGAGGCATCAACATGGCTGTCACAATATTCCTAAAAATCGAGCGTCGGCGAATGGTGATACAAACCTATATAGGATCAAAAGTAAGCTGAAGAGTATTCAAAAAACTTTCAAAGATATTCATGGAAAAATCAGAGGGAAAAGAGATAGAGAAACTTACTTAAAATCTAGAGCGAAGGTGATCAGTGAAGAAATTACTGGAGAAAGAAAAATACTTATAGATTTCTTCCAAGGCGTGGGAGTAGAATCATAATTTCACACGATTATTCAAAATGTATTCATGTTTTCAGTTAAGCATGCATTATGCTAATCGTGACGGAGTTGATAATGGTAAGCATGGTCTCAGGATCGGCCAAACTCTGCGCGAGTAAATCGATTACAGTTGAAAGATCTGATAGGGTAATCATCTCGCTCGGCATACTGGACAAGGACCGAAACATGGCAAACGGTTCGAATAAATTCTTCGTCATACGTAAATCGGCTACGAAACGAAAATAGCCAAACCAGAACTTTCGAACAACTGTTTTATCCTCAAATACTAAAGAAACTCGCCATCATCGTACTCAAGTCTGACGAGCTGGGGGGCTAACTGTTGCGGTCAAACCCCCTCGACGAATAAAATAGCCAAAAGCGTACATAAACAATTGGAACGGACAATCGCCACACTTCGTATAAACGGAACTTCGTATGGTTAATATTTCATACGAAGCACTTCGTATCAACGATGTTTCGTGTGAATAACATTTTATATGAAACACTTCATACATTTAACTTTTTATACGAAATAGACAAAGCTATTCAATCAAACATCCGAACGGATCAATCGGACAAACAAATCACTCAATAGGACCCGCAGATAGGCAAAAACGTCCGAACAAGATAATTTGGGCTGAAACAGCTCTGGCCAGAGCTAAACCAGCTTGGAAATTCTGAGCTGAACCAGCTCGGATCCGAACATATCCCTTTTCATTATCCGAGAAAAATCCATTCCTTCGTAAGTTCCGAGCTGAATGCATTCCTTGGAAACTTTCGAGCTGAATTTGCTTCTCAAAATTTCTGAATGGATGTGTCACTTAGATCGTACGCTCGAACATTTGCTGATATCTTCTTCTCCGGACGGGCAACTTGCCACAACCCATCTTCAGAACATCAACATATACATTCCTTGCCGTTAACAATAATTTTTGGATAAGTCATACAAATTACGAGCTTGGGCCCAACCCACAAGACTCGTATTTCCAAGATTTTTGGCTGATTCATGAAGTCTATGCTCAAACGGACTCGGACCGTCCGTTTTCAGCCTATTCGACAAAATAGATTAAGCTGCAGAAAGATAGTCGCAAAATAAGAAGATTAACTTGAAGACGGAAACAAGAAGATATCTTCGAGCATAAGAGGAAAATCTATTGGAAGATGTCGATAACAGGAATATTTCCAAAAAACTTATGGACAAAGATCCTCTAAGAAGACTCCCCGCATCTATATAAGAAGAAGGACTTCCTACGATTGAGAAATTTCAAACACTAGAACTTAGAACTTTCTTAAGTCTTTTTGTTCTTTTCACTCTTTTCCGATCTATTATTATTAAAATATCATTTGGATCTCTCTTGTCGTGTTGTTTACATTGAAATTTATGTTCCCTAAAAGTTTAGGTCTATAAGTATTGACCATGTGAACTCCGACTCTCACAAACATGGGTATTGCATCTATCATATGTCCAGAATGTAAAAGGACCAGTTTCCATGTGAGCCAAGATGAAGTTGGAAAGAAAATTCAGGGAAATTGCTTGGTTATACATGGAGGCTGATTCCTACAACAATATGGTGATTTCAGGAAAATGTATCCTCAAGCAGCTGCATATCTTGACAAAAGTGTAGAAGAGAAGAAATGGGCAAGGGGGTATTTTCCCGGTGCAAGGTACAACATAGACACCACTAATTGTGTAGAGTCTATGAATTAATTTTTCAAGAAGGTGATGAAGTAATATTTACAACCTATGATCGATGAATTTTTTTCAAAATTGTGTGAGTGGTTTAACGATCATAAGAGTTGTTGGATCAAGCATACGAAAATAAGTGCCTCTTGTGGGGGTTGAATTGCATGGTATATGTGTGATTGTGTCCAAATTTAAGGTGAATGAGCTTAATGGATACGACCTTGAATATGGTGTCATTGGAAACGAGAGAATTACTTTGTGGTTGACTTGAGAAACAAAACCTGCAGCTGCAAGCTCTTTTATATTGACAGGTACCCATGTGTCCATGCAATAGTCGCTACCATTAAATTTTTGGCGCAGGAAATTAGGCCAACAAACTTAAAGGATTTGTATGTTTGTGTTCGCCTTATTACATGGTAGAGTTGTGGGCTTTGGCTTATTCAAGGAACAATTTTCTAGTTTCGCATACGTCTGAGTGGATTGTTCCAGAAGATATAGAAAATTTTACGCTTTACCTCTGAACTATAGGAAAAGAAAGGGAAAAGTTCAAGAAACTAGGTTTCCGTCAGTTGACGAACCACGGTAGAGAAAGAGCAAGAGAGTGGCAAAGAGGAGCTTGAAAAGCTGGTTTCATTGTGGTAGTGGGAGCCTAGAGGATATGAGACAACATTATTTTATATCTGTTTTTCTAAAATATTGCATTTGTTTGTGTGTGTGTAACTTTGAATAATTTGGTAAAACTATGATCTGTAGAACTTTCTGCAACTATGTTGATTTGTTTGCAATATTCAATTTTGTTATAAGAATTTAAAATATAACAATTATAGTACAATAAAATCGAGATACATATTGTTTGATGACGAGAATGTTTATGTATATTTAACCTCTGTGGATAAAGAGCAACGAAGAAGTGTTTTTCATGTAGAGGTTATCTTTGGATATTTTCGATGGCCGAGCAACTTTCAAGAGTAAAAAGGAGAAAACGAGATGGTGGGAGTTGTGGTGAGCTTATTTTTAGTGCTCGGGATGATATTGGGGTTAATTCTGGTGATGCTACTCCTGATGCTGGCGAGGAATCAGCAGAACAACCTCATGAGCTAGTTGAGCCATTGGAGAATGTTGATATTGGAGACGGTGATAATGTACAACATGACACTATGCGTGATTTTGGTCTGGTTCAATTAGTTGAGCTTCCACGGGTTGTGGAAGAGATAAAGCGTTTAGATGAATGAGAAGATGGCATGGGTTAGAAAATAGGTCAAGAATTTAAAAGTAAAGAAGATCTGAAGTATTTGGTTGACAGAGCCGCAAATAAGAATTGTTTTCTAATTTTTATAGCAATTTCTGATATCAGTTGATACGTGGTGATATGTCGTGAAGCGAAAAAAGGTTGTAAATGGCACTTTAGAGTTGCAAAGTTTATGAATTCAACCATTTTCTTGGTTAGAATATACACGAAGATGCATTCATCCTCTCGGATAAGTTCAAGTGGTGTAAGAAACAAAAGGAAAGGTACCCCCACGGTTAACCGAAACCATCTTGAATGAATACTATCCCGGTAACTTTGATACTTTATGTCCTAAAACTATAGTCAAGTTTGTCCAAGTAAGAGCTGGTGTGGAAGTGTCGTACTCTACAGCTTTTAGAGGGAAAAACCTAGCTGTTACTGATATCTGTGGTAGTCCAGATGAAGGTTTCTAGATGTTGCATTCTTTTTATATATGTTGGAGAAGGTGACTCATGGAATAAAATAAGTTTGATTCTAGATGATGGAAAAACGTTCAAGTATATCTATTCGTGGTTTTGGGAGCTTCCATTGAAAGGTTTCAAGCGAAAGAGAAAAGTGCTCCTTGTTGCTGTAACTCTCATTAAGAACGTATATGGAGTTTTTTTAATTTTTGCCACAACGCAAGATCTGAAGCACCACCACTATCCCATTGCTTTTCAATAGTTTATGGTGAAAAATATGAAAGTTGGAGGTGGTTTTTCAATACGATGTAAACCGTTAGATAGTCCTGAATTGGTCTTTACAACTGGCAGAATTGCAAGTCTTATAAAGGAAATAGCTCAGGTGTACCCCCTCTCGCAACATTATTGGGGTCAAAACCTCCTCGGCGAAAATAATAGCCGAAAGCGTGCTTACTTAAAAAATCACGTACGGACAATCGTCACACTTTGTATAAACGGAACTTTGTATGGTCAACATTTCATACGAAGCACTTCGTAGCAATGCCGTTTCGTATGAATAACATTTTATATGAAACACTTCATATGGAAAAATTTTTATACGTAATATACAAAGCTATTTAACAAAACATTCGAACGGATCAATTGGACAAACAAATCACTCGACATGACCCTCAGATAGGCAAAAACATCCGAACAAGATAATTCCAAGCTGAAACAGCTCGGAACTTCCGACCTAAAATAACTCGGAACTTCCGAGGTGAACCAGCTCAAATCCGAGCTAAACCAGCTTGGATCCGAGCTAAACCAGCTCAAAACCGAGGAAACAACTCGGGTCCGAACATATACCATCTCATTTTCTGAGCACAATCAATTCCTTCGGAAGTTCCAAGCTGGATTCATTCCTTGGAAACTTTCGAACTGAATTTTCTTCTCAAACTTTCCAAACGGATATTCCTCTTAGATCATACGCTCAAACATTTGCCGATATCTTCTTCTCTGGATGCGCAACTAGCCACAACCCATCTTCGAAACATCAACGTATACGTTCCTAGCCGTTAACAAGAATTGTTGGATAAAGATACGAGATACGAGCTTGGGCCCAACCCACAAGACTCGTATTTCCAAGATTTTGGGCCGAATCAAGAAGTCTATGCTCAAACGGACTCGGACCGTCCGTTTTTGGCCCATTCGGCAAAATAGATTAAGCCGCAAAAGATAGTCATCAAAATAAGAAGATAAACTTGAGACGGAAAGAAGAAGATATCTCTGAGCAGAAGAGGAAAATCCAAGCTAAAAAGTAAATCTTAACGGAAATTGACGATGTCGATAACAAAAAGATTTCTGAAAATCTTACGGACAAAGATCCTCATAGCTGACTCGCCGCATCTATACAAAAAGAAGGACTTCCTATGATTGAGGGATCTCGAAAAACCGTAGCATATAGACTTAGAACTTCCTTAAGTCTCTTTGTTCTTTGTACCCGCTTTTCCGATCTCTTATAAACGAAATATCATTTGGATCTCTCTTGTCGTATTGTTTACATTGAAATTTATGTTTCCTAAAAGTTTAGCTCCACAAGTATTAACCGTACGAGTTCCGACTCTCACAGTTTGGCGCCGTCTGTGGGGAATAAAAGTTTTTTACACTTAAAAACCACCGACTAGCGGATCCGATGATATGACAACCGACATAGACAGAAACAAAACAAATCCTCCATCGGCGATCAACGCTGCAGCAGACGCAGCCGCAGAACACGAAACCAGGAAGGACAATGCTGAAATAAACACAGCCACAACTGATGCAAAGACAGCCGACATAGCGCTGTCCGATTTGAAGGAGACGGCAGTCGTATTGATGCAAAAAACTCAGCACCAGAAGAAGGCGAATAGCATGCTCACTAAGCAAGCGTACGCGACTCGAGTTCTCAATGCCTGGCGGCTGAACGAGAAACCCTACGCTACGTCAACCATGACTTTCAAAAAAGCGAACCCCTCCTGCGGACATATCTAACAAAACAAATCTATCACCACTCATCCGACCACGAAGGATCGCGACGACTATCAACGTCGATGGAGAAGATTGAATGGACTAAAACCTCAAACCAAACAAAAGTCGCAACAAGGATACCAAGATCGGATCGGAATTCATCAAAAATGAAAAGAACCCTTTATTGTGTTCAAGGATCGTCTTCGTCGTAACTCACATTACGATCTCTCCGGTTGTCGAGATAAGTACCTCAATTCTTATTTTCCTTCTCATTATCAATCGATTTCAATTTGTTGTGTTCAAGGATCGTCTTCGTTGTGATTATAGTTACTAATATCTCTAACGTACGTAGAAATTGAAATGATAAAATCTTGATCGACATCATAAGTAGATCGTCAAATCTTTTTGTATGTTCAACGTACAATCTAATGCTCTTTGATTTCGTTTTACATAATGAGCACCTTGGTTTGAGACTTTGTTGTTATACATCATGATTAGAGCCTAACCGATTTTCATCACCGAACGAGTCTCCGACTTTGCTTCGTCTGCAGATTTAGACACGACGCCAGATAGCCAAACAACCAACAATCGTATTGGAATTGAACGGTTTAGCAAATCTGCTTCATTACGCTGCCAAACCTTCCCACTGCACCCGAGTGGAACTGTCTGTAACCAATTGTCATGCAAGCCAGCATTCCGAGCCATCCTAACACCAAACTTCTCAACCATCTACGTGCAAAATCCAGTATCTATTTGCATACAATAGCCTATCGTCCGAGTAATCAAGACGTCCAAGCAGCACAGCTCGCCAAACCGTACATTCATATACGGCCTTCTCGGATAACCCAATTTCATACTCGGCTTGACATTTTCGTGGTCAGTTCGGGTTCACGACCAGTTTGCGAGCTCATCGGTCCAACATTATCCTCTGAACAATCGATTGCGACTGCACGGCTCTATAGTTCAACGCATACTACCATGTTCCGGCAAAAGCCTTTCCTTGACAACAAAAGGTCCCACAGGGAGAACAACCTACTCGACATGACTCTCACCCACGAATAAAATCTGCACATGATATGATGCATCTGGCCGATCATATTTACTCGGCTTGTATGCAGCCAAACTGTTCCGCATCTCCGATCGGAACATATTGATCAAATGGTCCAAGATTAAACCAGCTCTGACGAACTACAAAAAGGCTATCCAGACGAAGAGCCTGCTCAATTAGTTTGTCATATGCTGATAATCCAACCCGACCAGCTCGGAAATTCGAGTAGGCCAGCTTAAAAATTCTGAGCAGACCAGCTTGGAAAATCTGAGCACGCGAGACTTCTCGAAAAATCCGAGCACGCGAGCATTCGCAACATGCTTGGCAACTCGCAACATGCACGCGACCTTGCAACATGCATGGAAACTCACAGCATATGCTCGACAACTTACGGTATGTTTAGAAAACCAATCGGACAGTCCTGTCAGACCATGTCCGTCAACATTAAATGTGCTTCTGAAAAAATCCTGCTCGACTAGGTGTGGTCGGAAAAATCTGCCCGGAGAAAGCATCAATATTTGCCGAGCAAAAAAAAAAAGACTTATGAGCACACAACGAACTCATGTTCATGCTTAATTAATTAAGCACAACAACAACATGGATCCACATTAGCATGTCTTGCGTCAGCTCAGAAGAAAAAAAGGTTTTCAGCTCGGACAAATCGTTTCAAACAGCTCGAAAAAAAATCAGCTTGGACAAAAACTCATTTGTTCCAGTGAGTGTGCTCTCCAAGCTGAACATGCTCTTAATTATAATTAAGAGCATGTTCAGATAACAAAAAAAAAATCCGAGCAGAAAATCGGGACAAGTGATATACCATGGATTTTAGGGATTTTAACCATAGTATATATCTTATTTATCGAGTCTTATGTTATGTTTTGGAGTCTTTTAGTATGTTTACAGGTCTAGACGCGTTTGGAGCAGAATTGGACATTATGGAGCATTCTGGAGCATTTTGGAGATTAAACCCGAGAGGAAGAGTTCACTGTCAAATTCACAGACCTGTGTCGATCGACACAACATGTGCATCGATCGACACAAGGTCGACAAAGACTTCTCCCGAGCATTTAATAAAGAGAATTGGAAATTGCACTTTTGCCCAGAAGTTTCCCATAATTACAAAGAAGCCCCAGCCAACTTTAGACCATTATATTAGGGTTTTTAAGCCATTGTTTAGGCTACGCTTTCATAACTAAGTTTTATTTTATTAGAGAGAGTTAGGGGCTGATCCTGCTCTTGAAAGAGAGAGGATTTCGAACCCCAGTTCTTTGTTTTATTATATGCAATTTGGTTTTCTATTCAAGATATTTTCTGTCTCGATGATTATGTCTGAGTAGATTACCTGTTGAGTTTAGGGATTCTCATTAGGGATTTCATGGAATTATAGGTTGATCAATCTGTAGGAATTCATATCTGCTAGTTCTTTGTCTAGGATTGTTCTTAATGCTAAATCTGAAGTAGCTATCCAGATTTATGATGATAGGTTGATTGATGCAACGACAGTTGGTTAATTAGCTAGAAAGAACATAGATGAGCAATTTAATTACTCGCAAAGGAATTTGGTTTAATTAGATTGTGAACATATCGAACTTGGAATTAAAGCTGGTTTTAATCTGTTAGTAATTGCAAAGGAATTTGGATAGCTGCACTTATACTTAGAGAATTCTCGCAACGACAGTTGGTTAATTCTATATCTGTGTTTGAGTTCTAGAACAGTTCTTAATTAGATCCCGCTTGATTGATTGCATGTGTTCCTGATTTCCTGAGAACTCCCTAGACTTAACACCTTCGCCTTCTGATTTACAATCGATCTATTTACTTTTCTGCTTGCTTGATTTACTGCTTTCTCACTACTTTCACCTAGTTTAATCTTGATTGTTCTATAATCTATCGTTGACCGAAGTCCCTGTGGATTCGATACCCTAAGTACTACAACTACATCACTGTGCACTTGCAGTTAGTATAGGGATTAATTCTTGACCTATCAAGTTTTTGGCGCCGTTGCCGGGGACTCTTTGAGTCTTCAATAGCTTTGAACTTAGGGTTTAGACTAGGTTTTTTGTTTTTGTTTTTTATTACTAATTTTTTGTTTCTTGCAATTCGGGTACGCCTAATCGCCCTGCATCGATCGACACCGTCCTGTGTCGATCGACACAGTTTTCGCATTGCATCGATCGACGCTGATTCTGCATCGATCGACACAAGGCGAAATCAGAGATACCGAACGCTTGAGCACTTAACAGGTTTCAGTCTAATGGAGCCTGTGATTCTGATTCGCGGTAAAGACGGCGTTTTACGAGACCAAGAGTGTCATATATGCAACGCAAAGGGCCAGAAACTGGATGGGGAAGGAAACCCCATCATACCATATGCATTGGTGGAGCAGATAGCTGAGATGATATACAAGATTGATTCTATCCACAACATCCTACTTTGGAAGAGACAAATCCGAGCTGATGCAGAAGCTGAAGAGTTTGCAGGGGTGAACTATATACCTGGAGCTGATTATTATGGACAGACATGTGGAAATCAGCAGAGATAAAGTTCCAGTTATGCTCCGAGATCGAGAGACTATGGTTATTCATCTCACCAAGCACCTCCTGCACCCACACATAAGAGCAGATTTGAAGTCATGATGGAGCAGTGTCTTGAAGGACAACAACAGACCACTGTGTCTTTCAACTCGAGGATTGAGACCTTGTACACTGATTTGAATGATAAGTTTGAGTCCTTAAACACTCATATGAGGCTGCTGGATACACAAGTGCATCAAATCTCAAATTGTGCCAAAGGGAAGAATGCTCAGAAAGCTCATGTCAACGCCACCCCAGTTCAGGTTGACCATAGGCTGAATCAGGGATCATATCTTGAAGTTAAGGCTATGGAAATTGTGGAAAACAGAGAAGAATCCGTGATTGAAACCCCTGAGTTTGAGAGTTTCAACGGACCAGACTCAACCGAGATTGACATGGATCTCTTGGTAAAATCCATCAGTGTCAATCAACATCCGTTCAGTGTTATAGACACCCACATCAGAGCTCTAAAGTTTCAGATTGATAATGGACAAAGCCAAGAAGAGATATTTGAGTTTAAGGTTGCTGAACTTGTGGAACAAGCCAGAAAACCCGAGACTGAAGCTAGAACTCGAGATGATCTACTTGCATGATCGTTGCACCAAGTGCGTCGATCGTTGCACACCGTGAAGAATCAGCCTTGCTTATTTCTCGTGGAGTTTTTAAGGAACAGGTCTACAAACCTCCAATACCATTCCCAAAAGTTCCTATAAGTTCTAAACATGAGCAGAGTGTAGAAACGTGCATGGTAGTGGTGGATAAGAAGATGATCTCAACTGATGGTCATTTGAAAGAAGAAGCTCAGATTGGTGGAACTACAGTATCTGATATTGGAGAGAAGAAGATGGCGGTTCCTATTGAACCTGCTCTAACATCTTCAGAGCTTGCAACTGCTCATAAGCAGAAAGCTCCGAACATTAGATCTCCACCAAAGGTAAGGTTTAAATCTTCTAAACTTAAACCTCCTGACTCCATTGCTGTGAATGCAGGAAAACGCTCTACACCACCCAAGTTTCACTCCCGCCCTGAATTTCTTCCTACGTTCCTTGGACGATCTCATGCTAATACTGCTTACACACCACCCTGGATGATAAGGCATTCACAGAGACATTCAAAGTCTCTGTTGAAACCGCCATGAATCAAATCTCTTCCAATAGTCAAGCTAATGACTAAAAACAAGCGCTGAGTGGGAGGCAACCCACTGTTAGGTTCGTTTTAGTTTTCGTTTTTCAATTTGATTTGGTGTTTTGATTTTTCTGTTTAAGTGTGTTCAGAAGCGTGAGAAACAAACAGAATCGCACTGCATCGATCGACACATATAGTGTATCGGTCGATGCAGTCGCGATTTACGGTTTACCGAATCAATTGCGGTTCAGACATCGGTTATTCACATAACCACGAGCAGAATTCGTCATGCATCGATCGACACACATTGTGCATCGATCGACGCAGGGCGACGACAGGTAAGTGTTCTGCAACTTTTCGGATTGTTTCAATTTGATTTATTTTCTCGCCGAACCTAAGCTTGACACTACTGGGGACAGTGTGTTTTAAGTGTGTGGGAGGAGCTACTGACGCACGCTTTTTTTTTCTTAGTGTCAGTCCCGTTTTTTTTTTAATTTTTGTTTTATTGAGTCAAAAACAGTTTAAGTAAGAAACAATGATTTTTTGAGAAGAATAACAGCACTTGCAGGAACTTAAGTAACCATTGGGATGAAGTTGCAGATCAATCTCTGACTATTAGAAAACCCAGATACGGATCAGCATACTGAGAACACCCACATCGCTTCAGGTATCAGAGGATCCTTTTACTGACTTCACCATTAATACTGACTTAATTTTCTCACCTAAGGGCTTGGAATACCTTGAGTCGGATTCCTTTGTTAGTTCTGACACAGCCTGTAAACCTGTCCTATTTGGTTCCCTTCTCCCCTTCCATAAAGTAAAAAAAAAAAAAGATAATAAACTGAGGATGAGTTAGTAACTCCGAAGTGGTCTCTGGGAGTGGTAGCTACAACTATCATATCATGTGCATCCATGGAATGTGTCCAAAGTATACCCCATAACGGGAAGAACACTGATAAAAAAAAAAAAAATGATACCCAGTGGGGAAAAATCAGTTGTTAAGGAAGAGAAAGAGAAGAAAGGGACCAGAGAAAGATAGTTTGGTGGTCTAGAGCTGACAAGGTAAGAATCCATGTGCCCTTTGATCGATAATCCTTAGGTGAGACTGCACTTAAATACTTGCAGAAGTCAGTAGGGAGAATTTGAATGCGTGAATGTGATTGTGGAGTTTACTTAGGACAGTTGCTAAGTGTGGGGGAAGTATATGTTGGTCTTGATATCTTGTGGTTGATTCTTTCAGTGGTTTACTAAGGGGAATCTGAGTCTTGTTGCTTCTAGGACAAAAAGAGTTTCTGAAAGTTTTCAAACCTCTTCACCATGTTTTGGTTCTTTACTTGCTTGAGGGCAAGCAAGAGCTAAGTGTGGGGGAGTTGATATACCATTGATTTTAGGGATTTTAACCATGGTATATATCTTATTTATCGAGTCTTATGTTATGTTTTGGAGTCTTTTAGTATGTTTACAGGTCTAGACGCGTTTGGAGCAGAATTGGACATTATGGAGCATTCTAGAGCATTTTGGAGATTAAACCCGAGAGAAAGAGTTCACTGTCAAATTCACAGACCTGTGTCGATCGACACAACATGTGCATCGATCGACACAAGGTCGACACAGACTTCACCCGAGCGTTTAATAAAGAGAATTGGAAATTGCACTTTTGCCGAGAAGTTTCTCATAATTACAAAGAAGCCCCAGCCGACTTTAGACCATTATATTAGGGTTTTTAAGCCATTGTTTAGGCTACGCTTTCATAACTAAGTTTTATTTTATTAGAGAGAGTTAGGGGCTGATCCTGCTCTTGAAAGAGAGAGGATTTCGAACCCCAGTTCTTTGTTTTATTATATGCTATTTGGTTTTCTATTCAAGATATTTTCTGTCTCGATGATTATGTCTGAGTAGATTACCTGTTGAGTTTAGGGATTCTCATTAGGGATTTCATGGAATTATAGGTTGATCAATCTGTAGGAATTCATATCTGCTAGTTCTTTGTCTAGGATTGTTCTTAATGCTAAATCTGAATTAGCTATCCATATTTATGATGATAGGTTGATTGATGCAACGACAGTTGGTTAATTAGCTAGAAAGAACATAGATGAGCAATTTAATTACTCGCAAAGGAATTTGGTTTAATTAGATTGTGAACATATCGAACTTGGAATTAAAGCTGGTTTAATCTGTTAGTAATTGCAAATGAATTTGGATTGCTGCACTTAGACTTAGAGAATTCTCGCAACGACAGTTGGTTAATTCTATATCTGTGTTTGAGTTCTAGAACAGTTCTTAATTAGATCCCGCTTGATTGATTGCCTGTGTTCCTGATTTCCTGAGAACTCCCTAGACTTAACGCCTTCGCCTTCTGATTTACAACCGATCTATTTACTTTTCTGCTTGCTTGATTTACTGCTTTCTCACTACTTTCACCTAGTTTAATCTTGACTGTTCTATAATCTATCGTTGACCGGAATCCCTGTGGATTCGATACCCTAAGTACTACAACTACATCACTGTGCACTTGCAGTTAGTATAGGGATTAATTCTTGACCTATCAACAAGCACGGTGACGAACAAAACGTGAGGTTAGCAAGCATGAGCAGAACATGTTCATGTGACAACTCATTTTGCTGGGAATTAAACAAGATTTCCCGAGCACAAAAATTGTCAAGCAAAAATCGTTTTCTCAGAAATTCAACACAACAATACTTGATCAAGCACGCCCGAACATATCGGCTTGGAGAATATCTATCCTGCAACGTACCAACCTATTTTGAAACCTCTTGCTCGTCATCTTCGCGATTAAGCTGCTTGGCATCTCCACAATCATGCTTCTCGGCATATCTCAGAGTTTCAGCTCGTCATCCGAGCGGAGTAAGACACTCTCCGAGCATGAACCGCCGAGCAGTCCCACAAGAAACCTGAAGCCAACGGCCTACAACTTTCAGAGCACGTTCTGGTTGGCACCCATTCATATCCGAGCTGAATCTTCATCGAGAAAAGGTTCTTCCAATGAAAGAAAAACTCCCTCCAAGTACCAATTCTTCCGAGCAGATCATCATCTGTGTTGCCTCAACTTGCCGCAGACCAGTCTGTCTCAACTTGTCAAGAAGGATCCCACACCTTCACCTAAGAAGACTAGGTTTCAGCTCGTCGTCTTATCAAATCAAGGGAGGCAGTAGAACTCAACTTACAATCATATATACTACCGTTTCGTTGGGTCGAAGAAACACATCAAAGCTCCAATGAGGCTGAACTAACTTCATGCTCAACGGACTCGTAAGCTCTGAACCTTGCATGAGCTCGTTCATAAAGCTCCATCAAGACAAAAATACTAGATGGTCAGCTACATTGAGTTCATGGAGAAACGACTTGAACTTCGCACTCAAAAGCAACTTCTCGGACAAAGTTACTCGGAACATTCAGACACACGGAACCGTCTGCATGTCAAATCGGAAACTCGAAGCAAACCAGCTTGAAATTCTGAGCAAACCAGCTCAGAAATCCGAGCAGGACATCTCGGAAAGTCCGAGCAACCCGAGCAGATCAACTCAGAATTTCGGAGCAAGTCGGCTCGGAACCAAGCAAGCCACTCCTCTCAACCAAAGACAAAAATTTCCCAACCAAATACAACGGTCAAGAACCGGTGATATATTTTGAAAACGACTGTAAAATGGTCTTGAAGTCTAAAACAAATGCATTTTATTAAAAACAAACAGGTCATAAAACAGAATGACCAACCGTTCTGGAAAGAAAGAACAACGACATTCAAAGAAATAACGCATACAAGCTTGATCTTCAGAGGTAGTAGCCGTAGGCATTGGGTACGCTGGCTGATTCCGCGCTATCAAGGAGAGAAGTACCCCATTGCAACGCCCCGTCGGAATCTTCCGAGAAAGGGGAAAATTAAAGCAATTTTCCGCTTCCGCTATCAGTCTGTCATACTCAGGGACATCACTCACAATAAGATCCGCCTTCTTATTCTCCAGCTGCTCCTCCTCGACTTCGAACGTAGGAGTATTCTGCGCCTTCAGCGCAGTAATCATTTCAAGATTGTTGTTTATTTTGATGAAGTTATCAAAAATCCCCTTCTCCATTTCTTGGTCGTCTCTTTCAAGGAAACCTCGCGGGAAGAACTCTCTTCCGCAAGCTTCAATTTCAGAGATTCAAGTTCGGCAAGGGTTCCGCCTATTCGGCATCAACGGAACGCCACACCACCTCAAACTCAGCCGCCTTACCTTCATTTGTAGCTTTTATCGCGGAAAGAGAACGTTCCAATTCCTGGTTATCTGTGAGATGCTTGCCTATTCACCGACGCCCACATCTGAGACAAGAAAAGAGTCAATAAGCGAACCCTTTATATCAAAAGGAGCAGACCTTTATTTCGATTAACATTAAAGACTTGTCCTGCTTAAGTACGCGAACCGCCATAGGTCATGTCTTCATACTGAACGGGAACATCTCCCACATGCCATACTCCCAAGAAAAACCTTGCAACCTATGAGACGCTGTTGTAAATTGGACATCCAGTGCTCGGACCGATCGGGGTAATTTTTGGTATGGATCGAGGGAATTCAGTATTACGTGCCTTCCTGATCCGTTTCTATCTCAACCAGGGTGCAACGCTCTAAGCCTCCAACCCAGGACTGCTCCCAAAGGTGCACAGGGAGCAACGAAGCTCTGGCCTGTCTCCATTCCATCTAGGGCCATAGGAGCACCCTGGTCAAGCGCCACATCTCCCACGTCTTCTTGGCTATTCCTGACAATCTCGGCCGCCTTCTCTTCACTTCTCTGTTTCTTGTCTTCTGTCATCGCTTTCTTCCAGGCCTTCGCGAGTTCATGTTGGGCAACAGAAGGAGTTCACTCTGAGATACCGGAAGAGGCATCAACATGGCTGTCACAATATTCCTAAAAATCGAGCGTCGGCGAATGGTGATACAAACCTATATAAGATCAAAAGTAAGCTGAAGAGTATTCAAAAAACTTTCAAGGATATTCATGTAAAAATCAGAGGGAAATGAGATAGAGAAACTTACTTAAAATCTAGAGTGAAGGTGATGAGTGAAGAAATTACTGGAGAAAGAAGATTACTTATAGATTTCTTCCAAGGCGTGGGAGTAGAATCATAATTTCACACGATTATTCAAAATGTATTCATGTTTTCGGTTAAGCATGCATTATGCGAATCGTGAAGGAGTTGATAATGGTAAGAATGGTCTCAGGATCGGCCAAACTCTGCACGAGTAAATCGATTACAGTTGAAAGATCTGATAGGGTCATCATACATACGCCAATGGATGTAAGTCGACTTAATCGAGAGGTTGGAACAAAATCCAACTCGTAAATGTCGCTCCTTAAGTCCATCTCGCTCGGCATACTGGACAACGGCCGAAACATGGCAAACGGTTCGAATAAATTCTTCGTACTCAAGTCTGACGAGCTGGGGGGCTAACTGTTGGGGTCAAAACCCCCTCGACGAATAAAATAGCCGAAAGCGTACATAAACTATTGGGTACAAACAATCGCCACACTTCGTATAAACGGAACTTCGTATCGTTAACATTTCATACTAAGCACTTCGTATCAACGATGTTTCGTATGAATAACATTTTATACGAAACACTTCATAAATATAACTTTTTATACGAAATAGACAAAGCTATTCAATCAAACATCCGAACGGATCAATCGGACAAACAAATCACTCAATAGGACCCGCAGATAGGCAACAACGTCCGAACAAGATAATTTGGGCTAAAACTGCTCTGGCCAGAGCTAAACCAGCTCAACCATTCTGAGCTGAACCAGCTCGGATCCGAACATATCCCTTTTCATTATCCGAGAACAATCCATTCCTTCGTAAGTTCCGAGCTCAATGCATTCCTTGGAAACTTTTGAGCTGAATTTGCTTCTCAAATTTTCTGAATGGATATGTCACTTAGATCGTACGCTCGAACATTTGATGATATCTTCTTCTCCGGACGGGTAACTTTCCACAACCCATCTTCAGAACATCAGCATATACGTTCCTGGCCGTTAACAATAATTTTTGGATAAGGTATACAAATTACGAGCTTGGGGCCAACCCACAAGACTCGTATTTCCCAGATTTTAGGCTGATTCATGAAGTCTATGCTCAAACGGACTCGGACCGTCCGTTTTCAGCCTATTCGGCAAAATTGATTAAGCCGCAGAAAGATAGTCACAAAATAAGAATATAAACTTGAAGATGGAAACAAGAAGATATCTCCGAGCATAAGAGGAAATCCGAGTTGAAAAAGTAAATCTTAACGGAATTGGAAGATGTCGATAACATTAATTTTCCAAAAAAACTTATGGACGAAGATCCTCTAAGAAGACTCCCCGCATCTATATAAGAAGAAGGACTTCCTAAGATTGAGGAATTTTGAACCCTAGAACTTAGAACTTTCTTAAGTCTTTTTGTTCTTTGTACTCTTTTCTGATCTATTATTAATAAAATATCATTTGGATCTCTCTTGTTGTGTTGTTTACATTGAAATTTATGTTCCCTAAAACTTTAGCTCTATAAGTATTGACCATGTGAGCTCCGACTCTCACAAACATGGGTATTGCATCTATCATATGTCTAGAATGTAAAAGGACCTTGGAAAGAAAATTCAATGAAATTGCTTGGTTATACATGGAGGCTGATTCCTACAACAATATGGTGATTTCAGGAACATGTATCCTTAAGCAGTTGCATATCTTGACAAAACTGTAGAAGAGAAGAAATGGGCAAGGTGGTATTTTCCCGGTGCAAGGTACAACATAGACACCTCTAATTGTGTAGAGTCTATGAATTAATTCTTCAAGAAGGCGATGAAGTAATATTTACAACCTATGATCGATGATTTTTTTTTCAAAACTGTGTGAGTGGTTTAATGATCATAGGAGTTGTTGGATCGAGCACACGAAAATAAGTGCCTCTTGTGGGGGTTGAATTGCATAGTATATGTGTGATTGCGTCCAAACTTTAGGTGAATGAGCTTAACGGATACGACCTTGAGTATGGTGTCATTGGAAACGAGAAAATTACTTTGTGGTTGATTTGAGAAATAAAAAATGCAGCTTCAAGCTCTTTGATATTGACAGGTACCCATGTGTCCATGCAATAGCCGCTACCATTAAATTCTTGGCGCAAGAAATTAGGCCAACAAACTTAAAGGATTTGTATGTTTGTGTTCGCCTTATTACATGGTAGATTTTTGGGCTTTGGCTTATTCAAGGAACAATTTTCTAGTTTCGCATACGTCTGAGTGGATTTCCAGAAGATATAGAAAATTTTACGCTTTACCTCTGAACTATAGGAAAAGAAAGGGAAGAGTTCTAGAAACTAGGTTTCCGTCAGTTGACGAACCACGACGGAGAAAGAGCAAGAGAGTGGCAAAGAGGAGCTTGAAAGTCTGGTTTCATTGTGGTAGTGGGAGCCTAGAGGATATGAGACAACATTAGTTTGTATCCGTTTTTCTAAAATATTGCATTTGTTTGTGTGTGTGTATCTTTGAATAATTTGGTAAAACTATGATTTGTAGAACTTTCTGCAACTATTATGATTCGTTTGCAATATTCAACTTGGTTATAAGAATGTAAATTATAACAATTATAATACAATACAATCAAGATACATATTGTTTAAACAAATTGAACTTTTATCTAATTTTAAAAATAATATTTGTAAATTTATATGTTGACAATGAAAGATCACGTAGTTTTAAGAGTTATTTGTTGATGTTAACCACCTAGGATTTGCAAAAAGTCACATAAATAATGTATTTTCAAATATTATTGCTTGAATATATTGATAATGAATCTAAATATCAAGAAGTCATGGGTATAACCCAATTTTTTTAACTAAGCTTAGAGTATAACAAACCTCTCCCAACATTTCCAAAAACTCTCATTTTTGGGTTTCTCTCTCTCTCTCTCTCTCTCTCTCTCTCTCTCTCTCTCTCTCTCTCTCTCTCTCTCTCTCTCTCTCTCTCTCTCTCTCTCTCTCTCTCTCTCTCTCTCTCTCTCTCTCTCTCTCTCTCTCTCTCTCTCTCTCTCTCTCTCTCTCTCTCTCTCTCTCTCTCTCTCTCTCTCTCTCTCTCTCTCTCTCTCTCTCTCTCTTCTCTTGATCTCTTCTCTCAATTTCTTATTTGCAAGTTTCGATTTTGTTTATTTTTTTATTTGTGATAATTTTCCGTTTACTCGATGGTTTGTTACAGCTATAGACAACCTTTGATGTCTGATACTAGTGGTGGGAATCAGTTGTCTATATATTAAGAACTTGAAGAGAGAATGCCGAGAATTTTTTTACTGTGGGTGTAAGGCGATTATTGACACTAATCAGACATAGCTTAATCCGGGAAGAAGGTTATATACATGCACATATATTTATGATGGAGAGTGCCATATTTGGAAGTGGTGGGATGAGGCAGTCACCGAGGATGTGGTGTCATTGAAAGCTGATTTTGATGAGTTATGCGATAATTTTTGATTTCTCAACACTGATGATATTCATCCACGACAAAATCGGGCAGCTGAAGGAGAAAGTGGAAAACCTCGAGAAGCTTGTTGTGAAGAGAGAAACTGTGATTTTTGGTTTGGGGATTAAGATCGTGGTGGCTGCTTTGTGGTTGTTTTATTTTCGTATTTTTTAAGTACTTGCATTTGTAGAACTTGGTATTACTTGATGTAATCGGGATGGTAATACAAGGTAGAAGTTTGTCAAACTATGTTTTCTTGGTACAAGTTTTTCATAGTGTTACAAGTTATACCTACAAAAAAACATGAATTTTCATAAGTAAACTAACCCAAAATTTCACACAAAAATACACATCATAGGTACCAAAACAAAACTTAAGTTCAAACCAAATTTTTCAAACTGAGATGTTAATACCATAAATTCTACCAATCTACACAAAATAACAAAAGGAACTCTAGTCTGTTATGTCAGTTCATCACTTGTAGTTGGTTGGGTTGGTTTCTACATTCTTCCTTCGCATAATCATGAGGCTTCTATACACGCTTGTAGTCCCATTCTTCCCCTTCTTTATAATATTTACCCTTTTGTAGGATTTTCTTTAACTGGTTCTCCTTTTTGTTCCAACGCTCTCTTTTCCTTCCTTTTGGTTGAGGTTAGCAAGTGCATAGCAACTGAGACAACAAGAGTTGGCTCAGTTGGTAAAGGTCAGCTAGTAGCTTTCCGCCAAACTGGGTTTGATTCCTGTTAAGAGGGGTCTCCTCTCCAAAGGAGAGTGAATTTAACCTATTTTGGGCCTCGCCCAAGAGGGTGAACGGGCCTACGGGCCCGCAACCTCCTAGTCATTCAAAAAAAAAATTATATTTTAGCATTTTTGAGTCCAATCTCGAAGACCAAGAATCTACTATGATTTTCTTAAATCAAAAGGGAAGCTAAAATACAGAAAATAGGTTTGAATGTGATTGCAATGTTAAAATCTTTTTTCTTATTGAAGAGAATGAATGAGGAAAACCTAAATCTTCCTACTCAAACCAAAGATAAATAACAAAAATAAGTAAAATAAAAAAAGCTTTGGGTCAATGGTATTTCACAGGAATTCAAATTATTAACCAATCATTCTATGATAGCGTTTCTATAAATGCTATGATTGCCACTGCTATTTTAGATCCGTCAGATATGATAGCATTAATCTAACCTGCTATCATATATCAGTCTACGATAACGCTAATTTTGCTGCAATTGAATAGTTTGCAGTAGCATTTTTACCGCCATTTTTATAGATTAATATAGCATATTGTTTTTGCAATAATACATATTCTGGTGGCATTATTTTAGGGTTGTATCATATTGTAGCAATTTTTTGTTGCTGTATTATTGTTTATAATGGCCAATCTTTATTGATGTTATATATCTTATGAACACTTTTATATTTTGCTATATTTGATTAAGTGGAGCTATACAAATCTAATTATATAATTTTATTTTGAATTCTGGTTTTGAATTATTATTTGAAAATCAATTAGAAATGCAGAAATATATTTAGAATTTATAAACATAAACATCCACAAACAAGCAATACATAGTCATATATGCCAACAAACACAAGTTCAACTTAAAATGGAAACTTAATAGTTGTAATGTCTAGAAACCATGGAAGTTAACATGACAAGGAGAATAATAGTTTTTCACTTTTGGGATATGACAAGAACTCTTACCTCATATCAGCACATAACCACTTTGTCCTTTGGCCATGCAATAGCTGAATCAAACGCATCTTTCATCGTCTCAATTTCATAGTTTTTTCTCCACACAGCTGCACTTTTGATCTTCATAACATCTACCCCAAACGCGAACTGCATTTGAACGTCCCAACGGTACGAAGTGGAGAGTCTGTTGTGGATCGTTTGAAGCGCAGCGTTCTTCAGCAACCTCACGTTTTTACCGGTAATATCCATCAGCTTGCATTTCTGATTATCCTTGCTGATAACCGCTGTGATGTTGAGAAATGCCAATCAAACAACAACATTTCAGAGTTCAAACGTCAAAATATAGATGATGGACCGACACCAAACAATAGTTCAGAAATACTTAGAACTAATTTACCTTAGGTTTCCTTAGAGGAGATTGTGAATCTTGTTTTGTTTTCTTTGGAGGAGCTTTTGGAGATGGAGGAGATGACTGAAGAGGAGCTTTTGGAGATGGTGGAGACGACTGAGGAGGTTCCATTGGTATTGATGTAGAACACTTCGGAGTCAATGGATATTCGTGAAGTGAATGTGATGGACCTGCTACAGACTTACTATGACTAATAATCTTTGAAGGCGACTTCAGAGGTAGTGGATATTTCTGAGTAGATGCTTATATGTGTGTCTCATTCTCCACTCTGTTTGCAAGCCAAGCTATGAAAAAATTGACTATCTACTCCATGTTTGTCATATCCCGCGTAGGCCTCCATGGAAATGCATGGGGAGATAGTACCACGTCCACATAAACTTTCACTGCATTTGGTCGGAGAGGTATACCATTAACCACAAAGTGAGGGTCTCTCGACTGCCAGCGGCCTTCAGCAACGAATTTGTCATCCGTAGCCCAATCCATCAATTTTCATATGTTCTTCGAACTTACGTATGGGATCTGTGAAAAAAAAAATAACATTAAGAACATAATCAAAGGTAACAACACATAACCATCAAGTTTTTCAAAGATAGCATGTCATAACCATCACAATTCCAAAGTTATGTCAAAATAATAAAAAGTTATGACACCATTACCTTTGGCATGTTTTGAGCGACCTCCTCTTCTGTAGCAAGACAACTATCTGCCTTCTATGCAATGATTTGACCAACAGCCTTTTCCCTACAGGTCATGTTTGATGTAGGCCTCCATAGAAATGCATCCATGACTATGGCTGATTCAACTACCACTTTCATTGCATTGGGTCCTAATGGAATGTCATTCACATACTCTTCAAGTTCAGCAGAAAGAATACAGCCCTCAGCGACAGTTTCTTCTGTTCCGGTCTAATCAATTAAAAAACACTTAGCCGGTATTGACTTGTTAACACTATATAAAAGATAAATCAGACTTAGTGAATTGAATAGGTAAATAAAGGCTGTAAATATGCGAGCTTAATTAGAAACTTACTCTTGGAGCTGAGGTTTCACCTTGCTCATCTTGCCTTTGTGAGAATATGACAGAGTTAAAGTTTAACAAATTTCAGTCCTAATCAAACCAGAAGCTGATAACAATAATAATATACCTGGTTATTCATTCTCTGGACAAGCGCCTCTATCTCGTGAACCTTTTCTTGCAGTTGAGTTTTATTATCTTGCATTGGACTCATATACGCAGACCTGACTTGGAAACAAGCTAGCTTTGTTGTAGACATATCCCGAACCATAGCCCTTAGACGACCTGGATTATCAGTTCCTAGTATTTGTGCAAGGAAGTCATTCTTAGTTGCACTGATTGTTGAAGATGAAGGAGCACCACTTTCAACATCTTTTGCCTTTCTCTGACCATCATGAAGGAAATTTCGGATTTGTTATGATATGACAAATGATTAGTGAAAGAAACTGAAGAATGCATGTACTTACTATCTTTTCGGCAGCCTGGTTATTAACTAGAGTGCCATCCTTTTTGGTGTGTGACTTGACCCACACTTTCAACCTTGTCACTTCAGATAGTTCAGAGCAACTCTTTTTCTGTGGGAAAGCAAAGATCAATAATAATAGATTTATAAACTCAATGAAAAAAACTGCATTATACTTACCATTTCTTCAGTCAATCGAACCATTCCTTTACGGCTAATAGTGTGAGGAATCTCTTTTTGTCTCCTCTCCTTGAACGAATCACTAACAGCCTATATGAATGACAATGGTTAAAGTCTTTATTCATATAAAATATGTAGACATATGTGAATTTACATACCTTAAAGGCTGAACTTGTCTTTTGGTTGACAAATTTACGCCACTCCACCGGAGGAATGTTCTTCGGTTTCAGCTGCATACGCTCCTTCATGGTCTTAGCCTGTCGAATCTTTGTAACAATTCGTGATTGGAGGACCTCCAAAGACATCTCATCTGTTTGAACACAGCTGTCCTTTGATACTCTTTATCTACTGCAAACCTTGTCTGCATACATAGAATAAATATTAGAGTATATAACAAATCAACAAAGACACATTCAATTACATCTTTTACCTGAACATATTTCCAGAGAATTGTTCTGATGTTGTCGCCCACTTTTCTCCAATCCTCGAGTGTTATTGGAACATGTTCTCTAACAAAGGGACCTAGGTAAGATGACAGCTTCACTAACCCTGGTCCACATGCTTCTCCAAATTCTATGAAATCAACAGGTTCTCGCTCATTTGGATATCTTGCTATATGTTTCATCATAGTTGGTCCACGCTTTCTCTTAGGCGCAGGTGGAGATGCATCATCTTCTCTCACAGATGCAGCCTGATCAGGTACGGTCTCTTCATCATTGTTCAATCCCGTAGACACTTCTACCTCAGAATTCTCATCGTTTTTCTCCTGCTCCATATTCATTCTAGATTCATCCACAACATCTTCATCCTCAGCCATTTCCTCCTCTGCATCTTCATTCTCAGCATCTTCATCCTCAACTGTATCCTTCTCGTTGAATTCATTCTCAGCACTTTCAATCGCAGCAACTTGATCTTCGGTAACTTCATCTTCTAAATCAATAATCTCCTCCTCTTGTACCTTAGCTGCTCGCACAGGGGCTTTTCATTTCCTCTTCGAAAGATGCTTTGTACTAGCCATCACTGATTACCTGAAATTTAAATATAAAAAGTGAGTTAGACATTTTCAATACTTTCAGACTCAGACACACATGAAGCAAACAATACTCACAGACTCATATACATATTAGGCAAACAATAAACATAGAGACGCAGAACATACAGAACAAAGATATTTCCATTCAAACTTATATTCTTTCATAGTCAATACGAGCACTCTGATCTTCATCATCTATTCATTAGTAGTCATGCTAACATCTTCTGCCACTGGCCCGACATCTCCAATTTCGTCATCCTGATCTTCCTCGTTGTGCCTTCTTGAAGATCCTCTCATCACGACATACCAAGGTGAGGAATCATCTTCTCTTGAGTAAAATATTTGCTTGGCTTAAGAAGCCAGTATGTATGGATCCCTTGTGAATGAGTATTGACTCTGGTTAATTTTGACAAGAGTGAATCCATCTTCTTCCTTCACTCCGTTTCCTTTTTTATCCCATTGACATCGTAAGATAGGATTGTAGAAAACATTGTTATCCTGCAAAATAATGTCTTCTACTCTGCCGTAATAGGATACCATATAAACCATCTTCGAAGCGTCTCTTGCACTAGATCTACACATAGATATCGCCTCATAAAGAACCCCACTGTTATGACTCTGCCTTGAAACTAAACTTGTGTGAAAACTAAGACCATTCACTATATAGCCGGTATAAGAGCGTGCAATGCTGCGAGGACCAGATGCCAACCACTTAAGTGTTTCTTCATGTGATTCTGAGTCCATTGGTACCTAACAAATAAATACAAGTCAGTGGATAAATGTTAGTGCATAGTCAAAACTAACTATATTGAACTGAGAAAAGACTTGCATGTTCTTTTAACCATCTGGCAAAGAGCTTTGTATGCAGATTCCAAAGTAGAACAGCATCACGATTTCATCTTCCATTATTCTCTTGTAGATATAGAAGGTGCATGCTTCTAAGATAAAAAAAAACACTATTAGTAGACCGTAAATTATAGATGGAATTTACTAACGAAAGCATTTAGTTACTTACTTAAAAAAGGTTCCACCAAAGCCATATTCTGAAGGACAACAAGATGAGCTATTCTTTTCTCTGTCTCAGTCAATATAATTGTAGTGGCTGCGGATAATGGTACCATCTAAGATAGGGCTGCTCTGGTCCTCATCATTTCTCTGTGGTTTTTCCTCAACACTTGTTGTTTTTTTTTCAGAAACTCACTGCAGAACTACATGGATTCTTCTGAAAGGTATGCTTCTGCAATACATCCTTCTGGTTTGGCTGGATTTCGCACATAATCTTTCATGACTTTCATGTATCTGCACACATTCACCAATCAACATTAGTGTGACAATTACCAATTTTATAAGATAAACACTAAAACAAATGAAAGACAGTACTAACTACCTCTCAAATGGATACATCCATCGAAAATGTATTGGACCACATAATCGAGCTTCCCTGCAGAGATGTACTGTCAGGTGCACCATAATGTCAAAGAACCTTGGTAGAGTTTCTATGATATCAGTTTCCATAACTGCCATTTGCTCCTTGTCGACCACATGCTGGCATAACTTGTTAAAGAATACACAAGGGTGTAATACATATCCTCGGGCCCTTTGGCATTAAACCCTTTAACGCAACCGATAGGATTTGCTGCATCAATACGTGATATTCGTGAAATTGCAATCCAGAGATCTTGCAATCATCCATTGTTACGCCTCTTGATATATTGGAACAATATCCATCGGTCCTTTGAAGTCAAACAACCTTTTGCAAAATACTTGTATCTCTGTCTTAGTCAGTGACCCTGCAGGAAGGTAAGTTCATTTCCCTCTGGTTTGATGCCACAAATCCTTCCGCATAACGAGAAGTTGGAGATCTTTACGAGCGTTGAGACCATCTTTAGATTTCCCACAATGCATAACTGATATATTATGCTTTTTACCTGTTTTAAGTCATGATATAGTATATATTCGAGTCTTTTGGAGTGTCTTTCGAGTCTTTTCGGGTGTTTATTAGGATTACACAGGTTTGGAGGACGTTGGAAGATTATTGAGCTTTTTAGGAAAGATTTGGATCTGAGCGTCGACCGATGCACCCCTGCATTGATCGACACAGCACCCCAAATCGCAGATTAATGAAGACTTGAAGAAATTGCAGAATTGCCCCAGAAGTTCTAGTATTTACAAAAGAGACTGATACATGTTTAGCACTTTATATTAGGGTTTTTGGTGTTTTATTCAGATGACATTGATATTTTTAGCTAGAGAAAGTTTAAGAGAGCTTGTGTGTAACGCCCCTTCCCATTATCCGCTGACCGACGAGCTGACCGGTCAACAATCAAACAAGAACATGACCAAGTCGAACCCGAGAAAGTCAAATGAGAAATGTTCATCACAATATGAAGCCAGAGACGATTCGGTCTGAGACAAAGGCTCAGACTAAACCACTTTTGACCACGAGTTGTGTCGGTTCGGACTAAACCAATATATCAGGGAAGCGATTTCATTTTCAAGTAAATAAACCTTTACATAACGTTTACAAAACTATTTTGCCTATTAAATTCTAACCACAATAAATCAAAGAATAAAACAGGCGCCATAAAGCCGAACCGAAATACAACAATCAAAACATCGAATCAAAAACCTCCAGCCAGCAAGCAATCCCGAAACTACACTGAGGACGTCCCACATTCATCGCTGCTAACTTGAAAACACAAAAAGAGTCTAATGAGCGATCTAAGATCAACCAGCGAGTCGGCTCCCCATTAATGGCTTCTAATCTATCTATATTTACAATTCATGCCCCAAAACCCCAAAATTAACAATCATAAAGAAATTGGTTGATCGCGTACTACCATGACGTGATAAACCAACAACACACAAATATTCTCTAACAAAAAACGGTAACTACAGAAATCGAATTCACTGCGGCTCATGCCCTCGATTAGACTCGATCTATCTATACTGAATACCACCATAGTAACTAATACTACCCATGATTCCTAGACGTAAACACGCAGTCCTACGACCTAGGACATTATTCTAAGTCCATCGATACACAGTGCCTCGGAATACCCTACAGTAACCTGAATTTCCATGTAATCCGTCACTAGGACATAATCCAGTATTCTCCGGACCACACACCTACCGTCGTCACTCAGTAGGTTAACACCATAACCAGAATCACCACCTGAAGGCACGCGATCCGGTTAGGCAACTACCCGAGAATCCAATCGGGTTAGAAGTATCGAAACGCTTTCAACCTAGACTTGCGGGATATAAGGCATCCTAGAGTCCCAGTGCAATAAAATAAACACACAGACTCATTGGGACTCTAACACAGAATAAACAACCGCTAAGGTCAACAGAAATATAAACACCACGAGGTCTATCCCTCAAGCCTTAATTCAACACCATCACCACCACCCAAATTCAGTGCTATACCGAACCAGCAACCACAGACTTACCAGGTCCCATGCCGGCGTAAGTAACACGCAACTGACTACCCGGTCCAAAACTGGAGTAGTCTAAACACAAGCATGCACACACAAAATTAATATCACAGCAACAACACACAACAATAACTACTTACACTGGCCTTTAGGTTTATTAACATCTTTTATTCTTATTTAGTCCGCTACCTTGGATTAGTGGATTGCTAACCCGTAGATGGCACACTAATTCATAATTATTATTTGACCTATGTATCTTTTAATAACTCTTCGATCTATCGGTTTAGGATTAGTAAACTTACTAATCCTCCGACATCTCTTTATTAACTAGCTTTAATTCATTAACCCTTAAACGCCTTTTTGACATAACCCAATCCGTTATATATTTTATACGTTGGTTAGTGTTTTAATCCGTCTTTTTTTGTCGTCTTAATTCCCGTATATACGTGATAGGTCAAGAATTATCCCTATTCTACTGCAAGTGCACAGAATGCGAACGTAGTACTTAGGGTATCGAATCCACAAGGACTCACGTCTCACACGATAGATTGTATGTTCTCAAGATAAGCTAAATCAATTCAGAGAAAGCACTAAACAAAAGCAAGTAAACAAAGAAGTGTTTTCAATAAGAGAAAGGCGTCAGACTTAGGAAGTTCTCGGGAATTATGCAATGTCAGATACTTAACTAACCGGATTCAGATTAAACACGGGTTCAAGAACTAGAAACACAATGCTAAACAATCCAACTCTCGCTGAGATTATTTCTATATCTAGCAACCTAGTGATCCAAATCTCTTTGCGATCCTAGAGTTCTAAACAAGCATTAAGAACAGGTTCTATTGGTGCACAATTTTCCTAAACCAAATCTCTTTGTATCTAGTCAAATTGATCACTCTAAGTTTATTCAGATTATAACTCACACTCTCGTGCTATTGTCAGTTATCTAAGATCTAAACCCCAGGTGATCAGTCCAGAATTCAGTATTAAGCGCAACTTAGGTGATGAACGAATAGATGGTGAATCCTAATAAATCAGTTATCTAAACATGCATAAAACCCTTATGAGAATTCCTAAATCTAACTAGGTTACTACTCAGACATATTATCAGAATAACAACACATCATGAATAGAGAAATCAAAGACTGAATAGATAGATAAAAAGGGGTTCGAAATCCTTCCCTCAAGGTTACAAGTGGCAAGAATCAGCCCCTTAGCAAAATCTCTCAATCTCCCCAAGTAAGAACAAAAATAAGAACTAGATGATAGAATAATGAGTCTGAAAACCTAATTAAACTCTTAAACACGTTTTGGGGTCAGTTTAGAATTAGGGAAACTTCTGTGTCTTTTCTGCAATTCTTCAAAACTTGTCTTCAACTCGCGCATAAGACTTTGTCGCGCTCAGTGTCGACCGACACCAAGGTGGGTGTCGGTCGACATCCACTCGTGGCCGAGACACCAACTTCAGCTTGTTGCATAAATCACCAGAAACGTCCTATAATCCCATTCTTTGCTCCAAACGCAAGCCTACCTGTAGAAGACTCAATAGACTCGAAAAAGCAGGTTAAATACTCAATATATACAACTATATCATGGTTGAAAAACTATAAAAACCATGATATATCAACTCCCCCCCCCCCACACTTAGCTCTTGCTTGCCCTCAAGCAAATAATGAACCAAAGTATAAGAAAGAGGTTTGAAAACTCAGAAACTCATTTCGTCCTAGGAAATTTCGCATTCACATTCACTTAGTAAACCACTGAAAACTTTCCCGCAGAGCTCAAGACCACAATGTACTCCCCCCACACTTAGAAATTGTCCCAAGTAAACTCCACAATCAAATTTGGACATTCAAGTTCACCACACTAGCCTCCGTATACAATTAAGTGCGGTATCACAGAGGGAGTATCGAATCAAATGACACATGGACTCAACCCATTCAGTGCCTGACCACCAAACTGTCGGTTTCTGGTTTCTTTCTTTTCCCTTTCTCCCTTAGCACTGATTTTTCTCCACTGGATATCATTTTATTTTTTCTATCAGTGTCTTCCCTTTTTATTGGGGTTTAACTTTGGATCTTTCCATGATACACATGAGGTAATAGGGGTCTCTACCACTCCTGTGACCACTTCGAAGCTACTAGCTTATCCTCGGTTTATATCTCTCTTTTTTTTTTTACTTTCAAGGGAGGGGAAAATCAGAAACCATACTCAAAACAGGATCACAGGCTGTGCCAAACACGTCAGAGAAATCCGACCCAAAGATTACAAAGCCCCTAGGTGAGAATTTTAAGTCAAGATTAGAAGTGAGACTAGTGATGGATCCACTGAATACCTGGTTAGATATGGGTGTCCTTGGTAAGTTGATCTGTTTGGGGTTTTCTAATAGTCATAGAGCTCCTGCAAGTCTGTCCAATGGTCACTTAGTTCCTGTTCCAGCGAAAAATTTCCTCGAAAAATCATAGTTTCATATACATTTTGACTCAATAAAACAATTTTGAAAACAAGTGAAAACAAAGGACTGACTCTAAGAAAACAAAACACAATGTCAGTAGCCACCTCCCCCACACTTAGACTGCACTGTCCCCAGTGCAATCGTAGCATGAGCTCGGTAAAACAGGGTATAAGATAACCGAGACTTGGAGAAACAGAAATCTTACTTGTGGTCGCAGTCGGCCTGTGTCGAGCGACATCAGGCTTTGGTCGATATCAACTTGCTCCTAATCGAGCGTGATCGATTTCTGTCCGTGTTTCGAGTTTCGATGTCGACCGACACGAGGGAGTGTCGACCGACACTGACTCCACAGTGCTACGGGTTCTGCATAACTTGACACAAAAAACTCCAAAAACAAAAGAAATTAAAATGCAAGACCGAAAATCCTAGTATCTACAACTTACCAGATGGTTGCCTCCCACTCAGCAATTGTTTTAAGTCGTTAGCTTGACTTTGATGGGAGATTAGACTCCTGGTGGTTTCGACAGAGGCTGCGAATGCCTCTGTGAAAGTCTCATCATCCATGGTGGAGAGTAAGCAGTTTCAGCGTGAGATCGTCCAAGGAAGAAGGAATGTGATGTTCTCCTGCATTCACAGCAATGAAGTCAGTAGAATTGAGTTGGGAAGACGCGTACCTTTGTTTCGGTGAGGCTCTGATGTTTGGAGCTTTCTGCTTAGAAGCAGTTGCAAGCTCTGAAGATGTTAGAGTGGAATCTTGAGAAACCACCATCTTCTTTTCTCCAGGATCAGAAACTAGAGCCTCACTAGTCTGAACTTCTTGCTCATCCTCAATGCAAAAGGTCTGACCGTCAATCTTGGGCCTTCACAGCATATCCATCTCAAAGTGTAGAGGCTCATCTCCCAGGTGGAGATCGATCAGACCGTTCCTCACATCAATCTTTGCTCCAGCTGTGGCTAAGAAAGGTCTTCCCAATATCAGAGGATCATCCGGTACATTATTGTAATTTAGCACCACAAAGTCTATTGGAACTAGATAGTTTCCAACTCTGACTGGGACATCCTCTAGAACTCCTTCCGGAATCCTTCTTGACTGATCAGCTAGGACCAGAGAGATCCTAGTGTGTGAAAAATCTGTCATCCCCAGTCTCTCTGCCACAGAGTATGGCATGAGATTTCCAGCAGCTCCTAGATCACACAAAGAATGCTTGAAGCCATTCTCGAAGATAGAATAACTCAACACAAATACACCAGGATCTGGTAGCTTCTTGGGAACCTGATTGAGCAACACATCACTGACTCGTTTAGGAAGCACTACTACCCATTCTTTCAATTCCTCGTCCAAAGGTAGCATCATCTCCAAGTATCTTTGCACACAAGGATGATAGGATGAAGCATCAGCTTGTGGATCCTCTTTCAAATTCTCATCCATCACTTCCAGGTGTCTAGCTTCGTCAAGCTCTTGTTGAGATTCATCAAACACCTTAGGGAAAGGTATAGGAGGCTTATGAGCCTACGCTTCAGCAATGCTACAAGTTGTTGATGAAATTGGTTCTTCACGCCAAGGGTGTCGACCGACATCAAAGTCAGTATCGGTCGACACTGGAATTGCAGTCTCGGGTTTTTCACTATCTTCAACGAGTTCAGCAGTTTTTAATCTCAAATTTTTCTCCTTGATTTGACCCATCATCAATCTGAACTGACCAAGCATTGATGTGAGTGTCCATGACATTCTTCCCCTTGACTGAGCTTGAAATTTGGTTCACTTGTGTATCCAACTACTTGATATGTGTGCTCAAAGACTCAAACTTCCCATTAAGCTCAGTGTAGACAGCATCCAGCTTCTTGTTGAAGTCCACAGCAGTCTTTGTCTGACCTTCCAGCAACTGTTCCATCATAGCTTCCAGCTTACTCTCATGAGCACTAGTAGTAGGAGGTGTCTGATATGAAGATGATCCAAAAGTTCTATGATAAGAGTTGTTCTGCTGAAAAGGTTTATGGTAACCAGCATTCTGACCATATCCAGAAGAGTTTTGATTGCTTGTGAAAGCACTCTTCTGTCCACCAGTGAAGAACTTATTCCCTTGCTGATTTCCAAACCTGTTTCCTTGGAATCCAGAACCACTGATGTAGTTCACATCTTCTTCAGTACATCCTTCCTCAGGTCCAAACTCTTCAACTTCTTGAGCAAAGTGAACATGCTTCTTACAAGTCAACAAGCTGTGAACAGAATCTAGCTTGTTCTTCATCTCAGTAATCTGTAGATGATCCATCTTTCCACCAGGTTCTTTCCTCCTCTGATCTGCAGCCTTAGTACTGTTGCTGCTCACCAAGTTCTCAATCAGTATCCTGGCTTGCTCAGGAGTCTTTGTGTTGAAATTACCATTGCTGGCAGCATCTAACGCAGACTGATACCAGAGATCCACACCTCTGAAGAAAATGCCCAGCAGCTGAACTTCAGAGAATCCATGATGGGGAAAATCTCGTTGGTACATCTTAAACCTCACCCAAGCTGACTTAAGTGGCTCTGTAGGTCCCTGAGTGAATGTCAGAAGATCATGTCTGAGCTGATCGGAGTGAGCATCATCATAGAAGTGTCACAGGAACTCTCTCTTCACAGCATCCCAAGTAGTTAACTTCCCAGGTGGAAGTTGCTTCAGCCAAGCAGCAGCCTCTCCAGCGAGAGAATATGGGAAAAGCTTCAGATACAGGAAGTCATAATCCACTCCATTGTACTTCATTCCAATGATGAAGGCTTCAAAATCCTCAATGGTCCATGGGTTGCTCATGTGGGAGACCATGGAAAGGATGCTGTCTCAGCATAGAATAATAGAAAGTCTTGATCTCAAAGTCATTCCTCTCAAAAGGAGGAGGAACAATTGCTGGCCGGTTAGCATAAAACTCATCGGGACGGTTGTAGTCAGCAAGAGTCCTCTCAGCAGCAGCAGGATTAGGTGGTTGTCCATTAGCTCCAGGATTGACAACTTGCCTCTCACCGTGAGGTTGTTCAGGTTCAGGGATCACACGCCCTTGTGCATCAATCCTTTTCCCTTCATCATTGTAGGGGTTGTTCTGTTGGTCTCTCAGAAATCCCTCAGCATCTGGTCTCAAAATCAAACGATTGTTCATCATTCTTGTTCTTTGACCCTTTCTATTCGTTCTCTCGAGTTTAGCAAGCTCCTAAAGTCTGAGGTTCACAAGTTCTTTATCCTGGTTACTTCGAGTGTGTCGACTAGGCATACACTGAACTCAAAATAACTGTCTCGAGCTCGATGTCGGGCGACACTAAGGAGGTGTCGGTCGACACTGAATGTGTCTGTCGATTCCTGCAGCAACAAAACAAGCCAAACCAAGAAAAATCAGTAACAAAGAAATAAAAACAACTTAGACTCAACTATAAAACAGAATCTATCGGCGAACTCAAATGAGTCCCCGGCAAGGGCGCCAAAAACTTGATAGGTCAAGAATTATCCATATTCTACTGCAAGTGCACAGAATGCGAATGTAGTACTTAGGGTATCGAATCCACAAGGACTCATGTCTCACACGATAGATTGTATGTTCTCAAGCTAAGCTAAATCAATTCAGAGAAAAAAGTAAACAAAAGCAAGTAAACAAAGAAGTGTTTTCAATAAGAGAAAGGCGTCAGACTTAGGAAGTTCTCGGGAATTATGCAATGTCAGATACTTAACTAACCGGATTCAGATTAAACACAGGTTCAAGAACTAGAAACACAATGCTAAACAATCCAACTCTCGCTGAGATTATTTCTATATCTAGCAACCTAGTGATCCAAATCTCTTTTTGATCCTAGAGTTCTAAACAAGCATTAAGAACAGGTTCTATCGGTTCACAATTTTCCTAAACCAAATCTCTTTGTATCTAGTCAAATTGCTCACTCTAAGTTTATTCAGATTATAACTCACACTCTCGTGCTATTGTCAATTATCTCAGATCTAAACCCTAGGTGATCAGTCCATAATTCAGTATTAAGCGCAACTTAGGTGATGAACGAACAGATGGTGAATCCTAATAAATAAGTTATCTAAACATGCATAAAACCCTTATGAGAATTCCTAAATCTAACTAGGTTACTACTCAGACATATTATCAGAATAACAACACATCATGAATAGAGAAATCAAGAACTGAATAGATAGATAAAAAGGAGTTCGAGATCCTTCTCTCAAGGTTACAAGTAGCAAGAATCAGCCCCTTAGCAAAATCTCTCAATCTCCCAAAGCAAGAACAAAAATAAGAACCAGATGATAGAATAATGAGTTCGAAAACCTAATTAAACTCTTAAACATGTTTTGGGGTCAGTTTAGAATTAGGGAAACTTCTGGGTCTTTTCTGCAATTCTTCAAAACTTGTCTTCAACTCGCGCATAAGACTCTGTGGCGCTCACTGTCGACCGACACCAAGGTGGGTGTCGGTCGACATCCACTCGTGGCCGAGACACCAACTTCAGCTCGTTGCATAAATCACCAGAAACGTCCTATAATCCCATTCTTTGCTCCAAACGCAAGGCTACCTGTAGAAGAATCAATAGACTCGAAAAACCAGGTTAAAGACTCAATATATACAACTATATCATGGTTGAAAACCTATAAAAACCATGATATATCATTACGTTCTTTGATATGGTTCTTAATACATATACATGCCTATACATCCTAGCATGCAACCACTATATGAATGCAACATTCAATTAATACTAACAACCTAACGGAAATCAACGGTTTAACCCTAATCCCTAGCATGCATTTCACTAACCTAACTAGTTCATGATTAACCAATAATCATCATCAAACAATCCATTCAACCTAACTAACGGGTATGCAATCCTAGTCTACGGCTTTAGAATTCTCGGTCTATATGATGAACTAAATGCATATAAGCCAACTCATTATGAATAAACGCCGACGGATGGATGGATTCGGATCCCGAGACCGATGAACCAAGCTCCAAACTTTCCCGAACCCAACACGGATTACCCCGAACCACGAAAATCAGAGAACATACGTGGACCGAGCGTTTACCAGCTCAAACTTCGACGTTGACCGGCTGACCGAGCATTGACCGTTGACCGTTGACTTTCCCTTAAACCATTGACTAACCACCTGAACCAACTAAACCGCCTTGACCAAATCCAATTGACCGGTTTAGGTAGACCGCTCCAATGTCAAACCGTTGACTGGTTGAACCGGTTTGACCAAAGGTTTGACCGGTTGAACCGGTTTGACCAAGGTTTGACCGGTTAACTAAACCAATCCCAAATTCTTGAACCAACCCAATTTACTCTTGAACCAATGCTAAACCACCCTTTAATGAATCAGTTGAAGAAAAAGACGGCGGAGGAAACTTCCGGCGAGGTTTTCCGGCATTGACCGGCGGCGGTCCGGCATTGACCGACCGGAATGGAGCTTCTCCAAAGGCCCAGATGAATCTCCAGATCCTGAAGATAATTTCCATGGTGAGATGAGGCTACTGAAGGATTAGACTGGTTGAAGAAGAAAGGAGAATGGCCGTGGTGACTCGTCGGCGATGACTTTCTGGCGAGTTCTCCGCTGAACCGGCGACGGCGAAGGGAGCTGATGGGTGGGGGTTGATGAGAAGAAGATGCTGAGCAATATTATACAAGTGGTTTGGTGATTTGTGGCTTAGTTTGGGAGATATTGGTGTTACTTGTGGTGGAAGCAATGAAGAACATGCATGAAGTTCTTGATGAATCTTCAAGAACAAAATGAATGTGATGGATTTTTCTGGTGATTCTGGAGAGAGGGAGGCGTGAGAGACCAATATAGAGACCTACGGAGAGTTTCAAATGAAAAGAAGGCACTTGATGGGGTGAAATGAACTTGATAGGATGTTAGATTCCATGCAAAAACATGGTTCATTGCACCAAACTCCATGCATGAATCAAAGAGGGAGAAGTGGCGTCACTGGGGAGAAGACACCTGTCTCTGTGAGTTTATCTTGACCAAAAACAATGAACCATTCCACTTAAAATGTTCCTTAATACCGTTCCTTTCCGTTGCTTCGGATTAGCCGTGTTGTGTTTAATATTTTAAAAACTTCTTAGATCTCCGCATAAATCCTCCAACCCACAAAATGAGCTTCTTGATGATTTTAGATGAATTTAGCAACTTTAATCACCTCATTTGGATACTCGTAGCTCCAGTTATGAACTTTAGAAGAGTCTTTGGTTCTATCGGTTTCCATTCCCGATAGTCCGAAACCCCATTTATACTCCGTTTTCTCCATCTCTAGTCTTATAAATGTTTCCTTTACTCAAAAACAAGAACATTTGGCCCATCTCCGATTCCGTCTCGCATTTTGGTAAAATTACCAAAATGCCCTTCAACTGTTGAAAATTAAAGTTATGCCTCTTTTGACTTTTTTTGCCCGTTGACCCAATTTTTGGATACAGGGTATTACATTCTTCATCACTTACAGGAATTCGGTCCCCGAATTATTCGTCACGGATAGACTTTGAATCGGCACCAAACTATGTAAGTGTCTCCACTATTTCACTTTGGTTCTTTACCGCTCGAACACTGACCACTGAATCATTTCCTGATGATTACTGTTACCCAAAACTCTTATTCGCACAACTTTCCTGATTGGTCTCCATTCTGCTCATTTAGCTACTGGCTTTTACTACTTCGTTCTCCTCCGGACTCCAAATTCGTTTGTGTCGCTTGACTATGCTCTGATTCTCACTTCTGGCTTCCCCATTTCCTTCCGACCTCTATAATCATGTGATATTGGCTTGCTATCCTTGAACATTCCTTGAGATCCTGGTCCATGGTATCTATGCTGCTGAGATTTCGCTGCTTCCCTTCTGGTAACTCTAAACTTATCTAAAATTGATGCTGATGCTTTCCCAAATCTCTTTGCTAACTCATCATACTTAGTTGGTGGCTTGAATCCGACTGTTGTTGATGCCCCATACTGACTCACGCACGGCTCGGGTCAACTACTTCGCGGTTCATTTGAACTTTAATTTTTCGTTCGGGTTTGGTCTCGCATCCGCGTTACTTCGTCAGTCACGTCCTGCATCTTAATTTTACAATACCACATTGGAGCGGTTAGATTCGTTCTAACCTATTCGCGATGTCATTTTCTTATACCAATACAGTTACTTAGTCATGAACCCGATGGTCACACATGACAGAGCCGTGTGAAGAAATAAAGAGACCGGAAGCGGTATTACAAAATAGGGCCAAATGATATAAAAAAAAAAAAATCATTTTCTTCTGAAATTCAAATAAAATCAATAATAACCATCATCATTTAAAAAATAAATAAAAACCAAACTAAAACAAACTATTATTTCTAAAATATAATTTTTCTTCCTTTCTTTCCTAGAAAATCATTAATTATAACCAAGTCACTCAACCTCTCTTGTGATACTAGAATGAAAATAAGATTTTATCAATTTCAACTTTGAAAGACTTTCCTCACCAGATGCAAGAGAAACTAGAATCGTTAATAACACCTCATAAGCAATTCATGAGTTTGGATAAAAATCTTCAATCTTCTTAACAAAGTCTATCACGTTAATAAACCTTATAGTTACATTTGGTAAAGTTTCTCTTAGAACTTTAAAATCAATAAATAACAAAACATTAGTTTGAGAAAAAAACATTTAGGATTGATTGTCGTTGAAAATTTCCAAACAATGAAAGAACTTAGAATCGATTAGGATTTGAGTTTTTCAATTCTGGTTTGTGAGTGACTATGCGACACATATTGTTATTTTTAGTTTTCACTTTAGTCCTTCAACTGTTGATAATACTTTATACGAAAAATCAATGGAACATTATTCTACATAAACAAAATTAAAAGGCCTTCAGTTTTTTTTTAAAGAAAAATAGGGCCGTAAACCAATGTTTCTATTTTTAACAAGTAGCCACGGCCCTGACACATGACTAAATAACCAGTGGCGGATCTAGAAACATATCTTACCGGGGGCATAACTTACGAATTTTTATTTTATTTATAATATTAAGTTAATAAATAAATATTATTGTTTTAATATTAAAAGAAACTACAAAATATATAGTCATATATATAAATAATGATGTATATACGATCAAATTTAAACTGCATATAAAATTTTCTTTACGTTATGTATATGATTTAAAATATTGTTTTATAATTTTTTCCTTGTTTCATTGATTTGTATTAATATTATTATCTATTAGGTAACAAAAAAATAGCATTAGTATCAAAAAATTATAAAAACGAAGAAAAATATGAGGCAAGAAAAAATTATTAGACAGAGAAGAAATTATAAAAACCAAAACTTTGAGATAAGAAAAAAACAGCATCGTATTTTATAAAAGAGTGTTGGTAAAAGAAAATATAGAATATGAAATCTGAGATATTATATTACCATAAAAATAGAGCATTAGTATCAAAAAGTTATGAAAGACAATCAAAAAGAAATAAATAATATAAGATGCTTAATATGGAAATCAATCATTTAGTTAAAACTGACACGAGATTAAGAAAATAAATAACAAAAGATGTTTAATATAAAAAAAAAAAGTCATTTAGTTAGTTAAAAATCAAACTAGAGTAAGTGGTGCTCGAACAGGGGGCAGAGACCTTAATGAAGAGGGGGGGCAACGACCAGCTAAGCCAATGGTTCTTTCAGGAATTACATATTCATCTTAGTATTTATATAAATCTACCGGGGGCATCTGCCCCCCTAACCACTCACCTAGATCCTGTAAATAACAATATTCCATAATTCCGCATTCTCGCGAATAAGCCCCTACCTCCAAGATAGGCTCCTGCTTCTCCGGCTGAGCAGTCTGCTCTGGTGCATGAGGTGGCAAGGGTGGAAGCTCCACATTCGCGAGCCCGAACCAATCAAGAAATTCCACATATGCATCAGCTGTGTCTGCATCCTCTCGCATCGACATAGGTAGAGGTACCGGCAGAGTTGTGGGGTCAGTTGCGGCTGCTAAGGCCCCCACACGTGCTCGCTGATGTACTGGAGGAGGGTTGGAGATCCGTGATCCCCGAGAGTAACCAGGTACATGCTGCCTCGGATGGGTCTGGTCGGATCCCGTGGACCCGTGACTACTCATAATGGCGACCGAATCCACACCACACACGCACTCCCAGATCCTCTCTGGGACACTCTGCTGCATGACTGCAACCAGAAACTTGAAGAATGTTAGTACAATAATACAAAAGTTCTAAGTCCCATTCCCCCCCCCCCTCCCCCGGGTTTGACATACGCGGCCCGGTTTCCTAATGGATACTTGGGCGACACAATTGACGCGATAAAATACAGGAAACACATAGAAACGAAACTTTTTGAAACCCATGACGACCCATGCTTTGATACCACTTTTTGTAACGCCCATTTCCCATTATCTGCTGACCGACGAGCTGACCGGTAAACAATCAAACAAGAACATGACCAAGTCGAATCCGAGCAACTCAAACGAGAAAAGTTTGTCACAATAGGAAGCCAGAGGTGATTCGGTCTGAGAAAAAGGCACAAACTAACCCACCTTTGACCCCGACCTCGTATAGCTCGCTTTCACAATACAAAACTTTTCAACCAGTACTGCTTCCACGAGCTTTGTCGGTTCGGACTAAACCAATATATCAGGGAATCGATTTAATTTCCAAGTAAATAAACGTTTACATAACGTTTACAAAACTGTTTTGCATATTAAATTCTAACCACAATAAATCAAATAATAAAACAGGCGACATAAAGCCAAACCGAAATACAACAATCAAATAACATAGAATCAAAAACCTCCAGCCAGCAAGCAATCCAAAAACTACACCGAGGACCTCCCACATCCATCGCTGCTAACCTGAAAACACAAAAAGAGTCTAATGAGCGATCTAATATCACCCAACGAGTCGGCTCCCAACTAACGGCTTCTAATCTATCTATAACTACAATTCCCGCCCCAAAACCCCAAAATTAACAATCATAAAGAAAATGGTTGATCGCGTACTACCATGACGTGATAAACCCACAACACACAAACATTCTCTAATAAACAACGTTAACTACAGAAATCGAAGTCACTGCAGCTCATGCCCTCGATTATACTCGATCTATCTATAGCGAATACGAACGCTAAACACCATTGGGCCCACTATGCGAACTCGTTAACTTCAACGGGAATACTAGCTACCACCATAATAACTAATACTACCCACGACTCCTAGACGTAAACACGCAGTCTTACGACCTAGGACACTGTTCTAAGTCCATCGGTTCACAGTGACTCGGGCTACCCTACAGTAACCTGAGCTTCCATGTAATCCGGCCCTAGGACATGACCCCGTATTCTCCAGACCACACACCTACCGGCGTCACTCAGTAGGTTAACACCATGACCAGAATCATCACCCGAAGGTACGCGATCCGATTAGACAACTACCCGAGGATCCAGACGGGTCAGAATTACCGTAACGCTTTCAACCTAGACTTTCGAGATCTAACGCATCCTAGAGTCCTAGTGAAATAAAATAATTACACAGACTCACTAGGACTCTAACACAGAATACACGACCGTTAAGGTCAACAGAAATATAAACACCACCCGGTCTATCCCGCAAGCCTTAATTCAACATCATCTCCACCACCCTAATTCAGTGCTATATCGAACCTGCAACTACGAACTTACCCGGTCCCATGACCGGCGTAAGTAACACGCAACTGAATACCCGGCCCAACACCGGAGTAGTCTAAACACAAGCCTGCCCACAAACAATTAATTTCACAGCAACAACACACAACAATAACTACTTACACAGGCCTTTAGGTTTATTAGCATCTTTTATTCTTATTTAGTCCGCTACCTTGGATTAGCGGCTTGCTAACCCGTAGACGGCACACAAATTCATAATTATTATTTGACCTAAGCATCTTTTAATAACTCTTCGATTTGCCGGTTTAGGATTAGTAAACTTACTAATCCTCCGACGTCTCATTATTAAATAGCTTTGATTCATTAACCATTAACCCCCTTATTTGACCTAACCCAACCCGTGATATATTCTATACGTAGGTTAAGTGTTTAATCCATCTTTTATTGTCGTCTTAATTCCCGTATATACGTTCTTTGATATAGTTCTTAATACATATACATTCATATAAATCCTAGCATGCAACGACTATATGAATGCAGCATTCAATTAATGCTAACAACCTAACGGAAATCAACGGTTTAACCCTAATCTCTAGCATGCATTTCACTAACTTAACTAGTTCGAGATTAAGTGATAATCATCATCAAACAGTCTATTCAACCTAAATAATGAGTATGAAATCCTAGTCTACGGCTTTAGAATTCCCGGTCTATATGATGAACTATCTAGATGCAGTGAAGCCGACTAACAGTGAATAAACGCGAATAGACGGATGGATGCGGATCCCGAGACCAATGAACCGAGTTCCAAACTTTCCCGAACCCCGACACGGATTACCCTGAACCACGAAAATCAGAGAACGGTCGTGGCCCGAGCGTTGACCGGCTCAATCTCCGGCCTTTACCGGCTGACCGAGCGTTGACCGTTGACCTGACCGTTGACTTTCCCTTTAACCGTTGACTAACCAGCTGAACCAACTGAACCGCCTTGACCGAATCCAATTGACCGGTTTAGCTAAACCGGTCCAATGTTAAACCGTTGACCGATTGAACCAGTTTGACCAAGGTTTGATCGGTTAACTAAACCAATCCCAAATGCTTGAACCAACGCAATTCTTCTTGAACTTAAACCCCCCCCCCCCTTTAATGAACCGGTTGAAGAAAAAGATGGCGGAGGAGACTTCCGGCGAGGTTTTCCGGCGTTGATCCGCGGCGGTCTTATCCGGTGGCCTAGATGAATATCCAACTTCTGAAGATGATTAACATGGTGAGATGAGGCTACTGGAGGCTTAGACCGGTTGAAGAAGAAAGGAAAATGGCGGTGGTGACTCGCCGGCGATGATTTTCTGATATAATCTTACTACACCATTTCGTAAGTTCAATCATATCATGTGATTACCCACTTAGTATTAGTAATGGTCAAACACAATCCACCAAAAACAGAAAAAAAAAGCACAACAAAACATATAAAATTTTATCTTTTGAATCATCTTTATTGTAAGATTTAATTATTTTTTAGTTAGTTTATGATTATAAATAATTTGACTATTTTCTAGGGAAAATTTGAATTTATATCCAAATAATTTTAGAAATAGTTAGCAATTAATTTACTTTGGACTCCTCTTTCATTCTAAACAGATATAGCCATTACTGTGGATAATTTAATATAATAAATATTTGAATATCAATTTGTGAATTTGTAATTTGATTATTAAAATATATATTTTTATCAAATCTAGGCTCAAAATTTTTTATCACATTTAAGAAAGATTAGATTTCAAAAAAAAAAATCAAGAGTATTTTTCTAAATTTAAATCATCAATAGAGCTTTTTCAAATAATCCCAATAATAAACTACAAATTTTCTTTTGCCATTTGAAATATTTTTCACAGGAACAAATTGTGAATGAATCAAAGCTGAGCTTAATGCTAGTTTAATCTTTAGAAAATCACAAAATCATTTGGTTTTTTTAGAATTTAGATTTATTAAATTCTCATAACGAAAGTTGGTTTATTTTATCTCTGTGATTTGAGTTCTTGAACATGTTTTTAATTCGATCATGACTGATAATTAATTTGCATCACTTGATTTTATGAGAAATTTCATGGACTTGGCGTTTTTAAATGCTTGAATCAAAACTAATTTTACTGTTCTTGCATTGCTTTATTTAATTAAATCCATTCATACTTAGCTTAATTCGACATTAGAAGTCTATCATAAGAGTCTTGAGTCTCTGTGGATTCAACTCCTATATACTACAATTGTATTATGTGCACTTATGGTGTAACTCTAAGGAATTGAATCTTTAAGCATATCAATCAAAGGTTTGATTACATTGAAGAATACATGTTCCAAGTTTTTTCATCAGTTCCTTTGACCAAAGCCCTAAACTCTTCAAATTTGTTAATGTATTCAACGATGGAATCTCTATGAGTAATCACAACAATTGTTTCCTTGTATCATCTTCTATGGCCCTATTCGTTTCGCAGTCGCTAGCGACAGCGACTCCAAACATGTTTGTTTGATAGTCGCTGGCGACAGCCACTACAAGAAAACAGGGCGTTTACCAACGGAATTACCGACGGAAAAAATTCCGTCGGAAATTACCGACGAATTTTCGACGGGACGTTTTCCGACGGAATACCATCAAAATTTTCTGACGGTTTCTAATTCCGTCGGAAAAACTCGACGATAAACCGACGGTTTAATTTTCCGTCGGTTTTTTCGTCGTATTTCGGTCGGTTTAGCATCGAACCTCGCATGGTGTGAATTTTTTTTTTGTTTTTAAAAATATTTCTGACGAAAATCCGTCGATATTTATATTTCCGACGAAAATCCGTCATATTTATTATTCCGACGGAAATCCGTCGATATTTATTATTCCGACGGAAATCCGTCGATAATTACCGACGGGTTTTCGATGGATTTTCACATCTTATCTAATTCAATTAGTCAATTTTAAATGGATATCAAATACTAATTCTTTATAGTATAGACTTGATTAAAAAATATTAAAAATTATATTCTTATAAATTTATATCTTTTAGATTTTATATGGAATATTCTTTTAATACATCTGACATTATTATGATACATTGAATAGCAAAAAATATTAGGGTGAATTTATGTAAACTAAATCTACATGAAAATCACTAATGAGTGTAGGTATATGTCAACTTAAGATTAAAATCATTAAATGTATTTACATAACTATAAATAATTTTGTTTGTTATTATAAATATCTATAGAAAATATAATATAACGATTTCCTAACTTATTATTTGTCATAAGTATTACAAAAACATGTAAATTGAGTAAGTACAGTTTCAAAAAAACTATAAACAAAAACACAATATAATTAAATAGGTTTTGTGAAAAATATAAACTAATAAAACAAACAATCCTACAAAATCTGAGAGATTTTTTGAACCAAAACACAATATAATGTGACCGTGTTCGAACCTCGCATGGTGCGAAATTTTTTTTTGTTTTTAAAAATATTTTTGAATGGAAAACAGATAATCGTAAAGCCTCTCAGTAGTTAATGTAATGATTGTTTGTACTATTAGTTTTCAATATCTTATCCAAAGGACACGGTTTGTATGATTAGAAAAACTAGTTGTATCAAAATTACAATGTACTACTTAGCTCAATTGGTCATTAAACACCACCACCCCTCAAGGCGTCCCATGTTCGAACCTGGCATGGTGCGAAATATTTTTTTATTTTTAAAAATATTTCTGACGGAAATCCGTCGATATTTATATTTCCGATGGAAATCCGTCGATATTTATTATTCCGACGGAAATCCGTCGATAACGGATTTTCGACGGATTAGGGTTTAGGGTTTCAGAATGGGAAACAGGTAATCGTAAAGCCTCTCAGTAGTTAATGAAATGATAGTTTGTATTATTAGTTTTCAATATCTGATCCAAATGACATGGTTTATATGATTAGAAAAAATTACAACACGACGGACCGAAACACTTCGTAGTATATAATAACGGTTAAGACGTAGTTAGTGCGTAACCTTATCTAACTTTTATATTTTTATAATTTTCTTTAAACTGAGGTGTATAATCAAAAACTTTAATGTTATTATTGCATATAAATGTGAACATTATAAAATGCCAAAGTCAAAACCCTAATTGAAACCCTAAACCCTAAACCCTCATAATTCCGTCAAAAATTTTGACGGAATTCCGTCGATATTTATATTTTCGGCGGAAATCCGTCGATATTTATTATTCTGACGAAAATCCGTCGATAATTAACGACGGATTTTTGACGGATTAGGGTTTAGGGTTTCGGAATGGGAAACAGGTAATCGTAAAGCCTCTCAGTAGTTAATGTAATGATAGTTTGTATTAATAGTTTTCAATATCTGTTCCAAATGACATGATTTATATGATTAGAAAAAATTACAACACGTCGGACCGAAACACTTCGTAGTATATAATAACGGTTAAGATGTAGTTAGTGCCTAACCTTATCTAACTTTTCATTTTTATAATTTTCTTTAAACTGAGGTGTATAATCAAAAACTTTAATGTTATTATTGCATATAAATGTGAACATTATAAAATGCCAAAGTCAAAACCCTAATTGAAACCCTAAACCCTAAACCCTCAGAATTCCGTCAAAATTTTTTGACGGAATTCCGTCGATATTTATATTTTCGACGGAAATCCGTCAATATTTATTATTCCGACGGAAATCCGTCGATAATTACCGACGGATTTTTGACGGATTAGGGTTTAGGGTTTCGGAATGGGAAACAGGTAATCGTAAAGCCTCTCAGTAGTTAATGTAATGATAGTTTGTATTATTAGTTTTCAATATCTGATCCAAATGACATGGTTTATATGATTAGAAAAAATTACAACACGTTGGACCGAAACACTTCGTAGTATATAATAACGGTTAAGACGTAGTTAGTGCCTAACCTTATCTAACTTTTCATTTTTATAATTTTCTTTAAACTGAGGTGTATAATCAAAAACTTCAATGCTATTGTTGCATATAAATGTGAACATTATAAAATGCCAAAGTCAAAACCCTAATTGAAACCCTAAACCCTAAACCCTCGGAATTCCGTCGGAAATTTTTGACGGAATTCCGTCGGTTTTTCCTCAGTTTTTCTTCGGTTTTCCGTCATAAATTATGGCGCCTTTTTCACGAAAAATTTTCGCGAAACCGCCAAAATTTGGCAAAATCAATTGGACCGCAAAAATTTCCGACGGTAAATGATTTCCGACGGATTTCCGTCGAAAATCGTTTTTATTCGTCTCTACCAAACTTCTTCTTCTCCATTTCTCTGAAACGTCTCTCTCTCATCTCTCGCCATCTCCATTCTTCTCTCTAGAAATTCGCCGGTTTCTCACCGTGAAACACCAAATCCGACTGCCAAATTCATCATGAACATGTAAGTGATCCTTTCAACCGATTGATTTTCTTTTAAATCTCTTGTTTAGGTTGTAGGATTCTAGGAAATGGTTGAATGTTTAGATTGAAAGGTAGTTTAGGTTGAGAATGATGGATTAAACATTAGTTATTAAGATTTTGGATTGTTTGGGTATGAATATTTTGATTTCTTAATTTTATTTTTGTTAAAACCGATTTAAACGTTTTGGAAAACGTTTTTAAACGTTTTAAAACATGTAAAACTCTTGAAATATTTTTATGAACATGTAATAGATTTTTGGATTTTTTTTGAAAATTGTTTTAAATTGTAAAACGTTTTTATCTTATAAAAACCATTTTCTAAAAACGTTTTTAACATTTTATATTTAATAAATATTTTAAATGTTATTTAATATTTTAGAAACTTTTCAGAAAATTTTAAAAGATTTTTAAGAATTTTTAAAACATTTTGAAATGTTTATGAAATATATTTAGTAAATTTTAATAAATTTCTGTTTTTATTATATTTCTAAATAATAATAATAATTAATTTTCGAAATATATTTTTTATTTATTTTTACTTATCCGTCGGAATTTTGTCGATAATATTCCATCGGAATTCCGTCGATAATATTCCGTCGGAATTCCATCGATAATATTCCGTCGGAATTTCGTCGGTAATATTACCGACGGAATTCCATCGGTAATATTCTTTCGGTATACCGTCAGAAATTCGTCGGTATTATGTCCGTCAAAATCCTGTCGATAATCTGTCGATTTTGTTTCCGATGGTAATCCGTCGGTTTTTACTGACGAAAAACCGACGGATAATTTTTTCCGACGAAATAGAAATGACGGAATTTTTTGGTCGGAAATCCGTCAGAAATGACCATTTCTGACGGATATCCGTCGGTTTTTTCCTCAGTAATGGCATGTTTTGTTGTAGTGAGCGACTGTCGCAACGAATCCAAATCAGCGACTGGCGATTCAAAATTAGATCGCTATTTTAACAGCGATTTTAAAAAAAAAAATCAGCAACAGTCGCTGCGACTGCGAAACGAACAACACAGCAACTGTCGCTGTCGCTAGTTTCTAGCGACTGCAAAACGAACATGGCCTATCTACTGAGTGAACCGAGTAATCAACCTTTGTTGGAATTGATCCTAGTTTGTAAACAGATCTTCTTCCAACTCCACATTGAACCAATTTAATATTGAACCTTCAAAACAAATTGAAATCAGCTCAAATATGGCTTTATCATTGTAATTACCCAATCGAAAGTTCCTTTCTGCTCTATTGATCCAAATGTTAGAATAGTGTCCACTAAACACTAATAATTCAATTTTTTCAACACTCCAGTACGAGATTCCAAAACATTGTTGATTCCTTGATAACCTAGTTGTTCATCCACGATCAGTAGCAGACCTAGAAGCAAATTTTAGGGGGTTCAAAACATAAAATATGGTGTCAAACATAAGCATGAACATGTCTAAATATAGTAAATCTTTGAATTTACAAAGAGAAAATAAATATTTTTAGGGTGTCACTTGAACCCCTATTGGTTCAAGTAGGTCCGCCATGAACCACGATTACACTAGAAATAATCCACTTGGGAACCAATGCCATCTGATTCTTACAAATGTAATGTTGATGCTTCTTTCAATGCTTATACAGGGATGTCCACAACTGGTTGGCTTATACGTAATCATTAAGGAAATGTACAATTTTGGAATGCAACATCTCTGGGTTCTTCTTTGTCCCCTCTGGAAGCAGAAGGAAAAGGTCTCCTCGCTGCACTTAAAGACACATTTGCTCGGGGCTTTAAAAATGTGATTTTGGAAAGCGACTGCCAAAGTCTTATCCGCGATTTACACCATGAACAATTAGACTGGATCATCTACAATCTATCAAGAGACATCCTTATTCTTGCATCGCAGTTTGAGTCCATAACTTTCAAGTTTGTTACAATACATTTGAATCAGGCAGCACATGCTCTTGCTCAAAACTGTCTATTGTCGTTTTCACCTTCAGTTAACTCTACTTTGCCACATTTTCTTAACAATTGCTCGTTTTCACCTTCAGTTAACTCACTGCGCTTAAAAACACATTTGCTCGGGGCTTTAGAAATGTGATTTTGGAAGCACTGCCAAAATCTTATCCGCCAATTACACCATGAACAATTGGACTAGATCATCTAAAATCTATCAAGAGACATCCTTATTTTTGCATCGAAGCTTGAGTCCATCACTTTCAAGTTTATTACAATACATTTGAATCAGGCAGCACATGCTATTAGTCAAAATGTTCTACTATCGTTTTCACCTTCAGTTACCTCTACTTTACCACAATGGCTAACTAACTGACTGTATTTAGACTATGTTCCTTAATGAAAGTTCTCCTGTTGTCGTAAAAAGAGTCGTTTCTTTGGTCAGCCCCGTGTATATTAAAAATGGGCTTATTGCTCTTTATAACCCATATATCGATATTAAAAAAAAAATGTATACCCCAAAATTGAAAAAAATGCAAAATTGCCAATTCGCTAAAGAAAAATTACCTTGAAACCTTTATGACTAAACAAAAAAAAATCTGCAATTACCATTATAACTTTTGAATGTGTTAGATTTCTGATGAGTTAGACTCTAATAGAAGTTTAAATGATTTTGTCAGACTTATAGGAGGAGTCTGATACATAATTAATTAATATATTTCAATTTTAAAATTATAAATAAGAATTTGTCAAAAAAATTTATATACATAAATTAAATATAGACAAATTAGTAGTACAAAATTTAATATTTGGTCAAATTGAGTCAAATTAAACAATGTTAGTTAAGTATGTATTTATCCAAAAGACTTCAGACTTCTTGAAGAAGTGTGAATCAGATTAATTTAGTAAATTTAAATTTAAAAATAGTAAAAAAATATTTTGTTAAAAACAACTATACAAAAATTAAATATAGGAAGTTGTGAAGTATATAAATTATTTTTTTTGTAAATCTGAATTTGATTAAAAATATGTAAGGTGGTATAGTAGGTTATAAACCTTAGAACATGCTTTGTAATGGAACATATACATATAATTTTAGGATTAGATTCATGGTTTACCAAATTCACATTTGAAAAATAATATTTGCACATATGCCTTATAATGTGCATATATTAACAAATTTGATGTATTCTAGGTGTTTTATTAAAATATTTTAACTTTTAAGTGATAAATATTAGATTTAGGGTTTCTCAAAAGTGAGAAGTCTGAATTTTGGGGTTTATTTAAGTTGAAAAATTAAATAAAAATAAATACTTTTAACCAAATATACCTTAAATAGTTAAATTTGACTAAATTTTATGTAATTTTGATTTATATGTCAAAAATACTTATATTTAATTTATGTATCAAAATTTTGTATCAAATTAATTTTTTATAATTTTTAATTTAAATTTCCTACTTAAATAACTCTTAGGCTTCTCTTGAAAAATTGGTGTGAAAAAGGTATTTTTTGCATTTGAAATCAAATTGGCAGACAGCAAATGCAGTGTTAAAGCCATTATGTAGTGTATGCAATCTGCTTTGAAATTTTTTGACATTTTTGTGAGATAGTTTATGAAGTTTGAGAACAAAAATGGTGGTTTTTCAATTGACTTTTAAATTTGACTATTTTCTCAAACTTCTCCAGGAAGTCTGATAGTTTTCAGACTTCTAGTATTGTTTGACAAAAAATAGGGGGTATTTTTGGAGTTGATCAAAAAAATTTGGGGTTGACTTTTTTGTAGCAGACTTCCATTGCTGTCTCAAAGGATATTCAGACAACGAAGGAAGTCTAATAAAAAACTTCTCATTTTTGGGGAGTATTTCCAGCGTTGACCAAACTTCGATTTTTCAGATTTTTATAGCTGTCTGAAACAAAAATTTGCATTCCAGACGTCTAGTGTTGTGCGATATATTTTTTCCTTATTCTCAGATAGCTTTAGAAGTTTGACGTTTTTTTTCCCTTATTCGGGTCAACATCAATTTCGGTCAATTACTCTTTCTATCCTTTTTTATTTCAGACATCGGATTTCGTCTGACAAAAAGTCAAGATTTCGGTCAAATTCACCCAAACGTTTTGCCACACTACATAAGAATTCTTAACTAAAGATAAAATTTCAATCAATTGCAAAACTATCTTCTTCTTATTTAAACTTTTTGGTGAAGTGTAGTAAGTTTTATTATTTTCAAAAGAATTTCTCAGACTTTAATGGAGGTTTTTCAATTTAAAGTCAATTGCAAAACAACCTACCATTGACCATATTGAAGTTTATGAAAAACAATTAAACTTAAAAAGAAATCTGAGTTTACAATTCAAATTCGAAAATCGATGATATGAAAAAATTCTTACCAATGTCCATTTTTCAGTTTGTTTTTAGCGTCGTCGATTGTCCAGAACGTCTAATATCACCAAAAACCCAAAAGCCAGTCTTGTTTTACTGTTTTATAAGATAATAAACGATTTCACTACATTTGAATCGAAAAAATCGGAGGGAAAAAGGGAGAAATCGTGGAGGAAAACGTTCGAGCTCTATTCTTGAGCTTTAATGGCAAAAAAACGGGTTGGATTACGCATTAACTCGTCGGCGATGGTGGTTGTTTTGGTTGTTGAGCATTCATGGGGATTGCATTTTCATGAATACTCAATATATTTTCTGGTGTTTTTGTCTTTCGGTAAAAATATCAGACTTCATATGAAGTCTGACGATGACATTAACGTGAATATCCAGATTATAAGAGGGATATATTAACGACGGAGATGAAGGAGAAGGCTGAGGGTAGTTTTAGGTTTGACTTCAATTTCGAGGGTAGTTTTACAATCAAACCTTAAATATATATATATATATATTGGTTTAAATTTATTTCAGTATAAGAAAACTGTCCAATAGCCACAAATTTTTTCATGGCTATGAGTCAAAATTTGTGGCTATAATGACCATAGCTACAGATAGCCACAAAAATATTTCATGGCTATGGGCTCGTGGATATCAGAGAATCGTGGCTAATCTGTGGAATATATATATTGGTTTAAATTTATTCACTACAAGAAAACTGTCCCATAGCCACGAATTCTTTCGTGGCTATGAGTCAAAATTTGTGGCTATAATGACCATAGTTACAGATAGCCACGAAAATATTTCATGGCTATGGGCTCGTGGATATCACAGAATCGTGGCAATTTGTGGCAACACTTCCACGGATTAAGCTAAAATTAATTTATTGTTGCTAAATTTTATTAATAATGATCAACATCAAATATACAAATTTTATGATTCAAAAAACTGAATTAAACAAAATTTTTTATTTGTTATTTATTAATTACAACAAATAAATATACAAAAATATACAAACAAATACAAACAAATATTTATTAATTACTATAAAAAAAACATCAACGATGGTGGAAGTAGGTGGAGATCCGTGATAAAGATTTGACGGCTTGGTGAAGAGACGGTGACGGAGATTTGACGGCTTGGTGAAGCGACAGTGGAGATCCGTGACGAAGCGTTGGTGGAGGTCGGTGGCGAAGCGATGGTGGAGATCGGAGCTGTGACGACGGCGTCGGCATTGGTTGAGGATGAGAAGCGGGAGACAGTGACGGAGAAGACGAAGGTGCGATCTGACGAGACCGGTGGAGCAGCGAGATCGGTCTTCATCTTCGTCCGGCGCAGACTTCGTCTTCTTCATCTACTTCCGGCGACGAGACGGTGGAGTAGAGTTATGGGTCGTCTTCTCTCTCCCCCCTACGATTCGTCTTCGTCTTCAACTGGTCTGATACACCTTCATCTCTTCTGAAAACATTGAAGCTCTTTGATTAGTGAAGGCAGACACAAAAAGTCAGACAAAAGAAGAAAGAAGACGAAGAGTAATACGGCTGTTGAAGAGTCTTTTTTTGTAAGTTAAGAGGTCAATTAGGTTTAAGTGATCCAAAGGTGAGGATTTGAGATGAGACACAGATTCAACCGCTCAAAAGGTTATCCGCGTGTCTGTTTAAATAAGAAATTTTAGGCCGTCGATATTTCTAATCAATGGTCCATATTTATAATCCAAGTGGTGGTATATTAGCTAATAGAATGATTTTAGATATAACTAATATACAATGATCAAAAAATAATTTAAAATAATAGAATTGGTTAAAATAATTTTTATTTAAAAAAAAAATAATAATATAAAAGATAAAACTTTTCAAAGTGTTTAAATTTTATAAATGATTTACAAAGAATTAAAAATAATTAAAAACAAGTATATATAATAATAAAATGATAAAATTTATTTTAAAATACTGTTTACATTATTTTGTTTATTTTAAAAGTGTTAAATTTTATTTTGAGTATATATAACTATTAATCGTTTTTAATAATTTTTAATTTAGTATTAGTTTTAAAAGATAAGTAGAGTTCAAAAAAAATCATTAGAATTAATTTAAAATAGTTTTAATTAATTTTATGTAAAATATATATCTATATAATTAAATGTTTAGATATTAATTTTATATATATATATATTATTTTTATATTTTGATTTTATAGTTATGATTAAAAGTATGTTTAGAGTTTGATTATGGTTTATGACATAGGGTTAAAGGGTTGTATTTAGGGTTATAAGTTAATGTTTGTAAATAATAAGTTTGAAAAATAATTATTTTTTATAAGTGTTGAATATTAAATTTGGATATGTTAGAGTAATTAGAATTTTATTAAATTTTTGTTTATACTTTAGTGTTTTAGGGTTTGTTTTGGGGTATAGGGTTTGAAGGGTTATGTTTAAAGTTTTAAGTGAATGTTAAAAATAGTATAATTGTAAAATAGTAAGTTTGAGTCTTAATTTGGGTATATTATAGTAATTAGAGGTAGTTATTAGAATTTTGTTTCTACTTTAAAGTTTTGGGGTTTAGGATTTTGAATTTATAATTGTAAGAGATAAAATGTTTAAGTATTAGTTGTAAGTATATAATTAGTAATTATATTTTGATTTTATTGTTTATGATTAAAAATTTAAAGTGTATTATTTATGGTTTGAAGTATTGGTTTGAGAGGATATGTTTAAGGTTTGAAAATATTAGATTTGAAAATTAATTTTTTTTTTATAAGTGTTTAATCTTAACATTAGTTATGTTATAGTAATTGAAGTTTTAGTAATTAGGTTTTTGTTTATATTTTAGGTTTAGAGTTTGATTGGGGTTTAGGGTTTTGAATAGCCACGGATAACCATAAATATTTTCGTGGCTATATCTACAAATAGCCACGAAACAGTTTCGTAGCTAGTTAGTCACGGCTATTTCGTGGTTATTCGTGGCTAAGTCTTTCCACGAAATATTTGTGGCTATTCGTGGCTATATTTGCCACGAATAGCCGCGAAACTGTTTGTGGAAAATTTGCCACAAATTATTTCGTTGTTATTTGTGGCTAATCTTTTCCACGAACATTTTGTGGATATTCGTGGTAAATATAACTACGAATAGCCGCAAAGTTGTTTTCATGGCTATTTTACCACGAAATAGCCACGAATTCCAAAAAATGAATTTGTGGCTATTTCGTGGCTGGTTTTACATAGCCACAAATGGCTATTTGACAGTTTTCATGTAGCGTTTCTAATATTTTTATTATTAAAATGAGTTAATTCATTTTTAATTCATTGGTTAATTTTTTTATTTTATAAGTAAATCAGCTAATATATTTTTAATATGTTTTGTAATACTCTAAATATTTTGCATATACAACCATAAAATACAATCTTAAGAACATCAATCATAACTCGATCCATTATATATGAAAAAAAAATATTTGACTAAGTTTTAATATCTTTTATCAACAATCTTCTTTTTTGTTGTAATGGTTAATCAATAAACGGAACATCAAGTTTTCACATGGTTTTAAAGGTAGATAGTTTTTTAAAAGGTAGATTTTGAAATACATATCATTTGGAAATACATGGTTCTGATGTTTTTGCACCACCTTAATGTTAGAATATGATATTTAGAACAAGAAAGTAACTTAGATTGAAGAGAGAATGAAGAGAGAATGTAGAGAGAGATGGTGAAATGAGATGTATAACTCTCAATGTGTTATTAACTAATGAAGTACAAGGTATATATTGTTGGAATTGTGTCCAGTAATCTCGGTACTGTCTCTAGAAAGTAAGAGTATGTCAATGATCAGACATAAGTCATATAATACTGGGGGTCATGATGGCTTGCTAGAGTCCGCTCATGATCTATAAGTCTTGGACTTATTGCCTTTATTATATGATCCCATATGGGTCACACGCCTAAGCTAACGGGAAAATACGAAGGAACGGTTTAGCAGAAGTACGGTAAAAGTGCTAGGCATTTACTGTACTTAGAGAGACTAAAGGGCCTGATTAAATCCAAGTGATTTAATCAGAACTGAGAATTGGGCCCAAAAGCCCATAAGAACTGGACAAGGGTTTTATTAAATAAAACTTGCCCTAGCTCTTATTTTTCGAAGCAACTCTGCGCCTCCCTCCTCTCTCTCTGCGCCTCCTCTCTTTTGGTCTAGCAGCCTCTCTTCCCGAAGTGTGCGTGTGTGAGCCTTTGGAGGAACAACCTCTTGGTGGTTGTGCTGATCTCTGACTCGTACCTCCATTCCGCTGCATAAACAAGGTAACAGGTGAGATCTATTATGTTTCTAATCAAGAGAACCTAGATCTGCATGTTTAGTAGGATGAATCAATCTGAGAATTGAACCAGGAGACACTAAACGTTCCAACAGTGGTATCAGAGCCATTGGTTCTGTGGTTTTTCTTGTTTAGAATCATGTTTAGGATTGTTTAAAGAGGTGTTTTTGAATCAATCTACTGATAAGAGAAAAAAACACTTAAGAAACAAAGAATTAAAACCTAAACAAACAAGAAATCGCATGATCCAATCTATATGAATTGGTATGCGTCGGAATGATGATCGCCAAAGGATCACCATGTCCGGATCGAGCGACGCGAGGTGAACCGATCGCATGGATCGATCGATCGCATGGATCGAACCGCTCGCGTCCCGTCTCGATCACAACCCGAGCTCGTCCTGCATCTCTCGGCCGCAATCTCTTGATCATGGGCCGACCGATCGCATGGATCGCGTTTCATCCCGACGCACGGCCCGGCTGTCCCGATCGCTCGGCAATCGCGTGAAGCACCGTCCCGCGTCCCGAGCCATCCCGAACGATCGTCCCGTCCAGCAGCCGTCCCGATCGTGGATCGAACGCGTGCTGGCTTGCGGCTATCGTGATCGCGTGAAGATCACGGCTAGGTCGTGATCGGTTCACGTGATCAATCGTTTCGGTTCGGTTTAAGGCTCGGTTTAATTTTAATAAAATTAATCGTCACGGTTTAATAAACAGACTTAATAAATTTATTAAGTTCTGGTTAAACCGGGATAAGAAATCCAAAGTCGAAAAATTGGATTTTGTGCCTAAACCAGTGATTTTCTAATTTGATTTGGTTGGACCAAATAAATTGAGAAAATCCGGTTTAGTAAATAACTGGTTGACAATTGTGGTCGTCGTAGTAATTAATTTTGGTTAGACCAATTTTAATGAACCAGACCGGTTATGTCATTTAATTGGGCAATTGGGTTATGTCTTGGACATAGACAAATTCTTGGGCCTCGGGCCAAGAAGTTAAAACAATTGGGCCAATTATTTGAGTCTTTTCTTCAGAATTAATTTAAAATTTATTTTATAAAATTATAAAATCAATTTTTTAAATTAATAAGTTTCCAAAATTTTGAAATTAGAAAGTTTCTTAAAATAGAAGTTTCTAGATTTGCATGTTTTGGATTTTAGGAAATTTCTATAATTAAAAGTTTCTAATTTTAGAAAGTTTCCAAAATTAGTAGGTTTCCCAAAAAGGAAAGTTTCCCAAAATAGTAATCTTCTATTTTGGGATGGAATTTTAATAAACCTACAAACCTCAAATAATATCAAGCGTTGGATGTCTTGTCCAGGCTATGTCAGCTGTCGAAGCCCATTCAATTGTACTCATGGCCTTACAGTGTGAGGGTGTCTACTTTTGTGTGGGTAAGACGGTTTGTGATTCATAAATGTCATTGGGAGTCCCAGACATTAATGATTACATGACTGTATAGTCTGGTTTTCTTGACTAGGCCATCGGGAGTCCCGGGCCTTGAGACATCAGAGTGGATTGGGCCTCGGGCCCAGATTCACAACCAAGAGTTATATCACGGATATAATTAGCCGATATAGGGCTTACCGATATAAGCTAAGGTTGGGTGACGGCCAGTGGCCCACTTTAATCTTAGTTATATGTGGATCTTGGAATCATTATATTCTATTGAGGGTAACTGATGTTATTGAATATAATGCAAGATTAATCATATTGAACATATTAACTAATAACCTTTTTATCTTATATTTCAGCTATGACTACTACAAGCACACAAAACACATTCTCAATCCGGTCTGTTCTCGAGAAGGAGAAGCTGACTGGAACGAACTTCCTGACGTGGTCAAGGAACTTGAGGCTAGTCCTCAAGCAGGAGAAGAAGGATTATGTCCTTCGTGATCCCCTCCCCGAGAGGCCTCCTGCCAATGCCGCCAGGACTCTGCATAATGCTTGGGAAAAGCATTCGTCAGATGAAAATGATGTCTATTGCCTGATGTTGGCGACAATGACTGCTGAGCTGCAAATGCAGTTCGAGAGTGTGTTGTTACCCATCGAGATAATGGCAAGCCTGAAATCACTTTTTCAGGAGCAGGCAAGGACTGAGAGGTTCCAGACAGTTAAGAACCTCTTAGACTGTAAGTTGGCTGCAAATGCGGCAGTGAGTCCTCATGTCTTGAAGATGATGGGTTATCTCGATCATCTTCAGAAACTCGACTGCCCTATCAGCCAGGAACTTGCCTGCGACATCGTTCTGCAGTCTTTACCTGCAAGCTATGATCAGTTCATCCTGAACTTTAATATGCATGGCTTGAGTAAGACATTGCCTGAGCTTCACGGAATGCTCAAGACTGCAGAGCCCAACTTGAGGAAAACCGCCAAGGACCCTAATGTGCTTATGGTGCAAAAGGGCAAAGGCTTTAAGAAATCCTCTGCTAAGGATAAGGGAAAGGCTAAGGCTGTTCAAGTCTCGGACAAGGACACGCCAAAGCCCAAGCCCAAATCCAAGGCTGGGCCTACTGACATCTGCAGGTTCTGTAAAGAACCAGGGCATTGGAGGAGAGAATGTAACAAATTCCTGGAAGGTCTAAAGGAATTGAAGAAGAAGACTCTCGAGACTTCTTCATCAGGTATTTTTGTTATAGAAGTTAATACAACTACTTCTGATAATACCTCATGGGTTATGGACACTGGTTGTGGGGCTCATATTTGTACTAATATGCAGGCACTCAGCAACAGTAGGAGGCTGAAGCAAGGACAAGTGGAGCTACGAGTTGGGAATGGAGCGAAAGTTCCTGCACTAGCTGTAGGCACATACTTGTTGTCTTTACCTTCGGGATTGGTTTTTGAACTCAATAATTGTTATTTTGTACCTGCGATAAGCAGAAATATTATTTCAATTTCTTTGTTGGATTTGGAAGGTTATGATTTTTCAGTTAAGAATAAATTATGTTCCTTCAATCGCAACAATTTGTTCTATGGTTGTGCCCCTCTTACGAATGGGCTTTACATATTCGATCAATCCGCGCCAATTTATAACATTAATACCAAACGGTTCAAACCTAATGAGGAGAACCAAACGTTTCTATGGCATTGTCGTTTAGGGCACATCAGCGAGAAACGCATTAAGAGGCTCCATACGAATGGACTTCTTGGCTCTTTTGACTTTGAGTCATGTGAGAAATGCGAATCCTGCATGATGGGCAAAATGACGCGGGCCCCCTTTAATAAACCTAACGAGAGGGCCAGTGACTTATTGGGCCTGATACACACTGACGTGTGTGGCCCAATGTCCACAAATGCAAGAGGAAACTATCAGTACTTCATTACCTTCACTGATGATTTCAGTAGGTATGGATATGTTTATTTAATGAAACATAAGTCTGAATCTTTTGAGAAGTTCAGAGAATTCCAAAATGAAGTACAGAACCAACTTGGCAAAAGCATTAAGGCTCTTCGGTCCGACCGAGGAGGAGAATACTTAAGCCAAGAATTCAGTGATCATCTGAGAGAGTGTGGGATCGTGTCCCAACTCACTCCTCCTGGAACACCTCAATGGAATGGTGTGTCTGAGAGGAGAAATCGGACCTTATTGGATATGGTTCGATCTATGATGAGTCACACAGACCTTCCAATATCCCTTTGGGGATATGCTCTGCTAACAGCAGTGTTCACTCTAAATAGAGCGCCATCGAAAGCAGTAGCAAAGACACCATATGAATTATGGACTGGAGTGGCTCCAGTGCTGTCTTATCTTAGAATTTGGGGTTGTGAAGCATATGTCAAGAGATTGATCTCAGACAAGCTTACACCAAAGTCTGATAAATGCTACTTCATTGGTTATCCGAAGGAAACCAAGGCTTATTACTTCTATCTACGTTCCGAGAACAAGATCTTTGTTGCCCGGGATTGTAACTTTCTTGAGAGGGAGTTTCTCTCTAAGAAAGACAGTGGGAGTAAGGTACTGCTTGAAGAAATTCAAGATGAGCAGGATACTGCTCAACCGGAAGAGGAAGAGCAGCAGGAGGACCTACAAGAAATTGTAGTGCCTGAACCTGTAGTACCTGAAGTTCGAAGATCCGGGAGGATCCGTCACGAACCCGAGAGATATCAAGGATTCCTCGTGACTGACTGTCATGATCTTCTGATCATTGATGGTGATGAACCATCGAACTTCAATCAAGCCATGATGGGCCCAGATTCCTCTAAGTGGCGTAAGGCCACTGATTCCGAAATGGACTCCATGTCGGTCAACCAAGTGTTTTCGTTGGTTGACTTACCCGCTGGTGTAAAAGCCATCGAGTGCAAATGGATCTTCAAGAAGAAGATTGACGTGGATGGAAATGTCCAGATTTATAAAGCCAGGTTGGTGGCAAAAGGTTTCAGACAAGTTCACGGTGTGGATTACGATGAAACCTATTCACCAGTGGCTATGATGAAATCTATTCGGATTCTACTAGCAACTGCAGCTTTTCATGATTATGAAATTTGGCAGATGGACGTGAAAACCGCCTTCCTGAATGGTATTCTGGAAGAGGATGTGTATATGACACAACCTGACGGTTACATAGATCCAAAGAATGCTGGGAAAGTATGCAAGCTTCATAAATCCATTTATGGATTGAAGCAAGCATCGAGGAGCTGGAATCTCCGTTTTGATGAAGCGATCAAGCAATTTGACTTCATCAGAAACGAAGAAGAACAATGCGTGTATAAGAAAACTAGTGGGAGCAAGATAGTATTTATTATTCTGTATGTCGATGACATACTGCTTCTCGGAAACGACGTTCCAATGCTGAAGTCGGTAAAGGACTGGCTTGGAAGTTGTTTTTCCATGAAAGACATGGGTGAAGCCGCATACGTTCTTGGAATTAGGATCTACCGGGATAGATCTAAAAGGCTGATAGGCTTGTGTCAAGATTCATACATTGACAAAGTCCTGCAAAGATTCAGCATGAAAGATTCCAAGAAGGGCTTCACACCAATGGTACATGGCACAACGCTAAGCAAGAAGCAGAGCCCTACGTCGGCTGCTGAGCTTGAGCGCATGAAGAATATTCCTTATGCATCTGCAATAGGATCTATCATGTATGCCATGATTTGTACTCGTCCTGATGTTGCTTATGCATTGAGCATGACGAGTAGATACCAGTCAAATCCAGGTGAAAGTCACTGGATTGCCGTCAAGAATATCCTGAAGTATCTAAGACATACTAAGGATAAGTTCTTGGTGAACGGTGGAAGTGATGTGCTTGAAGTCAGTGGATTCACGGACGCAAGTTTCCAGACAGACACAGATGATTTCCGGTCACAGTCCGGTTATATCTTTTGTCTGAATGGCGGTGCAGTAAGTTGGAGAAGCTCCAAGCAGGACACCGTTGCTGATTCCACTACAGAAGCTGAATATGTCGCCGCCTCAGAAGCAACGAAGGAAGCTGTTTGGATACGAAAGTTCATGATCGAACTGGGTGTGATACCGAATGCGGCTGAGCCTCTGGCACTGTTTTGTGACAACAATGGTGCTATAGCTCAGGCAAAGGAACCAAGATCACATCAGAAATCCAAGCATGTTCAAAGAAGATTTCACTTGATACGTGACATCGTTAATAGAAAGGAAGTCAAGATCAGCCGAGTCCCGACAGATGATAATGTCGCTGATCCGTTGACAAAGCCACTCCCAAGGCCTAAGCTCGAGTATCTGACTGAAGCTGTAGGCATTAGAAACATTGAAATGTAATCTAAATTTGAGTGGGAGTTTTGGGGCTTTATTTAGTTATTTGATATGTTCTTGTAAAATATTTTATGTTTAATGAAATTATTATTTCAAGATTATTTTAACTGTGATGAAATAATCGTTCCAAAGTGATATAAACCATTTTATAGGTCATCGAAGTAAGTGACTTGATCTTGAGTCATCAAAGTCATTTAGCTTGATCATGAGACCCTATATTTGATAGATGGCTTATATCATTCAGTCCCTAGTCGAAGGTTGTTGAAATTGGAACACCAACAACCGTGTGAGACTAGATTGGTATGTGACTTATGACCAAGTTTCATGGTGTCATAGATGCGCGGCATCAAAGTCAGTACATAGGTGTATGTTGGGTACATACGACCGGACAAGACCCGCATATAAGAACTCTTCAGGATATTTATATCTGTGTCATAAGAGATTCTTACTACGACTATAAAGTATAGTCCTGAGACCTGAGTTCGCATGCATGTGACTGCACATGGACTGATGCACTTTGATCATTGTCTAACGCTGTCGTTCTGCGATAGCTATAAGGACTTTGTTTGGGTACATTATGAAATGAGTAGTTTACAGTGATGGAACAAGACGGGATTTGTCCCTCCAATATAAATGGAGTGAATATCTCTAGGCCAATCGGAGATTTGAATACTGGAAAATGCATGGCCATGCTCAAACGGACTGTCCCGAGTCGTTTGGATTGTCAGTATCAAATCAGAGTCCGATGAACAAGATTAGGCTTTATAAGGATGACACTCATCTTGCCTTATGACTAATCGAGATATTGAGACAAAAGGATTATGAATACAGAGATTCCAGTACAAGTGGGAGATTGTTGGAATTGTGTCCAGTAATCTCGGTACTGTCTCTAGAAAGTAAGAGTATGTCAATGATCAGACATAAGTCATATAATACTGGGGGTCATGATGGCTTGCTAGAGTCCGCTCATGATCTATAAGTCTTGGACTTATTGCCTTTATTATATGATCCCATATGGGTCACACGCCTAAGCTAACGGGAAAATACGAAGGAACGGTTTAGCAGAAGTACGGTAAAAGTGCTAGGCATTTACTGTACTTAGAGAGACTAAAGGGCCTGATTAAATCCAAGTGATTTAATCAGAACTGAGAATTGGGCCCAAAAGCCCATAAGAACTGGACAAGGGTTTTATTAAATAAAACTTGCCCTAGCTCTTATTTTTCGAAGCAACTCTGCGCCTCCCTCCTCTCTCTCTGCGCCTCCTCTCTTTTGGTCTAGCAGCCTCTCTTCCCGAAGTGTGCGTGTGTGAGCCTTTGGAGGAACAACCTCTTGGTGGTTCTGCTGATCTCTGACCCGTACCTCCATTCCGCTTCATAAACAAGGTAACAGGTGAGATCTATTATGTTTCTAATCAAGAGAACCTAGATCTGCATGTTTAGTAGGATGAATCAATCTGAGAATTGAATCAGGAGACACTAAACGTTCCAACATATATAAGCATTACAAGTAGGTTAAGCAAGTGTGAATGGACCAATGGCTTTTAGGTGAGATGTTGGTGAGAGTTTGGTGAGATATTGGTGAGAGTTTGGTGAGATATTGGTGAGACCAAGGTGATCTCCAATTCAATACTCCCCCTCAAGCTTGAGTTCAAGGATTGAATCAAGCTTGGAGTGACAATGGAGATCTACCTCATTAAAAACCTTCATGAAGAAAACCACTTGGGATAAAACTTCATGAAGGGAAAAAGAGTGTAGACTCCATGGCCTTAGAGGATTCCGGGATTTCCATGAGTCCAAGCTTGGTGTGAATGGACTCACACACCTTCAAGCTAGCTGCCTTGGTGAACACATCTGCTAGTTGTTCTTCACTTCTTGTGAAGCAAGGTAACACAACTCCTTTCTCAATCAACTGCCTCACTTTGTGGCAATCCACTTCAATATGTTTAGTCCTTTCATGGAAGACTGAGTTTGAGGCAATGTGAATGGCTGCTTGGTTGTCACAATGCATGGTGATTGGTTTTGTCTTCTCAATCCCCAAATCCACAAGAAGAGCTTCGATCCACACCAATTCTGTTGCTAGCTTCCTCATTGCTCTATATTCAGCTTCAGCACGTGAACATGATACTATCTTCTGCTTCTTGCTCTTCCAAGTGACAAGGTTTCCTCCAATGAATGTGCAATATCCAGTAGTAGATCTCCTGTCCACTCTATCTCCTGCCCAATCAGCATCACAATACCCAACTATCTCTGTACTTTGATTGCAACCCATCCAAATGCCTTGACCAGGAGCACCACTTAGATATCTGAGTATCCTTTCAACCATATCCCAATGATGCATCTTTGGTGCTTGCATATGTTGGCTTACCTGGTTCACTGCAAAACACAAATCAGGTCTGGTTATGGTTAAGTAAATAAGCTTACCAACCATCCTTCTATATTTGGTAATGTCCTCAAATGGTCTGTCTTCAAGCTCCCCCTCTCTTATGACTTTGTAGCCTTCCTCCAATGGTGTCTTAGCTGGTTTTGATCCAATCTTTCCTGCCTCAGATAACAAATCAAGTGTGTATTTCCTTTGAGATAAGAAGAGTCCATCATTAGATCGACAAACTTCTATCCCAAGGAAGTACTTTAGAGTACCAAGATCTTTAATATCAAAAACAGATTTGAGATAAGCTTTAGTTTCTTGTATACCTGACTTGTTACTCCCTGATATGATAATGTCATCAACATAAACAAGGATAACAATGATACCTTCCTGATCTTGGAGAGTGAACAATGTATGATCTCCTTCAGACCTCTTGAAACCTCTTTGCATAAGTGTTGAACTCAGCTTGTGATACCAAGCTCTAGGTGATTGTTTTAACCCATAGATGGCCTTCTTGAGTCTTAGTACTTTCCCTGTTTTAACAAGGCTTTCAAGACCAGAGGGTGGAGTCATGTATACCTCATCTTCAAGCTCCCCTTGAAGGAATGCATTCTTGACATCCATTTGCCAAAGTTCCCAATCAAGATTTGTTGCCAAAGACAAGATGATCCTAACTGTGTGAAGCTTAGCTACTGGTGCAAAGGTGTCCAAGTAATCCTTTCCATAAGTTTGAGTGAAGCCTCTTACAACCATCCTTGCTTTGTATCTCTCCACTTCTCCATTACTTCTGTACTTGATGGTGAAGACCCATTTGGAAGTTACTGCCTTCTTTCCTCTAGGAAGTTCAGCTTCATACCAAGTCTCATTGTTGTCCATTTCTTTTATCTCTTCATCCACAGCCTGCATCCACCTCTTATCTCCCTTTGCTTCTTCATAGGTTGTTGGTACATATTCTTGATCCAACTTCCCAATGAACACTTGATGCTCCAATGGTACTTGAGCTAAACTGCAAACAACTTGAGTGGGATGGGCTACTGCATTGCTGTTGAAGTAAACCCTCTTCTTCCATTCAGATGGATCCTTTTTCTCCCTTGTACTTCTTCTTAACACCTGAACTTGTTGCTGCTCATTCATAACCGGCTCCTCAACTTGATGATCCAACTCCTCAGCTTCTTCAACATGTTCTTCCTTATGTTCCTCATGCTCTTCAACATGTTCTTCCTTATGTTCCTCATGCTCCTCATTTTCAGCTTGATCATGTGCAGAAGGATCAGCTACTTGCAGTTCTGGAGCTGATTCATGACTGTCCCCCTCATAATCAAGATGGGAATGTTGAGGAGTTTCTGAAGTTGGAGCAGGGACTGAAGTGGTAGTGCTTGTCTTGGCCGGTTGCTGAGGCATACTAATACCCAAGTTTTCCATGATCATCCTTAGGTTAGCTGCTCTATCTGATTGAGAAGTGGGAAGATCCTTCAAGCTATCCCAATTCTTTTCATCATAGAAACTCCTTGTTTACATAAACTTCACATCTCTTGAGATCAAAACCTTCCTTGTTTCAGGTACATAACACTTGTATCCTCTTTGTGTTGTGGAGTAACCAATGAACATAGCTTTGGTGCTCTTAGCATCCAGCTTATCTCTTTGTTCTCCTGGTATTAACACAAAGCAAATACACCCAAACACACGTAAGTGATCAACTAATGGATTTGTTTTGTTTAGTACCTGAAATGGAGATTGATCCTTAAGAACTCTTGTGGGAGTTCTATTGATCAAGTAGCAAGCAGTCATGACTGCATCTCCCCAAAACCTCTTAGGAACATTCCTGTAGAACATCATGGACCTTGCCACCTCCATTAAGTGTTTGTTCTTTCTCTCAGCCACTCCATTTTGTTGTGGGGTATAAGGACAGCTTGTTTGATGGAGAATCTCATGTTTGGACAAGTGTTGTTTGAAAGCATTGCTTGTATACTCACCACCATTGTCTGATCTAAAAATTTTGATCTTACCATTGAAATGATTAGTAACATGACTTTGAAAGTTCATAAAGGCTTCTAACACTCTATCCTTAGTTTGCATCAATGTTATCCAAGTATACTTAGATTTTTCATCAATAAAAGTGACAAAATACTTATGGTTCTCTCTAGACAAACAAGGAGCAGTCCACACATCAGAATGAACAAGATCAAAGCAACTTTCATAAGTAGTTTTAGAAGTTGGAAAAACAGACTTGCAATGTTTCCCAAGAATACAAGCCTCACATTCATCATTTTTAAACACAACAGAAGGTAATAAAAGCCCTAAAGCCCTAGAGTGTGGATGTCCTAGTCTAGCATGCCAAATAGAGTCATCCACACCAACACAAGTAGATAAAGCAGTAGATAAAACAGGAGATAATTCAGAAGAGGGATTAGTGTCTTCAATCATGTAGAGCTCATCCTTTGTCACACCTTTCCCAATCAACTTACTTGTTCTAATATCCTGAAACACAACATCATTAGGACTGAAAACAACATTTCAATTTAGATCAGTGGCTATTCTCTTAACAGATACTAAGTTGGATGTGAAACTAGGCATAAAGAAAGCTTTAGATTCTTTATCAAATAATTTCAGATTTCCTATTCCTTGAATTGGAATTTTATCACCATTTGCAATTACTACACATCCTAAAGCTGGTTTAATATTTTCTATCAACTTAGGATCACTGATCATATGATGGGAAGCTCCAGAATCAATAATCAAAGGTCTGATTTTATTTGATGCAAAGAGTGAGGTACCAAGGACCATACCAGAGTTTTCCTTGAGGGCTTTGATGAGTGCCTCAAGGTCTGACCTTCTTACCACATCATTTTGATCAGTCATAGCTGTAGCTTGATGAACCACCATTGCTCTCCCTTCATCACATTGCTGCATAGAAGAAGAACCTGGTCCAGCTGCACCATATGAGTAGTTTGCCCTTTGATCCTTGAACCGGTTGTTGTGAGATGATGGTCTGAGGTTTGGATGAAGGCGCCAGCATCTATCCTTCAAGTGTCCACTCTTCTTGCAAAAATCACATATCAAGACTCCTCTCTTGTCACCTCCATAGTTCTGCCTTTCCTCAGCTTTAAACACTCCTTTGTTGGCGGTTACCAACTCTCCTTTCCCTTTGAACAGCCCAAATGAACCTTGCTCTTTTTGAATCTGTCCACACACATCATCAATATCCGGAAGAGTATCTGCCCTTAGGATGTGTTTAATCAGCCCATTGTAGGATGAGTTCATGGTGAGCAGAAGAGCAAAGACTTTATCTTGTTCTCTTCTTTCTTGCAACACCAAAGGATCATTACTTGGTGGTCTCAGCATCTCCAACTCTGACCATAGTGAGCTAAACTTCCCAAAGTGAGCTTTAAACTCCATGTCTTCTTGTTGGAGAGTGTTAATGGCCAGCTTAACTTCAAAGACTCTTGTTAGGTTTGTTTTGTTTCCATAAACCTTCTCAATAGTATCCCACAGCTGTTTGGAAGTCACGCAATATGAGTATGCTTCCAATAGGTGCTGGTCAAGTGAGATTTGGAGTGTGGAGAAGACATGTTGATCCCCTTGAAGCCACACTTCTTCAACAGCTTCAGATGTCTCTTCATGAGACTCACCTTCTTCTTTAGCCTCGATTTCACCCTTAGCCTTCATCACCTTCTCTGGAGCCGTGCTCCTCATGATGTACTTCCATAAGCCTCTGCCTCCAAGAGCAGACTTCACCATCCTGGCCCAAACAATATAGTTGGCACCTTTCAACATCACAGGAATGATTACCCTTGAGTTCTCCATTGCTTAAGACCGGTTTAATGCAAGGAGGGAGTTTTCAAGGTAAGTTTTAAAACTGGTGAGTTTTCAACTCACAGAGAACACACACAACAATAAACAAGAAGAAGAAAAGCTTGAAAGCTTAAGAGTATTCAAGAACACGACCAAGAACTTGTTTCAAGAACCGGTTATAAGAGTAAGTGTTTAGGACCGAGAGAAATAGGTTTGAAACTTAGAGAATGCGGAAATGAATAGGTCTAGGAGCTTATAGCTCTGATACCATGTTAGAATATGATGTTTAGAACAAGAAAGTAACTTAGATTGAAGAGAGAATGAAGAGAGAATGTAGAGAGAGATGGTGAAATGAGATGTATAACTCTCAATGTGTTATTAACTAATGAAGTACAAGGTATATATAAGCATTACAAGTAGGTTAAGCAAGTGTGAATGGACCAATGGCTTTTAGGTGAGATGTTGGTGAGAGTTTGGTGAGATATTGGTGAGAGTTTGGTGAGATATTGGTGAGACCAAGGTGATCTCCAATTCAATACTTAATAGTCTCAAGACAACAACAAATTCAATGTTCGCTATATGTTTCATTATTAGAGGCCCAAAAATTTTAAAAGCAAAGCAAAGATAATATGCATATTAAGACCAACTATCCGATAGTGGTTCTATAAATGCATGGAAAAAGGTTCGGGGTGGCGGTGTATTGTTATGTTCAGAGTTTTAATTCCCTAAGATAACTGCAAGTGCACAGAACAATTGTAGTATCTAGGGGTCGAACTACAGAGACTCAAGAAATCCTACTAAGGTTAACTACGACTATAGAATATTAAGTTAAGTTAGGTGATACTAATCAGAAAGTAAACTAACGATAAAGTAAATAAGTAGCAAGAATGGTTTTGTAAGCAATCAACTAAAAGCGCTAAGTCTATGGCATTCTCAGGAAATCAGACAAGTAGATCAATTATCAGTCAAGATCGAATTAGATCTGGTTCTAGAACTCAAACACAAGATAGAACTAACCAACTTTCGTTGCGAAAATTCTCTAAGTTTAATTAGCAGAAACCCAAATTTCTTTGCAATTCCTAACAGATTAAACTAGCCTTAAGTGCAAGTTCGATTTGTTCACAATTTAATTAAACCAAATTTCCTTGTAGATAATTAAATTGCTCAACCTAAATAAATCAGATTATAAATTACACTTTCGTGTCAATTTATAAACCTATGATCTAGCTTCTAAGTGATCAGGTTAGAGACTAGTATTAAGCACAATTCAGGTTGAAGAACTAACAGATATGAATCCTAACTGAATAATCAAATCTAGCAAGTCATGAAATCCCTAACGAGAATCCCTAAACATAACTATGAAACTACTCAGACATGATCAATGAAACACAAATCAATGAATGAATAAATTGCATTATTAGAGAGTAAAGAATAAAAGGTGTTCGAAATCTTCTCCAAAATTAGGAAGCAGTACAGGTTCAGATCAGCCCCAAAAGCTCTAAAATCTCTATGCTCAAAGTATGAAAGCGTAGCCTAAACAAGTGGCTAAAAACCTAATTATAATGATCTAATCACGTATGGGGCTTCTTTGTAATTATGAGAGACTTATGGGCTTTGTTGTAATTTCCAAACTCTTTCATTAACTCGCCGAGAATTATCCAACTCGCGTCTGTGTCGATCGATGCACAAGTTGTGTCGATCGACACAATAGTCTGATATCGACAGTGAACTCTTCCTCTCGGCCAAATGCTCTAAAATGCTCCAAAATGTGCAATAATGTCCAATTCCGCTCCAAACGTGCATGTACCTAATAAACACATGTAATGACTCCAAAAACACGACAAAAGACTCTAAAACATATTTATATCATGGCCTAAAACAGGTAAAAACCATGATATATCAACTCCCCCACACTTAGCCTTTGCTTGCCCTCAAGCAAAACATAAAACTAAAATGTGGTGAAGAAGTTTGAAAACTTCAGAAACTCCTTTCATCATAAAAGCACAACACTCAGATTCCCCTTAGTAAGCCACATGAAAGATTCACCTGCAGACATCAAGACCAACATGTACTTCCCCCCACACTTAGCAACTGTCTCGAGTAAACTCCACAATCACATTCAAGCATTCATATTCACCCTACTGACCTCTATAAGCAATTAAGTGCGGTCTCACAAAGGGAGTATCGATCAGAGGACACATGGACTCAACCCAGTCAGTACCTGACCACCAAACTATCGGTTTCTGGTTCCTTTCTTTTCCTTTCCTTCTTTAGCAACTGATTTTTCCCACTGGGTATCATTTTTTTTTATCAGTGCTCTTCCCTTTTTATTCGGGGTGTAACTTTGGACATGTTTCCGTGGATGCACAGGAGGTGATAGTGGTAGCTACCACTCCCGCGACCACTTCGAAGCTACTAGCTTATCCTTAGTTCTTATCTTTTTTTTTTACTTTAAAGGAAGGGGAAAAGGGAACCATACTCAGACATGATTATAGGCTGTGTCAAGCACATCAGAGGAATCCTATCTAGAGATACCAAGCCCCTGAGTGAGAAAATTAAGTCAAGATTAGGGGTAAAGTCAGTAAAGGATCCTCTGATACCTGTAGTGATATGGGTGTTCTCAGTAGGCTGATCTGCGTTGGGGTTTTCTAATAGTCATAGATGCAGCTGCGAGTTCATCCCAATAGTTACTTAAGTTCCTGCAAGTGTTGTTGACTTTTCAAAAATTCATTGTCTCTTACTTAGACTGTTTTGACTCAATAAAACTGACACAAAAACAAAATTGACTCTAAGAAAAGAAAAAGATAAGTGTCAGTACCACCTCCCCCACACTTGAAACACACTGTCCCCAGTAGTGTGAAGCTTAGGATCGGTAAAAGAAGAAAATGTTAATGGATGAGTTGGGTCCAGTCGGATTTTTACCTGTCTCGCACCTGCATCGATCGTTGCGCATAAATGCGACGATCGTTTAGGGCGATTGCGATATGTGTCGATCGTCACTCAGGACTGTGACGATCGCTGGAATGCGATTTTCGTGGAGTAACGATCGACACACAGGACCGTTTCGATTGTTGCATTGCGATTTCGTCGGGTCAGTTAGCAGTCAACAGTTAGTCCGTGAGAAAAATCTCAAAACTCAAACCTGAAAGCTAAAAACATCGCAAACAACCAAAACCAAAGTAACAAAAGGTCTAAAGTCAAGCACATCATCCCAACATAAGTACCAACAAGAGAAATCAAAAGAAAAGTGAAAAAGAAAAGAAAAGAACCGATAGTCTAAAAATGGAATGCAACTCTCACTCGCTCTCATCATTTATGCCAGCCATAGGGTCAGAACTGCTCGAAGCAACCGGTGTTGGAGAGCGCTGTCGACGACGACGGACAGGAATGGGCTGATGAACCTGTGGCTGTCTCCTGCAAGTGCAGCCACACATGAACTCCCAAATGCTTTGTAGTATACCATCCTGACGCTCTCTCAGTCACCCTCAGACATATCACGCACATGCATCGATGGAGCTGGATAAGGACCTATGTCAAATGTAGCAGCAGCAGGCTCGGGTTCAGGCGCAGAAGAAGAAGAAGCCCGTGTAGAAGGCTTGCCTAGACGATGTGCCATCGTAGGGACGCCGCGCTAATCGTTCCTAGGAGGATCGAAACTCAAAGCAGCCAATGTATCAATCTTGGTCAAACCAGCTGCAGGAAGCTCCACACCACGCTTCCGCTCGAGTGTGTCATAGTAGACCCAGATGCGTCCCTCCTTCAACCATGTAGCACTCTGCAAGTGGGTCAAATCCATGTATACCTCTCTGTCATCACGCTCCATACCCTGTAAAGGGATCTTGCAGTACTGAAAGATAGGAGTAAGCAAACTCCCTACTGTCTCAGTGCTCTTCCCATTTAATGCATTCTTTGTCAATGAGCACAAGTGGTGAGCAAACACAGCTCCTAAGTTCAGATCCCTAGAAGGATCTCTCACGTCAGTATCAGCAAACAGCTCCCTCAGCCCAATGAAAAGCACCTCCAGCTCGTTCTTTCTCATCTTGTTGGCTTCATACTTGCATAATAGCGTGTACCCCAGGATGCGTATCACATATCGTAGAACTGGATGCCTAACAGAAATCTGCTTCCTAGTCCTTGAGTCATATGGGCCATTACCAAAATGGTCCCAAAAATGCTGCGCTTCCTGTCTATCCCACTAAAGAGCCATGGCGCAACGTGTAGGCTCCACACTAAATCCATAAATACGGCAGATATCGAGAAATGAAATCCGATACCTGGCTCCCAGACACCTGAAGTTAAAGATACCCCCTGAAGCTCTCCTGCAGTCTGGATCAGGATAGTACACTCTGCAAGTAGCCAGCAACTGTCTCACCAGATCAGGGTATAATGGGTAGTACTGCATAGGCATCGTCCCTAAGCTAATGGCCTTAACCGATGTATGCACCTGCCTATCAATGCCTAGGCTTTTGCAGGCCTGATAATCAACAAATTTGGTTGGCTGAATGTCCATAGCCAGCCAACTGTTGTAGAGAAACGTATGATAGTCATCCCAGTGCTCTGATATCGGCCTGTCAATGAACGTTGCATCCTTAGCCAAATCCTTAGGCGCCTTGCCCCATTCTTTATCTGTCGGAATCCCTGCTCCCTCTTCCTTAGGCCAAGGCCACTGTATGGCCTCACAGTCTCGCTGATACGGCTCAGGCGGTGTCGAGTCGCGTGTAAACCACTCATTTGGTGGAGGAGTCTGATCTGCAGCGCTGGAGTAGCTCTGCCGCGTTTACGAGGCTGTCCGTAAGGACGCATCTGCAATCAAAGTCATAAGAACAATTTCGCACAATCAGCATCATAAACAACAGCAATCCAAACAATAAACGCAGTCCAATCACGTTTTAAATCTGTCAAATTCGCGCATCAGACAAGTCTTATCACAAAAAATGAAATTTTTCAAAAACTTGCGAAATCAAACGTAAAAACTACTTAGGGACCTTCATTCCACTGCCAGATAACCTAAACCAACACCTAATCATCACGGATTCTCAATTCAGAAGCTAAAATCGAACTTTTCTACCTTGGTTCCGCGTCTAAAAAATCGAGATTGAGAGAACATACCTTGGTTTCGCCTCAAATTGATTAGATATATAGAAAGAGCTTGAAAAATCAAACAGGTTAGAGCCTTGAATCGTTAGAATCGAGCAAGAAATGAGTGAGAAATCAAAAGGGGGAAATCGGCTAGGGTTCGTCGCGAGAGAGAAGTGAAGAAGAAGAAAGAAGAAAGAAGAATTAATCGGGACTTACCTGCACGTGTTTGCATCGACCGTTGCACTTAAGTGCAATGATCATTGCATTATCGCGATTGGTCCAACCGAAATTGAACCAGTCTGATTTCCGGTTTAGAGCTCGCGTACCCCCGATTGCAATTTGGACCAGCTGTGTCGATCGTTGCACAGGACCGCAACGATCGTCACAGAGCGACTTCATTGCCTCGTTGTATCTCCCTGCAGCGATCGATGCACAGGACCACAACGATCGCTGCAAGGTAATTTTTCTTCGTCAAATCCCCCTGCATCGATCGTCACAACAAGTGAAACGATCGACGCAGTTCTTCAGACTCGAGTTCTGCATACAAAACACACCAAAAACGAAAAGAAAACGTAAAATCCTAGCAAAAACACTAAAAAGAATATGTACAAACCAAACAGTGGGTTGTCTCCCACTCAGCGCTTTTTTAAGGTCATTAGCTTGACCGGACGAACGAGATCAGGTTCCTGGAGGTTTCGACAGAGGCTGTGAGTTCCTCTGCGAAAGTCTCCTCATCCAAGGTGGAGAGTAAGCATTGTCAGTGTGTGCTCGTCCAAGAAACGAAGGGATGCGATGTTCTCCTGCATTCACAACAGTAAAGTCAGTAGAACCGAGTTTGGAAGACCCGTACCTTTGCTTTGGTGAGACTCTGATGTCAGGAGCTTTCTGCTTAGAAATAGTTGCAAGCTCTGAGGATGTTAGAGTGGAATCTTCAGAAACCACCATCCTCTTCTCTCCAGGATCAGAAACTAAATCCTCACTCTTCTGTGCTTCCTGTCCATCCTAAATGCTAAATGTATGACCATCAATATTTGGCCTGCGCGGCATATCCATCTCAAAGTGAAGAGGCTCATCTCCCAGATGGAGATCAATCAAACCATGCCTCACATCAATCTTTTCTCCAGTTGTGGCCAAGAAAGGTCTTCCCAGTATTAGAGCATTATCCGGCTCACTATCGTACTTAAGCACCACAAAATTTGTCGGAACTAGGTAGTTTCCAACTCTGACTGGGATATCCTCAAGAACTCCTTCTGGAATCCTTATTGATTGATCAGCTAGGACTAGAGAGGTCCTAGTGGGTGAAAAATCTGTCATCCCTAGTTTCTCTGCCACAGAATATGGCATGAGATTTCCAGCAGCTCCTAAATCACATAAAGACCGCCTGAAGCTATCCTCAAAGATGGAACAACTCAGCACAAATATACCAGGATCAGGTAGCTTCTTGGGAATCTGAGTCAGCAACACATCACTGACTTGTTTAGGGACCACTATCACCCAATCTTTCAACATTTCGTCCATAGGCAGCATCTTCTCCAAGTATCTCTGCACAGAAGGGTGATATGGTGGATCATCAGGTTGTGGATCTTCTTCCAACTCCTCATCCATTACTTCCAGCTGTCCAGCTTCATCAAGTTCTTGTTGGGATTTCTCAAAGACCTCAGGGGAAGGTGTAGTAGGCGTGTGAGCCTTCTCTTCAGCAATACCACGAGAAACGAGTGAGGCTGATTCTTCACGATATGCAACGATCGACGCATGTTTTGCAACGGCCGATGCAGGGTCCTCAGTCTCGGGTTTTTCAACCTCTTCAACGAGTTCAGCTGTATAAAACTCAAATGAACTAACCAAGCCTTGATGTGGGTTTCCATGACACTCTTTCCCTTTACTGAGCTTGAAATTTGGTTCACTTGTGTATCCAACTGCTTAACATGTGTACTCAATGATTCAAATTTCCCATTTAGATCTTCATACACAGCATCCAGCTTCTTGTTGAAGTCCACAACAGTCTTAGTCTGACCTTCCAGCAACCGCTCCATCATCGCTTCCATCTTGCTCTCATGAGCACTAGCAGCACGAGGTGTCTGATAGGAGAACGATCCATAAGTTCTCTGATAAGAATTACCTTGCTGAAAAGGCTTCTGATAACCAGCAACCTGTCCATATCCAGAAGAGTTCTGGTTGCTTGTGAAAGCACTCTTCTGTCCACCATTGAAGAACTTGTTGCCTGGCTGATTTCCAAACATGTTTCCTTGAAATCCAGAGCCACTAATGTAGTTCACATCCTCTTCCTGGTGATCTTCTTCAGCCTCAAACACTTCAACATCCTGAGCAAAATGGACAGCTTTCTTTCCAGTCAACAAACTGTGAACAGTGTCCAGCTTGTTCCTGATATCAGTGATCTCCAGATTATCAATCTTCCCACCAGACTCTTTCCTTCTTCTATCAGCAGTCTTGGTGCTATTACTGCTCACCAAGTTTTCAATCAGTATCTTCGCCTGCTCAGGAGTCCTTGTATTGAAATTGCCATTGTTGGCATTATCTAATGCGGACTGGTAGTGGAGATCAATACCTCTGAAGAACAGGCCCAGCAGTGTCACTTCAGATAATCCATGATGAGGACAGTCATGCTGGTACTTCTTAAACCTCATCCAGGCAGACTTAAGAGGCTTTGTAGGACCTTGGGTGAAGGTGAGAATATCCTGTCTCGATTGATCAGAGCGAGCATCATCATAAAAGTGCCTCAAAAAATCTCTCTTCACAGCATCCCAAGTAGTAAACTTCCAAGGTGGAAGTTGTTTCTGCCAAGCTGCAGCCTCTCCAGCGAGAGAATAGGGGAAAAACTTAAGTTAGAGATAGTCATAGTTTACCCCATTGTACTTCATTCCAGTGATGAAGTCTTCAAACTATATGATCCATGGGTTGCTCATGTGGGAGACCATGGAAACGATTCTGCCTCAGTATGGAGTAGTAGATAGTCTTGATCTCGAAGTCATTCCTCTCAAATCCAGGAGGTACAATTGCTGACCGGTTAGCATAGAACTCATCCGGACGATTGTAGTCAGCTAGAGTCCTCTCAGCAGCAGGAGGATTAATTATATGTCCTTGACCTTGGGCCGGTTCAGGATCAGGGATTACACGTCCCTCAGCATCGATTCTTTGCCCCTCATTGTTGTACCGGTTGTTCTGTCGGTCTATCAGAACTCCCTCAACATCAGGTATCAGAATCAAACGATTGTTCATCATTCTTGTTCTTTGACCCTTTCTGTTCGTTCTCTCAAGTTTCGCAAGCTCCTCAAGTCTGAGATTCACAATATTCGCGTTCGGATTACTTCTGGTCTCACGATTCTGCATAAACCGTCGGTAATTGCATTGTGTCGATCGATGCAAAGGTATGCAACGATCGTTTTAACTCGATATTCGCCTTGTGTCGATCAGACCTACGAAGACAGAAAAACAGAGAGAAATTAGTAACAAAAATTAAAAACGAAAAACCTAGTCAAAACTTTAAATTCAAATCTATCGAGGACTTAAAAGAGTCCCCGGCCTTGATATGCTCAGAGTTTTAATTCCCTAAAGTCAACTGCAAGTGCACAGAACAATTGTAGTATCTAGGGGTCGAACCACAGAGACTCAAGAAATCCTACGACTATAGAATGTCAAGTTAAGCTAGGTGATACTAATCAGAAAGTAAATAACTAAGCAGAAAGTAAATCAGTTGCAAGAATAGTTTTGTAAGCAATCAACTAAAAGCGCTAAGTCTAGGGTGTTCTCAGGAAATCAGACAAGCAGATCAATTATCAGTCAGGATCAATTAGATTCGGTTCTAGAACTCAAACACAAGATAGAACTAACCAACTTTCGTTGCGAGAATTCTCTAAGTCTAATTAGCAGAAACCCAAATTTCTTTGCAATTCCTAACAGATTAAACTAGCCTTAAGTGCAAGTTCGATTTGTTCACAATTTAATTAAACCAAATTTCTTTGCAGATAATTAATTGCTCAACCTAAATAAATCAGATTCTAAATTACACTTTCGTGTCAATTTATAAACCTATGATCTAGCTTCTAAGTGATCAGGTTAGAGACTAGTAATAAGCACAATTCAAGTTGAAGAACTAACATATATGAATCCTAACTGAATAATCAAATCTAGCAAGTCATAAAATCCCTAACGAGAATCCCTAAACCTAACTATGAAACTACTCAGACATGATCAATGAAACACAAATCAATGAATGATTAAATTGCATTAATAGAGAGTAAAGAATAAAAGGGGTTTGAAATCTTCTCCAAAAGCAGGAAGCAGTACAGGTTCAGATCAGCCCCAAAGCTCTAAAATCTCTATGCTCAAAGTATGAAAGCGTAGCCTAAACAAGTGGCTAAAAACCTAATTATAATGATCTAATCACGTATGAGGCTTCTTTGTAATTATGAGAAACTTCTGGGCTTTGTTTCAATTTCCAAACTCTTTCATTAACTCGCCGAGAATTATCCAACTCGTTTCTGTGTCGATCGATGCACAAGTTGTGTCGATCGACACAATAGTCTGATATCGACAGTGAACTCTTCCTCTCGGCCAAATGCCCCAGAATGTGCCATAATGTCCAATTCCGCTCCAAACGTGCATGTACCTAATAAACACATGTAATGACTACAAAGACACGACAAAAGACTCTAAAACATATTTATATCATGGCCTAAAACAGGTAAAAACCATGATATGTCATGTATGAACGGGAGCTTTTCACTCCTGGGCATGTCTGCGTTTTTTCCCATTGACGGCATCCTTGGAGCTTGGTTGTTTCTCTTTGTTGTTTGTGGGCGATGCTTCGAGGAGCCCGCGTTCCGTTTGAAGCTTATGCAGAAGAAGGCATATCTTCTTTTGTTCCTGCGTTGCTTTAGTTTCCCTACAGGAAAGGTGTTTTGGTTATTTACCAAACATGTAGTAAACGCTTGAGTACATAATTTTAGTGTTTCTGATGTGAGAGAATATACCTGTGGGGCATCTGGTGGGCTCGACATCTCTGTCATTTTGGTTACGGTGAAGTTTCGATGACTTGGTGTGAAGTTGTACGGTTTTACACGTTGGAAATTGTAATGTTTGCCAGCCAGGTTTATCAGACACTAAGGCAGCTCGCCGAAGACATTTGATTCGGTTGAAACAAGAATTAGCTACTGATTTTAAATGGGTAATAAGCTAAAGTATTACTACAGCTTACTCTTGAATGAGGCTGGAAGCAGTTTTGGTGGTAAGCTTGGTCATCTCTGTGTCAAACACCACAAACGTAGACGTAGCATCTCCATCTGAGACATTAAGCTCCACTATGTACCTGTTCAGCCATTATAGTTATATGTTACACTTTTTGGCCTGTAATGGGGGCGAATTTGTTTGTAGCAGATTCTTACCTTGGTAAACCGCTCAAGGCAGGAGAGAGGCATCTGTTGCAGCATAGTGAGCTGCCACATTTCTCTAGCTTTCGGCTGCAGCTTGCGCAGGAAATATAAGACCGCCCTTTCCAGGCAAGCACACATGTAATCGTTGCTTTGATAGTGAAGTCAGCCTCCTGTATCTGTTTGTGGTATAATGGTTAGAAATAGATATTTTGGGAATGTATTGACGTCGTTAGAAAATGGTGATTTTGATACACGGTTGTACCTGTTCTCATGGCTTTGAGATGTAAGTTGCGAGTTCACTAATCGTCACTGTTTCCATCTTGGCTATGGAATCGCTGGTGTCCACACATGAGAAAGGGCTGGTTGTGTCAAGGCCCAAACTACATGAAAAACAGGGTCATGAGTTTTTTTTGCTTGGTTTCAATTTGTAAAACACGGCTAGAGATGGTTACATATCAAGTTGGGAATACATTTATTTGAAGTGAAGGATCACATATACCTTCTCTTAAACTCTCTAATGGTTGTGATGTTATTGTCGAAGTAGAACCTTGTAGCTGGGATTGATTTGAGATAGAGGTTTCCTGCGGTTGTGTTTTATCGAGCACAGTTATTTTGGTTATTTTCAAGACGCACTGTAGACGGAAGAGGAAGAGATAGGGAGCGTGAAACTTTGATTTGAATCTATAACATCAATTACCTCCAATTTCTGGTTTGATGTAATCCCGTGTGTCTGTTTCTCTCTTAGGACGATACACGATTACGCTTTCACGTCGGCATCGATGGCGATTGATGTTGATCGAAGCGACGGAGACCGGACAGCATTAACAAGGACCTCCAGCTTGGAATCCTGCGTTAGGTATGGGTGGAGGGGTGAGAAGGCCATTTATACCGACGTGAATTGGATCAGCTGAAAGTGTTTGGAAGTGGAGAGGTCAGGAAACTGAAGGATGGTGAGAGGGAAGGTTGAACGCAAGATGGGAAGCAGAAGCGGAGAATCTGTGATTAATTGAAGGTGGTTATATTTGGGCGTCAAGAACAGTCTTCAGGGTTACAGCGCTCGAAAATTGTAGACGAAGGCAGCTTAGACTAGTTACAATGGAGGTGTTGAATAAATTATTCAACTGTTGAATCAATGCAATGGAGTGTTGAAAAATGAGTGGAATCCTATGTGGATTAATTGGTGTTGAAAAAATTCAACATGTTGAATAAGAGAGAGATGGGGACCATGACGCCATATGTCAGTTTTTTATTCGTTGCGATTTTTCATTGATTCCTAATTATTTAAGATCATTTATTTTATATAAAATTACTTTTAAAAAAAATAAAAAAATTATACTAAAATTTATCATTGTTTTAGTTTTTATTAATAGAGACTTGTTTTACTTAATTTAGACATAGAAAAAAATCATTTAGGGTGTTGGATTTTTTTTGTTAAACAAAACCATTGAAGAGTGTAAAAATTAAATGAATGTTGAATTACTAGGTGGAGGAAAGAGAAGATGATATGGAAGGTTTTTTTATTAATAGAGATTTGTTTTACTTAATTTAGACATAGAAAAAAAATCATTTAGGGTGTTGAATTTTTTTGTTAAACAAAACTATTGAAGAGTGTAAAAATTAAATGAGTATTGAATTACTTGGTGGAGGAAAGAAAATATGATATGGAAGGTTAAAAGTTACAAAATAGGGTGTTGAAAAACAAAACCAATGTACATAGTCTTAGGTTAGAAAAGCTCCTTTGGGACTTTAGTAAAAATTGGCCTGTTAATATGAGTTAGGTTGTCTTAAGCAGGTCATTGATTATTGACCCATTAGTATAATTTCGAAAGCCCAAACTTTTTTTACAAAATATGCTGACGTGGCGTTCTAGAATGAGAGAACCACCTGCTATTATAAATAAGATTCCGTGAGTGAAGAACCGACATTTGTTTTTGTTTCTTCTTATTTAAAAAAATTTACTTTCTATCATATTTTATCTATATTCCACACTTTCTTTTCCTTTCAAATTTTATATTATACTTTTGTATATTTTAAATCTACAAATATTTATATTTTTATAGATGCATATATACCATACAGATATTCATACATTTTTAATTTTGTCGTTTTCAGTCCAATCTTTTGTCTTGTCCCCATATATGTCACATCCCAATGCAACATAACAAAGAAGGAGAAAGAAAATGTGCCTTTTTTTTTCATCTGAAAGTTTACTCCATTAGATAGATTATAATCTTACAACTTGAAACACTAGCAACAAGTAACAAACTCCTTACTGGCTTTCTGCTAACCTGATTTTAAACTACCAAAAACAGAGCCAAAAAAGAACATCTCTGCACTACTAACCACTACAAAGCATAACCAGACAGGGCATTACAAAGAGGCATTACATCTTTCAAATTCAAATAACGAAGCTAGCCAAAGCGGTTGACCCACAGCCACATAAGACTGACCCACAATGGTTAACACTTTAAGAAATCAAAGATGCACCTCTATTCGCCTCAGCATCTTCATACACTAACCGCCAATATTCAAAAAATTTCAGGGCATCACTAATAATCAAACTCTGCAACCAAAAGGAAGGCCAATCATTCGGTCTGTTCACTGCACCTATCAAATCATGAAACTCACAAGCGAACTCCACCTTGTAGATATGATGACTTTGTAAGCTTACTATTGCCCAAACCAGAACTTCAACTTTAGCCTCATCCACGGATGTAAATCCGACGAAGGATCTTCGACTATTTGCTACAACAAGACCAGCTTCATCTCGTATTACCCTGATAGAGTATTGATCGATATTCTTCGTGTAATTTGTACAACCAATACTCAATCTCAGAAATCAACTCTTAATTATTGATAATTTGCTCAAGAACAAGCTACAAATCATAGACGTAAGGAATCGATGGCCTAACCCACTCGATCTCCTCCTCAAGACTCAGTCTCCATTTATAATTCCCAGCTAGCTACAAATGAATGACCTTTGCTTAACTATATACAAACAACTCAAGAACCCGTAACTAATTCAGTTACAAGATGTTCAACGGTCAACGGACTGTGCCACGTCAGTAAGCTGTGCCACGTCCTCCTTTTGAGCCTTCGATGACATCTTCCTGCGGACGTACACCTGCTGTGGCTTATCAATACCCCCGGTTTCGAAACAAAGCTTGCCCTCAAGCTGATATGCTGGAAAACGTTTGCGAAACTCCTTAAGCCACACCCAAGTATTGTGTTCTGGTGACAGTCCTTTCCACTTTACCAAGATCTCCAGTCCTCCTTTAACATTGTACCGAGAATTAATCACATCTTCCGGTTCTACCACAATAGCTTCACTCTCTTCGTCCATGTTTGGTAAGGTAGCTACGGTATGGTTTCTTCCGATGACTGCTTTCAGCTGAGATACATGAAACACAGGATGTATCCTTGCTTCCGGAGGTAGTTGCAAACGATAAGCAGCCTTCCCGATACGTTCGAGTACTTCAAATGGACCAAATTACTTGGCAGCCAACTTTTGACACACCCTTTTTTCCACTGTATTCTGTCTATAGGGTCTGAGCTTCAAGTAAACCATGGTTCCAACTGCAAATTCCACATCCCTTCTATGCTTGTCAGCATTATTTTTCATCAGCTGTTGTGCATGACTCAAGTTGTTCTTTATTTCCAGTAGCATCTCATCTCTTTCAATGAGCATTGCTTCTATGTCTTTGTTATTCGTCGACCCTGCTTCAAACCGTATCAGAGCTGGCGGATCTCGACCATAGACTGCTTTAAATGGGCTCATCCTCAACGAGGTATGGTATGTTGTGTTATACCATAATTCCGCCCAAGTCAAATATTTGTACCGTGTTCGAGGGTGTCGTGATGCAAAACAACGCAGAAACGTTTCTAAGCATCTGTTTAATACCTCTGTTTGTCCATCACTCTCCGGATGAAACGCTGTACTGAACTTCAGTTTTATTTCTGACACTCGGAAGAGTTCCTTCCAGAATGAGCTCAGAAATATTGAATCCCTGTCAGACACAATTGAATTAGGGAAGCCATGCAATCTTACAACCTCTGCTACAAACTTCCTTGCAACTTCCTGTGCTTGAAATGGGTGTTTTAGCCCCACAAAATGAGCTGATTTACTGAAACGATCCACAACTACTAGTATCACATTGAAGACTTGTGATTTGGGAAGCCCCTCAACAAAATCCATAGACAAATCTTCCCATACTCTATTCGGAATTGGCAATGGCTGTAACAGCCCTGCAGGAGCAAGTGTGGAATATTTGTGTGTTTGACATGTTATACATTCCGCCACATACCTTTGTACCATCTTAAACAATCCTTCCCAATGAAACCACAACTGAATACGCTTGACAGTCTTCAATACACCCGAATGTCCTCCCATAAATCCATCATGACACTCGTTTAAGATAGTAGGTATAAACTTTGATGTCTTAGGGATCACCAGCCTTCCCTTATACCACAGTTTATTTTCTTTAACTGCATATCCTGAACGTTCCATCTCTCCTTTGTTTACCTTCTCAATTGTTTCTTGAATACACTGATCCTCGGCAATCTCCATATACAACTCCTGTACTTGGATTGCCATTGGAATTGTTAATGAGCATAAAGTGGATCTTAGTTCCAAAGGTTGCTCAATCCGTGATAACCCATCGGCTGCACTGTTTTCTGAGCCCGGTTTGTATAGTATATCAAAATCATAGATCAGCAACTTGACAAGCCATTGTTGGTAGTCCATACTCACTTCTCTTTGCTCCAACAGATACTTTAAGCTCTTTTGATCAGTGTGCACTGTAAACTTCCTCCCCAAAAGATAGTGTTTCCATTTTCTAATGGCCATCACCACTGCCATAAGCTCTCTTTCATAGATGGGCTTTAACTGTTCGCGTGGTGTTAATGCATGACTGAAATATGCTATTGGCCTCTTATCTTGCATAAGTACTGCACCGATACCAAATCCAGACGCGTCTGACTCCACAATAAAACGTTTTGTAAAGTCTAGAAGTGCTAGTACAGGGGCTGCTAGCATAGTACGTTTCAAGGTATCAAATGTTGTCTGAGCCTTTAGTGTCCATTCAAACTGATCTTGCTTTAAAAGCTCTGTCAGCGGTCTTGCTAAAGCTCCATATCCCTGAATAAAACGTCGATAGTAACCTGTTAAACCCAGGAATCCTCGAAGCTGTTTAACAGTTTTAGGAGTTGGCCATAGCTTCATAGAGACTGTCTTTGAATTATCAGTAGTTACCTCTTCTGCTGATATCACATGACCCAGATATTCAACCTTTTTCTGCCCAAAAAGACATTTCTTTTTGTTCGCCAGTAGCTTCTGCTCCACTAGTATTTGTAAAACAATCTTTAAGTGTCTGATATGATCTGAGATTGTGTTACTGTATACTAGAATATCATCGAAGAAAACCAGTACAAAGTGGCCCAAGTATGGCCTGAATATCTCATTCATCAATGCCTGAAATGTCACCGGTGCATTAGTAAGGCCAAATGGCATCACTAGGAATTCGTAATGCCCATCATGAGTTCTGAATGCAGTCTTGTCAACATCCTCTGGCTTCATTCTGATCTGATGGTAACCGGCTGTTAAATCCAACTTGGAGAAAATACTAGTACCATGTAGTTCATCTAAGAGTTGATCAATCATTGGAATAGGGAATTTATCTGGAACTGTTGCCTGATTTAAAGCTCTATAGTCGACACAAAACCTCCATGAGTTATCCTTCTTCTTCACTAGAAGGACTGGACTAGAGAAGGGACTATGACTTGGTCTTATCACTCCTTTAGATAACATTTCCTTAACCAAGTTGTTCATTGCCTCTTTGTGAGCGTGAGGATAGCGGTATGGTCTCACGCTTATTGGCTGCGTCCCATGCTTCAAAACAATTTGATGTTCATGACCTCTAACTGGTGGCAGACCTTTCAATGGTTCAAACACAGATTGAAAGTCGGCTAATAAATCTTCCACTGGAGAAGGTGTACTTTCACTTTGATTTTCTACTGCCATATGCTGGTATAACCAGTACTGCATTGCATCCGTAGTAGTGTGGCTTGTAGGAAATAGGGTCTGCAAGGAGCTTTTATTTGTGTGGACATCTTTCTCTCCTACTAAAGCTGCTTGTTGTCCCCTCCAATTGAAACTCCACTCATGTGTTTCCCAATTAACTTCACATTTCCCTAGTGTACGAAGCCATTGAATTCCTAAAACCATATCCACACCACCCAATTCCAAAAAGATACAGTCTACTGAAAACTTCAGTCCTTGTAGATCAATCTTCACATCTCTGCAAACTCCTCTTCCATTAACCATCATCCATGTCCCCAACAGTATTTGTAGTTCTTAGTTGTTCATCACTGGCAGCTTGGCTCGTTTAATCAACTTTGGTGTCACAAAGTTATGTGTTGCACCACTGTCAATCAAAACCACCATTTGTATGTGACCCACAGATCCTCGTAGCTTGGTTGTAGTAGGAGAGTCTATTCCCAAGAAAGAGTAAAGAGATAACTCCATCAGATGCGTTACTGGTTCCTCGACCTCCTGTATTTCTGCTTCCCAACACTCATCAGAAATCTCCATTTCCACTCCATCCATTAGTGTAATTATTTTGAGTTCTGGATTACCACACACATGTCCCCTGAACCATTTCCCTTTGCACTTGAAACACAGCTTGAGCTTTTTCAATTCAGCTAGCTCATTTGGAGATAAATGTTGGCGAGTATGAGGGTTTGGCATTGTTTTCCCTGTATTAGTCTCCTCTGCCTTCTGTTTCTCTCCCAATATGGTTGTATTAACGGGTGTAAGCCTTTGGTACGTCTGAGTTGGTCTGTACTGTCGTTGAACAGGTGTGGACTTTTCTGCCAACAACTGACAGAACGCGCTCGACTCCATTTTAATCACAGCCGCAATGTGATTCCTCAAGCCTTTTGGTTCCTTCATCTTTATCACTTCCTTCATCTCAGGTTTTAATCCAGTGTAAAATTTGCTTATCAAATTGGCTTCATCAATTCCTTTCCCTTGTGTAATGAGAGTTTCAAACTCGCTGACATATTCGAAGATTGTACATGTCTATTTCAGAGAACACAGCTTATTCCTTGGCTCATCATCCAACGATTCAGCGAATCTTTCCAACATTCTCTGTTTAAACTGATTCCAGCCAGAAAACGGTTCGTCCTCTGCTTCCCATAGATACCAGTGTAACACAGTACCAGTGAGGCTGAGTACCACAAGTTCTAACTTCTGATGTTCAGGATACCTGGCTGCCTTGAAATATCTTTCCACTTGACCAATCCAAGAATATGGCATAAATCCATCAAAAGTTGGCAAGTCTATCTTCTTAAGTAAGCTATCGCAAGTTGCAAATTTGCCTACATTCCTTCGATATCCTAGTGGTTCATCTTCATGTTCATAGAAGTGTGGGAAATGATGTACCTGACTGTACGTCTCAGATGGTCCAGCAACGCCTTTGCCTTTCGCAAACTCTGGACACGTTTTTGCAGCCATCTTTTCCAACATCTCTTTAATGGAATCCACAGACGAACGAATCGAGGTTACGTTCTCCTCCAAGTGCACCACACGAGTCGTCAACTCTGATTGATTGTTCGACATTAGGTTGCAGCCTTTTCTGATGACTGAGAGTTGATCTCGCAACTCATCCGTGTCCACGAAATCTTCGATAATTGGTGCATCCATGTCCATCGCGAATCGATATTGCATAAATCGGAAATTGTTCTGGTGGTTCGGTTTATCGTCTTCGTCTCTGATAATCCCCGCCGTCACGATTCTCCGTACACCGTCGCAATCGCTTCGCGGAGTCACCGAACCAGCTCACGCCGCACCAATTGATAGAGTATTGATCGATATTCTTCCTGTAATTTGTACAACCAATACTCAATCTCAGAAATCAACTCTTTATTATTGATAATTTCCTCAAGAACAAGCTACAAATCATAGACGTACGGAATCGATGGCCTAACCCACTCGATCTCCTCCTCAAGACTCAGTCTCCGTCTATAATTCCCAGCTAGCTACAAATGAATGACCTTTGCTTAACTATATACAAACAACTCAAGAACCCGTAACCAATTCAGTTACAAGATGTTCAACGGTCAACGGACTGTGCCACGTCAGTAAGCTGTGCCACGTCCTCCTTTTGAGCCTTCGATGACTTCTTCCTGCGGACGTACACCTGCTGTGGCTTATCATACCCAAGCAGCACCAACACTTTTGGTGCTCTTACTCCACTCCATACCAATGTTGCATTTAACCCAAGAAGCCTCAGGTTTATGCCTTCATATTTATCTATATGATTTTAGATAATAATTTATTTTTATGCTATTATTAGTTTTAAATTTATATATAAACTATAAAATGTTTTAATAAGACGTGAAATATAATTATCAAAAAAGACGTGAAATATAATTATATTAATATGATATAAATATTTTTCATAATATTATTGATGTAAAATTAAATTGATGATTTTTAAAAATATATATATTTATTAACGGTTGTGCTCGCAGATGGTGCGAGCAAATCATGCTAGTATATATATATATATATATATATTATTTTATCTATAAGAAAATATATCTAGTAATATCATCAAATCATATAATAAAAACCTAATTTCATTAAATATAAGATATATATGGCCACAATATTTTCTTGTTACTTTATTAATTATTTTAGATTTTTGTTTGGTTTATCACATAAAAAATTTGACTATTTTCAAAGAAGTCTCATAGTTTTCAGAGTTTTACTACTGTTTGACAAAAAGTATGGAGTATTTTTGGGTTGACAAAAAAAATTTAGGATTGACGTTTTATAACAGACTTCTATTGTTGTGTGAAAGGATATTCAAATAGCAAGGTGGGATATTCTTCGGGGGTTGAACTCCGAAGATCCTCTTTTTTCTGGTTTCGGTAGGATGAATTTCATTTTATGGTTATTTTATATTAACAATTTATCTCATATTTTCTAATATATTATTAATAGTAATTATAAAATTCATAATATAAAATTCTTTTATCTATAAGAAAACATATCTAGTAATATCTTAAAATCAAATAATTTATTAATAAGACTCACATAGTAAAAACCTAATTTCATTAAATATAAGATATATATATATATATATATATATGGCCACAATATTTTCTTGTTGCTTTATTAATTATTTTAGATTTTTTGGTTTATCACATAAAAAAATATACTCTCAAATTTAGAAGGACTAGGTTAACCTGAGACCTGTATATATAGGCATTAGGGTTATAACTAAGCATTACTGCGTAGTTCACATTCGCATCATTAACAAATTATCAAAGAAGAAGATGATTAATACTAATGTTGCTGCCACTAAGCCGTGTGCTACAATCTCCCACGAATCTCCTAGCCTCCTTCGTGCATGGTGGTGAGACTCCAAATCTATGTAACAGAAGTTTGATTATGTAACTCAATCTAATCCTCGTAATTCATATGTTAATGGCTGGTTGCAGGATGAACAATAACCTACGATACGACGCTGCGATGAGCAGCCTTAGTATAATCCTCAACACAGAAGCGATCATGTATATGATCTCTCACAAGATTCCCTTACCCGAAGATTTTCTTACAGTTTTCGGTTCGCTCTATTGCTTTTTCTGCCTGTGTAGTTGCACGCTTTGGATTTTGGCAATTACGAATGTGTCATTATGCGAAGAAGCACACTTTGTGGGACGCCTTACTAACACCTTTGGCTTGGTTTTTTTCCTAACACTCCTCTATTGTATTTCTCCCCACTTGGCTCTACTCTTCAGTCTACACATTTTTCTGCCTTGTTTGCTATGGTTCGTAGCCGTCTGGATTGGACCGTGTCTGTGCCAAGGAATGCAAGCAATACGAGATTGGTGGAAGTTTGTGAATCAACCACAACAAGTTCGATTTGTTCAAGAGGGTTATCCAATAAAAAGTTCTAATTTCAAATTCAACTGACCGCATAAGTTACAGATATGATTTCAATATTGTTGGGATTTGTTTCTCTTTTTAGTTTATTTATCGTTATATATAAAATTTTAATAAAAATTATTATTTCTCAAAAATAAAATTTGTATTTATCAAGTGCTGACTAAAAAAATATTATACTTATTAAGAAAACACGTGTGTTCAAAATTAAACTCCCATTACTGAATTCAACAAATCTGTTAGTTTTGCTAACATTGCTTATTTGGATAAGATATAGGGGACTTTTTAGTTACAGTTATTAGTTTGGAGATTTTTTTTAATAAGATGTACATAATCGTTCTTTTTTAATGAAATTAATTTAAGTTGGAAATAGGTAAATATACTTGTGTATCAGAAACAATAATGATCAAAATTTGTAAATAAGAATAGTATGAGGATTAGGAGTGAAGTGAAAGTTGGGAAAGAACTAAGAGCAAATAGCGTTTAGTATTGCTGACATAAATTTTCACAAGAATTTAGATAAATGCAAAATGAATCTAGTAAAAAAATGTTTCTTATATTTGTGTTGAGAATGTTCTTTAGTCTTCTACCATTATATCTTGTTTCTATAGCTCAAAATAATGTTTAACGTTTCTATTTACTATTCACATTTATCGACATTTATTTCAGTAGATTCGGCTATTACGAGTCAAAACACATTATTACTCTTTTGAAAAAGTTGCGATACAATTTGAGATTTACAGTTGGATCTTTTCATGATGTTTGATAGCAAAATGCCAATCTTCTGAGTAATCTGATACTTACATCAACTCATAAAGATCGTCAAAGCCCTTATGAGATTCTTTTTAGAAAGAAACCAATCTATACTTACCTGAAATCATTCTGCTGTGCTTGTTATCCAAATTTGCATGATTATGCTCACAACAAATTTGATATGCGCTCACTTCAATGCGTGTTTCTTGGCTACAATGACAGATACAAAGGATATCATTGTCTCTATCCTTCCAATGGTTAGGTTTACATCACACGTCATGTGATCTTTGATGAGAATGTTTTTCCATTTGCTAAGAAGTACAAGCACTTGCAGCTACTATATCTAACTCCTCTTCTCAGGGCTTGGCGAATGAGATTTATTCAGCCACAACTTGTAAGCACTTCTGCAGCTGAAGCACATCCATATATTCAGAAAATAGTAATGCCTCTTGCTTCTGGTTCTCCTCTGTTTACAGAATCTGATTTCCCACCACTCCCATCCTCTGCAGTTGTTACCTCAGGATCAAATTCCTTTGTTCACAGTTCATCCTTTGTCTTGGTGCCTCTTTCTGCTGAGACTTCTGTTGAGCCACCTCATTTACCTCTTCCACCTCCTACTCAGCTTGCTCACCCCATGGTCACAAGATCAAAAGATGGCATTACCAAGCCTAACCCTCGGTATGTTCTGATGACTCACAAAGTTGCTCATCCAGAACCTCTATTTGTCACTGCTGCTCTTAAACACTCAAGTTGGACTGATGCTAATGAAGAAGAGCTGGAAACCTGCATACTTACAAAGACATGGTCATTGGTTCCATACTCTCCAGATATGAATGTTCTTGGCAGCAAATGGGTTTTTTCGGACCAAGCTTAATGCAGACGGTTCCTTGGACAAACTTAAATCAAGGCTGGTGGCCAAGGGATCTGAACATGAAGAAGGTATAGATTACCTTGAAACTTACAGTCATGTTGTTCTTATGGAGTCTGTTATAACTATCTTGCACATGGTAATTGTTTTTAAGTGGAACATCAAACATATGGATGTCCGAAATGCCTTCTTACATGGCGACTTGAACGAGATCGTGTACATGAAGCAACCAACTGGTTTCGTGGATAAAGCCAGACCAAATCATGTATGCCTTCTTCATAAATATTTGTATGGTATTAAGCAGGGTCCATGTGCATGGTTTGACAAGTTCAACATCTTTCTTATTGAGTTTAACTTCACTTGCTCCAAGTCAGATCCTTCTTAGTTAATTTGCACAAAGGACAAGGATATCATCATTCTCCTCCTTTATGTTGATGATATGGTGATCACTGGAAATGATTCACCCCTCATGGCTTCTCTCATGTTTAAGCTTCACAAGCAATTTCGTATGAAGGACATGGGCAGCTTCACTACTTCTTGGGAGTCCAGGCCCATTTCCATCAAAATAGTATGTTCTTGTGCCAACAACGTTATGCTGAATATTTGCTGATTATGGCCTCAGTGTCTGATTGTGCATCAGCTCCAAAGCCTCTGACACTTCAGCTGAATAATGTACCTGATCAGGACATTATCTTCTCTAATCCCACCTATTTTCGTAACCTTGCATGGAAGCTACAATATCTCACTCTCACTAGACCGGACATATAATTTGCCGTCAACTTTGTGTGGCAAAAGATGCACAAGCCAACAGTCTCGGATTTCAGTCTCCTCAAACGGATCTTAAGATACATCAAGGGTACTATCACTATGGGTATTTCATTAAACCGGAACACAAATTCTAGTCTCACTGCCTATAGTGACTGCGCTGTGTGCAATGAAACCAGAAGATCAACTGGAGGTTTTAGCACATTTTTGGGAAGCAACTTGATTTCTTGGTCATCAAGAAAACAACCCTCTATCTCATAGGATCTCTACTGAAGCAGAGTACATTTCTCTTTTAGATACAACAACTGAACTCACCTGGCTTTCCAATGTGTTTTGTGAGCCTGGTATCTCGCTGCCATCCACTCCAGTTCTCTTCTGCAACAACCTCTCTAACATTATGCTCTTGGTGAATCCATCCTTTCATGCTAGAAAAATGTATTTCGCCTTAGATTACCATTACATAAGAGAAAGAGTTGCTCTTGGTGCAGTAGAGGTCAAGCACAATCCGAGTCATGATCAGATTGCTGACATTTTTACCAAGTCCCTGCCGATTGATTCCTTCTCAAGACACAAAAGCAAACTTGGTGTAGTCCTGCCTCCTACCCCAAGACACAGAAGCAAGACACATCTATAAAGCCTTTTGATATCTAATCCTCTTCGCTTCTCACAGAACAGTGCACACCATCTGTCTGACCTTACATACCTTTTTCTCAAAGTTATCTTAACGCGTACTCGAGTTGAAAATTCGCGCTCGATGATGTACCCATGGTTCAAAACATCTCCATCTCCATAAAACACCCGCAAGAACATGGAGTACGCGTACATCTCCGTCTCCCATCGACTACATGCCGATCTTTTGATTATAGCCTCTCCTTTAACCATCTGGTCGATGGAGGTCAGCGATCGGTCGAACCAACAGTCGCAATATACAAAAAGACACATACCTCTGAGGAGAAGAGCATAAGGGATTTTGGATTCCAGACATTTGTTGACCAATTTTGTTATAAACCTAGGTGGGCACCAGATATTTTCAGTAATATTGGAGAAGTATAGATCGACCGACTTATAGAAATTTGAGCTTTCTCCGATGTTGCAGCGCCGTGCATGTTGCTTTCATCCGAGCCAAATAGCGTATCCCTTGGTATCGTCAATGACAACAAGAAGGATTTTTTCTAGGATATCACTAGGAAGGAAATCCATTGACGATTTTAGTTAAATATATGGAAACAAGCAATGGAGAATTTTAACAAATAATATTGTAGAGTATTTGAGATAGATATTGTTTCAAAGGAATCCACATATGTTTATTTATAGATCGGATCTAACATTTGGGTTTTCCATAAATTTAAATAGTATTTATGTTACTGTTATTTATTAATTAATATACATCTGTTGGTATGCATCTTTGGTTGGAGTAAATATGTACATGATGAATCTAATTCGCTACGTAATGATATATAATGTCGCTTCATTATTTTTTGTAGTTCAAAATATATTACAAAACGCGTTGTTACTTGCATGAATATATTAATGATATGTAATTTAGGTAAATATCCTTTCAATTTAATCATCTCGCTTGTTTGCAAAAAGTCATTTATTCAGTCATAAAATATTCTGGAAGTATTACCATTTGCACCCAAAGATAATGCATATACTCCTTATGTTTAAATTTGCACATAAATAAAGACAACATATAATATTTTCGCTGTTTAACACATTCTAGTCAACACTAAACAATATTTAGCAAATGAATGATATTCAAGAACCTAAACATGGCCAGATTCTGAAATTGTTCAGAAGGAGTCTGAAGTAAAATAGTGACTCTATGGTCCAAAAGCATCTGTCGCACATGGTTGAACCCTTGAAACCAAAGTCCTACCAACCCTTCCAAGTTATTATCAAAGCACACATGCAACTATAAAGGCAATTAATATCTACACTCACTTCCTTCTCAAAGAACAGAGCCGAAGGCGTTTCTGGCCATACACGCATATCCCTCCTAGTTATCTTTATACGTATCCAAGTGGCAAGTTCACGGTCGATGACATATCCACTGTTCAACACTACTCTATCTCCATAAAAAACACGCAAGATCATGGAGTACACATATATCCTTGTTTCCCATCGGCTATATGTTGATCTTTTGATCATTGCCTCTCTTTCAACCATCCGGTCGCTGTAGATAAAGCAACACATCTTCGGAGGAGAAGAGCTGCAGGGTATCCTTATTGTAGACACCTCTCGACGAAATTTTGTTTATAATGAGGTGGGCAAGCAAAGAGATTTAAGTTAATAAAACTGCAATATAAATCGATCGACTTGTAGAAATCTTGATTTTGTCCGACGCTTTGAACCGCCTTGCATATTGTCTTCGTCCTTATAAACTAGTGTAAACCTTGTTCACCGTTAATGACGTCAAGAAGAATTTTTGAAAGAACATCACTTGGAAAGTAATCCATTACAAATTTGGTAATGAAGAGATGGAAGGCAAGAGGAATTTTGACAAATAATATAAGCTTTCAAAATTTATGAATTCGAAGCAACCACCAGAGTTTATTTATGGAGATAAATCAACATTTGGGTTGTCTATGTTGAATTAATTATGTATATGTCTTATGACTAAGTCCCAAATAACAACATTAATGATCATGATCATGATGTTAATGAGTAAAACTAAGTATTTTTTCTTTTCCATTTTTGGTTTTAATTTTTTCCAGGTATTTGAGATTTATCTATTTTTCTAATAGCTTAAACTATAAATGTTATTTAGTAGTTCAACTTAGTCATCTATTTATATAAAATAATTATACCGAGTCACATATCTATTTTTGAAACAGGGGAAGAATGGGCGTGTCAAAGGTTGTGATGGACATTTAATATTCTTCTTGTCTTCTTATCTTTCGTCTATGTTTTAGGGTTTAGGGTTTAATATTTAGGGTTTAGGGTTAAATGGGCGTGTCAAAGGTTAAGGTAATGGGTTCAGTATTTAGGGTTTATGGTTTAATGTTTGGGTTTACAGTTTAGGATATAGGGTCATATGCAGTTATAGTCCTAGATATTGTCAAAATTATTAATTAATTCTAATACAATATTACTTAATAAAAGATTACATTAATTATATTTAATAATCAAACACACATAAACAAAAGATTTTACGTTACGTATAAAATACCAATTTACTTAAGCATTATTAATTTAAGCATCACAACTGATTACTCGTGAGAAAAAAATTCAAAATATTTCGCGTAATTAATCTGGGAAACCAAACTTATTTTTTACCCCACAACTTTTTAATTACCCGCCTTAGCCCAACAAATTTCGACTAAGTGTCGAGAAACCATCATTTACTGCAAATATAAACCCTGATTTAATTTTGTAATCCACTTCTCCAAAATCTCCTTCGAATCATGTCGCATATTTTTGTTGGGATTGTGTCCTGAAATCACACTTGTACTCACTCCTGATGATAGTTGTGTGTCGAGATCAGACATTTGTATAATACTGGGCAGTTGCAATGTTTTGCTAGAAGCCTCTTGCAATCTGTAAGTTGTAGACTTACTGCCAGTATTATATGATCCTATAGGGTCACACACCTAAGCAAACTGGAAGCACAAAATGGGAATGATTATTATGGTAATGATCATATTGATGTGTATTGGATACACATTGATATTGAGTTTTAAAGAGGTGTGTCGATCGACACAGTGAGTGTGTCGATCAACACAAGCCGGGTTTCGAAACTGATCTTTCGGTTTCATGACTTAAACGAATTGGAATTAATCGAATGATCGGTTTAGTCATCCCAGGGCTATATAAAGGCTTATATGGTCGACCGGGAACCGTAGAAGTTGTTCTGTTTGTTTTGCAGAAAACCCGAGCCACCTAAACTCAGTGTTCCCAAGATCCGGCACTAGCATCCCGGCTTTCCAGCTTTGTGTGCGTGTGTATTTGGTAGAGGCGAAGCACCTGAGTCGCTGCTGATCTCGATTACCATTCATTCCGCTGCCATCTCTGAGGTAAACACGAGATCTATGATTCAATACCATAACCTTTAGATCCTAGGCTTCCCAACAGTGGTATCAGAGCTATAGGGTTTAATCCATTGAATCAAAGGCATGTAATTCGAATAATGATGTATTTGATTAGATTTGTGCCTGCTAAATCATGTTTTGAACAAAAGAATCTCGGATTAAGTTTCAGTTTTAAAACGATGATCGGATGTTTTTGCATAGTGTCGATCGACACTAAACTTGTGTCGGTCGACGCGCCGCAAAAACACTTATAAAATTTTAAGATCTGCGATCGGTTTTCTGTTATCCTACTGTGTCGATCGACGCACAAGGTTGTGTCGGTCGACACAGGCTGTGCGAAAGGATAAATCGGTTCAATTGGATTGACCGGTTATCTCGCATGGCTATGTCGGTTAAATCGGTTCAATTGGATTAACTGGTTCAATTAGATTGGACTGGTTATCTCAATTAGTTAAGAACCGATTTAATTGGTTGATTTTGGTTAAATTATATTTACCGGTTATCGACCCGGTTCAATTGGATTGAACCGGAAAAACCAATTTGGTTTTGGTTAGGGCGTGTCGACCGATACAAGGATGTGTCGATCGACACACCACTCGCAGTTTTGGTGTTTGGACCTTAAATTGTGAATACCAAACCAAATCTAATTCCTTGCTCCTAGATTAACTTAAACTTAATGAATCTAGATGTTTTAATTAACTTAAAAACTTCTTGGATGCATATTGGATATGCATCAAGATTAAATAGTTCTTTTCCTCAACTAAATATCAAGTGATCTTGATGTCTTGCCCGATCTTGTCTACTGTCAAGACTCATTTCGTTGTTGGATAGTCTTGGAGTCCTTGGTATCCACAACTACATGAGTAAGGCAAGTGATCATTGATAGACTTGCAGTGCGAGTGGATAAGACATGGATTGTCTTATCTGCGACCAAGAGTTGTACTGGGTACAATTAGCAATGATTTGCTTACCTAGATAACTAAGGTTTGGGTGATGGCGAGTCGCCCACTCAAATTTTGGTGAAGTAAGGATCTTGGTTCATTGTATTCATCTGAGAAAATATAGTTTGAATACAATGCGAGTTTTCTTATTAGATAAGAATTCTCATTTCCTTGAACATCATAACTAAAACCTCTACCTCTTTTAATTACAGCTATGTCTGTCCCAACTCACATCAACACTTTCTCGCTAAGATCCGTCCTTGAGAAGGACAAGCTTAATGGATCAAATTTCTTGCAAAGGTATCGGAACCTGAGAATAGTTCTCAGGCAGGAGAACAAGGAATATGTCCTTACAAGAGTTCTCCCCGAGAGGCCACATTCCAATGCCACGCAGGCAGACAAGAATGCTTGGGATAAGCATTCTACTGATGTCAAAGACGTTAATTGTCTAATGCTGGTGACTATGAACTCTGAGCTGCAGAAGCAATATGAGAACGTGATATCACCAATTGAGATGATTAGCAGCATGAAAGCCTTGTTTCAGGAGCAAGCTCGCACAGAGAGATACCAGACGGTTAAATCTTTCATGGATTGCAAGCTGGCTAAGGACAGTCCAGTGAGTCCTCATGTCCTTAAAATGATGGGTTACATTGATAACCTGGGAAAACTGGACTGTGCCATTAGCCAGGAGCTGGCCACTGACATGATTCTGCAGTCTTTGCTGTCGTGTTTTGATCAGTTCATCGTGAACTACAACATGCAAAACATGACTAAGACATTGACTGAGTTGCACGGCATGCTAAAGACAACAGAGGCGAATCTCAAGAAGGCAACTCCTAATGTACTGATGGTACAAGGGGGTAAAAGGTTTAAGAAACCTAGTAAGGATAAGGGAAAGGCTAAAGCTGTCCAGACTGAGAGTCAAGACAGGCCCAAGCCCAAGCCCAAATCCGGGCCTTCTCCTTAGGACAAATGAAACTACTGCAAGCAGCTAGGGCATTGGAAGAGAAGCTGCAAGAAGTTTATGGAAGATTACAAGAAGCTGAAGATGACGTATGATGCGTCTGATTCAGGTATTTATGTTATCGAACTTAATGTTATGACTCCTAGTTCTACTTCGTGGGTATTGGATACCGGCTGCGGTGCTCATATTTGTACTAATATGCAGGCACTAAGAAACAGTAGAAAGCTGAAGAAAGGACAAGTGGAGCTACGGGTCGGGAATGGAGCTAAGGTTGCTGCACTGGCCGTAGACACTTATGATTTGTCTTTACCTTCTGGCATGGTTTTAGAATTGAATAATTGCTACTTTGTACCTGCGATTAGCAGAAACATAATTTCAGTTTCCGTTTTGGATTTGGAAGGTTTTGATTTTGCTATTAAGAATAAAGTTTGTTCTTTTCATCGTGATGGTACGTTTTATGGTAGCGCCCCATTAGATAATGGGTTATATGTCTTAAACCAAAAAATGCATGTCTTTAACATAAATACAAAACGGTTTAAGTCAAATGACGAAAACCCGACTTTCTTATGGCATTGCCGTTTGGGCCACATCAATGAGAAACGCATTCAGAGGCTCCATCGTAATGGGCTTCTGGGCTCATTTGATTCTGAATCATGTGAGAAATGTGAATCTTGTTTGATGGGCAAAATGGCTAGGGCCCCTTTCAACAAACCGACTGAAAGGGCCAGTGATTTATTGGGCCTTATTCATACTGATGTATGTGGGCCAATGAGCACTGTTGCCAGAGGAAATTACAAGTACTTCATTACCTTTACTGATGACTTCAGTAGGTATGGCTATGTTTATTTGATGAGACATAAGTCAGAATCCTTTGATAGATTCAAGGAGTTCAAGAATGAAGTACAGAACCAACTTGGCAAAAGTATTAAAGTTCTGCGGTCGGATCGCGGAGAAGAATACTTGAGTCAAGAGTTCAATGACTATCTGAGCGAGTGTCGAATTGTTTCACAACTCACTCCTCCTGGAACACCCCAATGGAATGGAGTGTCAGAGAGGAGGAATCGGACCTTATTAGATATGGTTCGGTCTATGATGAGTCATTCAGATCTTCCATTATCCTTTTGGGGATACGCTCTAGAAACGTCTGCGTTTACACTAAATAGGGTGCCATCTAAATCAGTTGAAAAGACACCAAATGAATTGTGGACTGGGAACATTCCTAGTCTGTCTTTCCTGAAGATTTGGGGTTGTGAGGCTTATGTCAAACGTTTAATCTCTGACAAGCTCGCACCCAAATCAGATAAATGCTACTTCGTTGGTTATCCTAGGGAAACCAAGGCATACTTACTTTTACAACCGATCTGAGAACAAAGTCTTTGTTGCTCGGGACTGTTCTTTTCTTGAGAGGGAATTTCTTTCTAAGAAAAGCAGTGGGAGTAAAGTACATCTCGAAGAAATTCAAGATGCACAGGAGACTGCTCAACCTGCTGAGGAAGAGCAGCAGTTGGATCCACAAAGTTCTGTGGAGCCCACACCTGAGGAGCCTGAAGTTCGCAGATCCGGAAGGATCCGTCACGAACCCGAGAGATATTATGGATTTCTCGTGACCAATTACAATGATCTGATGATCATTGAAAGTGACGAACCGGCGACCTTCGCGGAAGCAATGATGGGCCCGGACTCCGAAAAGTGGCTTGGAGCCTCTAAATCCGAAATGGGATCCATGTCAGAAAACCAAGTATGGTCCTTGGTCAATTTACCTAATGATGCAAAAGCCATTGAGTGTAAATGGATCTTAAAGAAGAAGATTGACGTGGATGGTAATGTCCAAATTTATAAAGCTAGATTGGTGGCTAAAGGTTTCAAACAGATTCATGGTATTGACTATGATGAAACCTATTCCCCAGTCGCTATGCTCAAATCCATTCGGATTCTTCTAGCAACTGCCGCTTATTATAATTATGAGATTTGGCAGATGGATGTCAAAACCGCCTTCCTGAATGGAATTCTGGAAGAGGATGTGTATATGACACAGCCTGAGGGTTTTGTAGATCCTAAGAATGCTGGGAAGGTATGCAAGCTTCATAAATCCATTTATGGATTGAAGCAAGCATCACGGAGTTGGAATCTTCGTTTTGATGAAGCAGTAAAACAATTTGGTTTCATCAAGAACGAAGAAGAACCATGTGTATACAAGAAGACTAGTGGGAGCGGAATTGCGTTTCTCGTACTGTATGTCGATGACATACTTCTTCTCGGTAATAACGTTCTGTTGCTTCAGTCTATTAAGACTTGGCTCGGAAGTTGTTTTTCCATGAAAGACATGGGAGAAGCCGCGTACATCCTTGGAATCAGAATCTACAGAGATAGAGCAAATAGGCTGATTGTATTGTGCCAGGACACTTATATTGATAAGGTGTTGCACAGATTCAAGATGCATGATTCCAAGAAGGGCTTCATACCGATGTCTCATGGCATTAGTCTCAGCAAGAAGCAGTGTCCGGCGACACATGCTGAGCGAGAACACATGGATAGGATTCCTTATGCTTCTGCAATAGGATCTATCATGTATGTCATGCTCTGCACTCGTCCAGATGTAGCTTACGCGTTAATCATGACGAGTAGATACCAGTCTGATCCAGGTGAAGATCACTGGACAGCTGTCAAGAATATTCTCAAATATTTGAGACATACCAAGGATAAGTTCTTGGTATATGGAGGAAGTGAAGAGCTTATAGTTAATGGATTCACTGATGCGAGTTTTCAGACGGACATAGACGATTTCCGATCACAGTCTGGATATGTCTTCTGTCTAAATGGCGGTGCAGTGAGCTGGAAGAGCTCTAAGAAGAATACCGTAGCTGATTCCACGACGGAAGCTGAATATGTTGTTGCTTCAGAAGCGGCAAAGGAAGCTGTTTGGATCAAGAAGTTCATGACTGAACTTGGTGTGGTTCCTAGTATCTTGGAGCCAGTGGCTTTGTTTTGTGACAACAATGGAGCCATTGCTCAGGCAAAAGAACCCAGGTCACACCAGAAGTCCAAACACATAGAGAGGAGATATCATTTGATTTGTGATATCGTCAATAGAGGAGAAGTGAAGATCAGCCGAGTTCCGACGGACGAGAATGTCGCTGATCCTCTGACTAAGCCACTCCCAAGGCCTAAGCATGAGAGTCATACTACTGCTGTAGGCATTAGAGATCTTAAGATGTAATCTTGATTCTAGTGGGAGTTCTTGTTGTTTTAGTTATATTAAGATGGTCTTGTAAACATACTTTTGGATATGTTTAATGAAATTTGATTTCAGCATTATTTATTGTGATCTAAATAATGGTCCCAAAATAAGTTTATGCCATATTATAGGTCATCAAGTTGAGGACTTGATCATGAAACCCTATAAGTAATAAATGACATAAATTATAATGTGTCCCTAGTCGAGGTTGTCAAAGTGGGACACTGACAACCGCGAGAGACTAGCTTGTGAGGTGACTGTTGACTAAGTTTCATGGAGTCAGTGATATGAGTATCACAGTCAGTCACATAGATATATGTTGATGAACATATGATCGGACGTGACCCGCTAATGAGAAGTCTCCAAGATAGTTATATCTGTGTCATGAGAGATTCTCATTACGTCTATAGAGTATAGTCCTTAGACCTGAGTTCATCATGCTTTCTTGCATATGAATTGGTACACTTTGACCTTGTCAAACGTCGACCCGTAACTGGCGACTATAAAGACATTTCTTGGGTGTATCATGAAGTGTGTATAGGAACAGGGATGGAACAAGATGGAATTTGTCCCTCCTGAATAACGGGAGATAAATATCTCAGGGCCTATCGAAGATTTGATACTGAGAAAATGTGTGGCCGCACTCAAACGAACTGTAGTTCAGTTGTTTGTCTTATTCAGTGTAGATCAGGAGTTCGATAGACACGATGTTGGCTTAATAAGGATGACACTAATCTTGCCTTATGCCAAATCGAGATGTAGAGACAAAAGGATTATAGGAATTGATGATTCCAGTACAAGTGGGAGATTGTTGGGATTGTGTCCTGAAATCACACTTGTACTCACTCCTGATGATAGTTGTGTGTCGAGATCAGACATTTGTATAATACTGGGCGGTTGCAATGTTTTGCTAGAAGCCTCTTGCAATCTGTAAGTTGTAGACTTACTGCCAGTATTATATGATCCTATAGGGTCACACACCTAAGCAAACTGGAAGCACAAATATGGGAATGGTTATTATGGTAATGATCATATTGATGTGTATTGGATACACATTGATATTGAGTTTTAAAGAGGTGTGTCGATCGACACAGTGAGTGTGTCGATCGACACAGGCCGGGTTTCGAAACTGATGTTTCGGTTTCATGACTTAAACGAATTGGAATTAATCGAATGATCGGTTTAGTCATCCCAGGGCTATATAAAGGCTTATATGGTCGACCGGGAACCCTAGAAGTTGTTCTGTTTATTTTGCAGAAAACTCGAGCCACCTTAACTCAGTGTTCCCAAGATCCGGCACTAACATCCCGGCTTTCCAGCTTTGTGTGCGTGTGTATCTGGTAGAGGCGAAGCACCTGAGTCGCTGCTGATCACGATTACCATTCATTTCGCTGCCATCTCTGAGTTAAACACGAGATCTATGATTCAATACCATAACCTTTAGATCCTAGGCTTCCCAACAATTTTTTCTCCAGATCCTCCTCCCTACCGACTAATCTCTAACTGACATCCCTTATTTGAATCTCTTATTCGAGGTTCTTAGTTTCATTGCTAATTTTGGAAGAAACACTATCAAGCCTCTCAATTTCTTCTCTGAAACTCTCCCTGAAACGATGCCTTAAAAAGGAAAGAGAAGAGGAGCTCGTAAGATACTAACCACTCCAAACGTCACTCAAAGAGCCGTTGGGTCCAACCCCAGTGGTGTGGAAAAAAACACTGAGCCCTCTGCCAAAACAATACACCTTCACCCCAAAGCACATTGTTCCTCCGACTCAGACCACTCAACGTCCAGAAAAAAATCCAGTTATCCCCCAAACGTCAGCGTTAGTACCCCATGTACAGGACTATCCCCCGCTAAGATAACTATTCCAGAACTCGACTACAAATCAACCTGAATTCGAAGCTTCATCGTTGTAAGAAGAAGTCCAGCACAACCAGAATCATGTTGAAGACGCCCCACCTTCGTCAGTTTACCAATCTCAGACTCAGAGTCATTCACCTTCTGAGGGTCACATCTTTCTCGACGAATCTCTTCAGGTTTTGTCGAACCTCGAGGAGGACACATTGCAGGCTCTGAATGCTTTGCTTCGGGTGCCAGACAGGGAAACATTTACCACTGTACTCTCTCCCGCACCGATGCCAAACACAAATTTGTATGGTTATTTTCATGTACTGTTTCTTCAGCTGTTGATGTTCACTGTATGGGTTTTTTGTTCTTGTCTTATGCCTTTCGCAATGGTGTGTTTTTAAACCGTCTAGTTTGTTTACGAATCTGATTGTTGGTTTGCTTATGAGTTATAATGATCTGATGAGTTCGAGTCTCAGATGGTTAGGATGTTAATCTTGTACATTTTTCAGGTTTACTCATGACAGAGGATCAAAATTGGTTCGGAAGATTACAAAAAAAATTACAAACAAATTCGATAAACCATACTATAGCTGGTCATATGTGCCTCGTGATAAAGGAGAAATATATTTCCTCGAGTTCACTGTACAGTTTTCTCTCCTATAGCTTTCATATATACCTTGCATGTGTTGTTTTCACTAAGGCTATACTTATTGTATTTGTATTCTAGAAACCCCACCAATGGGACAATTCAACAATATTTCGAGGAGATCTGTCAACGACGGTTAAAATACATGGTTAGCACTGCGAGGACTAAACCAGAGCGACCTAAGTGGATCAGAGAGACTCTCTGGAAAACGATGACCAGCTATTGAGAAACTGAAAAAGCAAAGGATAAAAGTAAGACCTATGCCAATTGTCGTTTGTCTGACCGTGGAGGCCTCGGTCTTCACGTCCATTTCTCAGGGCCCAAGTCGAAACAAGAAATCAGGCTTGAAATGGCAAGTAACTTTTATTATATATATGTTGTTTATGTTTGTTACAACATTGCAACTAGAAATTTCTGTAATAATCATTGTTTCAGGTATAACACTGCAAGAAGAGGAATATGGAAAACCGGTTAATATTGGTGAGGTATTCATCAGGACATATATAAAGATAGACAAAACGTATGTTGATCGGATGGCATAGAAAATCGCTTCAACTTTCCAAAAGATCGTATACGGGCAGTTGTTAGATCTTGATATAGAGACTTCAGAAGTTTCGAACGGTGCTGCTTTGAGACATCAGAAACTCTCACTAGACATCGGTGAAGTAATATTTTTCACAATTCACATTTATAAAGTCATGTCATGTTCTTTATTTAATTGTGTTTCGCGAACTGTCTTTAATTACAACAGGCCACTGAGACAGATAGACGAGGAAATCCTTTTTTAGTTGGAAGCCTTAAAGAGTATCTTTTGAGGGTCAAGCGCAAGCAACCAGGACACCCTTCAGGGTTTGTGGCCATGCAAGAGCAATTGAAGGAAGCTCAACGTAAAATCAAAGAGCAGGCTTCCCATGAAGCATATCACACTCGAGTTGCAAATGAGCAGAAGGAAAAGATCGAGTGCCTTTCCTTGGTAGAAAAGTATCTGCAGGAAAATGATCCGCATTTTCTTGACATCCTTCAGACTCATAGGCCAGCAGCCAACACTGACGGTTGTCCTCCAACAGGTACAACTTAACTCCATCTGCTGCATAGGTTACTTGTCGCTCTGCCTACCGAACTTCTTTTTTTGGTGTGTGATTTCGAAACTCTTTGATATTGAAGTTTGCATAGGTAGATAATCGTTAATATATATATGCAACACAAAACTATTAAAGTTATCAATGTTTTCTTGAAGCAAATGTCTTTTACATTTCTTGTATCATTCAAATTGAAGTATCACCAATTACCAAATCGTAAATTCGACAAATGAAATAATACCAAATTATTATTTTCACGCAAACGTAACAGTCGTCAATTAGTGGTATTTGGATGTCCGTGTAGTCGCCGCATAATCGTTAGATCAGTCATTAAACAGTCGTAAATTTTTCACTGAAGAGTCGCCAAAACGTCACCATAGTCTACGACTAAATCGTGACTATACTAGTCAGTCACATAACAGTCGCCACATAGTGGCGAGATCATTAACATAATCGTATATGGATGTTCAGATTAGTCGCAAGATAGTAGTTAAAATGCTTGTTACCCAGTCGCTATATAGTGGCTAATATTTACGACTACTTTCTGACTATACTATACAATCACATATTAATCGCCCAGTCGTCACCTAGTTTAACGACTATTTGATGACAACATTTCTCCGACGGCATCTGGACTCCTTCTATAATCGCACAATTGTCGCTATTGTAGTCGCAAATTAGTCCTTATATCTTCCGACAACACTACGTCTATTTTACGATTACTTATGTTTGTCTTATAAATAGTCGTAACTCGTCGACTAATAATACAACTATGCGATTTAGCGACTATGGATTTACAACTACCATATTTAGTCGTAATTTTGTCGTAAAACCGCGATTAACGACTATTCTTCGATTAAAATTGTTGTCGTAGAACTATGATATAATTGGTCATGTGATTATTAATTTATTATTATATAGCTTTCATATCTCGTAAAAGCCACCATACATGAAATGTGTGACCGTATAAGACAATTACGGTAGTAGATAGACCTTTTTAATATTAAGAATAAAGACTTCCAGTTCTATTTAGGGATATTCGGTGGTAAAACTAACACTTTTTGGCGTAGCATTTAGGAAAGTAACACTTTTGTGTTTCTAATTAATTGGGTAACACTTTTTTACTATTATATTTATGGAAACTCGATTTTGTCCTCAAGTGTGTTTCACATTCCATTTATGGCGCGTGAGTGTGTTCTAACATTAAAATAATTATTTTTAAATAATTTAAAAAAGAAACAAAATTGGTCGTCTCTTACATAAGTAACAATACGGGTTTACCTAGAAACCTCCCGGGCACGGATTCCGAGGTCAGGCCGTCGAGCTTTCTTGGTTGCGGATCGACTCCCCGGTAGCCGGAATCACATGACGGGGCCGGGGAGGTGTAGCGTGTTTGTTTCTCGGCGGTGAATGGAGCTCTTCTCTGCTTCTCTCTCCTTCGACGGTGGTGGCGCAGCGTTCCTTGTCTCCGGCGGCTCTTCTGTGGTGGGGTTTCACTTGGTGAAGATGATTCGGCCATCGATTCGTTTCTCCGGTGGTGTGTGTGGTCGGTGGGGTTTGGTTTCCTCCGATCTCCAGGTCGTCGTCCGTGTATTGTGACGGTTCGTCGTCGTTGATGGATCTTTCACGGTCGTGTGAGATGATATGGTACAGGTGGTCTCTTGCGTTTGGCCCAAATTGTTTTGTTAATTATCACTATCATAGATATTAAATATCTAGTTCTCATGATAATCAGATTCATGCCATCTTATGCTCTGCTGTTTTCTGTGATAACTAGGCACCTGTTATCATATTTGTTGAGGATTTTGACCTCTTTACTGGTGTACGTGGGAAGTTCATACTTACAAAATAGCAAGATCATGAATCTTTCATTAATCAGCTTCTTGTTGAACTTGATGGGTAAGATCCAATTTCTTTGTTGATCAAAAATTAAGACCATGTTTGTAGCATTCATAGCGGCTTCTCAATGTGTGGCCTTCAATGCAATAAAAATTGGTGCATTAGAAACCCAAGTACCTTTTCCTTTTGCAGTTGACTTTTCTGATGACATTCCATCTTGTTATTTCTATTTATGCAGATGTCTACCACACGGAATCATAAACAAATTGATGAGGCGTTAAGAAGGCCAGTTTATATGGATAGAATATTTCATCTTCAAAGTCCAAGTGAAATGGAAAGGGAGAAGATTTTACACAATGCTGCAAAAGAAACCATAGATGGATAACTCATTGATCTGGTGGATTGGCATAAGGTGATCTTAAGCTGTGCAAAGTTGTTGTATGGGTCATTTCTATTTTGCTTGTGGCTGTTCTATGACTCATGTTTCTTCTTCCGCGCTCTCTTCCATATAACTTACTAGTTCTGTAATTCTCCATTATCTCTGTTAGTTAACAGTTCATGGTTAGAGGTTTCAGAGAAGACATCTTTATTACGACCAATAGAACTGAAACTTGTTCCAATGGCTCTCGAAAGTAGTGCCTTCAGGAGCAAATTTCTGGACACAGATGTGAAGGGATTGTTTAGTTGATCCTGATTCAATTCTTAGATTCATATCAACCTAAACATGCGATCTAGGTTCTTCTCAGAATAGAAACAATTGATGATCTCACCTTATACCTGATTGCAGCGGAAAGGGATGGTATGTCAGAGATCAGAGATGCACCGAGGGATGAATCCTCCAAAGGTTCACACACGCGATCACAGGAAACAGCTGCTAGACCGCTAGAGGAATTCGGCGCAGAGAGAGAGAGTTTACGGCTCTGGTGTTAGGGTTAATTGTCCAGAAACTCGAGTTATACCTTATATAACTTGTCCTGTTCCGTTTGGGCCATACGGCCCAAACACCAATTAACTCGACGGTTTCTGCGCACTGTGTCGATCGATACACCTTGTGTATCGATCGACACACAGTAACTAAACCGTTTTATTCTCTCTAAGTTCAGTAAAATGCCTGGCACTTTTACCGTACTTCTGCTAACCGTTCCTACACATTTTCCTGTTAGCTTAGGCGTGCGACCCATATGGGATCATATAATAAAGGCAATAAGTCCAAGACTTATAGATCATGAGCGGACTCTAGCAAGCCATCATGACCCCCAGTATTATATGACTTATGTCTGATCATTGACATACTCTTACTTTCTAGAGACAGTACCGAGATTACTGGACACAATTCCAACAATCTCCCACTTGTACTGGAATCTCTGTATTCATAATCCTTTTGTCACAATATCTCGATTAGTCATAAGGCAAGATTGGTGTCATCCTTATTAAGCCTAATCTTGTTCATCGGACTCTGATTTGATACTGACAATCCAAACGACTCGGGAAAGTCCGTTTGAGCATGGCCATGCATTTTCCAGTATTCAAATCTCCGATTGGCCTAGAGATATTCACTCCATTTATATTGGAGGGACAAATTCCGTCTTGTTCCATCACTGTAAACTATTCATTTCATAATGTACCCAAACAAGGTCCTTATAGCTATCGCAGAACGATAGCGTTAGACAATGATCAAAGTACATCAGTCCATGGGCAGTCACATGCATGTGAACTCAGGTCTAAGGACTATACTCTATAGTCGTAGTAAGAATCTCTTATGACACAGATATAAATATCCTGAAGAGTTCTTATAAGCGGGTCTTGTCCGGTCGTATGTTCCCAACATACACCTATGTACTGACTTTGATGCCGCGCATCTATGACACACTAAGACTTTGTCATAAGTCACGTACCAATCCAGTCTCACACGGTTGTTGGTGTTCCAGTTTCAACAACCTTCGACTAGGGACAGGATGATATAAAACATTTATCAAATATAGGGCCTCATGATCAAGCTAAATGACTTCGATGACTCAAGATCAAGTCACTTACTTCGATGACCTATAAAATGCTTCATATCATTTTGGAACGATTATTTCATCACAGTTAAAATAATCATGAAATAATAATTTCATTAAAACATAAAATAATGTTTTACAAGAACATATCAAATAACTAAAATAAAGCTCGCAAAACTCCCACTCAAATTTAGATTACATCTCAATGTTTCTAATGCCTACAGCTTCAGTCAGGAACTCGAGCTTAGGCCTTGGGAGTGGCTTTGTCAACGGATCAGCGACATTATCATCTGTCGGAACTCGGCTGATCTTGACTTCCTTTCTATTAATGATGTCACGTATCAAGTGATATCTTCTTTGAACATGCTTGGATTTCTGGTGTGATCTTGGTTCCTTTGCCTGAGCTATAGCACCATTGTTGTCACAAAACAGTGCCAGAGGCTCAGCCGCATCTGGTATCACACCTAGTTCCATAATGAACTTTCGTATCCAAACAGCTTCCTTTGCTGCCTCTGAGGCGGCGATATATTCAGCTTCTGTAGTGGAATCTGCAACGGTATCTTGCTTGGAGCTTCTCCAACTGATTGCACCGCCATTCAGACAAAAGATATAACCGGACTGTGACCGGAAATCATCTGTGTCTGTCTGGAAACTTGCGTCCGTGAATCCACTGACTTTAAGCACATCACTTCCACCGTACATCAAGAACTTATCCTTAGTATGTCTTAGATACTTCAAGATATTCTTTACGGCAATCCAATGGTTTTCACCTGGATTTGACTGGTATCTACTCGTCATGCTCAATGCATAGGCAACATCAGGACGAGTACAGATCATGGCATACATGACAGATCCTATTGCAGATGCATAAGGAATATTCTTCATGCGCTCAAGCTCAGCAGCCGACGTAGGGCTCTGCTTCTTGCTTAGCGTTGTGCCATGCACCATTGGCGTGAAGCCCTTCTTGGAGTCTTTCATGCTGAATCTTTGTAGGACTTTGTCAATGTATGAGTCTTGACACAAGCCTATCAGCCTCTTAGGTCTATCCCGATAGATCCTAATTCCAAGAACGTATGCGGCTTCACCCATGTCTTTCATGGAAAAACAACTTCCAAGCCAGTCTTTTACGGACTTTAGCATTGGAATGTCGTTTCCGAGAAGCAGTATGTCATCGACATACAGAATAAGAAATACAATCTTGCTCCCACTAGATTTCTTATACACGCATTGTTCTTCTTCGTTTCTGATGAAGTCAAATTGCTTGATCGCTTCATCAAAACGAAGATTCCAGCTCCTCGATGCTTGCTTCAATCCATAAATGGATTTATGAAGCTTGCATACTTTCCCAGCATTCTTTGGATCTATGTAACCGTCAGGTTGTGTCATATACACATCCTCTTCCAGAATTCCATTCAGGAAGGCGGTTTTCACGTCCATCTGCCAAATTTCATAATCATGAAAAGCTGCAGTTGCTAGTAGAATCCGAATAGATTTCATCATAGCCACCGGTGAATAGGTTTCATCGTAGTCCACACCGTGAACTTGTCTGAAACCTTTTGCCACCAACCTGGCTTTATAAATCTGGACATTTCCATCCACGTCAATCTTCTTCTTGAAGATCCATTTGCACTCGATGGCTTTTACACCAGCAGGCAAATCAACCAACGAAAAGACTTGATTGACCGTCATGGAGTCCATTTCGGAATTAGTGGCCTGGCGCCACCTCGAGGAATCTGGGCCCATCATGGCTTGATTGAAATTCGATGGTTCATCACCATCAATGATCAGAAGATCATGACAGTTAGTCACGAGGAATCCTTGATATCTCTCGGGTTCGTGACGGATCCTCCCGGATCTTCGAACTTCAGGTACTACAGGTTCAGGCTCTACAATTTCTTGTAGATCCTCCTGCTGCTCTTCCTCATTAGGTTGAGCAGTATCCTGTTCATCTTGAATTTCTTCAAGCAGTACCTTACTCCCACTGTCTTTCTTAGAGAGAAAATCCCTCTCAAGAAAGTTACAATCCCGAGCAACAAAAATCTTGTTCTCGGAGCGTAGATAGAAGTAATAAGCCTTGGTTTCCCGTGGATAACCAATGAAGTAGCATTTGTCAGATTTTGGTGTAAGCTTGTCTGAGATTAATCTCTTGACATAGGCTTCACAACCCCAAATTCTGAGATAAGACAGCACTGGAGTCACTCCAGTCCATAATTCATATGGTGTCTTTGCTACTGCTTTTGATGGCGCTCTATTTAGAGTGAACACTGCTGTTAGCAGAGCATATCCCCAAAGGGATATTGGAAGGTCTGTGTGACTCATCATAGATCGAACCATATCCAATAAGGTCCGATTTCTCCTCTCAGACACACCATTCCATTGAGGTGTTCCAGGAGGAGTGAGTTGGGATACGATCCCACACTCTCTCAGATGATCACTGAATTCTTGGCTTAAGTATTCTCCTCCTCGGTCGGACCGAAGAGCCTTAATGCTTTTGCCAAGTTGGTTCTGTACTTCATTTTGGAATTCTCTGAACTTCTCAAAAGATTCAGATTTATGTTTCATCAAATAAACATATCCATACCTACTGAAATCATCAGTGAAGGTAATGAAGTACTGATAGTTTCCTCTTGCATTAGTGGACATTGGGCCACACACGTCAGTGTGTATCAGGCCCAATAAGTCACTGGCCCTCTCGTTAGGTTTATTAAAGGGGGCCCGTGTCATTTTGCCCATCATGCAGGATTCGCATTTCTCACATGACTCAAAGTCAAATGAGCCAAGAAGTCCATTCGAATGGAGCCTCTTGATGCGTTTCTCGCTGATGTGCCCTAAACGACAATGCCATAGAAACGTTTGGTTCTCCTCATTAGGTTTGAACCGTTTGGTATTAATGTTATAAATTGGCGCGGATTGATCGAGTATGTAAAGCCCATTCGAAAGAGGGGCAGAACCATAGAACAAATTGTTGCGATTGAAGGAACATAATTTATTCTTAACTGAAAAATCATAACCTTCCAAATCCAACAAAGAAATTGAAATAATATTTCTGCTTATAGCAGGTACAAAATAACAATTATTAAGTTCTAAAATCAATCCCGAAGGTAAAGACAACAAGTATGTTCCTACAGCTAGTGCTGGAACTTTCGCTCCATTCCCAACTCGTAGCTCCACTTGTCCTTGCTTCAGCCTTCTACTGTTGCTGAGTGCCTGCATATTAGTACAAATATGAGCCCCACAACCAGTATCCATGACCCATGAGGTATTATCAGAAGTAGTTGTATTAACTTCTATAACAAAAATACCTGATGAAGAAGTCTCGAAAGTCTTCTTCTTTAATTCCTTTAGACCTTCCTGGAATTTCTTACAATCTCTTCTCCAATGCCCCAGTTCTTTGCAGAACCTGCACATGTCAGTAGGCCCAGCCTTGGACTTGGGCTTGGGCTTTGGCGTGTCCTTGTCCGCGACTTGGACACCCTTGGCCTTTCCCTTATCCTTAGCAGAAGACTTCTTAAACCCCTTGCCCTTTTGTACCATAAGTACACTGGGGTCCTTGGCGGTTTTCTTCAAGTTGGGCTCTGCAGTCTTGAGCATTCCGTGAAGCTCAGGCAGTGTCTTACTCAAGCCATGCATGTTAAAGTTCAGAATGAACTGATCATAGCTTGCAGGTAAAGACTGCAGAATGATGTCGCAGGCAAGTTCCTGGCTGATTGGGCAGTCGAGTTTGTGAAGATGATCGAGATAACCCATCATCTTCAACACATGAGGACTCACTGCCGCATTCGCAGCCAACTTACAGTCCAAGAGGTTCTTAACTGTCTGGAACCTCTCAGTCCTAGCCTGCTCCTGAAAAAGTGATTTCAGGCTTGCCATGATCTCGATTGGAGACAATACACTTTCGAACTGTTTTTGCAGCTCAGGAGTCATTGTCACCAACATCAGGCAATAAACATCATTTTCATCTGACGAATGCTTTTCCCAAGCATTGTGCAGAGTCCTGGCAGCATTGGCAAGAGGCCTCTCGGGGAGGGGATCTCGAAGGACGTAATCCTTCTTCTCCTGCTTGAGGACCAGCCTCAAGTTCCTTGACCATGTCAGGAAGTTCGTTCCAGTCAGCTTCTCCTTCTCGAGAACAGACCGGATCGAGAATGTGTTTTGTGTGCTTGTAGTAGTCATATCTGAAATATATAAATAAAAAGGTTATTAGTTATATGTTCAAAATGATTAATCTCGTATTAAAGTATAATATGATTAATCATGCATTATATTCAATAACATAAGTTACCCTCAATAGAATATAATGATTCCAAGATCCACATATAACTAAGATTAAAGTGGGCCACTGGCCGTCACCCAACCTTAGCTTATATCGGTAAGCCCTATATCGGCTAATTATATCCGTGATATAACTCTTGGTTGTGAATCTGGGCCCGAGGCCCAATCCACTCTGATGTCTCAAGGCCCGGGACTCCCGATGGCCTAGTCAAGAAAACCGGACTATACAGTCATGTAATCATTAATGTCTGGGACTCCCAATGACATTTATGAATCACAAACCGTCTTACCCACGCAAAAGCAGACATCCTCACACTGTAAGGCCATGAATGCAATTGAATGGGCTTCGACAGCTGACATAGCCTGGACAAGACATCCAACGCTTGATATTGTTTGAGGTCTGTAGGTTTATTTTAAAGTTTTATTCCCAAAATAGAAGATTACTATTTCGGGAAACTTTCTATTTTTGGAAACCTACTATTTTTTAGAAACTTTCTAAAATAGGAAACTTTCTAAAACCGGAAACTTTCTAATTTTAGAAACTTCTTTAAAATCCAAAACCCGCAAATTCAGAAACTTCTATTTTAAGAAACTTTCTAATTATAAAATTTCGGAAACTTTAATTCAAAACGACTTTATAATTTTATAAAATAGTTTTTAAATTAATCTGAAGAAAGACTCAATTAACTGGCCCAATTGTTTTAACTTCTTGGCCCGAGGCCCAAGAATTGGTCCATGTCCAAGACATGACCCAATTGTCCAATTAATTGACATAACCGGTCTGGTTCATTAAAACTGGTCTAACCAAGTTTCAATTACTACGATGACCACAATTGTCAACCGGTTATTTACTAAACCGGATTTTCTCAATTTATTTGGTCCAACCAAATCAAATTAGAAAATCCTGGTTTAGGCACTAAATCCAATAATTCTTTCGACATTGGATTTCTTGTCCCGGTTTAACCAGACTTAATAAAATTATTAAATCTGTTTATTAAACCAGGACGAAATAATTTTAATCAAAATTAAACCGAGCCTTTAAACCAACCATGTCGATCGATGAACCAACCGTGTCGATCGATCCATCAACCACATCGGTCGATGCTCTCAGCTTCGATCCTGCATCGATCGTGCATCGATCCTGTATCGATCGATGCTCTTACGCATGCACTGAATCGAGCCAAAACCCTAACCGTGTCGATCGATGTGCACCAGCCGCATCGGTCGATGCACTAATATCGAACCTGCATCGATCCTGCATCGATCGATGCTTTCACGCGTTAACAGGGTTAACCGATAGACTGTATCGACCGATCCATGCGATCGTATCGATCGATCCATGCGATCGCAGTCGATTGTCATTCGGTTGTATCGACCGATCCATCCATTGCATCGATCGATGCAATGCGATCACAGTCGATACTTCTTTATGAAAATCGCAAATTCCAAATCAATATAGCTTGGATTTGCGATTTCAAGTGTGTTTAGGGTTCAATTCCTTGTTGCTTAAGTGATTTCTCTTATCAATAGTTGATTCAAAACACTTCTTAAACAAGAAAACAATCCTAAACATTGAATCTAAACAAGAAAAAAAACCAGAACCTGGCTCTGATACCACTGAAGGGATTGTTTAGTTGATCCTGATTCAATTCTTAGATTCATATCAACCTAAACATGCGATCTAGGTTCTTCTCAGAATAGAAACAATTGATGATCTCACCTTATACCTGATTGCAGCGGAAAGGGATGGTATGTCAGAGATCAGAGATGCACCGAGGGATGAATCCTCCAAAGGTTCACACACGCGATCACAGGAAACAGCTGCTAGACCGCTAGAGGAATTCGGCGCAGAGAGAGAGAGTTTACGGCTCTGGTGTTAGGGTTAATTGTCCAGAAACTCGAGTTATACCTTATATAACTTGTCCTGTTCCGTTTGGGCCATACGGCCCAAACACCAATTAACTCGACGGTTTCTGCGCACTGTGTCGATCGATACACCTTGTGTATCGATCGACACACAGTAACTAAACCGTTTTATTCTCTCTAAGTTCAGTAAAATGCCTGGCACTTTTACCGTACTTCTGCTAACCGTTCCTACACATTTTCCTGTTAGCTTAGGCGTGCGACCCATATGGGATCATATAATAAAGGCAATAAGTCCAAGACTTATAGATCATGAGCGGACTCTAGCAAGCCATCATGACCCCCAGTATTATATGACTTATGTCTGATCATTGACATACTCTTACTTTCTAGAGACAGTACCGAGATTACTGGACACAATTCCAACAAGATGAACTTCTGAGTTATGTTAGCTGGTTTGCGGTAAGCAATCTGTCATCATCTTCGCCTTTTGTCAAACCATTTTTTTTTCATTTCTAAGTTTGGTTTCATCAGTTGATTCTTTTTTCTTTTCTGACAGATGTTTAGCCATATAGTGCCCCCATGGTTGCGGGAAACTAAAGCTGTCAAGACAATGGGTAAAATGCTTGGTAATCATCTTGGACTCAACTTAACCAAAGAAGATTTGGAGAATGTGGTTGATCTAATGGAACCATATGGACAGATAAGCAATGGAAACTTTTGAATCCTCCTGTTGATTGGACCAGGGAAACAAAATTCCCACATGCTGTTTGGGCTGCTGATCGTGCTCTGATCGCACTTCTAATACCAAACTTCGATGTTGTAGACAATCTGTGGCTTGAGCCTAGTTCCTGGGAAGGAATTGGGTGCACAAAAATCACCAAAGTCACAAGTGGTGGCTCTGCAAGTGGTAATACGAAATCAAGATCATATCTTGAAAAGAAGCTCGTTTTCTGCTTTGGATCTCACATTGCATCCCAAATGCTTCTTCCTCTATGTTTGGATGTTTTGAATCTATGTTTGGATGTTTTGAATTAGTTTGCATATATTTTTTGGGGATCTTTGAGTATTTTCTGATCCTTTTGAATATTTATGCGAGTTCTTAGATATTTTTTTGAGTATTTTCTGATCCTCGTGACTAGTTCTTCTACCTTGAAACAGGACTATGTATATTATGTCTCTTCATGCTATGTCTGAATACTCAATTTCTTGGAAACTGCATACTGAACCCTAAACATAATCTCAAATGGCTTAAACTATGAACGTTCATTTAGAAGTTTATACGTTCATATCATTGGTATGTACGTTCACATACTTCATTTTTAGGTAGTTATACCCTAACATATAGATGAATAAAAATTATACGTATATAATAATTAATAAAAGTTATAGGATATAAACCCTAAACCCTAACCCCCAAAGATATCAAACCCTAAACCATAAATTTTAAACCCTAAACCCTAAACTCCAAAGGATTTAAACCCTACACTACAAGAAAACAACCGGGAACCGACGGGCATAATCGTCGGTAACCCGTCGGAAAACCCGTTTACCGACAGGATTTCGACAAAGCAAGTCCGTCGGTTCTATGTTGTCGGAAATTAATATCCGTCGGAAAATTTTCGGTTATTTCCGACGGATTTCCGACACAGCATTTTTCCGACGGTTGACTGACGAAATATAAACCGACGGTTTACCGACGACGGACCGACGGTGTATATTCCGACGGTTATACCGACGGTAACTTACCGACAATAAACCGACGGTTATTAACCGACGGTGAACCGAGGGGAACTTACCGACAATAAACCGACGGTTTATTTACCGACGGTGAACCGACGGTTTATTTACCGACGGTGAACCGACGGTTTATTTACCGACGGTAAACCGACAGTAACTTACCGACGGTGATCCGACGGAAAATTACCGACGGTGATCCGACGGACAGTTACCGACGGTGATCCGACGGTAAATTACCGACGGTGATCCGACGGTAAATTACCGACGGTAAACCGACGGTAAATGACCGACGGTAAAAAATTATTTATTTAAAAAAAAAACTATTATATATATTATTTATAAACGAAATATTATATGAAAATTTTATTTAAAAATTATAAAATTTTAATTTAAAAGTATTTTATAAACGAAATATCTTATAAAATGTATTAAAAGTTTTTATTTAAATTACATAACATTGGGTCTAGGACCCGATCCCGTTCCCGAAGCTCCCGTTGCCCCGCCCGATCCTCCTTCTGGTGCGTCTCTGCCATGCTGGATGTAGTACATGATTTTATCATGCATCTCTGCTAACTTTCTTTCATTTTCCGTCCTTTCTTCTTGCAACCGAGCTTCAAAACTCGTCTTCAGAGCTGCAATTTCAATGTCTTTCTCGCGCAAAGTTTCAGTGAAGAGGTCGTTCTCGGGTCGGAAGCGGGAATGCGGAGTTGAGCATCCTTCCCCTAAGTTGCCTAACCCGAAAACACGTCCCTTCCTGCGTTGTGTCTCCTGCAAAGTACATATCAAAATCAAGTAAAAAAGAAGTTATGCAATTTTTTAAGTTAACTCAAATATTTACCTCGAGAAAGATCTCGTTGATCCTCTGCGACGGTACTTCGTCTGTTGAGCCGACCTCCTCGGACAGTTGCGTCTGCACCTCATCCACCCGCCTCTTTGCCGATTCTACGATTCTCCGAGCGATCGGATCCTGGATCTTGCCCGTAGTCTTGTTCGTATGGCCCTCCTCGGTGAGCTGAACAAACGTCGGCTCCTTCCCAGTCCTTGCTTTCTGCATAATTTTTAAACGGTCAAGCCAATTTCAATTAATTACACTAATAAACATTCCAAAAATAATACTTACAAATTCAAGCTGCCGCTGCGTCGTACTCTTTGCTCCCGCGTTATGCGTGGCTATCCCTACACCGTTTCTCTGACTCAAACGGTTCTCGGAGTGCGTCGCAGAATCCGCCGATGTAGCAGGTTTGGACCAATGGCGGATGAAACCGGCTAAAAGGTGGGGATTGACTCCCTTCGGGTCTTCCGCCGCAAGCCACTTTTGCTTCCACTCGTTGAGGACGTGCGAGTAGTGGCTCCTTGCCTTCTTATGGAAAGCCTTTTCCACAATCGACGTATGGTACCGATCCCAAGTGTACTCTTGCTACACCAAAAAAAAAGATTGATGTTAGTCAAAATTCATAACATTTACAAATTAATACAGAAACCGAAACGAGATTTTTACATACCGCGAATTGGCGGAACCAAGTATGTTGTTCGGACCTAGGCATGTTCACGTATTTCGGATACGCGTTCTTCAGCATGCTGCACATCATTCCTAAAATGCTCTTCGTGATCTTCGAAGACGTAATATTGAACCTGTTTCAAGACAATTGAAAATCAATATATATTAAATAAATAAGCGTTTAAAAGCATATAGGAAAATAAACAAATGTGTTAGAGGAAAAAAAACTTACCAAAAAGTACCGGGGTGGTTCAAAGGATCTGGATGAAGTCGTTTAAGCGTCTCCCGCCCCGGCTGCTCGACCACTAACTCTATCTCAGCTGCGATCGAGGGCGGGGCATCCTCGACTAATGTCTCTGGCTCTTGGGACACCGTATGACTCCCGCTAGGAGTGTCGTGCCGCGGAAAAGACGAGGCAGGTTGGGCCGGTCTAATTTGAGTCGATCGACGTCGCCGTAAAGGCGCCGACTGTGCTTGAGCAGGTGGAGACGGCTGATTCGGAAGATGTTCACGGTCCTCGGCACCGGACAAAAAAACCTCAAACTCTCCGTAGTCAGACCTACACCAGAAGACAAAACGTGATTAAAACGGTTCGTATAATTAACAAATTTATATAAATTTTATTATAATATTCTTTCAAAAATCAGATTCAAATACTACAATAAAAAAAATCGTTTTAAATTTCTTAAAAACATTTTAATATCTTCAAAATTATGAAATCGTTTTAAAATTACAAAATTAATAGAAAAATCGTTTTATATTCTAAAATAATTTTAAAATTGTTTGATTAAAACCTAAAATTATTATAAATTCGCTTTTACAAATCCAAAAGTTATAAAAAAATTTAAATATACAAAAAACGTTTTTAAAAAAATTATAAATTCATAAAACAATTTAAAAGGCTTTTAAAATCGATTTATAAATTCATAAAAAAATTATTAAACGTTTTATAGAGACTAAAAACGTTTTTTAAATCCATAAGAAAATTTAAAAAGCATACAAAACTTTACAAATATAAGTAAATACAAAAAATACAAACCAAAAAATCAAATACATATAATCACATTCAACCAACATCCTAGATCAAAATCTAAATCAAAATCACAAACTAACAACAATCTATCAACCAAATTACGTTCCTAAGCTACTAGAACAACCTAACCACGATCTAAAACTCTTAGAATCAACATGCAACCTCGACCCAAATCATAAAATCAAACCATCCTATTTTCTCCAAAATCAATCGGTTGAAACGAAAGCTTACATGATTATGATGTTGTTGGTGCTCGGTTTCGGAGAAATCTCGCCGGAATCGTTCGATTGGAGAAGAGAGAAGCCGTAGAAGACAAAGTAGAGAGAGAGAGAGATTTCGCAGAAATGAGGAAGAAGGTGAGTCGGCGAAAAGATAAATTTGGTTTCCGACGGATTCCCGACGGATAATTAAAATTCCGTCGGAAATCCGTCGGAAATCAAATTTATCCAATTATTCGGCGGTTTCATCCAAAAATTTTAGCGGTTTTCCAAATTTTTCACGAAAAATTGGCGGTTACATTTTCCGACAGATGTTTCGTCTGGAATCCGTCGAAAAATAAAATCATGGGTTACACCTTCTGGATTCGAACCTAGGTTATATTGTGAAGGATTTGTTGTCCAAACCACCGTGCTAAGTTCGTTAATTGTACAAAATAGGAAATAAAAAGAAATTTAGTTTCATACATTACCAGGAAAAAATTAATAGAATATTTGATACAATCAAAACATAATATATTTCCGGCTGGCCGTCGGAAAATTGAATTATTTTCGACGAGACGTATACCAAAGCTACCATGCATAGGGGAAGAGCCTGTGTTCGTATCAGTCTGAAATTGCAGCCTTTGACCGAAAGTTTCCGACGGATTTCCGACAGCTTTATAATATGCTGTCGGAATTCTGTCGGTAATTTCCGACGGATTTCCGACAATTTATGTTTAGGGTATGTTTAGGGCTTAGGGTTTAGGGTGAACGATACCTTTTTAGTTAATTTATACATTTTTGAAACAACATTGAAGATTGTATAATTGTTATAATAGCAAATGTAGATTTTGTGTATCGAATAACCGACCCCGTTCAACAACCCGATAAACGACATTGTATACTAAGAAGTGAATTCGACGGTTATACTTCTGTATTCGAAAATGATCAAAACGATTATTGAGTTATTCAGAATGTTTATCTTGACTCTTTTAAGCCTCCCCCTTATAACCGCATGTGATGTACTTATTTAGGGTTTAGGGTTTGTAACCCTAAACCCTAAACCCTTAATAACCGTCGGAAATCCGTCAGAAAATTCCGACGGATTTCCGACCGATTTAATAATACCGTCGGAAATCCGTCGGAATTTAAAAGTAATGTTCAGGATTAACGGCGGTCTGGATTCGAACTCGAGAACAGAGGGGCGCTAAGGCTTATATCGGACCAATTATGCTGGGTGTAACGTTGTTGTTCTAATGAACCTAATATTACTTATTTTAATGGCAAAGTTAAACTTTAAAAAGACTAATGTGATGAAAATAAAATGGAAACTTATAGAAGTTGGTTTTAAATGGAAATTTATGTCTAATTAGTTTTTTTTCATTCGTTATATTACAAAAATCAAATAAACTTTAAACTTCTGCATCGCTTTATGAATCGTAATCCGTTGAAATGGAATCAGTGTCGTCGTCGAACTCTCCTATCTCTTCCTCTGAGTCAGAATGCAAGACGAGATTACCAAATTGGCTAAAATCAACGACTAGATTAACTTCAAGGGATTCTCCAACCGGAGCTATGTAATCACTTTCGTTTTCCTGCAGTGGTTCGTGTTCATCCAACCCGTGAACTCTTCCTCTGGGGTATATTTTGGTAACTGTAATCCAAGGGTCGTTCTTGTATGTTAATCGAGGATAGGGTACGTAAGTCACCTATATGAAAATAAAGAAATAATTACATTTTGTTAATTTTAAATAGTTGAATATGAAAATCTCCATAAATGTTTGATCCCTTACCTGATCTGCTTGTGAAGCAAGAATGAACGGGTCATATTTCCGAAGCTTCTTAGCTGAATGGATAGACGTCACTCCAAACTCATCAATTATAACACCTTGCCCAATGATAGGGTTGTACCAGTCACACAAAAAAACCACACATCTCATGCCCAGCTTCCCAATGTACTTCACTTCAAGTATTTCTTTCAAAACACCATAATACACAACTTCGCCGGCCGTAGAAGAAACTCCATGGTCGGCCGTTGTCTTTGAGGACCCTTCTCTATGAACTTTAAACGCATATCCCCTTGTGCAATATCGTGGATATGACTTCGTGTTGTAGTGGAGTCCGCTACCCATGTCTATTAACCAATCTTCAGGTTTGCGACCGTGCTTTAGTTCGTTATTCACATAAAACTGTAACCACTTGCAGAAGTATGATTCTTTCCACTCTTCGCGCTCTACCTCGGTTAATTCTGGGTGATGTCGTTGGAGTGACTCCATGTATAACCTATAAAAATCAACCATGGTAATACAATTATTATGTAATAAAAAGCAATAATTAGAATTAATTAAACGAAACTTACCTCTCATATTCAAATACTTCCACGTAGTTGTTCAGAATATATTTCTGAATGTGTGCATCCTCTTGGGGCGTTAGTTGCCGCTTTTCTCCCTTACCGCTTAACCGACCCACTTGTTGGAAAATGCTGGGAACCATGGACGGATAAAATTGCCTCTCACCTCTATCATCGTTTCTAGCAGGGCGTCGACTCTTTGTGCGTACTTGTGAAGGGAAGTAATAGCCGGCAAATGTCGCCGCTTCCTCGTTGTGATACTGCGCAGCAACGGAACCCTCCACTTTAGCTGGGTTCTTCACCTTTTTTTTTAAGGTGGAACATATAGCGCTCGAAAGGATACATCCACCGATATTGTACCGGGCCACCTAGTCGAGCTTCTCCCGGGAGGTGAATGGGTAAATGCTCCATAACATCAAAGAAAGACGGTGGAAATATCTTCTCTAGGTTGCACAAGATCTTGGAAATATTTTGCTCCAAACTTCGAATGCCGTCATCTGTAAGCGACCTCGTGCATATATCCCTGAAAAAAGCACCTACCGCCGCAATTGATTTGTGAACATTAGTGGGTAGAAGATGAGCAAATGCGAATGGTAGTAGTCGTTGCATCACCACATGACAATCATGGCTCTTCAAACCGATAAACTTGTCCCCATCAGTATCCACACAATTGCGCAAGTTTGATGCATAACCGTCAGGAAATCTTACTCGTCGCGTAATCCACTCGAAGAACTCTTCCTTTGATTTCGGATCTAACCAATACACTGGAATTGGAGCTTTTCCGTTCTTCTGAATATGAAGTTCTGCCCTTTCACAGATTTCAGGTAAATCAAGCCTAGACTTCACATTATCTTTCGTCTTCCCTTGCACGTTTAGAACAGTGTTGATGATGTTATCGAAGAAATTTTTCTCAATGTGCATCACATCAAGATTATGCCTAAGCAACTGATCCTTCCAATATGGTAAATCCCAGAAGATGCTTAGCTTGTGCCAGTTGTGGGACAAACCTGCTGCGTATACATTTTCATGACCATTTCCACCACATTCACGAGATCGTAGTGCACCGAAGGTTTCTAAGAGGCCCAAAGTAACCGATCCACTATCTTGGAGAATAGGATCATCAAACACTTTCCTTTTCTTTGTAAAAAGTTTTGTGTTTTTCCGATATGGATGATCGGGCGGTAGAAATCTCCTATGACAATCAAACCAACACGATTTGCGTCCATTCTTCAACTGGAATGCATCACTCTGTTCCTGACAATATGGACATGCCAACCTCCCATGTGTTGTCCATCCTGATAGCATACCATAAGCTGGAAAATCGCTAATGGTCCACATTAGTGCAGCCCTCATCAGAAAATTTTCCTTGCAGGAGACATCGTAGGCCACAACTCCAGGCCTCCACAACATTTGCAACTCATATATCAATGGCTGAAAGAATACATCAAGTGATCTTCTTGGATGCTCTGGGCCGGGAACAAGTACGGAGAGGAAAAGAAACTCTCGACGCATGCACATAGAAGGCGGTAGGTTATACGGAGTTAAAATCACTGGCCACAACGAATACTGTCTCCCATGCCTTCCAAAAGGGTTGAAACCATCTGTGCATAATCCGAGGTACACATTACGTGGCTCGTACGCAAAATCTGGTTATACGCACCGAAAATGTTGCCACGCTTTAGCATCAGACGGATGTGCAATTTCTGCTCCTCTTCTATGCTCAGCATGCCATCTCATTTCCCCCGCAGTTCGCTCTGATTGGTATAAGCGCCTAAGCCTATCGGATAACGGCATATACCACATTCTCTTGAACGGAACCTTAGCTCTTCCCCTTGTATCCTCATAGCGGGGCTTCTTACAGAACTTACATTCCAGACGGTATTCATCTTCTCGCCAATAAATCATACAGTTGTCGATGCAAACATCTATGATCTGATATGGTAATCCAAGCCCTTTAACAAGTTTCTCGACCTCGTTGTATGAACCTGGCGCAAGATTGTCTTCAGGTAGAATATCTTTCATGAATTCGCAAATAGCATCCACACATGGCTCAGCCAAATTGTAGTCTGTCTTTATCCCCATTAATCTAGTTGCGGATGATAATGGCGAATGTCCCTCTTTACAACCGTCATAAAGTGGCCGCTTCGCTGCATTTAACATATCAAAAAATCTCCTAGATTCTTCATTAGGTTCCTCATCAACCCTAGGAATATGATATTCACCTACTTCCGGAATATTTTCTCTAAATGCATCATTAACCATCTGAATGGTACCTACACCAAAATCTACATCCGTGCTATAGGGTTCGCTAGAACTAACAATAGGTTCCCGCGTACTCGTACCACCAAAGTGTTCTCTACTACTACTTGCATAATCCAATGTCTCCCCGTGAAGATACCAAATCTTATAACCGGCCATAAACCCAGCTGAGTACAAGTGATGCCATACTTCACCAATCGTAGGATTTCTAAGATTTCGGCAGTTAGCACATGGGCATTTCATCTTACCGCTTTTCTGCGTATGGGGTTGATCGCAAGCCAGCGTCATGAACTCCACAATACCTAGTGCATATGGTTTGTGCACTAAGTCTGTCGCTTCATCAACCCTCGGTCCGTCCATCCACGATCTGAAATAATTAGATGAAGACATTTTCACCTCACAAGATATATTATTAGAGAGAGAGTGCGGAATAGAGAGAGAGAGAGAGAGAGAGAGAGAGAGAGAGAGAGAGAGATAGAGAGTGTTGTATGGAGGAGAAGGGAGAAATGCTTGGTATATATTGAAAATTAACTGACGTAAAACCGACGGAATAAGTCGTCGGAAATTTTGTCGGCCCAACGGTAAAATAAACGGCTATGTCGGCCCAACAGTACCAGAAATTTACCGACGGATTTCCGACAGAAAAGTTGTTATCTGTCGGAAATCCGTCGGTAAATTTCTGGTAAACGGTCAAAGCCGGAGTTACGCACCTCTCTTCCCAAGGTAACGTATAGGTAACTGTCGCTTCGGTAATAAATCCGAAGACCGACAGAAAACCGACGGGATTTCCGTCGGAAAATTTTCTTTAAATATCCACCCGCTTCACTCTTCTTTCCATCACCAAAAAACAAAAAAAAATATGGATTCCGCACCCTTATCTCCCGAAGTCCGCGCTTCCGTTCTTCAAACTATGGCGGAACCGGGTCGAGAGTCGCTGCCAAACCTCGATCCCTCTCGCCAAGCCCATCGGGCCATTTGGTTCGGATCCAATACGGTCATCCACTCCGTCATCAGCGACATCATGGAGACTCGCTGGTCAGGACGCTATCTGACGTACTATAACGTCATGGCGGATCTAAAAACTGCATGGTTCGAGGATTTCCTTGTAAGTTATATTTTTAATTACTATTATAAATTAAATTTTAAAATACACAATTAATTCTTTTTTTTTTCAGGAATACTTTACATTCTCTCCGGATAATGTTTTCATTGTCTGGCGGGAATTTCACCGAACAGCAAGGAAAGTTTTCAAGACAAAGATGCGGCGTATGAAGCTCCGGTGGCAACGGGGTGAAGGAAGACCGACTTGGGTTCCAGCGGGAGAGTGGAACATCATGGTCGACCAATGGAAGGAGACGAACGACGAATAATAATAATTAAAATTTTATAATGTAATTTTTATTTTTATTAATGATGAATTTTGTTTTCTATGTTTAATTCTAAAATAAAATATGTTTTTTTTTAAATATAATATTCTAACTAAAGGATATATAAAGAACGTGGAAAGCTATAAACGAATGACATTGTATCACAATGGTTTGGGTATTGGGTTAAAGACTCCAAGGTCTCGGGTTCGAGGCCATTTTTCAGCAGATTTTTTACGAACCGACGGATTTCCGACAGGTTATCGACAAAATGCTGTGTCTCTCGGGAATCTGTCGGAAATTTCCGACAGATTTATGATTCCGTCGGAATATACCGACGGAAAATCGACGCATACTTAACCGTCGATATGTCGTCGGAATTCTGTCGGAACTTCCGACGGCAAAATTTCTGTCGAAATTTCTGTCGGTTTAAGCCTTGTTTTCTTGTAGTGCTAATCTCTAAACCCAAACCTTAAAGAACTAAAACCCTAAACTCTAATTCCTGAACCCTAAACCACAATTTTTAAACCCTACAAAAAAAATTATGTTTGCTTTTAGACAAACATAATTGTCATGTGACGTATGATACGTTCATGTCAAACTTATATACGATCACAAAAGCCATTTATGTTCATATCATCATATATACGTTCATAGAAAATATATATACGTTCATAGAAGACATATTACGTTCATATCACCATATATACGTTCATATAAAATATATATACGTTCACAGAAGATATATTACGTTCATATCAACATATATACGTTCATATAAAAATATATACATTCACGGATCGATTCATACAAACCTTAAATCCTAAACCCCAAATGACTTAAACCCTAAACTCAAAACCCTAACCCTAAACACTAAACCCCAAAGGGCTTAAACCCTAATGCGCTAAACTCAAGAGTCGGTTCCACCATGATGTGCTAAACCCTAAACCCTAAACCCTAACAACTAAACCCACTCTAAACACTAAACCCAAAAACTAAACCCTAAACTCTAAACACTAAACCCTAAGCCTTAAAAAGTCAAATGTGGATCAACTAAGTAGAAGTTCTTCTCGCAATAAATCTAAACCGGCAGAATATGGTGAATGACAAGATGACTAATGCAAAGTATGATTACGGTAACACAAGATTTCTTTATGTTGTTTATGGTTAGTATCATCATTAAAATGTGGCTTTGCACTAGAAAAAGCCGGAGCTTTTTGGCCTAAAGATCTTATCTCTTGTCGGGTGTAGTTACAGCCGCTCTTGATAATCACACAACAAGAATGACTAGAACTCAGTGGTGGAGAAGAGTAGGAAACGAGTTAAATCCAAGTAAGTTATTCGAGAGAAAACAGAAAAAGAAAAAGAACGTAACTAAATCAAAACATTTATTTTAAACTCCTCCAACAGTAAAAAGGAAATCATAACCCCAGCACATACCATTTTAGAATGAAGAAAACATAATGGTCAAGTGAACATATGATACTTTCATGTCAAACTTATATACGTTCACAAAAGACATTTATGTTCATATCATCATATATATGTTCATAATAAACGTATATACATTCATAGAAGATATATTATATTAATATCATTATATATATATATATATTTATATCATCATATATATGTTCGTATCAAAATAAACACTTTTACGGATTAATATGTTCATAAAAAAGAATAATTGTTGTGTTCACCCCTAGGGGTCAAACCATTTGTTCAATACCTAATTTTTTAACCAATCAAATGATTAAAAATAATCTAGAATTAAAAAATTATGTTTTAGACATAAAAATTAAAAAACGAATTATTAAAAAAATACAAATTTTAATTTTTAAATCATAAATTCTATACCCTAAACCATAATTTGAAAACCTAAAATAAATAAACTAAACCCTAATATTTAAAGCCAATATGTAAATCTAAAAAAATAAAAACTTAAACCCTAATGCCTAAACACTTAAACCCTAATTTAAAATTTTTAAAAATTAAAATAAAAACTAAACCCTAATCTCTAAACCCTAATATGTACACCTTAAAAAATAAATAAACTTTAAATGACTTAAACTCTAATCCCTAAATCCTAAACCCCATAGGACTTAAATCCTAAACATCAATCCATAAACCCTAAACTTCATTGGTTATGTGAACGTATGTACGTTCATATCAAACGTATGTACGTTCATATCAAACGTATATACGTTCATAGAAGACATATTACGTTCATATCAAAGTATAAACATTCATAGAACACATTTTAAGTTCATATAAAAAAATATACATTCACAGACTAATTACAGTTAAGTGTTTCTGACCCTTAACTATACAAAATAACAGTCGAAAAGGTATTGAAAATGTTTCAATTATGCCCCCATTATTTCCAATATGATGAGGATGATTTTTTTCTAAAAATCAACAAGCGTTACAACTTTTTCTGCAGGTACCGAAGTAATCAGGAGAGCCAATCATATAGACAGGGTTTTTCTTGCACTCCCCAAGCTCAGCCCAACTTCGACAGCTCTCATCTTCATCACTGCATTCACCACTCTCAGCATCATCATTTCTTGCTTCTTTCTTCGCGTATATTAGTTTTGTCGCCACCAACAGTTCCCCTTTCAGGACAGGGCATCTCAAATGAGTGCTTGTCTAATCCAAAGATGCATTCAAGTGTCTGGTGAAGAACATAATTGTGTTTCCTTTCATTGGTCTTAAGATATTACCAGACTCTGAGCAGTCGGACCAACTCTTTTTGAGTTTCATCTGAAGGAAAAAGATAGAAAAAATGAATTCAGTATTCTTTGTGCTGTCCCAAAACGACTCTTTTTGCTTCTCAGGTTATACATGAAAAGAATGATGATTTCTATTTGTTATTTACTGACCTCTGAATTTGGGAAGAGAATCTCTCTGCCTTGAGTTGTGTTTGAGATGTGGAGAATGATGGTTGCCAACAAAGATTCCTACGATACTGAGCTAGATTCTTCTCCAAAATAATCCAACTTCTTGCCTGACTTCTCTGAAGTGTAACCTATTACTTTGATGGGATCGTTGATTTCTGAAAGAGAAACACAAGCCAGCAATTTGGCCAAGAAGAAATCGATTACAAACTTAACTCAAGAAAAAGGCCTTCCGAGAGTAATCAAAGAATGTCCATAGACTGATAACCAAGATAAGTAAAGGTACCTCTTGGGAGGAAAGTCCACGCAGAAATTTTTTCTTCAATCCCAGCAACTACTGGGTCCTAGTTTATCCAAAATTATCAAAACAAGGATTGGAACATAACATTGTTATGGCCATCCATATTTAACTCGAGAAACAAAGATAAGGATGTTTGAGAAAGTAACGACTTTTGAGTCACAGAAGGCATATACCTTAGTGTTTACTTCAAGAATATTTAGCATCTTGACAACCTTGAGTATCTGAAAACTTCAAGAAAAATAAGAACTTACCGTCAAGCCGCATCCCCACTCAGATCTAACTACCAACAACATCGGAGACGGACCACCATGAAATCCAGACGAAACCCAGGCAAATCTACAAAAACTGCAATAGGGACAGAGACACTTTTCCCCCAAAAATAGTGTTCTTGAATCATGAAACCGGGATTACCGTCGCCGGGATCGATTCCGATTTTCTTGAAGAGAACGGCGAGACCCGACAAGCTCATCCGTCAAAATCACGAAATCTGCTTTCGATCTCAGATCGCCTCTTTCCAGCAATTTCAATTTTGGGTTCTCGCTGAAAGTTATGAGCTTTATTCTCCATGGCTTTCTGATGCCTCAAAGACGAGAAGACCCCGAGCATGTTTGAATGTTGGGTTGATTCCGTAATCGAATTGATGTGTAGCCATTAGCTGAAAATTTTAGAGGTGGATAAGATCAATTTGTTTTTACCAAAAAGAAAAGATCATCAGAATTTTGGTGAGGAAGAGAGGAGAATGAAGACGGTGAAAAAAGAGAGATGAAGAAGATCATTTAAAAAAATAAATTGTGCTTTTTTTTTATGTTCAGAGTATTTTTGCATTAAAAAAATATAATATAATAGTAATTATTTTGTTCAACCACGCGCATGATACGTAAGCAAAAAAGAGCGAAAGGGCATTGTAGACTTTACATTTACAAAAGTGTTATTTTCTTTATGACACCAAAATAAAGTGTTAGTCTCTGTATAACAGAGCCAAAAAGTGTCACCCAGCCCAATTGCTCTTCTATTTAATAAACGCACAACCCAGCGAAACATGCAAACTTTAATCTAATCGTCGATCGAAGCTATGCAGATTACAAAACCACACGCCGCCATGTTGGCCAGTCCAGGAATGGGCCACATCATCCCGGTGATTGAACTGGGAAAACGCTTAGCTGGATCTCACGGCTTCCACGTCACAATCTTCGTCCTTGAAGCTGACGCAGCCTCCGCTCAATCCCAATTTCTCAGCTCACCGGGCTGCGACGCAACCCTTTTTGACGTCATTGGCCTCCCGACTCCCAACATCTCTGGCTTGTTTGACCCGTCAGCCTTTTTCGGGATCAAGCTCTTGGTCTTGATGCGTGAGACCGTTCCTGCCCTCCGATCAAAGATAGCCGAGATGAAGCACAAACCAACGGCTTTGATCGTAGATTTCCTTGGCATGGACGCATTACGGCTCGGTGAAGAGTTCAACATGTTGACTTGTGTCTTCATTGCTTCAAACGCGCGTTTTCTCGCGGTGGCTATGTATTTCCCAACGCTGGACAAAGACGTTGAAGAAGAGCATATAATAAAGAAGAAACCCTTAGCTATACCGGGATGTGAACCGGTTCGGTTTGAGGAAACTCTTGAACCATTCCTTGACCCGACGGACCAGATTTACCGGGTATGTGTTCCTCTTTGTTTGTTATACCCAACGGCTGATGGTTTAATTGTAAATACGTGGGATGAAATGGAGCCCAAAACCTTGAGATCTCTTCAAGACCCAAAGCTCTTGGGTCGGATTGCTCGTGTACCGGTTTATCCAATTGGTCCTTTGTGCAGACCGGTTGATCCATCAAAAACTAAGCATCCGGTTTTGGACTGGTTAAACAACCAACCGGACAAGTCGGTGCTTTACATTTCATTTGGAAGTGGCGGCTCTCTCTCGGCAAAACAGCTAACTGAATTGGCTTGGGGGATTGAGCTTAGTCAGCAACGGTTTGTTTGGGTGGTCCGGCCACCTGTAGACGGTTTGGCGTGTAGTGCGTATTTCTCGGTTAACAACAGTGAAATACAAGACGGTACGCCGGATTATCTACCAGAAGAGTTCGTTAGCCGAACTAACGAGAGAGGCCTCGTGGTCCCTTGGTGGGCTCCGCAAGCGGAGATCCTAGCCCACCAAGCTGTTGGTGGGTTTCTAACTCATTGTGGTTGGAACTCGATTCTAGAGAGCGTTGTTAACGGTGTTCCAATGATTGCTTGGCCGCTTTTCGCAGAGCAGAAGTTGAATGCGACGCTGCTCAACGAAGAGCTTGGAATCGCCGTTCGGTCTAAGAAATTGCCTTTGGAGGAAGAGATTTTGAGGTCAGAGATCGAGGCCTTGGTGAGAAGGATTGTGGTAGAAGAGGAAGGTTGCAAGATGAGAGACAAAGTGAAGAAGCTGAAAGACACTGTGAGTTGCGACGGTGGATCGACGCACAAATCTCTATCGGGAGTCGCCCAGCAGTGCCAGCATTTTTTGGAGCGCGTCAGTGGAATGGCACGTGGTGCATAAGAACGCTTACCGTTTGAAAACGTATTAAGGGTTAAACTGCGTGTCCCTTTGAATGTGTTTTTTTTTGTTGCTATCACGTTTTATTGTGTAAACGCCACTTGCTATCACTAATGTATTTACATTGTACAAATAAATAATCGGTGTTTAATCTCCAAGTCTATGAATGTCACACTAAAAGTTGTATATGATTAGTACTTGATGTCGATCTACTGAATTAAGAACTTCTGTATTGAAATCTTGTGATCACAAAATCATCGCGATGATGGCAGTGGCGGAAGCAGCTTGTTGGCATGTGGGTCAAATTACCCATGCAAAAGTTGGGTAATTTAAAACTTGATCAGTCATCATTTGGGGAATCGTTCCTGAACCAATCTCCGATGTCAGTCTCTTCCCAAAGCTCGACCATGCGGTTCCAATCCACTACTAGCATCCATGACGGTCTTCCTTCTCCTCTTAGCTATTGCAGTTTCACCCGCCGCATTTTGGTATGGAAAACACGCCTGGCGACCCGGTGGAATTCCCGCCAAACCGTGAAAATGATATCCGGATTAAAATTGAAATAAACCTGAAATTTAATAAGTAAACAAATATTAATTATAACTTGAAACAGTTTTAATAAATAAGTAAAAATAACTTAATTACCAAGAAATCCTCAAACCGTAACTCTTTAAGGTTAGTCGGGACATAGAAGTATGCCAGATAACGCCCGCAAAAACGAGCCTCTATTATGTCGCTAATGACAGCCGGAATGGAAGCATTGTAACAGAACCAAATGGCCCGGTTTTGGCGGCTCGAATCCAGAACATGAAGATGTTCCCGAATTACTTCCCGAATTAATCAAGAACGCCATGAAGGGGACAAAAAAATGAAATCCATTTTCTGTTTTTTGTGTGCAGAGAATTTTTGATTAGATAATGCAAAACATAGAAACATCCGTACGTATTTATACAAAAATTTTCGACGGAAAAACTGACGGAATTCCGTCGGTTTTTAAATTAATTCCCGAAAAGACACCTACCGAAACGTTGCATGGGGAAGAGAGTGGAGTTAATTCAGATTTTGACCGTTTAATGAAGTAAACCGACGGATTTTCGACGAAGAACCGATGGGAAACCGACGGTTAACCGTCAAAAAATTCCGATGGATTTCCGAGGGTTTAGGTTTTCAATTATGGTTTTGCCTTTGACATTTTATAATGTTCACACTGATATGTAACATTAATGTTGAGTTTTTTGATTACACGTCTCAGTTTAAAGAAAATTATGAAAATGACAACTTAGATAAGGTTTGACAATAACTTCGACTTAACCGTTATTTTACACTACGAAGTGTTTCGGTCCGACGTGTTGTAATTTTTTCTAGTCATACAAACCATGTCATTTGGATCAGATATTGAAGACTAATAGTACAAACTATCATTACATTAACTAGTGAGAGATTTTGCGAAAATCTGTTTCCCATTCCGAAACCCTAAACCGTCGAAAATCTGTCGGTAATTAGCGACGGATTACCGTCTGAAAATTAATATCGACGGTTTTCCGTCGGAATTTTTAATATCGACGGTTTTCCGTCGGAAATTAAAATTCTAAAAAAACAAACAACTTCATCGCACCATGCGAGGTTCGAACACGGGATGCATTGAGGGTTGGAGGTGTTTAATGACCAATTGAGCTAAGTCGTACATTGAACATTTGATACAATTATTTATAAATATTCTAGAAAGAGAAACCGACAGAAAACATAAAACGGTGGAAGGCTCGGTTCGAACCCCCCATCTCGTCCTTATATGCTCTTTCCCTTTAAACCAGTTGAGACATTTAGAATTAATTGTTTACAATTACATAAAAATTGTATATATTATTAAGCTATTATTTTGTTTATTAAAAAAAAAATAAAACATAACATAGATTTATAACAAAAATTAAAAACATAGTTTAATAACGGAAATTTTAAACATTACATGAATTTAAAAATGGCATAATTTAAAATCTATTGTAGTTCGGGAATTGGTTGGCGAACCAATCTCCTACGTCCGTCTCCCGCCATTGGTTCACCATCAAGTTCCAAGACCTCGCAGGAATCCAAGCAGGTCTTCCTTCTCCTCTTTCTCAACATAGCTTTAACCGCCACATCTTTGTCTGGAAAACCCGTCTAGCAGTCATGTGGAATTCCCGCCAGACGATGAACAAATTGTCCGCGGAGCAGGTGAAGTATTCCTGTAATTTTTTTAAAATTTAATTTTAAGTCCATTTTAATAATTTCTAAAAAAATAAAAAATCATTACTTACGAGAAAATCACTGAACCAAGCTTCCTTGAAGGACGTCAGCAGTTGGTAGTACGTCAGATTGCCGCCAGACCAGCGTGTCTCAATGATGTCACTGGTTACGGATATAATAACCGCGTTGCAGCCAAACCAAACGGCCCGGTGAGCCTGCCGGGTTGGGTCGAGATTGGGAAGATGTCCCCGACCCGGCATTCCAATCTCGCGTAGGGCAGATTCGTGGGCTTCGGGAGAGAAATAAACGAAATCCATTTGGTAAGTTTTTGTGTTTGTGATTTGAATGAAAAAATCATGAAATGGACGTCTATATATACAAAAATTTCCGACTGTAAAACCGACGAAATTTCGTCGGAAATTGAGTTAATTCCGAAAAGACATTTACCAAGACGTCGGATAGGGAAGAGCAGAGAGTTACTGCGCGTTTAATATATATTTCCGACGATAAACCGACGGTAAACCGACGCTAAACCGTCATAATAAATTTCCGACTTTTATCTGTCGGAAATTAAAATTCTAATAAACAAATATTCCTTGCACCAAGCGAGGTTCGAACACGAGATGACTTAAGTGCTAGTAGTGTTTACTGACCAGTTGAGCTAAGAAGTACATTGTACTTTTGATACAATTGGCTATATATATACATTTTTATTAATATAATCATAAAAAAACAGTTTAATAATTAATCAACATAATACGTTATTATTCCTTTAAAACTATTATAAATGTTTAAATCATAATACATTTTTTTATTTTAAAACTATCACAAATGTTTAAATCATAATACATTTTTATTCTCCATCACTCTCTGAATCGTAGTCCAAAGAAATTGACTCGGTGTCATCAAATTCACCTCTTTCGTGTTCGGATTCTGAATGAAGAACAATGTCCCCGAATTGACTAAAGTCGACAACTAAATTAACTTCAAGCGATTCTTCTACAGGAGCTATAAAATCACTTCCACTTGATTGTAAGGGCTCTACTTCGTGTTCTTCAAAACCGTACACCCTCCCTCGAGGGTTTATTTTTGTAACGGTGATCCATGGATCATTTTTATAAGTTAGTCGAGGGTATGGAATGTAACACACCTGCGTAAATGTTATATTAAGAAAATTAATTTTTATTTAAGATCAAAATTCCAAACATAATTATTTGCAATTACTTACCTGATCTGCTTGTGAAGCAATAATGAACGGATCGTAGTTTCTTAGTTTTTTGCTCGAATTAATCGACGTCACACCAAACTCATCGATCACAACACCTAGGATCGGGTTAAACCAATCGCATATAAAAACCACACATCGCATTCCAAGCTTCCCTACGTACTTTACTTCTAGTATTTCTTTAAGAATACCATAGTAGACAACTTCGCCAGATGCAGATGAAACTCCGTGATCGGCAGTAATTCTTGTTGACCCTTCTACATGCACCTTAAATGCGTACCCCCTAGTGCAATATCTCGGATAAGACTTTGCGGTGTAGTGGAGGCCCTTTATTATGTCAACTAACCAATCATCGGGGGTGCGTCCAGCTTTGAGTTCCTCCCGGACCTAACAATAGGATCACATCAAAGTTATAAAAAGTTACTCAATTTCTCAAGTGTTTTATAAGATTCGAGAAACAAATTCTTACATAAAAGGTTAAGCAATGGCTGAAGTATTTTGGTTTCCGAGCTTCACGTTCGCCTTCGTTCAATTCTAGATGATGAAACTGGAGAGCTTCTATATATAACCTACAAAAAGTTAAAAAAAATATAAATAAGTAAAGCAAGTGCAATAAAAAATCATAAATCTAACAAGTATACCTCTCATATTCAAATACTTCCTCGCAGTTGGTTAGAATGTACTTGTGGATATGTGTATGCTCTTGAGTTGTTAGTTTCCGCTTGCCTACTTTTCCACTTAACCGCCCAACCTGTTGAAAAATATTGGAACAACTGACCGATAAATTTTCCTCTCTCCCCTATCATCGCTTCTAGCTGGGCGCCTGCTCCTTGTGCGTACTTGCGAAGGGAAGTAGTAGCCAGCAAAGGTCACATTCTCTTTGTTGTTATATTGAGCGGCAATAGAGCCCTCCACTTTAGCGGGATTCTTCACCTTCTTTTTAAGGTGGAACATACAGCGCTCCAAAGGATACATCCACCGATATTGTACTGGACCACCAAGTCTAGCTTCACCCGGTAGATTAATAGGCAAATGTTCCATGACATCGAAGAAAGACGGTCGAAATATCTTTTCCAGATTGCATAAGATTTTAGGAATGTTTTGCTCCAGATTTCTGATCCCATCAACAGTGAGTGACCTGGTGGATATATCCCTGAAAAAAGATCCGACCGCTGCAATTGCTTTGTGGACATCTCGAGGAAGGAGATGAGCAAATGCAAACGGTAGGAGTCGCTGCATCATCACATGACAATCATGACTCTTTATTCCGATAAACTTTCCTCCATCAGTGTCCACACAATTACGCAAGTTTGATGCATAGCCGTCAGGGAATTTAACTTGTAGCATAATCCACTTAAATAACTCTTCCTTTGACTTTGAGTCTACCCAATATGCTAGAATTGGCGGTTTTCCGTTCTTCTGAAGATGAAGTTCAGGCCGATCACAAATTTCAGGCAAATCAAGCCTAGACTTCACATTATCTTTCGTCTTCCCTTGCACGTTGGAACAATGTTCATAATCTTATCGAAGAATTTTTTCTCAATGTGCATGACATCAAGATTATGCCTTAGTAACTGGTCCTTCCAATATGGTAAATCCCAGAAAATGCTTTGCTTGTGCCAGTTGTGGACTACACCTGCTCCATATATATTCTCATGCTCGTTCCCACCACACTCACGACTTCTTAATGCACCAAATCCTTCTAAGAGGCCGAAGGTAGTCGACCCATCATCTAGGAGAATAGGATCATTAAACACTTTCCTCTTCTTCGTAAAATTTTTAGTGTTTTTCCGATATGGATGACGCGGTAGAAATCTTCTATGACAATCAAACCAACACGATTTGCGTCTATTCTTCAATTGGAATGTATCGGTCTTTTCCTGACAATACGGACATGCTAACCTCCCATGTGTTGTCCATCATGATAACATACCATAAGCCGGAAAATCGCTAATGGTCCAAATCAATGCAGCCCTCATCAAAAAAATTTCCTTGCATGAAACATCATATGCTACAACACCGGGCAGCCATAACATTTGCAACTCATGTATCAATGGCTGCAAGAATACATCAAGTGATATTTTTGGATGCGCTGGACCGGGAACGAGTACAGAGAGGAAAAAAAACTCTCGACGCATGCACATAGTTGGCGGTAGGTTATAAGGAGTCAGAATCAATGACCACAACGAATATTGTCTCACATGCCTTCCAAACGGGTTAAAACCATCTGTGCATAATCCGAGGTACACGTTACGTGGCTCGTATGCAAAATCTGGATATACTCTCTGAAAATGTTGCCACACTTCAGCATCCGACGGATGTGCAATCTCTGCTCCTCTTCTATGCTCAGCATGCCATCTCATTTCCCCCGCAGTTCGCTCTGAGTGGTATAAGCGCCTCAGCCTATCGGTTAACGGCATATACCACATTCGCTTGAACGGAACCTTAGCTCTTCCCCTTGTATCCTCATAGCGCGGCTTCTTACAGAATTTGCAATCCAGACATAATTCATCTTCTCGCCAATATATCATACAGTTGTCTCTCATACGGTAATCCCATCCCTTTAACAAGTTTCTCGACCTCGTTGTATGAACCCGTCGCAAGGTTATCTTCTAGAAGAATATCTTTCACAAACTCGCAAATCGCATCCACACATTCTTCCGCCAGATTGTAGTCCGTCTTTATGCCCATTAATCTTGTAGCAGATGATAATGGCGAATGACCCTCTCTGCAACCATCGTAAAGCGGCCTCTTCGCTGCATCTAACATGTCAAAAAATCTCCTAGATTCTAAATTTGGTTCCTCACCTACCCTGGGAATTTGAAATTCACCTACCTCTGGAATATTTTCTCTATGTGCATCATTAACCATATGAATGGTTCCTACACCAAGATCTACATCGGCACTATAAGGTTCGCTATAACTAACATTAGGTTCCCAAGTACTAGTACTACCGTAAGGTTCTCTACTACTACTTGCATGATCCGAAGTTTCCCCATGAAGATACCAAATCTTATAACCCGACATAAACCCAACCTAATACAAGTGAAATCATTTTTCGCCAATCGTAAGATTTCTAAAATTTCGGCAATTAGCTCATAGACATCTTAACTTACCCTTTTTCAGCGTATGTGGTTGATTGCAAGCTAGCGACATAAACTCTGCAATACCGAGTGCATATTCCCGTTCCACTAGCTTCATCGCCTCATCAATCCTAACTCCGTCCATCCACGATCTATAATAGTTAGAAGAAGACATTTTTCTCGGTTACTAAAAGTATTAGAGAGAGAGAGAGAGAGAGAGAGAGAGTTATGAAGGAATAGGTGTGGAGGGGAAGAGAGGAGGGATGAGGTATATGTAGAATAATTTTCTACGGAAATCCGTCGGAAATACGTGGGAAATCCGTCGAAAATCGGTCGGAAATCGGTGTTTTCTAGTCGACCCAACGGTCACATTAACGGTCATATTAACGGCTGTATTGAACCGATGCTAAATCGACCGAAATACAACGGAAAACCGACGAAAAAATTAAACCGTCAGGTGTTCCGCCGGAAAGAGAAAACCGTCGAAAATTTTCGACGGTATTCTGTCGGAAAACGTCCCGTCGGAAAGTCATCGTTTTATCGTCGATAATTTCCGACGGAATTTCTTCCGTCGATAATTCCGTCGGAAATGGCCCTGTTTTCTTGTAGTGATATTAATTAATTACTAACTCAATAAAATTTATCATACAAAGAATTTAAATTATCGGTCTTTGATTTACAAATAACTCTTTAAGCAATTTAAATTACGTAGTTATGTATTACTGGTATAGAAAATTAGAATAACTTTTAAAACTTAAAATTAAAATTCAAATATTTATGTTTTTATTTGTTATTTTGGTAAATATTCTTGTTTTTTTTAAACGGCTTGTTTTGTTTTATTTATGTTCAAATATGTTTAAATGTTTATGTTTTGTTTTATTTTATATGTAGCATGAGAAACAATAGAATAATATTTGAAAAAAAGTCTCTACCACCAAAAGAATCTCCACCATAATTTTTAAAAACGATTATCTAATTTGTTTTATTTATAAACATTTACTTTTGACAAAATGACAAACCATATAGTGATAAAATAAAATGATTAAAAAATATGAGTAAGTTTAGAATACATCTTTAAGTTACAATGAATTTTGATATTTATTTTTTTAATAAAATTGATGCATTTTTCAAAAAATCAATAAAATTATTATAACCCTAGTCAATATTTTTCTACCTTAGCCATGGTAATTGCATTTGTTATATAGCTAATCATTTCTAATATCGTAGGCTAGTGTATTATAAGATCATGTACATCCATAAACTTCATCTTGAAGTTTTTAAGAATTTTTTAATAATTTTTTAATTGATTTTAAATAGTTAAGAAATATATGTTGTTTTGTTCATCTATTAATGAATTTTTAAGTGGGGTTTTTAACAAAAAAATTATTTACTTTTTAAATATTTAGACGAATCAGGGACTGACACGTGGTTAAGAGCCGTATCTAAAAATCTTTAGATAAGGATTGGTTTTAAATATTTTTTCTCTTTTTCATTTTTTTAATTCTTTTACTCCTAAGAATATGTGTCTAAAACCCCCTAAGATACATCAATGTACAGGGTCTAATAATCAAGACAAAACTAAACGTCATATCTGGTTGACACGTTATTGATCTATTAATGAAACAAAAAGAGAGTAGCTCAATTTTGTCTTATACTACTTTCTTTCCTTTTTAACGTTTTATACTTTGTTCTCACCGACGTAATTAATAATCTACAATATGTTAAAGAAGGAAACTGAAATTTAATTGGAAGTGAGTTTTTTTTACCACGGAATTTTATTGATTTATCATAACCATAACCCAAGATAGTACAAAGCTGGAAAAACCAAAAACAAAACCCGAAAGATCACTGGAAAACTAAAACGGTAAAAAAACACCTTTCTTTCGCAGATTAAAACATCAAAAGAGGAAACAAATCAAAAGCAACTAAACACAAAAAAAAAGACTGACAATTGGATGCGCTTCACACTAACAATCAAACCTAAACAAACTCCCAAAACCATAGTGGTTCGGACGTGACAGTTCCTCTACTTCCGATATTTTCGGGATATGCATGGGAGCATATTATATGGCGGCTTGTCTTTTAGTTGAACGATTGAATCCGTCTGATATTGAAAATAGTACAATCAATTTTACTTTTTAAGCAACGACGTGCTGACAATACTTTACCAATATTTTAATCCCCAAATAATTTTTTTATCAATTGATTATCATGCATAGTTCATTGTCTTTTTTTCTGAATATTTTGGAAATTCCAAGCTTTAGGTCCATAATTTTTCTAAGAGTTCGAAGTCAACTTTTAGATAATCCTATGTAAAGATTACCCTTTCGTACCAAAAGGGATTTGAACCCGGAGCACAAAAAAAACAACCCTTTAGGTTACATATATTGTCCACCAGCAAATATCCAAATTCGTAGCAAAATGAACAAAAAGTTGATGTAAAGCCTACGTTTATTTAACAGTTTGAATATCTTTATTAAACTAAAAATGATATCTAAAACATCCATATTATTAGATTATGATTTTCAATAAAAACCATTCTGTTAATTAGAAATCACAAACCAAAGCCCTTTATCAAAAAGAAAAAAATTACAAGCTTTTTTGCCGTTTGATATATTTTTTCACACGAACAAATTGTTGAGCAAAACAAATTACAAAAGCAACTTTTCAACGGACAATATACTCATTTCAGAAGGATCTATGATTATTGTTACGGAAATTCGACTTAGTCAATATTATGGGCTACAATCTGAAATGTCTAAACTATGAGGTGAAGTAAAAATTTAAAGTGAAGTCAAAATGATTCTTTATTGATCTTAAGGCCGGAGCCGAGCTATGAACAGGATGGTACGAGGTGTGAGTCCGTCGAATGACGTGCCCACTAAACAATGCTTGAGATCAGAGCTTATAGAAGTAGCTCGGCCTCTTCGCAAGTTACAATGTGTCTAAAATGAGGAGTGAATGGTCCTATTTATAGTGCTTGAGCGCTGACTTCTTCTTGGGCCGCTGACTCCCTAGCGAGCTTTCTCCTTGCGGGCCGATGTCGAATATAATTGATTAAGACAAGATTTTCAATGGGCTTTGGATGGCTGCTAAACCCATATCCAACAATTAGTCCTCCTCCCCCCCCCCCAGTTCGTCGAGCCGTGATGCTGAGATCGGCGAATTTCTTAGAGATTTTTTTTAAGTCAGGTGGAAATCTTGTTAGAGTCGTTTACATTCGATTTTCGTGTCATTTTGGCATTCTGTATTCTAGCGCACGTGTCGTGATGTCACTGGGGGGACAGGAAAGTGCTAACGGTCGTACAGATGAGGGATTGTTGCGTATCACCTGCAACGTCATATGAGCAACCGTCGAGCCTTGGGATCTATGTAAAGGTAATGATGATGTTCCCTGGGTGTCGGCTGACGGTCACTAGTATAAGTACTTTCCGAAGGAGGATTTCTCTTTGCTCTTTTCTCCTTTTGTTTCGTCATTCGTTTTTTTATTGATGAGTTCTTCGTCTGGCTCCTCCTCTTCTAGCAGTGATAGTGATGATGAAGATTCATTTGTCTCTTGGGAACGGATTCCCCTTTTTTAAGGTGTCTGCTGAGACGAGGAGTCGCAGGATCGTGGGAGGAGTTCGTCTTCCGTGCGTCATCGTCTGCGTTTTGATATCCCGGAGTTTCAGGTCGAGAACTCTGATTTGGACGCCATTTCTGATGTGCCTAGGGTGAGAAAGGATTTGGTGACTCGCGAGATTCGAAAGTCTTTTTGTAAGCAAGCGACCTTGGACGAGATCGTAAAGGTTCATGCGCGTGTTCCCGGTCTAGTGCTTCGTCTACCGGCCATGGATGAGCGGCCATGGTCAGTTCATGACGGGTGGATTTGTCTGTATGATTGTTGGTTTGTGAAATGCCATCTTTGGTTCCCTCTCCCTAAACTTCTAATAGGTTATTGTGAACAGCGTCAAATCGCTCTCTCCCAGCTTTGCCCGGCCGCAGTTCGTAATATGGGTGGGGGCCACCTTGTTGCTTGGTGCTGAGGGAAGGGTCGATATGACCCTTCGATTTTTCGAGGAAGTGATGAGGATTTCTACAAACAAGACGATCACCGGTACGCGTTATCTTGGAAAGGAATTGGAATGGGCTTAAGCTTGTTTCCGGTGCGGTGAGCAAGATATCTGACTGGCAAGATAGGTATTTTTTGCGAATAATGATAGCAGCATGTTGTTCCTCATTCTTGAGTATTCCTTCCCTTTCCTCTTCTTTTTTTAGATCGCCTACGTGATATGCTCAGAGTTTAATTCTCTAATATAAATTGCAAGTGCACATGACAATTGTAGCTAGTAGGGGTCAAACCACAGAGACTCAAGAATCTTACGATAGATTATAGAATGTCAGGTTAAGCTAGGCGATGCAAATCAGAAAGCAGTAAATCAAAGCAGAAAACAAGTAAGCGGTTGTAAATCAATCAAACGAAGCGTCAGGTCAAGGGAACTCTGAGGAAATCAGGAACATATGCTTATCAATCAATCAAGATCTAATTAAGAACTGTTCTAGAACTAGAATCACAGAATTATAACAGACCAACTTTCGTTGCGAATGTTATCTATGTCTAACAACCTAGCAAGCCAACTTTCGTTGCAAATCCTAGACTTCTAAACAAGCATTAATCTCAGGTTCTTTCGTTCACAATTCTCATAAACCAAATTTCTTTGCAGATAGTCAAATTGCTCATATATGTTCTTTCTAGTTAATTAATCAACTGTCGTTGCAGAAATCACCTAACATCAATAATCTAAATGGCCAATTCAGATCAAGCACTAAGAACAACCCTAGATGAAGGACTAGAAGATATGAATCCCTACAGATTTATCAACTTATAATTCCATGAAATCTCCTGTGAGAATCCTTAAACCTAACTGGTAAACTACTCAGACATGGCAATCATAACAATAGACATGATGAATAGAAAACCAAATAGCATAAAATAAAATAAGAAATTGGGGTTCGAAATCTCTTCTCTCTCGAGTACAAGATCAGCCCCTAACTCTCTCAAAGTAAAATAATGCATCCTAAACAAGTGTCTAAAAACGCTAATATATAGTCTAAAACACGTTTTGGGACTTTTTGTAAGTCTGGAAAACTTCTGGGAAAAAGCTGTAATTTCTCCAAAATACAGATTTTTGGACGCAGAATTCTGGAATCACCCTGCGTCGATCGATGCACATACTGCGTCGATCGATGCAATGTGAAAACGTCGCCAGTGAACTCTGTGAAATATCTAAGTAGTGCAGAATTGCTCCAAATGCCTCCAAAACTTTATGCTCCAAATGTCCTTAAACCTGTAAAACACCTGAAAAGACTCCAAAACACATAGAAAGACTCGATAACAAAGACATATACCATGGTCAAAAGTCCTAAAAACTATGATATATCAACTCTCCCACACTTAGCCTTTGCTTTCCCTCAAGCAAACCGAATGCTTAGATCAGGAGAAGAAGTTTGAAAACTTTAGAAACTCGTTTCATCGTAAGAGCACCACACTCAGATTCGCCTTAGTAAGCCACATGAAAATGAATCTGCAAACATCAAGACCAACATATACTTCCCCCACACTTAGCAACTATCCTGAGTAAACTCCACAATCACATTCAGAGCATACAAATTCACCATACTGACTTCTATAAGCTAATAAGTGCTGTCTCACCTATGGGGTATCGATCAAAGAACACATGAACTCTTACTCTGACAGCATCTGATCACTCAACTGTTGTTTCTTGTTCCTTTCTTCTCCTTTCCCTTCCTTATCACTGTTTTTTCCCACTGGGTATCATTTTATTTTTTCTATCAGTGCTCTTCCCTTACTGGGGTGTACATTGGACATGTTTCCATGGATGCACAGGAGGTAATAGGGGTCTCTACCACTCCCGCGACCACTTCGAAGCTACTAGCTTATCCTTAATTTCCCTCTCTTTTTGTTTTTTACTTTCAAGGTAGGGGAGAAGGGAACCATAGTGAGACAGTTTTACAAGCTGTGATAGAACTAACAGAAGAATTCGATCCAAAGTATACAAAGCCCATATGTGAGAAAATTAAGTGAAGTTAAAGGTGAAGTCAAGTAATGGATTCTCTGAATACTGAAGTGATATGGGTGTCCTCAGTAGGCTGGTCTGTGTTGGGTTTTCTAATAGTCATAGATCATCTGCAAACTCATCCAATGGTCACTTAAGTTCCTGCAAGTGTGGTAATCTCCTCAAAAAGTCCTTGTTTCCTACTCAATTTGACTCAATAAAACAGATTGTACTGACTCTAGGAAAACAAAAAGCGATGTGTCAGTAGCTATCTCCCCCACACTTGAAACACACTATCCCCAGTGGTGCCAAGCTTAGGATTGGTGAGAAGAAAAAACGGAATTAAGAGAATCCGAAAAGGGATCAGAACACTTACATGTCGTCGTATTGCGTCGATCGCCACAAGTGGTGTCGATCGATGCATATCGTGAACGCTCACGGTTATGTAGATAACTGGTGTCTGAACCGCAATATAATCGGCAAACCGTAAATCGCATCTGTGTCGGCCGACACAGATGATGTGTCGATCGATGCTGAGCGATTTTGCCTGTTTCTCACGCCTTTGAACACACCAAAACAGAAAAATAAAAACACCAAATCAAAACGAAAAATGAAAAGAAAAACAAACCTACTAGTGGGTTGTCTCCCACTCAGCGCTTGTTTACAGTCAGTAGCTTGACTATGGAAAGGAGATCGGACTTATGGGGGATTCAACAGAGACTTGGAGTGTCTCTGTGAATGTCTCTTCATCCAAGGTGGTGTATAAGCATTATGATCATGAGATATCCCCATGAAAGAGTGAACAGAACCAGGGCGGGAGCGAAGCGTGGTTGGGATACTGCATTTTCCTGCATTCAAAGCTGATGATTTAGGAGATCTAAGTTTAGAAGAACCATACCTTTTCTTTGGTGGATCAGAGAGATCTGGAGCTTTCTGCTTAAGAGCAGTTGCAGGCTCTGAAGATGTTAAAACAAGTTCAGAATGAACTCCCATCTTCTCTTCTCCAATAGGAACCTCTGGTTCCACATCAACACTGAAGCTCTGTCCATCAATGGTGGCTCTCTGCTTCCTGTCCATCTTGAACTGAAAAGGCTTATCTCCCTGGTGGAGATCAATCAGACCACGTCTCGCATCTATCACAGCTCCAGCAGTAGCTAAGAATGATCTTCCAAGCAGAATAGGATCATTTGGCTCAACATTATACTTCAGCACCACAAAGTATGTTGGAATCAAGTAGTTTCCAACTATGATAGGTATGTCCTCAAGAACTCCTAATGGATACCTCTTTGATCAATCAGCTAGGATAAGAGAGATACTAGTAGGCTGGAAATCCATCAGTCATAATCTCACAGCCATAGAGTATGGCATGAGATTCACACCATATCCTAAATCACATAGAGAATGCTTAAATTTGTCCCTGGAGATGGAACAGTCTAGCACAAAGACTCATGGATCTGGAAGCTTCTCTGGAATCTGAATCAGTTGCTTTTCCATCGCTTTCATGCATTTAGCTTCGTCTAGCTCCTGTTTGGACAACTTACGAGCCTTAGGATACGGCGTAGAGGGCTCATAGACTCGTTCAAGGACAGTTGCAGATTTCTGGTCTCGTCTGCGATATGTGTCGACCGATGCAGTAGGGGTGTCGATCGACACAAGGCGATTAAGAGCAATTTCATTATATGGATCGAACATGCATCGATCGACATCGAGAGTGCGTCGATCGATGCTCGTCCCAGACAGATAGAACTCATCAAGAAAATCCGAGATGATGCTCTCTTCTTCTCCTAGGAAGTAAATCTCATCTCCTGTGATCACAGCATTAACGTAATGCTTCTGTTCAGCTTTCCCAGCTCCATTTTGCCTTTGTATTGCTCCAACTGTCTGTTGAACTTGGACATCTAACTTCTTCACATGAGTACTCAAAGATTCAATCTTTCCATTCAAATCTAAGTACAAAGCATCTATTTTCCCATTGAAGTCCACTGTGTTCTTCTCCTGACCATCCAACAGTTGCTCTAGCATACCCATCATCTTATCATTCTGCTCATTCGGAGGAGGAACATGCTGATATGATAAAGAACCATAATCTTTGGAGAATGAAGTGTTCTGCTGAAAATGTCTCTGAAATGCAGACTTTGGTGCGAAACCAAAAGTCTGTCCTTGCTGATCTTCATACCTCTGACCTTGATATTCAGATCCAGCTATGTAATTCACTTCCTCAGACTCATCAGCATCTGCAGCAAATTGGATCCGATTCTTCCCAAGCAATATACTATGGACATAATCAATCTTATTACTCATCTCAGCTATCTGCGAGCTATCAGCTTTGCCACCAGATTTCTGTCTCTCCTTATCAGCATTCTTGACACTATTGCTAGTTATCAAGTTCTCAATAAGCTCACTAGCTTCTTCCGGAGACTTGGTATTGAAGTTCCCTTTACTTGCAGCATCTAAAGCCATCTGATACCACAAATCAACTCCTTTGAAGAAGATGCCCAGTAGCGGAACCTCAGTGAAACCATGATGTGGGCAATCTCTCTGGTACATCCTGAATCTCACCCAAGCTGCCTTTAAAGACTCTGTAGATTCTTGTTTGAAGGTCAAGAGATCCTGTCTAAGCTGATCAGATCTAGCATCGTCATAGAAGTGCCTCATAAACTTTTTCTTCACTGCATCCCAAGTAGTCAGATTCCCATGTGGAATCTGTTTCAGCCAATTAGCAGCTTCTCCTCCAAGAGAATGAGGAAAAAGCTTGCAGTGTAAGTAGTCATAGGTCACTCCATTGTGATTCATACCAGTGACTAAAGACTCAAAAGTCTCAATGTGATCCATAGGATGTTCGTGTGGGTTGCCATGGAAGAGGTGTTGTCTCACAAGTGTGTAGTACGTAGTCTTCAGCTCAAACTCATTCCTCTGAAAAGCAGGAGTCACAATCGCAGACCTGTTAGCATAGAACTCATCAGGTCTGTTGTAATCAGCTAGTATCCTCCTAGAAGGAGGCTCTGGTGCTCTCGGTGCTTCTGCTTCAGGCTGCTGAACAACCTGCTGCTCAATCACATTCCCTTCAGCATCAATCCTCTGCCCTTGAGCATTGTAAGGATTATTCTTCGCATCTCTCAAAACACCTTCAGCATCTGGTGTCAAAATCAAAGGCGCAGGATTGGCGTTCGCTTATATATCGTGGTTTTTACCGGTTTAAGACCATGATATAAGTATGTTTTAGAGTCTTTTACTGTTTCTTTGGAGTCTTTTATAGGTGTTATTAGGTACACGCACGTTTGGAGTGGAATCGGAGTTATTTGGACTATTTGGAGCATTTTGGAGTTTTGACCCGAGAGCTAGAGCTCACTGTCCGAAACAGAGTAATGCATCGATCGACACACATCGTGCATCGATCGACACACAGCGAGTTGGGCCAGTCTCGGCGAGTTTAATGAAGAATGCAGATATTGCACTTTTGCCCAGAAGTCTCCAAGAATTACAAAGAAGCCAAGACGTGATTTAGCTATATAATTAGGTTTTTACATCAGTTTTTAGAGACACTTTTCATACGCTTTCATACTTTAGACCAGAGAGTTTTTAGAGCTTTTTGGGGCTGATCTAATCCTGTACTACATCTTGTTTTTGGAGAAGATTTTGAACCCTTTTACTTCTTTATTCTCTTTTATGCAATCTATTATTTCATTGATTATGTTTTCATATTCTATGTCTGAGTAGATTCATAGTTAAGTTTAGGGATTCTCATAGGGATTTCATGACTTGCTAGATTTATATATTTCAGTTACGATTCATAACTTTATTGTTCTTTGATCTAAATTGTGCTTAATGCTAGTTCTAACCTGATCACTTAGAATCTAGATCTTAGGTTGCTAAGTTGACACGAAAGTGTGATTTAGAATCTGAACTATTTAGGTTGAGCAATTTAATTACTCGCAAAGAAATTTGGTTTAATTAGATTGTGAACATATCAAACTTAATATTAAAGCTGGTTTAATCTGTTAGGAATTACAAAGAAATTTGGATTTCTGCAATTAGGCTTAGAGAATTCTCACTACGAAAGTTGGTTAATTCTATATCCGTGTTTGAGTTCTAGAACCGTGTTTAATTCGATCCTGACTGAATAAATTATATGCTTGTCTGATTTCCTGAGAACTCCCTAGACTTAGCGCCTTTAGTTCATTGCCTACAAATTGATCTTGCTACTGATTTACTTTCTTGCATTGCTTTTAGTTTCTCACTACATTTGCTTTCTCCTAGTTTAATCTTAACCGTTCTTAATCTATCGTAGCTCAGAGTCCTTGTGGATTCGATACCCTAAGTACTACATTCACATCACTGTGCACTTGCAGTTAGTATAGGGATTAATTCTTGACCTATCAAGTTTTTGGCGCCGTTGCCGGGGGCTCTTTTGAGTCTCCGATAGATTGGAACCTAGGGTTTAGACTAGGATTTTTATTTTTTGTTTTTTGTTTTAGTTACTAATTTTTCTCTGTTTTTCTCTTTCGCAGGTGATAACTAGGATTTTGCAATCCTTTGAGGTACCAATTCCTCAAGCTTATCGATGTAGCTTTGAGGTATCGAACCTTTTCGGGACGGATAAGACCAATAAGCAGGCACTAAACCTCCAGAGTCAAATCAAACAATTTAGTTTTTGTTTCTAACAATCCTAACGAAAACAATTCAAATAGAAGTAAACAAAAAGCAAATAACAAATGGATTCAATCAATGACAAAGATAAGGCCTAAGGTTAAGGTCAACGGACATGTGACTCGGGATGATCAAGGATCCTAATTCAAACTTCATAAAAGCTAACCTCCTAGCATGGAACACAACAAGTCGATCAGTTTAATCTCTTAATACTAACCTCTTTACTCAATCCTAATTCAAGAACAATTTTTCATTTGTGAATTAAAATCAAGCAAGTATTCAAACAAGTTCCAAACAACCAACTATCACTCTAAGCATACATTTTCATGCACTAGAATGTGAAAGTCCTATCAAAGCTAGAAACCGGAATTTCAACGAACACATGGTGAGCAAGAAATCCTAAACATCCTAATCAACATGATCAAGGCTAATTAGGCACTAAGCACACTTTGTCAGATGAGATTTTAAACAATCAAGCATTAGAAATCCATTGATCACCCCTAATCAACCTAATCCTACCTAACCCATAAGCCCTATGAAGAACTACTCACTAATCATCATGTAAACAACAAAATCCATAGAAATGTTGATCATAGGAGACTAGAGATAGATTGAAAGATTTGATGAAGAAATCACAAAAGAAGTACTAGATTAACCAAAGAAATCAATCTTATTTTTACAAAGTGTTTAGAACATAAAATAAAGCTTAAGAAACAAAAAATAGGTTTTTGGCTTAAGTAGTGAGTATGGGGGGAACCGGGTCAACCCGGGACAAACCTGGTGTTGACCCGGATCCTAGTAGAAATATGGGAACTGTATCGGCCAGGCAAACCGATATGCTGGCCGATATTGGTCTTCTGGTTCTCTGTCAAAGGAGCGTATCGGTTGGCTAAACCGATATGCCAACCGATATGCTTTCACTGAAATTAATCCGAGAGGTCGTATCGGTTGGCTGGCCGATATGCATCCCGATATGAGCTCTCGGATTTTTGGTCGAATAAGTGTATCGTCGGAGGGGGGGGAGGGGGGCTTTGCGAGCTGGACTGGATCGTTGATGTGGGCCTTGCGGTTAGGCTGAGCATACGAATGTGGCTCCAGCTGCTAATGTTCATTTCGTCTCTTCTTTGCTCCTCATGAACCTCACACCTTAAAATATGAAACTAACACTCCCAAAGAAAATAAAATATGTAGACCTTAACACTTATCCACTTAAGTTTGTTAAATGTCAAGAGTCATAAGAAATTTATATGAAACGATGAAAATGATGCTAAAGTATAAACAAAATATGATGTCAAAAACACCTAAATTATGCACCTATCAATTTCCCCAAACTTAGACTTTGCTTGTCCGCAAGCAAACAATCAAGCACTCAAGAACAAGTTTGGAAGAAGAGTTTGAAAGCAGGGACTAAAAACCATAAAGCTCACAACAAGACACAAGGTCTTTCAAAGAAGTTACAAGTTGCTCAAATCATATTGTCTATCCATGTACTTCCACATCACCGTTCCCTCAATCCCTACTCCAACTCCCGAGATCCTATAGAACACAAGAAATCATCAACTAAATTTCTTACATTCATTAAAAGTTAAGCGCGATCTCACTAAGGGGCAATCAATCAATCCCAATCGGCAAGGTTCAAGAAAGGCTTCTTTGAGGTGGTTAAGTAGAGTTTCTTTTGGGGTGGCTAACACTCAAGAATAGGAGCAATTGGCATTACACAAAATCTATCTAAGAAAGGGAACAATTCATGCATACAAAGTTCTTTCCTCATTATTCTACCCAATCCTTAGAAGATTTTTCTAAACAATCCCATAATGAACGATAAACACTCGCCAAACCCCCAACTCATGATCAATCTTTTACCAAAACACTCACCTCTTTAGCTTTTTTTTCTTTTTTTTTTCTCTTTTCTTTGTCAACTAGGAAACACTTAACTGATTTTACTCTTTTTCAAACTTGAGAAAACTTTTTCATAACTTATCCCCTCTTACTTAATCTTTCTTTTCCTTCCTTTTGAATCATTCTTAGGGGACTTTTTCTTATTGCACATAGCTCTTTTCTTATAAGACTTCCTAGTGACATTCTTTCTCTTTTTTGAAACCTTTTTAAACTCTTTTCATTGATCCGTCCATTCCCATTTTAACTCTCATCTCTCCCCCAAATTTATTTCCAATCCTAATGCTAGACTCTTATGGTAAATAGAGCTAGCTAAGAATGAGAAAAGACCATTGTCGTTCCCGATACTCTCAAGTTTTTGCACATGCCAAAAGCTATCAAGAACAGGCTTCACTCACAAATCATTTTGGTTTTAAGGAAAGGTTTAGGGTCTTTGGGTAAGGGAAGCCATGATCATAAGATCAATGGTTGCCCGAGTTAATCAAGAGAGTGGTAAAAGGGAAATAATAACTCGGGCAAGGATCATGGGATTGCATTTCAAGCCCCTAAGCAAGATATTTCAAAGTCAAATTAAGTCCAATATCACAGAATTGAGCTAAGTTCATGCGAGCTTCACAAGGATATGGAATTTCGGAATCTCAAAATCAAGCAATGGGTTTTCCTTTGTTTTGAAAATCGATTAAAGCAACGAGTAACTTAATTGGTGAGCCTCTACAAGGCAAAATCATCATTGTTCCCAATGCGTGAATCCTACAATACTAACTAGACTCGATCCTACAATGCTTTCTTTTTGTGAAAATTTTTCAAAATTTTCGATTTTTATTTTATTTTTCTATGCCTTAGATGCAATGCATGAGACTCAAAAACAAAAAATAAGATCAAAAGAAACATGATTAGCAACTGGTCTCTCCCCCAAACTTAAATCACACAGTCCCTTGTGTGAAAGAAGCGAGGAAGAAAGACCGAAAACAAACAAATTGCCATGAAAGAAAAGAAAAACTAAATATGTACAAGGGTGGAGTGTTACTTGGTGCTTTAAGTGGAGTGAAATGGGATGGAGGAATGGGTGGTGGAGGCTATAAAGTTCCTCCCAACTTGGATGAGAGCTCAATCCTTTGTTGATTTCGCCATGACCCTTCTTCTTTCTTTCTCCCAATGCCAAAACTTATATAGCCTAAAACCTGAAGATACCTAATAGAGAGATCAACAATGACTAGGAAACTTAAAACATGAAGCAATATTTACAAGAGATAGACATGAGACTTCCTCTCAAGTGAGCTTGTTTTAAGTCACTAAGCTTGACTACCTTTTCTTTTAGTGAGGAGGTGGAGGAGTTTTGACCGTTTGAGTGATTGTCAAGACTTTGTTGAGATGCTTTTGGAGCATGTTTTGATCAGCTTGAAGCTCAGGAGTAAGGATGGCTCTTGCACTTGAGAATGGCTTAGAGATCCCCTTGCATTTTACCTTGTACTCTATTGTCCCATCCTTAAGCTTCAAAGGGTGGAGAGTGAGAGTGCTAGGAGTTTGAGTATGAGTAGAGGTTGTAGGTGCTTTTCCCTTCTTCTTCTTTCTCTTAAGAGGAGCTTCCTTTGCTCCACTCACCTCCTCTAATGGAACACTTTCCAAGTGTTCACTCATCAGCTCTTTACTACTCTCTCCAACCAAAGCATCTTTCACAACTTGTTCAACCTTTGGAGAGTACAACTTCTCAACCTTTTCAACTTGTGGCTCCTCAATCCTCAAATCTCCTAAAATGATGGATGCACAATATTCAAGCTTGGCAAGACTAGCAAAAGTCCTTTCCTCCTCGAGATTAAGGTCACTTGTGATGCTTCCACAAGTGTTGATGGAGGATGACTTCATGGGATAGAACACCTTATCATTCACCTTTGTGAGTACTACCCTCTTCTTGTTGAAATCCATTGTTGCACCGGTAGTGTTGAGAAAATCCGTGCCCAAGAGTAGAGGAAGCTTCTTGCCCTTCTTCATCTTCATAACGACAAAATCAGTTGGGATTTTACAATCCCCAATCATCACCGGGTAGTCTTTAAGCTCCCCATATGGTACTTTTGTTGAAGAATCCCCAAAGGTGAGAGTAGATTTGTAACTCTCAATGCTCTTGATCCCCAATTCTTCAACCATCTCAAGGGATATGATACTCACATTTGAGCTTGTATCACACAAGGCATCCTCAATCCTTAAGTGACCAATAGAGCAAGATAATGAGAACTTTCCCGGTGCTCCTAGCTTAGGAAGCGATGTAGGAGCTATCTTGGTCGTGGGTGGTTCTTCCTCAACCATGTCTTCATATACGGTTTCATCACTATGACCAAGAAGAAACTCCTCAATGATGGCCTCTTCATCCAACTTATCATCTTTCTCCTTCTCAAGTGGAGAACCATAGATAGAGGCTTCTAATTCAGCTACAAACTTTTCATGGTCAACATTTGAATGAATGGTGTTGCAATGGTTGGTAGAATCAGCTTTCCCCTTTTGCTTCTCCATGTTGGTGACCCTAGATGTTAAGTTTTGCAGCTCACTCTTTAGATCCCTTACTTCCACTTCCCCTGAAGCTTGCCCTTGTAAAAGTTGTTGCACCATACCTTTGAGTTCAGAATCCATACTAGAAGAAGTAACAGCTTGTTGTTGTTGAGGTGCAAATCCGGGTGGAGCAAATTGTTGCTTAGGCACAAATCCTCCTTGTTGCCCTTGGTACTGAGGTTTAGACACAAATCCTCCTTGTTGAGTGTTGTAGGGAACAAAAGGCGTTGGTTGAGTTGTTTGAGCAAAGCCTTGCGGCCCTTGTTGTTGAGCTTGTCCTTGATCTGGAGGGTAAACTTGATCTTGAGGATTTGCTACATTGGTGCTTCTATAGGAAAAGTTTGGGTGATTCCTATAGTTGGGATTGAAACCTTTGTTGAAACCACCTTGCCCCGCAATGAAGTGCATCTCCACTTGTGTCATCTCCTCTTCCACACTATAGAGGTAAGGCTGAATCTCATCGTGGTTTCCTACAAAGTTGACTTGCTTTGTGTTGAAGCTGATCATCTTGTCTATCTTCTCATTTAAGGCTTTGATTTCCTTCTCATACCTTTCATCCATGGATGATGATCCTCTATTGGTTCTGTCGTAGTCATCATTATAGTTCCCATCGCTTATGGCAAGATTTTTAATTAACTCCATAGCCTCATCAACTCCCTTGCCTAGGAAGTGTCCATTGCTAGAAGAATCAAGCATCGCCCTCATTCTAGGAAGCACTCCGCGATAGAGGTTACTGAGTAGTGTCTCCTTAGTGAAACCGTGGTGGGGGCACTGAGTAGTTAGCCTATTGAACCTCTTCCAAGCTTCAGCAAAGCTCTCATTGTTGCGTTGCACAAAGCCGGATAGCTCATTGCGAAAATGGGCAGTCCTAGTAGCTGAGAAGAACTTCTTCAAGAAAGCCTTCTTAAGGTCTCCCCAAGTAGTAATGGATCCCGGAGGGATGTTGCTTTCCCAATCTTTAGCTCTATCCGCTAAAGAGAAGAAGAAGAGACGCATCTTCAAACCATCATCAGTCACACCATTAAGCCTTGTAGTAGCACAAATCTTGTCAAATGTATCCAAGTGCTGCAAGGGATACTCAGATGCAAGCCCATGAAACTGATTGTTTTACACCATGTTCATCACCATAGCCCGGATCTCGAAGTTGTTGTTGTTGACCGGTGGTGGAATGATCCCTTGCCGGTTTGTATTTGTATCCGGTTCATCTCCATCACCAATGGCCCTAGCTGGCCTTTGTTGCTCTTGCTGCTGTTGCTGATCCTGATTATTATCCATAACCGGCTGCTCAACACCCACAAATTCTTGTAGAACCTCTACAATTGGTTCCAACCCAAGTCTTTCTAAGTGAACAGCTCTCTCTTGTGCGCGTCGTTCCTTTGCTAATCTCCTCTCGTGTGCTTTGATGTCCTCAACTCTTTCAACTAAGTTTGTTGTCCCTTGGCTGCGCAAGTTCATACACCTAACATCAAAGAGAAAAGAAGAAGCAAATTAGTAACAAAGACTTGAACTAAAAAGGAATAGAAATCGAATTGATATATCCAGAATCCCAAAATGGCAGCGGCACCAAATTGATAACTAGAATTTTGCAATCCTTTGAGGTACCAATTCCTCAAGCTTATCGATGTAGCTTTGAGGTATCGAACCTTTTCTGGACGGATAAGACCAATAAGCAGGCACTAAACCTCCAGAGTCAAATCAAACAATTTAGTTTTTGTTTCTAACAATCCTAACGAAAACAATTCAAATAGAAGTAAACAAAAAGCAAATAACAAATGGATTCAATCAATGACAAAGATAAGGCCTAAGGTTAAGGTCAACGGACATGTGACTCGGGATGATCAAGGATCCTAATTCAAACTTCATAGAAGCTAACCTCCTAGCATGGAACACAACAAGTCGATCAGTTTAATCTCTTAATACTAACCTCTTTACTCAATCCTAATTCAAGAACAAATTCTCATTTGTGAATTAAAATCAAGCAAGTATTCAAACAAGTTCCAAACTGAAGGAATGTTTAGTTAATCCTGATTCAATTCTCAGATTCAGATTATCCTAAACATGCTGATCTAGGTTCTTCTTGAATAGAAACATAAGTAGATCTCACCTTTTACCTGTTTATACAGCGGAAAGAGAGAACAGGTCAGAGATCAGAGAGCCACCAAGTGATAACTCCTCCAGAGGTTCACACACGCACACCAAGCAGGAAGAGAGGCTGCTAGACCGAGCTGAGGAGGCGCAGGAAGAGAGAGAGAGAGGCGCGGCTGGGTTAGGGTTGTGGGATAAAGAGATTTGGTTTTAGTTTATAAAACCCTTCTCTTTCCCTTTTGGGCTTTTGGGCCCAAATACCAATCTGATTAAATCCCTTGGATTTAATCAGACCCATTAATCTCTCTCTAAGTACGAGAAATGCCTGGCACTTTTACCGTACTTCTGCTAAGCCGTTCCTACACATTTTCCTGTTAGCTTAGGCGTGTGACCCATATGGGATCATATAATAAAGGCAATAAGTCCAAGACTTATAGATCATGAGCGGACTCTAGCAAGCCATCATGACCCCCAGTATTATATGACTTATGTCTGATCATTGACATACTCTTACTTTCTAGAGACAGTACCGAGATTACTGGACACAATTCCAACAATCTCCCACTTGTACTGGAATCTATGTATTCATAATCCTTTTGTCTCAATATCTCGATTAGTCATAAGGCAAGATTAGTGTCATCCTTATAAAGTCTAATCTTGTTTATCGGACTCTGATTTGATACTGACAATCCAAACGACTCGGGAAAGTCCATTTGAGCATGGCCATGCATTTTCCAGTATTCAAATCTCCGATTGGCCTAGAGATATTCACTCCATTTATATTGGAGGGACAAATCCCGTCTTGTTCCATCACTGTAAACTACTCATTTCATAATGTACCCAAACAAGGTCCTTATAACTATCGCAGAACGATAGCGTTAGACAATGATCAAAGCGCATTAGTTCATGTGCAGTCACATGCATGCGAACTCAGGTCTAAGGACTATACTCTATAGTCGTAGTAAGAATCTCTTATGACACAGATATAAATATCCTGAAGAGTTCTTATAATCGGGTCATGTCCGGTCGTATGTTCCCAACATACACCTATGTACTGACTTTGATGCCGTGCATCTATGACACACTGAGACTTTGTCATAAGTCACATATCAATCTAGTCTCATACGGTTGTTGGTGTTCCAATTTCAACAACCTTCGACTAGGGACATAATGATATAAGTCATCTATCAAATATAGGGTCTCATGATCAAGCTAAATGACTTTGATAACTCAAGATCAAGTCATTTACTTCGATGACCTATAAAATGGTTTATATCACTTTGGAACGATTATTTCATCACAGTTTAAAATAATCTTGAAATAATAATTTCATTAAACATAAAATGTTTTACAAGAACATATCAAATAACTAAATAAAGCCCCCAAAACCCCCACTCAAATTTAGATTACATTTCAATGTTTCTAATGCCTACAGCTTCAGTCAGGAACTCGAGCTTAGGCCTTGGGAGTGGCTTTGTCAACGGATCAGCGACGTTATCATCTGTCTGAACTCGGCTGATCTTGACTTCCTTTCTATTAATGATGTCACGTATCAAGTGAAATCTTCTTAGAACATGCTTGGATTTCTGGTGTGATCTTGGTTCCTTTGCCTGAGCAATAGCACCATTGTTGTCACAAAACAGTGTTAGAGGCTCAGCCGCATCTGGTATCACACCTAGTTCAATAATGAACTTTCGTATCCAAACAGCTTCCTTCGCAGCTTCTGAAGCGGCGATATATTCAGCTTCTGTAGTGGAATCAGCAACGGTGTCTTGCTTGGAGCTTCTCCAACTGATTGCACCGCCATTCAGACTAAAGATATAACCGGACTGTGACCGGAAATCATCTTGGTCTGTCTGGAAACTTGCGTCCGTGAATCCACTGACTTTAAGCACATCACTTCCACCGTACACCAAGAACTTATCCTTAGTATGTCTTAGATACTTCAAGATATTCTTTACGGCAATCCAGTGGCTTTCACCTGGATTTGACTGGTATCTACTCGTCATGCTCAGTGCATAAGCAACATCAGGCCGAGTACAAATCATGGCATACATGATAGATCCTATTGCAAATGCATAAGGAATATTCTTCATGCGCTCAAGCTCAGCAGCCGACGTAGGGCTCTGCTTCTTGCTTAGCGTTGTGCCATGTACCATTGGCGTGAGGCCCTTCTTGGAATCTTTCATGCTGAATCTTTGCAGGACTTTGTCAATGTATGAGTCTTGACACAAGCCTATCAGCCTTTTAGATCTATCTCGATAGATCCTAATTCCAAGAACGTATGCGGCTTCACCCATGTCTTTCATGGAAAAACAACTTCCAAGCCAGTCCTTTACCGACTTCAGCATTGGAACGTCGTTTCCGAGAAGCAGTATGTCATCGACATACAGAATGAGAAATACTATCTTGCTCCCACTAGTTTTCTTATACACGCATTGTTCCTCTTCGTTTCTGATGAAGTCAAATTGCTTGATCGCTTCATCAAAACGAAGATTCCAGCTCCTCGATGCTTGCTTCAATCCATAAATGGATTTATGAAGCTTGCATACTTTCCCAGCATTCTTTGGATCTATGTAACCGTCAGGTTGTGTCATATAAACATCCTCTTCCAGAATACCATTCAGGAAGGCGGTTTTCACGTCCATCTGCCAAATTTCATAATCATGAAAAGCTGCAGTTGCTAGTAGAATCCGAATAGATTTCATCATAGCCACTGGTGAATAGGTTTCATCGTAATCCACACCGTGAACTTGTCTGAAACCTTTTGCCACCAACCTGGCTTTATAAATCTGGACATTTCCATCCACGTCAATCTTCTTCTTGAAGATCCATTTGCACTCGATAGCTTTTACACCAGCGGGTAAGTCAACCAACGAAAACACTTGGTTGACCGACATGGAGTCCATTTCGGAATCAGTGGCCTTACGCCACTTAGAGGAATCTGGGCCCATCATGGCTTGATTGAAGTTCGATGGTTCATCACCATCAATGATCAGAAGATCATGACAGTTAGTCACGAGGAATCCTTGATATCTCTCGGGTTCGTGACGGATCCTCCCGGATCTTCGAACTTCAGGTACTACAGGTTCAGGCACTACAATTTCTTGTAGGTCCTCCTGCTGCTCTTCCTCATTAGGTTGAGCAGTATCCTGTTCATCTTGAATTTCTTCAAGCAGTACCTTACTCCCACTGTCTTTCTTAGAGAGAAACTCCCTCTCAAGAAAGTTACAATCCCGGGCAACAAAGATCTTGTTCTCGGAACGTAGATAGAAGTAATAAGCCTTGGTTTCCTTTGGATAACCAATGAAGTAGCATTTATCAGACTTTGGTGTAAGCTTGTCTGAGATTAATCTCTTGACATACGCTTCACAACCCCAAATTCTAAGATAAGACAGCACTGGAGCAACTCCAGTCCATAATTCATATGGTGTCTTTGCTACTGCTTTTGATGGCGCTCTATTTAGAGTGAACACTGCTGTTAGCAGAGCATATCCCCAAAGGGATATTGGAAGGTCTGTGTGACTCATCATAGATCGAACCATATCCAATAAGGTCCGATTTCTCCTCTCAGACACACCATTCCATTGAGGTGTTCCAGGAGGAGTGAGTTGGGATACAATCCCACACTCTCTTAGATGATCACTGAATTCTTGGCTTAAGTATTCTCCTCCTCGGTCGGACCGAAGAGCCTTGATGCTTTTGCCAAGTTGGTTCTGTACTTCATATTGGAATTCTCTGAACTTCTCAAAAGACTCAGACTTATGTTTCATCAAATAAACATATCCATACCTACTGAAATCATCAGTGAAGGTAATGAAGTACTGATAGTTTCCTCTTGCATTTGTGGACATTGGGCCACACACGTCAGTGTGTATCAGGCCCAATAAGTCACTGGCCCTCTCGTTAGGTTTATTAAAGGGGGCCCGTGTCATTTTGCCCATCATGCAGGATTCGCATTTCTCACATGACTCAAAGTCAAAAGAGCCAAGAAGTCCATTCGTATGGAGCCTCTTAATGCGTTTCTCGCTGATGTGCCCTAAACGACAATGCCATAGAAACGTTTGGTTCTCCTCATTAGGTTTGAACCGTTTGGTATTAATGTTATAAATTGGCGCGGATTGATCAAGTATGTAAAGCCCATTCGTAAGAGGGGCATAACCATAGAACAAATTGTTGCGATTGAAGGAACATAATTTATTCTTAACTGAAAAATCATAACCTTCCAAATCCAACAAAGAAATTGAAATAATATTTCTGCTTATAGCAGGTACAAAATAACAATTATTGAGTTCTAAAACCAATCCCGAAGGTAAAGACAACAAGTATGTTCCTACAGCTAGTGCTGGAACTTTCGCTCCATTCCCAACTCGTAGCTCTACTTGTCCTTGCTTCAGCCTTCTACTGTTGCTGAGTGCCTGCATATTAGTACAAATATGAGCCCCACAACCAGTATCCATAACCCATGAGGTATTATCAGAAGTAGTTGTATTAACTTCTATAACAAAAATACCTGTTGAAGAAGTCTCAAAAGTCTTCTTCTTCAATTCCTTTAGACCTTCCTGGAATTTCTTACATTCTCTCCTCCAATGCCCTGGTTCTTTACAGAACCTGCATATGTCAGTTGGCCCAGCCTTGGACTTGGGCTTGGGCTTTGGCGTGTCCTTGTCCGCGACTTGGACAGCCTTGGCCTTTCCCTTATCCTTAGCAGAGGATTTCTTAAACCCCTTGCCCTTCTGCACCATAAGCACATTGGGGTCCTTGGCGGTTTTCCTCAAATTGGGCTCTGCAGTCTTGAGCATTCCGTGAAGCTCAGGCAATGTCTTACTCAAGCCATGCATGTTAAAGTTCAGAATGAACTGATCATAGCTTGCAGGTAATGACTGCAGAATGATGTCGCAGGCAAGTTCCTGGCTGATAGGGCAGTCGAGTTTCTGAAGATGATCGAGATAACCCATCATCTTCAAGACATGAGGACTCACTGCCGCATTCGCAGCCAACTTGCAGTCCAAGAGGTTCTTAACTGTCTGGAACCTCTCAGTCCTAGCCTGCTCCTGAAAAAGCGATTTCAGGCTTGCCATTATCTCGATGGGTGACAACACACTCTCGAACTGCATTTGCAGCTCAGCAGTCATTGTCGCCAACATCAGGCAATAGGCATCATTTTCATCTGACGAATGCTTTTCCCAAGCATTATGCAGAGTCCTGGCGGCATTGGCAGGAGGCCTCTCGGGGAGAGGATCACGAAGGACATAATCCTTCTTCTCCTGCTTGAGGACTAGCCTCAAGTTCCTTGACCACGTCAGGAAGTTCGTTCCAGTCAGCTTCTCCTTCTCGAGAACAGACCGGATTGAGAATGTGTTTTGTGCGCTTGTAGTAGTCATAGCTGAAATATATAAGATAAAAAGGTTATTAGTTATTATGTTCAATATGATTAATCTCGTATTAAATATAATATGATTAATCACGCATTACATTCAATAACATCAGTTACCCTCAATAGAATATAATGATTCCAAGATCCACATATAACTAAGATTAAAGTGGGCCACTGGCCGTCACCCAACCTTAGCTTATATCGGTAAGCCCTATATCGGCTAATTATATCCGTGATATAACTCTTGGTTGTGAATCTGGGCCCGAGGCCCAATCCACTCTGATGTCTCAAGGCCCGGGACTCCCGATGGCCTAGTCAAGAAAACCAGACTATACAGTCATGTAATCATTAATGTCTGGGACTCCCAATGACATTTATGAATCACAAACCGTCTTACCCACGCAAAAGTAGACACCCTCACACTGTAAGGCCATGAATACAATTGAATGGGCTTCGACAGCTGACATAGAATGGACAAGACATCCAACGCTTGATATTGTTTGAGGTTTGTAGGTTTATTAAAACTTCATCCCAAAATAGAAGATTACTATTTTGGAAACTTTCCATTTTTGGAAACCTACTATCTTTGGAAACTTTCTAAAATTGGAAACTTTCTAAAACCGGAAACTTTCTAACTTTAGAAATTTCTTAAAATCCAAAACGAGCAAATTTAGAAACTTCTATTTTAAGAAACTTTCTAATTTCAAAATTTCGGAAACTTTAATTTAAAATCGATTTATAAAACTTTATAAAATAAATTTTAAATTAATCTGAAGAAAGACTCAAATAATTGGCCCAATTGTTTTAACTTCTTGGCCCGAGGCCCAAGAATTGGTCCATGTCCAAGACATGACCCAATTGTCCAATTAAATGACATAACCGGTCTGGTTCATTAAAATTGGTCTAACCAATTTTAATTACTACGATGACCACAATTGTCAACCGGTTATTTACTAAACCGGATTTTCTCAATTTATTTGGTCCAACCAAATCAAATTAGAAAATCCTGGTTTAGGCACAAAATCCAATAATTATTACGACATTGGATTTCTTATCCCGGTTTAACCAGAACTTAATAAAATTATTAAATCTGTTTATTAAACCGAGACGTTTTGATTTTAATCAAGTTTTAAACCGAACCTTTAACCGAACCGAACCGATTGATCACGTGAACCGATTACGACCTAATCGTAAGTTTCACGCGATCACGTCAGCCGTCAAGCCGCACGCAGTCGATCCGAGATCGAGACGGCAGCCGGACGGGACCATCGTTCGGGACGCTCGGGACAGGATGGTCGGGACGTTGCGGGACGATCGCGGGACGATGCTATCGGGACGAGGCGCGATCCATGCGATCGGCTATCGCACGATCCATGCGATCATCGGCCCATCTCTTCCGCGATCGGACGGGACGCGATCGATCCGACGATTGGGACGAGACGCGATCCATCCGACGATCGGGACGCCACCACGCAACACGATCGTTCGTCGATCGGTTCGTGCGTCCTTTTCCGATCCGGACGATCCGACCCAACCGGCCAACTCTCGGCCGATCGCAAAAACCGAGTCATATAGCTTGGTTTTGCGATTTGAAATATGTTTAGGTTTCAATTCCTTGTTGCTTAAGTGATTTCTCTTATCAGTAGTTGATTCAAAACACTTCATAAACAAGAAAAACAGTCCTAAACGAGATTCTAAACAAGAAAAACCAGAACCAATAGCTCTGATACCACTGAAGGAATGTTTAGTTAATCCTGATTCAATTCTCAGATTCAGACTATCCTAAACATGCTGATCTAGGTTCTTCTTGAATAGAAACATAAGTAGATCTCACCTTTTACCTGTTTATGCAGCGGAAAGAGAGAACAGGTCAGAGATCAGAGAGCCACCAAGTGATAACTCCTCCAGAGGTTCACACACGCACACCAAGCAGGAAGAGAGGCTGCTAGACCGAGCTGAGGAGGCGCAGGAAGAGAGAGAGAGGCGCGGCTGGGTTAGGGTTGTGGGAGAAAGAGATTTGGTTTTAGTTTATAAAACCCTTCTCTTTCCCTTTTAGGCTTTTGGGCCCAAATACCAATCTGATTAAATCCCTTGGATTTAATCAGACCCATTAATCTCTCTCTAAGTACGACAAATGTCTGGCACTTTTACCGTACTTCTGCTAAGCCGTTCCTACACATTTTCCTGTTAGCTTAGGCGTGTGACCCATATGGGATCATATAATAAAGGCAATAAGTCCAAGACTTATAGATCATGAGCGGACTCTAGCAAGCCATCATGACCCCCAGTATTATATGACTTATGTCTGATCATTGACATACTCTTACTTTCTAGAGACAGTACCGAGATTACTGGACACAATTCCAACACAAACAACCAACTATCACTCTAAACATACATTTTCATGCGCTAGAATGTGAAAGTCCTATCAAAGCTAGAAACCGGAATTTCAACGAACACATGGTGAGCAAGAAATCCTAAACATCCTAATCAACATGATCAAGGCTAATTAGGCACTAAGCACACTTTGTCAGATGAGATTTTAAACAATCAAGCATTAGAAATCCATTGATCACCCCTAATCAACCTAATCCTACCTAACCCATAAGCCCTATGAAGAACTACTCACTAATCATCATGTAAACAACAAAATCCATAGAAATGTTGATCATAAGAGACTAGAGATAGATTGAAAGATTTGATGAAGAAATCACAAAAGAAGTACTAGATTAACCAAAGAAATCAATCTTATTTTTACAAAGTGTTTAGAACATAAAATAAAGCTTAAGAAACAAAAAAATAGGTTTTTGGCTTAAGTAGTGAGTATGGGGGGAACCGGGTCAACCCGGGACAAACCTGGTGTTGACCCGGATCCAAGTAGAAATCTGGGAACTGTATCGGCCAGGCAAACCGATATGCTGGCCGATATTGGTCTTCTGGTTCTCGGTCGAAGGAGCGTATCGGTTGGCTAAACCGATATGCTAACCGATATGCTTTCACTGAAATTAATCCGAGAGGTCGTATCGGTTGGCTGGCCGATATGCATCCCGATATGAGCTCTCGGATTTTTGGTCGAACAAGTGTATTGGCTCGTCTGCCCGATACTCGACCCGTCACTCGCATCAAAATCATCATCGGGGGGGGGGGGGGGGGGGGGGGGGGGGGGAATCGCGGGCCGTCGACGGGGGGGACGGGGGGGGGGGGGGGGGGCGGGGTGGGGGGCTTTGCGAGTTGGACAGGATCGTTGATGTGGGCCTTGCGGTTGGGCTGAGCATACGAATGTGGCTCCAGCTGCTAATGTTCATTTCGTCTCTTCTTTGCTCCTCGTGAACCTCACACCTTAAAATATGAAACTAACACTCCAAAAAAAAAAAATATGTAGACCTTAAAACTTATCCACTTAAGTTTGTTAAATGTCAGGAGTCATAAGAAATTTATATGAAACGATGCAAATGATGCTAAAGTGTAAACAAAATATGATGTCAAAAACCCATAATTTATGCACCTATCAGCAGGTTTGACATTCGCACAGCATCGATCGTTGCACTTTTTGTGTCGATCGTTACTAGGCGATTGAAGTTGAGTCGATCGTTGCACTCTAGCATCGATCGTTGCACTGCGATTACAGACGGTTTATGCAAACGCGTGATACCAGAAGTAATCCGAATACTAATCTCGTTAACCTCCAACTTGAAGAGCTTGCTAGACTACAGAGGACCAACAGGAAAGTTCAAAGAACAAAGATGGTTCTAGAACGTCTGATTATAATGCCTGATGGTCAAGGTACCCTAAGGGACCGACATAACAATCCGTACAATGCTGCTGGGCAACGGATTGATGCTGAAGGGAATGTTATCCCTGATCCTCCCGAGCCACCACACAGGAGCAGAACCAAGGCCAAGGACAGGCCCAAGGTAGACAGATGGTTGTTCATGAGAGGACTTTAGCTGACTACAACCGTCCGGATGAGTTTCATGCTAACCGGTCATCTCTTGTACCTCCTGGTTTTGAGAGGAATGATTTTGAGATCAAGACCATCTACTACTCTCTTCTGCGGCAGAATGCCTTCCATGGTTTCCCTAATGAGCAGCCAATGGATCACATTGATGAGTTTGAGGATATAGTCACTGGAATGAAGTATGATGGAGTGAACTATGACTATCTGTTTCTCAAACTCTTTCCCTACTCTCTCGCTGGAGATGCTGCTGCCTGGCTGAAACAACTTCCACCTGGGAAGTTTGATACTTGGGATGCTGTGAAGAGTGAGTTTCTGAGACATTTCTATGATGATGCTCGCTCTGATCAGTCGAGACAAGACATTCTCACTTTCTCCCAAGATCCTATAGAGCCTCTTAAGACTGCCTGGATGAGATTTAAGAAGTACCAACGTGACTGCCCGCATCATGGATTCACTGAGGTAACATTGTTGGGCATTTTCTTTAGAGGCATAGATCTCCCTTATAAGACTGCGCTGGATAATTCCAGCAATGGAAATTTCAACACTAGGACTCCTGTGCAAGTTAAGCAACTGATAGATAACTTAGTAAGCAGTAATAGCTGCAAGACTACTGATAAGAGAAGAAAGGAGTCTGGTGGGAAGATAGAGAATCTGGAGATTGCTGATATTAGATCTAAGCTGGACACAGTTTGTAATCTTCTAGCTGGGAAGAAAGCTGTCCATTTTGCTCAAGATGTTGAAGTGATCAATGCTGAAGAAGATGGTCAGGAAGAGGATGTGAACTACATTGGAGGATCTGGTTTCCAAGGTAATAGGTTTGGTAATCAGCAAGGTAATAGGTTCTTCAATGGTGGACAGAAGAGTGCTTTCACAAGCAATCAAAACTCTTCTGGCTTTGGACAAAATGCTGGTTTTCAGAAGCCTTTTCAAAAAGGTAATCAGAGGACTTATGGATCTTCCTCTTACCAGACACCTGCTGCTACTAATACTCATGAGAGTAAGATGGAGGCAATGATGGAGCAGCTGCTGAAAGGACAGACCAAGACTGCTGCAGACTTCAACAAGAAGCTGGATTGGGTGTATGATGATCTGAATGGGAAATTTGAGTCCTTGAGTTCACATGTAAGAGAGCTTGATGCTCGGGTTGCGCAGACTGATGGGTCTGCAAGGAGGCCAGATGGATCTCTTCCTGGGCGAACTGATGCTAATCCTAAGTATCAGTGCAATGCAGTGATATTGAGAAGTGGTAAGGAACTGCCTCCTACCCAGAAAAAGCAGTTGAGTGTTGAAGGAATCGTGGAAATTGAAGAAATGGAAAATGAGATCCGTGATATTCGCAATGCATCGATCGACACTACTCAGCAACGGTCGATGCAAAGCGAAACCAGAGAACCAGACGTCGTAACACAGTCGCCCAGCAATGATCGACGCAAGGCGACTGCAGAGAGTTCAAACACAGGGAAGCCGAAACAGTCAAACGAAAGGGTTTACAAACCTAAGGTACCTTATCCCAAGAACCCCATGAAGGCTAAGAACGATAAGCAGTATGCCAAATGCCAGGAAATCATAAAAAGGTGAAGATTGAAGTGCCTTTGATTGACTCTATGGAGACTACTCCTGTGATGAGAAGATGTCTTAAGGATTTACTTGTTGGTAAGTGGTCTGATGAGGAGAGTGTAATGATGATCACGGAAGTATGTAGTGCAGTGATTCAAGGCATAATTCCTGAGAAGTTGAAAGATCCGGGAAGCTTTGTGTTGGATTGTGCCATCTACAGGGAAAGATTTGAAAGGTCTCTATGTGATTTTGGTTCTAGTGTGAATCTTATGCCCTTCTCTGTTGCTAAGAGACTTGGAATGACTGACTTCCTGCCCATTAAGATCTCACTAGTTTTAGCAGACAGAACAATCAGGATTCCTGAAGGAGTATTGGAGGATGTGCCTATAATGATTGGCCAATGTGTGATCCCTACTGATTTTGTGGTTCTGCAGTATGGAGTGGAACCGAAGGATTCACTGATTTTGGGTAGGCCCTTCTTTGCCACTGCAGGTGCAATGATTGACTGCCAGAGAGGTAAGATAATTCTGAATGTGGGTGATCTTAAGATGAGCTTTGATATGGACAAACTATTGAAGAGACCAACCATAGACGGACAGACATTCTATGTGGATACTCTCGGGGATCTAGCTGCGGATTACTTTCATAGAACTCATGCTGAGGATCCACTGGAGAGAGCTTTACTGAGCTCTATAATGGAGCTGGAACACCTGAAAGACGAGCCCGCAATCTGCTATGCGAGGCTAATGGATTCTGCTGAGCAAGTGATGCAGTTAGATGTGTCTGACGCGACTTTTCTTCGATCGACACAGGTTAAGCATCGATCGTTGCAAGTCGACAGAGACTGGGCAGAGGAAAAAGCTCCGAAAATTGAGCTGAAACAACTTCCATCCGGGCTAAGGTACGCATTTCTTGGATCTAATTCAACATATCCAGTGATTGTTAATGCTAGTTTAAACAACGCAGAGCTTACTTTACTGCTAAGCAAGCTGCGCAAGCATCACAAAGCTCTTGGCTATTCTCTTGATGACATTTCAGGTATCTCTCCGGAGCTGTGCATGCATCAGATACATCTTGAGGATGAGTCAAAGACATCTTTCGAGTATCAAAGGAGGCTTAATCCTAACCTTAAGGATGTGGTTAAGAAGGAGATCATGAAGCTCCTAGATGCAGGGATCATCTATCCGATTTTAGACAGTGATTGGGTGAGTCCAGTCCATGTGGTGCCTAAGAAGGGTGGAGTTACAGTTGTGAAAAAATGAGAAGAATGAGCTGATCCCTACTAGGACTGTGACTGGACACCGGATGTGTATAGATTACAGGAAGCTCAATGCTGCGACAAGGAAGGATCATTTCCCTTTACCCTTCATTGATCAGATGCTGGAGAGGTTAGCAAATCACCCCTATTATTGCTTTCTCGATGGATATTCAGGTTTCTTTCAGATTCCTATCCATCCAGAAGATCAGGGAAAGACCACCTTCACTTGTCCATATGGCACATTTGCTTACCGTATGATGCCTTTTGGACTCTGCAATGCACCAACTACTTTCCAGAGATGCATGATGTCCATATTCACTGATATGATTGAGGATTTTATGGAGGTGTTTATGGATGACTTTTCAGTCTACGGGCCATCTTATAATGAGTGCTTAGATAATCTGTGCAAGGTACTAGCTAGATGTGAGGAGAAGCACTTAGTTCTTAACTGGGAGAAGTGCCATTTCATGGTCAGAGATGGCATTGTACTTGGATATAAAGTGTCCGAAGCAGGGATCGAAGTAGACCGCGCTAAGATTGAGGTAATGACCAGACTTCAGGCGCCTGATTCTGTGAAGTCTGTGAGGTGCTTTCTTGGACATGCTGGTTTCTATAGACGGTTCATCAAGGACTTCAGTAAGATTGCTAGGCCACTAACTGCTTTGTTGTGTAAGGATACAAAGTTTGAGTTCAATGCAGATTGCCAGACTGCATTTGAACAGATCAATCAAGCATTAGTGAGTGCTCCTATAGTTCAACCACCAGATTGGGATCTACCTTTTGAGGTTATGTGTGATGCGAGTGACTATGCTGTAGGAGCTGTTCTTGGGCAGAAGAAGGATAGAAAGCTCCATGCTATCTATTATGCTAGTAGGACACTAGATGATGTGCAAAGAAACTATGCCACTACAGAGAAAGAGCTGTTGGCTGTTGTCTTTGCATTTGAGAAGTTTCTCCCCTATCTTGTTGGCTCCAAGGTGATTGTGCACACTGACCATTCAGCCTTGAAGTATCTGATGCAGAAGAAAGATGCTAAGCCAAGATTGTTGAGATGGATTCTGTTGCTTCAGGAGTTTGACATTGAAGTGAGGGACAAGAAGGGAGTTGAGAATGGAGTTGCTGACCATCTTTCAAGGATGTTGGTTGAGGAAGACGTGCCCATTAATGATTTCTTGCCTGAGGAAAACGTCAATATGATCGGGACAGTGTTTCAGATGGATTTGGACGAAAATTTTCAAAACTGTTGGATTAATCGCACAACGTCGATCGATGCCACATCTGTGACGATCGATGCATGTGTCAAGACTGTGACGGTCGATGCTACCTTCTGTGATGATCGTTGCACTGCGGATACAAGCCCAGAGCCTCTCATGGTCAAAATTGGAGACTATCACTTCGAAGTGGACGCTATCACAACCACCAATCGACCCTGGTACGCAGATATAGATAATTATCTGGCTGCAGAGACTGAACCAGATGATCTGAAAGGGTATGCAAAGAAGAAGTTCTTCAGAGAGCTTAGACGATACAACTGGGATGAGCCTTATCTCTACAAGCACTGTTCTGATTGTCTTTACAGGAGATGCGTTGCTGAATCATAGGTTCCAGATATCCTATTCCACTGTCATGGATCAGATTATGCTGGACATTTTGCTACTTTCAAGACTGTGTCTAAGGTTCTGCAAGCAGGTTTCTGGTGGCCTACAATGTTTGCGGATGCTCATTCCTTTGTTTCTCAGTGTGATGCCTGTCAAAGGAGAGGGAAAATCAGTAAGAAGCATGGATGCCTCAGAACTTCATTCTTGAGGTTGAGGTTTTCGATTGCTGGGGCATAGATTTCATGGGTCCTTTTCCCTCTTCCTATGGGAATAAATTCATTTTGGTTGCTGTGGACTATGTGTCTAAGTGGGTGGAAGCAATAGCTAGTCCAACCAATGATTCTTCGGTGGTCATTAAGCTGTTTAAGACCATCATATTCCCTAGATTTGGTGTACCTCAGATAGTAATTAGTGATGGAGGATCTCATTTTATTAATAAGGTCTTCGAGAAGTTGCTACAGAAACATGGAGTTCATCACCGAATTGCTACTCCTTATCACCCTCAGACTAGTGGACAAGTCGAGGTCTCTAACAGACAGATCAAGGAGATCTTAGAGAAGACAGTTGGGAAGACAAGGAAAGATTGGGCAGCTAAGCTAGATGATGCATTATGGGCTTACCGGACTGCATTTAAGACACCACTTGGGACTACTCCGTTTCATCTGCTGTATGCAAAAGCATGTCATCTGCCAGTAAAGCTTGAGCACAAAGCAGCATGGGCTGTGAAGTAGATGAACTTCAATCTTAAATCTGCTGCAGAGAGGAGATTGGTGCAGCTTAATGAGTTGGATGAGATTAGGCATCATGCATATGAGAACTCAAAGCTGTACAAGGAGAGGACTAAGGCTTATCATGACAATAAGATTGTCTCTAGACAATTTGAGCCTAATGATCAGGTACTTTTGTATAACTCTCGTTTGCAATTGTTTCCAGGTAAGTTGAGATCAAGGTGGTCTGGTCCGTTCACGATCAATGAGGTACGTCCTTATGGAGATGTCGTTCTAATAAGCCAGGAAGGTAAGGAATTTACTGTAAATGGACAGAGAGTAAAGCATTATTGGGCTAAGGCCGAGATTCCAGAAGGTCAGATTTTGCCTCTGGATGTTGCACCCTCTGTCTAATTCAGCTGATAGGTCCAACTAATGACCTTAAACAAGCGTTGAGTGGGAGGCAACCCACTGTTTCGTTTTGGCATTTTTATTTTTGTGTTTTTGTTAGGATTTTATGTTTGTTTTTGGTTTTGGTGAGTTTTGTCTGCAGGTTTCGACAGATTCGCAATGCAACGATCGACACGGCCCTGTGTGTTGATCGTCACAAGACGAAAATCGCATTGCAGCGATCGTTGCGGTCCTGAGCAACGATCGATCCATTACGCAGATCGCCTTGCAACGGTCGTTGCATTTATGTAGCGATCGATGCATGAGCGACAGAGGTAAAAATCAAACAGAACTTAACACATCCATAACATTTTTCTTTCTTTTTACCAACCTTTAGCTTGACACCACTGGGGACAGTGTGTTTTAAGTGTGGGGGAGGTGGTACTGACTTCTATCTTTCTGTTTTCTTAGAGTCAGTCCTGTTTTTCAAAATTCTTGGTTTTATTGAGTCAAAACAAGTTTAAGTAGGAAACAGTGAATTTTTGAGAAGTTAACAACATCTTGCAGGAACTTAAGTGACCATTGGGATGAAGTTGCAGGATCTATCTATGACTATTAGAAAATCCAATGCAGATCAACCTACTGAGAACACCCACATCACTTCAGGTATCAGAGGATCCTTTTACTAACTTCACCATTAATCCTGACTTAATTTTCTCAGCTAAGGGCTTGGTATACCTTGAGTCGGACTCCTCTGTTAGACTCTGACACAGCTTGTAAACCTGTCCGAGTAAGGTTCCCTTCTCCCCTTCTCTAAAGTAAAGTAAAAAAAAAAAGATAATAAACTGAGGATGAGCTAGTAGCTCCGAAGTGGCCACGGGAGTGATAGCTACCACTATTACCTCCTGTGCGATCCATGGAATGTGTCTAAGGTACACCCCTTAACGGGAAGAGCACTGATAAAAAAATAAAATGATACCCAATGGGGAAAAATCAGTTGTTGAGAAGGGAAAAGAGAAGAAAGAAACCAGAAAAAGATAGTATGGTGGTCTAGAGCTAACAAAGTAAGAATCCATGTGTCCTTTGATCGATAATCCTTAGGTGAGACCGCACTTAATATTCTTAAGAAGTCAGTAGGGTGAATTTGAATGCGTGAATGTGATTGTGGAGTTTACTTAGGACAGTTGCTAAGTGTGGGGCAAGTACATGTTGGTCTTGATGTCTTGCAGGTGATTCTTTCAGTGGCTTAATAAGGGGAATCTGAGTGTTATTGCTTCTAGGATGAAAAGAGTTTCTGACAGTTTTTAAACCTCTTCACCATGTTTTAGTTCTCTGTTTTGCTTGAGGGCAAGCAAAGGCTAAGTGTGGGGGAGTTGATATATCATGGTTTTTACCGGTTTTAGACCATGATATAAGTATGTTTTAGAGTCTTTTACTGTTTCTTTGGAGTCTTTTATAGGTGTTATTAGGTAAACGCACGTTTGGAGTGGAATTGGAGTTATTTGGACTATTTGGAGCATTTTGGAGTTTTGACCCGAGAGCTAGAGCTCACTGTCCAAAACAGAGTAATGCATCAATCGACACACATCGTGCATCGATCGACACACAGCGAGTTGGGCCAGTCTCGGCGAAATTAATGAAGAATGCATATATTGCACTTTTGCCCAGAAGTCTCCAAGAATTACAAAGAAGCCCCAAGAGGTGATTTAGCTATATAATTAGGTTTTTACATCAGTTTTTAGAGACACTTTTCATACGCTTTCATACGCTTTCATACTTTAGAGCAGAGAGTTTTTAGAGCTTTTTGGGGCTGATCTAATCATGTACTACATCTTGTTTTTGGAGAAGATTTCGAACCGCTTTACTTCTTTATTCTCTTTTATGCAATCTATTATTTCATTGATTATGTTTTCATATTCTATGTCTTAGTAGATTCATAGTTAGGTGTAGGGATTCTCATAGGGATTTCATGACTTGCTAGATTTATATATTTCAGTTAGGATTCATAACTTTATTGTTCTTTGATCTAAATTGTGCTTAATGCTAGTTCTAACCTAATCACTTAGAATCTAGATCTTAGGTTGCTAAGTTGACACGAAAGTGTGATTTAGAATCTGAACTATTTAGGTTGAGCAATTTAATTACTCGCAAAGAAATTGGGTTTAATTAGATTTTGAACATATCGAACTCAATATTAAAGCTGGTTTAATCTGTTAGGAATTACAAAGAAATTTGGATTTCTGCAATTAGGCTTAGAGAATTCTCACTACGAAAGTTGGTTAATTCTATATCCGTGTTTGAGTTTTAGAACCGTGTTTAACTCGATCCTGACTGAATAAATTATCTGCTTGTCTGATTTCCTGAGAGCTCCCTAGACTTAGCGCCTTTAGTTAATTGCCTACAAATCGATCTTGCTACTGATTTACTTTCTTGCATTGCTTTTAGTTTCTCACTACATTTTCTTTCTCCTAGTTTAATCTTAACCGTTCTTAATCTATCGTAGCTCAGAGTCCTTGTGGATTCGATACCCTAAGTTCTACATTCACATCACTGTGCACTTGCAGTTAGTATAGGGATTAATTCTTGACCTATCATTCGCCATCTTAGCTTGCTTCTGAGTCTTTCTGTTCTCTCTCTCTAGTTTTGCAAGCTCCTTAAGTTCAAGTTTCACAAGATCTTTCTCCGGATTACTTCTGGTTACGCGATCAGGCATAAACCATCGGCAATCGTCAAGCGTCGATCGTTGCACAGGACCGCAACGATTGATTTAGTTCATGTTTCGCTTTGTGTCGACCGATGAAAGGAGCGTCGATCGATGGTTATCCGAAATGATGTCGATCGAAACACAGGACCGTGTCGATCGATGCAGTGCGATTCTAGGCGTACCTGAAACGCAAGAGAAACAAAAAATCAGTAACCAAAACAAAAAACGAAAAACCTAGTCTAAGCACTAAGTTCAAATCTATCGAAGACTCAAAAGAGTCCCCAGCAACGGCGCTAAAAACTTGATATGCTCAGAGTTTAATTCATTAATGTAAACTGCAAGTGCACATGATAATTATAGCTAGTAGGGGTCGAACCACAGAGACTCAAGACTCTTACGATAGATTATAGAATGTCAGGTTAAGCTAGGCAATGCAAATCAGAAAGCAGTAAATCAAAGCAGAAAACAAGTAAGCGGTTGTAAATCAATCAAACGAAGCGTCAGGTCAAGGGAGTTCTCAGGAAATCAGGAACATAGGCTAATCAATCAATCAAGATCTAATTAAAAAATGTTCTAGATCTAGAATCACATAATTATAACAGACCAACTTTCGTTGCGAATGTTATCTATGTCTAACAACCTAGCAAGCCAACTTTCATTGCGAATCCTAGAGTTCTAAACAAGCATTAATCTCAGGTTCTTTCGTTCACAATTCTCCTAAACCAAATTTCTTTGCAGATAGTCAAATTGCTCATCTAGGTTCTTTCTAGTTAATTAATCAATTGTCGTTGCAGAAATCAACCTAACATCAATAATCTAAATGGCCAATTAAGATAAAGCATTAAGAACTACCCTAGATGAAGAACTAGAAGATATGAATCCCTACAGATTTATAAACCTATAATTCATGAAATCTCCTGTGAGGATCCCTAAACCTAACTGGTAAACTACTCATACATGGCAATCATAACAATAGACATGATGAATAGAAAAGCAAATAGCATAAAATAGAATAAAAAATTGGGTTCGAAATCTCTTCTCTCTTGAGTACAAGATCAACCCCTAACTATCTCAAAGTAAAATAATGCGTCCTAAATAAGTGGCTAAAAGCCCTAATATATTGTCTAAAACACGTTTTGGGCCTTTTTGTAAGTCTGGGAAACTTCTAGGCAAAAACTGTAAAATCTCCAAAAGGCATATTTTTGGGCGCAGAATTCTAGGATAACCCTGCGTCGATCGATGCACATACTGCGTTGATCGATGCAAGGTGAAAACGCAGCCAGTGAACTTTGTGAAATCTCTAAGTAGTGCATAATTGCTCCAAATGCCTCCAAAACGTCCAATTATGCTCCAAATGTCCTTAAACCTGTAAAACACCTGAAAAGATTCCAAAACACATAGAAAGACTCGATAACAAAGACATATACCATGGTCAAAAGTCTTAAAAACCATGATATATCACTACGTTCAATGCTCCTTATCCGACTGACTTTCCTTTGGGTTTGAGGAAGCTGAACTCACTTGGTCCTTTGATATGGCCTGACGTTCATATGGAGAGGATTCAATGGTGCTTTTCTTGCAGATGTCGGTGCTTCTAAGTGGGAGATCAAGGAAAAACGGTTGCCCAGGAATATGCAGGCCGGTGTCCGAGATGGTATTGTTGATTGTGATTGCTCTTCATCGAGGGTGAAGAGGGTAAAAACAGATAAGGGTTGTCTGGCCTCTATGCCTAAGACCGAGCCGTTGGTTCGTGCTAAAGCGGTTGATTTTTCGGTTCGCTTCGAGTATTCTGTTCTGAGGAGATTGTAAATGATGCTGACGCGTATGTTTGATTTCTTCGATCGGTAGGATCGAGTTCGTCGAATAGTCGCCTTCCTGTTACCGCATCCTTTCGACCTAACCTTTATCGTAAGGTTAGATGTTCTCATATTCAGGTAGGTATTTTCCTCTTCTTTTATATGTCCTCGCGCTTTCACTTTTCTCCCTTCCTTTGCTATGTGTTTTAGTTTGGATGTCAGGCTCTTCTCGATGAGAATCGGCTGAAGGATGCTTATGAGAAAGAGATCAAGGCACTTAAAGTTGAGAAAGAAAGGCTTGGGTCGAAGCTACTTGAGGCGCATGCGAAGGTTCAGGAGCTTGAGGGACTTAGCAATGCTCTTCGTCGTGAGAAGACGAGGTTGAGGGTCTCGAGCTGCGGTTTGTTGATTCTTTGCGTGAGAAGGATGCGTTACTTGCTAACCAAGTTTTTCATCGGTCAGAGTGTGATAAGTTGCGTATGTCTTGTGCTAGTGAGGTCGTTCGATCGAGGGCCGAGGTTTTTGGTAAGGCGGAATCTCGTTTGGCAAAAATTACGAGGGCCAAGGAGGAAGATGCGCGTTCTCGGGATAAGTTTCTTGAATTGAACCAAGTTGTTTCTTTTTAACGTCGTACCGGATCTTAGCTGATGGTGGTTTGGATGTTCCGGCGTCAAAGATTGAGCGACTGATTGCTGACAAGAAGATTCTCAGGGAGGAGTTTTACTCAATGGATTACACCGAACATTCTGAGAGGGTTCTTTGTATGACTCCTTTAGGTAGCCGAGATCGCCGCAGGGACATTTTAGCGGGTCACTTTGTGTGGGACGTGCATGGTTCGAACAAGGGGATCATTACTGATAATGATGTCGCGAGGCTTCGTGGTGAAGGGCTTGTTCCTGTGGAAGAGTGTTAGATTTTAAATTTTTTTGTACTTGGTCCGTTATGAACCTGCTTGTACTTCGCTTTTTCTTTTATCAGTGAATTCGAACGGTTATGTTCTTTGTTCTTAACTGTTTTATGCGTTTGTAGGAGCGGTATTGTTTCCGTCTTATCCTGTTAGTGGCTTTTAGAGGCGAGTACGTGCTCGGTTTATCCTGTAGCCTATTTTTTTTTTGGTGTGGGCGACTGCCGGCTTATCCCGTGATAACCTTTAGGTGCAAGTACGTGTTCGGCTTATGTGGTCGTTTCTGTGTGCGGTGCTGTTGCCGGCTTATCCTGTATATGATTTTTAGGGACGAATTCAGCTTATCATGTACTTGACTCGGAGGGGCGATTATGTGCTCGGCTTATCCTGTGGTATGTTGGAGGGGCGGATCTGATGCCGATTTATCCTGTGATTCTTTTTTTGAGGGCGAGCTCGGGCTCGGCTAATCATGTGTACTTATATTTTTAGGTGCGAGTACGTGCTCGGCTTATCCTGTAGAAGTCATGTTTGAACAGTATGCGCGAGCGGGTGTTTAGTTTACACGGTTTTGTTCAGATTTTGACTTTTTGCATGTCTGGGACCGGCTTGGTCCGCGACGCGCGTTGGTCGCTTCTTTGTATAATGCATTTTCTCACCGATCGTTTGTCCAGAACGTCGGCGAGCGTAAGGAAATGTAGGCAGTTTTGTAGAAAAAGGTTTAAGATTTTTTTAATTGAAGTAGCTGGACCTCTTTTAAAAAGGCTGCCTACGTACCTTTCGAGAAGGGATCAAGCCGATCGTAGTTTGTTTTTACATGGATATATATATCTGCTTCCTCTCTCCATTTTTTAGTAATAATATAGATTGAGCGTGTTTGCGATCCACGATCTGGGTATTGCTTCGCCGTGCATGGTGACGAGCTCGTATACTCTTGGCTTCACGACTTCTGAGATGATGTATGGGCCTTCCCAGTTTGCGCCGATCTTACCTTCTCGATACTCTCTGGTGTGTTCAAACACCTTTCGTAAGACGAGGTCTCAGTCGTTGAAATGTCTTCCTTTAACCTTCTTGTTATAGTAGCGCGTGGCTTGCTGCTGGTAGTTTTGGATTCTTAGGAGCGCCTGATCGCATTTTTCTTCGGCGTGATCGAGGTGGTCTATGATCATGTGGTTATTTAGATCTTTATGTTCTGGTGTGTGTTTGCGTCTGAGTGTGCGTATGCTGGCCTTGCTTGGTGCCATTGCTTCCATCCCGTGTGATAATGAGAAAGGGATTTGACCCGTTGCTTGTCGTGGGGTCGTTCTGTGCGACCATAACACTCCATCTAGCTCATCGGTCCAGATTCCCATTTTTCTTTCGAGGCGTTTTTTTGATCCCGTCCATGATTGTTTTGTTCGTGGCTTCAGCTTGTCAATTTCTCTGAGGATAGCGAGGTGTTGATTTGCTCAGGGAAATCTTCCATCTTGCGCAGAAACCCTCGAATATACTTGATATGAATTGCGACTTGTTGTCCGTCATAATCTCGTATGGCAGGCCGTGACGGCAGATGATATATTTTCATACGAATTTATGTACGTCGAGGTCTCGTATGCTAGCGTAGAATTCGGCCTCTACCCACTTGGTGAAATAATCAGTCATTATGTTGATAAATTTCTTTTTCCTGGAGGCCGGCATGGGACCCACTATATCCATTGCCCATCGCATGAACGAATAGTGTGCAGCTGAGGTGGTTAACAGTTCGGCGGGCTGGTGTATATCTGGCGGGGGCCGTTAGCTTTTTTCACAACGGGCGACGTATTTTTCGCAGTCCGCTACCATTGTTGGCCAGAAGTGTCCTTGTCTTTTGATCTTTGTTGCGAGTGTTCGCCTGCTGGAGTGATTTCCTCCGGCTCCTTCATGTGTTTCCTCCAATACCCATTTGATTTCTTCTCCGCTGATGCAGCTTAGCATTGCCTTTGATGTGCTCACACGGTATAGTTTCCCATCGTTTATTACGTAGTGAGCGCATCTTGCTTTGAGACGTCGGGCCGCCAACCTATTCTCCGGGGTGGTTCCTTCCAAGATGTAGGCTATAATCTCGTCTCTCCAATCCATCTTATCTTCGGGCTCGGAAATCACGAACAGTTTTTTGGCTTGATCTATGCTCGGTTTCTCGATGCACTCGAACGGTATGACCCGTCGTAGGTCGGGTCAGACATAGAGGCGAGGGCCGCTAGTGCGTTAGCTGGCGCGTTATCGCTTCGGGGGATTTTGGTGAGCGAGAAGACGCCGAATTCCCCGGCTAGCTTCTGAACTATCTGCAAGTATGCTCCCATTCAGTCTTCTTTGCTTCGTACTCGCCGTTGTATTGGCTGGCGACGAGCTGCAAATCTCATAATGCGTCGATATGCCTTGCTCCAATTGCTTTTACTAACCGCAATCCTGCTATCAAGGCTTTGTATTCCGCTTCTTTGTTAGATGTTGGGAAGGCTAGTCGAAATGACTGCTCCAATATTTCTCCGGTTGGAGAGGTCAGTCTGATGCCGATTGCTGATCCATTGTGGGAAGATGATCCATCGACATGAAGAGTCCATTTTTCGATCGGGGCTTTACTTCCATCGCGGGTTAACTCTGGTGGCAACTCGATAAAGAAATTCGCCAGGATTTGTGATTTCGCGCTCGTTTGTGGTTTGCAATCGATATCGTATTCACTTAGCTCTACTGTCGATTTTGCCATTCGTCCTGATTGATTTGGGCTGTGGAGTATAGTTCGTAGTGGTTGGTTGGTGAGGATGGTCACTGAGTGAGACTGAAAGTATGGTCGGAGGTTTCTTGTCGAGGTAACAATTGCGAGGGCGAGCTTTTCCAGGGTGGAGTATCAGGTTTCGGCGTCGTCGAGGCTTTTGCTGATGTAAAAGATCGGCTTCTGGTCCCCCCTATCTTCTCTGCCTAGGACGCCGCTTAATGCGTAACTCGGCACTGATATGTAAAGGTGCAATGTTTCTCCTTCTTCCGGTTTGGATAAAACGGGAGGTGTGGATAGGTATTTTTTCAATTGTTGAAAGGCGTCTTCGCATCTATCGTCCCATTCGAACTGCTTGTTTCCTCGGAGGAGTTGGTTGGATGGCAGGCACCTGTCCGTCGATTTCGAGATGAATCGTCTCATCGCGGCGATTCGTCCGATGAGCTTTTTCACCTCGTGTGTGTTCCTTGGTGTGATATATCATGGTTTTTACCCATTTTATGCCATGATATAGATGTGTTTTTAGTGTCTTTTGTGTTCTTTTTAGTATGTTTACAGGTCTAGACACGTTTGGAGCCTAATTGAACGTTTTGGGAGCATTTGGAGCAATTCTGCACTACTTAGAGATTTCACAGAGTTCACTGGCTGCGTTTTCGCAGTGCAACGATCGTTGCAGTCTGTGCAACTGTCGTTGCAGTTCTGAGCCCAAAAATCTGCATTTTCCAGAAATTACAGTTTTTGCCCAGAAACTTCTCAGACTTGCAAAAAGGCCCCCAGCCGACTTTAGACCATTATATTAGGGTTTTTAAGCCATTGTTTAGGCTGCGCTTTTACTAAGTCTTATTTTATTTCAGAGAGAGTTAGGGGCTGATCCTGCTCTCGAGAGAGAGAGGATTTTGAACCCCAGTTCTTTGTTTTATTTTATGATATTTGGTTTTCTATTCAAGATGTTTTCTGTTTCGATGATTATGTCTGAGTAGTTTACCTGTTAGGTTGAAGGATTCTCATTAGGGATTTCATGGAACTATAGTTTAAATCAATCTGTAGGGATTCATATCTGCTAGTTCTTTGTTTAGGTTGTTCTTAATGCTTAATCTGAACTGGCCACTTAGATTATGATGTTAGGCTGATTAATGCAGCGGAAGTTGGTTAATTTAGCTAGAAAGAACCTAGATAAGCAATTTAACTTCTCGCAAACGAAAGTTTGGTTTAATTAGATTGTGAACATATCAAACTTGGAATTAAAGCTGGTTTAATCTGTTAGTTCTCGCAAACGAAAGTTTGGTTTGCTGCTCTTAGACTTAGAGAATTCTCGCAAAGGAATTTGGTTAATTCTATATCTGTGTTTGAGTTCTAGAACAGTTTCTGATTGGATTTCGACTGATTGATTGCTTGTGTTCCTGATTTCCTGAGAACTCCCTAGAATTAACGCTTCGCTTCCTTGCTCACAAAACTCGCCTGCTACTGATTTACTTTTCTGCTCTGCTTTTAGTTTAATCATCTTTGCTTTCTCCTAGTTTAATCTTTATTGTTCTTAATCTATCGTTGACCAGAGTCCCTGTGGATTCGATACCCTAAGTACTACAACTACATCACTGTGCACTTGCAGTTAGAATAGGGTTAAAACTCGACCTATCAAGTTTTTGGCGCCGCTGCCGGGGACTCTTTTGAGTCTTCGATAGATTTGAACTTAGGGTTTAGACTAGGATTTTCGTTTTTAATTTTTTGCTACTAATTTTTTCTTTTTCTGTTTTTGCGTTTCAGGTACGCCTAGAATCGCCCTGCATCGCTCGACACGGTCCTTTGTGTCGATCGTTGCATTCTCGAGCTTGCATCGATCGACGCTACTCTGCATCGATCGACACATCGCGAAAGAATGATGGGAATGATGGGACGGATGTCGGAAAATCAGCAGAATAACTCGTTCTGCAGAGGCTATGGCTCCTATTCATTCACCAGAGATTATGGATTCCAAGAAAACAGAGCTTATGAGTGCAAGATAGAAGCCATGATGGAGCAGTTGCTAGAGGATCAAGCTAAGACTGCTGCAAACTTCGACAGGAACCTGGAAGCTATACATGAAAGTCTGAATGGGAAGCTTGAATACTTGAGCACACATTTGAAGAAGCTAGATATCCAAGTTCAGCAGACAAAAGGAGCAATACAAAGGCATAATGAAGCTAGGAAAGCTGAACAGTGTAGATCCATCAAAGCTGTGACCTTAAGGGATGAGATTGAGTTGCTAGGTGAAGAAGAGAGCATAATCTCGGATTTTCTGGATGAATATTGTCTGCCTGATACATGCATCGATCGACACCCCCTTAGTGACGATCGACACGCCATTCTGACGGCAATTTCGAGTTCTTTCGAGAAACAGAATCGCCTTGCATCGATCGACACACATTATGCAACGATCGACACAGAACGCACACATGTCCAGAAACCTGCAACAGTACCAGAACAAGCTTACAAGCCCCCGGTGCCATATCCTAAGGTTCCTAAAACTTCCAGACAAGAGCTATAAGTGGCTAACTGCATGAAAGTGATGGATAAGAAGGTGAATAAAATACCACCAGTTGAAGCTTCGCGAGTTCATGCAAAGAAGATGATCTCCACTGAAGGTGATCTGAAAGAAGAAGTTCAGATTGGTGGAACTACAGTATCTGATAGTGGAAAGAAGAAGATGGCAGTTCCTCTTGAACCTGCTCTAACATCTTCAGTACCTGCAACTGCTCATAAGCAGAAAGCCCCAAACATCAGATCTGCATCAAAGGAAAACGCAGTAGACCGCCCAAGCTTCGCTCCCGCCCTGATTCTGATTTCTCTTTCCTTGGAAAGCCTCATGATCATAATGCCTATACACCTCCTTGGATGAAGAGATATTCACAGAGACACTCAAAGTCTCGGTTGAAACCACCATGAATCCGATCTCTTTCCAATAGTCAAGCTAATGACTAAAAACAAGCGCTGAGTGGGAGGCAACCCACTAGTAGGTTCATTTTTATTTTCATTTTTTTCTTTTTGATTTTGGGTGTTTTGATTTTTCTTTTAAGTGTGTTCAGAGCCGTGAGAAACATGCAGAATCGCACTGCATCGATCGACACATATAGTGCATCGGTCGATGCAGTCACGATTTGTGGTTTACCGATTCAATTGCGGTTCAGACATCGGTTATCTAAATAACCGCGAGCGATAATCACCTTGCATCGATCGACACCCTTGTGGCATCGATCGACGCAGGGCAACGACAGGTAAGTATTCTACAACTTTCGGTTTGTTCTTCAATTTGATTATTCTTTCACCGAGCTCATGCTTCGATTACACTGGGGACAGTGTAGTTTAAGTGTGGGGGAGCAAGCTACTGACGCACGCTTTTGTTTTCTTAGTTTTTCAAAAACATTGTTTTATTGAGTCAAAACTTGTATGAAACTATGATTTTTCGAGGAAAATTTTCGCTTGAACAGGAACTAAGTGACCATTGGACAGACTTGCAGAGCCTCTATGACTGTTAGAAAACTCAGACACGGATCAACCTACTGGGGACACCCACATCACTTCAGGTATCAGAGGATCCTTTTACTGACTTCACCTTAATACTGACTTAGATTTCTCACCTAAGGGCTTGGTATACTTTGTGTCGGATTCCCTTGTTAGTTCTGACACAGCCTGTAAACCTGTCCTATTTAGTTCCCTTCTCTCCTTCCATAAAAAAAAAAGATAATAAACTGAGGATGAGTTAGTAACTCCGAAGTGGTCATGGGAATAGTAGCAAACACTATTATCTCTTATGCGATCCATGGAATGTGTCCAAAGTACACCCCATAACGGGAAGAACACTGATAAAAAAAAACAAAATGATACCCAATATGGGAAAAATCAGTTGTTAAGGAAGGGAAAGAGAAGAAAGGGACTAGAGAAAGATAGTATGGTGGTCTAGAGCTGATAAGGTAAGAATCCATGTGCCTTTGATCGATACTCCTTAGGTGAGACCGCACTTAAATACTTGCAGAAGTCAGTAGGGTGAATTTGAATGCTTGAATGTGATTGTGGAGTTTACTTAGGACAGTTGCTAAGTGTGGGGGAAGTACATTGTGGTCTTGAGTTCTGCAGGAAAGTTTTTAGTGGCTTACTAAGTGAATGTGATTGCGAAAGTTCCTAAGACGAAATGAGTTTCTGTGTTTTCAAACTTCTTTTCTTATGCTTTGGTTCTTTACTTGCTAGAGGGCAAGCAAGAGCTAAGTGTGGGGGAGTTGATATATCATGGTTTTTACCCATTTTATGCCATGATATAGATGTGTTTTTAGTGTCTTTTGTGTTCTTTTTAGTATGTTTACAGGTCTAGACACGTTTGGAGCCTAATTGAACGTTTTGGGAGCATTTGGAGCAATTCTGCACTACTTAGAGATTTCACAGAGTTCACTGGCTGCGTTTTCGCAGTGCAACGATCGTTGCAGTCTGTGCAACTGTCGTTGCAGTTCTGAGCCCAAAAATCTGCATTTTCCAGAAATTACAGTTTTTGCCCAGAAACTTCCCAGACTTGCAAAAAGGCCCCCAGCCGACTTTAGACCATTATATTAGGGTTTTTAAGCCATTGTTTAGGCTGCGCTTTTACTAAGTCTTATTTTATTTCAGAGAGAGTTAGGGGCTGATCCTGCTCTCGAGAGAGAGAGGATTTTGAACCCCAGTTCTTTGTTTTATTTTATGATATTTGGTTTTCTATTCAAGATGTTTCCTGTTTCGATGATTATGTTTGAGTAGTTTACCTGTTAGGTTGAAGGATTCTCATTAGGGATTTCATGGAACTATAGTTTAAATCAATCTGTAGGGATTCATATCTGCTAGTTCTTTGTTTAGGTTGTTCTTAATGCTTAATCTGAACTGGCCACTTAGATTATGATGTTAGGCTGATTAATGCAGCGGAAGTTGGTTAATTTAGCTAGAAAGAACCTAGATAAGCAATTTAACTTCTCGCAAACGAAAGTTTGGTTTAATTAGATTGTGAACATATCAAACTTGGAATTAAAGCTGGTTTAATCTGTTAGTTCTCGCAAACGAAAGTTTGGTTTGCTGCACTTAGACTTAGAGAATTCTCGCAAAGGAATTTGGTTAATTCTATATCTGTGTTTGAGTTCTAGAACAGTTTCTGATTGGATTTCGACTGATTGATTGCTTGTGTTGCTGATTTCCTGAGAACTCCCTAGACTTAACGCTTCGCTTCCTTGCTCACAAAACTCGCCTGCTACTGATTTACTTTTCTGCTCTGCTTTTAGTTTAATCATCTTTGCTTTCTCCTAGTTTAATCTTTATTGTTCTTAATCTATCGTTGACCAGAGTCCCTGTGGATTCGATACCCTAAGTACTACAACTACATCACTGTGCACTTGCAGTTAGAATAGGGTTAAAACTCGACCTATCATGGTGATGGGAGTTCTGTGAGCGCCGCGATCTTTTGTAGGTTCGCCTCTATCCCTCGTTTGGTGACTATATATCTGAGGAATTCCCCCGAAGTGACTCTGAACGTGCACTTTGCTGGGTTTAATTTCATCCCGTATTTGTTTAGACTGTTAAAGCAGGTTGTAAGGTGGGCAATATGGTCTTCATCCGAGGCCGATTTTACCAGCATGTCGTCGATATACACCTCCATTGTTTGTCCGATTTGTTTGGCAAACATTTTGTTGACCAGCCTCTGGTATGTTGCTCCGGTGTTCTTTAAGCTGAATGGCATGACCTTGTAGCAGTACGTTCGCGGTCGGTGATTAATGACGTTTTTCCCGGTCATCGGGATGCATTATTATTTGGTTGTATCCGGCGAAGACGTCCATGAATGACAAGAGCTTGTTGCCTGCGGTGGCTTCAACGATTCGCGGGAGCGGGAAGCTGTCTTTCAGACAGGCTTTGTTGAGATCTGTGAAATCGACGCATACTCGCCACTTTCCGTTCTTTTTCTTGACGACCACCGGGTTTGCAAGCCAGTCCGATATTTTACCTTGGTTATCGAGCCTGCTTTGGATAATCTTTCTACTTCTTCGTTTACGGCTTGAGATCGTTCTGGTCCCAACTTCCTTCTCTTCTGTTTGACAGGCTTGAACACTGGATCGACGCGGAGTTCGTGGCATGTTACAGTGGGATCGATTCCCTTCATGTCGCTGGTCGACCAGGCAAAGATTGAGGCGTTTCAGCAGAGGAATTCGATGAGCCGGTCTTTCAAGTCTTTTCTTAGGTCCGGGCCTATGCCCACGCATCGTCCTGGGTCTCTGATATCGTTGTTGACTTGCTCGATGACGTCGCGGTTTGTCCATCCGGGGGTGGTAGTTCTACTTTGGGTCCGGAGAGTAGGCAGGCTTGGAACTTCTTGCGTAGTTTGTGTTCGACGAGGAAGCATGTGCTGGAGACTTCTTGGCTTCCACAGAGTGTAAACCTTCCATATGGGGTGGGGAATTTGACGCATTGGTAGTAGGTTGACGGGACTGCTTTCATGGCATGTATCCACGGTGTGCCCAGGATGTCGTTATAGATTGTCGGTCGATCGATGATCACGAATTTGGTTACTATTGTCATTCGTCGTGCACGCACCGGTAACTTGATGGTTCCGACGGTTGTGGTTGTGCTTCCAGTGAAGTCGGTTAATGGTCTTTCTTAACGCTTTTTATTTCGTATTCGTGCAACTCCATCCGTTTCAGGGTTTCTTCGTATATGAGGTCGACCATGCTTCCTGTGTCGATCAGAACACTTGTCACTTCGCAGTCGCCGATTTGCACTTCGACATCAAGTGGGTAATTGTGTGGTTTGTACAACCATATCTCGTCGTCTTCGGTGAATTCTATCTCGTCCCTGCTTGTGAGCTCGTTGTTCATGCCTAGCATGTGACGCCGGTACGTTTCTACTCTTCGTTTGTATTCTTTTATCGATCCCACGGAGTCGTTACAGGTCGGGAGTCCTCCCATGATCATGTTGCTTGTTCGGGCCCGGCTAGTCATCTTTGGTAGCCATGGTCCTGTCATCTCGACTTTGTCTTAGATCGTAAAGAAGTTTATCGTCCCCACAGACGACGCCAATTGTTGTTACGGAAATTCGACCTAGTCAATATTACGAGATACGATCTGAAATGTCCGAACTACGAGGTGAAGTACAAATGTAAAGTGAGCTCGAAATGATTATTTATTGATCTTAAGGCCGGAGCCGAGCTATGAACAGAATGGTACGAGGTGTGATTCCGTCGAATGATGTGCCCACTAAGCAATGCTTGAGGTCAGAGCTTTATAGAAGTAGATCGGCCTCTTCGAAAATTACAATGTGTCTAAAATGAGGAGTGAAAAGTCCTATTTATAGTGCTTGAGCGCTGACTTCTTTTTGGACCGCTGACTCTTTAGCGGGCTTTCTCTTTGCGAACCGATGTCGAATATAATTGATTAAGACAAGATTTTCAATGGGTTTTGGATGGGTGTTAAACCCATATCCAACAACGATAATCATAATTACTACACCATACCATGAAGAACGGCTCTTACTTACACCACCACGCTAAAGATTTTATATAAGTGCCTCTGTTGATTTGTAGAAGTTGCATCATATGGGTATCGAGCCCCGAATCTCCATGTATCAAAACATTATACTAACCACTTATATAAACCATTAGACTACGTACGAGGCTTCAACCAAAATGGACTATGTTAGTAATAATTTATTATAAACCATAATTTTAGATTTAATAAACATTCAAGACAAATTATATAGCACGAGACGTCATTTTGTATTATTAAGAGAAAGAGTTAGTGGGATCACTAGTAATTCTATTAATAATATAAAACGGAGAAGGCTTGTATAAGACAACTACGGTGGTATATTTAAACGTTTGAAGACTTGCTGGTTTTATATTTTTTTTTTTTGGGTAAAATGTTAAAATTTATTACCATTTTCGAGTTTTGACAAAATTACAGGGGATATAAAGAAGACAGAGTGACCGAAAATAAACTATAACTAACTAAACCAACAAGAGAATGAAGCAGATCCCGGCTTAGAATAAGGCCCGGAACAAGAGTTAAAAACAAAACAATTCCAGACGAGAGCGCGGCAATCACACACCAAGACGTCGACCATCCCGTTTTTGCCATAATTTTATATATTATATAAGGCCCGGAACAAGAGTTAAAAACAAAACAATTCCAGACGAGAGCGCAGCAATCACGCGCAGCAACCACACGCCAAGACAGAGTGGTTTTATATATTAAACGCACACAACAAGAAAAACCAGAACTAAAAGAAATGCTGAACACAAAACCTCACGCGGCCATGTTAGCCAGCCCAGGAATGGGCCACGTCATCCCGTTGATCGAACTCGGAAAACGGTTAGCTGAATTCCACGGCTTCCACGTAACCATCTTCGTCCTTGAAGCCGATGCACACTATAAGAAATCTCGGCCATAGTCATGGATTTTTTCGTGGCTATGGTCGATTATCCGTGGCTAAACGACCATTAGCCGCGAATAGCCACGAATAGCTTTCGTGGCTACGGGCTCGTTGCTAATGCGTTATCGTGGCTATTCGTGGCAAAGTTGTCACGGCGTAGCCACGAACGATTTCGTGGCTACTAGCCACGAATAGCTAGAAACCAAAATCGTGGAAATTTAGCCACGAATAGACACAACCATATTCATGGATATTAGCCACGAATAGACATGACCTTTTTCGTGGATATTGGCCACGACTAGCCACGGATATGTCGTGGCTATGTAGCAACGAATTATCACGAGTATGTCGTAGACATATTTCCACGAATTTCCACGACTATGTCGTTGCTATATAGCTACGACTAGCCACGAATATGTCGTGTCTATGTAGCTACGAATTACCACGACTATGTCATAGATATATTTCCTCGAATTGCCACGACTCTGTCGTAGACGAGTTGCCGCGAATAGCTATGAGTATCCACGAATATGTCGTGGTCAATAGCCACAATACATTTGTAGCTATCCATGGAAATCATTCAAAAGCCACGAAATAATATTAACATTATATAGTTTTTAATTAATCAAAACTGTTAATTAATGTTAATTAGTATAAACATTAATGTTAACAAAAAAAAAAAGTTACTAACACTGATTTCATTGCATTCAAAAGATCCTGTATATACATAACTAAAAAAAACATTTAATGATGTTTTAAGTTTACAGAGGAGGTTCAGCATACTATACTACAAACACTTAAAACAAAACTAAACTTAATTTTGATCTTGTTCATTGATGACTGACAGAGAATGAGGAGTTGCATTAGCAAGGTTGATCGGAGAGAAGCTGTTGGGGTTGTTTGGCCGCTCCTGGGAAGGATCTGAGTGGAAGCTTGGTGCAGAACCAGCACTCTCACGTGGAGCAGGTCGTGCAATAGGCTGATATGTCATCGGATCTATTCCAGCCTGAGTTAAGAGAATCCCCAGCCCTTTGTTGATCCCACCCATATTATCATTCAGCCCTGATATGTTCTGCTCCATATTCCCGATCCTTGCATTAGTGTCCACATGCTTGAGGAGTGAAGAAGCTGCAGTCTCATTGGAGCTTCGGTATCAGGAAAACCAGGCCACACTTCTTGCTCTTGCTCCGTGACAAGATGACTTGTTGAAGCTTCACCAGCGTAATAACAATTTTCTCCGTGTTGCGTCCAGACATAATAATTTTCCATAAATCCTTTTATCATAAGGTGAGTCGTCACGGTATTAACATCATGGGGCTTTTGATTCTTGCACCTTTTGCACGGACATAATAATTCTCCACTCTCAAGATAAGAAGCCTGACAACAAGCAAAAGAAATAAAAGTGTTTAAACCCTCGCTAAATATTTTAGACACACTATTATCAGCACGTTTTCGACGTTTATACATCCAATCTCTCGATTTGAAAAACTCGGATATTTCGTATTATTTCGTTTTTGTTTTTTTTTTTAGATTTTAGTTTTTTGTTTTCCTTTGATACATCCAATCTCTCGATTTGAAAAACTCGGATATTTCGTATTATTTCGTTTTTGTTTTTCTTTTAGATTTTAGTTTTTTGTTTTCCTTTGATACTTTCATGACTTTCATACGTTGGTTATTTATCATATAGACTCAGTCACGGTTAGCCACGAACTTGGTCGTGGCTATAGAGAATATATTCTCTGCCACAACAGCTAATTATATGATGCGATTGAAATCAGTGGATAGTTTGAAAACGTGTGTTTTCTAACACAAAGCCACGGATACCCACGGTTAGCCACGATTCTATCCGTGGCTAACTATATATCCACGAATAGCTACGAATGTATCTGTTGCTATACGCATAGCCACGGATACATTCGTAGCTATTCGTGGCTACGCTGACATAATGTGACATAAAGCCTGTGTGATATGAATTGTGATTGAAATGATATATTTGACTTATTACACCCGTGAGTTTTCGAGATGATAATATCTACTTAGCCACGACTAGCCACGAAAGGGGTCGTGGCTATACACTGCCACGAAAATGTTTGTGGATATTCGTGGAAAGATATTGCCACGAACGATTTCGAGGAAAGTCGTGGCTATATATCTTCGAATAGCCACGACGGTATTCATGGCAAACGTGCCACGAAATATTTCGAAGCTATTAGTGGCTTATATTTTCCACGACTGTATTTGTAGCTACTCGTGACTAAGTTTCCACAAACCATACTAAAACCCCATTTATCAAAATCAACGAAATTGCCACAAACCATGTTTTTTTGTCGTGGCTGGTTCGTAGCTACTCGTGGCTTGATTTTTGTTAGCCACGAACAGTTCGTGGCTCGTTCGCGGCTAAATACAGATTTTCTTGTAGTGGCAGTCTCCGCTCAATCCCAATTCCTAAACTCACCGAGTAGTGACGCGACCCTTGTTGACGTCATCAGCCTCCAGTCTCCGTACATCTCCGGCTTAGTGGACATATCAGTCCCTTTTGGGATGAAGATCATGAGAGGGATGTTAATATGGGTAAACCCACCCCATTTAGATCCATCCCATTTGGATCCAAATCTATTTAAACCTTAAAACACTTAAAATCTATTTATTTTTAAAGTCTAATAGGGTTTACCTATTTAGACCCATTTATTTTACACTTACCTATTTAAACCTATTTCACCTATTTAATTTATATAAATTTTATTTTATTTTAATACTAATATATTTGCATGAACTATTGATATCTGATTTTTTTACTTTGTATAATTAACTACATTTTATGAATAAGTAAATTTAATAATATTTAGAAAGTATATTTTAGCAAAATGCGATTCAAATTTTCTCACTAAAAACTTGATTCTAATATTTTTGCAAAAAACACGGTATTGAATTTTTTTACCAAGAACGCGGAATTGTGTTTTTCGGCCAAAAACGCGGAATTGTGTTTTCCGCCAAAAACGTGTAATTGTATTTTTCCGCTAAAAATGCAGAATCGCATTTTTCCGCCAAAAACGCGGAATTATGTTTTTCCGCCGAAAACGCGGAATTGTGTTTTCTCGTCAAAAACACGAAATTTTATTTTTCTTCAAAAAACGCATTGTGTTTTCCCGCCAAAAACGCGGAATTTATTTCCCCCGCAAAAACGCAAAATTTTATTTTTCTCGCCAAAAACATGGAGTTGAGTTTTCCCGACAAAAACGCTGAATTGCGTTTTTCCGCCAAAAACGAGATTCCTCGTTTTCTCGCCAAAAACGAAATTCTGCGTTTTCTCGCCAAAAACGTGAGTCTGCGTTTTTCCGTCAAAAACGCGATTCCGCGTTTTCCTGCAAAAAACGTGATTCTGCTTTTCCCGCCAAAAACGTGAAATAGTGTTTTCCCGACAAAAACACAATTCTGCGTTTTCCCGCCAAAATTGCGATTCCACGTTTTCTGTCAAATATCCGTCAAAAAGCGATTATGCGTTTTCCTGTCAAAAACTAGGGTTGAACATTTTACCCGAAACCCGAATCCGAACCCGAGCCCGGCCCGATACGGGTTCTCTAGCCCTAAACCCAAAAACCCAAAAAGCTTGACCCGAATCCGAACGGGTATCCAAACAGTTCGGGTACCCGAACGTCTAGGTCTATCAAAAACGATATTCCGTGTTTTCTCGTAAAACACGATTCCGTTTTTTCTTTCAAAAACGTAATTCTTCGTTTTTTGTCAAAAACGTGATTCCACATTTTCTCGTCAAAATTTAGATTTTTTCCACAAAGTGAAATTAACCTTATTTATAATTATTTGTTTTTTAGTTAAATTAATAAAGTTATTTTTTATTTTAAATAATTTTTAAAATTAATTTTTGATTATGCTACAAAGTATAAATGGGTTAATATAGTACCCGTTTATTTAATATAAAAACCCTATTAGTAAATGGGTTTAAATGGGTTACCCCATTTAAATCCACCAAAAAAATATATGATAAATGAATTTAAATAGGCATTTATTTTAATACATACCCATTAAAACCCCATTTATCAAAATCCCATAAACACATCGATCGTGTCAGTCTCCTTCATTTTAATCTTGTCAAATTCTACCATTAAGGTTTGCAACCTTGCCTCTTTTACCTTATAGGCACCAATATGGCGAGCCTTGATTGCGTCCCACACCGCCTTGGAGGTATCGAGTTCTCCGACTTGCAAGATTAGAGCTTCTGGAATGGATTAAAATAACAGAGCAGTTGCCATGTTATTCTTATCCTTGTCTTTGTTCCCAGGTTCTATTGTTTCCCATAATTTGTTTACCTTAAGCCAACCTTCATCCGTATAGACCAAACTGTGTAATTTGCAGAATTTAACATAGGACACTTGATTGAAGAGGGTCCAATCTCCTTGCTCTTAGTTTCGGTTTCTTCATCCCTTTTTCGCTCATGATGAATTAACATCTCTAAGGCTCTGATACCAAATATAGAATCTAAGAACTCTAGATTAAAAAAAATAACTTTCTTTATTGCTTTAGAAAACTTACTCAAAAACTAAAAGCTCACAATCTCTCTCTCAAAGTTCTTAAAGTTACCACAACTTGGCAACTCTTTATATAAAGATCTCTCTTATGCTTTTTCTGTTCTCTAAGGGAATACTTCTTATCAATTAGATAACTCCTAATTATTAGATAAGTATTTAGATAACTCCTAAATACTTTCTTATCTTATTTTCTTAAGATAGCTTGATTTGCAAGCTTACTCCAACATTAATAGTTATTAAACATCTTAAACATCAATTTTTATTGGCTAAGTATGTAAATAATAATATCCAAATAATCATTTCATCAACACACTTGTGTGCAATAAAATCCTCAAGTTCTAGATTTAGATTAGCTAAGTTGTTGCCAAAAAAAAAGATTAGCTAAGTCAAATCTAGCATTAAGAACATCTAATAAGAAAGGATATGACATATCTAAGCCCTAGACATTAAGATTCAACACTTAATCACCCAAATTCTTATAACCTAATAATCCATGAGAATCATATTGCTAAAACAATTATTAAGAAAGATGGTAGAAGAATTCAATAAACTTGAATAAAAATGGAAATCTCCCAAACGGGTTTAGAGTTTTACACCATAGGGAAAAAAATAACTAGGGCCTTTAGTCCAAAAAAAACTTATATAAGACTAATTTTTAACGTAGGTCAACTCAATAACCCTAGGTCAACCCAAAAACAAAAGGATAAAAATTTTGATTTTTATTTTTTCTCGTGGAGTGGTATGGGGAAACCGCTGAACAAACCACTCCATGCTCTTCGAACTACCTCAGCGGCTTGAGGAAACCGATGTTGAGTCTGCTCTGTCTGCTCGTTTGATCCACAGCGGCTAGGAGGCCCCATTGTGCTTCTCGCTCTACTCTTCACGATTTTCTGCAGCGGTGATTGAAGATCGCTATGAAGGCTGCTGAGTATTCTTGGATGAGTTTCAGTAAACCGCTTCGCCTGGCTGCTTTGATGCTTTGTGTTTCTCAGCGGTGTACCGGAATCGCTCCACCGACCATTGCACGTTATATAGAGCGGCAATAGAGCCCTCCACTTTAGCGGGATTCTTCACCTTCTTTTTAAGGTGGAACATATAGCGCTCGAAAGGATACATCCACCGATATTTTACAGGACCACCAAGTCTAGCTTCACCCGGTAGATGAATATGCAAATGTTCCATGACATCAAAGAAAGACGGTGGAAATATCTTTTCTAGATTGCATAAGATTTTAGGAATGTTTTGCTCCAGATTTCTGATCCCATCAATAGTGAGTGACCTGGTGGATAAATCCCTGAAAAAAGATCTGACAGCTGCAATTGCTTTGTGGACATCTCGAGGAAGGAGATGAGCAAATGCAAACGGTAGGAGTCGCTGCATCATCACATGACAATCATGACTCTTCATTCCAATAAACTTTCCTCCATCAGTGTCCACACAATTACGCAAGTTTGATGCATACCCGTCAGGGAATTTAACTTGTAGCATAATCCACTTAAATAACTCTTCCTTCGACTTTGAGTCTACCCAATATGCTGGAATTGGCGGTTTTCCGTTCTTCTGAAGATGAAGTTCAGGCCGATCACAAATTTCAGGTAAATCAAGCCCAGACTTCACATTATCTTTCGTATTCCCTTGCACGTTGAGAAGAGTGTTCATAATGTTATCAAATAAAATTTTATCAATGTGCATGACATCAAGATTATGCCTTAGTAACTGGTCCTTCCAATATGGTAAATCCCAGAAAATGCTTAGCATGTGCCAGTAGTGGGACAAACCAGCTGCGTATACATTCTCATGCCCTTTTCCACCACATTCACGAGTTCTTAGTGCACCAAAGGTTTCCAAAAGACACAAAGTAGTCGACCCATCATCTTGAGGAATAGGATCATCAAACACTTTCCTCTTCTTCGTAAAAAGTTTAGTGTTTTTCCGATATGGATGATCATGCGGTAGAAATCTTCTAAGACAATCAAACCAACACGATTTGCGTCCATTCTTCAATTGGAATGCATCGATATTTTCCTTACAATACGGACATGCTAACCTCCATGTGTTGTCCATCCTGATAACATACCATAAGCCGGGAAATCGCTAATGGTCCACATCAATGCAGCCCTCATCAAAAAAATTTCCTTGCATGAAATATCATATGCTACAACACCGTGCAGCCATAACATTTGCAACTCATGTATCAGTGGCTGCAAGAATACATCAAGTGCTCTTCTCGGATGCTCTGGACCGGGAACGAGTACAGAGAGGAAAAGAAACTCTCAACGCATGCACATAGTCGCGGTAGGTTATAAGGAGTCAGAATCACTGGCCACAACGAATATTGTCTCCCATGCCTTCCAAACGGGTTAAAACCATCTGTGCATAATCCGAGGTACACGTTACGTGGCTCGTATGCAAAATCTGGATATACTCTCTGAAAATGTTGCCACGCTTCAGCATCCGACGGATGTGCAATCTCTGCTCCTCTTCTATGCTCAGCATGCCATCTCATTCCCCCCGCAGTTCGCTCCGACTGATATAAGCGCCTCAGCCTATCAGTTAACGGCATATACCACATTCGCTTGAACGGAACCTTAGCTCTTCCCCATGTATCCTCATAGCCCAGCTTCTTACAGGATTTGCACTCCAGACGGAATTCATCTTCTCGCCAATATATCATACAGTTGTTGATGCACACATCTATCATCTCATACGGTAATCCCAGCCCTTGTACAAGTTTCTCGATCTCATTGTATGAACCCGGCACAAGGTTATCTTCTGGAAGAATATCTTTCACAAACTCGCAAAACGCATCCACACATTCTTCCGCCAGATTGTAGTCCGACTTTATGCCCATTAATCTTGTAGCAGCTGATAATGGTGAATGACCCTCTCTGCAACCATCGTAAAGCGGCTGCTTCGCTGCATCTAACATGTCAAAAAATCTCCTAGATTGTACATTTGGTTCCTCACCTACACTAGAAATTTGATATTCACCTACCTCTGGAATATTTTCTCTATGTGCATCATTAACCATCTGAATGGTGCCTACACCAAAATCTACATCGGCAGTATAAGGTTCGCTAGAACTAAAATTAGGTTCTCTAGTACTAGTACAACTGTAATGTTCTCTACTACTACTTGCATTATCAGAAGTTTCCCCATGAAGATACCAAATCTTATAACCCGACATAAACCCAACCAAATACAAGTGAAACCATACTTCGCCAATCGAAAGATTTCTAGAATTTCGGCAATTAGCACATGGACATCTTAACTTACCTTTTTCAGCGTATGTGGTTGATTGCAAGCTAGCGACATAAACTCTGCAATACCGAGTGCATATTCCCGTTCCACTAGCTTCGTCGCCTCATCAATCCTAACTCCGTCCATCCACGATCTATAATAGTTAGAAGAAGACATTTTTCTCGGTTACTAGAAGTATTAGAGAGAGAGAGAGAGAGAGAGAGAGAGAGAGAGAGAGAGAGAGAGAGAGAGAGAGAGAGAGAGAGAGAGAGAGAGAGAGAGAGTTCTGGAAGAATAGGTGTGGAGGGGAAGAGAGGAGGGATGAGGTATATGTAGAATAATTTCCGACGGATTTCCGTCGGAAATCGGTCGTTTTCTAGTCGACTCAACGGTCATATTAACGGTCATATTAATGGCTATATTGAACTGACGCTAAACCGACCGAAATACAACGAAAAACCGACGAAAAATTAAACCGTCGGTTTACCGTCGGGTTTTTCCGACGGAATGAGAAAACCGTCGGAAATTTTCGACGGTTTTCCGTCGGAAAACGTCCCCATGTTTTCTTGTAGTGGTTTTGCTTTGCTCTCCCTCTTGATTTTTATTTCCAAATCACCTCTAAACACTCTAGAATGCCAAGTAGTCACTCCTTACCTAGAAAAAGGACAAATAAAATATGCAAGAAAAAGAACTACTATAACCGATAAAATGTTAAGATATCATTTCTGTTAATTTAAGGAAACTGAAATTTAACTCGAAGTGAGATTAAGAAGAAACAAATAACACAGTGGTTCGGACGTGACAGTTCCTCTACCTCCGATATTTTCATGATATGCATGGTAGCATTTTATACGGCGACTGATCTTTTAGTTGAATGATTGAATCCGTTTGATATTGATATTTATTTAAATAAAATAGTACTTCAAACAATTTTACTTTTTAAGCAACGACGTGATGACAATACTTTACCAATATTTTAATCCCCAAAAAATCTTTTATCAATTGATTATCATGCATAGTTCATTGTCCACCGGAAAATATCCAAATTCGTAGAAAAACGAACAAAAAAGTTAATTAACAACTTCATAAACCATTAGACTACGAGGCTTCCACCAAAATGAACTATGTTAGTAATAATTCATTGCATAAACCATAATTTTAAATATAACAAACATTCAAAAAAGAAATTATATAGCATGAGCATCATTTGTATTATTAAGAGAAAGAGTTAGTGGGATCACTATTCACTAGTAATTCTATTAATAATATAAAACGGAGAAGGCGTGTATAAGACAACTACGGTGGTATATTTAAACGTTTGAAGACTTGCTGGTTTTATTAAACGCACACAACAAGAAAAACCAGAACTAAAAGAAATGCAGAACACAAAACCTCACGCGGCCATGTTAGCCAGCCCAGGAATGGGCCACGTCATCCCGGTGATCGAACTCGGAAAACGGTTAGCTGAATTCCACGGCTTCCACGTCACCATATTCGTCCTTGAAGCCGACGAAGCCTCCGCTCAATCCCAATTCCTAAACTTACCGGGCAACGACGCGACCCTTGTTGACGTCATCAGCCTCCCGTCTCCGGACATCTCCGGCTTAGTGGATCCATCAGTCCCTTTTGGGATGAAGATCATGACCATGATGCGTGAGTCCATTCCAACCGTCCGATCAAAAATCGCTAAGATGCAGCACAAACCAACGGCTCTGATCGTAGACATGTTAAGCGTGGACGCCTTACGGCTAGGTAGCGAGTTCAACATTTTGACTTTTATCTTCATCGCTTCAAACGCGCGATTAGTCGCGTTGATGATGTATTTTCCAACGCTGGAAAAAGACGTTGTTGACGACCACATAATCAAGAAGAAACCATTAACTGTACCGGGATGTGAACCGCTTCGGTTTGAGGATACTTTTGAAATATTCCTTGACTCGTCCAGCCAGATTTACCAGAAATGTGTTCCACACGGTTTATTATACCCAACGGCTGATGGCATTATCATAAATACATGGGATGATATGGAGCCTAAAAGCTTGAAATCTCTTCAAGACCCAAAGCTATTAGGTCGGATCGCTCGTGTACCGATTTATCCAATTGGTCCTTTGTACAGGCCGGTTGAATCATTGAAAACCAATCATCCGGTTTTGGATTGGTTAAACAAACAACCGGGGGAGTCAGTAATTTATATTTCATTTGGAAGCGGCGGCTCTCTCTCGGCTAAACAGCTAACCGAGTTGGCTTGGGGGCTCGAGTTGAGTCAGCAACGGTTTGTTTGGGTCGTCCGTCCGCCAGTAGATGGTTCAGCTAGCAGCGCATATTTCTCGGCTAGTAGCGGTGATATACGAGACAGTACGCCAGATTATTTACCGGAAGAGTTTGTTAGCCGGACTTTCGAGAGAGGCGTCGTGGTCCATTCGTGGGCTCCACAAGCCGAGATCCTAGCTCATCCAGCCGTTGGTGGGTTTTTGACTCACTGTGGTTGGAATTCGATTCTCGAGAGCGTCACTAGCGGTGTTCCCATGATCGCTTGGCCACTTTTCGCGGATCAGATGACGAACGCAACACTGCTCAACGAGGAGCTTGGAATCGCTGTGCGGTCTAGAAATTTGCCATCGGAGGGAGTGATTTTGAGGGTGGAGATCGAGTCGTTGGTGAGAAGGATTATGGTGGATGAGGAAGGTTGTGAGATGAGAAAGAAGGTGATGAAGGTGATGAAAACGGCGGAGAAATCGCTGAGTTGCGACGGTGGTTCCGCACACGAATCGCTGTCGAGAGTCACCCAGCAATGCCTACGTGTTTTGGGGCCTGTTAGAGGCACGGCACGTGGTGCCTAGTAATGCTTTTCGTTTGAATTGTGTCATTTGAGTGTTTTTGGAACATTGTAATTCAGATTCCGTGTCTTGCAACATGTCACTTGCACTAATGAATAATCGATGTTTAATTTGTATGATTATCTCTTAATTCTCTAACGAAGTCTTCCACTATCATGAAAGGTTTGTAAGACACGGAATCTGAATTACAATGTTCCAAAAAAAAAAAAAAAAAAAAAGAAGGTTTGTATATGGTTCAGTTATTTGAAGTCGATCTGAAACGTTGCTTTTAAATCTCTTTGATAGGAATTATGATCATTTTTTTTTTGGTAACTAAATTATGATCATTTATAGAAACGTTTTTAAACACTCAGTATTGAAAGATATTAAAAATTTACGAGTTAAAAGTTTTGAGTTAAACATTTTGTTCGCCTTAGATAACAAAAGAACTAACATTTTCCAAAGAATTTATTATTATTACTAGAATTAGAATCCGCGCGAAATCGCGCAAAAACTCATTTTAGATAGCAATAATCTAAAATAGTAGCTACTAAGTTTTATTTAAAAAAAAAAACTAAATATAAGTATTCAACTTAAATTTAAAGTACCAAATAAAAAACATATTTTTTTTTTTTTAAATTAACTATAAATGTTAAATAAAAAAATAACTCAAAACGATAACATGGACATTTTTGATTTGTTTCAAACCTTCTAAAAATACATCAACATAGAAGACATGAACACAAGGTATATTCAGAAGAGTTTCGTCGATAACAAATTCTTCTTGCCAAATCACATATATTTTATATTTCTCATCTTCATTATTTTTATCATCTATAAATATTTTATCTCCAAAAAAATTAATTGCATATTGAGTAGGAGGTCTCAGTATGACATTCTATGAGTAAAGAGAAACTTCAATTGTTTGTTGCTCCGACATATCTTTATATGTGACATCATGATAGATATATAAAATTAATGATAGTGTTATAATCTTTGCAGGTGTGTAGTCATTAGATTCAATGACATTACATACAATAAACATAAAATTCAATAAAATTGTATTTGCATCTCCAACCTCATTCTCTTCTTCTATCATAGAATGATACAAATCTTGTTTATCAATGGGTTTCTCTTTCAAGATAAAATTGACACCGTTAAAAATAAATAATTTTAATATTGGTATTGTAGTCATGTAGAACTTTACAAATACGATAATTATGTCGCCACATCGATTATCAAAAGGGTCATCAAGACTTACACTATATGAAGAAGTAGTTTCATTGACCATAATAATTTTATTATACTAATATATAAGCACAAAATGATGTTAAACTCGTATAGAATTTGAGAGTCAATATTTTTTAACACAAAAATATCAACACATACAATTAAACATATAGAATATATTTAAAATTACAAATAATTGGTATAGCAATGAAATCAGAAATTTATTAATCATGCGTTAAAGTACATTTTAATGAGTATTTACTCTTTCCAAATTTGGATTATACGAAAAAATTATGATGATACAACATTAGTTGTCTTTCATTGTAACAAACATAGTTTTTAAAATTGTTATTATCTTTTTTTTTACATTAGATTATTTGCTTTTACACACTTATATAAACATGCTAAAAGTTGTATATATGATAAAAAAACTAATCAAAAGTTGTAATCTTTATCGTGAATGGTTGCAAAAAAAGACATGAATGGTACAACTTTCACATAAAACATAATATTTATTGATTTTTAAAATTTAAAATTATGTAACTTAATTTATATTATATAAAAATATAATTAAATTAATTAGGCCCAAATTATATTATTTTACATTATAATTTATCAATAAAAGTGAAAATTAAATTATTAATATTTTGGTATACAATACTGAAATAGAATAGAATGTATATACAAAAGACATTAAAAACTTTTTATTATGCCTTCAAAAATTTCTTAAGAATATATTTTTATTATAAATTTAATATGATATTTCTTCAAAATTTGGTTGTTTCCATCAGATTTATTTAACTGTATAAAACAATTTAGAAAAAAAGAACCAATAAAAATAATGAATCATATTAAAAAATATATATATATCAAACTCATAAAAAATTATTAGGAACTTGGTTAACATCTAAAAAATCAATAAAAATAAAATTCAACCACATCTTATAAAATCATATTGCGTATTAGCTATTCATTATTTTAAAAATACAGAGTTCTATACTATGTGTCAACATTATTAATTTAAAAATTATCTTTTGTTATTATTTGACTATGCTTCGGCAACTAAAAACACAGTACACATATACGACCCATAGACAAATAATGTAAATTGTAATGTTCGGTATTAAAATATTTGTTTACTTATTTAATTGTTATGAAGTATATAATTAGATTAGTTAACACAAACTTAAATAAACATTCAAAATGTTGTAATATAGGATCCATTAAACAATTAATTCAAGAGTTTCAATGGTTAATATGAATATTTTGCAGCCATTTAATTGAAAAGGTGCAACTTTTCACATAAAACTTAACCTTTTATTGCTTTTAAAAATTTGTTTGTTATACATATATATATATTAGTATTTTAGAAAAATGTATATTTACATAGTTATGACCAATAATTATTATTTTGTATATTATTTTAATTCAACAATAGAAAAGTTAAAAAAAAATAGAATTATTAATATTTATGTTTACTAAATTTAAATATAATAGATTATATGTACAAAAAGACAATAAAACTTGCTATTGTTTCTTGATACATCACCTAAGAATATAATTTTTATAATAAATTATCATGATCTTTTCTAATTTTGTAATATTTACAAATTGCTATGATGCTACCAAAACTTGGTGGACTATATTGAACTAACAACATAGTTATATTAAGTATATATTTTTAACATACATATTTCTCCAGTTTAATTGATTTTAACACAGAAAATATATTGAAGCAAGATTTAATTGTTTTCGTAAAACTTATTTATCTGTATAAAATAATGTTAATATTTTAATTAAAAAAATTACCAATAATAAAATATTATATATTAAAAATCATAAAGTATCAAACTCATAAAAATTGTTTAAAATTTTGCTAAAATGAACCAAAAATCCAACAACATATTATTATAGAAAAACACAAATTATTACATTATTATAAAGTATGTAATGAGATTAGTTATTAATACACAAATAAAAAAGTAAAATTTATTTTATGCACAGATTACATACTAAATGTGTTGTTAAACATACAATATAATAAATATACAATACCACTATCAAGTTTGTATAATAAGATTACATCCAAGAATAAGAATCATTGATTTTCTTTTTCATGTTTCTTTTGATCGTTTAGACGATATATTATTTTTCTATTTCGGAGGCTTCAAATAATTATTTTCACATGTTATAGACTCCATCTTTTTATCCAATTTTCTAGATTTATTTCTTCCAACCTCTTCATCCGGAAATTGTTCCTTTTTAGGTCTTCCAGATCCTCTTATTTTGTTGTTGTCATTGACTTAAAGATAATTTAAAATTTGTCACATTCCTATAAAATGTATTACAAAAATTATTAAAGTAATATTTGAAATTATATTATTGATGTTGGAATTTTACCTCGAATGAGGAACAAATGGAAATGGAAAACCTAAAATTTTTTGTTACAAAAAATGAAGGATGTTTGCAAGTTGCGTTTGCAACTATATATAAGATTTGAAAGGTTGCGATTAAAAGACACATTTGAAATGCACATTTTTAAAAACTAAATAGAAGGTATAAACAAAAGGGTATAAAAAAACAAATCCAAAAAGACACGACCGTTCATTGGTATTTTTATTATTATGAAAAAAATAAATTAAGGAAAACCGGTAAGACGAATAAAATTGTCGTGAATGAAGAACAAAACTAAAATGTGTGAAAGTAGAATAAAACATACCTTTTGACGAAAGTATAAGTTATATGCGAAATTATCAAAATATTAATCCGAGAAGACATTAAAACTATATACTTGAGAATAATGTTATGGTAATTAAAATTCTTTGTGTTTTTGTAAGTATAAAATGTGGTTTTAAGTAAGGATATGCTTGTTAAAAAAAAAAGAGTAGAGTGTGATTATAAAAAGAAAATAATGTGAATATATGATGATAATAGAACTTAAATAATTTTTCTACAAAATAATGATCTTAAAAGAGGAACAAATGGAAATGAAAGACCTTAATTTTTGTATTAAAAATGAATGATGTTTGCAACAACATATTGGATTTGAAAAGTTGCGATTAAAACACATATTTAAAAGACGCGACCGTAAAATGAAAAGACGCATTTATGATTAAATGGAAGTTATATACGAAAGGGTATAAAGAAATAAATACGAAAAACACGACCGTTCATTGGTATTTGGAGGAACAAATGAAAATGAAAGACTTAAAATTTTGTGTTAAAATGAATGATGTTTGCAACTATATATAAGATTTGAAAGATTACGATTAAAAGACACATTTAAAAGACGCTACCGTAGAATGAAAACACTTTTGACTAAATAGAAGTTATATACGAAAATGTACGAATAAATAAATACGAAAAGACATGATCATTCATTGGTATATGGAGGAACAAATGGAAATGGAAAATCTAAATTTTTGTGTTAAAATTTATTGATGTTTGCAACTACATATATGATTTGAAATGTTGCGATTAAAAAACACATTAAAAAAGCGATTGTATAATGAAAAGACACATTTTTGACTAATGAAAATTATAAACGAAAGAGTGCGGAGAAATAAATACGAAAAGTCACAATCGTTTATTGGTATTTTTTAGATTGCTATATTAATAGATTATTATTATTTATTTGTTTTTGACAAATATAATATCTCATGAATTAAGTTCGAACATTCGAAAAGTATATTCCTTGACAATGAATTTACAACTTCTGTTAGTTGTACTTGTACTCATGTTTTAAAATTAAATATATATATTGTCTAAAAATCGTCTAATCATTATTAATTAATCTCCTAAGATGTACGTACTGTATTATAATTAAAATAAACGGAACGCCACATCTGGTTGACACATTATCGACCAAAAAAACAAAAGGGGGAGTAGCTCAATTATGTCTTATACTTAGTTTAATCCAACCTTAACAATCTTCTATTTGCATTTTTATTAACGACGTTTGAGACGTGGGAGCATTTAATAATGCTGACAGGGTTTATTTAAACATATGATTACAATAGTGATTCAATCATTTTTATGTGATGAAGTGCGTTAAAAAAATAGTATAGCTCCAACAAATACTTTAACAAGAATAACAAATCAAACATGAGTTTACGGTCCTTGTGAGAAGATAAAAAACGCGTTTTTTCTTTTATTTAAAGATTGGAGTTTGCTTTAAGCTTTTAACTCAGCCGCCTTCTGTGGCGAGCCATCGTCACCATCCAGTTTCACCACCGGCATGTCTCGACAGTTCGCCATCTCCCTTTCGTTTCCGCTTAGTAGTGTAAGGTTTTCCCGTCTCGAGCTAATCGTTTCCGCTATCACTCTCTTCTCTGCTGGATCCGGTGTCGCCTTAGCTTCATCTCCGACCGTGTTCTATCACTGATTCATGTTCTGCCGTGTTTCTCATCGTGTTCTCTCCACCGCGGCTGCGGTAACATCCGTGGAGGATTGTTCTCCGGCTGTCTCCCGGTGTCAATTCGGCTTAGGTTTCTTTTTGTCGACCTCGATTATCTTCCATGATGGTGGTTTAGCCGGATTTCCTTACCGCTCGTATTGTTCTAGTTTAGGGTTGGTGCGGTGTTGTGATTAGATCTAGATTGATTTGGTCTTGATTTTATTTCTCTTGGTTTAGATTTGGTCTTTGGTTCCTCCGCTATGTGGGTAGATATAACGTTAAATTTTGACTCTAACTTTTTAACTTGCATCATTTTGGTTCTTTGTGGTTTTTTTTTTTGATGAGTGCTTTTTAATCTGTTTTTTTTTTGGTTTAGTTTTGACTTTGTGGTTTTGGATTGTTTAGGCTTCGTTAGAGATTTTGGTTTAGTGTTAGGTGATAGGTGTAGTTTTATCCCTATTCTACTGCAAGTGCACAGTTAATGCAATCGTAGTATATAAGGTATCGAATCCCACAAGGACTCTCAGTCACACAATAGATTATTAGTAGTTCAGATTTAATTAAGCGAAGCAGGTGTGAAAACAGTAAACGAAATAGCAAAGTAGATCAAGTGAGTTTGTAAGCAAGAAGGCAAAACGTTATGTTTCAGGAGTTCTCAGGAAATCAGGAACGCAAGCAATCAATCTATCTAGATCTAATCAATAACTGTTCTAGAACTCAAACACGGATATAGAATTAACCAAATTCCTTTGCGATAACTCTCTAAGTCTAAGTGCAGCAAACCAAACTTTCGTTTACGAGAACTAACAGATTAAACCAGCTTTAATTCCAAGTTTGATATGTTCACAATTAACCTAAACCAAACTTCCGTTTGCGAACAGTTTAATTGCTTATCTAGGTTCTTTCTAGTTAAATTAACCAAATTCCGCTGCATTAATCAACCTAACATCATAATTCTGATTAGCTACTTCAGATTTAGCATTAAGAACAACTTAGATAAAGAACTAGCAGATATGAATCTCTACAGATTAATTTAAACTATAGTTCTCTGAAATCCCTAACGAAAATCCTTCAACCTAACAGGTAAACTACTCAGACATATTCATCGAGACAGAAAATATCATACGTAGAAAACCAAATATCATATAATCAATTAAGAACTGGGGTTCAAAATCAAGTCTCTTTCGAGATCAGGATCAGCCCCTCAACTCTCTCTGAGTAAAACTTAACGTAAGAAAAGCTTGTAAAAGCGTAGCCTAAACAATGGCTTAAAAACTCTATTTATAACCTAAAACAGGAATTGGGGCTTCTTTGTAAATATCAGGAACTTCTTGGGCAGAACTGCAATTTCATTATTCTTCATTAAACCGTCGTTTGGCCCATCTCGCTGGTGCAACGATCGATGCCATGAATGTGTCGATCGTTGCTGCTCTGAAATATGTACAGTGAAGTCTATCTCTCGGCCAAATACTCTAATTAGCTCCAGAAAGTGCCATAATCACCAAATATGCTCCAAATGTGCTTGTACCTAATAAACACCTGAAAAGACTCTAAAACATAGTAAAAGACTCGATAAATGACACATATACCATGGTTAAAAATCCTAAAATCCATGGTATATCAACTCCCCCACACTTAGCTCTTGCTTGTCCTCAAGAAAAACAAAGAACTAAATGTAGTTAAGAAGTTTGAAAACTTTCAGAAACTCTTTTCGTCATAGAAGCAACAACACTCAGATTCCCCTTAGTACACCACTGCAAGAATCAATCACAGGATATCGAGACCAACATATACTTCCCCCACACTTAGCAACTGTCCTAAGTAAACTCCACAATCACATTCAAGCATTCAAATTCTCCCTACTGACTTCTGCAAGTATTTAAATGCGGTCTCACCTAAGGAGTATCGATCAAAGGGCACATGGATTCTTACCTTATCAGCTCTAGACCACGATACTATCTTTCTCTAGTCCCTTTCTTCTCTTTCCCTTCCTTAACAACTGATTTTTCCCACATTGGGTATCATTTTATTTTTTTTATCAGTGTTCTTCCCGTTATGGGGTGTACTTTGGACACATTCCATGGATCGCATAAGAGATAATAGTGTTTGCTACTATTCCTATGACCACTTCGGAGTTACTAACTCATCCTCAGTTTATTATTATTTTTTTTTTTTTTTTTTACTTTATAGAAGGGGAGAAGGGAACTAAATAGGATAGGTTGACAGGCTGTGTCAGAACTAACAAGGGAATCCGACACAAAGTATACCAAGCCCTTAGGTGAGAAATCTAAGTCAGTATTAAGGTTGAAGTCAGTAAAAGGATCCTCTGATACCTGAAGTGATATGGGTGTTCCCAGTAGGTTGATCTGTGTCTAGGTTTTCTAATAGTCAGAGATAGATCATGCAACTTCATCCCAATGGTTACTTAAGCTCCTGCAAGTCTTGTAAATCTTCTCAGAAAATCATAGTTTCTTACTTAAACAAATTTTGACTCAATAAAACAAAAATTTTGAAAAATGGACTGACTCTTAAGAAAACAGAAAGATATAAGTCAGTAGCACCTCCCCCACACTTAAGACACACTGTCCCCAGTAGTGTCAAGCGAAGGATCGGTAAAAATAAATAAAATTGTTAAGGTTTTGTTGATTTCTGTCGTATTTTACCTCTGTCGCTCAAGCACCGATCGTTGCACATAGTGCATCGATCGTTGCTAGGCGATTTTTCGTTGAGTGTCGATCGTTGCTCATAGTAGCAACGATCGTTGCATTGCGTGCATCAGATCAGTCAGCAAGTTAGCAGGTTAGTCCGTTGGAATCTATCAAATTTCGAATCCTGCAAGCTGGAAACACTGAAAACAGAGTAAAATCGAAGCAAATAGCGTAGCATAACATCCAAAAACAAAAACATCCTAAAAATCAAAAGGAAAAAGTGCAAAGATAAATAAGAAAATGATAAAAAGTACAGAACCGAAAGTCTGAAAATGGAGATCAATCTCACTCGCTCACATCATCTATCCCACCATACCGCTCATCATCACTGGCTGCCTCAGCTATGCGATCAGTACCGCTCGAAGAGGTAGGAGTCGGAGATCGTCGTCTGCGTCGAGAAGGTCTTGGGACGGGCTGGTGAACCTGTGGCTATCTCCTGCAAGTGCAGCTGCGCAGGAAACCCCAAATGGTCTGAAACATACCCTCCTGACGCTCTCTCCAATCACCCTCAGACATCTCACGCACAGGCATAGACGGGGCTGGATATGGACCGATGTCCTGTGTAGCAGGGGCAGCAGCAGGTGCAAGGAAGATGACGCTCTCGTAGAAGGCTCTCCCAGCGGATGAGCCATAGTAGGCACTGCGTGTCGAGCTCTGGCAGGAGGGCGGAAACTCAAAGCATCAATGGTATCAATCTGAGTCAACCTAGCAGCAGGAAGATCAATACCATACTGTGTATCCTCAGGGTCGAAATAAACCCACACTCGCCCCTCCTTCAGCCACGTAGCACTCTGCAAGTGACTGAGATCCAGGAACTCTCTCTCAGTGATGCACTCTGTATCCTCCATAGGGATCCTATAGTGTCTGAAAATAGGAGTAAGAAGACTCCCTACTGTCTCCTTGCGCACGCCGTCATAAGGCTTCTTCTGCAGCTCGCAAAGATGATGGGCAAATAAGGCTCCCAGGTTGACTTTCTTAGCTGGGTCTCTCACATCGGTACCCCTGAACTGCTCCCTCAGTCCTCTGAATAGTATCTCCAACTCATTCTTGCGCATCTTGTTTGCCTCATGCTTGCACAATAGAGTGCGTCCCAAGATACGAAAGACATACCTGAGGGCCGGATGCCTGACCTGAATCACCGGTGTAGTCCGTGAGTGATACCGTCCACCACCAATGAACTGCCAAAACTGCGCAGCCTCTGCTGGTTCCCATGGAAGGGACATATCGGTGCGTGGCTGCTCAGTGCTAAACCCATAGATCCTACAGATATCGAGAAGGGGCACTCGATACCTGGCGCCAAGACACATGAAAGTAAAAGTGCCTCCCTGAGCACTCCTGCTCTCCGGGTTCGGGTAGACAACCCTGCATGTGGCAAGCAACTGTCTCACCAGCTCCGGGTATAGATCGTAAGGCTGCATCGGCATTGTCCCCAGACCAATGCCTCTGCACAGCTCCATAACCTGCTGATCTATGCCGAGACCATGACAAGTCGAGTAGTCCGCGAACTTGGTTGGCGCTATCTCCATGCCACACCAACCGTTATACAGCAGTGTGTCGTACTCGTCCCAGTACTCGTGTAGCGGCCTCTCTGTGAAATCAGTCGTAGTGAGCATCTTCTTGATACCCTTGCCCCAGTCGCGATCAGTCTGAATCCGAGCCTTATCTGCTCTTGGCCATGGTGGCCCAATAGTCGCATGAACCAACTGATATGGCTCTGGAGGATCAGAATCTCTGTGCAGCCATTCCGGTGGTGGAATGTACTGTCGTGAGGCGCTTGCGGCTGTGGCTCTGCGCTTGCGGGGTTGATCCTGAGTTGCCATCTGCAAAACAGAGATTTAAGCAAATTAGTCACGGCAAACTCTCTGTGAAATCGTCATGCAACGACCGTTGCACTAAGGCAGCGATCGTTGCAAGGCGATTTCGTATACTCGAACATTTCCCCAGAATCGTCGAGCAACGACCGTTGCACAAGCGCAACGATCGGTGCAAGGCGATTCTGGCCGCAATCAACAGTCAACAAAATCGTTCCAAAATCGTGAAATCAACCGCAAAATCGACAACAATCCATCACTAAACATCCCTAAGCATAATCATTTTAACATGCATTCATCAATTTTGATCAAAATTTCCAATTTCTAGAACCCTAAAAGTGAAATACGAAAATCATCAAATAGAAGTACATTACCTTGATTTCGTGACAAATGGGTAGGAGAAATAGATTGGGGGTGCAAAAATAAGTGAAATAGTGCTTTGAATCAAAGAAATCGATGAAGAAACGATGATTTTCGGTTTTGGCTCTCGGTGTTATCGGCGGCGAGAAATGGAGAAGAAAGAGAGGAAAAAGGGTTTAAGGTAACTTACCTTGGTCGTGGGTGCAACGATCGTTGCATAGTAGCAACGACCGTTGATATACCTTAATTTCGATTTAAACCAATTGCAACGACCGTTGCACATGTGGGCAACGATCGTCACACATCTCCCGACTTTGTGTTTGTATCTAAAAACTACCAAAAACAAATAAAAACGTGAAATCCTAAGAAAAACACCAAAAACAAAAAGGAAAAACAAATAAACCTAACAGTGGGTTGCCTCCCACTCAGCGCTTGTTTTAAGTCACTAGCTTGACTTTTGGAAAGAGGTCAGACTCATGGAGGTTTCAGCACAGACTTTGAGTGTCTCTGTGAATGCCTTATCATCCATGGTGGTGTGTAAGCAGTAGCAGCATGATGTCGTCCAAGGAACGTAGGAAGGAATGTAAGGTGGGATCGACACTTGGGTGGTTTAAAGCTCTTTCCCGCATTCAAAACAGTGGAGTCAGGAGGTTTAAACTTAGAGGATTTACGCTTTACCTTTGGCAGAGATTTGATGTTCGGAGCCTTCTGCTTATGAGTAGCCTTAGGCTTTGAAGATGTTAGAGTAGACTCCTGTGGAACCACCATCTTCTTGTCAACCACTAATGTGCACTGAACAACATCTTTAGACTTTACAGGGGCTTTGGGGAATGGTATTGGAGGTTTGTAGATTCTTTCCTTAGCAGCTCCACGAGGTGTAAGTGAAACTGGTCCTTTACGGGGTGCAACGATCGGTGCATGTGGTGCAACGATCGACGCGGTTGTCTCAGCTCGAGTTTCAACTACAGTCTCGGGTCCATCAGCTTCCTGGTCTAATCCAGCAATCTCAAACTCAAATTTCTCCTCTTGACTTGTTCCAGTATCAGTCTGAACTATCCAAGCCAAAAGATCCATGTCAATCTCTGTTGAATCAGGTCCGTCGAAGCTCTCAAACTCAGGGTATTCAATATCAGACTCCTCTCTGTTTTCCACAAATTCCATAGCCTTAACTGTTAGATATGGTCCGTGATCCATCCTGTGGTCAACCTGAATAGGAATGTCAACGACATGGGCTTCCTGAGTATCCTTCCTTGTGGTAGGACTTGAAATCTGATCCATCTGTGTAACTAGCAACTTCATATGAGTGTTCAAGGACTCAAATTTCTCATTTAGATTAGTGTACAAGCTCTCAAGCTTCGAGCTGAAAGACGCTGTGGTCTGTTGTTGTTCCGCAATGGATTGCTCCATCATGATCTCTAATCTGCTCCTCTGTGCAGGTACAGGAGATGCTAGGCAGAGTGTATAACCATAATCTCTTGATTCTTGAGCATGCCTAGAACCTTGCCTCTGCTGATGTCCAAATATATGTCCATAAAAATCAGCTCCAGCCATATATTTTACCTCTGCAAATCCTTCAGTTTCTGCATCAGCTCGGAACTGTCTCTCCCTCAGTAGGACGTTGTGGATGTCATCTATCTTATTTCTCATCTCAGCTACTTGCCCAACCAATACATGGTAATCCGGCCAGATGGGGTTTCCTTCCCCATCTAGTTTCTGACCTTTTGCGTTGCATATGTGACCCTCTTGGTCTCGTAAAACGCCGTTTTCACCGCGAATCAGAATCACAGGTTCCATAGAGTGGAACCTATTGAACGTCTCAGATCTCAGCATTGTTGTTTCCGCCCTGTGTCGATCGATGCAAGGTAGGCAACGATCGATGCAGTGCGAATCCCTGTAATCCCAAAAATCAAAAACGTGAGTAAACAAGAAAATTAAAAAGAATGCTTAGTCTAAATCCTAGTACTAAATCTATCAGTGAACTCAAAGAGTCCCCGGCAACGGCGCCAAAAACTTGATAGGTGTAGTTTTATCCCTATTCTACTGCAAGTGCACAGTTAATGCAATCGTAGTATATAAGGTATCGAATCCCACAAGGACTCTCAGTCACACAATAGATTATTAGTAGTTCAGATTTAATTAAGCGAAGCAGGTGTGAAAACAGTAAACGAAATAGCAAAGTAGATCAAGTGAGTTTGTAAGCAAGAAGGCGAAACGTTAGGTTTCAGGAGTTCTCAGGAAATCAGGAACGCAAGCAATCAATCTATCTAGATCTAATCAATAACTGTTCTAGAACTCAAACACGGATATAGAATTAACCAAATTCCTTTGCGATAACTCTCTAAGTCTAAGTGCAGCAAACCAAACTTTCGTTTGCGAGAACTAACAGATTAAACCAGCTTTAATTCCAAGTTTGATATGTTCACAATTAACCTAAACCAAACTTCCGTTTGCGAACAGTTTAATTGCTTATCTAGGTTCTTTCTAGTTAAATTAACCAACTTCCGCTGCATTAATCAACCTAACATCATAATTCTGATTAGCTACTTCAGATTTAGCATTAAGAACAACTTAGATAAAGAACTAGCAGATATGAATCTCTACAGATTAATTTAAACTATAGTTCTCTGAAATCCCTAACGAAAATCCTTCAACCTAACAGGTAAACTACTCAGACATATTCATCGAGACAGAAAATATCATAAGTAGAAAACCAAATATCATATAATCAATTAAGAACTGGGGTTCAAAATCAAGTCTCTTTCGAGATCAGGATCAGCCCCTCAACTCTCTCTGAGTAAAACTTAACGTAAGAAAAGCTTGTAAAAGCGTAGCCTAAACAATGGCTTAAAAACTCTATTTATAACCTAAAACACGAATTGGGGCTTCTTTGTAAATATCAGGAACTTCTTGGGCAGAACTGCAATTTCATTATTCTTCATTAAACCGTCGTTTGGCCCATCTCGCTGGTGCAACGATCGATGCCATGAATGTGTCGATCGTTGCTGCTCTGAAATATTGACAGTGAAGTCTATCTCTCGGCCAAATACTCTAATTAGCTCCAGAAAGTGCCATAATCACCAAATATGCTCCAAATGTGCTTGTACCTAATAAACACCTGAAAAGAATCTAAAACATAGTAAAAGACTCGATAAATGACACATATACCATGGTTAAAAACCCTAAAATCCATGGTATATCATTACGCTTCTATCTAGGTCTTTCTAGGCGCATAGGATTGTGTCACTACCATGTCCGAAAGAGGTTTAGGAGAAATTTCTTAGGTTCTTTCTTGTCGGGTTGTGAAGTCTTGGTTCTTGATTTTGGGTTTCGAGAGAGTGTTTTTCTATCAGTCTCCAAGTTGTTGATGTTATCGTGCGGTTGGCCGTGGACAACGACGATTTATCTCGCTTCATGTTCATCATGGGAGCCAAGATGTGCAAGCTCCTTTTGTTATTGTTAGATTTTAATCGTATCGATCTGTATCTATTATAGTTGTAGGATTAGCAACTCTTTACAGGCTTATGTTTACAGAGATATTCCGTTAATCCGTCGATTTAGTTTCTGGAGAAGAGTTTATTTTCTCCCATCCTTTGTATTCCAAAAAAGCGCATTATACCCTAGAGTTAGTTGCGCCCAGTTTATCTTATTTACAAAGTAATAGCAGAGTGTATCTTTCAAAAAGTTTGTGCATTTTTATATTTTTTTTTTTGTCTTTTACTGCTGTACAAAGACCATTTTAGCCTTAGAGACAAGAATAACTCATATATAGTTAATGTTACACGTCATCCACGCCAGCCTTTCTATCCATTCTTTATTATTATTATTCTTTTTTATTCTTTTTTTTCTCTAACACTTTCTTTCTTACTTTATGAGTTATTTTTCACCCCTTATTTTTTTGACGGTGGATAGTGTAGCGGAGCTGATGATTCTTACAATATAGACCGCCGGATGGAGATAAAATTGGCCGATATACTGGAATTCAAAAAAAAAATTTGGACTTAATACGGAAATTGCGAATAGACAGTTTAGACTAGATGTACACAATATTCATCCACGTGGATACTACCACGACCATATCATATGCAAGATGCTTACCATGGGTAAAAAGTAGCCAACAAATTTTTTATGGTTCCTAGCCACACAAATGAACATCACATGTTAAATGCATTATATGGATATGGTGGATAATATCGACTATTCGTAGACACTACCACGATCTCCTCACATGCTAGACGGGTCTAATGGACAGAAGGTGACTAAGAGTTCACATGATCGTGAAATGTAACTGGTAAACACAATTTTAAAAGCTTAGGTCGATGATGTCTATTATTCGTGGACACTACCACAATTATATCACATGCTAAACGCTTATGATGGACAATAGGTGGTCAAGAGTGAACATTATTGCGATCCGTGGACACAAAATTATGTTGGGTCGATTATTTGTGGACACTACCACGATTATATCACATGATAAACGCTTATAAAGGACAATAGGGTGGTCATGAGTTCACATTATTGTGATCCGTTGACAAAAAGTACGGGTCTGATGGACAGAAGGTGACTAAGAGTTCACATGATCGTTAAATGTACCTAGTAAACACAATTATAAAAGCTCAGGTGGATGATGTCTGTTATTCGTGGACACTACCACGATTATATCACATGCTAAACGCTTATGATGGACAATAGGCGGTCAAGAGTTAACATTATTGCGATCCGTGGTCACAAAAGTATGTTGGGTCGATTATTCGTGGACACTACCACGATTATATCACATGTTAAACGCTTATGATGGATAATATGGTGGTTAAGAGTTCAAATTATTGTGATTCGTGGACACAAAGTACGTGTAGATCACTATCCATGTGGACACTTAATCTAGACTATCCATTCAAAATTTCCGTATTAAGCCCGATTTTTTTTTGAATTCTGGTAGATCAATCGATTATCTCTCCATTCCAGTGGTTTATATAGCCGGAAACTTCACCTATTGCATCATATCCACCGTTCAAATAATAAGGGATGAAAGAAATATAAAAGTAAGAAAGAGAACGAAGAGAAAAAGAAAAGGAAAAAATAATAAAAGAATGGATAGTTTTCATATGAAGTGACACCTATCCACCGAGAGAGTGTCTTGATCTTTTTCTTTTTTTCCTCTATTTGCAAGGGATAAAATGGTCTTTTTATTGATAATACCTACAAAAAAAGATACATAAACACAAAAACTTTTTGAAAGATACAAAAATACAATGAAAAAGATAAAAGATACACCCAGGACAATACATCCTTCTATCATATTAGTATAGGTATCATTTCAGATGAAATAAAAAAACGTTTACGTCCCTTGAAATTATCATTTGGTTTCTACTTTTATTTTGTTAAAACTCCTTTGATTTTATGGCACAACAACTATTTTTTGTAAAAATATGTAAAATTTATACAAAAAAGCTTGTTACAACGAAGCATCGTTTTTGTTTTAGTCTGCTGGGTAACAAACTAAAACTACAAGATTGTTTAAAACTCCATTACAAGAGCAGCTATCTAGATCCAAACCATAACTCCATGAGAGATGCATATCTTCCATTCCCTTCACTTCGTATTGTCGATAATCGATTACGAATCCCTTTGTCTATCCTCGCTGAAAGTTGCAGAGAAGTTGCACTAGTGTCCCCGTGCTTCCTGCCATTCCGTTCTCTCCATATGGTGTGAATGGAGATTTGTAAGGCATACCTCAAGAGAAACCGAACATGCTGATCAATTGAGTCGTCTACAATGAGCTCGATCACACCACCCCAACCTGATGTGAACTTCGCTCCCAGAAGGTTCTTACCGAGCCTCTCTGTAACGCCCCTTTCCCATTCTCCGCTGACCGTCGAGCTGACCGGTCAACAATCAAACAAGAACATGACCGATCGAACCCGAGTGAGGGGAAAAATTTCATTTTTGAGTAATCAAATGTTAAGCACAACGTTTAATAGATTTTACAAACAATCGCCAATTTAAAATAAACACACAATTAAATCAAACACAAAAATGGCGCCAAAGCCGAACCGAAATAAAAACAATCAAACCCCAAATCATATCCCGTCACAAGCAATCCCGAAACTACACCTAAGCCTCCCGCGTCCGTCGCTGCTAAACCTGAAAAACCCAAAAAGAGTCTAATGAGCGATCTAAGATCACCCAGTGAATCGGCTCCCCACTAACGACTTCTAGTCTATCTAATGTCTACAAAGTCCCGCCCCAAAACCCCAAAATAACAATCAATGAAAGAAATGGTCGATCACGCACTACCACATCGTGATAAACCCACAACACACAATCAAAGCCAAAGATAAGGAGAATTAAGGGAATCGAAGGCATTGCGGCACATGTCCTCGATTGGACCCGATCTATCTAACGCGCAATAAAGGAAAATAAAAAAACAACACTGGGCCCTACGAACTCGGTAACTTCCACGGGTTTACATCGTCACCTATATGGTAACTAACCCACGACTCCTAAACGTGTAAACAAGGTCCCAAGAATAGGACACCGTTCTCCGTCCATCGATACGCGATGACTTGGACTACCCCTAGATAGCCAGAGTTTCCATGTGATTCGGCCCTAGGACATGACCCCGTATTCTCCGAATAACACACCTACCGGCGTCACCCGATAGGTTAACACCATAACCGGAATCACCATGATCCGGTTAGGTAAAACCCGAGGATCCAATCGGGTCGGAAGTACCGGAACGTAAACAAAACCTAGGCTTGCGGAATCTAACGCACCCTAGAGTCCTAGTGCAGAATGTTGGAATTGTGTCCAGTAATCTCTGTATTGTCTCTAGAAAGTAAGAGTATGTCAATGATCAGACATAAGTCATATAATACTGGGGGTCATGATGGCTTGCTAGAGTCCGCTCATGATCTATAAGTCTTGGACTTATTGCCTTTATTATATGATCCCATATGGGTCACACGCCTAAGCTAACGGGAAAATACGAAAGAACGGTTTAGCAGAAGTACGGTAAAAGTGCTAGGCATTTACTGTACTTGGAGAGACTAAAAGGCCTGATTAAATCCATGGGATTTAATCAGAACTGAGAATTGGGCCCAAAAGCCCATGAGAACTAAAGAGAGTTTTAATGAATAAAACTTGACCTAAAGCTCTCTAATTTTTCAGACTTCTGCGCCTCCCATAGCCTCTCTCTGCGCCTCCTCTCTGTCTGGTCTAGCAGCCAATTCCCGAGCGTGCGTGTGTGAGCCTTTGGAGGATCCATCTCTTGGTGGTTCTGCTGATCTCTGACCTTACCTCCCATTCCGCTGCATAAACAAGGTAAAAGGTGAAATCCATTAAGTTTCTAATCAAGAGAACCTAGATCTGCATGTTTAGTAGGATGAATCAATTGAGAATTGAATCAGGAAACACTAAACGATACAACAGTGGTATCAGAGCCATTGGTTCTGTGGTTTTTCTTGTTTAGAATCTCGTTTAGGATTGTTTAAGAAGTGTTTTTGAATCAACCTACTGATAAGGAAAAACACTTAAGAAACAATGAATTAAAACCTAAACAAACAAGAAATCGCATGATCCAATCTATATGAATTGGTATGCGTCGGATCGTCCGGATCGAGACAGACGCACGAACCGATCGACGAGGATCGTGTTGCGTGGTCGCGTCCCGATCGAAGGATGGATCGCGTCCCGGTCGCGTGGATGGACCGAGCTGATCCTATGGATCGGAAGCTGCGATCGTCCCGCTATCGACCCGCAACCGTCCCGTCCAGCAGCCTGTCCCGAGCGTCCCGATCGTGAGCGAGAGATGGACCGATCGACCGCGATCGCGTCCTACATCTCTCGGCATCGTCCCGTCCCGATCATGCACGGCATGTTGCGTACGGCTGGACGATCGTGTCTTGATCGCGAAGCTAGGTCACGACCGTGATCGGTTTGTGACCATTCGGTTCGGTTCGGTTATTGGTTCAGTTTAAAACGTGTTAAAACTTAAATCGTCACTGTTTAATAAACAGATTTAATAAATTTATTAAGTTCTGGTTAAACCGGGATAAGAAATCCAAAGTCGAAAATTGGATTTTGTGCCTAAACCAGTGATTTTCTAATTTGATTTGGTTGGACCAAATAAATTGAGAAAATCCGGTTTAGTAAATAACCGGTTGACAATTGTGGTCATCGTAGTAATTAAGATGATATGTAGCATAAACCAAAAACAATAAATAAGTAGAATATAAGTAAAATAGAAAAATAATATACAACACAAACTAAAAAATAAATATGTGGCAACCATACCTCCGCGCATGCGCGGGGGTTTTAGTACCTAGTTTTTAAAAATTTCAGACTCACGATGATGTCTTTGTTCACAAATTAATTTCAGACTTTATAATTTAACCAAGACATAAAATTTTAAGAGTCCATTTGGGTAAAAGACAAAAAAAATCGTAGACGACTCTCGATTCTCTCCAAAAGTGATCTTACTGTCGTCTTTAGGTTTGACAGAACTTTTTTTTTTTTTTTTTTTTTTTTTTTTTTTTTTTTTTTTTTTTTTTTTTTTTTAGGTTTGACAGATCTGAGTCGTCGTATCTAGTAATCACTATTTCTACCCGCAGCGATGACGAGTACCCGATAATTCCTCCTTCTCGATTAGGTTCTAATTTTTCTCTGTGTTTGTTTCGCAGATCTAGGTTTCGAAACCGCTTTTCCTCCGCCATTCTTGCGATTGGCTCTTTGTAAATTGCAGTATGTGCTCCGATGTAAATATCTAGGTTTATTCGTTTTATATTTGTGTTCTTAAGAGTCTTGTTTGTCCCTTTCAGTTAAAAAACCTAGATTTACAGTGATGTTGACCCAAATTGTTTTTACAAATATATGGTGTAGTATATATGAGACTTCGCCGTGAAGTCTGAGTTTGAGGTATACGAGACTTCGCCGTGAAGTCTTAGTTGTAGTGTGTATGAGACTTCGCCGTGAAGTCTAAGTTTTAGTGTGTATGAGACTTCGCTGAAAAATCTGAGTTGTAGATTTTAAATTCAGTTATCTAATGAGGTGTTTTTCTATTGTTTGATGTTGATAGATGATTGTGTAATGGCTAAATCAGACACAAATATTGAAGCGAAGCCAAAGTTCTCACCAAGGCAATTCACCAAAGACGATGAACTAGATTTTGACAAAAGCATAGGCTACTTCAGCGGAACACTTAAGCTTTTTAACACACTAAAGCTTGCACTAGCTGAAGACGAATGGGAGGAGATTTCCAACTCCAAATTAGGTATCTTAATAAAGTACCAAGAGCAGCATATATCATGTGCAATTAGGTTGGTCCACTTTATCTCGGTTTCCAACTGGTATGCAATAAGAAGCATGAGATCTGGAGTCTCATTGGTGTATTTCTAGTCAGGTTTTCTATTTTACGAGTTCGAATACGTCACCGGGCTCAACTGCGAATATGTGGAAAATATTTTGTCTCCGGAGGTTGATTTAACAGATAAAATAAAACTGTTCTGGGCACAGCTTGGAGTGAGTGAGGAGTATCGACCAAGCTATGAAGACTTGTTTTCAACGTGTAAACTCTATTGGGATTGGGAGCGGGAGGATCAGTTGAGGTTGGGCAATCTATTCATCCTTGCCAGCTGCATTGATGCATAGTCACATAGTCAAGGCATCAATGTAAATCTTGCTTGGCTTTTAATGGATCTAAAGAAGTTTGTTGAATACCCTTAGGGAAGATTGGCATTCAAGAAGTTGATTTCTTCGGTGAAGTCTGCGGATATAACAAGGACATCACATCCAGAGGTTTGTCCTGGCACTGCTGTCTTGGGTCTTCTTTGCTCTCTCAGAATTTGAAGCAGAGTATGGATGGCCCAGCCCCAATGACCCAAAGCCACATCTTCTTACTTACGGAGGTGCGAAAGACGGGAAATTCTTCAGGAAAGCCATGCTCAGACAGGTATATCATCAGCTTTATTCACATTCTAGTCTACGATATTATATGACTTTACCTTCTAGACTGATATGATATTATCTGATCTCCCTCTTTTCACCTTGCTTGTTCGTAGACACTGAGAATTGAGAATTGAGAATTGAATCAGGAAACACTAAACGATACAACAGTGGTATCAGAGCCATTGGTTCTGTGGTTTTTCTTGTTTAGAATCTCGTTTAGGATTGTTTAAGAAGTGTTTTTGAATCAACCTACTGATAAGGAAAAACACTTAAGAAACAATGAATTAAAACCTAAACAAACAAGAAATCGCATGATCCAATCTATATGAATTGGTATGCGTCGGATCGTCCGGATCGAGACAGACGCACGAACCGATCGACGAGGATCGTGTTGCGTGGTCGCGTCCCGATCGAAGGATGGATCGCGTCCCGATCGCGTGGATGGACCGAGCTGATCCTATGGATCGGAAGCTGCGATCGTCCCGCTATCGACCCGCAACCGTCCCGTCCAGCAGCCTGTCCCGAGCGTCCCGATCGTGAGCGAGAGATGGACCGATCGACCGCGATCGCGTCCTACATCTCTCGGCATCGTCCCGTCCCGATCATGCACGGCATGTTGCGTACGGCTGGACGATCGTGTCTTGATCGCGAAGCTAGGTCACGACCGTGATCGGTTTGTGACCATTCGGTTCGGTTCGGTTTAAAACGTGTTAAAACTTAAATCGTCACGGTTTAATAAACAGATTTAATAAATTTATTAAGTTCTGGTTAAACCGGGATAAGAAATCCAAAGTCGAAAATTGGATTTTGTGCCTAAACCAGTGATTTTCTAATTTGATTTGGTTGGACCAAATAAATTGAGAAAATCCGGTTTAGTAAATAACCGGTTGACAATTGTGGTCATCGTAGTAATTAATTTTGGTTAAGACCAATTTTAATGAACCAAACCGGTTATGTCATTTAATTGGGCAATTGGGTTATGTCTTTATCATAGACCAATTCTTGGGCCTCGGGCCAAGAAGTTAAAACAATTGGGCCAATTATTTGAGTCTTTTCTTCAGAATTAATTTAAAATTTATTTTATAAAATTATAAAATCGAATTTTTAAATTAATAAGTTTCCAAAATTTTGAAATTAGAAAGTTTCTTAAATTAGAAGTTTCTAGATTTGCATGTTTTGGATTTTAGGAAGTTTCTATAATTAAAAGTTTCTAATTTTAAAAAGTTTCCAAAATTAGTAGGTTTCCAAAAATGGAAAGTTTCCAAAAATAGTAATCTTCTATTTTGGGATGAAATTTTAATAAACCTACAAACCTCAAATAATATCAAGCGTTGGATGTCTTGTCCAGGCTATGTCAGCTGTCGAAGCCCATTCAATTGTACTCATGGCCTTACAGTGTGAGGGTGTCTACTTTTGCGTGGGTAAGACGGTTTGTGATTCATAAATGTCATTGGGAGTCCCAGACATTAATGATTACATGACTGTATAGTCTGGTTTTCTTGACTAGGCCATCGGGAGTCCCGGGCCTTGAGACATCAGAGTGGATTGGGCCTCGGGCCCAGATTCACAACCAAGAGTTATATCACATATATAATTAGCCGATATAGGGCTTACCGATATAAGCTAAGGTTGGGTGACGGCCAGTGGCCCACTTTAATCTTAGTTATATGTGGATCTTGGAATCATTATATTCTATTGAGGGTAACTGATGTTATTGAATATAATGCGTGATTAATCATATTAAATTTAATACGAGATTAATCATATTGAACATATTAACTAAAATCCTTTTTATCTTATATATTTCAGCTATGACTACTACAAGCACACAAAACACATTCTCAATCCGGTCTGTTCTCGAGAAGGAGAAGCTGACTGGAACGAACTTCCTGACGTGGTCAAGGAACTTGAGGCTAGTCCTCAAGCAGGAGAAGAAGGATTATGTCCTTCGTGATCCCCTCCCCGAGAGGCCTTCTGCCAATGCCGCCAGGACTCTGCATAATGCTTGGGAAAAGCATTCGTCAGATGAAAATGATGTCTACTGCCTGATGTTGGCGACAATGACTGCTGAGCTGCAAATGCAGTTCGAGAGTGTGTTGTCACCCATCGAGATAATGGCAAGCCTGAAATCGCTTTTTCAGGAGCAAGCAAGAACTGAGAGGTTTCAGACAGTTAAGAACCTCTTAGACTGTAAGTTGGCTGCAAATGCGGCAGTGAGTCCTCATGTCTTGAAGATGATGGGTTATCTCGATCATCTTCAGAAACTCGACTGCCCTATCAGCCAGGAACTTGCCTGCGACATCATTCTGCAGTCTTTACCTGCAAGCTATGATCAGTTCATTCTGAACTTTAATATGCATGGCTTGAGTAAGACATTGCCTGAGCTTCATGGAATGCTCAAGACTGCAGAGCCCAACTTGAGGAAAAGCGCCTTGGACCCTAATGTGATTATGGTGCAAAAGGGCAAGGGCTTTAAGAAATCCTCTGCTAAGGATAAGGGAAAGGCTAAGGCTGTCCAAGTCTCGGACAAGGACACGCCAAAGCCCAAACCCAAATCTAAGGCTGGGCCTACTGGCATATGCAGGTTCTGTAAAGAACCAGGGCATTGGAGGAGAGAATGTAAGAAATTCCTGGAAGGTCTAAAGGAATTGAAGAAGAAGACTTTCGAGACTTCTTCATCAGGTATTTTTGTTATAGAAGTTAATACAACTACTTCTGATAATACCTCATGGGTTATGGATACTGGTTGTGGGGCTCATATTTGTACTAATATGCAGGCACTCAGCAACAGTAGAAGGCTGAAGCAAGGACAAGTGCAGCTACGAGTTGGGAATGGAGCGAAAGTTCCTGCACTAGCTGTAGGCACATACTTGTTGTCTTTACCTTCGGGATTGGTTTTAGAACTCAATAATTGTTATTTTGTACCTGCTATAAGCAGAAATATTATTTCAATTTCTTTGTTGGATTTGGAAGGTTATGATTTTTCAGTTAAGAATAAATTATGTTCCTTCAATCGCAACAATTTGTTCTATGGTTGTGCCCCTCTTACGAATGGGCTTTACATACTCGATCAATCCGCGCCAATTTATAACATTAATACCAAACGGTTCAAACCTAATGAGGAGAACCAAACGTTTCTATGGCATTGTCGTTTAGGGCACATCAGCGAGAAACGCATTAAGAGGCTCCATACGAATGGACTTCTTGGCTCATTTGATTTTGAGTCATGTGAGAAATGCGAATCCTGCATGATGGGCAAAATGACACGGGCCCCCTTTAATAAACCTAACGAGAGGGCCAGTGACTTATTGGGCCTGATACACACTGACGTGTGTGGCCCAATGTCCACAAATGCAAGAGGAAACTATCAGTACTTCATTACCTTCACTGATGATTTCAGTAGGTATGGATATGTTTATTTAATGAAACATAAGTCTGAATCTTTTGAGAAGTTCAGAGAATTCCAAAATGAAGTACAGAACCAACTTGGCAAAAGCATTAAGGCTCTTCGGTCCGACCGAGGAGGAGAATACTTAAGCCAAGAATTCAGTGATCATCTGAGAGAGTGTGGGATCGTGTCCCAACTCACTCCTCCTGGAACACCTCAATGGAATGGTGTGTCTGAGAGGAGAAATCGGACCTTATTGGATATGGTTCGATCTATGATGAGTCACACAGACCTTCCAATATCCCTTTGGGGATATGCTCTGCTAACAGCAGTGTTCACTCTAAATAGAGCGCCATCAAAAGCAGTAGCAAAGACACCATATGAATTATGGACTGGAGTTGCTCCAGTGCTGTCTTATCTTAGAATTTGGGGTTGTGAAGCATATGTCAAGAGATTAATCTCAGACAAGCTTACACCAAAGTCTGATAAATGCTACTTCATTGGTTATCCGAAGGAAACCAAGGCTTATTACTTCTATCTACGTTCCGAGAACAAGATCTTTGTTGCCCGGGATTGTAACTTTCTTGAGAGGGAGTTTCTCTCTAAGAAAGACAGTGGGAGTAAGGTACTGCTTGAAGAAATTCAAGATGAACAGGATACTGCTCAACCTGAAGAGGAAGAGCAGCAGGAGGACCTACAAGAAATTGTAGTGCCTGAACCTGTAGTACCTGAAGTTCGAAGATCCGGGAGGATCCGTCACGAACCCGAGAGATATCAAGGATTCCTCGTGACTAACTGTCATGATCTTCTGATCATTGATGGTGATGAACCATCGAACTTCAATCAAGCCATGATGGGCCCAGATTCCTCTAAGTGGCGTAAGGCCACAGATTCCGAAATGGACTCCATGTCGGTCAACCAAGTGTTTTCGTTGGTTGACTTACCCGCTGGTGTAAAAGCCATCGAGTGCAAATGGATCTTCAAGAAGAAGATTGACGTGGATGGAAATGTCCAGATTTATAAAGCCAGGTTGGTGGCAAAAGGTTTCAGACAAGTTCACGGTGTGGATTACGATGAAACCTATTCACCAGTGGCTATGATGAAATCAATTCGGATTCTACTAGCAACTGCAGCTTTTCATGATTATGAAATTTGGCAGATGGACGTAAAAACCGCCTTCTTGAATGGAATTCTAGAAGAGGATGTGTATATGACACAACCTGACGGTTACGTAGATCCAAAGAATGCTAGGAAAGTATGCAAGCTTCATAAATCCATTTATGGATTGAAGCAAGCATCGAGGAGCTGGAATCTTCGTTTTGATGAAGCGATCAAGCAATTTGACTTCATCAGAAACGAAGAAGAACAATGCGTGTATAAGAAAACTAGTGGGAGCAAGATAGTATTTCTTACTCTGTATGTCGATGACATACTGCTTCTCGGAAACGACGTTCCAATGCTGAAGTCGGTGAAGGACTGGCTTGGAAGTTGTTTTTCCATGAAAGACATGGGTGAAGCCGCATACGTTCTTGGAATTAGGATCTACCGGGATAGATCTAAAAGGCTGATAGGCTTGTGTCAAGATTCATACATTGACAAAGTCCTGCAAAGATTCAGCATGAAAGATTCCAAGAAGGGCTTCACGCCAATGGTACATGGCACTACGCTGAGCAAGAAGCAGAGCCCTACGTCGGCTGCTGAGCTTGAGCGCATGAAGAATATTCCTTATGCATCTGCAATAGGATCTATCATGTATGCCATGATTTGTACTCGTCCTGATGTTGCTTATGCACTAAGCATGACGAGTAGATACCAATCAAATCCAGGTGAAAGCCACTGGATTGCCGTAAATAATATCTTGAAGTATCTAAGACATACTAAGGATAAGTTCTTGGTGTACGGTGGAAGTGACATGCTTGAAGTCAGTGGATTCACGGACGTGATATATCATGGTTTTTACTAGTTTTAGACCATGATATAAGTGTGTTTTAGTGTCTTTTGTGTTCTTTTAGAGTCTTTTACAGGTATAATCAGGTTTGGAGCTGAATTGGAGATAATGGAGCATTTTGGAGATTTTTGGAGCGTTTGGCCGAGAGATAGAGTTCACTGTCCGAAACAGAGAAAGGTGTCGATCGTTGCACTCTAGCAACGATCGATGCACCAGCGAGATGGGCCAAAAACTCGGCGGTTTAGAAGAATCAAGTTATTGCACTTTGATCCAGAAGTTCCTGATATTTACAAAGAAGCCCCTGGCCGAGATTATGCCTATATAATAGAGTTTTTAGTGTTTTTATTAGATACGCTTTTACTACGCTTTATACCTTTTTACATTACGCAATTCATAATTAAGAGCAGAGGATTTTAGAGCTTTTGGGGCTGATCTGAACCTGTTACTTCATCTGTATTTGGAGAAGATTTCGAACCCCTTTTACTCTTATTCTTTTATGCAATTTATTCATTCTATGATTATGTTTTCATTATCTATGTCTGAGTAGATTCCTAGTTAGGTTTAGGGTTTCTCACATAGGATTTCATGACTTGCTAGACTTGTTCAAATTCAGTTAAGGATTCATAACTATATCTGTTCTTCAATTTAATTGTGCTTAAAGCTAGTTCTAACCTGATCAATTAGAATCTAGATCTTAGGTTGCTAAATACGTCACGGAAGTGGGGTTTAGGAATCTGAACTAATTAAATTGGGCAATTAAACTTTGCGCAAACGGAAGTTTGGTTTAGGATAATTGTGAACATATCAAACTTGGGATTAATGCTAGTTTAATCTGTTAGTTCTCGCAAACGAAAGTTTGGTTTGCTGCACTTAGACTTAGAGAATTATCGCAAAGGAATTTGGTTAATTCTATATCTGTGTTTTGAGTTCTAGAACTGTGCTTAATTAGATCCTTGCTGAATGAACTGTCTGCTTGTCTGATTTCCTGAGAATACCCTAGGCTTGACGCTTTTAATTACTTGCTTTCACAACCAACAATCTCTGCTACTGATTTACTTTCTTGCACCGCTTTCAATACAATCACATTGCTTATTTCTAGTATTCATTCCCTACAGTTTGATTCTCTTGAGACCAAGTGTCCTTGTGGATTCGATAACCCTATATACTACTTTGACATTGCTGTTCACTTGCAGTTTTAGTATAGGGAAAACTTAGAACCTATCAAGTTTTTGGCGCCGTTGCCGGGGACTCTTTGAGTCTTCGATAGGACCGAACTTAGGGTTTTTACTAGAAATTTTTCTTTTTGTTTTCGTTTTTTTTTTCGTTTTATTCTGATTTTGCTAACTTTTTCTCTGTTTCTTTCTGTCGCAGGTACGAATTTCGCCTTGCGTCGATCGTTGCATCCCTTGCATCGATCGTCACTAAGCGATTTGAGATTGAATCGATCGTTGCACTGATAGCATCGATCGTTGCTGGACGATTACAGACAGTTTATGCCAACGCAGAAAACTCGAAGTAATCCGAACTTGAGCTTGGTTAATCTCGATCTTGAGGAACTTGGACGTCTAGAAAGAGCTAACAGAAGAGAAAGAAGAGAGAGAATGGTACGAGAACGTTTGATCTTGATACCAGATGATGAGGGTACCCTGAGGGATCCGGAGAACAATCCTTACAATGCTGCTGGACAAAGGGTTGATGCTGAAGGGAATGTCATCCCTGACCCTCCTGAGGAGCTGCAACAGGAACAAAACCAGGGTCAAAGACGAGCTCAAGGTAGAGAGATGGTGATTCATGAGAGGACACTAGCTGATTACAACAGACCTGATGAGTTTCATGCAAACCGAGCAGCTCTAGTGCTTCCTACTTTTGAGAGGAATGATTTTGAGGTAAAGACCATCTACTACCAGCTGATGAGACAGATTGCTTTTCATGGTCTTCAAACAGAGCAGCCTATGGATCACATTGACAAGTTTGAGGACATAGTCACTGGCATGAAGTATGAAGGAGTATGCCCGGACTACCTGTTCCTTAAGCTATTTCCGCACAGTCTTGCTGGAGACGCTAGTGCATGGCTGAGACAACTGGCACCTGGTCAGTATACTACTTGGACAGCCTTAAAGAGTGAGTTCCTGCGTCACTTTTATGATGATGCGCGCTCGGATCAGTCCAGACAGGACATACTCACCTTTTCCCAAGGAGCTGTGGAGCCCTTGAAGACTGCCTGGATGAGATTTAAGCAGTATCAGCGTGATTGTCCACACCATGGATTCACAGAAGTACAGCTGATTGGTATCTTTTTCAGAGGCATAGATCTCTCTTATCAGACTGCGCTGGATAATTCCAGTAATGCCAATTTCAACACCAGGACTCCTACACAGGCTAAGCAGTTGATAGAGAACCTGATTGGCAGCAACAGTTGCAAAACAATGGATGAAAGGAGAAAGAGATCTGGTGGAATTGTAGAGAATTCTGATATAGCTAATATACGGTCCAGATTGGACACAGTCTACAATCTCCTAACAGGTAAGAAAGCTGTCCACTTTGCCCAAGATGTAGAGGTGATTCAGACTGAGGAGGACACTCAGGAAGAAGATGTGAATTTCATAGGAGGTTCTGGTTTCCAAGGTAATAGATTTGGTAATCAACAGGGGAACAGATTCTCCAATGGAGGACAGACTGGTGGTTTTCAGAAGACCTATGGACAAGGTACTCAGAGAACCTATGGATCTACATCCTATCAGACTCCTCCTGCACCTACAGCCCATGAGAGCAAAATGGAGGCTATGATGGAACAACTGATAGAGAATCAAACCAAGCTTTTTGTGGACAACAATAAGAAGCTGGACGCTGTCTATCAAGACCTCAATGGGAAATTTGAGTCACTGAGCACTCACATGAAGCAGTTGGACACTCAGGTGAACCAGATGTCCAGCTCACTGAAGGGAAAAGGAGTTGCAGAGACTCATATTAAGGCCTGGTCTGTACTCATTAATGATGGATCTTATCTAGGTGAGAAATTTGAGCTAAGTACAGCTGAGTTGGTGACTGAGGCGGAATTTTCGGATTTCTGTGAAAAACTCTCGGGTAGAAACTGCAGTGATGCAACGATCGACACACATCTGGCATCGATCGATGCAGGTCGTGAACGAGCAGAAGATCCGTGGGATGAAAGTGAGATTGATGCAGAACTGGCCCGTCTATTCCCTGATGTATCTGAAATCACTCAAGAGGATATTTATGCACAAGCCATTAGGCAATATCCCAAGGTGTCTGAAGTGATTAAACAAGAGATTGAAGAGCTGAAAAAGCTAGAAGAGAGTGGTGAAGACTTGGAAGAAATTCCACCTTCTGATGATCCACCTTATCATCCATGTGTTCAGAGATATTTGAACAAGATGTTGCTTTTAGATGAGGAGCTGAGAGAATGGGTGATAATAGTTCCTCAGCATATCAGTGATGTTCTGCTAACTAAGGTCCCGAAGAAACTGCCTGATCCTGGAGTTTTTGTGCTAGATTGTTCTATCTTTAAGGATAGTTTTAGGCGCTCTCTGTGTGATTTAGGAGCTGCTGGAAGCATAATGCCTTACTCTGTGGCAGAGAAGCTGGGTATGTTGGATTTTACTCCTACTAGGACGTCTCTTATCCTAGTTGATCAGTCCATACGAGTTCCTGAAGGACTTCTTATGGACATTCAGGTGAGAGTTAGAAACTACTTAGTTCCAACAGACTTCCTTGTGCTGAAATATGACTGTGACCCGGATGAAGCTTTATTGCTTGGGAGACCATTCTTGGCTACAGCAGGAGCTGTGATTGATGTTAGACAGAGTCTAATAGACCTCCACCTGGGAGATGAACCACTGCACTATGAGATGGATAAGCTGCGAAAGCCACTGATAGATGGGCAGACATTCACCATAAGGGACGCAGATTTTGAGCAGCCTGATCATACCATGGTTATAGATCCTGGAGCACATTTCACTCCATCTTTTCTTGGACATGAGCATTCTGCAACAGCTTACTCACCACCTTGGATGAGGAGACTTGAACAGAGACAGAAAAAGTCTCTGTCAGGACCTCCTGGTACTTGAAAATTCTCATCCGTCCGGTCAAGCTATTGACCTTAAACAAGCGCTGGGTGGGAGGCAACCCACCATTAGGTACTGGTGTTTTTCTTTTTCATTTTTGGTGTTTTTGTTAGGATTTTACGTTTGTTTTTGTTTCTGGTGAGTTTTTGATTGCAGGTCTCGGTTAAATCGCAGTGCAGCGATCGATGCACTTCTGCATCGATCGTCACAACACGAAAGGAATCGCATTGCAGCGATCGTTGCGGTCCTGAGAAACGATCGACTATACACGAAAATCGCCAAGTAACGGTCGATGCACTTAGTGCAACGGTCGATGCTTGTGCGACAGAGGTAACCCGACAGAACTCAACATAACCTTTTCAAATTTTCTTTTCTTTTTACCAATCCTTCGCTTGACACTACTGGGGACAGTGTCTTAAGTGTGGGGGAGGTGCTACTGACTTATATCTTTCTGTTTTCTTAAGAGTCAGTCCGTTTTTCAAAAAAAAATTTTGTTTTATTGAGTCAAAATTGTTTAAGTAAGAAACTATGATTTTCTGAGAAGATTTACAAGACTTGCAGGAACTTAAGTAACCATTGGGATGAAGTTGCAGGATCTATCTATGACTATTAGAAAACCCCATCACGGATCAACCTACTGGGAACACCCACATCACTTCAGGTATCAGAGGATCCTTTACTGACTTCAACCTTAATACTGACTTAGATTTCTCACCTAAGGGCTTGGTATGCTTTATGTCGGATTCCCTGTTAGTTCTGACACAGCCTGTAAACCTGTCCTATTTAGTTCCCTTCTCCCCTTCTATAAAGTAAAAAAAAATATATAAACTGAGGATGAGTTAGTAACTCCGAAGTGGTCATGGGAATGGTAGCAAACACTATTTTCTCTCATGTGATCCATGGAATGTGTCCAAAGTACACCCCATAACGGGAAGAACACTGATAAAAAAAATAAAATGATACCCAATGGGGAAAAATCAGTTGTTAAAGAAGGGAAAGAGAAGAAAGGGACTAGAGAAAGATAGTATGGTGGTCTAGAGCTGATAAGGTAAGAATCCATGTGCCTTTAGATCGATACTCCTTAGGTGAGACCGCACTTAAATACTTGCAGAAGTCAGTAGGGAGAATTTGAATGCTTGAATGTGATTGTGGAGTTTACCTAGGACAGTTGCTAAGTGTGGGGGAAGTACATGTTGGTCTTGATATCCTGTGATTGATTCTTTCAGTGGTTTGCTAAGGGGAATCTGAGTATTGTAGCTTCCAGGATGAAATGAGTTTCTGAAGAGTTTTCAAACCTCTTCACCATGTTTTAGTTCTCTGTTTTGCTTGAGGGCAAGCAAAGGCTAAGTGTGGGGGAGTTGATATATCATGGTTTTTACTAGTTTTAGACCATTATATAAGTGTGTTTTTAGTGTCTTTTGTGTTCTTTTAGAGTCTTTTACAGGTATAATCAGGTTTGGAGCTGAATTGGAGATAATGGAGCATTTTGGAGATTTTTGGAGCGTTTGGCCGAGAGATAGAGTTCACTGTCCGAAACAGAGAAAGGTGTCGATCGTTGCACTCTAGCAACGATCGATGCACCAGCGAGATGGGCCAAAAACTCGGCGGTTTAGAAGAATCAAGTTATTGCACTTTGATCCAGAAGTTCCTGATATTTACAAAGAAGCCCCTGGCCGAGATTATGCCTATATAATAGAGTTTTTAGTGTTTTTATTAGATACGCTTTTACTACGCTTTATACCTTTTTACATTACGCAATTCATAATTAAGAGCAGAGGATTTTAGAGCTTTTGGGGCTGATCTGAACCTGTTACTTCATCTGTATTTGAAGAAGATTTCGAACCCCTTTTACTCTTATTCTTTTATGCAATTTATTCATTCTATGATTATGTTTTCATTATCTATGTCTGAGTAGATTCCTAGTTAGGTTTAGGGTTTCTCACATAGGATTTCATGACTTGCTAGACTTGTTCAAATTCAGTTAAGGATTCATAACTATATATGTTCTTCAATTTAATTGTGCTTAAATCTAGTTCTAACCTGATCAATTAGAATCTAGATCTTAGGTTGCTAAATACGTCACGGAAGTGGGGTTTAGGAATCTGAACTAATTAAATTGGGCAATTAAACTTTGCGCAAACGGAAGTTTGGTTTAGGATAATTGTGAACATATCAAACTTGGGATTAATGCTAGTTTAATCTGTTAGTTCTCGCAAACGAAAGTTTGGTTTGCTGCACTTAGACTTAGAGAATTATCGCAAAGGAATTTGGTTAATTCTATATCTGTGTTTTGAGTTCTAGAACTGTGCTTAATTAGATCTTTGCTGAATGAACTGTCTGCTTGTCTGATTTCCTGAGAATACCCTAGGCTTGACGCTTTTAATTACTTGCTTTCACAACCAACAATCTCTGTTACTGATTTACTTTCTTGCACCGCTTTCAATACAATCACATTGCTTATTTCTAGTATTCATTCCCTACAGTTTGATTCTCTTGAGACCAAGTGTCCCTGTGGATTCGATAACCCTATATACTACTTTGACATTGCTGTTCACTTGCAGTTTTAGTATAGGGAAAACTTAGAACCTATCAGGACGCAAGTTTCCAGACAGACACAGATGATTTCCGGTCACAGTCCGGTTATATCTTTTGTCTGAATGGCGGTGCAATAAGTTGGAGAAGCTCCAAGCAGGACACCGTTGCTGATTCCACTACAGAAGCTGAATTTGTCGCCGCCTCAGAAGCAGCGAAGGAAGCTGTTTGGATACGAAAGTTCATGATCGAACTGGGTGTGAGCCTCTGGCACTGTTTTGTGACAACAATGGTGCTATAGCTCAGGCAAAGGAACCAAGATCACATCAGAAATCCAAGCATGTTCAAAGAAGATTTCACTTGATACGTGACATCGTTAATAGAAAGGAAGTCAAGATCAGCCGAGTCCCGACAGATGATAATGTCGCTGATCCATTGACAAAGCCACTCCCAAGGCCTAAGCTCGAGTATCTGACTGAAGCTGTAGGCATTAGAAACATTGAAATGTAATCTAAATTTGAGTGGGAGTTTAAAGGCTTTATTTAGTTATTTGATATGTTCTTGTAAAACATTTTATGTTTAATGAAATTATTATTTCAAGATTATTTTAACTGTGATGAAATAATCGTTCCAAAGTGATATAAACCATTTTATAGGTCATCGAAGTAAGTGACTTGATCTTGAGTTATCAAAGTCATTTAGCTTGATCATGAGACCCTATATTTGATAGATGGCTTATATCAAAATGTCCCTAGTCGAAGGTTGTTGAAATTGGAACACCAACAACCGTGTGAGACTAGATTGGTATGTGACTTATGACCAAGTTTCATGGTGTCATAGATGCGCGGCATCAAAGTCAGTACATAGGTGTATGTTGGGAACATACGACCGGACAAGACCCGATTATAAGAACTCTTCAGGATATTTATATCTGTGTCATAAGAGATTCTTACTACGACTATAGAGTATAGTCCTTAGACCTGAGTTCGCATGCATGTGACTGCACATGGACTGATGCACTTTGATCATTGTCTAACACTGTCGTTCTGCGATAGTTATAAGGACCTTGTTTGGGTACATTATGAAATGAGTAGTTTACAGTGATGGAACAAGACAGGATTTGTCCCTCCAATATAAATGGAGTGAATATCTCTAGGCCAATCGGAGATTTGAATACTGGAAAATGCATGGCCATGCTCAAACGGACTGTCCCGAGTCGTTTGGATTGTCAGTATCAAATCAGAGTCCGATGAACAAGATTAGGCTTTATAAGGATGACACTCATCTTGCCTTATGACTAATCGAGATATTGGGACAAAAGGATTATGAATACAGAGATTCCAGTTCAAGTGGGAGATTGTTGGAATTGTGTCCAGTAATCTCTGTACTGTCTCTAGAAAGTAAGAGTATGTCAATGATCAGACATAAGTCATATAATACTGGGGGTCATGATGGCTTGCTAGAGTCCGCTCATGATCTATAAGTCTTGGACTTATTGCCTTTATTATATGATCCCATATGGGTCACACGCCTAAGCTAACGGGAAAATACGAAAGAACGGTTTAGCAGAAGTACGGTAAAAGTGCTAGGCATTTACTGTACTTGGAGAGACTAATTTAATCAGAACTGAGAATTGGGCCCAAAAGCCCATGAGAACTAAAGGGAGTTTTAATGAATAAAACTTGACCTAAAGCTCTCTAATTTTTCAGACTTCTGCGCCTCCCATAGCCTCTCTCTGCGCCTCCTCTCTGTCTGGTCTAGCAGCCAATTCCCGAGCGTGCGTGTGTGAGCCTTTGGAGGATCCATCTCTTGGTGGTTCTGCTGATCTCTGACCTTACCTCCCATTCCGCTGCATAAACAAGGTAAAAGGTGAGATCCATTAAGTTTCTAATCAAGAAAACCTAGATCTGCATGTTTAGTAGGATGAATCAATTGAGAATTGAATCAGGAAACACTAAACGATACAACACAGAAATGTAAACACGCAGACTCGCTGGGACTTTAGCACAGATCACACATTCAACATCAATAATAAAAGAATTCCCAACCATTCCGCAAGCCACTACACTACCAATACCACCGCTCTGACTAGGTAAGATACCTAGTCAGCACCAACTAACTTACCCGGTCCCGTGACCGGAGTAAGTATTCACAACAACTGCTCGGCCCAACACCGAGCAGTCTAACAAGCCTGCACACAAAGCTCACAACAACAACATAATAATCACGCAATCACGATCAACACAACAATCACAACACAAGCAGGCCTATTAGGGTTTCTAAGTCTTTTAATGTGTTCTTATCCGCTACCTTGGGTTAGCGGATTGCTAACCCGTAGACGGCTTACAACTCACACCACTTCCTTTATTTAACCCATTCTAGATATCTTTTATTAACTCCTCGATCCGTCGGTTTAGAGTTAGTAAACTTACTAACTCCCCGACGTCTCATTATTAATTAACTTAGTTCATTACCCATTCCCGCTATTAAACCTAAAACCCAATCCCGTTATGATATTCTATACGTTCGTTTAGGTTAACTCATATTTTAATGTCGTCTTAGTTCTCGTATATAGATTCATTAATTATCGTTCTTATACAGTATACAGAGCCGGCCTCGAGCATAAGCCACATAAGCGACGGTTTAGGGCATCCGATTAAAAAGGGCATATTTTTATGTTTTCTTTGTTAATATATATGTAAAAATAATATAGAAGGGCATTTCTAAACTATTTTTCATAATATATATCTAAAAAAGTTTAAAGGGCATATGATTTTAAACAAAAATATATTAAAAAAGCATATGATTTTTAGATTTGTATAGGGCATACAAAAATGTTGGGCCGGCACTGACAGTATATATGCATATACAGTCCTATTCAAACGGTGTCTATATGAATGCATCAACCAATCGTTACTAACAACCTAACGGCACGCAATCGATTAACCTTTTAATTCTCAAACCCTAACATGCTTATTCGGTCTTAACCGGTTTATTATTAAACGTCAATTTAATTATCAATTACTAATCAGGTTATTAACGGGTATGCAATCCTAGTACTAAGGTTTCTCGATTCCCGGTCTATATGAATCTAAAGGTTTGTGAGCCGACTCACACGGAGATAGGCGCGGAAATGGGGCTTTGACACGGTATGAATCCCGAGACCACCGAACTGGAACCCGAACTTCCAGAATGCCCGAACTCAAACTCCAAAGATTCCCGAACACCCTGACAAGAACATCAAGTCTTCAATGGCCGGAGTCAACACGTTGACCGGCGTTGACCACAGCGTTGACCGTTGACCGGCGTTGACCGTTGACCGAAGAAGTGACCGTTGACTTGACTTGGACCGGTTGACTTCCCAAACCAAACCGGTTGAACCACTGAACCAGCTGAACCATCAGAACCGGTCTAATTCAAAACCGGTTAGGTTAAACCGGTTTTGGTCAAACGTTGACCGGTTTGACCTAACCGTTAACCAAGGCTAAACCAAGCCCAAACCAAACCCAATCTTGAATCAAACCGACCCATCGCACTCCCTGAAGAACCGGCTTGAAGATACGGCGGCGGTGGAGCTTCTCCGGCGACTTCTGCGGCATTGACCGACGGTGGTCCGGCGTTGACCGGCCGGTTCACCCCTTTTTCCGGCGACTCAGAAGACGGTCCACCTATCAAAATGACCGCAAAGAGAAGATCTATCCATCCATGGCTTCAAAACGTTCAGATCTGGTGAAGGAAGATAGAGATCCATCAAACCCTAATCCGCGGATGCTTTCCGGCCAGATTCCGGCGATCTCCGGCGACGGCGACGACGGTGGCTGGCTGGAGATTGTAGAGGAGGGAGAGAGGAAGCTATAGCACTTTGCAGAAGTTGATTTGGGTTTATAATGAAGAAGTTATGGGATTTTTTGTGTTGGAAGGCATGAAGAACACTATGAATGTTCTTGGAGAAAAGTTTGAAGATGCAAAGGATTTCTGGGCAATTGGGATGAATGTGGATGAATAGAGAGAGAGAGAGAGAGTAGAGAGAGGTCGTGGTGAGGGGCTTAGAGAGAGATTTTTGGGAGCAAAAATGAGAGTGTTTTGAAACAATAAACTTTTGGTTCATGCACATACCCATGCAAGTGCATGCACCCAAGGGATGTGGCGCCTCCAGAGGAGAGACACCTGTCCATGCAGAGCTTATATTGTACCAAAAACCCTTCCCAAACCGAATTAAACCATTCCTAACCCATCTTGCAATTTTTTTCGGTTTTTTTGATTGCGTGAATATTGTTTTAGAAAATACCAAATGGTTCCCATAAATCCCAAAACCTCAATAAACTGATTCTCCCTGATTTTTGATGAATTTACCAACTTTAATCACCTCATTTGGAGTTTCTTAGCTCCGGTTATGAATTTTCGAAGTTTCTTCGGTTTTGTCGGTTTCCATTCCCGACAAGCCGTAAAACATGTTTCTGCTCCGTTTCTTAAAACCCTGGTCTTCTAAATGTTCTTTATGTTGTTAAACATGAATATTTGGCCCGTCATAGCTTCCGTCTCGAACTTTGGCAAAATTACCATTTTGCCCCTCACTTGGCAAAAATGACAATTTTGCCCCTGGTTGACTTTCGGCTGCCCGTTGTCCGTATTTTGGATACGGGGTATCACATTCTTCCCCACTTATAGAGATTCGGTCCCCGAATTCTCCGTCACTAACAGACTTCAAATCGGTTATGAACCCTGCAAGTTGCTTCATCACTTCACTCCGACGCTTCTATACTCGATCACTGCTACGTTATGCTGACACCCATCATTACTGCGATCCTTCTGTCTCGTTCCTTTCTACCCAACTGATCTTCACAACAATTCCGCTCTGGTTCTCAGTCTTTTCTTCCTTGCTTCACTTAACCCTTAACTGACTCCATCGGTCTCGATCCTTACACTCATTCCCTGATAGTTTCTCTGTCCTGACTCTCACTTCGGGTTTCCCCACTTTGCTTCAACCTCCACATCCTTCTGACTGTGACTTTCTTTCTTCTTTCTGGGACACTCTTCAAGAATCTGATCACTTTCTCCCTTCTAATTGATTCCACATTAACCTCGACATTCCTTTCTGACACTTTTTGCTAACTCATCATACTTCCCGGCTTCTTCCGTCGGTTGATTGGTAAGCTGATACATTTTTCTCTGACGATATCCACCACTGATTCAAGGTCCAGTCTACTTGTCTCACGACGTCTTGACACTACATCTCGTTTTCGGGTTCGGGTTCGGTCTCGGATTCACATCGCATCGCCATTCCGTCCTACATTCAATTTCAACAACTCAGTGGAACAGTTAGTTTCCTCCCGATCTATCCCCGATACCACTTTCCTATAGAAATATGGTTACTTAATCACGTACCCGACGGTTACTCGTGATTAAGTAACAATACACTATAAGTCCGTTCTCTCGTGAATTGACGGTTGAACACAACCGTTCACAAGCTAGCTCAAAAACTTGAAATAAAACGGAATAAAATTAACACTTTACCTTTCTAACGAAACCGAGGAAAACTACCAATCACTAATCAAGCTTCCGAACAACTAGCAATCCAACGGTCTCTAAGACCTAAAACGATCAATCTACTCAAACCACGCATGCTAATACTACGCAATCTACCGCACAATCAATTAATCAATCAATCAATAAACAGGAAATGAAAACAAGCATTTACCACACACACATTCACGCAATCTAATGATCGGTCGGATGTGTCGTCAGTCTGGGTTCGGGTCATGATGAACGGTCGTCAGTTCCGCTCATCATTTGTTTTCACATAGTAATCTATTTGCTTTCATAACCGTCTCAATCATGCAAATAGTTACTATGCTACTCAAAACGATTCGCCGAACACTCTGCATCCACCACATACATAAAACGATATATCATACATAATAAGGTTTTCAGTACATGGTCCTGATCAGAGTCCGTACATAAGGCCGTCATCATATCCAAAAACCCATACGACGCCGCTATACATCAGAAAAGTCAAAGACGACACGCAAAGTCGCCTATCCGCCGATCTATCTACAAGACAAAAATAGAGTTAGTGCCCCCACTTACCTGGCCTAACTACTCCTATCCTAACCTAACGCCTCCAGCAAGACCGAAATGCCCAACACCACTGGCAAAACGGCTCGCTGAAGTATCCACTGGCAGGTACGCCGGGAGGGTGTGGCGTGTGCCTCTCGAGATGGTGCTCCGACATGCTGCGGCTCGGCGATAGGGCAAAGATAAGCATCGTGACCTGCGCGGCCACACACCTGACAGACTGGAGTAGACGCTGCACGCGGTCCACGGTAACACGCGGATGTCTGATGATCATAAGCACCACACAACTGACAAGGAGAGGTCGGCTCTGACGGGGGATCCATAAAACAATCGGGTGCGAGATGACCGTGTCCTCTACACAAATGGCAAGTCCTCACTGGCTCGGGTCTGGACGGCTGAATGACCGGCAACTGAACAACGGGTGGCTGACTGGGCTCTGGATCTCTGCGGCTGGGTCCAGCTCGGTAATCCTCTGGTACTGGTGCACGGTACGGCTCTCCAGAGGGCATACACGCTCCTGATCCGACGGTGGGACAAGTCGATGCTCCATGGCCCTCGTGACCACACAACGGACAGTGATCGGGTCCCGGTACCGGATGGTACGGCTCTCGAAGACGCGGGTCTACTGCTCGGAGACACCAATGCAAATGAAACTCATACACTCCACACCCACTGCATGCTCTGCTCTCTAGTACTGCTGGCGGTGCCTGATACATCGGTGGTACGTCTGATGCTGCAAGTATCTGTGGTACATCCGGCTCTGGCCACTGTGATGGTAACAATGGCATCTCCACATCTGCTCCTCCTAAGAATCCCACCATCCCTGCGTAAAGGTCTCGGCTACCCGCATCATCCTCCATATATGCAGGTAACGGGTCCAGAAGGGGCGACCAATCTAACTGTGCTGCTCTGGCACCCTGTAACTGTCGCAATGGAACTGGTGGACGATCCGACATGTGAGATCCTCGTGAATGGCCTGGCAAAGCTGGGTATCCCTGAAACTGAATCAACTGACCCTGTGGCGAACCGGCTGATCCCTGCTAACTCATGCTGCCCAAATGTAACTACTCTGCGCGCACACACACACCCCTCCACTCCACCCAGGACACATTGCTGTAAGACTGCAATCAAAACACATAGACAAGTTAGTACAAATAATACAAAAATCCTACTTTCCCATCCCAACCCCGGGTTTAACGGACGCGGCTCGGTTTCCTAATGGATGCTTGTGTGACACATTTGACTCGATAAAACACGGAAAACACTCAAAATGAAATGTTTCGAACCCATGCAGAACCATGCTCTGATACCACCTTTCTGTAACGACCCTTTCCCATTCTCCGCTGACCGTCGAGCTGACCGGTCAACAATCAAACAAGAACATGACTGATCGAACCCGAGCAAGTCGAACGGGAAAGGTTCGCCACAGGACGAAGCCAGAGACGGATCGATTTGAGACAAAGGCTCACACTAACCCATCTTTGACTCCGCTATCCTCATATCCATAGTACAAAGCTGTACAACTCGTACTACTTCAATGAGTTGTGTCGGTTCGGACGAATCCCAATATCAGGGAAACAATTTCATTTTTTAGTAATCAAACGTTAAGCACAACGTTTAATAGATTTTACAAACAATCGCCAATTTAAAATAAACACACAATTAAATCAAACACACAAATGGCGCCAAAGCCGAACCGAAATAAAAACAATCAAACCCGAATCAAATCCCGAAACTACACCGAGGCCTCCCGCGTCCGTCGCTGCTAAACCTGAAAAATACAAAAAGAGTCTAATGAGCGATCTAAGATCACCCAGTGAATCGGCTCCCCACTAACGACTTCCAGTCTATCTAATGTCTACAAAGTCCCGCCCAAAAACCCCAAAATAACAATCAATGAAAAAAATGGTCGATCACGCACTACCACGTCGTGATAAACCCACAACACACAATCAAAGCCAAAGATAAGGAGAATTAAGGGAATCGAAGGCACAGCGGCACATGTCCTCGATTGGACCCGATCTATCTAACGCGCAATAAAGGAAAATAACAAAACAACACTGGGCCCTACGAACTCGGTAACTTCCACGGGTTTACATCGTCACCTATATGGTAACTAACTCACGACTCCTAAACGTGTACACAAGGTCCCAAGAATAGGACACCGTTCTCCGTCCATCGATATGCGGTGACTCGGACTACCCCTAGATAGCCAGAGTTTCCAGATTCGGCCCTAGGATATGACCCCGTATTCTTCGAATCACACACCTACCGGCGTCACCCGATAGGTTAACACCATAACCGGAATCACCATGATCTGGTTAGGTAAAACCCGAGGATCCAATCGGGTCGGAAGTACCAGAACGTAAACAAAACCTAGGCTTTCGGAATCTAACGCACCGTAGAGTCCTAGTTCAGAAATGTAAACACGCAGACTCGCTGGGACTCTAGCACATATCACGCAATCAAAATCAATAATAAAAGAATCCCAACCATTCCGCAAGCCACTACACTACCAATACCACCGCTCTGACTAGGTAAGATACCTAGTCAGCACCAACTAACTTACCCGGTCCCGTGACCGGAGTAAGGGTCCACAACAACTGCTCGGCCCAACACCGAGCAATCTAACAAGCCTGCACACAAAGCTCACAACAACAACATAATAATCACGTAATCACGATCAACACAACAATCACAACACAAGCAGGCCTATTAGGGTTTCTAAGTCTTTTAATCCGTTCTTATCCGCTACCTTGGGTTAGCGGATTGCTAACCCGTAGACGGCTTACAACTCACACCACTTCCTTTATTTAACCCATTCTAGATATCTTTTATTAACTCCTCGATCCGTCGGTTTAGAGTTAGTAAACTTACTAACTCCCCGACGTCTCATTATTAATTAACTTAGTTCATTACCCATTCCCGCTATTAAACCTAAAACCCAATCCCGTTATGATATTATATACGTTCGTTTAGGTTAACTCGTATTTTAATGTCGTCTTAGTTCCCGTATATAGATTCATTAATTATCGTTCTTATACAATATATATGCATATACAGTCCTATTCAAACGGTGTCTATATGAATGCATCAACCAATCGTTACTAACAACCTAACGGCACGCAATCGATTAACCATTTAATTCTCAAACCCTAACATGCTTATTCGGTCCTAACCGGTTTATCATTAAACGTCCATTTAATTATCAATTACTATTTAGGTTATTAACGGGTACGAAATCCTAGTACTACGGTTTCTCGATTCCCGGTCTATATAAATCTAAAGGTTTGTGAGCCGACTCACAGTGAGATAGGCGCGGAAATGGCGGCTCTGACATGGTATGATTCCCGAGACCACCGAACAGGAACCCGAACTTCCCGAATTCCCGAACTCAAACTCCGAAGATTCCCGAACACCCTGACAAGAACCGCAAGTCTTCAATGGCCGGAGTCAACGCGTTGACCGACGTTGACCACAACATTGAATGTTGACCGGCAGCGTTGACCGTTGACCGAAGAATTGACCGTTGACTTGACTTGGACCGGTTGAATTCCCAAACCAAACTGGTTGAACCACTGAACCAGCTGAACTAACTGAACCGGTCTAATTTAAACCGGTTAGGTTAAACCGGTTTTGGTCAAACGTTGACCGGTTTGACCTAACCGTTAACCAAGGTTAAACCAAGCCCAAACCAAACCCAATCTTGAATCAAACCGACCCATCACACTTCCTGAAGAACCGGCTTGAAGATACGGCGGCGGTGGAGCTTCTCCGGCGACTTCTCCAGCGTTGACCGACGGTGGTCCGGCGTTGACCGGCCGGTTCATCCCTTTTTCCGGCGACTCAGAAGACGGTCCACCTATCAAACTGACCGCAAAGAGAAGATATATCCATTCATGGCTTCAAAACGTTCAGATCTGGTGAAGGAAGAGAGAGATACATCAAACCCTAATCCGCGGATGCTTTCCGGCCAGATTCCGGCGAGCTCATGCGACGGCGATGACGCTGTCTGGCTGGAGATTGTAGAGGAGAGAGAGAGAAAGCTATAGCACTTTGCAGAAGTTGATTTGGGTTTATAATGAAGAAGTTATGGGATTTTTGGTGTTGGAAGGCATGAAGAACACTATGAATGTTCTTGGAGAAAAGTTTGAAGATGCAAAGGATTTCTGGGTTTTCTGGGCAAATGGGATGAATGTGGATGAATAGAGAGAGAGAGGAGAGAGCGTTCGTGGTGAGGGGCTTAGAGAGAGATTTTTGGGAGCAAAAATGAGAGTGTTTTTGAAACAATAAACTTTTGGGTCTTGAATATGGCGAAAGTTGCTAAAGATGAGGACTCTAGCCTATGACTACATTCGAGCTGACATTCATGATGGCAAGAAGATTTATTTCTGGTTTGATAATTGGTTGGATTATGGTTGTTTATTGACAAACTATGGAGCTACAGGTCCGCAGCATTTGAGAATTGGAAGGGAGGCTAAAGTCATGGATGTAGTCACAGCAGGACGATGGTCAATAAGGGCAGACCGAGTTCGTTTACACAATCATCTGATTGCTCAGATTTTGGCTCACCCCATCCCAAGTTTAGTTGCAGGCGAGGATAGCTTCATGTGGCGCCATGGTCCAGACAAATATAAACATCATTTTTCTGCTTCAGCGACATGGGAACAGATCCGGGAACACAAAGCTGAAAAAGAATGGTTTAAGGTTGTTTGGTTCACTCAAGGGATACCTAGATGCGCTTTCATTGTTTGGCTAGCGTTATGGAATAGATTGTCCACTGGTGATCGTATGCGGGCTTGGGGAATCCAACAGCACTGCATATTCTGCGGGGAACGGGACGAGACACGAGACCATCTATTTTTTGCTTGTCCTTACACGTACACATTGTGGCTTCGGGTAGCGCAGGGCCTCATAGGATCAGATATCACCCCGGACTGGATGGAAACACTCAGCTATATCAAAAGATCAGGTGGAAATGGTATGGACTCTATTCTTCTACGACTTGTTTTCCAATCTGCTATATACCATATTTGGCGCGAAAGGAATTCAAGAAGACATCAAAGAGGCTGGACTACACCGGAAAACTTGCAAATAACATTGACAGGTGCATTATCAATCGGATATCCTCCCTAAACTACACGGCGCCTCATAGACTACAAGGCTTGATGTGTCGGTGGTTTGAAGTCTCTGCTAACTAAGCTTTAGCCTTCCATTTTTTTGGGAATCCTGAGCTAGTCTTTTTTACACCATTCTTTCATTCTTTCTCCTTTTTCCTTCTTATTATTGTAAAGGAATATTACAGCAAGTGCATAAACTTTTGATATTTCATCAAAAAATTTGATCAATAAATTTGATATTTCATCAAAAAAAAAAAACAATAAACTTTTGGTTCATGCACATATCTATGCAAGTGCATGCACCCAAGGGATGTGGAACCTCCAGAGGAGAGACACCTGTCCATGCAGAGCTTATATTATACCAAAAACCCTTCCCAAACCGAATTAAACCATTCCTAACCCATCTTGTAATTTCTTCTCGGTTTTCTCGATTGCGCGAATATTGTTTTAGAAAATACCAAATGGTTCCCATAAATCACAAAACCTCAATAAACTGATTCTCATTGATTTGTGATGAATTTATCAACTTGAATCACCTCATTTGGAGTTTCCTAGCTCCGGTTATGAATTTTCAAAGTTTCTTCAGTTTTGTCGATTTCCATTCCCAACAAGCCGTAAAACATGTTTCTGCTCCGTTTCTTCAAACCCTGGTCTTCTAAATGTTCTTTATGTTGTTAAACATGAACATTTGGCCCTTCATAGCTTCCGTCTCAAACTTTGACAAAATTACCATTTTGCCCCTCACTTGGCAAAAATGACAATTTTGCCCCTGGTTGACTTTCGGCTGCCCGTTGTCCGTATTTTGGATCTTCGACATCGTTCAGCGTTGATATCCGATGCCTCCTTCTTCTGTGATTTTGCACAACCTCAGCCACTGTCATATCGAGTCTAATCCCCAAATCAATACAGCCTCGTTCACCTGTAACCTCCAATAATCTTCCCATTGGAGACCACTTATCATACCAGAACTTTGTTTCATTACCTCCAAAAATATTCACTCTCACAAATTCATCAGCTAGAGCTTTACACTTTAGTAACTTTCGCCAGATCCATGAGCCTTTTGTTGTTGTATCTTGTACCGACCAGAAGGATCCTTTCCTAATCAGGTACATACGTATCCATTGTACCCATAGATAGTCCGCAAAAACTATTCTCCAAATCAGCTTGAGACATGACACCTTATTTGCTTCTTTCAGCGATTTTACTCCCAAACCTCCTTCTTCCTTTGGCTTACACACTTCTTCCCATGCTATTTTTGCTTTCTTTGGATTCAAATCCGGACCCGACCAGAGAAAAGCAGAAAAAAGTTTGTCTATTTCCTTCAAGCATTCACTCGGGAATTTAAAAGGCTGCAATCCAAAAGTTGGTTAGACTATGAATCACTGAGTTTATCAGTTATAAACGTCCCGCAAAAGACAAATGTCTTGATGTCCAGGAGCTTATTCCTGAGCTGATCTTCTCTAGCAATGGGGGGTAATCATTTACGCTCATCTTCTTTGTTAAGAGAGACAGTCCGAGGTATCTGACTGGAAGTGAACCAGTGGGGAATGGAAAACTTTGCAGGATTTCCTCCTTCTATTGATCAATCACTCCTGCCATGAATAGAGTGGATTTTTCGAGACTTATAACCCAGACACTTCTGCAAATGTTTTAAAAACCTCCAGAACTCCCTCAATCGATCACTTTCTCCCATCCGTGAAGACCATCATGTCATCCGCAAAACACAAGTGTGTAAGCTTAACATTTTTGCAATATGGATGAAAACCAAACCTCTGGTCTGCGGCTCCTCGATCTAACATTTTCGACAATACATTCATATATATCACAAACAAGTACGGTGACAAAGCACACCCTTGTCGCAGTCCTTGTTCACTCTTAAAAAGACCAGAAAGTTCTCCGTTTACCTGCGGGCTGAGACTGTATCCTTGTGATAGTTCTTCACAAGTTCACTAGCTAACAACACATTCTCCATAAGTAGCCTGTCTTTAACAAAAGCGGACTGATTAGGTGTTATGAACTTGGGAAGCACTCTCTTAAGCTTGTTTGCAAGAATTTTTGAGATGATTTTATTGACCACATTACAACAAGAAATGGGTCTATAATATTTCATTTCAATGGCTTGTGTCGTCTTCGGAATCAGAGCTAGTATGGTAGCATTTACTCCCTTAGGAATAAAACTCTCCAGGAAGAAAGATTGGATAGCAGTGACCAAATCTTTACCAACTATATGCCATGATTCTTTAAAGAATACCACTGTGTAACCATCCGGACCAGGGGATTTATCATTCGACATAGCAAAAGAGTACATCTTTGATCTCCTTTTCTGTTACTTCTTGGACCATCATTTCTTTGTCCCTCGTACCACAGTTTAAATTCAACAACGACTGCAGCTCTTGCTCGCTAATACTTCTGTCATTTATAGGTTTGAAAGCCAAGAACTCATTAAAATGTGCCTCGGCTTCTTTCTTCATATCCTCGTGATTATCAAGCATGGCTCCTGATTTAGTTTTGATCTCCTTGATCGCATTTCTAGATTCACAGGATTTTACTGCTTTGTAGAAGCTTTTATTGTTCCCATCTCCGACAGCAAGTCAATGCAACTTGGATTTCTGTTTCAAATATCTCTCTTCCAACGCAGATAAATGGCTCCATTTTGTATAGGCTCTGGCTTCAGCAGCCATGTTCAAAGGATTCAGGTTCTTAGCAGTATCTTCTTGTCGAATGCACAGCTCCAGGAACACTTGTTTTGTTCTTTTCGTGAGATCTCCAAACAAATCCTTTCCCATTCTCTTAAGTACTGGTTTTAAACCCTTTAACTTTTTTGAAAACCTGAACATGGCCGAAGTTGAATGGAAGATTTCCTCTGTTGCATCCCAATAAGTCTCCAATACGTTGCTAAATTCCGGAGTTTTTGCCACTGCATTAATAAACTTGAAAGGCTTCCGAGGTTTTATTCTGCCCGCCGTAATTTTTATACGACATCGAAGATGGTCCGAACAGCCACCAGCTTCAAACACACCATAAGAATCAGCATATTCACTCAGCCAATCGTCCTTCAACAAGACCTGGTCCAACTTTTTACAAATTAAACATTCCTCTCGTTTATTGCACCAAGTGAAAAGTGGTCCGTGTGTATGCATATCACTTAATGAGCAATAGCTTACTGTCTCTTGGAAATCCCTCATACCTGGCGGAAGAGTGGGAGAAGTTTCAAAAGATGAATGCTCCTCCATTTCCAATATCTCATTAAAATCTCCGTATATCATCCAAGGTTTATTTCTAAACAATGGTGAATTATGGTGATTCCTAAGATTTCTCCACAATGTCTTCCTCTCTTCAACATCATTGGAGGCATAGAAAAATGAACAAAAAGAATTCATTATCCAAACCTTCCAACAGAACCGAGCAAGTGATTATTTGACTACTTGTAAAACAAGGCGTCATTCTCACTTGTGGTCTCCAAACCACCCAAATCCATCCTCTTCTATGTGAATCATAATTAGACATAAACGACCAGTCCCGAAACACATTTCCCACAATACCAACCGCCTTGTTCTCCTTCACTCTTGTCTCTAGAAAACACCCAAACTGCAAATCAAACTTGTTTTCCCAGTCACGGACAACGGAATGTTTATTCATCTTGTTGAATCCACGAACATTCCAAAAGAAACTCGACATTAAAATTTGGTGGGAGGAATCCTTTTATTCACAACACCTTGGGTTTTATCCCTAGATGTATGAACTGATGGATTAAAACAAATTTATGTGCAAGTTTTGATTCCCGAGGCAGAGATGTTCACGGAGGAAGCTCCATCGTCCTTGTCCCGTTCCTCCTCGTCCCCTTTCCATTCTCAACCGGTGGCACAACTATGTAAGTCTGTTCCAGCACATGATTCTCATCTCCTTTTTCCTCCAATATCACTACCTCTTGTGTTTCTCGCACCTCATCTTCTTCATTCAAACTCAACGCTGAATAGGAATTAGATAGCATAGATTTTACCGGCGAGACGTCATCCACTCTTGTTGACCTCTGAATAATTTTGTTGGAGTGATCCAGCCATCATTACCTTCTGAAGTTTTAACTTCTTCTTCCATTTCATTTTGGTTACCTTGCACCTCTGCTTCTCCCTTCTCATTTAGTGATGTTGAAACAGAGGCTGGTATTTGAGTTGTTGTTGGTATTTCCGAAACAGTCTCCTCCTGCTAAATTTCCTTTGTCCCTGCTTGTAATGCCCCTTTCCCATTCTCCGCTGACCGCCGAATTGACCGGTCAACAATCAAACAAGAACATGACCAATCGAACCCGAGCAAGTCGAACAGGAAAATTTCGTCATAGGACGAAGCCAGAGATAGATCGGTTTTAGACAAAGGCTCGCACCAATCCATCCATGACCTCGCTATCCTCATTTCCATAGTACAAAGCAGTACTACTCGTACTACTTCAATGAGTTGTGTCGGTTCGGACTAAACCCCATATCAGGGAAACAATTTCCTTTTTGAGTAATCAAACGTTGAGCACAAAGTTTAATAGAATTCTACAAACAATCGCCATTTCAAACATACAATGAAATCAAACACACAAAATGGTGATAATGCTGAACCGAGAAAAACAATCAAAATCCTGAATCAAATCCCGCCATAAGCAATCCCGAAACTACACCGAGGACCTCCCGCGTCCGTCGCTGCTAAACCTAAAAACACACAAAAAGAGTCTAATGAGCGATCTAAGATCACCCAGTGAATCGGCTCCCCACTAACGGCTTCTAATCTATCTAGAGTCTACAGATTCCCGCCCCAAATTCCCAAAATAACAAACAACAGGAATAAATGGTTGATCATGCACTACCACGTTGTGATAAACCCACAACACACAAGCACTTGCCAGGATAAAGAGAGTTAAGGAAATCGAAGGCACTGCGGCACATGTCCTCGATTAGACTCGATCTAACTATCGCGCAACAAAAGAAATAACAAAACAACGATGGGCCCTACGATCTTGGTAACTTCCACGGGTTTGCACTGTCACCTACATGGTAACTAACCCACGACTCATAGACATGAACACAAGGTCCAACGACTAGGAAACCGTTCTCCGTCTATTGATATGCGGTGACTCCTGTTACCCCCGGTAACCTGAGTTTCCATGCGTTTCGGCCCTAGGACATAACCCCGTATTCTCTGAATCACACACCTACCGGCGTCACCCAGTAGGTTAACACCATAACCGGAATCACCATGATCCGATTAAGCAAAAATCCGAGGATCCGTTCGGGTTTGGAAGTACCGGAGCGTAATCAAAACCTAGGCTTGCGGAATCTAACCCACCCTAGAGCCCTAGTGCAGAAATGTAAACACGCAGACTCGCTGGGACTCTAGCACAGATCACACAATCAACAGTAGCAACAATACCCCGACTATTCCGCAAGCCGCTACACTACCATGCCACCACTCTGACTAGGCAAGGCGCCTAATCAGTACTAACAAATTTACCCGGTCCCATGACCGGAGTAAGTGTCCACAAGAAATGCTCGGCCCAATACCGAGCAGTCTAACAAGCCTGCACACAAAACTCACAGCAACAAACACGCAATAACACAAGCACAATAATCACCACACAAGCAGGCCTATTAGGGTTTCTTAGTCTTTTAATTCATTCTTAACCGCTACCTTGGATTAGCGGATTGCTAACTCGTAGACGGCTTTTACACCGCACGCTTATCAATACTTAACATTTCTTATGTATCTTTTAATACTCTTCGATCCGTCGGTTTAGAGTTAGTAAATGTACTAACTCCCCGACGTCTCATTATTAATTAACTTGATTCGTTACCCTTTCCCGCTATTAAAACTAAGTCTCATTCCCGTTACATATTCTATATGTTTGTTAAGGTTTGACTCGTATTTTAATTCCATCTTAATTCATGTATATAGATTCGTCTATTCTCGTTCTTAATACATATATATATGCATATACAGTCCTAACCATGCAACGTCTATTTGAATGCATCACACAATCGTTCTAACAACCTAACGGCACGCAATTGATTAACCTTTAAATTCCTAAAGTCCTAGCATGCATATTTGATCCTAGCCGGTTTATCATTAGTCGGTCCATTCAATCATCAATTAATTACTCATATTAAACAACGAGTATGCAAGTCCTACATCTATGGTTTGTCGGTTCCCGGTCTACATGTAATAACTAACTATGAGTTTCTGAGCCGACTCACAGTGATAAAGGCGGAACGATGGCACGGATGCGGATATGAAATCCCGAGACACCCGAATCGAACCCCGAATACCCTGACTCGAACCGCAAACCGTGACTGGCTGGAGTCAACTCGTTTACCGGCGTTGACCACAGCGTTGACCATCCGGTTGACTTTGACTCAGGTTGACCGTTGACGTTGACTTGAACCGGTTGCGGTTGAACCACTGAACCAGCTGAACCGATCAAACCACTCCAATTGGACCGGTTTGGTTAAACCGGTTGAAATTAAACCGTTGACTGGTTCAACTCAATTTTGACCACGGTTTAACCAGCCCTAAACCAAATCCAATTTCAGATCCAATCCACCCAAACCAACCCTTGAAGAACCGGCTTCAAACTGATGGCGGCGTGGCTTCTCCAGTGACCGGCTCCGGCGTTGACCACGGCGGAGCCGCGTTGACCGCGGCGGAGGAAGCTTTTCCGGCGGCTTCTTCTGATGAGCTACACACCAAACTGCTCAGGAGGAAGAGATCTACCCATATGTGGCTTCAAAAGTCTAAGAACCGGTGGAGAATGAGAGAGAGGAAGATCTAGCCAGCAGCCTTCTTCTCACGGCGGCTCCGGCGAGCTTCCGGCATTGGCGACAAGAGGGTGACTGGCGGTTGTAGAGGAGATCAAGGGGAGTCTAACACACTTTTCAGAAGATGATTTGGGTTTGAAACGAGGGAGTTATGAGTTTTCTTGTTCTTCAAGTCATGAAGAACACAAGGAATGTTCTTGATGTTCTTGGGGTTTCAAAGGGAAATGCATGAACTTTCTGGAAATTTTGATGAATCTGGGGAGAGAGGAGAGAGTAGAGCTCAGTGGTAGTGAGAGAGTGTGACTGAGTGAAATGCATCAAGAGTTAGGGGTGCAATGAATTTGATTTAGTCATAAGATGCCATGTAAAATTGTTCAAAGAACCAAATCCATGTATTGCACTCAGACTTAGAGAGGTGGCGCCATTACAGCTGAGACACCTGTCTTTAGAAGTGTGCTTTTGATCCAAAAATCCTTCCCTAAACCGGCTTTAACCAATATTAAACCCGTCTTGACCCGTTGCTTCGGTTTCTTTCTTTTTGCGTTTAATATTTTAGAAACTTTTTGAATGTTCCCATAAATCTTCAAATCCCCAAATCAGATTCTCCATACAATTAGATGAATTTAGAAAGTTGAATCACTCCGTTTGGGCTTACATAGCTCTGGTTATGAATTTTTGAAGTTTCTTCGGTTTGTCGGTTTCCATTCCCGACAAGCCGAAAAACATGTTTTCGCTTCGTTTCTTCCAATTATGGTCTTGTAAATATTCTTTATGTTATGAAACATGAATATTTGGCCCGCCATAGCTTTCGTCTCGAACTTTGACAAAATTATCATTTTACCCCTAACTTTGGCAAAATGACAATTTTGCCCCTGTTGACTTTTCCGCTGCCCGTTGACCATATTTTTGGATACTGGGTATCACATTCTTCCCCACTTATTCGGTCCCCGGATTCTCCGTCACTAGCAGACTTTGAATTGGTACCAAACCCTGCAAGTTCCTCCATCTGTCTCGAATTTTATACTCACTCGCTGTTAACTCCTCTGTTCTGCTTCTCACTTCCGACTTCCTCACTTTGCTTCGACTTCTTTAACCATCTCTTTCTCCCTCTGATACAAACGTCTTGTTCACCTTTTTTCTTGAGAAACAAGCCTCTTTCAAATGTCCCCATTTTTGACACAAACCGCATCTAGGTGGCATCCAAGGATACGTGTATGTGACGGTCATGACAATTTCACCTTCCTCCTCGCCAGTGAACTGAAAGGATTTAGGGAGATCCTTTGTTAAATCTGCTTCAACAAAGAGTTGATCTTCATCAAAACATATACACGCTTCTGTTTTTGAGTGCATTCTTTTTAGTTTTCCTACTCCATACGCCAAAAATTCCAAACCCTTGTCCGTATACATCGATGGAGGAATATTTTTAAGAGTAACCCATAGTGGTATTGACCACAAAGCCGCTTGTATCTCTTCTGCGAAAGAAGACCATTTTGAGACTACCATTGATATGTTAACAATGTTCCACATACCACGATTAAGAACTCTCTGCCTCATCACTGCATTCCTGATTCTGAATTTCACTATGTTTTTATCGACAACAAAAACATCAATCGTATTCGTCTTATCACCCAATCTACAGATGCTATTCACAATCTTTAAGATTTTTGATGGGTGGGGAGCAGCACTTAGAAACTTCCCTAGTACAAAATCCTCCCATAGAGGTTTTGCATCACTAAAAACTTCCTTTGGAACCACCACCTTTTGTTCCCCGTTCACCTCTTTTAGAACGAAATCTTTTGTTGAGAATTCACGGTTCTGAACAACATTCGCTCATGTCTTATTCACTGTCATCGCATCACTGCCCTCCTTGCTTGCTTCCGAATTACTTGAACTATCAGATCTCTGAGAATTCTCTGAGTCCACAGCCCCATCATCTTTGTTCCCAACTTTGTTCTCTTCACTTCTCAAACCCTCAGTATTCGTTTCATCAACCTTTGCAACTGACACCTCAACCATCTTGCTAGGATCAACCGGAGGAGAGGCCTCCGTCTGCCGTGGCGGAGAAGCCGCTGGCGGCATCAAGCTTTGAGCGGACGTAAGCTTTCGAAGAAAACCCTAGTCACCAAAATTTCACTCTTGCTGACGTGTCAAAAAAATGCACCCTTGTTTAACAACCTCTATTACAATAACTAGATGAACATGACTTGATTTCGAAACTTGAAACTGGCCAATTTTTTTTTTTTTGTTCACTATCATTTCTTTTACGGTTTTTCATTTGTGAAATTCAAATTATTATAATAAAAAATATAAAACAGTCTATTTTTTTGTGTGTGCTTGTGGTGTTTTGTTTAAGCCATTTATGTTATAAGGCATTGTCCACCGAAAAATATATGCATTATCCACGTCGTTCGTTTTATTGTCGATCTATATTAGTTAATTGTCATTATGATTCGCCTTTACCATATGTGATGTGATTTTGGTTAACATTAATTGTTTCAATTGTCTTTTTACGGTTGTTTGTTTTGAAAGTTTGTACTAGTCTTCCGTAAGATCGCGGATTCACATCAAAGATTTTTTTTACGCGGATTTGGATTTTAGAGAATGTAAATATAAATTTTCTATGAATCAGAGATTTATTTATGATTAAATGTGAAATAAAACTTATACAATCGAATTGAGATATACAAATGAGGTCGAAATAATCTAGTCGAAGTGGTTTTCTCTATGGAAGTTTGAATGCCTTTCGAGACGATCCCTCATCTCCTTTTATAGCTTCGAACCTCGATTCCTTTGTTCCGATTTTCTTGTGATTTCTTGTTAGTGATGATCCTTCCTCTATATGTGATGCGCAAATGTCGTTTGAACTAGCGACGACTCAGTATTAGGTAAAAATAATCTTTTGTGTCGAGGTCGATCTCAACAAACTCGACCCACTTTTTTACCAATATATAATTTCTTATGATCTTTGGCTGAATCCTAGACTAATGGGCCTAGACCATAATTGGGCCTTTCTGTCATTTAATGGGCTAGATTTCTTGATACGAAATCCAACACCAACACCCCTGCCCATTAGTTTGATGATTCGAGGTTACTAGACAATAGATAATCTCGGGAAGCCGCGCACCGCCCTCGATATCCGAAATTAATGATTGATGTTCCTTACTATTTATCTTGCATGGATCGAGCGGTCAGGATTCGAGATCCACGAGTTTCGTTCAATCTCGGCGCGTGAATTCGATCCTTAGGAAATAATGATGACAGTTCTATCATCATCTGTCGATCTGGTCGGTTATCGAACGGTTGAGATTTGATACCTCAACTAATTTCGTCGACCTCGATCCGCAGAAAAAAAAAACTCAATCCTCCACCGTTGATATGTGATCATCGATTTTGAATCAACGGTGCCGATGGGGGGAGGGGGGGAATACGAGAGGTCCTTAGATTCTCGAACTCGACGAGATAGCGATTAGATTCGCCGTTATCATTAAGGATTTTAAAATGAATGGTTTAGATTTCAGAAGACGAAAGATTCCGTCGATCTCGAGGAAGAAAATAATTAATCCTGCTTTAAAAAGGGGGTTACCTCCTTCACGAGTCCCACTACGGTTCACACTACTTATTCGTAGGTAACTCCTTTTTTCCTTCCATTTACGGTTTTCTTTCTCGCTCTGTTCTTAGTTTTCAAAACCTTGAAGTTTTCACTCTTTAGAAATTTCTTCTTTTTTACTCTCTTCCGGTTCCGATGTCAAACAGTTTGGCTCCAAAAAACAGAATGGAAATGAGTAGTTCATCGGCGGAACCTTATGGTCCGCATCCAAAATATACTTTAAACCCGTGTCTCCTTCTAAAGCTGAGGGAGAAGTGACGGATTCAGACGGGTGTAGAGATGGTGATTCCGCTCGAGTCAAAGTCGTCGGAGAAGGTCCGAGAAGGCCACTGCTGCGCCTCTTAAGCCTATTTTGATAAGTACAAACTTTTCTTCCCGATACCACGTCTTGTCTCCTAGGTGGTTGCGCAACTTCAGCTCGCCTTTCCACAAATGAATCCAAACTTCGTTTGGTATGTTATCAGGCTTGGTGTGCGAGCCGCCGAGGAGGGAATCGAATTCGGGCCGAGCAGCTCTTGATGATGTATCATGTCAAATATAACGCCAGTGCCCCAGGGATGTATATCTTTCTCCTCGGTTTGGGAAGGTCCTAGAGGAGACTCCTCCTTGGGATGTATGGAAAGAAGGTTATTTATTTTTAAAAATTAACGAGGCTTCTGTTGTGCACTTCGACTACTCGGTCATCCCGACTCGTTGGGACATAAGTGTTGGTTAGGATTAGGGTGCCGTTTATTTCGATAGTTTTCTTTTTAGCTCGAATTCGATCATTTACTGACCCTTCTTACTCTTTTTGTTTACAGAGACTCCATAATTGGTTCTATTCAATCCTGTAACGGAGATTTTGATAGCTCGACTGCACGGAGATGACGTTGACTGGAATAATTTCACTTCAGAGCGCATACGAGCTGCTCTTGGTTTAACCCTCAACATCCTCCTCAAATCCCTATAGAAGTTCAGCTCCCACCAGCTCCTCTACAGGTATCTCCTTTTCGGATAATACCTCTGCCTTGTCGTGTCGAGGAGAAAATCGGAACGCGTAAGGGTTGGCTTTTATTTGCATTTTTGTATTGACTTGTAGAATGGATATCGACTTATAGAAGTGATCTGACTCGTGCTTTGTATTTTGCTTGCATGTCGAACTATTTCTGATAGCAACTCAGTTGTCAGTACCCCTCCTCACAAAAAGCTGTCTCAAAGGGGAACTACACGTCATGATAGGTCAAGAAATATTCCTATTCTACTGCAAGTGCACAAATATGCGAATGTAATACTTAGGGTGTCGTATCCACAAGGACTCAAGGTCACACAACAGAATATATGTTGTCAAGTTAAGCTAAATCAAATTCAGGGAAAGCAGTAAACAAAAACAAGTAAACAAGAAGGTGTTTTCAATAAGAGAAAGGCGTCAGATTTAGGAAGTTCTCGGGAATTATGCAATGTTAGAATAATTAACTAACCAGATTCAAATTAAATACAAGTTCAAGAACTAGAAACGCAATGCTAAATAATCCAACTCTCGCTGAGATTATTTCTATATCTAGCAACATAGCGATCCAAATCTCTTTGTGATCCTAGAGTTCTAAACAAGCATTAAGAACATGTTCAGTCGGTTCACAATTTTCCTAAATCAAATCTCTTTGTATCTAGTCAAATTGCTCACACTAAGTTTATTCAGATTATAACTCACACTATCGTGCTATTGTCAATTATCTCAGATCTAAACCCTAGATGATCAGTCCAAAATTCTGTATTAAGCGCAACTTAGGTGATGAACAAACAAATGGTGAATCCTAATTAATCATTTATCAAACATGCATAAAACCTTTATGAGAATTCCTAAATCTAACTAGGTTACTACTCTGACATATTAGCAATTAAACAACACATCATGAATAGAAAACCAAAGACTGAATAGATAAAGATAAAGGGGTTCGAAATCCTTCTCTCAAAAGTTACAAGTAGCAAGAATCAGCCCCCTAGCCAAAATCTCTCAATCTCCAAAGCAAGAACAAAGTAAAAACGAGATAAAAGAATGAATGAGTCTGAAAACCTAATTAAACTCTCTAAACACGTTTTGGGGTCAGATTAGAATATGGGGAAACTTCTGGGCAATTATGCAAATCTTCAAAACTTGTCTTCAACTCTCGGATATTGCTCTGTCGCCTTCAGTGTCGACCGACATCAAAGTCAGTGTCGGTCGACAATCCATCGTGGTCGAGACACCAACTTCAACTCGTTGCACAAATCACCAAAAACGTCCTATAATCCCTCCCTTTGCTCCAAACGCAAGCCTACCTGTAGAAGTCTCAATAGACTCGAAAAATCAGGTTAAAGACTCAATATATACAACTATACCATGGTTGAAAACCTAGAAAAACCATGATATATCAACTCCCCCACTCTTAGCTCTTGCTTGCCCTCAAGCAATTAAAGAACCAAAGCATAAGAGAAGAGGTTTGAAAACACAGAAACTCATTTTGTCCTAGGAACTTTCGCATTCACATTTACTTAGTACCACTGAAAACTTTCCTACAGAACTCAAGACTACAATATACTTCCCCCACACTTAGCAATTGTCCCAAGTAAACTCTACAATCAGATTAGGACATTCAAGTTCACCACACTAGCATCTGTATACAATTAAGTGCGGTCTCACAGAGGGAGTATCGAATCAAAGGACACATGGACTCAACCCATTCAGTGTCTGACCACCAAACTGTCAGTTTTTGGTTTCTTTCTTTTCCCTTTCTCCCTTAGCACTGATTTTTCCCACTGGGTATCATTTTATTTTTTCTATCAGTGCTTTTCCCTTTTTATTGGGGGTTTAACTTTGGATCTTTCCATAGATACACAGGAGGTAATAGGGGTCTCTACCACTCCCGTAACCACTTCGAAGCTACTAGCTTATCCTCGGTTTTTATCTCTTTTTTTTTTACTTTCAAGGGAGGCGAAAATCAGAAACCATACTTTAGACAGGATCACAGGCTGTGCCAAATACATCAGAGGAATCCGACCCAAAGATAACCAAGCCCCTAGGTGAGAAATTATAGTCAAGATTAAAGGTGAGACTAGTGATGGATCCTCCGAATACCTGGTTAGATATGGGTGTCCTCGGTAAGTTGATCTGTGTGGGGTTTTCTAATAGTCATAGAGCTCCTGCAAGTCTGTTCAGTGGTCACTTAGTTCCTGTTCCAGCTCAAAATTTCCTCGAAAAATCATAGTTTCATACTGATTTTGACTCAATAAAACATTTTGAAAACCATTTGAAAACAAGGACTGACTCTTTAAGAAAACAAAACACAATGTCAGTACTACCTCCCCCACACTTAAATTGCATTGTCCCCAGTGCAATCGTAGTATGGATTCGGAATAACAAGTTATAACTGAACCGAGACTTGAGAGATAGAAACCTTACTGTGAACGCAGTCGATGTCGACCGACACCCTTCATGTGTCGAGCGACATCAGGCTATGGTCGACATCAACTTTCTCCTAATCGAGCGTGATCGATTTTTATCCGTGTTTCGAGTTTTGGTGTTGACCGACACTGAGGTGATGTCAACCGACTACTGTCTGCAGACCTGTTCTTCACGGCTCTGACACACAAAAACCAGAAAAATCAAAAGACACAAGAATAAAAACCAAAAAGAAAAGAAAACTAACCTACAGTGGGTTGCCTCCCACTCAGCGCTCTTTTAACGTCAATAGCTTGACCGTAAAAACGAGATCAGACCCCTGGAGGTTTGAACAGAGGTTGTGAGTGCCTATGCGGAAGTCTCCTCATCCATGGTGGAGAGTAAGCAGTGTCAACGTGAGCTCGTCCAAGGAACGAGGGATTAGGATCAGAGTGAAGATTGGGCGCATCAGAGTGTTTCACTGCATTCATAGAAATGGAGTTAGTAGATTTGAGCTTTGGAGGTGCATACCTTAGCTTAGGTGGAGCTATGAGGCGTGGAGCTATCTGCTTGTGAGCACTTGAAAGCTCTGAAGATGCTAGAGTGGAACTTTGAGAAACCACCATCTTCCTCTCTCCAGTATCAGAAACTGAAGCCTCGCTGGTCTGAGCTTCTTGCTCCAACTCAATGCTAAAGGTTTGACCGTCAATCTTTGGCTTTCGCAGCATATCCATCTTAATGTGTAGAGGCTCATCTCCCAGGTGGAGATCGATTAGACCGTGCCTCACATCAATCTTCGCTCCAGCTATGGCTAAGAAGGGTCTTCCCAGTATCAGAGAATCATTTGTCTCGCTATCGTACTTCAGCACCACAAAGTCTGTTGGGACTAAATAATTTCCAACTCTGACTGGGACATCCTCAAGAACTCCTTCCGGAATCCTTCTTGACTGATCAGCTAGGACCAGAGAGATACTAGTGTGTGAAAATTCAGTCATACCCAGTCTCTCCGCCACAGAGTATGGCATGAGATTTCCAGCAGCTCCTAAATCACACAAGGAACGCTTGAAGCCATTCTCGAAGATGAAGCAACTCAACACAAATACACCAGGATCTGATAGCTTCTTCGGGACCTGATTCAGCAACACGTCACTGACTCGTTTAATAAGCACTACTACCCAATCTTTCAATACCTCGTCCATAGGTTGCATCTTTTCCAAGTATCTCTGTACACAGGGTGATAAGGCGAAGTGTCAGCTTGTGGATCTTCTTTCAATTTCTGATCCATCACTTCCAGGTGTCTGGCTTCATCAAGTTCTTGTTGAGACTTCTCAAACACCTTAGGGAAAGGTATAGGAGGCTTATCGGTTCTTGCTTCAGCAATGCCACAAGATGTTGGTGAAATTGGTCCTTCACGCCCAGGATGTCGACCGACATTGGCTTGGTGTCGATCGACATTAGCCAATTCACCATCGACGTCGACCTCATAATCGGTCATGCTCGATTTCCATTCGTCGTGAGAACTCAAAATCTCTGTTGCAAGTGGATGTCGACCGACATCAAAGGCAGTGTCGGTTGACATTGGGATTTCAGTCTCGGGTTTTTGACCATCTTCAACAAAATCAGCAGTCTTAATCTCAAAATTTTCTACTTGATTCAACCCATCATCAATCTGAACTGACCAAGCATGGATGTGGGTGTCTATGACATTCTTCCCCTTGACTGAGCTTGAAATTTGGTTCACTTGTGTATCCAGCTGTTTCATATGTGTGCTTAAAGACTCAAACTTCCCATTAAGCTCAGTGTAGATAACATCTAACTTCTTGTTGAAATCCACGGTAGTCTTAGTCTGACCCTCCAGCAACCGTTCCATCATAGCTTCCAACTTGCTCTCATGAGCACTAGTAGTAGGAGGTGTCTAATAGGAAGATGATCCATAGGTCCTCTGATACGAATTATCTTGCTGAAAAGGTTTCTGATAACCAGCAGTCTGTCCATATCCTGAAGAGTTTTGATTGCTTGTGAAAGCACTCTTCTGACCACTACCAGCGTAGTACTTGTTGCCTTGCTGATTACCAAACATGTTTCCTTGGAATCCAGACCCACCAATGTAGTTCACATCTTCTTCTTGGCAGTCTTCTTCAGCCTCAAACACATCAACTTCCTGAGCAAAGTGAACAGCTTTCTTCCCAGTCAATAAGATGTGAACAGTGTCTAACTTATTCTTCATCTCAGAAATTTTGGAATCTCCAACTTTTCCACCAGACTCTTTCCTTCTTCTATAAACAGTCTTGGTGCTATTGCTGCTCACCAAGTTATCAGTCAACACTCTAGCCTGTTCAGGAGTCTTCGTGTTGAAATTGCCATTGCTGGCAGCATCCAATGCAAAATGGTAATAGAGATCAATTCCTCTGAAGAATATGCCCAGCAGCGTCACTTCAGAGAATCCATGATGAGGACAGTCACGTTGGTACATATTGAACCTCATCCAAGCAGTCTTAAGAGGCTCTGTAGGACCTTGGGTAAATGTGAGAAGGTCCTGTCTAAGCTGATCAGAGCGAGCATCATCATGAAAGTGCCTCATGAACTCTCTCTTCACAACATCCCAAGTGGTTAACTTCCCAGGTGGAATTTGTTTTAGCCAAGCTGCAGCCTCTCCAGCGAGAGAGTATGGGAAAAACTTCAGATACAGGAAGTCATAATCCACTCCATTGTACTTCATTTCAGTGATGAGGGCTTCAAATTCCTCAATGTGATCCATGGGTGCTCATGTGGGAGACCATGGAAAGGATGCTGCCTCAGAAGAGAGTAATAGACAGTCTTGATCTCAAAGTCATTCCTCTCAAAAGCATGAGGCACAATTGCTGACCGGTTAGCATAAAACTCATCGGGACGGTTGTAGTCAGCAAGAGTCCTCTCAGCAGCAGGTGGCTGTCCATTAGCTTCAGCATTGACCATCTGCCTCTGACCTTTAGGATGGTCAGTTTCAGGGATCACATTCCCTTGGGCATCAATCCTTTGCCCCTCATCATTGTACGGGTTGTTCTGTTGGTCTCTCAGAACTCCCTCAGCATCTGGTCTTAAAATCAAACGATTGTTTATCATTCTTGTTCTTTGACCCTTTCTGTTCGTTCTCTCAAGTTTAACTAGCTCCTCAAGTCTGAGGTTTAGAAGTTCTTCGCTCTGGTTGCTTCGGGTGTGTTGATTAGGCATACACTGAACTCAAAACACTGTCTCGAGCTCGATGTCAGGCGACACTAAGGAAGGTGTCGGTCGACACTGAATGCGTCTGTCGATTCCTGTAGCAACAAAGCAAGCCAAACCAAGAAAAATCAGTAACAAATAAATAAAAACAACTTAGACTCAACTCTAAAACAAAACCTATCGGCGAACTCAAATGAGTCCCCGGCAACGGCGCCAAAAACTTGATAGGTCAAGAAATATCCATATTCTACTGTAATTGCACAGATATGCGAATGTAGTACTTAGGGTATCGTATCCACAAGGACTCACGGTCACACGACAGATTATATGTTGTTAAGTTAAGCTAAATTAAATTCAGGGAAAGCAGTAAACAAGAAGGTGTTTTCAATAAGAGAGAGACGTCAGATTTAGGAAGTTCTCGGGAATTATGCAATGTCAGAATACTTAATTAACCGGATTCAGATTAAACACAGGTTCAAGAACTAGAAACGCAATGCTAAATAATCCAACTATCGCTGAGATTATTTCTATACCTAGCAACATAGCGATCCAAATCTCTTTGTGATCCTAGAGTTCTAAACAAGCATTAAGAACATGTTCTATCGGTTCACAATTTTCCTAAACCAATCTCTTTGTATCTAGTCAAATTGCTCACACTAAGTTTATTCAGATTATAACTCACACTCTCGTGCTATTGTCAATTATCTCATATCTAAACCCTAGATGATCAGTCAAGAATTCAGTATTAAGCGCAACTTAGGTGATGAACAAATATATGGTGAATCCTAATTAACCAGTTATCAAACATGCATAAAACCTTTATGAGAATTCCTAAATCTAACTAGGTTACTACTCAGACATATTAGCAATTAAACAACACATCATGAATAGAAAACCAAAGACTGAATAGATAAAGATAAAGGGGTTCGAAATCCTTCTCTCAAAGGTTACAAGTAGCAAGAATCAGCCCCCTAGCCAAAATCTCTCAATCTCCAAAGCAAGAACAAAGTAAGAACAAGATAAAAGAATGAATGAGTCTGAAAACCTAATTAAACTCTCTAAACACGTTTTGGGGTCAGATTAGAATATAGGGAAACTTCTGGACAATTATGCAAATCTTCAAAACTTGTCTTCAATTCTCGGATATTGCTCTGTCGCCTGCGGTGTCGACGGACATCAAAGTCAGTGTCGGTCGACACTCCATCATGGTCGAGACACCAACTTCAGCTCGTTGCAAAAATCACCAATAACGTCCTATAATCCCTCTCTTTGCTCCAAACGCAAGCCTACCTGTAGAAGACTCAACAGACTCGAAAAACCAGGTTAAAGACTCAATATATACAACTATATCATGGTTGAAAACCTAGAAAATTCATGATATATCACGTCACCATTGGAAGGACATGATTGACCTGGCGAAGAAGGTATCACCAATTTCTGATTTTATGGTTTTGGCGGGAAATACGATTTTACGGTTTTGGTGGGAAAACGTTATTTTACGGTTTTTGCACGAAAACGTTATTTTGCGATTTTGTGAGGAAAATATGATTTTATGGTTTTGACGGGAAAAAATGTTTTTACAGTTTTGGCGTAAAAATTTAATAGAAAATATGATTTTGTGGTTTTGATTGCACCTCCTAGTTTGCATATGTAGATTGTTTGTGACTACATGCTACACATAATTATATAAGTTACAAATGTTATGTAGTTGAAAATATCTTTTACATTTCTTGTACCATTCAGATTACGGTATCACTAATTTGGAAAATAATAAATTGAAATATTCTAAATTCTTATTTTTACTAATAAATGTCACTAACCAGTCGTCAATATTCTCACTATATATAGAAAGTAGTAGCAACTTTTTTACCATCGACATATTTTGATTTTCTGAATAGTCGTTGAATAATCGTTAATTAGTCATTAAACAATTGCCAAGTAGTAACCATATATTACGACTAAGTTGTGATTATATTAGACTGTCAGACAGTAATCGGCAAGTAGTGACACAATCATTACCATAATCGAATATGGATATTCCGATTAGACGCTTCATAGTCGTTAAATTAGTTATTAAATATTCGATAATTAATAGCAAAATATTTACCATAATCATATTTGGATGTTTTGTTAGTCGTTATATCATCAGTAAAGTAGTCAATAAAAAGTCGCCAAATAGTCACCATATATTACGACTATTTTGTTACTATATTAGACAGTCACATAATAGTCGACAAATAGTGGCTGAATCAGTACCATAATCGTACTTGGATGATCCGATTAGTCGCTGAATAGCCGTTGATATAATCATTACCAAGTCGCCAATATTTTACTATTACATTATGACTATATTAAACAGTCGCAAAATAGTCGGCCATTTGTCACCTAGGTTAACGACTACTTCGTGAATACATTCTCTGATTGCATTTGGACTATGTCTTTATTCGTACAATTGACGCTAAATGGTCAAAAATTAGTCTTTATATATTCCGAAAACGCTACGTTTATTTTACGATTACCTAAGTTAGTCGTAAAAATAGTCGTATATCGCTGACTATTTTTACGACTATGAATTTTACCGACTAAAGATTTACAACTCCAAGCTTTAAAGCTTTAGTCGTTATTTAGTCGTAAAACCGTGTATAACGACTATTCTGCAATTAAAAGTGCAATTGAAAAAACGTTATTTTTTGTAATGAACCCGCGAATTACAGCCTATGTTGACATCTTTACCGCCGGAGCTGATCTAAACTAACAACTTATTCGGATTACAACAGAAACTCTATAAATTTAATATTTAATAAATCAAAACAACTTGATTAATTACAAAAATTATTTTATTACAAATTATGTCTTTTAACTCAATTAGTCTTCCTATAAATCAATAACTTCTAAATTAGTAAAATATTAGTATCTCAACTTTATTAATTTATATAACTTTATTGTACATATAGTTTGTCGAACTTTGTGAAGAACGTTGTTGTTTTATCTTACTTTGTTTCTATATCTGTGGGGGATGGGGGAAGAGAAGAAAACATAAACAATGGCTATTATTATGTCTTTTGTTATTAGTTTCTCAACATAAGAAGTGATACATAAGAGCAGCTACATTGGTGAGACTGAAGTGAGTCTCTTCATTATTCTTTTTTTTTTTTAATAGAAAAACTGGCAAAAAAAAAAAATAATAATAATAATAAAGGACCAATCCTGTAGCGCCACGTCGGCGCTACAGGACAAGAGACCGTATACTAATTAGGGATTTTTGTATACGGTCTCTTCACTATTCTGTGGGACTCACTATTTTTTAATTAATTTTTTCCTAAGAGACCCTCTTAAAAAACCCTCAATGGAGCTGCTCTAATGAGTCTAAGTACCACTGAAGAGTATTAGGCGGGTCACTCGTAATATATTGATGTAAATTGTCTTTGATGCTAGTGATTCCAGTAAAGTATCTTCCCTTGTTAACAAGGTGAACTAGATATTGTTGTATATGCTTCTGCTTTTACTTCCTCATTTCTTCTTTAGAACTTCTCACAAACTCTGTTTCTTTTGATAATCTATGTATCTTTATCTTTGCAACTCATTCTTTTGCTTCTTTACCTTGTTTGGTGAATTCTCTCTTGAGGCAAGTCGAAACCTCCGATCCAGATCTAGAGTTCCTATCAAAAACATTATTTGAAGCTCCGGAAAACATGTCTGTCGAATTCTATGATTGTTTCATGTTGCTGGTCTTGGATGCTTTATAGACGTTGTGCCAGGACAACATAAGAGACTTGACAGTTCCTTCGCCAATATTGATACTTTTCTTAATCATATAACCGATGATCATCCATCCAGTTCCTTCTGATGCTTCAGACTCCATCTTGGATATGAATACATATATAAACAAGAACTAGATCAATCTTTCAAGCTTACCATTGATCAATTAAAGGGAATCTTCCAAGTAAGCAAACAAATCTATTTTCTTCATGATTCTTGAATCTAACCTACATATATTCTTACTTAATAACCTAATGTCTTTTTATGGAAATAAGGTATATTTATGGCTGGAGTGGACGCAAGTGCCTGAAGGAATTTCTAACAGTTCCTAATCAGATTAGCAACCCTAGGTATAAATTCTAAGCCTAGGATTTAGGGTTCATGTGTATTGAATCATGAGATCTCAGAATTACCTGGTGATTAGCAGCGGCAGATTTGCAAGTAATCGAGATCTTAGAGCGCCTCAAGTGCTGCGCCTCTACTGGTATCCACACGCACACAGACTGGAACAGACGGGATGCTAGTGCCGTAAGAGGTCGGATCTCTTTGAGGTTTCTCAGTTTCTTTCTGGTGGCTGTGAATTAGGTTATATCTGTGTAAAAATCGACCATATATCTTATATATGTTGACTTATACCACGACCAGATTAACCAAGGATTAAACCGAAGTTAATTAAGTCATCCGCGATCTGTGTCGATCGATACACTAGTTGTGTCGATCGACACCGCCTTAGAAACTCGATATGGAATTCATATCAAATATGCATTTACCAGATCATTACATTAATGATCAACCTCATGTACTATGTCCAGTTTGCTTAGGTGTGTGACCCTGTAGGATCATATAACACTAGCAATGAGTTCTAAACTCATTGATCATAAGTGGCTTCTAGCAAAGTATTATGATTACCCAGTGTTATATGACTGTCTTATCTCGACAATACAACTTTCACTTAGAGTGAGTACAATAGATTTCAGGACATTCCCAACAATCTTCCACTTGTAGTGGAATCATCTATTCCTATAATCCCTTTGTCTCCATATCTCGATCTGGTATAAGGCAAGATCTATGTCATCCTTATTAAGCCAAAATCATGTTCATCGAACTCCGATTTATACTGACAAGATAAACGACTGACAATCACCTCGTTTGAGTGTGGACACACATTTCTCAGTATCAAATCTTCGATGGGCCCTGAGATATTTATCTCCTGTTATATAGGGGGGACAAATCCCATCTTGTTCCATCCCTGTTCCTTCACGCACTTCATGATACGCCCAATCAATGCCTTTATAGTCACCAGTTACGGTTGACGTTTGACAAGGTTAAAGCGGACCAATTCACATGTAAGAAACATGATGAACTCCGGTCTAAGGACTATACTCTATAGTCGTAATGAAAACTCTCATGACACTTATATAACTATCCCGTAGAGTTCTCATCAGTGGGTCATGTCCGATCCTGTGTTCTCCAACACATATCTATGTGATTGACTTTAATACTCTTATTAATGACTCCATGAAACTTAGTCATCAGTCACCTCACATACTAGTATCACACGGTTGTTAATGTCCCACTTTAACAACCTTGACCAGGGACCAGAGGCGGACCCATGTTGGGCTATAGGGTGTCAATTGACACCTCTAATATTATAAAAATTTAGTTTGTAGGGTTAAATCATTAAGTAACTTTAGTTGAATTGGTTAGAGGTGTAGTGTCTTGACACCCCAAACATGAGTTCAAAGTCCACTACATATATATTTTAATTATTTTAATTTTTTATTGACACCCCTAAAAAGTGGTGCTGGGTCCGCCACTGCCAGGGACCATCATAATTTATGTCATTTATCACTTATAGGGTTTCATGATCAAGTCACATACTTGATGACCTATAAAATGTCATAAATTACTTTGGGACTATTATTTAATAACATAATTAAATAATACTGATGTCAGAATTCATTAACATAATCAAATTATGCTTATACGAACATCATATCATAACTAAATTAACAACAACAACTCCCACTAAAATTAAGATCACATCTTAAGACATCTAATGCCTGTAGCAGTTGTCTGAACCTCATTCGCTCTTGCTCAGCGTGTGTCGAAGGACACTGCATCTTGCTAAGAGTAATGCCAAGTGTCATTGGCATGAAGCCCTTTTTGGAATCATGCATACTGGACCTGTGCAAGACCTTATCAATATAAGCATCTTGACACAATCCAATTAGCTTGTCCAATCTATCTTTATAGATTCTTATTCCAAGAATGTTTACGGTTTCTCTCATATTTTTATCGAAAAAACAACTTTCGAGTCAAGTCTTAACAGACTGAAACAATGGAATTTCATTTCCGAGAAGCAGTATGTTATCAACATACAATACTAGAAATGCAACTGCGCTCCCACTAGTCATCTTTTAAACACATGGTTCCTCTTCGTTCATGATGAAGTCAAACCTTTTGACTGCTTCATCAAGACGAAGATTCCAACTCCGAGATGCTTGCTTCAATTCGAAGGCCCGTCACTTTCAATGATCAACATATCATGGCAATTGGTTACGTGAAATCCATATTTCTCGGGTTCGTGACGGATCCTTTCGGATCTGCGAGCTTCAGGTTTGTGTAAAAGTCGCGCACATATCTCATATATAGACTTTTACCACGACCTAATTAACCAAGATTTAAGCCGTAGTTAATTAAGTCATAAACCAAAATCAATATTTTGGTTCGCGATCTGTGTCGATCGATACACCTTTGTGTCGATCGATACTTCCTCAGAGACTCGCCATTTGAATATATATCAAATATACATTCATTTGATCCTTTGCAAACTTCAGGCACCACAGGTTCAGGTTCTACAACTCTTTGTAGATCCAACTGTTGTTCTTCCTCATCAGGTTGAGCAGCCTCCTGTGTTTTTCGAATTTCTTCGAGTTGTACTTTTACTCCCACTGTTCTTCCTGGAAAGAAAGTCTTTCTCAAGAAAACATAGTTCCGAGCAACAAACATTTTATTCTCGGACCGGTTGTAAAAGTAACATGCCTTGGTCTCCTTAGGATAACTAATGAAGTAGCATTCATCGGATTTGGGTGCGAGCTTATCAGAGATTAAAACGTTTTACATAAGCCTCACAACCCCAAATCTTCATGAAAGACAATTTAGGAACATTTCCAGTCCACATCTTATGCGGTGTCTTTGCAACTAATTTTATGGAACCCTATTTAGTATAAACGCAGACGCTTCTAGAGCGTATTCTTAGAAGGATAATGGAAGATCTAAGTGACTCATCATTGATCGAACCATATCTAATAAAGTTCGATTCAGGAGGAGTGAATTGTGAAACAATTTCACAATCTCTCAGATGATCACTAAATTCTTGACTTAAGTATTCATCTCCATGATCTCATCGTAGAGCTTTAATACTTTTGCCAAATTGATTTTGTACTTCATTCTGGAACTCTTTGAACTTTTCAAAGATTCCGGCTTTTGTCTCATTAATAAGACACAACCGTACCTACTGAAATATCAGTAAAGGTAATGAAGTACTGAGAGTTTCCTCTAGAACTAGTGCTCATCGTGCCATGTACATCTGTATGTATAAAGCCCAATAAGCCTCTGACCCTGTCATTTTGTTCGTTCGCAACCTGTGTCGATCGATACACATTTTGTGTCGATCGACACTACCTTTGTTGAAAGGGGCCTTTGTCGTTTTACCCAATAAACAAGGTTCACATTTCTCACATGATTCATAATCAAATGATCCCAAAAGTCCATCACTATGGAGCTTCTGAATATGTTTCTCATTTATTTGGCCCAAACGACAATGGCAAGGAAAAATTTGATTCGTGTCATTTGACTTGAATCTCTTGGTACTAATGTTATAGTTAGGCACGCTTTGTTTTAGAACATAAGATCCATTCTCTAATGGACCGCTACTATAAAACATATCATTGTAATCAAATGAATAACATTATTCTTAATTTGAAAACTGATATCCTTCCATATCCAAACAAGGAATAGAAATAATGTTTCTGCTCAAAGCAGGTACATAGCAGCAATTATTAAGTTCTAAACTATGCCAGAAGATAACGACAAACAAATGTTTCCACGGCCAATACAGCAATTCTTGCTCCATTTCCACGCGCAGGTCCACTTGTCCTTTCTCCATAGTTCTACTGCTGCTCAGGCCCTGCATATTTTCACAAAATATGAGCACCACAGCCGGTATCCAATACCCAATAAGTAGAACCATAAGAAGTAACATTTACTTTTATAACATAAATACCTGAAGAAGAAGTCTTGTACGTCTTCTTCATCTTCTCATAATCTTCCAGGAATTTCTTGCAATTTCTTTTCAAATGCCCATAACCATTACAATAATGGCACTTATCATCTTTAGAAGGACCAGGCTTAACCTTAGGAGCATGGTTAGACTCGCTTGGATTCACAATCGAGCTCGTCTTGCCATCACCTTTGTTCTTACCAAGTTTCTTAAACTTTCCACCCTTTTGTACCATAAGGACATTTGGGGTGTCCTTCTTGATGTTAGGTTCAGCAGTTTTCAGCATCCCATGCAATTCAGTCAACGTCTTCGTCAATCTGTTCATGTTATAGTTCATAACAAACTGATAATAGCTTGACGGCAGTGACTGCAGAATGATGTCAGTAGCCAACTCTTGGCTAATGGGACAATCCAGTTTCCCCAGGTTATCAATATAACCCATCATCTTAATGACATGAGGACTAACTGGTTCGTCCTTTGGTAGCTTGCACTCAATTAGAGACTTAACCGTCTGGTATCTCTGAGTTCGTGCCTGCTCCTGAAACATGCTTTTCAGGCCAGTGATCATCTCTATTGGCGACTCCACGTACTCATATTGCTTCTGCAGGTCTGAGTTCATGGTAGCCAACATGAGACAACACACATCGACCACATCATTAGAATGCTTATCCCAAGCATCCTTTTCTGACTGCCAGGCATTTGCTCGGTACTTCTTAGGGAGAACTTTCTCAAGGACATAGTCCTTTTTCTCCTATTTGAGAACAATTCTCAAGTTCCGATACCATTCAAGAAAGTTGGATCCATTCAACTTGTCCTTCTCAAGGACGGATCGCAGGGAGAAATTGTTATGATGGTTTGTGCTAGACATAGCTGAAAACAAGAGAGGTTTAGTTATGACGTTCAAAAAATGAGAAATCTTAACTATTAAGAAGACTCGCATTATATTCAAACAATGTTTTCTCAAATGAATATAATGATCCAAGACCCATACTTCACTAAACTTGAGTAAGCCACTGGCTATCACCCAAATTTTAGCTATCTGGGTAAGCAACAAATTTGCTAGTTATATCCAATATAACTCTTGGTTGTGGATTGACATCTCATGTCCAATCCACCTGATGTCTCCGAGCCCAAAACGAGTTTGATGGCCCAGTCAAGTAAACCAATCTGTTAGGTCATGTAATTGTTGATACCTTGCACTGCAAGCCTATCAACACGATTACCTCCTGTCTTACTCATGTAATTGTGGACAGCTCGCACTGCAAGTCTATCGCACAATGAAACGAGTCTTGACAGTTGACAAGATCGGGAAGACATCAAGGATTACTTGATATTAAGTCTGAGGAACGGAACTGTTTTAAAACGTTTAATCTTATTATGTTTTAATTATTCTAATAAAATGATTTATCTTGGTTTGGTTCTGTGATTTCAGGTTCAATAACCGAAACCAGCGGACCCTGTGTCGACCGACACTACTATAGTGTCGATCGATACAGATTTACCAAAACTAATTTGCGATAACCGATCAATCCAATTGATCCGGTTTCTGATAACCGGTCAGTGTCGATCGATACTACATTAGTGTCGGTCGATACCAACCTTATCAAAACAATCGCAATAAACTGTTTTAGCGGTTTAACTTATTTTAACCAAGCTCGATAATCGGTCCAATCCAATTGAACCGACTATCCTGATCGCGAGGTCTGTGTCGACCGATATAACTCTTGTGTCGATCGTCACTAGGCGAAACCTAAGTTTTATTCGGGTTTTCGCCCTGTGTCGATCGACGCCGGATTGGCATCGATCGACACCATGCGAAAAACCCTAAAACGTTTTCGAACAAAAAACCTAGCCGAGATTATTTGATCAAAACTCAATTTTAGCATGCATATCAAATATACAGTGATCTAGATTCAACTAATCTAATCAACATGCTACAAATTCAATAGAACCCTAAGGCTCTGATACCACTGAAGGAATTTCTAGCAGTTCCTAATCAGATTAGCAACCCTAGGTATAAATTCCAAGCCTAGGATCTAGGGTTCATGTGTATTGAATCATGAGATCTCAGAATTACCTGGTGATTAGCAGCGGAAGATTTGCAAGTAATCGAGATCTTAGAGCGCCTCAAGTGCTGCGCTTTTGCGCCTCTACTGGTATCCACATGCACACAGACTGGGACAGACGGGAAGCTAGTGCCGTAAGAGATCGGATCTCTTTGAGGTTTCTCAGTTTCTTTCTGGTGGCTGTGAATTAGGTTAGATCTGTGTAAAAATCGACCATATATCTTATATATGTTGACTTATACCACGACCCGATTAACCAAGGATTAAACCGAAGTTAATTAAGTCATCCGCGATTTGTGTCGATCGATACACTAGTTGTGTCGATCGACACCGCCTTAGAAACTCGATATGGAATGCATATCAAATATGCATTTACCAGTTCATTACATTAATGATCAACCTCATGTTCTATGTCCAGTTTGCTTAGGTGTGTGACCCTGTAGGATCATATAACACTAGCAATGAGTTCTAAACTCATTGATCATAAGTGGCTTCTAGCAAAGCATTATGATTACCCAGTGTTATATGACTGTCTTATCTCGACAATACAACTTTCACTTAGAGTGAGTACAATAGATTTCAGGACATTCCCAACAGTGCCATCACTACGATTTGGGCAATGACAGAGCTCGTTAGAAACCGGAGAGTGGTAAAGAAAGCTCAAGATGAGATCCGAACTTGCATTGGAATCAAAACAAAGGAGATAATCGCACAAGATGATCTCAATGAGCTTCAATACGCTTCTTAATATTCACAAAGAATAAGTGGCTAGAGGGTTTTGTCGAGGCAGAAAATTCAAATACTGGAGCGAAAAAAAAAAATCTAAATTCTTGAAGCTTGTGGTGAAAGAAACATTAAGGCTACCCCATCTGCTCCTTTATTACTCCCAGGAGAGAAAAACATTAGCCAGATCAAGTTGATCTAGAGTGTATATCTTGCTGGAGTACATACAAGTGCTCACCATCAGCCCCGGCCCAGACTTTTTGAAGACCCTAGGGCAAAAAAAATGTTGACCTCCTTAGATCGTAAAAGAAAGAGGGAAAAGAAAAAATTGAGTCCTTAAACTAGAAACAAGAGAATATTTTAAGGTTCTTTAAGACTAAAACAAGGTTTTTTTTTTTAATATTGGGCCCCTTAAGACTAAAAAAAAACAAAATAATTGGACCCATTATTCTCCTAAATTTTTTTAATATGTACATAGGCCCTTGGGCCATTGCCCTTCTGTCCTACCCACTTGGGCCGGGCCTGCTCACCATGAGCATGACTGGGGAGCAGATAATTAAAAAAAAAAAAGCTCAAGAGGAAGATCCATACCGGCATTGGAATAGGCTGATAGAGCTTCAGTACTTGAAGCTTGTGATCAAAGAAACCGCAAGACGACACCCATCAGCTCTCTTTTACTTTCAAGAGAAACAATGACTGATATCAAGATTCAAGGCTACCACATTCCTCGAAGAATCCTGTTTCTGGTTAACGTACGCATGGTCAGTCGACAGGACGAAACCCAAAACTCCGGAAAAAAAAGCCTTGGGGGCTTAGCCTGGAGAGGGTTATTCATTGTCCAGTAGACTACTACAAAGGTTATAGCTTTGAGATGTTACCATTTGGTTCTGGTCGGAGGATATGTTATTGGATCGCTTTTGCAATTGCGTCTATTCAAATGGGACTTTGATATTTAAAATATGTTTCGAAGAATTGGTTAACACTCTCTGTAAAAGACTAAAAGTTACATACTTGTGGAAATAGAAAAATAGCTATTTTGTATATAAAATATAATATGTACACATTAGATGTTCTAATGATTAAAAAAATTAACAAAAAGATTCATTAGATATGTAGCCTATAGTCACTAATTCAGTATGTCATGGCCATGCATAAATTTATCATTTGCTTTTGGACCAAGTGAAGCCTTTTAAAAATCACCATGTTCGGCGGGAGAACGGTATATTCGTGCCCACATTGTTAACTGCTGTAAAAATCCATTCCTACACTTTATCAACGTGCTGAAACGCTCCCACATTTCTTAATAATTTAAATTACAGATACACATTATAAAATCATCTCTAATCCAAGCATTGATTTAAACAATGTCAATTTTGTCAATAACTACGATGACTACGGTGATGACTAGAATTCTGAGTTAGAGTTATAAAAAAGCGTCGTCGTTTTGGTTTGGTCAAAAAAAAAAAACTTCATCGTTTTGTAATCAGACGATTTCACACTATCAATACAAAATCCAGCTAACTCGACAAAGGCAAATCGGAAATTAAACAAAACAAAAAACCCAGAAATCAAAGACAAGCATAAAGATTTCGTGGTTAATTACCTCATTTTTTGTCGGGAATGAAAACTCAGCCACAAACTCCGAAATCGAAGATCTTAATGGAAGATTCAGTGCACGATTGAAGATTTGGAGAGTTGGATACCCTAAGTGAGGAAGAAGAGAGTCGATTTGGGATTTTTGGTCGGGTAATAAAATGTTTTAATTTCCTCTGATTACAATACGATGATATTTTCTTTCTTTTTTTCCAACCAGATCGAAACGACGACGTTTTTTCTTATACAACTTTGACTCAGAATCCTAATCATCAGCCTAGTCATCGCCATTAACGACAAAATTAACATTGTTTAGTCCAATGCTTGGATTAGAAACGATTGTGTAGTTTGTGCCTGTAATTCAAATTATTAAGAAGTGTGAGAACGTTTCAGAATGTTGATAAAGTGTAAGAATGAATTTTCGCAGCAGCTAACAGTGCAAACACAAATATGCCGTTCTCCCCCATGTTCTGCTGCTCCTTTGCAAATACCATGCACGTTTCAAATTTTGTAAAGAGTAAGTAAATATGACATCTTCCTTTTTATTAGACCATGCACCTTCATTTTTATTAGACCATGCATCTTCTTTTAAGTAAATATACCATGCACCTTCATTTTTATTAGACCGGTTCATTGGGTTAACTAAGGATCAAGTAAATATGACATCTTGGTCTTCTGTATATTTACAGAATATCTATGACGTGAATAGTAATCGCACCTTCATTTTTATTATACCATGTTATGATTGATTATGTAAAACTTAGTACATATATGTGTAATCGCCTTTCACATCAATACAAGACATTCTTCTTCTTTGATTCTCTTTAATTTTCACTGCAACATATTTCAAAGAAAAAAACGTACGCCACATAGTCTTTTTTTTTTTTCACCGAAGATTATCATTGATCATAAGAGAACCGAAGTTATATACAACGATTAAAAAACAGAGCCGGCGGGTTATATAAACCCCCAGAGACTAAAGCCGGCGGGTTATACAAACCCCCAGAGATTAAAGCTAGCGGATAAACAACATCACTAGAGCCACAAGCCGACGGATACTGGACAATCCCCGGAGACAAAGCAGAAAACGATAAAAACATATGCCCACACACTACAAAATCCGCCTTGGTTTGCATCGTTTTTTTATAATACTTATTATCGTTTTTTAAATGATGTTAGCATTATAAGATCGATTTAATAAGTGGCGTTAAATCCAGTGAAGCTAAATATATTTCGCTTCATTTTTGTAAACGACGCTTCAATTAAAATCTAGCGTCATTTATTATAACATCGTTACCCTGTCATGAGCGTTTATCTCAGCGTCCACCCGTTCTGTAAACCAAGTGTGTCAACAAGATTATCACAAACGAGAATGTTTTATTATAACATCGTTACCCTGTCATGAGCGTTTATCTCAGCGTTATACAACAGGAGAAGTTTTATTGTAGGACCTGTTGCTGTCTGCACAGCATAGTTCATCAAGGTCGTAAACTGCCCATATGGGGTTCTTCGGAGACACTTGCTCGCTCAGAGATGTTACACCGACCTCTCCATCGCTTGACGCTCCATCGTCGGAGAAATTGCTCTGTTTATCGAGAGCCACAGGTTTCAGTTGATTCAACTTGGCTTCCTTGTACGTGAGATACTCTTTCAAGTCCACGCTCCTCGATTCTAGCTGTTGTTGGGTCGTCACGTCTGAGATATTTCCGATTCACATAAAAGGAGTTGCAGGAGGCATGGCTACGCCTGTAAAAGGAGCTACACTCGGCATTCCAGTGAGAGCTTCCAACATCCGTGTGTGTCTATCATTACCATCATCGCCTTCTGCTTCTTCATCAACAACTGTTCCAATAATCATTCGATCCTTCGCAATTGGATCTGAGCTCCCTATAATAACTAAATATAACAAAATAAAATCACCTGTTGAGCTAATTTAATCGTTGACTGAGAGTATAAGAGGAGTGAATTGAAAACCTAAGAGAGTCTAAAATCAAAATCTGCTCAAACCTCATCAGAAAAATCGACGACGAGGCTGTGGAATGGTAGAGTATAGGTGCCCTCTGACGGCGTATTTGACGAGCTACGCCTACCGGCAAGACTAATCGACGGTGAAGAAGTGTGGATCGGTGGAGACTCTCACGTAGCTGGTCTCTGATTTTTTTTTTAATCAGACCATTAAATTTTTTTTTTAACAATACTTAAATGTAAATGATATAAAAATTATATTTGAGAGGTCGTTTTAAACAAACGATGCTACACATATCATTTAGTTTTAAGTGTAACTTCGTTTAGCAAATTGATTTTAAAAAAATGATGTTATAACACTTAATTTTAGTAGTGACACCCCAAATCACAGAACGCAAACATCGGATCCGAACCTAAAACCAAAACACCCTAGCCAAGAGAACTGCCACGAGCCGAGAGAGAAAAAACATAAGCAACCAAAGCCGAACTTTATTAGGACTGATCCACCGGAACTCGAATTAAAGCTTCACCAGAGAAACCACGAGACAAACCGTATGCAGACCGACCGAAGCGCCGCAGGAACACACCCGAACCACGCGACAACTGACGACTTGATGCGAGAAGAGCCGGAACTCCAAATCCTCATGATTGAGTCGGAAGTCCGAAGCCGAGAGACAGAACAACGCGACCTATACCGAAGCAACCAAACCACAGGACAAGCATACTCCCCACTCGAAGCAATCCCACCACCAGAAGCAAACGGACAAAAGCACACAACCCCACAAGGACGAGAAACAAAGCAGCTGTCGGGACCGGCCAAAACACAGACCCGCTAGCACCAAGACCATCCAAAACGGAAGTTGGATAACAGGAATAAGATCCGTAAATTGACAATCAAGATCCAAGGCAAGGGGCATACACCAAGACATAACCAATCTAATCTAGAGCTAAACCAAACAAATACAGGTCCCTAATACTGACCAAGCTCAGCCTGTCGACATAAAACTAAAACCACGAACCGGAGATAAACCATACAATTACAGTCCCTAATACTAACCAAACCAACACCGACGCCAGAGCAACGACAACCATGAGCCATACATGATACCGAAATTAACCTGCAGGAGCCAAAGCAGGCAGGAACCGTCGACATCAGAGGCCCGCACCACTTCAGAACCTGAACTTCGCTACCCTTCTTACAAGGAAGAGGACCCGCGACGGCATATCTGCCGACAAACGGCTAGAGAGAGACCCCACAACCGATTGACGACATCCACAGCTCAGAGTCGCCGGCGAGAAGAGCAGGATCCCATAGAAGGAAGTGCGACAGAAGAGATAAGCAAGGCAGCCGGGAACCGCAAAGGAGGCAAATCCACCGGCGAGAACAACCGCAAAAACTACAGGAGGAGACAAGGGCCTCTCCGACGGCGACAGCGACAACATCGCCGGCCGCCGGAGAAGAGACAAGATGGAGCAGCCGCCGACCTCGATACGCGCGCTTGGGAGAGTTTTTTATTTAGGGCGATTCGTGTGTGTACGCCACATAGTCAATTTACTTTTAATTAAATTTGGTTTTTAGTTGTTTATTATATGACATTTTTCTTAAATGAAAGATAGAAATGACTAATTAGTTAGTTGACTGGTCGGGATATCTAGCCCAGGCCCTGTTATGATTTTATAAAAATCTTTGTAATTGAGCTTTATCCGTTGTACTCTTCCCCATTGGGCTCTTAGTGAAATAGTAAGTTGACAAAAAAAAAAGTTATATGGAGATATTTTTCTTAAATTGAAAACAGGTATTATAACTGACAAAAAAGGCTGTCCAAAAAGACAAAAGAAAAACTGAGAGAAAGTAGGTATTTAGTTATTTCTAAGTATAACTGACGTTTTTTATATATATATTGTACAAAAGCTGAAACAAAAAGACTACAGATACTTACCTTATATGTAAATATTAAAATTCATATTTATTATTATTAAAAAGTATTAAGAGAGTGAAAATTCTCTAAATGAACCTGTAAAATCACAGTGATATTTATCAACAAATTTAAATGTTATTTCCTAGATATCTTTTGTATGAATGTCCAATCTATTTTAAAATCACTTTGAGTATTTGTTTACATAAATCGCTTAAAATTTATTGGCTATTTTTAATAGTGATATATAAAATAGTATGAGTTGACAAAGTATATATAAAGATATATGTTTAGATGTTAATCGATCTATCTTTATAATATTAAAACTGATTACACATAATATAAAGTTAATAATAATCCCATTTTTATTTTATCACTAAATAACTTATGTTTGATTTTTTTAATAACATATATAATAAAAAATTAAAATTTATAGTAAAATACATAAAAAATATATTTTTATTTAAAAAACATTTTATTGTAACTTATTGGCTAGAAACTAAAGTCCTAAATATTATCCAGAATGTGAAACGGAAATTTAGATGAGTTTTCTTTGTTTTTTCTGTGTTATACCATTTGAACACTTCATGCATATTAATATTTTTCTAAAGATGCACTTTGGCATATATGAAAAAGGGAAAAAAATCTTCAAGAGATAAGACTAACAACTTCCATTCATGTTATAATTGTCAATTAATTCATAAGAAACAAAATTTCATTTCCCCTCTTATTCTACAGCCCCTACTATAAAAAACGCCTTAGCACTTCCTCTTTTATATCATCTTCTTCCTCACTTTCACTCACACTCCTAGAAAAAATGAGAGCTCAACCGTTCCAGCAAACTCCAAAAATGGCCCTTGCTTCGGCCATGACGCTTTACCCAAACTACCCTTTTGTCATGTCTTCTTCATCGTCATCCTTTAACTCGGTAGGCGGCTGTGAGTCTTGTAATAACCAATTCGATTTCACTATCAGCAGAGATTTGCTACTCGATCCAAACGACGTCGTGACGGGTGGGATGATTGGAGAAGGAGGCAACTCCATTGTCTACAAAGGATGGTATGTTTTCTCTCTCTCTCTCTCTCTCTCTCTCTCTCTCTCTCTCTCTCTCTCTCTCTCTCTCTCTCTCTCTCTCTCTCTCTCTCTCTCTCTCTCTCTCTCTCTCTCTCTCTCTCTCTCTCTCTCTCTCTCTCACACACACACACACTAATATTTTATTATTTGATTTCTGAATTTTTGTCTTTGTTTAAGAATTAATTTATGCATGTTTCACTTTTATTTTTGCTTGTTCTTTAGAGTGTTGCTAGAGAATTTAGGGCTCAACTTTCATCCTGTAATATTATCACCGCTGTGAAATTTTCATTGCATAACTGAATGAAGGTTAGGTCTAATGCCATGAGGCAAACTTTAAATCATAATATATATTCATTAGATCTATACGTACGTACTCCACCATTTTGTGTGAATCTGATGCTACATAGAAACGATTACTGGAAAAAGAAAACAATCTTATTCAGTCCCAAAAGAACGAAGTTTCGTACATGCCAATCACTATTTTTGACTCAAGAATTTGAAAATTCATGTATGTTCTCTCTAATGATTTATAGGTACAAAAACCGATTCCCTGTGGCGGTGAAGATAGTACAGCCAAGTAGAACATCCGCTGTAAGCAAACAGCACAAGGAACAGTTCCAAAAGGAAGTTCTGCTTCTGTCCAAGATCAAACATGATAAAATTGTGAAGGTCTAAAATAAATATATAAATGGTGTTTATGTTATAAATCTATAGTAGACATGGTCTTTTTTTGTAATTAATTTACAGTTTGTTGGAGCTTGCATAGAGCCACGTTTGATGATAGTTACCGAACTCCTTGAAGGCGGTACTCTTCAGAACCTCTTGTGGGATTCTCGTCCAAATACTCTTGATCTGAAGATGTCACTAAGCTATGCTTTGGATATCTCTCACGCCATGGAGTGTTTGCACTCAAATGGTCTCATTCACCGCGATCTAAAGCCAAGTAAATAATATTCTCCATTTACATATATATACTATCTTGTAAATAAATAAATTGATGAGTTTGCTCTGTCTCTATATGTGTAGAGAATGTGTTGGTAACAAATGATCGGAAACACGTGAAGTTGGCTGATTTTGGACTTACAAGAGAAGAGACAACTGATTGTATGACTAGTGAGGCTGGCACTTACAGATGGATGGCTCCTGAGGTGGATCTTTGAGCTCAAATCTTCGACACAATGTCTCATAGACACATATAAACTAAAGATTTTATGTTTTTGTATATCCTCAGGTATTTAGCCGTGAGCCGCTTAAAATTGGGGAGGGAAAGCATTATGATCACAAAGCTGATGTATACAGCTTCGCTATAGTTTTCTGGGAGTTGCTTACTAACAAAGAACCGTTCAATGGACTGCATCGCTTCAGTGTGGCTTATTATGTCAGCCTGGTAAAAATTTACAAAATCAAGCCTTAAAGAATTGGAAGAGATGTTGAAAATGATTGATCTTCTTTTCTTACAGAACCAGAGGCCAAGCCTTAGTGATATTCCCCCTGAAGTTGCCTCCATTCTAGAATCTTGTTGGGAAGAGGATCCCAACGCACGCCCTGAATTCAAGGAGATCACTGTCTTACTGAGAAACTTGCTAAGCCGCTTGTGCTTACAGAATAATTGTGGACACAACGAGCAATTTGATGTAAGAAGCGTGTGGTCGGAGAACGGTAGTAATCGGACAGTTATTACTCATTCAGGAGTAAACGAGGAATCTGGTGCAAGAAGCGTGTCGTCGGGCAACGATAGTAATCGGAGAGTTATTATTCATTCATGTGATGAGTATTCAAATACCATTCTCATTCAAATGCCTAGAAAACCTAAGAAGAAGAAGACGAAGAAAATGATGAAATTCGTACTTCCTTTCTTCAAAATGTTCAAGGCTTGTTTGTCCAAGCATGACTAAATTTTTTATTTCCAATAAAGGTGGGAAAGAAAAGGGTTTTGAGATTCTTTCATTACAAACACCATATGAAGTTGAAAGAACAAGACAAGTGAAGATTCTGTCAGTGTTGGTTTTGTTGTTTTCTGTTGTTGTTGAATAGAAAAAATGCATTGCCATTCTTCTTTTGGCAGAAATTTTAACTATACTTTTTCTGCCAATTTTTCTATTTAACTATACTTTTACATAAGATATATCTATTGAATGAATCTCAATTAGATTTGGATAAGTTTAACATTTTAATCCTTAGATAACACAATAGATTTAACGTTAATAATAATAATAATAACACAATAGATATGGGTACGATTGGTTAGGGATTATATATGTTTGTTAATTATTGTATAATGTTTTCCCCATCAATTACTGTATAAAGTATATCCAAAAAACTATATTTTAAACCGTAGTTTCAAATTTCAACCGGTTGTATATTTGCAGTCTTATCATAATTTTAGATTTTATGATAAGACTACCCAAAAAATTAAAAAAATAATTTTAGTATCACCCTATCCTTGTACTTCAGTTGACTGAGATTCTTGAATATTTACGATGCATCAATGAATGTCGTGTGTAATATGTGTTTTTGGGTACAAAAGACATGGCTTATTAAATTGTCCAAACCGTAGATCGTAAACAATTTTATGTTGAATCAGGTTTCATTCTTTGTTATATTTTTTTTTCTGAATAAAGGCTATCAATATAATGCAAGGGGAAATAGTACAACATGAGGAAATTACAAACATAAGAACAATTCTTAAAAATACAGAAGCAGAGGTAAAAGCATAACCTTAACAAAAAGTATATTACAAACACTCAGAAAACACAATGCATGCCTCAGAAACTCCACATCCACAGATAAACGCAGGCATCCCGAGTCAAGAACAAAAGACATGCAGGGGTGAAAGCTAAAGAAATAGGATGGCACATTACAAGAAAACAGGAGCATTAACGACGGATTTTACCGATGGCGGGAATTCTGTCAAAATTTTCCGACGATAAACCAGAGGATTCTCGACGGGAAGGTTATCATCGGTAATTCCTGATGTTTGCTAACCGTCGGAAATTTCTCGACGAATTTCCGACGGATAAAGTTTCCGTTGAAATTTCGTTGGAATTCAGTCGGTTTAACGTCGGTTCAATGTAACCATTAATGTATACATTAATGTGGCCGTTAAGGTTTTTCTTGCACCGACATGAAACCGACGGATAACGGCTATATCCGTCAGTTTTCTGTTGCTTGTTTTCCAACAAATACTTCATACCTCCTTTCTTCCCCTCCACATCTATCCCTCCATAACTATCTTTCTCTCTAATAATTTTGATTACCGAGAAACATGTCTTCTTCTAATTATTATAGATCGTGGATGGACAGAGTTAGGATTGATGAGGCGACGACCCTATTGCACGGGGAATATGCACTCGGTATTATGGAATTCATGTCGTTTGCTTGCAATCAACCACAAACGCAGAAAGCTGGTAAGTTAAAATGTCCATGTACTGTGTGCCGAAATGTTAGAAATCATACGATTGGCTAAGTATGACATCACTTGTATTTAGTTGGGTTTATGGCGGGTTATAAGATTAGATATCTTCACTGAGAAACATCGGATCATGCAAGTAGTAGTAGAGAACCTTATGGTAGTACTAGTAGGAGGGAACCTAATGTTAGTTTTAGGACGGATGTAGATTTTGGTATAGATACCGTTTAGATGGTTAATGATGCATATCTAGAAAATATTCAGGAAGTAGGTGAATATCAAATTCCTAGGGTAGATGAGGAACCTAATGTAGAAGCTAGTACATTTTTTGATATGTTAGATGCAGCGAAGTGGACACTTTATGATGGTTGAAAAGAGGGTCATCACCATTATCATCTCCTACAAGATTAATGGGCATAAAGATGGAATACAATCTAGCGGAGGAATGTGTTGATGCGATTTGCGATTTTGTGAAAGATATTCTTCCTGAAGACAATCTTGCGCCATGTTCATATAACGAGGTCGAGAAACTTGTTAAAGGGCTTAGATTACCGTACCATATGATAGATGTGTGCATCGACAACTTTATTATAAATTGGCGAGAAGATGAATACCGTTGGATTGTAAATTCTGTAAGAAGCCGCGCTATCAGGATACAAGGGAATGAGCTAAGGCTCCGTTCAAATGAATGTGGCATATGCCGCTAACTGATAGGCTGAGGCGTTTATACCAATCAGAACGAACTGCAGGAGAAATGTGATGGCATGCTGAGCATAGAAGAGCAGAAGAGATTGCACATCCGTCAGATGCTGAAGCGTGGCGACATTTTAAGAGAGTATATCCAGATTTTGCATACGAGCCACGTAACGTGTACCTCGGATTATGCACTGATGGTTCCAACCCATTTGAAAGGCATGGGAGACAATATTCATTGTGGCCAGTGATTCTAACTCCCTATAACCTACCGCCATCTATGTGCATGCGTCAAGAGTTTCTTTTCCTTTCCGTACTCGTTCCTGGTCCAGAGCATCCAAGAAGATCACTTGACGTATTCTTGCAGCCATTGATATATGAGTTGCAAATGTTATGGATGCCCGGTGTTATAGCAATGATGTCTCCTGAAAGGAAAATTTTCTGATGAGGGCTGCACTAATGTGGACCATTAGCGATTTTCCGGCTTATGGTATGTTATCAAGATTGACAACGCATGTGAGGTTAGCATGTCCATATTGTTAGGAAAATACCGATGCATTCGAGTTCAAGAATGGACGCAAATCGTGTTGGTTTGACTGTCATAGAAGATTTCTACTGCATGATCATCCATATCCGAGAAACACTAAACTTTTTACGAAGAAGAGGAAAGTGTTTGATGATCCTATTCTCCATGACGATGGGTCGGTTACTTTGGGCCTCTTAGAAACCTTTGGTGCACTAAGAACTCGTGAATGTGGTGGAAATGGGCATGAGAGTGTTTACGTAGCTGGTTTGTCCCACAACTGGCACAAGCAAAACATCTTCTAGGATTTTCCATATTGGAAGAAACAACTACTAAAGCATAATCTTGATGCCATGCACATTGAGAAAAATTTCTTCGAAAACATCATGAACACTGTTCTCAACGTGTAAGGGAAGACAAAGGATAATATGAAGTGTAGGCTTGATTTGCCTGAAATTTGTGCTCGGCCTGAATTTCATCTTCAGAAGAACGAAAAACCTCCAATTCCAGCGTATTAGATAGACCCGAAGTCGAAGGAAGAGTTCATCAAACTTTCGTACCTGTATGGACACTGGTGGAGGAAAGTTTATGGGAGTGAAGAGTCATGATTTTCATGTGATGATCCAACGAATCCTACCATTTTCATTTGCTCATCTCCTCCCTCGAGACGTCCACAAAGCAATCGCAGTGGTCAGAGCTTTTTCAGGGATATATCCACGAGGTCACTTAGGGCTCGACTGGTTCAAACGCGGCGGTTGCGGTTGCGGTTGCGAGAGTTTGCGGAAGCGGACGGTTGCGGTTAGTAGCGTTTGTAAACGTTTTGTATGACTGGTTTAACAATTGAAAGTAGCTGTGTTTGCGGAATATTCTTGACTGGTTGACAAGTGGTTGCGGTTAATAGCGGTTGAATAAAAATAGTAAAGTAAAAATAATGTGTTAAATCAAATCAAGCTTGGGATGCTTCTCGAAAAAAAAAATGAATCAATTCCATTTCTCAAGAAAGTTTGATCTCAGATTCTACGTTGCCACTACAATAAAGCTGAAGTTGGGCGATGAGTTGCAGGACAACTGTAGAGGACAAGCATATTATTTCGACCAAAAGGAGCCACATGAATTAACTTTCCCAAATACTTGTTATTGTATCAAGCATCCTCTAAACGTATTGGAGAACAAGAAACAGAGATCAAAAAAGTAAAATTAAACTGATTCTCAAAGAAAAAGTCCAAAATAGATTTTCAAAAACTAAATGAAAATTTCCAAAACACTAACATAGCTTCTTGTTAGAAAAACATGAAAAGGAAAACGTGAGAAAAAGATCCAGCCTTGTTTTCATATATGATTCTTCTTTAACGAGCATCCCATATCTCTCGCGCTATACCATCTCTAACGATTCTTCCTTTTTAAAGCTTCAAGCTTGTTCTTAGTTTTATTCCAATTTAGAGTCAACGCATATTGTTTGTTTAATTCCGTGAGAACGTGAGAACGTTTTGTTTTCCTTGTTCTGACAAATTTTTGCCTTTAGATTGTTATAGGTAATAATTTAAATAAAAAATTTTAGATTTATACGTATTTAAAAAAAAAAAAATTTGTAAACGCAACCGCCCGCAACCGCAAACGCTTGCGAGAAGGAGCTTTTGATTTCTAGCGGTAAGGAGCGATTCCAAGCGATACAAAGCGGTTGTAATGATTGTTTCTAAACGCTATCAACCGCAACCGCCCGCAAATGTAGCGTTTGCGGGTGGCAGCGGGTGAACCAATCAAGCTCTTACTGTTGATGGCATCAGGAATTTGGAGCAAGACATTCCTAAGATCTTATGCAATCTAGAGAAGATATTTCCACTGTCTTTCTTCAATGTTATGGAGCATCAGCCTATTCATCTCCCAGGTGAAGCTAGACTCGGTGGTACCGTACAATATTGGTATGTATCCTTTCGAGCGCTATATGTTCCACCTTAAAAAGAAGGTGGAGACCCCCGCTAAATTGGAGGATTCTGTTGTGTCTTAATATAAAAACGAAGAGACTGCGACCTTGCTAGCTATTACTTCCCTTCGAAAGTACGCACAAGGAGCCGGCGCCCAGCTAGAAACGATGATATGGGAAAGAGGCAAATATATCGGTCACCGGTTCCTAGCATTTTTAACAAGTTGGGCGATTAAGTGGAAAATCAGGAATGCGGCAACTAACAATGCATAAGCATACACATCTCCACAAGTATATTATGACAACCTGCGAGGAAGTATTTCAATATGAAAGGTATACAGTTCAATTTATGTCTATTATTGCACTTGGTATTAAATTATCATAATAGTTGTTTTACTAAAATATTTTTTTTTCACTTTTTGTAGGCTATATATGGAAGCTATCCAACATCATCATCCATAATTACCGAGGCTCAGCGTGAGGCTCGGAAACAAAGAGACTTCAGCCTTTGGTTAAATTTTGTTTATGTAAGAATTTGTTTTTGAAATCTTACAAAAACCTGGTGAAATTGGGTTAATTTTTTTTTAACTCTATCGTGTTATACTTTTAGGTTTGCAGTGAACTCAAAAGTGGACGCACCCCCGATGATTGGTTAGTAGACATAGTAGAGGGCCTCCACTACATCGCAAAGTATTATTCAAGATATTGCACAAGGGGGTACGCATCTAAGGTGCATGTAGAAGGCTCTTTAAGGATAACCGTCGATCCCGGTGTTTCATCTGCATCTGATGAAGTTGTGTACTATGGGGTTCTCAAATAAATACTAGAAGTAAAGTACATAAGGAATCTTAGCATGAGATGTATGGTTTTTCTATGTGATTGGTATAACCCGATCCTAGGGCAAGGTGTAACCATCGATGAGTTTGGTGTGACGTCTATCCATTCGAGCAAGAAGCTCATATAATATGATCCGTTCATTATTGCTTCACAAGCAAATCAGGTTAGTAATCGACTTTACGTATCTTTATCAATTTGATGTTGAAATAAATATTTTTTTTCTGATACCATCTACTTTATGCAGGTGTGTTACATCCTTACCCTCGTAAAGCATACAAGAACGATCCATGGATCACAGTTACGAAAATACACCCGCGAGGGAGGGTCTACGGAGTTGAAGAACAAGAGAAAGAGCCATTGCAAGAAAGCGGAAGTGGTTATATAGCTCATGTAGAATAATCCCTTAAAGTTAATCTAGTTGTTGATTTCAGTCATTTCGGGGATATTGGTCTTCATTCAGATTCAGAAGAAGAGAGAGGAGAATTCGACGACAACACCGATTCTATTTCAACTGACTATGACTTAGAAGGCGATGGAGAGGAGATATAAAACCTTTACAACAAGTTATTTGAGTTCTTCAAAAACCTCTTTTTAATTACCTGAACACTATATCATAGATACAAATAATTTTAAGAAAGTGATAACATAACACTTAGCGAACTTGGTTTGGCACATGTTCCTGGATATTTCCGACCCAGGTTCAATTCGCCTGTGGGGTCAAATTTTTTTAAAACATATTAGGATATCTGATGAAAAACCGGCGATAAAGAAAACGGCGTCGATTCCGACGGTTGATTTTAATCCATCGGTATTCCGTCGGAATTTTTCGACAGAATACCGATAGATTAGGGTTTAGGGTTCCGAAAATGAAAACAGATCATCGAAAAACATCCGTGGAAGTAATTTTATATATTTTGTATAAGATATCAGCCATCACTGAATAAAATTATATGCATTGTACGGTTGAAAGAAATTCAAACATGTCAGACTAAAACACATCTTAGTATTCAATGTTGGTTAAGACGAGTTTATACGGAATTGTTATTTAAGTTACCATTTACAATTTTTCTCTAATCAAGTGGAGAGGAATCTAGAATTTCAATGTTTAATGTTTCATATAAATGTAGATCTTGCAAGAAGCCAAATACCCTAAAAAAACATAAACCCTACTTCATCGAATTTCCGTCAAAAATTTGCGATGGATTTTCGACGGAGAGAGTTTTCCTGAAAGAAACGATAGATATAATTATGTGTAGACAAATAACAACTTTCACATACAGCCTACTGGTTTCCGAGCATATCTGATAAACATAGGACGCATGTTCGAGTCACGCCATATCTGGGTTTTGGATAATTTTATAACTGACGGATTTCCAACGGTAAGGTCCAATCCATCTGTAAATTTTGAAACGGTCAAAAGCATCAATTGCTCTTCGTCTCTTCCTTATGCGACATATTGGTAAGGGTCTTTTCGGAAATTTAATCCCGTTCTCTTCCCTAGGCCGTCGGAAATTTTTGTATAAATAGTGTATGGATGTCACAATATTTTTCTTCTTTTTTAAACATTAACAAACACAAAAATTATGGACCACATCTATTTGGCCCCGGAAAACCGCGCCTCCTACTTGCGGGAAGTCCGTCGGCCGAGTCATCAACATGTTCCCGTTCTTGACCCATTCCACCAGAACCGTACCATTTGGTTTGGTTACAATGCATTCATTCTGTCTGTCATCAGCGATATCATCGAGAATCGCTGGTCTAGGAGTTATTTGACGTACTACAGTGTCCCAAGAGACCTTAAGGCGGCATGGTTCGAGGACTTTTTGGTTAGGAAAAAAGCTTAACTTCCTCATTCTTTTTTTTGACTAATAACTTTTCTAAAATGTATTTTGTTTTCAAAATACAAGAGTACTTTACTTTTGGCCCGGACATAATCTTTGCCGTCTGGCAGGAATTCCACATGACGTCTAGGTGGGTTTTCCAGACGAAGATGCGCCGGATGAAGCTGCTCTGGGAAAGAGGCGACCAAAGACCGTCATGGATTCCAGCGAGGCCATCGAACATAATGATCAACCAGTGGAGGGAAACGGACGTCGGGGTTGGTTCCGGAACCAATTCCCGAATTATATTAATTAAAATTTAATAAATTATATAATGTTCAAGAAAATTATGTTATGTTTTAATTTTCAATAATTTAATGAGAAAGTTTTTTTTAAATAAGATAAAATTGCATCAAAATATAAACCTTTGCTTCAATGACATTAACGTTTATAACAATATAACACATTGGTTTCTGACTCGAGTCTAACTCGCATTGGTCTCCGACATTAACCTACAAATATATCTAGTTGGGTCAGTATACCGATGAATACATCATAGCAAAATGTTTTCGGGGATATGTTCTCTCTCAAAAGACCTGGGTTCGACAAGAGTCGAACCCTTCTTTTAATATCGCGATTTCGACGGAAAACCGACGGATATTCATTAACCATCGGTTTTTACGTCGGTTTTTAAACAACCATTTTTACCAAAATTTTGGAACAATCGCCAAATTTTTGGCCAAATTGATGGAACCGCCAAATATTTTGACGGAAAACCGACGGTTAATGAATTGTCGTCTGTTTTCCGTCGGAAATCGCGAAATAATGTAACGAATCATCTTCTTACTCATTTCTCTGCAACTTCTCTCTCTCTCTCTCTCTCTCTCTCTCTCTCTCTCTCTCTCTCTCTCTCTCTCTCTCTCTCTCTCTCTCTCTCTCTCTCTCTCTCTCTCTCTCTCTCTCTCTCTCTCTCTCTCTCTTCTCGCTCGTCCTCTACCTTCTCTCTAACATTTTGACCGAATCCCGGCCGTAGAACGCACATTACGACCGCCACAACCATTTCATCATGTAAGTTTCCTTTATAACCGATTAAATTTCGTTATAATTGATTTATTAGGTGGTTAAATTCTTGGAAATCTATGCATGTGTTGTTTGAAAGGTAGTTTTAGGTAGTTTAGGGTGGAATTTAGTGATTTAGGATGTTATATAGCTTTTTTTATAAAATGTGAATTTATAAAAACATTTTCATTTTTTTTACAGTTTAAACGATTTTGAAAACATTTTGAAACGTTTTTCACCCTTTAAAAACGTTTGAAAAACTTGTTTCACCAGTTAAACATTTTAAAAATATTTTCAAAACATGTTTTGAATTTATAAAACGTTTTTGATTAGTAAACGATTTCAAAAACGTTTTCTTATAATTTCAATTTTTTTAAACATTTTCAAAAGTTTTCTTTAAATTTTTCAATAGTTATAAAAAACAAATTCAAATATTTTTTTACTTTGAGCAACTCTTGCGCTCACCACCAGATGAGATACAAGAGCCGGTACAGCAACAACCACCGAGACCAGTACGACGGTCTCGCTCGACTCAGATGAGATGCACACACCCGACAACGTCTACATAGCCGGGACTGTACCAGCAGAATCAGTTTTATACTCGACATGAGGCTCCTAGTGGGAATCATTCGGTGTCTCAAGTGCATAAGACACCGTATGTTCCACGGTCTATTGCCGAGGAGATATCATCGTTAGTCGACTAACCGGGACGAGAGTTGCTCAAACGACTCGATCCCTACTACGAGACCACCCCAGAAACTTATTGGTAATAAGTCTTTTAACTTCTAGATTTTCAAATTGAACTTATTTAATATACATTTTTATAAAGCTTAATTTTTTTTGCCTTATCAGCTTTTCGTTGACCGAATATAAGAGCATCTTGGGGGTGATGTACAGCATGCTCCGAATTGGGTACCCGACATACAAGGAGATGCCTTTATCCTATAGGCATAACTGGTTCCGCCAGTTCGCGGTACGTATCCTTCGTTAACTTTGTTATATATTTCATATTATTATTTTATTAATTGTTAGTAACAATTTTTTTTTTGAAGTAAGAGTGTACTTGGTTTAAGAAGTATATTGAGCTTGTGGAAAAGGAGTTCCAGATAAAGGCATCATTGCATTACTCAAATGTCATCAACATATGGAAACAGAAGTGGGTGATAAATGAAGTCCCAAAGGGTGTGAATGACGATGCGTGGAATGGGCTGGTCCGTCATTGGATTAAGCCTGCAACAGCAGCAACCTCTTCAACGAACTCTTAAAACCTAAAAGTCATAGAAACGGTGTCACGATACCGCATCGAGGAAAATTGACTTTGTAAGTATCTCTATTTTCAGTTTTCCATAATTTTAGACTTTTTTATAATCAAGATATTTTTTTGGGCAGAACAACGAGAATGACGAGATCCGACACATCTTGAAGTCGTCGGGGGCGGCCATAAAAACAAGACTACGGGCGAAATCGATGATCCGATCGCTCGGATAATTGTTGAGTCGGAGAAGAGGCGGTTGGATGAGGTGGTTTCCCAATCCAAGGAAGTGAGTACAACAGAAGAGCTACCGCAGGAAAAGATCAATGAAATCTTTCTCGAGGTAAGATTTTAAGTTAACTAAAATAAGATATAAGTCTTAAATTACTTGATTTAAAACTAGTACCATTAAAAACTTTGCAGGAAATGGAGAAGAGAAGAGGCCGGGATTTTGGTTTGGGAAACTTGGCGGAGAAAGTCTCGACTCCGCATTCCCGTTTATGTCCAGAAAATGAGAACTTCGCCGAGTCTTAAGGGAGAAAGAGGAGGAGATTGAAGCGTTGAAGGCCAGGCAGGTGCGGACTGAAGCCTGGATTGCAGAGGAAAAGTCAGAAACGGTGAGGTAGATGCAAGCGATGAATGATCGGTTTATGTACTATATCAAGCACAACCATCTTTCAGAAGAGAGACCAGCGAAACCGGAGGCGGGAACGGGAAGTTCGGGTAAGGGGACGGGATCGGGATCCGCACCCCTGCCCCATCAAATGTAATTTTAATTTTTTTATTGAATAATTTAAAATTTTAAATAAATTTGAAATTTTATAATAAATTTGCATTTTTTATTATTTTTAAATTATAATATTAATAAAATAATTATATAATTTTCAAAAAAACAAAATTTAAATTATTTTTCTCATCCCTTGGTAATCCGTCGGAAAATCTGTTGGTTTATTTCCCTCAATAAATCGTCGGTATATTTTCCTCGGTAAACCGTCAGTTTAACGCTGTCGGTAACATTCCCTCGGAAATCCATCGGTAATATACCCTCGACAAACCGTTGGTATATTTTACTCGGTAAACCATTGGTTTACCACTGTCCGTAATCAGTCGTTAATATTCCATCGGAAAAATCCGTCAATAATATACCGTCGAAAAATCGTCGGTAATGTTCCATCGAAAACCGTCGGTTTCCTTCCGTCGAAAAACCGTCGGTTTACTACGCTCGGTAAAACTTGCTACATGCAAAAGTCCAACATAGCTCAGACAAACATAAGCAAGGGCGAAAATGAAAGGTCGACCTGAGAAACGAATGTATTCTCCAAACCAGCAGAAAAACCGGACCAAACAACACCACATAAACCAAAGATAAGAGTCAACCCGTGATTAAGGAGAAGAGTAACACCAGAACAAGCCAAGCAACCTTGAAACCACCAGACAGGAGAGAGGTTTTCCTTCTTCTTCTTTTTATAACATGTAAACTATATACCAAAAAAACAGGAACGATTTGTTTTACAAAGCTTAAAAAGCTGGAGAAGTTTCAAGAAGCCCAAAAAAGTGAAAAGGTCTAATCGAAACATTGGTGAAGAAACATTATAAGAGCAATTTACTCTTATGAGAACCAAAAGGAAAGAATGTTTGTGAACCCTTTCCTTGTAGAGCGGGCGAGAAGATGCCTTTAACACATTTGTCGACCTGTTTAAAGAGAACCTCATGAGAAAAATTTGCCCCATTATGCAAGCGACCATTCCTATATTTCCAGAGAATAAAAACAATAGGTTGACAAGCTATTTTTCAGAGGGTCAATCTCTTCTGTGGTGAGACAATGGCCAGCCAAGACATGAATGATGACCAGTCCGTGAAAGCCTGATTTCGCTATCCAAGACGCCAAAACACTTCGACTGAAATCACACAGCCAAAAGAGATGGTCTTTAGTTTCTGGCGGTTGGTTATAGAGGCAACAATTCACATTCAATAACCTGAAGATAAATCAGTACTCTCATTACCAGAAATAAACCAAAAGTAAGAGTCGTGACCTGAATTCTGTGGTGGAGGAGGAGCCGTGTTAAGGAGAGCCTCACGGGGAGAAAACATAGCGGTGTTGCGAGTGTACAGAAGGTAAATGCCTGCGACCCCCACTCGAACAAGCATCAGCAACGCAAGATGAAAGAGGAATGCCCAGTAACTGAGGACCATCCTGCCCAATCAGATCAATCACATGACTAAGTTAAGACAAGTGATCATGCCACTGATGCCAGTAGCTTGCCCTTTTTCCGTCATGAACAGAGCATCAGAGGGCGCATACTCAACATGGATTTCCAAATCCAAGAAGAGTTGAAAGGCGTTTTCATAACCTAAAAGATGTCATCCTTCAAGAGTTGTAACGTTTTCCTTCTTTGTTGCATGATATCTTTTTACCTATGTGGCTATGTGTAAACTAAAGGGGCTTTTGTTCTTTCCTCGGTTCTGTATCATGCAGTGCCGGTCCAATATTTTTGTATGTCCTATGCAAATCTAAAAATAATATGCTTTTTCATTTTTTTTTGTTTAAAATCATATGCCCTTTAAACATTTTCTAGATATATATTATAAAAAATATTTTAGAATGCCTTTCTATATTTTACCTATATATATATTAATAAAAATAATATAAACAATGTCTTTTTCAATCGGATGTCCTAATCCATCGCTTATCTGTCTTATGTTCGAGGCCGGCTCTGGTATTATGTGGTGTATGTTATGGATTCTGGTTCTCTTTATTGTTGAACTGAATTAAAGGGAAAAAAAGCTCTCAAGTTTGGCAGATGACTCCTGAAGTGATCTTTTGTATACGTCCTAATTAAATATACTACTTCTAACCAACAAAAAAAAAGAGGATGACTTGCTACTTTACATAAACAACGCAAACCCTGGCTATATATTTTAGCAAGTACGTTGTTGTTATCTTTTCCCGTCAATGAGGTTATTTTTATTTATTTATCGATACTGCAGCAGTGACATAGTACAAATCACTAAACTATATGTCATGATCGTTTTTCTTTACAAGTTATATCATGAAACGTATACTTTTCACTATAAATTAATGTGAACTATGTATGAAAATACATCAATTATACTAAAGCCAAAAAGAATATACTGATTTAAGTAATGTACCTCGAAGCAATATATCAATTTCAGGTAATAAACTAAAAAGCTTCTTCAGTTAATATTTGAAGAATTTCAATGTAAGATCAAAGACAATATAATCTATATCGTCGTATTAGGTTTCATTTCTTGGTCGCAATATGTTTTTAGAAAAAAACTAAATAAAAGAGCTCTCTTGTTTGGCAAGGCATGGAGTATATATATATACCAGAAGGAAACAGAAGTAGAAAATAAATTTAAACATAGTTAATATAAGATGATAATATTTAAACAGATATATAAACAGAAATTAAAACAAATAAAGTAAATAAGCAGTTAAACCAGCCACTTGGGCGGTTAAACCAGTAAATTAAACGGTAATTAAAATAAAAATGAAAGTACTTAAATAAAAACAAGATAAAAGATTATTTATTAAAATTTACTTAAAAGAGACCGAACAATGGCTGAGATTACAAGAGGGAGAATATAGGAGAGAAGGGGTGCATGAAAAAGAAGAAAAAATGAGAGAATGAAAACCTGGTTTACAAGTGAATTTAAGACTCCTTTATATATGAGTTTACAAGGGCTGCAATCATACATGTTTTTAAAATAAAAATACAATCAAAATAAAACTAAACTTAAAGATAAGCAAGTGACATCTATGGATAATACCAGTCACAAAGTTGTCTCCACAAAGCTCCAAGATGTCTGTGATAAGGTAGACCTTGATGATAATGGCAACAACAAGTTGCACTTATTATTCAACGGAAGATTTTCTCGGATATCGTAGCACGAGATCGTTTGTCGAGATTTGTAACTTTCTAACCACACTCACGAGATTCGTAATAATGTGTTTTGTCGAGATTTGTATTTTGTGGAGAGAAATCATGCTCCACTATTGCCGAATATTTTTTCATCGATTTCCGGGACGTTTGACTCTGGTTCGCTTCCCAAAGTCTGAGAAAGTTAATCTGATATCGAAGGTAGAAACAGTAAGGAGATCGCCTTAATTTCTTCTTCAGATTTTGCTCCTGCCAACATTGAAAGCATTCTGGATTTTTGGGCCAAGAAAGAAGTTGTTTACGGTGTTTGGTTAAGTGTTTGGTAATGTGCTTTTAAATTCTTTTCTTTTATCCAGGTGAGGATATTTGAAGGATAGAGATTTGAAGGAATCTTGTATTTATCCCACCATTTGACTCTGAATTTTCTTCGGATAATAGGAATTGTGTCTGATGAAAATTCAAGTGTTAATGAAAAGACCCAAGGGAAATGAAATTTTGAATGGAATAGGGCTAATGGAGGAAATTTCTTTTCTTCTTGGGATGGAACGAAATTTTCTTTGAAGATTTGGAATGATTTTTGGATATTATGTTTAAAAATTTCCGTGATAAGACCAAGATAGTTCCACCACGGCATGAATTAACAAGGAGATTTGGAAAGGTCACAAGCGGTGTCGAAAAAGATCAACCACGTGTGTTTGTGTTTCGGAGACTGGATCAAAAAGGAATTGTTCCAGGCTTGGCATTAATCCCAGTAATTGAATGGGACTGTGTAACAAGGGAGATTTTTAAAATTTTCTGGAAAATTTAGATTATCATTAAGATCATATTTCCATTCACTTGGTGCAATGATCTTATAAATTTTGAAAGTGGAATAAGCAGCATCAATGTCGTTTTCGTTGAGATAAAAAATGTAAAGGTCACCGATTCTGTTAATTCCCAAATGGTTTGAAAAATAACACAGTTTTATCCGTATTATGTGGTTTGAAAAAAAATTTCCCCAAAATATTTTTCAATTGTTAAAAACGGATCATTGTTGACAAGAAATTCTTTTTCGACATTTATAATGTTTTGATAAATAGAGGGAGTGTTTTGTGAAAACTCCTTGAAAATAATTTGTGAATTATTTGAAGGTTTTGAAACAACTTTTGAGGTCTGGTTTTCTTTTAAAATCAGTTTTGAAGGGACCTCATTAAATTTTAAAATAGCTTGAGAAGAGCTTTTCTTAGAAGATTCCCATGTCTCTTGTTTAGACATACTTCTCTCGAAAGCTTTCTGCAATTGCAAGATTTGATACATAATTTGCTCTGGAGATTGAGAAGGTTTTGATATATCTTCTTTTTTTGACACTCTTTTTTTGTGACTAAGATCCAGGGTCTGTTTGTGGAATTGTATTTATAGGTTAGGATTTTTCGGAGATTGTTTCCAGGGTTATGCCTTTTCCTTTATCAATCTTCTTCGGAGGCATTATACTTGTTTTGAAGAAATTTCCGTGTCAAGGTCTGAGACAAAGTTCGAATCTCCTTTAATAAATTCAATCTCGAAATCAAAGATACTTAAAATTGCTTGCCATCGCGCAAACATTTGTTTTGAAGCAAGATTTTTCACATCTTTTTGTAAAACATCTTTAGCACTTTTGCAGTCAATTCATAAAAGAAATTTTTTATTTAAGAGATCACTTTGAAATTTTTGAATACATAATACAATACTTAAAATTTCCTTTTTAATAGTAGAATAATTTTTTTTGGGTATCATTCCAATGTGATGACGTAAATTGTACAATACTCTCACGACCATCAAAATTCTTTTGTTTAAGGATACCCCCATATTCTACATCTGACGCATAGGTTTCTACTATTTTATCTAAATCCGGATCTGCTATGTGCAAACATGGGATTTCTAGGACCGTTTTTTTTTTAAAAAATTTTGTGAACTCATGCAATATGCTCTTTAGTCCACAGAGTAGGATTTTTCTCAAGGAACTTTCAAGGAACCTTTGTAATTGGATTTTTTCTATGATTTTGTCCGGAAATTTATTTGCAAACTCCAAAGATCTTTCTATAGGAGTTATCTTACCTTGCGATATGTAATGTCCTAGAAATATGATCTTAGTTTGAAGTAAGGACATTTTTGTTTTGGAAACAACATACCATTTTTTCTTGCTACATAGTAAAATGTCTTTAAAAGTTTAAAATGTTCATCAAAAGTGTGAAAATATTAGTATATCATCAGTATAGACAATGCAAAATTTTGAATATTCAAAAATATGTCATTCATGATTCTTTGAAATTCTGAAGGTGAATTTTCAAACCAAAAGACATTACGTTCCGTTGATACTGAACAAAAGGTACAGTAAATGCAGTTTTAGAACGATCGGCTTCAGATATTTGAATTTGCCAAAATCCTGATTTTAAATCAAATTTTGAAAATATGTGAGCCGAGTAAAGCCTTTGAAGCAAATGTTTTTTATTTGGTATTGGATATCTAATCCATTTTAATGCAGTGTTTAAAGGTTTGTAATTAATTACCAACCTAGGAGTGCCCCTTTCGATTTCAGAATTTTTATTTACATAAAAAGCAGCACAAGACCAAGGTGATCTTGATTTGAAATTAATCATTTACCAAGAAGATCATAAATTACTTTTCTAGAATAATTTTCTAATTATGAATCATTTGAATTGGCCTTTGTAGGAATTTATTTTTTTCAATAAAATTTTCATCATAAGGTAAGTCAAAAATATGTTGTTTTCGATTCCAAAAAGCATTTGTTCGGATATTTTTTTTTGAAATTTTTTATTTAGATTAGAAATTTTCTCTTGTATTTCTTTCGAATTTAGAGCTTCTATGGTTTTTTGAATTAAAACTTCTGATTTTAAGTTTTGTAAATGAAATGTTTGCTTTGAATCAAAGAGTTTAGAAAATTTTCTTGTATTGAACAAGCTTTTATTAAATTCAAGCTTCGCCCCTTTGGTGTTTCAAGAAAATTAAAAGATAGTTTTATATTTTGGTTTTTAAAAGAAATAGAATCATCCGTCAGTTTGTATGGTGTAATTAGACTTATAAATGGAGTACCTAAAATAACGTTTTGATATATATCATCCGTGAGGACAAATTCAGTTTTGATGAGGATATTATCTTTTAAAATCGAAGCTTCTGCTTTAGATGTTATACGAAGTATAGAATTGTTTGCAGCAGAAATTTTTTCTCGGGTTTCTAAATGAAAGCATTGATGCAATTAAGATGAGAACCCGTATCAAATAGAGCAATTGTATCAATTTTGTAATTTTTAGAAAAAATAATTGTGACTCGTATCTTATATTTTCGAGAGGTAATTTCTCTAAGGACACATAGGAAATCATTAGGGGCCATGTCTAGAGATTGTATCTGTTCATTTAGATCTTCTTCTGTATTTTCTAAGCGATCATTTTCTTGTTCATCAGAACTAGAATCATGATGTCCTTTGATGGAAGATAGAACCGAGTGAAAATATGCGGAATCACGTTTCTGCTTTTCTTTGAGGATTTTAAGATTGTTTTTACCTCTTTAATTTCAATCCTAAGATCTTGTATTGATGTTTTGGAATTATCTTTCTTTCTTTTGTTAAGAATGGTAGTTAGATCATAAGTGGATTTGGAAGAATTATGATCATGAGATTTTGAAGAATTTTCAGAGGTTTTGTTTAAAGAAAGAAGAATTGTTTCTAGAAATTTCTCTTTTAGGCTTGGATCTGATATGAAATTCAGGATTTCAAGCTGAAGTTTTTGATCTTTTGTAAGGACATGGATATTCTTTCTATCAGATTCCGAGCTTGATGATGAACTATTTAGTTCATCAACTTGCATGGCATCTTCAGAAGAAATTGATGAATCAGAATCATAAGATGAGGAAGAATGGTCTGGTAAAAGATTTGATATTTTACTTGAAAGTTCTTCTCCAAGGTCGAGTTCTTGGATTTTTCTATTAAAACGACAGAATTTAGAAGTGTGGCCTTTCTTTTTACATTTGAATCAATTAAGATTTATTTTCTAGACTTATTTTTGGAGTAGTAGGTTTTGCTACAATCTCCTACACAAGATTTGTTGCCTCGATTGGGGTCTATTTTGAATTGTTTACAAAAGGAACCTAATTCAATTTTTGTCCTTTTGAGTTCTCATTTAAGATGTTTTTGGAGTTTCAGATCTTGACAGATCTTAAGACCTTCTTGTTGCAACTATCCATATGTGAAATCATCGTAATCTATAATTTGTGTTCCCATAGGATCTCTAATTTTGTTTATGACTTTATCTCCTAGGAGGGTAGGAAATCCTGCTAGAAATTTTTCTTTCTAAAAGGGTTCGTTTGAATCTTGTTGGAGTAAAACCCTAGTAAGGAATGTGTTTTTGTACCATTTAAAATCACTTAATTTTTCCATTTAAGATTTGAAAGAAGTTCAGCGTTCTTATCTCTAAGTACTGAGGGATCTCCTATAAAGTGCAAAGTTATGGCTATGACTAAGATAGCGACAACATCTTGTTGAGGGTTTCCAAGATCATCTAAAATTGGTATGTTATCTTTATCCATTTGAACCGCATCTAAGATTTCGGTGCATTGCTGATTGGTTAGATAATTAATCCTTTAAGCTGTCCCGAAAAACCAGCTATAAGGAGTTCAGCTACAATCTTATCCACATTTCCTATTTGGATTCCATAGGCATTTGCGGCCATGGTCATTTTTTGGAGGAAAATTAAGATGTTATACTCAGATATACCGTCAATATTCCAGTCATATAGGAGGAACTGAACCTAGATTGCTCTATTTGCTGGATTTGTCCTAAATCAGGAGCAAAGACTAATTGACGTTCTTGATGGTTATGCCAATAAAGGCGGTTTATCTTTGAGACAAAATCTTGGAATTGTTTAGAGTTTTCACTAATATCTGAATCATGATCTAGAGTATTTATTCCCATTTTAGATGTAGGAGTATCAAGGATATCATAATTATGTGGTACACTACCTTCTCCTATTTCAACTTTGCTTAATTGAATTTGAAGAGCACAAATGGATTCTAAATTTGTGTTCTGATAAGTTTTGACACTAGAATTGGAAATTTGGAAAGGTTTGAACATGAGACTTTTGCTTTTCTTTCCAGAAGAAGATTCTGTTGGAATAGTTGTTTGATTTAGAATTGATTTCTCAATTCTTTCAAGTTGTTTGCTAATGGTACCTAGATTTGTATTTGAAAAATTGTTTTGGGCGATGATATTTTTGACAATAGCCTTATCATCTTCTTGGGGACGTTTGAAACGAATGACTTCGATTGGTTTGCCTAACCATTCAAGCCTTACTCCTTGGGGAGGAGGATGTTTTGAACGAATAATTTTACCATTAACAAGTGTTTCCCATTCAGGGGTTTTGTTACGATTTGTAATAGGATTTGCTGTTTTAGAAAATGGAAAATAGATTTTATTTTCGAATGCATAATTCCCAAACCAGTTGAAAAACAAGATTTGTACTTTATGTTTTTGAAGATAATGGTAAAACTCTTCTTGAATATGAGTTTATTTTTCAATTTTTTTTTAAAAAAATCAAAGTGTTTTGGGACTATTATGTTTAGAGTAAAATTCTTCTCTTAAATTTTTTTATCAATATAAAATTCTTTCTCGAAGAAATTTAACTCATTTAGCATATTATCTGTAATGGCCGAAAAAGTTGGACTTGTCGGCTCAAATTTTGTTGTAAAATCATTTTGTAAAAAAATATTTTCCGCTGAGTAAACATGTTTTAGAATTTGTGTTTAAAAATCAACATTTCCTAAAAAATAATTTGGAATATCAGATGTTGAAAATCGAGGTTGAAATTTTGAGCATTTATCTTCTCAAGAAAAATCTTGTGCAAGTTGAGATACTCTTCCTAAATGAATAGTTTCAGGAATGGAAGAAGATTCACATAAATAATCATCTATACGATCTAGGTTATTTCTAATAAAAGAAAGTTTTACCTTTCCTTCATGAAATTGTTCAATGTTTTTTAAACGTGTAATTGGTTCTAAGGGTTCTTGAGGTTTTGGTGGTTTTGGTTTGGAAGCTCCCTCGAGGACCCATTCATCGGGAAGAGTTATATCTTTCCATCGGATAATTCTCGTGATATCGGAATTGGATCTCGAGAGATCAGTTTGAAGCAAGAGAGTTTCTTCTTTTTTACTTGAACTATTAACTTTTGAAGAAAAAGCACTTATCATTGCTTTGTAATGAACTCTAAATATTAAAGCAATTTGAATTGATCCTTCGCTCATTTCATAAATATGTATTTTAACTTGTAGAACTAGATATTTTAAAATACTTTTGTCATTTAAAGAAACAGTAAAGTTTGGATAACAATCAAAAGAAATTGGTCCAGCACACAAACTTGATTCTACAGAGCTTAGCAAAGAATCTTCAAATATTTAAATCGTGTCTCTCAAAATTGCTAATATTGAAGTATTTAACCCTTATTTTAATAGTATTGTAATACCAACTTGTACTAAACCAATATGAAATATATTTAAAATTCATTTCTCTATTCCTTTTTAAGTCGTTTCCTTCTCGTATCAAAGCCATGTTGATGCATGAATTTAATATTGAAACTCTAGACTTTATATAAGAACAATCATTAGTCTCAACTCATAATTCATAAATAATTTTTTTTCCGTGTTGTTTGTTTAGGCGTCTAAACTCTGTTTTTTCAGAGATCTTCTTTTGTCTCCATTTTCATCTTAGAGGTTTCAATCTTGGCCTCCTAAGTGTTTTTGCCAGTCAAAGTAAGGTCATAAGTCTCTTAGGTGTTGGGCAATTAAAACCAAGTCTAGACAGGATTGCAAGGAGTCCTAGATCTTTACCTTAAAAATCTAAATAGAATCATATTTTAGATCATCTTCAAATAGATCCCAAAACGCCTCTTCTTCCAAATCAGACAAAAGGTCTATTAAAGATTCTAAAAGAGTCATCACTAGTCATAAAAAACCATAGATGATTTTCAAGGATCAATTGATTTTTAAGGTAAAGATCTAGGACTCCTTGCAATCCTGTATAGACTTAGGTTTTAATTGCCCAACACCTAAGAGACTTATGACCTTACTTAGACTGGCAAAAACACTTAGGAGGCCAAGATTGAAACCTCTAAGATCAAAATGGAGACAAAAGAAGATCTCTGAAAAACAGAGTTTAGACGCCTAAACAAACAACACGGAAAAAAATTATTTATGAATTATGAGTTGAGACTAATGATTGTTCTTATATAAAGTCTAAAGTTTCAATATTAAATTCATGCATCAACATGGCTTTGATACGAGAAGGAAATGACTTAAAAAGGAATAGAGAAATGAATTTTAAATATATTTCATATTGGTTTAGTACAAGTTGGTATTACAATACTATTAAAATAAGGGTTAAATACTTCAATATTAGAAATTTTGAGAGACACGATTTAAAATCTTTGAAGATTCTTTGCTAAGCTCTGTAGAATCAAGTTTGTGTGTTGGACCAATTTCTTTTGATTGTTATCCAAACTTTACTCTCTTTAAATGACAAAAATATTTTAAAATCTCTAGTTTACAAGTTAGAACACATAATTATGAAATGATCGAAGGATCAAATCCAATTGATTTAATATGTAGAGTTCATTACAAAGAAATGACAAGTGATTTTTCTTCAAAAGTTAAAATTTCAAGTAAAAAAGAAGAAACTCTCTTGCTTCAAACTGATCTCTCGAGATCCAATTCCGTTATCCCGAGATCTATCCAATTGAAAGATATAACTTTTCCTGATGAATGGATCCTCGAGGGACTTGCCAAACCAAAACCACCAAAATCTCAAGAACCCTTAGAACAAAATACACGTTTAAAAAACATTGAACAATTTCATGACGGAAAGGTAAACCATTTTTTATTAGAAATAACCATGATCTTATAGATGAATATTTATGTGAATCTTCTTCCATTCCTGAAACTATTGATTTAGGAAGAGTATCTCAACTTTCACAAAAATTTTCTAGAGAAGATACATGCTCAAAATTCCAACCTTTATCTTCAACATCTGATATTCCAAATTCTGTTATAAGAAATGTTGATTTTGGAACACAAATTCCTAAACCTGTTTACTCAGCGGAAAATAGTTTTTTACAAAATGATTTTACAACAAAATCTGAGCCGATAGGTCGAACTTTTTCAGCCATTACAGATGATATGCTAAATGAGTTAAATGTCTTAGAGAAAGATTTTTACATTGATAAAAGTTTTTAAGAGAAGATTTTTACTCTAAAAATAATAGTCCCAAAAGACTCTGTTTAAAAAAAAACTTTTTGAAAAATAGAACTCATATTCAAGAAGAATTTTACCATTATCTTCAGAAACATAAAGTAAAAATTCTATTTTTCAACTGGTTTTGAAGATTATGTATCCAAAAATAAAATCTATTATCCATTTTCTAAAACAACAAATCCTATTACAAATTGTAACAAAACCATGAATGGGAAACACTTCCTAATGGTATAAGTATTCACTCAAACCATCCTCCTCCCCAAGGAATAAGGCTCGAATGGTTAAACACACCAGTTGAAGCCATTCCTTTCAAAAGTCCCCAATAAGATGATAAGGCTAATGTCAAAAATATCATCGCCCAAAACAATTTTTCACATACAAATCTAGGTACGATCAGCAAACAACTTGATATAATTGAGAAATCAATTCTAAATCAAACAAATATTCCAACATAATAATCTTCTGAAAATAAAAGCAAAAGTCCCATGTTCAAACCTTTCCAAATTTCCAATTCTAGTGTCAAAACTTATCAGAACACAAATTTAGAATTCATTCATGCTCTTCAAAGTTAATTAAGCAAAGTTGAAATAGGAGGAAGTAGTGTACCACATAATTATGATATTTTTGGTACTCTAACTTCTAAAATGGGAATAAATACCCTAGATCATGATTCATATATTAGTGAAAACTCTAAACAATTCCAAGCTTTTGTCTCAAAGATAAACAGCCTTGATTGGCATAACCATCGAGAACGTCAATTAGTCTCTACTCCTGATTTAGGACAAATCCAGCCAATAGAGAAATCAAGGTCCAATTCCTCCTCAATATATGACTGGAATATTGACGGTATATCTGAGTATAACATCTTAAGTTTCCTCCAAAAAATGATCATGGTCGCAAATGCCTATAGAACCCAAATAGGAAATGAGGATAAGACTGTAGCTGGACTCCTTATAGCTGCTTTTTTGGGACAGCTTAAAGGATGGTGGGATAATTATCTAACCAATCAGCAATGCACTGAAATCCTAGATGCGGTTAAAATGGATGAAGATAACATACCAATTTTAGATAATCTTGGAAACCCTCAACAAGATGCTGTCGCTACATTAGTCATAGCCTTAACTTTGCACTTTATAGGATATCCCTCAGTAAAAACGCTAAACTTCGTTCAAATCTTAAATGCAAAAAATAAGTGATTTTAAATAGTACAAAAACACATTCCTTACTAGGGTTTTACTCCGACAAGATTCAAACCAACCTTTTGGAAAGAAAAATTTCAAGCAGGACTTCCTACCCTCCTAGGAGATAAAGTCAGAAACAAAATTAGAGATTCTATGGGAACAAAAATTATAGATCACGATGATTTTACATATGGATAGTTGATTAATACTGTTCAACAAGAAGGTCTTAAGATCTGTCAAGATCTGAAACTCCAGAAACATTTTAAATGGGAACTCAAAAGGACAAAAATTGAGTTAATTTACGAGTCACAATTGTTTTTTTTCTCTCTAAAAACTACAAATTGATACAATTGCTTTATTTGATACGGGTGCTGATCTTAATTGCATCAAGTCTAGGCTTGTCCTGAAATGCTTTCATTTAGAAACTCGAGAAAAATTATCGGCTGCAAACAATTCCAAACTTCATATAACATCTAAAGCAGAAGCTTCAATTTTAAAAGATAATATCATCATCAAAACTGCATTTGTCCTCACAGATGATATATATCAAAACGTTATTTTAGGTACTCCATTTATAAGTCTAACTACACCATACAAAGTGATAAATGATTCTATTTCTTTTAAATATCAAAATATAAAATTATATTTTAATTTTCTTAAAACACCAAAGAGGCTGATTTTAATAAAAGCTTGTTCAATACAAGAACATTTTATAAACTCTTTGATTCAAAGCAAAACATTTCATTTAGAAAACTTAAAATCAGAAGTTTTAATTCAAAAAATCATAGAAGCTCTAAATTCAAAAGAAATACAAGATAAAATTTCTAATCTAAATAAACTTTTTGAAAAAGAAATTTATTCGGATTTACCAACTGCTTTTTGTAATCGAAAACAACAAATTGTTGACTTACCTTATGATGGAAATTTTATTGAAAAAGAAATCCCTACAAAGGCTCGTCCAATTCAAATGAATTCAGAATTAGAAAAACATTGTAGAAAAGAAATTTCTGATCTTCTTGATAAAGGATTAATTTCAAAATCAAAATCATCTTGGTCTTATGCTGATTTTTATGTAAATAAAAATTCTGAAATCGAAAGGGGCACTCCTAGGTTGGTAATTAATTACAAACCTATAAACACTGCATAAAAATGGATTAGATATCCAATACCAAATAAAAAAAGATTTGTTCAAGCTTTACTCGGCTCAAATATTTTCAAAATTTGATTGAAAATCAGGATTTTGGCAAATTCAAATATCCGAAGCCGATCGTTATAAAACTGCATTTACGGTATCTTTGGGTCAATATCAATGGAACGTAATGCCTTTCGGTTTGAAAAATGCACATTCAGAATTTCAAAAAATCATGAACGACATATTTTCTGAATATTCAAAATTTTGCATTGTCTATACTAATGACATACTAATATTTTCACACTTTGTTGATGAACATTTTACTATGTAGCAAGAAAAATGGTCTTGGTGTTTCCAAAACAAATATTTCCTTATTTCAAACTAAGATCAGATTTCTAGGACATTACATATCGCAAGGTACGATAACTCCTATAGAAAGATCTTTGGAGTTTGCAAACAAATTTCTAGATAAAATCTTAGAAAAAACCAATTACAAAGGTTCCTTGGAAGTTCCAATTCTGTGCTAGATTTTTGTCCTTATATAAATAGAATTGCTAAACCATTGCAAAATCGTCTTAAGAAAAATCCTATTCCGTGGACTAAAGAGCATACTACATTAGTTCAAAAAATTTAAAACAGGTCCTAGAAATCCCATGTTCGCTCATAGCAGATCTGGATTTAGATAAAATCGTAGAAACATATGTGTCAGATGTAGGATATGGGGGTATCCTTAAACAAAAGAATTCAGATGGTCATGAGAGCATTGTACAAATTACACCATCACATTGGAATGATACCCAAACGAATTATTCAACTATTAAAAAAGAAATTTTAAGTATTGTATTATGTATTCAAAAATTCAAAGTGATCTCTTAAACAAAAAATTTCTATTACGAATTGATTGCAAAAGAGCTAAAGATGTTTTACAAAAGATGTGAAAAATATTGCTTCAAAACAAATTTTTGCGCGATGGCAAGTAATTTTAAGTATTTTTGATTTCGAGATTGAATTTATTAAAAGAGATTCAAACTTTGTCCCAGACTTCTTAATACGAGAATTTCTTCAAAACATGTACAATGCCTCCGAAGAAGATTGATAAAGGAAAAGGCATAACCCTGGAAACAATCTCAGAAAAACCCGAACCTATAAATACAGTCCCACAAACAGAACCCTGGATCTCAGTAAAAAAAGAGTGTCAAAAACGAAATATACGAAAACCTTCTCAATCTCCAGAGCAAATAATGGATCAAATCTTGCAATTGCAGAAAGCATTCGAGCGAAGTATGTCTAAATATGAGACAGGGGAATCTTCTAAGAAAATCCCTTCTCAAGCTATTTCAAAATTTAATGAGGTCCCTTCAAAACTGATTTTAAAAGAAAACCAGACGTCAAAAGTTGTTTCAAAACCTTCAAATAATTCACAAATTATTTTGAAGGAGTTTTCACAAAACACTCCCTCGGAGAATTTTGAAAAATCTATTTATCAAAACATTATAAATATCGAAAAAGGATTTCTTGTCAACAATGATCCGTTTTTAACAATTGAAAAATATTTTGGGAAAATTAATTTTTTCAAACCACATAATACGGATAAAACTGGGTTATTTTTTCAAACCATTTTGGAATTAACAGAATCAGTGTCCTTTAAACATTTTTTCCTCAAACGAAAACCACACTGATGCTGCTTATTCCACTTTCAAAATTCATAAGATCATTGCACCAAGTGATTGTAAATATGATCTTAATGATAATCTAAATTTTCCAGAAAATTTGCAAAATCTCCCTTGTTACACAGCCCCATTCAATTACTGGGATTATTGCCAAGCCTGGTACAATTCCTTTTGATCCAATCTCCGAAACACAAACACACGTGGTTGATCTTTTTCGACACCACTTGTGACCTTTCCAAATCTCCTTATTGGTTCATGCCGTGGTGGAACTATTTTGGTTCTGTCACAGAAATGTTTAAACCTAATATCCAAAATCATTCCAAATCTTCAAAGCAAATTTCGTTCCATCCCAAGAAGAAAAGAAATTTCCTCCGTTAGCCCTATTCCATTCAAAATATCATTTCCCTTGGGTCTTTTCATGGACACTTAAATTTTCATCAGACACAATTCCTATTATCTGAAAAAAATTCAGAGTCAAATGGTGTGATAAATACAAAATTCCTTCAAATCTCTATCCTTCAAATATCCTCAGCTGGATAAAAGAACAAAATTCAAAAGCACATTAACAAACACTTAACCAAACACCGGAAAAAAAAACAACCTCTTTCTTGGCCCAAAAATCTAGAATTCTTTCAATGTTGGTAGGAGCAAAATCTGAAGAAGAAATTAAGGCGATCTCCTTACTGTTTCTACCTTCGATATCAGATCAACTTTCTCAGTCTTTGGGAAGCGAATCAGGGTCAAACATCCCGGGAAATCGATGAAGAAATATTCGGCAATATTGGAGCATGATTTCTATGCACAAAATACAAATTTTTGACAAAAACATTGTTACAAATCTCGTGAGTGCGGTTACACAGTTACAAATCTCGACAAACGATATCATGTTACGATATCCGACAAAATCTTCCATTGAATAATAAGTGCAATTTGCTGTAGCCATTATCATGAAGGTCCACCTTATTACATACATCTTGGAGCTTTGTGGAGACAACTTTTGTGACTGGTATTATCCATAGATGCCACTTGCTTAACTTTAAGATTATTTTTATTTTGATTGTATTTTTATTTTTAAAACATGTATGATTGAACGCCTTGTAAACTCCTATATATAGGAGTCTTAGTTTCACTTGTAAACCAAGTTTTCATTCTCTCATTTTCCTTCTTTCTCATACACCCCTTCTCTCCCATATTCTCCCTCTTGTAATCTCAGCCATTATTCGATCTCTTTTAAGTAAGTTTTAATAAATACACTTTTCATCTTGTTTTTAATTAAGTACTTTCATTTTTATTTTAATTATCATTTAAGTGGCTTGTTTAACAGTCTAATTTAATTATATGCTTTAATTTATGTTTATATTTATGTTTAAGTGGCTGGTTTAACCGCCCATTTACTTTATTTATTTTAATTTTTGTTTATACATCTATTTAAATATTATCATCTTATATTAACTATTTTTAAATTTATTTTCTAATTCCGTTTCTTTCTGGTTATTTTTTGGACAAAGAAAACGGACATAGAAAATAAATTTAATTAAAGTAAATGGGCGGTTAGACCAGCCACTTAAACATAAATATTAACATAAATTAAAGCATATAAGTAAATTGGATGGTTAAACCAGTCACTTAAACGGTAATTAAAATAAAAATGAAAATACTTAATTAAAAACAAGATAAAAAGCCTATTTATTAAAACTTACTTAAAAAAGATCGAACAATGGCTGAGATTACAAGATGGAGACTATGGGAGAGAAGGGGTGTATAAGAAAGAAGGAAAATGAGAGAATGAAAACCTGGTTTACAAGTGAAACTAAGACTCCTTTATATAGGAGTTTACAAGGGCTGAAATCATACATGTTTTTTAAATAAAAATACAATCAAAATAAAACTAAACTTAAAGATAAGCAAGTGGCATCTATGGATATACCAGTCACAAAAGTTGTCTCCACAAAGCTCCAAGATGTCTATGATAAGATGGATCATGATGATAATGGCTACAACAAGTTGCACTTATTATTCAACGGAAGATTTTCTCGGATATCGTAACACGAGATCGTTTGCCGACATTTGTAACTGTGTAACCGCACTCACGAGATTTGTAACAATGTGTTTTGTTGAGATTTTTATTTTGTGGAGAAAAATCATGCTCCACTATTGCCGAATATTTCTTCATCAATTTCCGAGACTTTTGACTCTCATTCGCTTCCCAAAGTATGAGAAAGTTGATCTGATATCGAAGGTAGAAACTGTAAAGAGATCACCCTAATTTCTTCTTCGGATTTTGCTCCAGCCAACATTGAAAGCATTCTGGATTTTTGGGCCAAGAAAGAGGTTGTTTCCGGTGTTTGGTTAAGTGTTTGGTGATGTGCTTTTGAATTTTGTTCTTTTATCCACGGAGGATAGAGATTTGAAGAAATTTTGTATTTATCCCATCATTTGACTCTCAATTTTCTTCGGACAATGGGAATTGTGTCTGATGAAAATTCAAGTGTTGATATGCTCAGAGTTTAATCCCTAGAGTTACACTGCAAGTGCACAGACGTGACTAGTAGCAAATCCACAGAGACTCAAGAATCTTACGATAGACTATAGAATGTCGAATTAAGCTAAGCAGCAGTAGTAAGAAAGCAGTAAATAATGCAGTAAAGTAAATCAAGCGGTGTGTGATCAATTAAGCGAAGCGTCAGGTCAAGGGAGTTCTCAGGAAGTCAGGAATATATGATAACCAATCAATCAAGATCTAATTAAGAACGGTTCTAGAACTAGAATCACAGAAGCATAAGAAACCAACTTTCGTTGCGAGTATTATCTATATCTAGCAACCTAGCAAGCCGACTTTCATTGCGAGTCATAGAGTTCTAAACATGCATTAATCTCAAGTTCTTTCGTTCACAATTTTTCTAAGCTAAATTTCTTTGCGAATATTCAAATTGCTCATCTAGGTTCTTTCTAGTTAATTAACCAACTATTGTTGCGAAAATCAACCTAGCATCATAAATCTGGGTAGCTAATTCAGATTAAGCATTAAGAACAACCCTAGATGAAGAACTAGAAAGTATGAATCCCTACAGATTGATTAACCTATAATTCTTTGAAATCCCTAATGAGAATCCCTAAACCTAAAAGGTAAACTACTCAGACATGGCAGATGAAACAAAAGACATGATGAATAAAAAACCGAGTATCATAAAAGAAGTAAAGAAACAGGGGTTCGAAATCTCTTCTCTGTCGAGTACAAGACCAGCCCAAAATCTCCAATCTCTAATAGAATAAAAACTTAGCTTAAACAATGGCTTCAAACCCTTAATATAATAGTTAAAAACGTTTTGGGCTTCTTTATAATTATGAGAAACTTCTGGGCCAAGCTGCAATTTCCAAGATCTTCATTAACTCGTGAGAATTGTCTGACCACGATGTGTGTTGATCGACACTAAGTGTGTGTCGATCGATGCTAAGCTCGATTCTCGCCAGTGACTTTATCTACTCGTACAAACGCTCCAAATAGCTCCAGAATGCGCCATAATGTCCAAATCTGTTTCAAACGTACCTAGACCTGTAAAACACATAAAAGGACTCCAAAACACACTAAAAGACTCAATAACAAAGACTTATATCATAGTCAAAATCCCTAAAAACCATGATATATCAACTCCCTCACACTTAGCCTTTGCTTGCCCTCAAGCAAACAGAAAAACAAGATCAGGAGAAGAAGTTTGAAAACTTCAGAAACTCATTTCATCGTCGAAGTGCTACACTCAGATTCCCCTTATTAAGCCACATGAAAATGAACCTGCAGACATCAAGACCAACATGTACTTCCCCCACACTTAGCAACTGTCCTGAGTAAACTCCACAATCACATTCAGAGCATTCAAATTCACCATATTGACTTCTATAATCTAATAAGTGCGGTCTCACCGAGGGAGTATTGATCAAAGAACACATGAACTCTTACTCTGTTAGCATCTAACCACTCTACTATCATTTTCTGGTTCATTTCTTCTCCTTTTTCTTCCTTAGCAATTGATTTCTCCCATTGGGTATCATTTTATTTTTTCTATCAGTGCTCTTCCCACATTGGGGTGTACTTTGGACACATTCCATGAATGCACATGAGGGGTCTCTACTAGTCATGTGATCACTTCGGAGCTACTAGCTCATCCGCAGTTTATATCTCTTTTTTTTTTACTTTAATGAAGGGGAGAAGGGAACCATACTTAGACAGGTTTTCAAGCTGTGTCAGCACTAATAGAGGAATCCAACTCAAAGTATACCAAACCCCTAGGTGAGAAAATTAAGTCAAGTTAAGTGGTGAAGTCAGTAATGGATTCTCTGAATACCTGAAGAGATATGGGTGTCCTCAGTAGGCTGGTCTGTGTTGGGTTTTCTAATAGTCGTAGATCATCTGCTAACTCATCCAATGGTCACTTAAGTTCCTGCAAGTGTAGTGATCTTCTCAAAAAGTCATTGTTTCCTACTCAATTTTGACTCAATAAAACAGATTGGACTGACTCTAAGAAAACAGAAAACGGTGCGTCAGTAGCTACCTCCCCCACACTTAAACAAAACTGTGCACAGTGTTATAGAAGCTTGGGCTCGGTGAGAACAAAAATAAGAATGAATTACACTCCAAAAAGTCAGAACAAATTACCTGTCATCGGACTGTGTTGATCTATGCTCAGGACTGCATCGATCGATGCTGATCGTGTTTGCTCGCGGTTATGATAATAACCAATGCCTAAACCACAATTGTCACGGCTAAATTAAACCGTATGTCACCTCTACGTCGATCTACACTCAGGACCGTGTCGATCGATGCAGGGGCGATTCCGACTGTTCTCACACCTTTGAATACACCAAAAGAAGAAAAATCAAAGTAACCAAAATCAAAACGAAAAGTAAAAGAAAGAACAGACCTACTAGTGGGTTGCCTCCCACTCAGCGCTTGTTTTAAGTCATTAGCTTGGCTATGGGAAGGAGAATCAGACTTATGGTGGATTCAACAGAGGCTTGGAGTTCCTCTGTGAATATCTCCTCATCCAAGGTGATGTATAAGTAGTCGGATCATGAGATCTCCCAAGGAATGAGCAGATGGAACCAGGGTGGGAGCGAAGCGTGGGTGGGATACTGCGTTTTCCTGCATTCACAGAAATTTCACAGAAATTGGATTAGGAGGTTTTAGTCCAGAGGATTCATACCTTTCCTTTTGTGGAGATGAGATGTTTGGAGCTTTCTGCTTATGACCAGTTGCAGGCTCTGAAGATGTTAGTGCTGGTTCAGGATGAACCGCCTCCTCTCTTCTCCAATAGGGGTCTCAGGTTCCACTTCAACACTGAAGCTCTGTCCATCAATGGTGGATCTCTGCATCTTATCCATATTGAACTGCAAAGGCTTATCTCCTAGGTGGAGATCAATCAGACCATGCCTCACCTCAATCACTGCTCCAGCTGTAGCTAAGAAGGATCTACCAAGCAATAGAGGATCATCCGGTTCAACCGTATATTTCAGCATTATAAAGTCTGCTGGAATCAAGTAGTCTCCAACTCTGATAGGAATGTCGTCTAGAACTCCTTCTGGAAATATCTTTGATCGATCAGCTAGGATAAGAGAGATCCCAGTAGGCTGGAAATCCATCAGTCCTTATCACACAGCCACAGACTATGGCATGAGATTCACATCAGATCCTAAATCACACAGAGAACGCTTGAAGCTGTCCTTAAATATGGAACAGTCTAGCACAAAGACTCCTGGGTCTCGAAGCTTCGCTGGGATCTGGTTCTGCCGCACTGCACTGACTTGCTTAGGCAACACCAACACCTCTTTTGTCAAATCTTCATCAGTAGAGATCATCTTCTTCACATATCTCTCCAGAGAAGGGTGTTTCTTCAAGGCATCAGCTAGTGAGATCTTAACAAGCTCCTTATCAATCTATCTCATGCAACTAGCTTCGTATAACTCCTGTTTGGACCTCTTAGGAGCCTTAGGATAGGGCACATGAGGCTTATAGACTCGTTCAGTGACTATTGCAGGTTTCTGGTCTCGTCTGCGTTCAGCGTCGATCGATGCACTAGGGGTGTCGCGACATAAACTATGTCGAACGACACTTGGAGTGTGTCGATCGATGCTCTGCGACGACAGAGACAATCTATCGAGAAAATCAGCACTAATGTCTTCTTCCTCATTTGTCAAATCAACTTCATTTCCTACATTCACAGCATTGACATATTGCTTCTGCTCAGTTCTCCCAGCTCCATTTTTCCTTTGCGCTGCTCCATCAGTCTGCTGAAACTGAATATCCTGCTTCTTCACATGAGTGCTCAAAGACTCAATCTTTCCATTCAAATCCAGGTACAGAGCAGCTATCTTTCCATTGAAGTCCACTACACTCTTCTACCGACCTTCCAAGAGCTGTTCCAACAGACCCATCATCTTATCAAATTGCTCATAAGGTGGTGAGGAGTCTGATATAAAGAAGAACCATAATCTCTGGAGAATGAGCTATTCGGCTGAAAGGGTCTCTGAAATGCAGACTTTGGTGTGAAACCAGAAGTTTGTCCCTGCTGATTTCCATATCTCTGACCCTGAAATCCAGATCCAGCTATGTAATTGACGTCTTGAGTCTCTAGAACATCCAGCTTCTTCCCAAGTAAGATGCTATGGATTGAATCAATCTTATTTTTCATCTCAGCCATCTGCGAGCTATCAGCTTTCCCTCCAGATTTCTGCCTCTCCAAATCAGCAGTCTCGTTCACGCAAGTGTGTCGACCGACGCTAGCAGTGCTTCAATCGATGCTGATCGCGAGAGGGTGTCGATCGATTCCAAGTAGGCATCGATCGATGCAGGACGATTCTGTCGAACCTGAACTGCAAAAACAGAGAAAACAGAAATAAAATACTAAAATAAAAACGAAAAACCTAGTCTATATTCTAAACTCAAATCTATCGAAGACTCAAAAGAGTCCCCGAAAACGACGCCAAAAACTTGATATGCTCAGAATTTAATCCCTAGAGTTACACTGCAAATGCACAGACTTGACTAGTAATATATTGGGGTCGAATCCACAGAGACTCATGAATCTTACGATAGACTATAGAATGTCGAATTAAGCTAAGAAGCAGTAGTAAGAAAGCAGTAAAGTAAATCAAGCAGTGTGTGATCAATAAAGCGAAGCGTCAGGTCAAGGGAGTTCTCAGGAAATCAGGAGTATAGGATAACCAATCAATCGGGATCTAAATAAGAACTGTTCTAGAACTAGAATCAAAGAAGCATAAGAAACCAACTTTCGTTGCGAGTATTATCTATATCTAGCAACCTAGCAAGCCGACTTTCGTTGCGAGTCCTAGAGTTCTAAACATGCATTAATCTCAAGTTCTTTCGTTCACAATTTTCCTAAGCCAAATTGTTTGCGAATAGTCAAATTGCTCATCTAGGTTCTTTCTAGTTAATTAACCAACTATCGTTGCGAAAATCAACCTAACATCATAAATTTGGGTAACTAATTCAGATTAAGCATTAAGAACAACCCTAGATGAAGAACTAGAAAGTATGAATCCCTACAGATTTATTAACCTATAATTCCTTGAAATCCCTAATGAGAATCCCTAAACCTAACAGGTAAACTACTCAGACATGGCTGATGAAACAAAAGACATGATGAATAGAAAACCAAATATCATAAAAGAAGTAAAGAAACAGGGGTTCAAATCTCTTCTCTGTCGAGTACAAGACCAGCCTCAAAATCTCGAATCTCTAATAGAATAAAACTTAGCCTAAACAATGACTTAAAACCCTTAATATAATAGTTAAACACGTTTTGGGCTTCTTTGTAATTATGAGAAACGTCTGGGCCAAGCTGAAATTTCCAAGATCTTCATTAACTCGTGAGAGTTGTCTGACCATGATGTGTATCGGTCGACACTAAGTGTGTGTCGATCGCTGCTGAGCTCGATTCTCACCATTGACTTTATCTTCTCGCACAAATGCTCCAAATAGCTCCAGAATGCACCATAATGTCCAAATCTGCTCCAAACGTACCTAGACCTGTAAAACACACAAAAGGCTCCAAAACACACTAAAAGACTCAATAACAAAGACTTATATCATAGTCAAAAACCCTAAAAACCATTATATATCAACTCCCCCACACTTAGCCTTTGCTTGCCCTCAAGCAAACAGAAAACCAAGATCAACAGAAGAAGTTTAAAAATTTCAGAAACTCATTTCATCATCGAATTGCTACACTCAGATTCCCCTTAGTAAGTGATGAGGACATCAAGTCATCATCAACTAAGGAGCCAGGAAACAAAGCACATTGAGAAGAGAGCATGGAGCCGAGAAGATCTAACAAGACATATGAGCTTGTCTTAGCTCAAGTGGAGGCCAAGGTCAAGACATCTAGCTCAACACCTATTGTGCAAACACACACAACTCATCATCAGCGCGCCACTAAGAAGAAACATCTCCAAAGGATGACACAAGAAGAAGATACTGAAAAGGGGCTAACCATATGTAGCATCACAACTAGCTCAGCAGATAGCATCACAACTAGCTCAGCCGATAGCATCACAACTAGCTCAGCAGACTTGCCATATATGGAACTTTCCGGGATTAGAAGACCTCAAACCTTATCTTTGGAAACCAGGAGATATTCTTCAACCACCTAAGACTCCCCAACACGTCAGTATCTCTATCACAACGCACAAGATTAAACGGAGATGCACTTGGACCGACTTCCCTTATTCAAACCGCAAACCATACATGAAGATCACATTTGATGCCCAAATGTCCCAATGGCTACATGAGTAGTTCAAGGCATATTATATCAACCAGTAGATGCTCATTAATCATGGACATACTAAGAAGATCTCACGCTACAAGGAAGATCAGACCACTTGCCAAATTCATTCCAACGGCTATATTGAGCCAATTAGTCTTCTATCATCAATTTTTTGCATTCTGAGTATTTTGTTTCCACTTTCAGCATTATAGACGTTAGGATAGAGTCATGGACGAGCCTTTATAAGCTCAGTAGCTTATTTTGTAAAAAGCACCTTTTATTTTAAGAATTATTCAGTAAAACATTTCTTGTTTGTTTCTACAAAGAATTGTCTTTGTGTTTTTGTCATTTCAAGCTAAGTGTGGATTCACTTTTCTTGTGTGATTGGCGAGTTAAGTAGCTTGTGGATTCAGGCTATTCTATTCGTGGTTGAGTGTGGATTCATTCAACAACTCTATCTCCATCCTTCCATTCATCTATCGGTTCCTTGTTTGATTAGATCAACCATTGAATCACCCACCTGATCAGAACAGAAGCATTGAGTCTGATATCATACAAGCCTTGACAGCCTGAGCTTGTATCATTTTGGTATCAGAGCTGAAGTTCCTTCAGCCCCCAGGTAGTATATATCCTTTAAACTTTCTTATTTGCATTCATTTAGTTCTGTTTTCATCGCATCTTCAATCAAAACCCATAAAAATATTTTGTTTCATCATATTGCTTAGCTTATAGTCTCTGATTTTGTTTGCATACTTCAAGAAAAGCCATAAAAATTGTTTGTCTTACATTTGATTCATCTAGCTCATTCTGTTTTTGTTGTTTGCATCTTAAAATCGAAAACTTTATAAAAAAGAGTCTGTTTTTGTTTATTTCTCTAGTTGTTTGATTCTGCATCCTTATTTTCATTTAAAAAAAAAAACTTAAAAATCAAAAAAAATGTCAAGTTTTGTGTTCCTGTCAATTTGTTTCAAAGAGTTCTTGTTTTGTTTTCAGAAACTCCAAAAGAAGGAGAAGAAGTTTACATTGTTTTGATCTGATTTTCATAAAGATTTTTGATTAAAAGTGTTTATTTCCTTTTCTTCCTTCATAGTTTTCGAAAGTTTTGGCAAAGGCTCCACTTGATTTGTAAAGAAAATTTGTTTTCCTTTTTGTTTTTCAAAGAAACCGTGTGCAACATTTCAAAAAAAAAGGAAAGAACAATATTGTTTTCCAAAAACCAGCCAATTCCTTTGTTTATTTCGAAATTCTTAAACCCAAAATCAATTTGTCAAAGTTCCTAAACCATATCAATTGATTTAAAGACCAAAACCAGCTTACTTTTCAAAATTTTCCTGTTTTCAAAGAAAAGGCATAAACCGGTTTTTCCAAATTGTTTCCAAAACTCCTTTAACCGTGTGTTGCATATTAAACTTGGTTTGAACGTTTTTAGACGTGCATAACCTAGTTTAACCCTTAATTAAAGAAGCTCAGAACACATTGAAACACTTGGAGTTGTGAACTTTTTGCAGGTACATCAAAAATGGAAGATGAAGATGAAACAAATGGTTTCAAGACCTCAGAGATTGATTGGGGTGATGAAGAGAGCTCATGGAGTGGAGAAGGAGAATTCTCTGAAGAATCTGAGGCAGAAGAAGCAGAATCTGAAGCTAGCTTTGATACATATTCTGAGTATGACCAAGAAAGAATTGAGCTTGAAGTTGAACCATACTCAAGAGTAACAAAGTCGCAGTCACCAAGGACTTCCCAACGAATCTCTTGGAATGTCCCAATCCGTGAAACATTCCAAGCCACCTACAAGTTAAAAGTCAGGTTAATTTTGGATGATGGATATTATTATTTTGGACATGAATTCTTTGTATATCCAGGAGGAAAAGTCAGCTATATAGATTGGGAAAACAACATGGAAGAGTATTTTAGCTACTATTGTGTTCCTGATGAAGAGCGACTTCACATAGCACTTGGACAACTCACCAATGAAGCTCTAAGATGGTGGAACAAAGAGGAGTATGAGAGATGGTACTACAAGGAGCCAAAGATCAGAACATGGGAGGACTTGAAGTTGAGCATGTGGGAGAAGTATTGTTCACAGAACAAAACTACTTATCCACCGAAGGGATCATCAACTCCTAAACTTGTGCAAGATGTTAATACCTCTCAAACAAAGTATCAAGGTAATTTCTATGTCTCTAAGAATACCCTAGAAATAATGTGTTATAAGTGTAAGAACAGGGATCATATTGCTAAGAACTGTCCAAGAAAGAAGACCACCACATCAAATGGTGAAAAGCTAGTACAACAAGAGGCCAAAAGAGGAGAAAAGCAACCAGCAGCCTCTGAACCATTTAATGAGTTTCCCACCTTCAGTTTAGCACCAGTAGAGCACACTCACGAAGTCTTGAAAGAGAAACCAGAGTTGAGAACCAATTCATTGTCTAAACCACAAGACAACCCCATAATTGAAGAAGTTCAATTCTTGGCTAATAACAAGGTGAATTCTGAACTTAAAGTGAATAAACTTGCTTGTCAAACCACTGTTATGATGCACTTGTCTCTGGTCCAAAAAGTTCATGAAGGTTTAGGTGCCAAAGAAGATATGGAACAACACCAATGTCATGTTCCACAAGCAAGCAAAGAACAAGAGTACATTCAAGAACTTGAGAAAGATCATGGAGCTTCAAACAATGATGTACTAGAGCACAAAACCTCTAGTAGTACACGCACCAGAAGAGAGGAGACTCTGAACCAGCTTGTCAAAGCCATAATGGTAAGCTCCAACCTTGCACAACCTGTTTTTAAAGTCTCAAGCTCAGATATAATACACTTGATCTTTCCCTTAAGAGTTGACTTAGGTACAGGTGTGATAAAGATCAAGAAGCCAAAGGCAGAAGGAGTCTTGAGAGAGAGGAAGAAACCGAGCCATCTTTCAACATATAAGCAACAAGCAAATCAAAGACTTGCTTCAACCAAACATGAGGTTATTTCTGAACTTGAACTGAGTATTCTTGACTATCAATCTGCTGGTATGATGCACTTGTCCATAGAGTCAAATGATGAGATAGGACCAGAAGCCAAGAATACTAAAACCAGAAGAGAATTCAAAGAAGAACCACCAGACCAAAGCAAGGATATTACATCTATTAACAAGGTGAGTCTTTCTTTGATTCATTTCATCTCTAATGATTCAACAGCTGTGTTAAAGAACTTGTTAAGCTTGCAAGAAGATGAGATATCACAAGCACATGAAGTTGACTCTAAGGAACATGATTCAAACTGTTTTAAGAAGCCCATAACGCACTTGTATCTTTGCCAAAGGGTTGAACATGTTTCAGGTACTAAGGATGTGAGAAACCAAGAAGCTACCAAAGGAGAGACTAAGACCACTACTTGTCAGCCTGTGGAGAACACCATTACACCAGAACGTTGCAGAGGATTAATCCTATCTTATCTGCTTAAAGGAGACCCACCTGACAAGCCACACATGACCAAACCTCAATGCTACAAGGGTAAGGCTCTAAACTCCCAAATTAGGATGAAAGCTAACTTGCTTTCTCTTGGCGCAGATTATATAGTTTCGAGGTCGAAACCTTTCCAAGAGGGAGAGTATGATGAGGATATCAAGTCATCATCAACTAAGGAGCCAGGAAACAAAGCACATGGAGAAGAGAGCATGGAGCCGAGAAGATCTAACAAGACATATGAGCTTGTCTTAGCTCAAGTGGAGGCCAAGGTCAAGACATCTAGCTCAACACCTATTGTGCAAACACACACAACTCATCATCAGCGCGCCACTAAGAAGAAACATCTCCAAAGGATGACACAAGAAGAAGATACTGAAAAGGGGCTAACCATATGTAGCATCACAACTAGCTCAGCAGATAGCATCACAACTAGCTCAGCCGATAGCATCACAACTAGCTCAGCAGACTTGCCATATATGGAACTTTCCGGGATTAGAAGACCTCAAACCTTATCTTTGGAAACCAGGAGATATTCTTCAACCACCTAAGACTCCCCAACACGTCAGTATCTCTATCACAACGCACAAGATCAAACGGAGATGCACTTGGACCGACTTCCCTTATTCAAACCGCAAAACATACATGAAGATCACATTTGATGCCCAAATGTCCCAATGGCTACATGAGTGGTTCAAGGCATATTATATCAACCAGGAGATGCTCATTAATCATGGACATACTAAGAAGATCTCACGCTACAAGGAAGATCAGACAACTTGCCAAATTCATTCCAACGGCTATATTGAGCCAATTAGTCTTCTATCATCAATTCTTTCCATTCTGAGTATTTTGTTTCCATTTTCAGCATTATAGACGTTAGGATAGAAGTCATGGACGAGCCTTTGTAAGCTCAGTAGCTCATTTTGTAAAAAGCACCTTTGATTTTAAGAATTATTCAGTAAAACATTTCTTGTTTGTTTCTACAAAGAATTGTCTTTGTGTTTTTGTCATTTCAAGCTAAGTGTGGATTCACTTTTCTTGTGTGATTGGCGAGTTCAGTAGCTTGTGGATTTAGGCTATTCTATTCATGGTAGAGTGTGGATTCATTCAACAACTCTATCTCCATCCTTTCATTCATCTATCGGTTCCTTGTTTGATTAGATCAACCATTGAATTACCCACCTGATCAGAACATAAGCATTGAGTCTGAGATCATACAAGCCTTGACAGCCTGAGCTTGTATCAGTAAGCCACATGAAAATGAACCTGCAGACATCAAAACCAACATGTACTTCCCCCACACTTAGCAACTGTCCTGAGTAAACTCCACAGTCACATTCAGAGCATTTAAATTCACCATACTGACCTCTATAATCTAATAAGTGCGGTCTCACCTAGGGAGGATCGATCAAAGCACACATGGACTCTTACTCTGTTAGCAACTAACCACTCTACTATCATTTTATGGTTCCTTTCTTCTCCTTTTCCTTCCTTAGCAATTGATTTCTCCCATTGGGTATCATTTTATTTTTTCTATCAGTGCTCTTCCCGCATTGGGGTGTACTTTGGACACATTCCATGAATGCACATGAGGTAATAGGGGTCTCTACCACTCCCGTGATCACTTCGGAGCTACTAGCTCATCCGCAGTTTATATCTCTTTTTTTTCTTACTTTAAAGAATGGGAGAAGGGAACCATATTTAGACAGGTTTTTAAGTTGTGTCAGAACTAACAGAGGAATCTGACTCAAAGTATACCAAACCCCTAGGTGAGAAAAATTAAGTCAAGTTAAGTGGTTAAGTAAGTAATGGATTCTCTGAATACCTGAAGTGATATGGGTGTCATCAGTAGGCTGGTCTGTGTTAGGTTTTCTAATAGTCGTAGATCATCTGCTAACTCATCCAATGGTCACTTAAGTTCCAGCAAATGTAGTGATCTCCTCACAAAGTCATTGTTTCCTACTCAATTTTGACTCAATAAAACAGATTGGACGGACTCTAAGAAAACAGAAAACAGTGCGTCAGTATCTACCCCCCCACACTTAAACAACATTGTCCGCAGTGTTATAGGAGCTTGGGCTCGGTGAGAACAAAAATCAGAATGAATACACTCCAAGAAGTCAAAACAAATTACCTGTTGTCGGATTGTGTCGATCTATGCTCAGGACTGCATCGATCAATGCTGATGGTGTTTGCTCGCGGTTATGAGAATAACCGATGCCTAAACCTCAATCGTCACGGATAAATTAAACCGTATGTGATCTCAGCGTCGATAGACACTCAGGACCGTGTCGATTGATGCAGGGGCGATTCCGACTGTTCTCACACCTTTGAACACACCAAAGAAGAAAAATCAAAGTAACCAAAATCAAAACGAAAAATAAAAGAAAGAACAGACCTACTAGTGGGTTGCCTCCCACTGAGCGCTTGTTTTAAGTCATTAGCTTGGCTATGGGAAGGACAATCAGACTTATGGTGGATTCAACAGAGGCTTGGAGTGCCTCCGTGAATGTCTCCTCATCCAAGGTGATGTATAAGCAGTCAGATCATGAGCTCTCCCAAGGAATGAGCGGATGGAACCAGGGTGGGAGCAAAGCGTGGTGGGATACTACGTTTTCCTGCATTCACATCAATTGGATTACGAGGTTTTAGTCTAGAGGATTCATACCTTTGCTTTTATGGAGATGAGATGTTTGGAGCTTTCTGCTTATGACCATTTTCAGGCTTTGAAGATGTTAGAGCAGGTTCAGGATGAACCGCCATCTTCTCTTCTGCAATAGGGGTCTCAGGTTCCACTTCAACACTGAAGCTCTGTCCATCAATAGTGGATCTCTGCATCTTATCCATCTTGAACTGCAAAGGCTTACTACCCAGGTTGAGATCAATCAGACCATGCCTCACATCAATCACTACTCCAGCTGTAGCTAAGAAGGATCTACCAAGCAACAGAGCATCATCCGGTTCAACTGCATATTTCATCACCACAAAGTCTGTTGGAATCAAGCAGTAACTCTGATAGGAATGTCCTCAACAAATCCTCCTGGAAATATCTTCGATCGATCAGCTAGGATAAGAGAGATTCTAGCAGGCTGGAAATCCATCAGTCCTAATCTCACAGCCACATACTATGGCATGAGATTCACACCAGATCCTAAACCACACAGAGAACGCTTGAAGCTGTCCTTAAAGATGGAAGAGTCTAGCACAAAGACTCCTGGGTCTCGAAGCTTCGATGGGATCTGGTTCTGCAGCACTGCACTAACTTTCTTAGGCAACACCAACACCTCTTCTGTCAAATCTCTATCAGCAGAGATCATCTTCTTCACATATCTCTACAGAGAAGGGTGTTTCTTCAAGGCATCAGCTAGTGAGATCTTAACAAGCTCCTTATCCATCTATCTCATGCAACTAGCTTCGTATAAATCCTGTTTTGACCTCTTAGGAGCCTTAGGATAGGGCACATGAAGCTTATAGACTCGTTTAGAGATTGTTGCAGGTTTCTGGTCTCGTTTGCATTCAGCGTCGATCGATGCACTAGGGGTGTCGATCAACGCAACGCGATTAAGAGCACTTTCATTATTCGTATCACGACTCTGTCGATCGACACTTGGAGTGTGTCGATCGATGCTATCCGACGACATAACAATCTATCGAGAAAATCAGCAATAATGTCTTCTTCCTCATTTTTCAAATCAACTTCATCTCCTACATTCACAGCATTGACAAATTGCTTCTGCTCAGTTCTCCCAGCTCCATTTTTCCTTTGCGCTGCTCCAGCAGTCTGCTGAACCTGAATATCCTGCTTCTTCACGTGAGTGCTAAAAGACTCAATCTTTTCATTCAAATCCAGGTACATAGCATCTATCTTTCCATTGAAGTCCAATGTACTCTTGTGCTGACCTTCTAAGAGCTGTTCCAACAGACCCATCATCTTATCAGATTGCTCATAAGGTGGAAGACGAGTCTGATATAAAGAAGAACCATAATCTCTGGAGAATGAACTATTCTGCTGAAAGGGTCTCTGAAATACAGACTTTGGTGTGAAACCAGTAGTCTGTCCCTGCTGATTTCCATATCTCTGACTCTGAAATCCAGATCCAGCTATGTAATTAACGTCTTCAGTCTCCAGAACATCCATCTTCTTCCCAAGTAAGATGCTATGGACATAATCAATCTTGTTTTTCATCTCAGCCATCTGCGAGCTATCAGCTTTCCCTCCAGATTTCTGCCTCTCCAAATCAGCATTCTTGACACTATTACTAGTCACCAATTTCTCAATCAACTCCTTAGCTTCCTCTGGAGACTTAGTGTTTAAGTTCTCATTACTTGCTGCATCTAGAGCCATCTGATACCACAAATCAACTCCTCTGAAGAAAATGCCTAGCAGCTGAACCTCAGAGAAACCATGATGAGGGCAATCTCTCTGGTAAATCCTGAATCTCACCCAAGCGGCTTTCAAGGGCTTTGTAGATCCCTGCTTGAAAGTCAATAGATCCTGTCTAAGCTGATCAGATTTAACATCATCATAGAAATGTCGTAGAAACTTTTGCTTCACTGCATCCCAAGTAGTCAGAGTCCCAGGTGGAATCTGCTTCAGCCAATTAGCAGCTTCTCCTCCAAGAGAGTGAGGAAAAAGCTTGCAGTGTAAGTAGCATAACTCACTCCATTATGCTTCATCCCAGTGACGAAAGACTCAAAGGTCTCTATGTGATCCATAGGCTGCTCATGTGGGAGTCCATGAAAGAGGTGCTGTCCCACAAGCGTGTAGTATAAAGTCTTCAGCTCAAAATCATTTTGCGGTACAATCGCAAATCTTCAGCATCAATCCTCTCTCCCTTAGCATCATAAGGATTGTTCTGCAAATCCCTCATAACACCTTCTACATCTCGAATCAAAATCAAAGGCGCAGCATTCACGTTAGCCATCTTAATTGGTCTCTAAGCCTTCTTGTTCTCTCTCTAGCTTTGCAAGCTCCTCAAGTATGAGATTCACGAGCTTCTTGTCCGAATTACTCCTTAGTGTGCGATCAGGCATAAATTGTCTCGTTCACACAAGTGTGTCGACCGACGCTAGCAGTGCGTCAATCGATGCTGATCGCGAGAGGGTGTCGATCGATTCCAAGTAGGTATCGATCGATACAAGACGATTCTCTCGAACATGAACTGCAAAAAACAGAGAAAATAGAAAATAAATTAGTAAAATAAAAACAAAAAACCTAGTCTAAATTCTAAACTCAAATCTATCGAAGACTCAAAAGAGTCTCCGACAACGACACCAAAAACTTGATATGCTCAGACTTTAATCTCTAGAGTTACACTCCAAGTGCACATACGTGACTAGTAGTATATTGGGGTCGAATCCGCAGAGACTCAAGAATCTTACGATAGAGTATAGAATGTCGAATTAAGCTAAGCAGCAGTAGTAAGAAAGCAGTAAATAATGCAGTATAGTAAATCAAGCGGTGTGTGATCAATAAAGCGAAGCGTCCGGTCAAGGGAGTTCTCAAGAAATTCGGAATATAGGATAACCAATCAATCGTGATCTAATTAAGAACTGTTCTAGAACTAGAATCACAGAAGCATAAGAAACCAACTTTCAATGCGAGTATTATCTATATCTAGCAACCTAGCAAGCCGACTTTCGTTGCGAGTCCTAGAGTTCTAAACATGCATTAATCTCGAGTTCTTTCGTTCCTAAGCCAAATTTATTTGCGAATAGTCAAATTGCTTATCTAGGTTCTTTCTTGTTAATTAACCAACTATCGTTGCGAAAATCAACCTAACATCATAAATCTGGGTAGCTAATTCAGATTATGCATGATGAACAACCCTAGATGAAGAACTAGAAAGTATGAATCCATACAGATTGATTAACCTATAATTCCTTGAAATCCCTAATGAGAATCCCTAAACCTAACAAGTAAACTACTCAGATATGGCAGATGAAACAAAAGACATGATGAACAGAAAACCAAATATCATAAAAGAAGTAAAGAAACAGGGGTTCGAAATCTCTTCTCTGTCGTGTACAAGACCAGCCCTAAAATCTCCAATCTCTAATAGAATAAAAACTTAGCCTAAACAATGGTTCAAAACCCTTAATATCATAGTTAAACACGTTTTGGGCTTTTTTTGTAGTTATGAAAAACTTCCGGGCCAAGCTGCAATTTCCAAGATCTTCATTAACTCCTGAAAATTGTCTGACCACGATGTGTGTCGATCGACACTAAGTGTGTGTCAATCGATGCTGAGCTCGATTCTCGCCATTGACTTCATCTTCTCGTACAAATGCTCCAAATAGTTCCAGAGTGCGCCATAATGTCCAAATCTTCTCCAAACGTACCTAGACCTGTAAAACACATAAAAGGACTCCAAAACACACTAAAAGACTGGAAAACAAAGACTTATATCATAGTCAAATGCCCTAAAAACAATGATATATTAACTCCCCCACACTTAGCATTTGCTTGTCCTCAAGCAAATAGAAAACCAAGATCAAGAGAAGAAGTTTGAAAATTTCAGAAACTCATTTCATCGTCGAAGTGCTACACTCTGATTTCCCTTAGTAAGCCACATGAAAATGAACCTGCAGACATCAAGACCAACATGTACTTTCCCCACACTTAGCAACTGTCCTGAGTAAACTCCACAATCACATTCAGAGCATTCAAATTCACCACACTGACTTCTATAATCTAATAAGTGCGGTCTCACCTAGGGAGTATCGATCAAAGAACACATGGACTCTTACTCTGTTAGCAACTAACTACTCTACTTTCATTTTATGGTTCCTTTCTTCTCCTTTTCCTTCCTTAGCAATTGATTTCTCCCATTGGTTATCATTTTATTTTTTTCTATCAGTGCTCTTCCCGCATTGAGGTGTAATTTGGACACATTCTATGAATGCACATGAGGTAATAGGGGTCTCTACCACTCCCGTGGTCACTTCGGAGCTACTAGCTCATCTGCAGTTTATATCTCTTTTTTTTTACTTTAAGGAATGGGAGAAGAGAACCATACTTAGACAGGTTTTCAAGCTGTGTCAGAACTAACAGAGGAATCCGACTCAAAGTATACCAAACCCCTAGGTGAGAAAAATTAAGTCAAGTTAAGTGGTGAAGCAGTAATGGATTCTCTGAATACCTGAAGTGATATGGGTGTCCTCAGTAGGCTGGTCTGTGTTGGTTTTTCTAATAGTCGTAGATCATCTGCTAACTCATCCAATTATCACCTAAGTTCCTGAAAGTGTAGTGATCTCCTCACAAAGTCATTGTTTCCTACTGATATGGGTGTCCTCAGTAGCTACCTCCCCCCACACTTAAACAACATTGTCCGCAGTGTTATAGAAGCTTGGGCTAGGTGAGAACAAAAATAAGAATGAGTACACTCCAAAAAGTCAGAACAAATTACCTGTCGTCGGATTGTGTCGATCTATGCTCAAGACTGCATCAATCGATGTTGATCGTGTTTGCTCGCGCTTATGAGAATAACCGATGTCTAAACCGCAATTGTCACGGCTAAATTATACCGTATGTGACCTCTGCGTCGATCAACACTCAGGACCATGTTGATCGATGCAGGGGCGATTCCGACTGTTCTCACACCTTAGAACACACAAAAGAAGAAAAATCAAAGTAACCAAAATCAAAACGAAAAATAAAAGAAAAAACATACCTACTAGTGGATTGCCTCCCACTCATCGCTTGTTTTAAGTCATTAACTTGGCAATGAGAAGGAGAATCAGACTTATGGTGGATTCAACAGAGGCTTGGAATGCCTCTGTGAATGTCTCCTCATCCAAGATGATGTATAAGAAGTCGGATCATGAGATCTACCAGGGAATGAGCGGATGGAACCAGGGTGGGAGAAAACCGTGGGTGGGATACTGCGTTTTCCTGCATTCACAACAATTGGATTAGGAGGTTTTTGTCTAAAGGATTCATACCTTTACTTTTGTGGAGATGAGATGTCTGGAGCTTTCTGCTTATGACCAGTTACAGGCTCTGAAGATGTTAGAGCAGGTTCAGGATGAACCACCATCTTCTCTTCTTCAATAGCTCTGTCCATCAATGGTGGATCTCTGCATCTTATCCATCTTGAACTGCAAAGGCTTATCTCCCCAGTTGAATCAATCAGACCATGCCTCACATCAATCACTGCTCCAGCTGTAGCTAAGAATGATCTACCAAGCAACAGAGCATCATCCTGTTCATTCCATATTTCAGCACCACAAAGTCTGTTGGAATCAAGTAATAACTCTGATAGGAATGTCCTCAAGAAATCCTTCTGAAAATCTCTTCGATCGATCAGCTAGGATAAGAGAGATCCTAGTAGGCTGGAAATCCATCAATCCTAATCTCACAGCCACAGAGTATGGCATGAGATTCACACCAGATCCTAAATCACACAGAGAACGCTTGAAGCTGTCCTTAAAGATGGAAGAGTCTAGCACAAAGACTCCTGGGTCTCGAAGCTTCGCTGGGATCTGGTTCTGCAGCACTCCACTGACTTGCTTAGGCAACACCAACACCTCTTCTGTCAAATCTCCATAAGTAGAGATCATCTTCTTCACATATCTCTCCTGATAAGGGTGTTTTTCAAGGCATCAGCTAGTGAGATCTTAACAAGCTCTTTATCCATCTATCTCATGCAATTAGCTTTGTATAACTCCTGTTTGGACCTCTTAGGAGCCTTATGATAGGGAACAAGATGCTTATATACTTGTTCAGGGACTGTTGCAGGTTTCTTGTCTCGTTTGCATTCAGCGTCGATGGATGCACTAGGGGTGTCGATCAACGCAACGCGATTAAGACCACTTTCATTATTCGTTTCGCGATTGTGTCGATCGACACTTGGAGTGTGTCGATCGATGCTCTGCGACGACAAAGACAATCTATCGAGAAAATCAGCAATAATGTCTTCTTCCTCATTTGTCAAATCAACTTCATCTCCTACATTCAAAGCATTGACATATTGCTTCTGCTCAGTTCTCCCAGCTCCATTTTTCCTTTGCGCTGCTCCAGCAGTCTGCTGAACCTGAATATCCTACTTCTTCACATGAGTGCTCAAAGACTCAATAATTTCATTCAAATCCAGGTACAGAGCATCTATCTTTCCATTGAAGTCCACTCTACTCTTCTGCTGACCTTCTAAGAGCTGTTCCAACAGACCATCATCTTATCAGATTGCTCATAAGGTGGAGGATGAGTCTGATATGAAGAAGAACCATAATCTCTGGAGAATGAACTATTCTGCTGAAAGGGTCTCTGAAATACAGACTTTGGTGTGAAACCAGAAGTCTGTCCCTGCTGATTTCCATATCTCTGACCCTGAAATCTAGATCCAGCTATGTAATTGACGTCTTCAGTCTCCAGAACATCCAACTTCTTCCCAAGTAAGATGCTATGTGATATGCTCTAGAAGTTTTAATCCTATACTACTGCAAGTGCACAGTTATGCAGATGTAGTACTTAGGTATCGAATCCACAGAGACTCCGGTCAACGATAGATATTAGAACAGTCGAGATTAAACTAAGATGAAAGCAATGTGATGTAAACTAAAATGCAAGCAGGAAAGTAAATTAGGTAGCAAGATTGGTTGTGAAAACAGTTAACTTAAAGCGCTAATTTTAGGGCGTTCTCGGGAAATCAGACAAGCAGATAAATCATTCAGTCGGGATCTAATTAAGCTCAGTTCTAGAACTCAAAACACAGATATAGAATTAACCAACTGTCGTTGCGAGAATTCTCTAAGTCTAAGTGCAGCAATCCAAATTCCTTTGCAATTACTAACAGATTAAACCAGCATTAATTCCAAGTTCGATATGTTCACAATTAAACTAGACCAAATTCCTTTGCGAGTAATTTAATTGCTCAACCTAAATAGTTCAGATTCTAAACCACACTGTCGTGTCGTATTTAGCAACCTAAGATCTAGATTCTAAGTGATCAGGTTAGAACTAGCATTAAACACAATTTAGATCGAAGAACTACTATAGTTTTGATTCCTTAACTGAATTAATTATATCTAGCAAGTCATGAAATCCTATGTGAGAAACCCTAAACCTAACTATGAATCTACTCAGACATAGATGATGTAAACATAATCAATGTATAAATAAATTGCATATAAGATATAAAAGAAGTAAAGGGGTTCGAAATCTTCTCCAAAAACAAGATGAAGTACAGGCTCAGATCAGCCCCAAAATCTCTCTCTAACTCTCAGCTCAAAGTATGAATGCTTAATTAAAATCAAAGTCTAAAACCTAATTAATATAGCCTAATCACGTCTTGGGGCTTCTGTGTAAATATCTGAAACTTCTGGGCACTTCTGCAATATCTCATAACTTCATTAACTCGCGAGAGTCTGGCCCAACGCGCTATGCAACGATCGATGCTGATGTGCAACGATCGACGCAATCCTCTGTTCTGGACAGAGAGCTTCACCTCTCGGGTCAAATCTCCAAAATGCACCAAATAGCTCCATAATCTTCACTTCTGCTCCAAACGTGCGTGTACCTAATAAGACCTGCAAAAGACTCTAAAGAAACACTAACAGACTCTAAAACACACTTATATCATGGTCTAAAACTAGTAAAAACTATGATATATCAACTCCCCCACACTTAGCCTTTGCTTGTCCTCAAGCAAAACAAAGAACTAGAATGTAGTGAAGAGGTTTGAAAACTTTCAGAAACTCTTTTTATCTTAGAAGCAACAATACTCAGATTCCCCTTAGTAATCCACATGAAAGATTTCACCTGCAGACATCAAGACCAACATATACTTCCCCCACACTTAGCAACTGTCCTAAGTAAACTCCACAATCACATTCACGCATTCAAATTCACCCTACTGACTTCTGCAAGTATTTAAGTGCGGTCTCACCTAAGGAGTATCGATTAAAGGCACATGGATTCTTACCTTGTCAGCTCTAGACCACCATACTGTCTTTCTTGGTCTCTTTCTTCTCTTTTCCCTTCCTTAACAACTGATTTTTCCCACTGGGTATCATTTTTTTTTTATCAGTGTTCTTCCCTTTTTGGGGTGTACTTTGGACACATTCCATGGATCGCACAGGAGGTAATAGTGGTAGCTACCACTCCTGTGACCACTTCGGAGCTACTAGCTCATCCTCAGTTTATTACTCTTTTTTTTTTTTACTTTATGGAAGGGGAGAAGGGAACCAAATAGGACAGGTTTACAAGCTGTGTCAGAACTAACAAAGGAATCTGACACAAGGTATTCCAAGCCCTTAGGTGAGAAAATTAAGTCAGTATTAAGGTGAAGTCAGTAAAAGGATCTTCTGATACCTGAAGCGATGTGGGTGTCCTCAATAGGCTGATCCGTGTCTGGGTTTTCTAATAGTCATAGATTGATCTGCAAACTAGTCCCAATGGTCACTTAAGTTCCTACAAGTGCTGTTAATCTTCTCAAAAATTCATTGTTTCTTACTTAAACCATTTTGATTCGATAAAACAAATTTTGAAAAACAGACTGACTCTAAGAAAACAGAAAGATAAAGTCAGTAGCACCTCCCCCACACTTAAGACACACTGTCCCCAATAGTGTCAAGCGAAAGATTGGTAAAAAGAAAGAAAAATTTGTCAATGGATGAGTTGAGTTCTGTCTGATTTTTACCTCTGTCGCACCTGCATCGACCGTTGCACTAGGTGAGTCGATCGTTGCAGGGCGATTTTCGTGTTGGGTCGATCGTTGCTCAGGACCGCAACGATCGCTGCAGTGCGATTTATTTCGTGTTGTGACGATCGACACAATAGTGTGTCGATCGACGCACTGCGATTACTCAGATCAGTCAGCAAGTTAGCAGGTTAGTCCGTAAGAAAATCCAAATTTTCGAACCTGCAAGCTGAAAAACACTGAAAACAGGCAAAATCAAAGCAACTGATAATCTCAAAGCAAACACATCATCCAAACATAAACATCCTAAGAAAATCAAAAGAAAAAGTGAAAAGAAATACATAACCGTAGTCTAAAAATGCACTACTCTCACTCATCATCTATCCCATCATAGCGCTCAGTACCACTCGAAGAAGCTGGAGTCGGGGAGCGCTGTCTACATCTACGGGAAGGAACGGGCTGATGAATCTGTGGCTGTCTCCTGCAAGTGCAGCCACGCACCCACTCCCAGATAGTCTTCAAGATCCCATCCTGACGCTCTCTCCACTCTGTCTCGGACATCTCTCCAAAAGGAACTGATGGATCGGGATAAGGACCTATGTCCTGTGTAGCAGCAGCAGGCGCAGGTGCAGAGGAAGATGAAGCTCTCGTAGAAGGCTCTCCCAGCGGATGAGCTATCGTAGGAACACTGCGCTGAACTCGTGTAGGAGGCTGGATGCTCAAAGCAGCCAGCGTATCGATCCTGGTCAGATCAGCAGAAGGAAGATCTACACCGTGCTTCCTAGCACTGGTGTCGTAGTAGACCCAAATGCGTCCCTCCTTCAGCCAAGTAGCACTCTGCAGGTTAGTGAAGTCAAGGAACTCCTTGCTGTCATCACACTCCGTACCCTCTAGTGGGATCCTGCAATGCCTGAAAATAGGAGTAAGCAGACTCCCTACTGACTCAGAATCCTTCCCGTCATATGCCTTCTTCTGCAGAGAGCACAGGTGATAGGCAAATACAGCTCCTAAATTGAGTCCATAGGTGGGATCTCTCAAATCGATGTCAGTGAACTGCACTCCCAGTCCACGGTAAAGCATCTCCAGCTCGTTCTTACGCATCTTGTTGGTTTCAGCCTTGCACAACAGAGTACGTCCCAAGATGCGCAGAACATATCTCAGAACAGGATGTCTAACCTGCTTCACCGGTGTAGTCCGTGAGTCATATCTGCCGTCACCAATGTGTTCCCCAAAAAACTGAGCCTCTGGCACTTCCCAATCAAGAGCTATAACGGTACGTGTAGGCTCTATGCTAAATCCATATATCCTGCAGATATCGAGAAGCGGGATCTTATACCTGACTCCCAAACACATGAAGGTAAAGATACCTCCTGAAACTCTGGTGTTCTCCGGGTCAGGATAGATCACTCTGCATGTAGCCAGCAGCTGTCTGACTAGATCGGGATACAGCTCGTAACACTACGAAAGAATCCTCGAGAACAACTGAGGTTCCCATAGAAGGAACGGCCAAAAAAATCCTAGACAACAAGCCTGACGGCCCAATATTCTACAATCAGCCGAGCTATGCCCCATGTTCAGACTAAGACTCAATTAAATGCCGCACACCATGCAGATTAAAGAATCCAAAAAACCCAGACCATTCGCAAGTTGTGATATGGACATTTGGGCCCCTTGCCTCGTTCACGCCATGAATGTTTCCTTCTCGTTGAAACTGGTTGTTTCGCGAAGCGCATCGAGGACAAGTCTTGCACTAACCTCAAAAGCAAATATACACAGTGATGCAATATCAAAAAGTGAATCAAGGTCTTCAAAGATGGGTTTATTATGAGAATCTCAACCTCATAACTTCATAAAAAAAATCAAGGATTCTCATTCAATAGCAATGGCTAAATTGGTGGCAAGAAGACTAATATTTGATTTAGATAATTTTCCTCTTTTTGTATAAATGTAAATCATTTCTTTTAATTTATTTTATTGTAAAGATCACCTTGAGGCTAAGATTCTTACAAGGTGATCTTTACAATAATATACATTAAAAAAATGATTTACATTTATACAAAAAGGAGAAAAATTAGCTAAATCAAATAATAGTCTTCTTGCCACCAATTTAACCATTGCCATTGAATGAGAATCCTTAACTTTTTTATGAAGTTATGAGGCTAAGATTCTCATAATAAATCCATGCTTGAAGACCTTGATTCTTTTAATGATATTGCATCATTCTCTCCCTCTTCAAATGATTTTGTCCTCAAAACCGTTTCACCTTGATAAATTATTTTTTTTTGTATTTTTATTTAACTTATATAAAGCTTTTGTATTTTTTTGTTAAACTGAAAAATCAAAATAAAAGGAAATATTTTTTAATGAGAAAAATAAAACTTTAGAAAAAATAAAGAAAAAAAAACTTTTTTAGGGTTTTTCAATTAAAAAAAGAATAAAAACGGAATGTTTTTTTTGGGTGTCAAAACAGATTTTTTTTTTGGTTTTCGATATTTAAATGGAATTAAAAATAAAAACAACTAAACAAAAAAATAAAAAGACAAATGATAGGATATTCGGCTCTGATACCAAATGATATAAGATCCGAGGTGGATAGTTGTTTGGGTCGCCCAGCTGGTCGGAGACGCTCTCTGGTTGATCCGTGGTCGATGGTCGAATGGAAAAAGCTTGCTGGCCGTAGGCGCTCTCAAGGCTTTTTAATGGATGGTTAGATGGAGTTGATGGTGAATTGAAGATCGCCACTCAAAGGTGGGCTGTTTGCAAAAATGCCCTCGAAATTGAAGTCAACCCTGATTATACCCTCGGCCTTCTCCTTCCTCTCCGTCTTTAATATATCCCCTTATTAATCTGGGTATTCACAGGAATGCCATCGTCAGACTTCATATGAAGTCTGATATTTTAATCAAAAGACAAAAGAACCCAAAATTATTTCGGATATTCACGAAAATGCCATCGCCATGAATGCTCAACAACCACGACACCCACCATCGCCGACGAGTTAATGTGTAATCCAGCTCGTTTTTTCACCATTAAAGCTCAATTAAAGCTCAAGAATCTGAGCTCGGACGTTCTCCTCACCGATTTCTCCTTTCCCCTTTGATTTTCGGGGATTTTTCGATATTTTTCGATTCAAAAGTAGCGAAATCGTTTATCACCTTATAAAAACAGCAAAACACGTCTCGGATTTGGGGTTTTCGGTGATATTAGACATTCTGGGAAATCGACGCGGCTAAAAACAAACGGAAATCGGTTATTGGTAAGAACATTTTCATATCGTCGATTTTCAGATCCGAATTGTAGTCTGCATTTTTACATGAGCTTCAATATGGTCAACGAGAGGGTAGTTTTGCAATTGACTTTCAATTGCCAGACCTCCATAGAAGTCTGTTAAATTCCTTTGAAAAAAAAAAGACATCGTTAAGAAGTCCAAATGAGAAGAGGGTAGTTTTGCAATTGATTCAAATTTGTTTTTTTTTGTCAGACTTCTGATGTAGTCTGTCAAGAAATTCACCGATTCTTGACTTTTTGTCAGACGGGATCCGTTGTCTGAAAATTATGGGGGGTAGAAACATCAATTGACCCAAATTTTCAGATGTTGACCAGAACAAGCGAAAAAATTGTCAGACATGTAAATCTGTCTGAAAATAAGAAAAACAATTTCAGACGGCTATAGACATCTGAAATTCCAAAATTTTGCCAGACGGCTATAAACATCTGAACAATTGAATTTTGGTCAACGCTCGAAAATGCGATGTTTTTCATCAGACTTCACTCGCTGTCCGAACCACTTGTCAGACAGCAGAAAAAGTTTGATAGATATCAGACTTCGGAAGAAGTCTGACATTTCAAAATCAATTGCAAAACTACCGTCTACTTTTTCTTCAGACTTCGGAAGAATTCTGATAACTAACAGACTTCTGCGAGAAGTCTGACATTTGAAAATCAATTGCAAAACTACCCCTTTTCAGACTTCTTGAACTGTCTGACAAAAAATTTAAAAAATTCCAAAGCAGACTGCCTTCGCTGTCTGATTGGTTTCAGACTGCATCTGCTGTCTGGCATTTCAAAATCAATTGCAAAAATACCCTCTTTTTCAGACTACCATAGACGTCTGGTTGCATTAATTTCAGACTTCTATAGACCTCTGAAATATTTCAAACTTTTCAAATGCATTTTTATTGTATATTTGTGATTAATTTCGTTGACTTTAATTTTTATAAATGTGTGTTAGTGTTCTATATTCCTTCTGCGTGAGTTTTACATTCTTATATATGGTAATTATTTTTAACTAAATTTTTGAATAATATTGGCAATGTAGCTAATAACATTAGACTTCACAAAGAAGTCAGGCTTTTCCCAAAAGATCTCTAATGTTGTTTATACGTGTTTGTTTATACAGATAATGGTTCAGTTACCTGTTAAATTTGGTGAATGGGTTGTGAGAGACCAGATTTGGCATTTTGTGGTTGATAAGCTCAAAGGAGGGCGGTTATCACTTTGCGTGATGGTTTTACACATCAAGAACTTGTTGAGATGGTACAAGATGATTATATGAGGGACAAGAAAACCGAGCTGGTGGAGTTATCATATCCATTGGCGGAAGCACTCTTGAAACAAATGGATCCGGATAGCCCTCCGGTTTATGTCACAAATGATAGGCAAGTAAGGACCATGGTTGAGTTAGCTAATACGCATTTAATCCGTCTATGTGTCGAGGCGATCCGATATGGATGATGAAGATGTTGTGTATCATGATGACAAATATGAAGCTAAAGATATAGACGAAGATGACAAAGAAGAAGACTGGAATGAGGAAGATGTGGACTCAGTCTCGGAGGATTCTGTTTGTGGTGGTGTTGGTAATGATGATGTTGGTAACTTGGATGTGCCTGAGAATGTTTTCATGAAACACGTTGAGGCTTACCATGACGATGCTGATTATACCCTATATGGGAAAGTGAAACATGAAGATGTAGATGTGGAAGAAGATGAAGATTATAAGAAATATGAGTTGGAGGGTATGAGTAATCAGAGTGTTCGCAGAAGGGACTTATCTTAGGGTATCATTCTCAATAAGTGTTTTGATAGCAAGAAATACCTAATATCAGAGCTACGTTTGACGGCGATAATGAAGAAATTCGCATTTAGGACAGAGAAGTCTGACAAGACACGTTTTGTGGCTAAATGTCGTGTGGAAGGATGCAAGTGGATACTTCGAGCGTGTGTGAAGAGCGAACCAAACAAGTACTGGGTCATGATCTATTCAAAAACACATTCATGTTCGATGGCGGACCGGATGTCTACGCGCAAACGTTATACTCCAGTTTATATTGGTTGGTTGTTTACTGAATGTTTTGGTATGATTGAGGGGATAACACCAAAGCATGTCAAAGTGTCAATGAAGAAGCAGTTTGGGATTAGGATGAGCTACACAACCGCATACAGAGCATTGTTACATGCTCAAAGGATTGTGAGAGGAACAGCGGAAGATGGGTACGAGAGACTGCCTTCTTTTTTGCATGGAATCAGGCAAACCAACCCGGTAACAGTAACTGCTCTTGAGCTAGATGAGAAGAATAAATTTAAGTATCTATTTATAGCATTTGGAGCTTCCATACATGGGTTTACGTTTCTTAGAAGATTCATTGTGGTGGATGGTACTCATCTTAATGGAAAGTATGGCGGTGTTATGCTAGTGGCGGCCGCACAAGACGCAAATTTTCAAATATTTCCATTGGCTTTCGGAATTGTAGACTGTGAGAATGATGACTCGTGGGAATGGTTTTTCACCAAATTGAAAGAATGCATTTCAGACCAATATCCTTTGGTCATAGTCTCGGATAGATGTGAGTCGATCAAGAATGCGTGTGAAGCAGTTTTCCCTTGGGCATAGCGAGGGATATGCTATTACCATCTACAAAATAACATAGTTACCAAGTTCAGGGGAAAACATCTTCTGTACTTGGTGAAAAACGCGGCTTACGCTTATACGATTTACCATTTTGACAGAAACATGGCTTCCTTACGAGCGGTAAATCCTGAACTTTCTGATTACTTGGAGGAGGCGGATGTGAGTATATGGTCACGCGTGCATTTCAACGGAGACAGGTACTTGTCGGTCTGAAAATAGTTATCAGACTTCTAGTGATGTCTGATACAATTCTCAGACTTCTCTGGCTGTCTGATTATTTTTCCAGACGACTGGAGAAGTCTGAAAGCATAATGTTTTTATGATACTTTCTAATTCTTACTTGGGTTAACCTCTTTCAAATTGGTGGATACAGGTACAACATAAAGACGAGCAACATTGCTGAGTCTATAAACTCTGCAGTTAAGAAGGCAAAAGGATATCCCATATCTTTCCTTTTAGAGTTTATACAAGAGAAACTAGGGACGTGGTTTTGTAAAAGGTGGCTAGATGCAATGAGTCTCTCAACTACATTTAGCCGAGGAGTTGAATATTTGCTGGCTATTCTTGAATATTATGCAGATATGATGACCGCAGAATGCGTAGATACGTATAAGTTCGTGTTAAGGGAGGACATAGGGATTGTGTTGTCGATTTGGAACATCAGAAGTGTGAATGTGGTGTTTGGGATTACGAAAAGATACCTTGCTCACATGCCATATGCACTGCACCGGAACTTGAGCTACACATTTCTACCCTTGTATGTCCATCTTACAGAACGGACTACTTGTCTGCATACTCGCGCAACATCTTACCAAAGAATGTTACTGGCAAAGCTAATCATGACACCGTGCGTGTCTTTCCGCCGGAAGAGAGGCGGAAGCCTGGAAGACAAAAGAAGTCGAGGTGGCAATCTATGCTAGAAACCGCCAAGAAGAAGAGCAGTAAACCGCGAAAACTACACAAGCAATATTGTTGTTCGAATTGCAAACAACGAGGCCACAAACATCCTAATTGTCCACAACCTGAGGCTGACTAGAAATGGTTGAAATCTGATATGATTTAGGGTTTTCTAAAGTCTGATATTATGTTTGTGTTCAGTGAAGTCTGATAAGTTTTAGGGTTTAAAGAAGTCTGATATTTTTTAGGGTTCACTGAAGTCTGACGTAGTAATGTATTCAAGAAGTCTGATATTTAAACTTGTCTCAATTGTTTGGGTTCTGTTTCAACAAGCGTAGTAATAAACATAACTAGGATTAGTGCTTAAGTTTGTTACATAACTAAAAACAAGCACAAAAGTAGGCCAAAAGATGCATGTGTTTTTTTACAACCACAATAGATAGATATTTCATATGCAAGAAATCTATAGTTTAGGAATCCAAAAGATAGAGGCGGTCTATTTATCAGCGTAGGTGTCTAGCAAAGCATAATCGGTACGTTTCTCTTCACATGTTCGCCTGAGTTCAGTCATTATGTCATAAGCTAGCTTGTCCATGATTGACTTGATGTTCTTATCACAAAGATACTTTGGAAACTCCATTCCAAGTGAATGGAACTCGATGAACTTCAAGCAGAACACTCCACAGTCACATGTTTGGTGGTTTTGAGGAAGATCGTCTCTCCTAACAATCGAGTGGGTGTAACGTTCGATTGGGTATGGCCACCCATTAGCATAAGCTATTTTCAAGATGTGCATCGCATAAGGAAACATCTCACAGATTGGTGCCACTGCCGCTCCGACCAACTCATCAGTCCTCGAATTAATGATACTGTCCCATACTGTTACGTGCCTATCCGGGATAGAAATCATAATTGCTACCCAATGACTTCCGCCAAAGTGCAGTGCGGTGTAAATATAATCAATTTCCACCGCCCAAGCCTTCGGTGATTTGTAGAATAGGGGTAGGTCACCAGTGAAGTAATCAAAACAACTAGCAAGAAGCATTCTAGCTGCGGCTGATGCATTCTCCCCTGCACTGCTCTTAATAAAATCTGGATAGTGTTGACGCCACAATGCTTGAAGGAGTGTGTCAATGAAACACAGCCTCTCGCTCCTGAACCATTCTGGATTGTTGTGTTGGCGAAGCCTCAACAGATCAATCCCCGCATCAATTTGCTGCATCAAGCGAAGCATGTGTTAATATAGAAAAATAAAACACAACCAGACATCTATAGAAGTCTGGATATATAACCAGACTTCTTTGGAAGTCTGGATATACAACCAGACTTCTTTGGAAGTCTGAATGTACAACCAGAATTCTTTGGAGGTCTGAATATACATCCATATTGGAAGGGAATTCTTAATTCATAACCATTGAAGTGATACTGACCGTGTCATGCAGCCATTTCTTTGGAGTGCGAAGATCATAATACCATTGTAGTGATGTGTTCACTTTCCTATTCGGATAACCCCTATCAAGAACAATACGCTTGTTAGACATCGAGTTAAGAGATTAGGTGTACATACTTACAATCTAAGTAGAGTATCAACACATACGGCTGTCTTTTGTTGTAATCATTAAGTGCCTTCACTTGCATCCTGGTGATAGCAGCACAAGGGTCATATCTCGGTGTAACCTGTGCTTGGACAACAGGTTTAACTGGAGTCTTCACCTTCTCCTTCTGTTTAACCTGGGTTGCCTTCGCTTGCATGTAAACTTCAGCTGCTGCCTGCTTAGTGTCTTGTTTAAACATCCGCGTAGAATCGAAGTCTATGCCCGTAGCCGACTTTGCAACGATCAAGACACTCGGATCTGTGCTCTCGGGTATACTCTGCATAGAAAATTTGACAACCCATGTTAAACATAATGTTCGATCTAAAATTCACACAATAACCAGACTTCACTAAACGTCTGGTAACTAGAATACATAACATGTCAGACCTCCATAGACGTCTGACATGTGCTGAATGCCAATTAAAAAATCATAGCAAACCAGTGCAATATAAGTCTAATGCCAGGAATCCATGTTCAAAGCAAATACAAGAACCAAGGGGGACAAAAACAAATACGATCATAAAGCAAGAGAAGGCTACTTCCCCTCAAGTTATTTCTTCATAAGTCTGCTATTTCTCTTAGGCCCATCGTTCTTTTCCTTATTTGTATCCAGAGATTGAGGGATTTGGAGACTAACCACATCATCAGTCGCAGTCGGTTTAGTGGCCTTAGAGAGATTGGCGGATTTGTCTGCTGATTTCTTAGGCTTCGCTTTCCCTGCATGTTCAGGTTCGGATACCTTCAGTACAACTTTCTTCAGGTTCCTCTGAGGCCTTTCCTTATTCTTGATTCCTCCCTTTTCATCAACCGCAGCAGCTTTTACTTTATCTTGATCCTGAAGATCTTCAGGTGGATCTTCTTCATCCTCACCAACTCCAACCTTCTTCATCTCATCAGCAGCAGCAGCAGCAGTTACACTTGCATCTTTCTTCTTCTCTCTTCCTTTCCCTCCAGTAGCAGCTTTCTTCTTCTCATTTTCCTTCAGTTCAGAAGAATCTTTCTTTTGGTCTTTCTCCTTATGTTCAACTCCAACACTTTCTTTCTTCAAACTCTGGACATTCTTGGCAATATCATCAATTCTGATGCCCATCAGACGTAAACCCTCATTGAAAACATCTACCAATACACCAATCCGAGTTTCAAATGATTTTTGCAAACCCTCAATCATTTGAACAACATCCCCATTCGTAGGACCAGCCTTCCCTACTCTAGGTTTCTTACTAACTGCCTCAACCTCTTCTTCTTTATCTTCATCATCTGAAACAGCCTGTACCAACTTCCTTTTGACTCCCACAACCTTACGCTTTTTCTCACCAGTCTCATCAGCAACCTTCTCGGACTTAATCTCAAGCTTAACAGGACCTCCATCTTTAGTCTTGAACACACCTTCACTCTTCCAGTGTTTAGAACCCCACCTCCAATGCACAGTCCCTAGCTGTCCTAACATTGCTTTCACAATGTTCTCAACTTTGTCGTCCTCCTCATCAGGGTTGTCCCACTCGGGAAACATGTCATCGTATTCCTTGATAACAAAGCTGTTGACGCGGGTCTGCAAATTACAAGTCACATAGCAAAACAAATATAAGCATTTGTAATATCAAAATTTTAGACATCATACGAGAGTGGGAAAAATGTATCAGACTTCACAAGAAGTCTGACATTATGTTTCAGACTTTGTATGAAGTCTGGTATAAAACGTCAGAGTTCATAAGTATAAGAAATACCTGTATGCGTAAGGTTTCGTCGACTTTATTTCGACTCCGTGATCCCTGGTACGCTAGCAATGGTAGGTCTGGGGCATCCGGAATGGGCTCTCTATAAGTTGTCGCCATAGCGGGACATGCCCAGTATATCCAAATGTTCAGGACCTCAGGAAAACCTCCGATATGATAATTTTTCCATCCACGAGTTTTCTGTTTGCCTCTTTAACAGAATCTATTAGAACCTTGAAGGTGAATCGTCCCCATGGATAGGATTGTATCGATCCTGGAACCAGCAGAAGCTTGGCCATGTCACCCCTTGTGGAGGTTGTCCAGTGTTGAGCCTCAATGAAGGTTGCATAGATGGCTAGATAGCCCAGCCATATCCTTTGTTGCTGGTCCCAATTAGAACATCTTGTACAAGCATCCATTAGTTGCATAAAACTTGGGCCTAAATCGAAATCCACCCTAAGAATCTTCTACATTTCTCTCATCTCATCGGTATAATGAATTTCATGGTACTCGAGGTTCTCAATATAGTCGCACTTGAGTCCGGTTATGGCATGAAACTCATTCAAGGAAAACCAAACTGGCTGAACGCCGAGAAGAGACCATAACTCATACTTCTTCTTGCAGTCTAACTACAGACAGAGCTTATAGTTCCCCATCCTTGAACACCATTTGAAATTCAGTTCATGGAATCTCAAAAAAACCCCAAGTTCTGAATCGAGGAGTTCTTGCCATTCATCCAGTAACAGCGCTAATTTAACATCAATTATCAGATCTCTCCTTCCACTAAAGTAGTGTATGCTTTTATCCGGAACCGGTTCATAACCGGCATTGAACATCCTTTGTGGGAATTCACATCTTCCATAACGTAAACCTGAAACAACAAGGGCCACACAAAAAATACAATATGAATACTACTAGCCATAAGCCATTTGCAGTCAGCCTTACACAGCCAGACATCTTATGCCGTCTGGCTACTATGGTTATGTAAATATATAGACGAGGAGAAGAGTCGAGGAATCTTACTGTCGAAGGAAGACGACGGAGGAGAAGAGTGAAACAAGATCGGGGCCCAACAAGATCTGGAACTTAGCAAAAAACAAAAAGCTTAGCGCAAGTATGAGAGATATTCAGACTCCACATGCAGTCTGAGGATGTAATCAGACTCCATATGTGGTCTGAGATCTACAATCAGACACCATTAGCCGTCTGATTAGTAATAGTTTTACTTAGAATTCCCCCGAAGAAGTTTTAGATGAATCTTACCGTCGAATGTAAGCAGCGGAGCAGAGAGAATCCAGATCTGGAAACGATACCCAGAAAAAGTATAAGATGTCGGTTGAGTGGCTTTGAGAGAGAATAGGTTTTTTTTTTATCTTTCCTTCGAAACTGTTAAAAAAAGGTTAAAAATCATATTTATATATGTCTCATAAGGGGCAGTTAAAACGAGACGGTTTTACCACTATCGGACGGTTTTACTGCAGACGTAACTGCCACGCTTTTTCGTCTCCTTTTTACATAACTCCCGCGCATTTAATTTACAAAAAATTAATTTCCCGGACATGCAAGAGGCCACGTGTCGTCACGTACACGCGAAGTATGAGGAAAATCATTTAAGTCTTAAAACTAATTATTGTAGATTCAGACTCCATATGAAGTCTGAGGAAAATTATTTATTACTCAGACTTCTTATGAAGTCTGAGAATATAGTATTTATTAGCTTCAAAAGAGGACAATTCGCATATATAAAATTGGATGATGAATGAAATTGGATGATGAATGAAATTTGGATGAAATTCGTCTTATAATACATAAATTTGTACTTGGATACATAGGACTTATATTACAAGAAACCAAATGCCCTCAAGATAATCGGGACGATAATAACAGCACCAGCAACCATCATATACTCATACTTGGCGCCACGCACTGTCTGACTAGATGGTTTCTCAGTTAAGAGCTCCTTTAGTTGAGCTATCTCTGCCTGCGCTTTCTTGATCTCATCGTGAAAGTTGGTAACACAGTCAATTTCAGCATAACAAAGGAAGATGTAATCAACTTGTTCGCCATGTTGGTCCACTCTCAGCTTTAACTCGTGAAACTCCTCCATCATAGCCTCATCCCACCACTTCATTATATGGTAGCCACCATCCTATACAGCCACATTTTAAATATGCAATCATCTTCGAATTCTGAATATAAGCTCGAATAAGTAAAAATAAAATAAAACTGGCTACAAAACAGAAGAGAAAGGCAATTACATCCCAATTACGACATCCAAAGAATCTTCTTCCCGGATTATCGGCAGTAGTGGATGTTCGCATGATAGGGTCCAGACCGCAGAAACATTTCTTGGGGAATCCATTGCATGAACCGGATCGTTGTCGAGATGTGGAAGTTGAGAATGAACTACTACTACTCGAGGTTGGAACCTGACTGAATCGCCCCATCCTGTGTACCATAAAACAATTGTAAAAAGTCAGACTTCTAAAACAGTCTGAACAAAAACAAAACCAATTTCAGACTTCTAATAGAGTCTAACTCAAGCATAGAACCTAGGGGCCCTAGAACCTATCTATTTTTGTTCGGATCTAGACAAAAGACATATGAAAAAGAGGATGATTGGGACTCAAAACCGTATGGATCTAAAACGAGAAATATATATAAAACAATTTTTGTTCAGATCTAGACAAAAGACATATGAAAAAGAGGATGATTGGGACTCAAAACTATATGGATCTAAAACGAGAAATATATTAAAAAAAAAAACAATTTTTTGTTCAGATCTAGACAAAAGACATGTGAAAAAGAGGATGATTCGGTCTCAAAACCGTATGGATCCCATGGATCTAAAACGAGAAATATATAAAAATCTATCTATTTTTATTAATATCTAGACAAAGTACAAAGTACATATGAAAAAGGAGATGACTCGAACTCAAAACCGTACGGATCTAATACAAGAAATATATTAAAACAAATTTTTTGTTTAGATCTAGACAAAGATCAAAGAAAAAATGACTTCTTTCTTATAGATCTCAAACATTTTCAGAACGCAGAGCTTATAATACGATGGCCGCGGTGTATGGACTGGTTTGGAGAGACGAGAAAGGAGATATAATTACAAGAATGAAGTTGATGACGACGGCGGTGGCGGTGGTAGCTGAGGGTTCTCGGAGAGTTATTAGAGGGTATTTAGAGAGTATTTAGAGAGGGAGTGTGTTTCCGTTTTAGAGAGAGAAGTTTGATAATGACTTTTACGAACTAATGTCGGTAACTTCCGTTTATATATGGGGTAAATTCCCAAGTAGGGTTTAGTATTTGGTCGAGTTTAGTCAGACTTCTTCGGTAGTCTGAAAAATCATGTACGTTAATCAGATTAACACGTACGAGAAGTCTGAGAGATAATTAAGTTGAAAATTTAAATTATAAAATTATTAAAAAATATTTTGAGGAAAATTTCGGATACATAAATTAAACATGAGACTTTTGGACATATGTAAATTAAAATTACATAAACTTTAGTCAATTTTAACCATTTAAGGTATAGTTGGTTCTTAGTATTTACGAAACCCCAAAATTCAGACTTCTATAGAAGTCTGATAAACCTAAATATAGTATTTATCACTTAACATTGAAAATTATTTAAACAAAACACCTAGGACACATCAAATTCGTTAATTATATCACCATTATAAAATACATGTGCAAATATAATTTTTCAAAGGTGAATTTCCTAATACATTGAATATAACTAACCCTAAGGTCATATGTAAGTTATATGTAAATGTTCCATTATGTTCCATTACAAAGTATGTTCTAAGGCATACTTAACTAACATTGTTTAATATGACTCAATTTTATCAAATTTTAATTTATATACTACTAAATTGTTTATATATAATTTATGTATATACAAGTTTTGACAAAATATTTTTTAATAATTTTAAAATTTAAATTTAGTAATTAATTATGTGTCAGACTTCTATTAGAGTCTGACGTCTCAGACATCCATAGAAGTCTTAAATAGTCGAAGGTTATAATGGTAATTGCGTTTGACGTTTTTTTGAATGGTCGTAAGGACAACGCAGTAATTTCACAAGGCCGAAAGGGCAGTTCTGCATTTGATTCAATTTCGAGGGTACACTTTTATTTAAAATCAATTTTGGGGGCATTTTAAGCAATTCCCCCCTCAAAGGTGCGAAAGTCTTAGTGATAAGATCAAGAATCTAAGCCTTAGTGAATCCACACATAAGACATAAATTCATAATATTTTCTAAGAAGGGGAATCCGCACAACTTAGAAAAACAAAGAACAAAGCATAAAAGCTTTATAAGAGAGAACTCTTATTTTTTTCCAAAACATTCTATATTATATACAATAAAACAATTGAGCTTTTTATAGCTCTTACAAGGTGATCTTTATAATAAAATACATTAAAAATGATTTACATTTAAACAAAATGAGGAAAATTAGCTAAATCAAATAATAGTCTTCTTGCCACCAATTTAGCCATTGCCATTGAATGAGAATCCTTGACCTTTTTTATGAAGTTATGAGACTAAGATTCTCATAATAAATCCATGCTTGAAGACCTTGATTCTTTTAATGATATTGCATCACACAGAAATTCGTTTGGGAACGCCTCATCTGTCAACGCGGTTTACCATGCGAGATCATTTCCGAATTCAACTCTCAGTTCACCTATAGCACCTTCCATGAATTATGTAGGAGGTGTAGTATCCGACTAAGCAAGCCACATCCGAGAGATTGTTGGAAAAAAAGATATCCAAAAAGCCATGTGACGGAAACATATGATCCAACCGACAACGGCTTTAAAGAAGCAAGACGAAAACGAGCAAGTCGAACCCCGCCTTACACCCCAACGCATCACCTACCACAACCTCCACTGACGGAATATTATCAAAACAAGGGAATACCCTCCACCAAGACTTTCCAAATTCTCGAGCCATCTTTTCCAGGACTGAATCAGCACATCGCCCCCAAATGCCAAACTATCAACTAAAAACGAGCTATTACCATAAATTTGGCACAATAAAGGAATACCCACCTAGGAAGGAGCGCCCAGAGAAACCACATAATGCAAAACGGAAAAGTTTGGAACCGGTTGAAGAGGAGTGCCCCCGACCTTCAAAAAATAGTGTTTGAGTGCAGGTTGCCTATGTTTACAAATGGTCGCGAAAAGTTTATTCTCTTTTAGTGCAATCGTTGAATTTGGGGGTTGTTATTAGAAATTTTTTATTAATTTCCTTATGTTTGGAGCAAACTGCCTAAACTCTAAACCCATGTTTATAAAACCCTAAACCCTAGCTAAACCCTAAACTTTAAATGAGATACAAAGAAAATATTCAATATTCCTCTCTACCTATACTATTTAATTTCCTTAATATAACCATGCTCGGCTCGGCTTGGCTCGCACAGACCTTTCGAGCTCGGCTTAGCTCGCAACCTCATTTCAGCTCGCCATTACTAATAGACAAAATGTGGTTGGCTTGGCCGACTTTTCACCTGGAGAGAATGGCCCATTCGTCACAGTTCGACAACGAGTCAACGGCCTGTACAAAAGGACAACCGTATTTACTATAAATAGACAAATCTATTGTTCATTACTGTAACTTTTTGGGGTTTGTGCACTTGATTACTTTCTCTCTCTAGAACTTGCACGTCTCGAATTGTAAACGAGCTCGTCTATCGACTATCTCGGATCTTTCTTTCACTTCTCAAACTGTAAGCGAGCTTGTCTCTTGACGACCTCACACCTTCATGTTCATTCGCTGACCTTAGTCTGCTTTCTAATAAAGATAAACTTTGACCCATAGACTTTCACTGAGCACGTTAACTCTAACCTGACAAGACGAGCATACAGTCACTTGTGGGGAATAAGGTTTTTTCTTCACTTCCGGCAAGCTCGACGTTGACAAGACCACCCACGAACAAGGATGTCATCAGTCTCTCAGACAACAAATATCCGAAAATGACCTTGCAAGCAAAAGGTCAACCCGACAAGGCTCGCCATGCCTCTCAGGTCATTCACCCGATCATCCAACCCTCAGACACGGAGCTGCTTCTTGGTACCGAGCAGACTCTGCAAGTCACAAACAATTGACTCGACGAGCAGAACGTATCCGTCCTACTCAAGGCTCTCATGAACCAAGTTGACGAGCTTTCTTGAGGGAGTAATGCTTGGTTTGACCAACTCGCAACTGCACAAGTAGTATGCCAAGTACATATCAACGATCTTCAATGATTAGGTTATCAAGCAACCGCACCCCGATTGATCGACTTCACACCACGCCTTCAGCAAGCTCTGTTCAATGGGTCGCCAACTCCGAACACCAAAAAAAACAAAAGAATACTCACACATTCTACGACACAGCCGGGATACAAACAATCAACCCCTCGTCATTGGCACTCCGAGAAACTCTGCAGCGGATGCTCACAAAGACAGCGAAATAGAGGATCTAAAGTCAAAATTGTGAATCATGACTTCAAAGGTTCACCAACCTATCAACTCGACACCCAAAATCGATCGTGTGCTTGAAGAAATGCAGAACACTCCTTTCACCAATCGCGTCACAGATGTTCAAGTCCGACATCCGGGAAAGATCAAGCTAATGACAAACAAAGGAAATTCAGACCCGAGGTAATTCTTAACTGCTTTTCGCATTGCCATGGGTCGAACACAATTCGAACTAGGAGAACGTGATGCAGGATACTGTCAATTGTTCGTCAAGCACTTGGGCAGACCCGCTTTGGATTGGTTTTCTTGCCTGGAAGCAAACTCTATGGACGGATATCATAAACTTTCAATGGCATTCCTTAAACACTACTCCATGTACATCAAAGAAGAAGTATCAAGCGCCGATCTCTGGGCCATCACTCAAGGACCAAAAGAAACCCTGCGATCATACATCACTCGCTTGAAAAGCATACTTGAGAAGATATCGATCACCGACAGCGAAGGACTGCCCGCACTACGGAATTGTCTATGGTACGAATCCAACTTCCGCGAAGAATTAAAGAAGAACAAACCGAGCTCGCTCGTAGATGCCCTGCACTGAGCAAGCATCTTCATCGACCTAGAAGAAGTAAAAGAAACCTTAGCTAAGAAGTTCGCACACAAAAGCTCGACTTCGAAAGAAAAATTTGAAAAATCAGAGAAAGTTGCCGAGCAGCAAGAACCACGTCAACATTACGACCAAGACTAGAAAAAGTCAAAAGAAGAAGACATTGCAAGGAAGGGCAAGGCAACATAATATGTCAGCGATCAGCAAGACTGCCAGCAAACTCAACCCACCCAAGGCAGTCGCCAAGATCACCCTCCCAAGCCTACCAACAAGATCGTAAGAACCAAGGCAAACCGTGGAACAAGTATGTTCGGGGCAACGAGCAGGGCAAGCCCTTCTGAGACTTTCACCAACGAGCAGGACACGATACTTCCGAATGCAGGAACTTGCAAGCTTTACTATTTGTTGATTACGAAAAGGAAGGGAAAAAAGATAACAGCAACTCGTAATCAACCGCCCGCGAAGGTCGACAACCAGGCAAACCAACCGAAAACGAAGGAGAACGTTTCAAGCTTGTTCAAGAAGAGAAAAGAAAACAAGCAGCTTTCGAGGTGGAAGTTGAACAGATAGACGCAAACATGGAACCACCAAAATGACCTCGCAACAATCATGACAAAGAGGGAACACCCCACCGAGAAGGCGCATTAGCATGATCATGGGAGGATTGCCACTCGCCAACGATTCAGTCCAATTGATCAAAGAATGCCGAGCAACCACTCAGCAATAGTGGAAGAAAGCAGTGATGATGAGCTCAAAGTTGGAAATGATATCATCTTTATCGAGCAAGATGGAGAAGGACTTGACAGACCGCACAACAATCCGCTGGTAGTCGAGCTTTGAATAGGCGACTGTGAAGTTTCAAAGATCTTAGTCGACACCGGGAGCTTGGCAGACCTTATCTGCAAAGAAACATTGCAGCGTATGGAGCTCAACAACTATCAGATAAAACCAACCACAAAACCCCTAACAGGCTTCTCTGGCGATTCGATCACAACAATCAGCACAATCAAACTTCCATTTACGTCGGAAGAGTGACCAAAATCATAAAGTTTGTCGTCGTCGACCGACCAGCCATATACAACGTAATCTTGGCACACCATGGATATACGAGATGAAGGCGGTTCCTTCCACCTACCATCAGTGCGTAAAGTTCCTGACATCTTGCGGCATTTTCACTCTTTGAGGAAACCAGAGAATATAAAGAACCTGCTTACGAATGGGAGTTCGAATCGATCCTCATCGCGGTAGTATATATCAAACAATAAAATTCTAGAGAGAAGAAATTCTATAGAGAAGAGAGAGCAAAATACCCGCGGAAGGAGAGAAATGAAGAGTAGGAAGCAAAGAGAGGAGTATTTATAATGGCGCGGGAGCTTTTAGAGGAAGAAGCCATCATTAAACCTAGGTGACCCTTTAACTTATGGCGGTTATAGGCATTTCATCATTACACCTAGGGGACTCCTCGACTTCTAGGGTTTTCCTAACAAACCCTTTTATTTTCTCAAGGATCAAAACATCAATCTGAAAACGAGCAGACGCAAATAAAGCCGGCCAAAGATCTACCGAACATGTATCGACCCAACCAAGAACTACGGCAATCCGCCGACTTCAGCAAACCTAAAGATCGACAAACCAGGGGGCTTACTGTTATATATTGGTTTAGCACCTATCTGTTAGTTCGGCCCATACATGTTCTCTGAACTGGAATCAGCCCAATAAGAAACAAGTAAAATCGGCCAATAATCATGAACATACCCTCACTCGAAAACATGCTCGGATTAAGCCCTGCTCGGTTCGGCTTGCACAAACCTTTCCAGCTCGGCTTAGCCTACAACCTCATTTGAGATAAGTTTTACTAATAGAAAAACGTGGTCGGCTTGGCCCACTTTTCACTTGAAGAGTACGGCCCATTCGTCACATCTCGACATCGAGTCAACGACCCAGACAAAAGGACGGCCGTATTTACTATAAATAGAAAACACTACTGTTCATTAATGTAACTTTTTGAGATTTGTGCACCTCATTACTTTCTCTCTCTAGAACTTTCAATTCTCTAATTGTAAGCGAGCTCTTCTATCGACGATCTCGCATCTTTCTTTCACTTCTCAAACTATAAGAGATCTCGTCTCTTGACGACCTCACACCTTCTTGTTCATTTGCTGTCCTTAGTCTGCTTTCTAATAAACATAAACCTTGACCCATAGACTTTCACCGAACACGTTAACTCTAACCTGACAAGACAAGCATACAGACACTTGTGACAAGTTCGATAATCACAAAAATATGAGAATAGCAACTCTAGAGTCTCTCCATTGCAGCCGGTTTGCTCTACTGCTAATTATCAGGCCAAAAGTACAACGTCTATGCATGATGATATTGTTGTCTCATAGCCAGCAAAGCTTCAACTCAAACGCCATTGTACCTTCATCATTGTTGATCCTGCTTCTTGTTGAAAATGAACAAGGTTATTTCCCCAACAATCACTTTTACCTCATGTTACATATATCTAGGGAAACCTTTACATGTTTCAGTGATATAAACAAAGAAGATTGCTCTAGAGAGATGGTTGACCAAATGGATCCAACAATGAAGACCTATCTTCACAATGGAATGGGGGTGGGAGACATATCAAACTAACCCAAAAAATGCTTTGGACAAAAGTTGGTGGTCGAGGAAAATGGGGCGAAAAGGCAGAGAATGTGATTAAAATATAGTAATACAAGAGCTGTAATATAGTGGTAGCTACCATCAGTTATTTTTTCTCATGTTTTGTTTCTGACTCGTCATCTCACTTACGATTCGATTAAGCAGTATATTCTCATGCTATCCAGAAGCGATATTGTTTTGTTGGAATTTTGACTATGCTTGTTAGGATGGTGATGATTGGTTCAGTTTTTAATTGTTCATGTGATGGTTCCATCAAGAGAATTAGATTGTTCGAGTTCGATTAGTTCTCATACTTGGATGATTCTAGTTCGTACTAGAGTATACATGATTATTCGATCTGTTTGATTGATCTGAGCCCCGACCTCGGGTCATACTGATAGTGTGATGACAAGCTCTGCCTCGATCTCTACGACATCGGCACCAATCGGCTTAGTCGCTCAAATTACCATGACGAGTCAGATTCGGACGAATACTCTATCATGAACAATTACCAAAACATGTTCATTAAAATAAAATTTCTCTTCCCCCCTTCTTGAATGTGTAACTTCTTCCTAATTCCCATAACCGGACGATTAATGTCTCAGGAAGCATATTTCATTTGCAAGGCAACCATAGAAAATGTCTTGCACAGTAATGGATGCCAGTTATAAATCTTTAATAGGTAAGCTGTATGAAAACCTAGTAATGGATGAGCAATTCCCGTAAATACAAACTGAAACTGGCATCAATAACGTCTCATCCAACTGAACTGCTCATCCATTACTGGAGCCAAACTGAAATTGGCATCAAACTGAACTGCTCATCCATTGGATCTTTCCATGTAAGGGTTTAGGTCGTAGCTATCGTAGCTATCTTTCAAATCCGGGTATATAAAGAATCCGTATAAAAGTGGTGCAAGATTGTTCACTCATTAATAACAGGGTGATGATGTCAAGACTCATGTAAAATGCGAACTCTGATAAAAATAAAAATTCCGGTTTATGTTTGAAGCATGATTCCCGTAAATAACTCATGGTCCATCTACTGCCTAGCCCTTGGCAATTCCAACTTAAAATACGCATCAAATGATTTGACCTTGCAAGATTTATAAATGGCAATTCCAACTTAAATTATGATTGTAATGTAAAACTTTATGAAAATGAAAGGCAAATTAGGAAAAATATCATTAGCAGTTCAGTTTGTCTCTGTTTGGTCTAGTAATGGACCAATTTAATCTCTAAGATCTATAACTAGCATCTAAAGAATTTTTTTTGAATATGCGTTCTAAGGAAAAAAAATTTTGAATATGAATTTCCCACCTTTCGCGAATCGTCCAAGAGGCCAGCCGAGAAGGCGACGTCCAGTGCTTACCGGCCCATTCGCTCTAGTCAACTGAGTGACGCCCTAGCGATGCGAAATTGGCCATTAAAAACACTTATGTCAGGGTAATAATCATAGAAAAGAATTGGAAAACGTACCTTGAATCCTGTCTCGAAGATGAAACACTACATCACTCAGATTCTGAAGTCCTTCGGCTATGTCTTGTAGTGCAGTCCCTTCTTCTTAACTTATATGAAAAGCTTACCTATTAAAGATTTATAACTGGCATCCATTACTTTGTAGGACATTTTCTATGGTTGCCTTGCAAATGAAATATGCTTCCTGAGACAGGCAGATGACGTAAGTTGCACCAGGTGCTTTGAGTGGACTTCCAGTTAACCCATCTCTTCACTTCGTAAAATTCGTATTTTCTGAATCAAGTCTAGCAAGCTCCTGATTCTCAAGATTCAAAAGCTTCTCGTCTGGGTTGCTTCTGGTGTGACGACTAGGCATACACTGAACTCAAAGTCTGGCTTCGAGATCGATATCGATTGACACTAAATGGGCATTGTGAAGTTCTAAACTTGCTCGGGTACCCGTTCGGGTTCGGTTCGGATCTAACGGGTTTTCGAGTTTTCAGGTCCATCCATAAGACCCATTCAGATATTTTATAATTTCGATTCGGTTCGATTTCATTTGGGTTCGGTTCGGGTCCAATCTATAAGCATTGGACGTCACCTTTTCAATAACCCTTGTTCTAAAGATTTTTTTTTTTGTTAAAGAAAGGATTTATAAATAATGCGTTTCCTTAGTCGTTAGGCTGGCGGTTTTGGGGGAGTTTGGGATGATTTTGCTAAGGTAAACAAGCATGGGAAATAAGAGAAATTACCCAGAAGAAGGATGAAGAAGAAGAAGAAGAAGAAGACTAATTCAGACTTCTTTGGATCAAAACACATTGTCAGGTTATAATCGTGGTAGTGTCCACGAATAATCGACCCAACATACTTTTGTGACCACAGATCGCAATAATGTTAACTCTTGACCACCTATTGTCCATCATAAGCGTTTAGCATGTGATATGATTGTGGTAATGTCCACGAATAATAGACATCATCTTGATTGTTATTGATTATTATTTTGGGTTTGGGTGGGGATATTACAGCCTTTTAGCATGTTATTTCAGGGATGTGATGTACTTTAAGAACTATGTTTCTTCTGCTTCTTGTACGATGAGAACTACTTTCAAACATATTCAATCATTAGATAAGACTTAGCTCATCAGAAACAGCAGCTGCAGAGGTTCCATCTGTTGATTTATCATAAAGTATCTTTTTGTAACCCCACCTTAGATGAATTCTGTTTTTGAAGACAAGACAGAAATACATGATATGCTGATGAGATAATTGACGTGAGAATTCATTTTTATAAACAATAACAAACACACACACACACACACACATACACACACACACACACACACACACACTTGCCACCTATATCTGTGATGTATTGTTTGATAGGACCACTCAAGTATCAGGAATTTTAAAAGTTCGTTGAGTTGGTTGGTGTCAGTCAACAAAATATTTATTTTTAAAACAACTAGTCCCGGCATGAAGTTAGATATGAGGTTTATCTCTCTTCGTTGTCAACAATCAAGACTTTTAAACCTTTCTTAGATGTCACTCTGGAAATAGCCACATATAGCTGTCCATGTGAAAAAACCGGCTGTGGTAGGAACAATCCTACTTCTCATAGAGATTGCCCTTGACTCTTATTAATTGTCATCCCAAATGCCACTGCCAAAGGAAGCTGCCGTCTTCTCATCTTGAATGGCAACTTGGCATCTGATGGCGTTATTGAAATTCGAGGAATATGTATCATTTGCCCAAGCTTTTCTCATGTGATGATCCTTGCCCCTACCATAAAATCATACAAATCTGTAATTTGTAGTCTAGTACCGTTCATTAGTCCACCCGTAGGATCTATGTTTCTCAGCAACATCACAGGACATCAAATTTTCAATCGAAGAACATGGAACGGTAAACCGGAAGCTTTGATACTATTTAGAAAGTCTGGTGTAAGAGCTTGGTCGTTTGCGGAGGCTATGTCAGATGGGTCTATGCAATCTGACACAAAAATTAAACGCATATTCAAAAAAAAAAATTCTTTAGAACAAGGGTTATTGATGCTTCACAGTTCAGTTTGTCTCTGTTTGGTTTTGGATTTTATTGATTGTTTTCTGATTTAGTTGTAGGTTATGTTTCCTTTTATAGGACTTGCTTTCGGAAATTTTCTCTTGTTCCACAATGGCCGAATTTTACGAAGGGCATATCCACATAACGTACTTGTACACGATTTGTAAGGCAGAGTTATAACCCTTACTCAAGTCCAATCTTACTGGGTAAGAATAAAGATTCTTCCCACCGGTTTTGTGTGGATTATAGATTTTTAAGAAATAAATTATTCATGAAAAAATTCCAATTGCGATAATAGATCAGCTGCTTGATGAGTTGAATGGAGCGCAAAACTTTTATAAGTTGGATTTAAGATCAAACATCATCAAATTAGGATGCGAGAGCAGGACATAGAGAAAACTACTTTCTCGACACATGAAGAACATTATGAGTTTGTTGTTATGCTGTTTGGATTGTCCAGTGCACCAGCAAAATTTCAATCCTTGATGATTGCTATCTTCAGGCCCTTCCTATGAAAGTATGTGTTAGTATTTCGTCGACATACTAGCCTATAAAACATCATTAGAAGATCATTTCAAACATTTGAATGAAGTAGTGAATCTTCTGAAAGATCTTCAGCCTTTTGCGAACCGAAAGAAATGTTTTAGGGCAATAAAAGGTTGGTTATTTCGGTCACATTATTTCAGATCAAGGGATTGCAATACATCCTGAGAAAACGTCTGCAATAACGAAATTGTTAGCACCTAAGACAGTTAAAGAGTTGTGCAGCTTCTTAGGGTTCACAGGGTATTACTGAATTTTTCAAATCTAATGGGGTTATTGAAAGAACATTGACAGACTTACTGAAGAGGGATAACTTTGATTGGCTAGGCTTAACCCAAAGGCGTTAGAAAAATTGAAGAAAGCCATGGTTTTTGCACCAGTATCGGCCTTGCTAAAATTCAAAGAAACTTTTGTAGTCGAGTCAGATGCATTATGGCTTAGGAGCCGTGTTAATGCAGGATCAGTGTCCTATAGCTTATTTCAGTAAAGGTTTGACTTATAGAGAGCAGCTCAAGCCTATCTATGAGATATAATTTATGGCAATAGTAATGACTATATAAAAGTAGAAACATTACTTGATGGGAAGGAAATTTACCGTTCACACCGACCAGAAGAGCTTAAAATTCTTACTGGATCAACATGATATATCAATGTGCTCACTATCTTAACTAAACTCAACATTTTTATATAGAGGTGGTCACTACCATATCTGGATTCAATATAAAAATGGATAATTTTTAATGATTTATTTATAAAATAGTGTTCATGTCAATTTATCCAAAAAAACTTATTCATCGTACTTTATAGACCTGTTATAACTTTTAACGTTCACAAGTTTTAATAAAAAGAAATCTACAATATATATATACATACATTTGGGAACCGAACCAAAATTATAAACGTCATCTGAGGTGAAACATCCTCTTCAAATCGATTGTATGTCATGTGGGAAGTACCACAAAACAAATGGTTTTATTTACTACGCATAACAAGACACTTGGTACATTTGGGAACCGAACCTGGATCGAAAGCATATCGGTTGCTTGATCCAAGTACTCGAAAAGTAGTAGTCAGTAGAGATGTCATGTTTGACGAAACAAAAGGATGGAATTGGAGAAAACATGGATCCGAGCAGAGTAAAGATGAAACGTTTGCAATTACTTTAGGAGAATATGGGAACCATGGAATTCAAGACATCAACACAGAACAAGAGTTTGGAAACGATTGGATCATCCAAACAGGAGACGCGGTGGTTAAGACAGAGACCGATGAGGATGATAGAATAGAAGGTAACAATGAATCTCATGAAAACGAAGCTGAGAGTGAAGAAGATGATAATGAGGACCATCAAAACCAACCCGTTTTAAGGAGAACCGAAAGGGTGAGATCAAAACCCAAGTATCTTGAGGATCATGGACTGTCGACCATCCGGGAAGGAGGTTCTTCAAATGCGAAATCCATGGATTCTTCGTATGGGCTGATAAGGAAAAACCCCATGGATGGCAGAAGGTGAGCTTGATAGAAGCCATAGAGCAGATTCGTCGCCAGAAAGAAGAAATCAAAGAGCTCAAGGACTCTATGAGAATCGTGAATCAAGGTAACGACTCGACCTTGGTGAATTCTGATTTGTGGAAGAAACACAATGTGGAGAAGAACAAGTCTCTTCACTTCGTAAAATTTCTACAGGATGAATCGGTGGGCTTTATAAGCTTATAATCTGAAATGTGTACATTTCACCTCGTTCTTATATTCTTCGCATATTCAAAAATATTAACTTATCAACAGACAACTCCCCTAACGACTCAAACTAAAATTTTCTATGTTAGGTCCTCATCGACCAAAAGCATTTGGATTTTTAGATCTCCCATCGAGGTAGAACACATCCAAACTCGCAAAAGCAAAACTTTTAGTTCCCAGATGCAAGGAACAAAGTTATTGAATCAGTTGCTAAATGGAGATAAGGGAGAAGAAAGGAATCAGAAGCGGACAGTCGATTAGTCAGTTATTGACTGGGTAGAGTCCATATGTCCTCTAATAGACACTCCCTTGGTGAGATAGCAATTAATTGTATACAAAGGTCAGTGTGGTGAATTTAAATATCATGACTTGTTGTGGAGTTTACTTGGGACAGTCGCTAAGTGTGGGGGGAAGTACATTGTGGTCTTGATCTCTGCAAGGATGTTTTCATGTGGGTTACTAAGTGAATGTGAATGCGATATTCCTAAGATGAAATGAGTTTCTGTGTTTTCAAACCTCTTTTTCATACTTCGGCTTTCTGTTTGCTTGAGGGCAAGCAAAAGCTAAGTGTGGGGGAGTTGATATATCATGGTTTTTCTAGGTTTTCAACCATGATATAAGTGTATATATTTGGTCTTTAACCTTGTATTTCGAGTCTATCGAGTCTTTTACAAGTTAGCTTACGTTTGGAGCAAAGTTAGGAGTTTCGGGACGTTTCTGGAGCATTTTGCAAGAAGTTGGAGTTGGATCCGTAACCAGGAGTTGATGTCGATCGATGCACACTGAGAAAAAGTCATTTTATTTCGGCCATTGTGGGTTGAACTTACAATAATTTTTATGAGGTGTTATAGAATCTCCTCCTTTTTGTTAAGCTATTGCAATAACAATAAATCTAACAATAGTTAATTTAGAGAATCATTTTACATCTTCAAAACTCAAGTTGATTGTCATTAAATGATGTAGACGAGATGCATCAGTGCTATGGAGTATCATCTCACCTTAGGCATCCTGTTCTCAGATATGTCTTGCGCATCTTGGGATGTACTCTGTTGTGCAAAGCTGAAGCCAACAAGATGCGTAAGAATGAGCTGGAGATGCTTTTCATTGGGTTGAAGGAGCAGTTTGTTGAGACTGATCTGAGAGATGCGCAAGTATGTTTATAAGTAACGATACACTATCGTCCTCCCTCTCTATCTTCTTTTCTTTCTTAGAGATGCCAACATGTTCCTTATTTTTCTCGTATTCGCATTGACACTGGCCTTATAGAAATTGACTATATAGCTGAAGAACTTTGGTTCACAGAAGCAGAATGTACATATATTACCTTTCCTTCTCCTAAGCCCAAGTCTGTTTGCTATCCAAAAGCTAATGATGAAAAATATCATTAGCTTTTGGCTTTTTACCGTGTTAGGTCAACTAAATTATTTATTCTTGAATGTTTGCTTCCGGTCGACACGTCAAATGCGAACTTTCTTGACAAAATCCGTAAGGTCTGCGTCAATCTTCTCATGTGCATGAGTCTTGATAAAAGTCTCATATTCATGTGCTTGGTCACTCTAGTCAACCATGAGATGGAGGTTTAAGTTGCACGTAGAAAAATGGCATAACACAAGAAGTCCAATATCATTTGGTGTAAGGTTATAACTCAACTGATTTTTTTAAGAAAGAATATGAACTGAACGAAAATTTTTGATGGTACATCACATCCAAAAATCTTGAGGAAGTTGATCTTACGACCATAATTGTTTTCCCAGGAAAGCCGTATTAACATTCACCATGTCTCTAAAGCCTATTCCTCCATCTCTTTTATCCCTACATAACTTATCCCAAGACATTCAATGCATAGGAAGATACTACAAAACAAACAAATATGGTTCATGTAACAATACTTAAAATACACCAAAATACCAAGAAATAACTGACCATTCTGCTTCGCTTTATGCCGTCATTTGTGACATTCAAGGTGACAAACTTTTCCCCAGCTCCTTCAAAAATCAACTCGATTATTACTGAAACTGCATTTTGGACCCGTTCTCCAGTTTTTAATACTATTTTTGCACCCAATAACCCGTTCTTATAGCAATTATCGGGACTTCACCAACTATATCTGGAAGTATATCATCTGCAGACATGGGATGCCTTATGAGATCGTCACCGATAACGGAAAGCAGTTTACGTCCTTCCTATTAAGTTAGTTGTTCAAAAAGTGGAACATCAGACTAAGCAAATCTAGGGATTGTTACAATTGTTAATAGTTACAATTGTAAGTGAATAGTGATTGTAGTATGCAAGGTATCGAATCCAGCTAGTCCGTCCGAAATTTTAGACCTTCAATGCCATTTTAACTGACAACGATAAACATTTATTAACACACTGTTGTAAATTAATTGATTGTAACTATTAACATATCATAAGTTTAGTTGATAAATAATGGTAAGTTATTCTTGATTGATTGAACAATTTTAGGTGACAATAAAAGGAGTGATTATTTTACTGTCAGATTAAGACAGTTCTAATAAATCAAAAGTAATGTATAAGACGGTGATACACTATTGAATTCGATACCTTGCATACTATAATCACTATCGCGGTTGTTGTTATATAATTAATAATAGCTGTGTATTATTGCTATTTTTTATTTTATAGTAGCTCTAATATTTCGCTTTAATATATATAATCGTAGCATCATTTTCTCGTTATATTATGTTTTATAATAGCTTTTTATATTCGTTATAATATTGTGAGCCGAACCATATTATTATTATTATTATTATTATTATTATTATTATTATTATTATTATTATTATTATTATTATTATTATTATTATTATTATTATTATTACTATTGGCAAAAAATAAATGTTAATTCCCAGCTGTTAGCATAATAAATGATACTTCTTGATCTTCTCGTACCAGATTGACCATTAAATAATATGCCACCGATTATTTATATTGTATATCTTATTAATAAATCGGAAGAGTTAACATATTTATTGGATACTAGAAGAATGTTATGAATTGTGATCAGGTCTTGTATCTCATTCAAACAAACCCACCCAGGAGGAGCATGCCAGGGTCTCTCTTCTGGGGATGGCAGGCGATAATCAAAACCAGGAATACGGATAAAATCCTGCAAAAGAGTATCCAGAGAATCTTGCTTACAGATGGACGGAGGAATTGGCCGAGCAACCACCGTCCTCCGCGAATCTCCATCGCTAGTTGTAACCTCTTTCTTTTTCGTATTTTTCTTCTTTCCTGCCTTCGGGACTACCAATCGTGAACGACTAGCAGAAGCAGAAGCACTAGCCCCCGAAGTACCATCTCCGGGCTCAACCAAATCATTGCCCACACGCTCGCGACCGATGTGTCCGCACCAATACCCGAATTATGTTCACTCCCTTCGCCTCGCTCAACATCGGCGGACGAACCCAAGTTTTCTTCATCCGAAAATGGAGGAAGGGAAAAATCAGAAAACGGCTGACACGCAACAGGTTTCTTCATCATCGGATTACCCCGGAATGGAAGAAGTATCCAGCACACCCCGAGAAAGAAAGTACTCCTCGTCGTCACGAGAAACCCTAAATCGCACAGAATCTAATCCTTGCGAACCAGAAGAATCCGAATCACTGCTGCTGGAAGATAAATAAAAAGCCACTCCTGCTCGCATACTAACTCAAAAGATCTGAAGAAAAATCAAAAACCACTAGCAACGGAGAGAGAAGGCGTAAGATTGCAGAGAAAAAGCGCGGAAGCCAAGGAAGCGGAAAGTAAAAGTAATAAATAAATCTCGCAACGATTCAAGTGTCACATATCCGTAAAGACGCGTTGTTCCGCTAAAAGCGCGATCCGAACCAAAGCAGAAGCGACCCGACAAGATTTCCGCCTGACTTAAATTCTCGAAAAAATTCGCCGACCTCAGTATCATAGCTCGACGAACTGGGGGAGGGGGACTAATTGTTGGATATGGGTTTAGCACCCATCCAAATCTCATTGGAAATCTTGTCTAAATCAATCACATTTAATGTCGACCCAAGAAGACAAGTACGCCAAGAAGTCAACGGCCCAAAGGGAAGTCATCATCCAAGCGCTATAAATAGGACCCTTCACTCTTTATTTTAAAACAGGTTGTAACTTGCGAGAGGCCGAGCGGCTTCTATAAAGCTCTGACCTCAAGCACTGCTTAGTGAGCACGTCATTTGACGGACTCACACCTCGTACCATCTTGTTCATAGCTCGGCTTCGGCCTTAAGATCAATAAAGAACAGTTTCGACCTCACTTTTAATTTATATCTCACCTCGTAGATCGGACATTTCAGATAGATCGTAGTCCGTAATATTGACTAGGTCAAATTTTCGTAACAACAGTTTGTTTTGAGCTGAAGTATGATCCCGAGATGGTCATATAAGTTTAACTTTTATTAATTTCAATTTCTGAAATCTATTCCCAAAATCATCTAGGTTTGATTTAATTCAACCTATGTTCTTCTAAAGAAGAAGAAGTGTTACTAACCTTGATCCATGCTTGATTAGGCTATTGAATGGATTGGCTTCACCAATTGACTTCTCCTTCCTTAACCTTCTCCTTTGTTGATCCTTTGATGGACAAGGATCCAAAAGCCTTTACTTCTTTCTTTTGTTACCACTTTCTATTTGTGTGTTTTCTTAAATTGTTTCTCTCGTAGTTGTGATGCATCGAATCATATATATTTATACACTCACGTAACACACACCACACTTTATGAAACATCACACCTTTATGTAACAACATGTTACGTGACCATTCGGCAACAAAAGGGTATATACATATATATTGTACCTTTAATATAAGTTACAATCTCTTATTTATTTAAGTGTACAATATACATATATACCTTATAAGAAAAACACTTAGTATAATTAGGTAAGGAAAGAGGGTTATCAATAAACCCAAATTCTAATTCTCTAATCGAAACCGATCCATCACGGTATCGTCTTTTATATTAGAACTCTTTAACATTAATATGAACTTGATCCTTTACATTAAACCGAAAGACATATAGGTCAAATATAAGAATAAATATTCTTACATTCTCCCACTTGACCTTTATGTCGACTTGATGGTTCAATAACTTTAATGTGCACTTTTATATCAAGTTCATCCGATCTTTTATATAAACTATAAAATCAGAATTGGCTGAATCATGGCGGTCACACATCAATGAACGACATGCTCCCTTCCATGTATCACAAACCAACTCCAACTTTATAGATATATATCTCCTTTACATGAGAGGATCTTTAATTCTCAAAATAATTATATGTTATCCTCAAACCTTAAATGTATACATACTTTAATGATAACATAATTAGTAAAACAGAAACGTAATCCTTAAGTGAATTCATAGTGTCATACACTTAATGAGCATTCCATAATCAAAACAGCAAGGCTTTATCTATGACACCCATACGCTCTACATGGCCAATGAACGTCTTGGGTGGTAGTCCCTTAGTTAACGGATCCGCTACCATCATATCCGTCCTTATGTGCTCAAATGACACTCTACGTTTCTTGACTTCTTCTTTGACAGATAAGAACTTCATCTCCATGTGCTTAGCACCCTTCGAGTACTTATCATTCTTTGAAAAGAAGACAGCTGCGGAATTATCACAATACATTCTCAGCGGTTTCTCTATATTGTCGACAATCCGAATCCCTGAGAAAAAGTTCCGCAGCCACAACGCGTGAATTGTGGCCTCATAGCATGCCACAAATTCAGCCTCCATGGTGGAAGTAGCAATGACAGACTGCTTTCCACTTTTCCATGATATTGCTCCCCCAGCCAACAGGAACAAATAGCCAAACGTCGATTTTCTGCTATCGACGCAGCCACCATAGTCTGAATCCGAATATCCAATGACCTCCAGATGATCGGATCTCCTATATGTAAGCATGTGCTCTTTGGTGCCTTGCAAGTACCTGAGAACCTTCTTTGCAGCTTTCCAGTGGTCCATTCCGGGATTACTTTGATATCGACCCAACATACCAACAGCAAATGTGATATCTGGTCGAGTACATGTTTGAACATAGTTCAAACTCCCAACCACTGATGCATATGGAATTCTTTCCATTTCCTTACGCTCTAATTCATTTCTAGGACATTGCTTTTCACTGAACTTATCCCCTTTCTGAATTGGAGCTATCCCTGCGGAGCATTTATCCATATTATATCTCTCTAAGATCTTATTGATATATCCTTTCTGAGACAAACTTAACAATCCTTGTGATCTATCCCGGAGTATTTCTATTCCGATCACATAAGATGCCTCACCCATATCCTTCATCTCAAAGTTCTTAGAGAGATACTTCTTTACATCATGTAACATCCCCATGTCATTTGCAGCAAGCAAGATGTCATCAACATATAAGACTAAAATCACAAATTTGCTCCCACTGATCTTAATATAGATACATCGATCAACGATGATCTCTACAAAACCGTATGACGTGATGGTATCATCAAATTTTATATACCATTGTCTGGAAGCTTGTTTCAGTCCATATATTGACTTTCTCAGCTTACATACCAGATTTTCCTTTCCTGTGGCCACAAACCCTTCAGGTTGGTCCATATATACTTCCTCCTCAAGATCTCCATTAAGAAAGGCGGTTTTCACATCCATTTGGTGGAGCTCAAGATCATAATGAGCCACCAATGCCAAAACAATCCTTAGAGAATCCTTCTTAGAAACTGGAGAGAAGGTCTCTTTGTAGTCAATGCCGTCCTTTTGAGTGAAACCTTTAGCAACAAGGCGAGCCTTGTACCTTTCAATGTTACCTTTCGAGTCGCGTTTAGTCTTAAAGACCCATTTAGAACCAACAGTCTTGAAACCGTTAGGCAACTCTACTAAGTCCCAAACATTGTTATCACTCATAGACTTTATTTCTTCTATTGCGGCATTAAACCACTTTTCAGAATTGCTACTTTCCATGGCTTTCTGGAATGAGTTCGGATCTTCATCAATGCTTAAGTCACTTTCATTCTCAAGAGTGTAAACCACATAGTCATTTGAAATGGCAGATCTTCTTTCCCTTCCAGATCGCCTCAATGACTCTTGTGGTGCACCATTCTCTTCTTGAATTGTGACAGGTTCATCAACCGTACTTTCAACTAGTGGAGTTTGCATATCATTTTGTTGTTCTATTGTGCCATTTGACTGTGATGCAACAATAGGAACAACAAACTCAGGTGGAATGACAGGTGGATGTACCTCCACGTCAACCACCTTAATGTCCACCTTACGTGGTTCACCACTCCCACTAGTTTCACCATTCTCAATGAACCTAGCATTGCCCGTCTCAACAATTCTGGTACTATGGTTAGGGCAATAAAATGTATACCCCTTTGATTTTTCAGGATAGCCAATGAAAAATCCACTGACAGTCCTAGAATCAAGTTTCTTTTCTTGTGGGTTATATAACCTTACTTCTGCTGGGCAACCCCAAACACGTAAATGTCTTAAACTGGGTTTCCTTCCCGTCCACAGTTCATAAGGAGTCTTAGGAACTGCCTTACTAGGAACCCGGTTAAGCACATACGTAGCAGTCCTTAATGCATATACCCACAATGAAAGAGGTAAAGAACAATTACTTAACATGCTCCTAACCATATCCATTAATGTACGATTCCGCCTTTCAGCTACACCATTCTGTTGAGGTGTACCGGGCATTGTGTATTGTGCACAAATGCCCTTACTTTCAAGTAACTTTGCAAATGGACCTGGACATTGTCCACTTTCATTGAATTTTCCATAAAACTCACCACCTCTATCTAACCTCACAATCTTTATTTTTCTATCTAACTGCCTTTCCACCTCATCAATGAATATCTCAAGGACATTCACAGACTTGGACTTTTCATGCAGTAGATATGTATACCCATAACGTGAGTAGTCATCGATAAAAGTGATAAAGTATTTTTCACCACTCCAAGAAGGAGCATCGAAAGGGCCACATATGTCGGTATGTATTATTTCAAGAAGCTGAGTGCTTCTTGTGGCTGGTTTCTTTACAATATGCTTAGTCTGCTTTCCTTTAATGCAGTCTATACATACATTTAGATCACTAAAATCCAATTGAGGAAGAATATCGTTCTTTATCAACCTCATAATCCTTTCTTTGGAAATGTGACCTAATCTTTGATGCCACAAGTAAGCAGAACTTTCATCTGATGAACTACGCTTAATGCCTCGATTCTCAATATTAAATAAGGATTCAGAGAACTTTGCATCAAGATTGAACTTGTATAGTGAATCAAATAATGTACCACTACCATAAAAGTAATCATTTCGGTACAATGAGAAAACACCATGTCCAATCTTAAAATCAAAACCTAAATTATCCAACCTACTTATTGAAACAAGATTTCTAGCACATTCAGGTACATAGAGACATCCTTCAAGATCCACATGACACTTAGTGTCTAAGACCAATCTATACGTCCCAATGCCCTCTATTCTTGCCTTCATCCTGTTTCCCATGAACAAGAATTGTTCAGGTCCTCTTATAGGCTGGATCGAACTGAATCCCTGTTTAATATGAGACACATGAGTAGTTGCACCAGAATCTAGCCACCAAGTATTATTAGGCACTTCCATAAGGTTCAATTCAGAGCAAACAAAGCTTTGATGTTTACCTTTCTTATCGAACCATGCCTTTCTTTTCGGACAATCTTTCTTGAAGTGTCCCGTTTTCTTACAAAATAAACACTTCACCTCCTTCTGGATTTTACTTTCGGGTCCTTTCATGAAAGTCTTATCCTTCCCTTTGTCCTTTCTACTTGGTTTTCCTTTCGTGCTGCGGGCAGTACCAAGACCTACGAGATTAGCAACTTGATCTTTCATCTTCTTTAGTCTCCCTTCCTCTTGAACCAACATAGCCTTTAACTCCTTAAAGTTCCATTTTTCTTTAATGGTGTTGTAATTCACCTGGAACTGGCTAAACTCAAAAGGTAAGGAGTTCATGATGAATTGGACCAAGAACTGCTCATGAACTTCCATTCCCAAGGTCTTTAACTTCGCTGCCAAGTTAGACATGTGTGTCACATGATCATGGATTGGCTGAGACCAGTCAAACTTTCTTGTAGTAAGCTCGTTCATTAAGCTTCCTACGATTGACTTGTCAGCCAAATCCGATTGTGAACACTCCTTAATTTTCTGTAAGAATTCCCTTGCATTCTCTGTCACAGGCATAGACGGCTTAATACTTTCTGCCATCGTCATTCTCATGAGGTTCAAGCTCAGCCTGTTAGATCGCTCCCATCTCTCATACCGAGACTTTTCAGATTCGGAGCTATCTTCTGTAACGGCTGAGGGCACCTCATCAGTTATTATGGAGGAGTCCAATGCCATAACACCCAGTGTAAACCGGATCTGTTCGGACCACTCTCCATAGTTAAGCCCATTAAACTTCACGACAGAGTTTGCAGATGCAAACAGATTTGATGAAGCTGCAAACATGAATACATGTTTACCCATCAATGCTATGAAACTTTAATTTTAGGAGGTAATTTTAATCTTTTATAGCATGAATTTAAGTAACCTTTGGGTAATACTTAAACACAAGCACTATCATTGATGCTAAATTAATACTTTATAATTAATCAAATAACACACAAGTTAAATAATATACTACCTTTGGGTATGTATATTATCAACTATAGTGGAAATGATTAATCCTTTTTATATTACTAATTATATTCAATGATCCACCTTTGGGTGATCTCCTAGAATATAAATAGTAAAATAATTGATCAATCAAACTTTAATGTCATTTTAGCATCTCTTTTATTATGATCAATTATATTATATATTTTAAATATATATTTTTAATTACTTTTAATATTTACATGTAATACAACAAGGCCACTTTGGTGACTAACCTGTTATATACAATATAAATATTAAAAAATTTTATATTTATATTGTGTTAGTATTTCATAACACAACAATCTTTTTATTAAAATACAGCGGAAGCATTTTTTTTTTTTTTTTTTTTTTTCAGTACATGTCAAACATCCTAAATTGTCATGTATATCTACTATATGCATGGAATGCCTTAATTTTAAACAACACGATGATACAGTTTTCGGAACATGATAAGAAAACATTAACAATACGTTCGTTACGATTAACTGCATCCGTTTATTTCATATATTACTATTTAGGTAATCCTACGAACGGTTTCATACATATATATGTATACTATAATGGCGACTGTACATATGATGCCGCCACTATTATACATATATAACCGCTTCCTTTATAATTACTAAATAGTATATTCCTTAACAAAATGCATTCGCTTAACATATAATAGTGACGTTACATACAATAACCATTAACCGCCACCATTAAAAGAATGCACGAATTCCAGAATTTAGTAATAGGATGCATGCGATTATTAATCAACAAATTCATGTAACGACAAAAGTTATAATATTGCATTCATGCAATTCCATGCAAACGTTGAGAAATTTTTGATAAAATGAAAAAGTGAATTAAACAAATCCTAGATGGCTCTGATACCAAATATAAGTTTAACTTTTATTAATTTCAATTTCTGAAATCTATTCCCAAAATCATCTAGGTTTGATTTAATTCAACCTATGTTCTTCTAAAGAAGAAGAAGTGTTACTAACCTTGATCCATGCTTGATTAGGCTATTGAATGGATTGGCTTCACCAATTGACTTCTCCTTCCTTAACCTTCTCCTTTGTTGATCCTTTGATGGACAAGGATCCAAAAGCCTTTACTTCTTTCTTTTGTTACCACTTTCTATTTGTGTGTTTTCTTAAATTGTTTCTCTCGTAGTTGTGATGCATCGAATCATATATATTTATACACTCACGTAACACACACCACACTTTATGAAACATCACACCTTTATGTAACAACATGTTACGTGACCATTCGGCAACAAAAGGGTATATACATATATATTGTACCTTTAATATAAGTTACAATCTCTTATTTATTTAAGTGTACAATATACATATATACCTTATAAGAAAAACACTTAGTATAATTAGGTAAGGAAAGAGGGTTATCAATAAACCCAAATTCTAATTCTCTAATCGAAACCGATCCATCACGGTATCGTCTTTTATATTAGAACTCTTTAACATTAATATGAACTTGATCCTTTACATTAAACCGAAAGACATATAGGTCAAATATAAGAATAAATATTCTTACAGGTCAATCGGTGCGTCTGAACAGATCCTGCAGTCCTAGTGAATTGAACCACATGATGTTAGCTCGTTTTGGAGCTCGAATAGATCTGTTCACGGGCTGGTGAGTTGACGAGCTGATGAAGACGTATTATGCCATACGAGCTTTTTCTCTTCCTTTTTGTTTATGTATCGATAGAATTTCGATCATAAAAATGATTGTTGAGATACCGTAATCATTTAGAGAGATCCATTGTGAGGGATTAAATCTAAGGAACAAATAATATAGTAAACAATGAATAACAAGCTTACATGAGATCTTGAACCGACAACTTTTCTTTCTTTTTGGAAAGTGATGGTATGTCTAGGCACTTGTAGTTTAATAACGAATAATTGGCTTGTGCACGGAACATGATTAACGAAGACAAGTGCTTAGGTAGTTATTCGTGAATGATGTAATTAAATCCTTAGTGTTACTTATCTTTGGAAGTGCGGGATTAGAGAGTTCGGCCTTGTTGCATGCTTTTAGCGATTTCTTGCTTAGGAAGTAAACCTTGTAGCTTGGGAAATATAGGAACATCACTTGCAAAACCCATCTTGAGACTGAGTTTTTCTTCTTCACAATCGTTTTTTCTTAGCCTCAGTTGTTGTCACTCGGATATGTTTGAACGTGAACTACAGCTTATAGCAATCTGATGAGTTGTCTGACTTTTTTTATCATGATGCCGTTACGCTGGATAGGTCAGGATTATGACCAGAATTTACCGAAATACAAACAAGTTATGGCTTTTCTTTGCCGTGATGTTTCTCGGATGAGTTGAATCAACTTTTGTCCTCTGCTTTGGTACTCTTAGCCCCTCAGTTGACTCGTTTCGTTGAGCCTGTATGATAGCACAAAATCTGGATTAAGGTTAATATGATCTCTTCACAGTCATCAAAAATGAAGGTTCATCTCCCTTTAATCCCCCAAGTTCAACTCACCTTCTCACTCTTGTTTTGGAAAATACATGTAAACCCCTAGGTGTCAAGAAGCTACAAAGATTCATGCCCCTTTGCCACTTTATGATTCAAAAAACCTTTTGGATTCATGAATCTTCTCATTATAATGAATGTGTAATCGAAATCTTGAGATGCCAGTTATAAATCTTGCATCACAAGTCATGTAGCTATCGACATACCCAATCTTCTTCATTGAGGTTTATGTCGTGGCTCTTCTCATCGCAATCCAAATTATTTAATTTATTTAGTGAAATATTTTTATGTTTTGCCTTGCGCTTTACTCTTTTCTTCAAAAAAATATTCAGACAACAACTATGTTAGCTAGCTTCCCTTAGAATAAATTTGTTCTGTCATTAATTTCTCCTGACTTTTGTTCATCATTTTTCATATTTTTACTGTTGGAAGTTTCTGGCTCCATTGATTTATAATCCAGCTGGGAGAGATAAGATTAATGGGTAAACAAGGATCACAGAGAATAAAAAATGCAGCTAGGGTACTTTGTGTATCCGTCAGGAAATAGTTCAGGAATTAGCTTAGGGAGTGACACAAGTGAGCGGGATGTAAAACACATCATGGGAGCTGATGGAAAGACTTGATCGTGATCTAGAGCTGATGTGGACAATCCAAATCATTAGAATAATTTTGTCTTGATCACACCTATATTGATGCTAGCGTTTGTCTTCCACACCATCAGACTCCACTTTACATTCTCTCTCTCTCGCTCTCAATTAAAAGGTATTTGAATTACATATCTTAATCTATTTTTGTTTTTTCTATTCTCCGCTTTATCAAATTCTCATTTCTATTTATTCTCTTTCCGTCTCTTATGTTTTTTTTGTCCAAATAGTCACAATGACAAGTAGCTATGCAGAAGATGATCCGAACCAATATTCGATTTAATTAACCTCAATATAAAGCGAAGACACACATTGTTCTACTCCAAACAAAGGCTTTACAGCCGCTTTGATGAAAGTTACTCTAGTGTTGAATCAGTTCACTTAAGATATGAGGACCCGGCATGAACACTACAAGAAAAACTGTTTTTAACCACGAACGAGCCACGAACAGTTCGTGGCTAAGAATTTTTCAGCCACGAATAGCTACGAACCAGCCACGACTGCAAATCGTGGCTAATTCATAGATATTCGTGGCTATTTAGCCACGAAAATATATTCGTGGCTATCCGTGGATAATTAGCCACAAATAGCCACGAACTAGTCGTGGAAGAGCATAGCCACAACTAGCCACGAAGATATTTGTGGCTACCTAGCCACGATCTGAAATCGTAGCTATTTGTGGCTAATTAGCCACGAATAGCCATGATATTATCATGGAAGAGATTAGCCACCAAATAGCCACGAATAGCCACGATTTTATTCGTGGCTATTTCAAACCCCAAACCCTAAATATACCCTAAACTCTTAATCATAAACTATAAAATCAAAATACAAACCATTATATATATATATATATATAACTATTATTTCAAACTCAATACCACAATATTCATATCCTAAATTATATAAACATATACATATAAAACTTTAAACTATAACCAAAAATCTAATAACTAAAACTCTAAAAACTATAATATACCTAAAACTTTAAACTATAATATAGTTATTATAAACAAAAATATAATAACTAAAACTCTAATTACTATATAACATATAAAATTAAGTACAACACTTAAAACATTAAACATTACTTTTCAAACCCTTAACCCTAAATAAACCCTAAAACTCTAAAATATAAACAAACTCTAATAAGTAAAATCCCAATTGCTATATAACATATAAAATTAAGTACAACACTTAAAATTTTAAAAATTACTTTTCAAACTCTATACCCTAAACCTAAATAAACCCAAAAACTTTAAATTTTAAACAAAAATTTAATAACGAAAACTCTAATTGCTATATAACATATAAAATTAAATACAACACTTAAAACATTAAACATTACCCTTCAAACCATATACCCTAAATCCTAAATAAACCCTAAAACTTTAAAGTATAAACAAAAATCTAATAAATAAAACTCCAATTACTATATAACATATAAAATTAAGTATAACACTTAAAACATTAAACATTACCCTTCAAACCCTATACCCTAAATAAACCCTAAAACTCTACTAATATATAAACATTTTTAATTACTACATATAATTTGTTTTTAATCTTTCTAATAATAGTAATCATTTTTAGATATAATATATCCTCATTTTATTATTTTAAATTATTTATAAGATTAACATTTTTAATTTTTTTATCTCTTACTATTTTAACTTTAACTTTTTTTACCATTTATATTATTTTAAATCAATTTTTTATTTTTATATATATGCATAAACTCAAAAAGCTTCTTATTGGCTAAAAGTCATACCACCCGAATAACATTGTGAGCCGTTAGATCTCATCTAAGTTTCAATCTGAACCATTGATTATTTTTTAACCAAATTAAATCACCTTTAACCTAAAAAAAAGTGTACCCCCCTCACCTTCTTCTTCAACACTCGCTCACGAACCAGCCGTCAACCCATTTAGATTCTCCATCTCCATATCTCTCTCAAATCTCGATACTCCATCTCCATCTCTCTCAAATCGCAAGCTAGCCTTCTCCTTCAGATTCCGATTTTGTTTCTTTCTTTATCACATCAGATTTTCGTTCTTCATCTCCATCCCTCTCAAATCGCAAGCTAGGCTCGTCGTTGAAGATGATGATGAGAAAGAGTAACAGATGATGAGAAGAGTGACGTAAGTGTCGGAGCATCAGCCTCGCCGGAGGGAAGGGACCGAAACCTGAAGAAGATGACGCCGGACAACAGCCGCGCCGGAGGCTTCATCTCTCAGGCGACGGGTAGCCGGAGGCATCATCTCTCTCGACGAACCAGACCAGCCGAAGATGAAGCTCTGTCGCAGACAAACCAGACCGGAGCTCTCTTGACGAACCAGACCGGATCGACGCCCCTCCGTCTCAGAGCAGCATCAGCGGTGGAGGAGCAGGGGTGGAGGTGCATCGGCGGTGGGCGGTGGAGAAGCATCGGCCGTGGTCCGATCTTCTTTTTTTATGTATATATATATAAATTTGTATTTAGTTTGTAAATTTATTTTTATAATTATTATATAAATTATTTTTTTTATTATTTTTTTTTAAATTAGCGACGAATAATTTCGTGGATATCTATAGCTATGTATCTACGACTACGTCGTGTCCATTCGTGGCAAATATCCACGAACTAGGTCGTGTTTATTCGTGGCTATATAGCCACGATCTTATTTGTAGATATTCGTGGCTAATAGCCACGAATAAGTTCGTGGCTACACCGTGGCAAGTTTGCTACGACTAGCCACGGTTAAACATTAGCAACGAGCTCGAAGCTACGAAACATTTTCGTGGCTATTCGTGGCTAAGGGAGAACTAGCCACGGATTTTTGGCTCTAGCCACGAAAAAATTCGTGGCTAAATACAATTTTTCTTGTAGTGGAACATTTTGGCGACCACCAAATATTGTCTTGATGTTTAATCTCCTTGAATACATCATATGCATCAATCGACACTGATCACCAGTTGCGGCCGCTTCGCTGCATCTAACATGTCAAAAAATCTCCTAGTTTCTACATTAGATTTCTCATCTACCCTAGGAATTTGATGTTCACCTACTTCTACAATATTTTCTCTATGTGCGTCATTAAAACCGTATTGATTTTTCTCATTAACGGTTTTCATGGCTTTCCAATCTCGGTTCCTTTTGTATTTAGTATCAAAGACTCGTCGACATCGGAGTAATATCAGGAAACCGATAAGTGGAGATATCTCGGCTACGTCTCCATCATTTTCCAAGAAAATCAAATTCGGTAAAACTGTGAGAAATTGTTGGTAAAACTGTGTAAAACTTTGTAAAATTGGTAAAACTGGTAAAACTTTGTAAAACTTGTAAAACTGGTAAAACTTTGTAAAACTGGTAAAACTTTGTAAAACTGGTAAAAATTTGTAAAACTGGTAAAACTGACAAAACTAGTAAAACTAAGTGATTATCGTAATTATAATAATTTATCATTGGAGAAAATATTTAACATATAGCTGAACTTGTAGGATCACTTTCATCCTAACAATGGTCAGTGGGTGATATTACAGAAAATTAGATTGAGAATCACTCAACCAAGTAATTCTACAAACAATGTTCATATACTTACAAGATCATTTTTGGAATAACGGACAAGTAAGGAGGATAAATTTACAAAAATCGAAGGTTGTAACATATTAATATGCAGAAGCATTAGATTCATAGATTAATTGAGTAAAATCAACTGTACAACTATAAAATCAAATTTAAAGTTCCAGTAAAACTGATTATATTGAAAAGAGTCAAAGTACAACTATTAAGAAATTTTGTACAACTACAAACTCATGTAAAACTATGTGTTTTTTCTAGAGCAGCAAATACAAGCAAATACAAGCAAATACAGAATTGACCAAGTATCTGACACGAATTGTGTGAACTAGGGTCCTTCCCTGAAATAACATAGATGATTCTCTTATTTAATTCACGCCTTTATGTGATACCATTTCTTATAATCGATAGCGATTTGTCATCTACGTTGTTGCTTTCATTACAAATTTACAAACATTTCATATCAAACAAGTCAATATCAAAATGATTAACTTTCTATTACCAACTAAAAGACAACAGAGTATAAACCATGGTAAAGAGGCGGCATACAGATAATTAAATAATCAGAGAGAAATTTTAAAATAATACAAATACAAAAATAATAATATGAATATCATCTTACGTCAAAGGAATAATTTGCTTATTATTAGCACTAAGTTAATAAATGACCGCTGCACTTGTGGTGACAATTCTGATTTGGGATATCTAAAGGACAATCCTCTCGCCTACTGAAGATTACTTACTATTGGTCAATCCATCTCTTTTTTCTTTTATTTACTTTTTGACCCTTGGTCTTAGGTTTTGACCGAAATTTGCTTTGACCTCATTATCACTTTTGAAACATTTACGAACTCATAAGAGACATATATTAATTGGTAACTTAGTTTTTTGATTTTTTTTCCATCCAATTTATTTAATAATAGTTATCTCATAATTATTATATATAAATATAAAATTATATATCAAAATTCATCATTTTCATGATCTATAAATAGAGACTTGTTGAATTTGATTTGGACGCAGAAAAAACTATTTTCTTAACAATAAAAAATGTATTGAATTTTATTAATTAACCATTGTAGAGTAAAAAATTAAAATAGATGTTAATTATTAGGTGGAAGAGAGAGAAGAGGATGTGGAAAAGAGAAAGATGATTTGGAGGGTGTTGAAAGTAAAAATTATTGTTGATAGTCTTAGGGTTTTAATGCACAGTCTCCTCTCTTGTACAAGTTATGTGTATAATAAATGTTTTTTTCCAGTTGTGTCACTGGATGGATATGCTAATATTGACCATATAGGAGCACAAGCTGCTCCTAAGCCCAAGTCTGTTTGCTATCCAGAAGCTAATGATGAAAAAATATCATTAGCTTTTGGCTTCTTACCGTGTTAGGTCAACTAAATTATTTATTCTTGAATTTCTGCTTCCGGTCGACACGTCAAATGTGAACTTTCTTGACAAAACCCGTAAGGCCTGCGCCAATCTTCTCATGTGCATGAGTCTTGGCAAAAGTGAGTAGATCACGTGACTTTTACAACCCTCCATTCTCCAATGGGTAGATGTCTTTGAACCCGTACCAAATATTGTTTTTTTGCATGAAGCATGGATTTTGACACCCTACAACGAAATAATTAAGAATTTATGAAAAAACCATTAAACTTAAATGTTTCTAACACAATAACATAATCAATTCCTTACCGTTTTGTCAGCCAACACTTGTAATGACTCTCCACTAACAGCCGTGTACTGCTTCCAAGAGTGAAGGACTTGCACTTGAACTCGCCATGTGGTTTTGAATGGTTTCACAAAATGCGTTAAGAAAGACTGAAGATTTTGATGATAGATGTTCCAATATATAGTTTTTTTTAGGTCAAGATTTTCGGTAGAGTATCATTGGCATATTCGAATGAAATATTAAATTCTAAATATCTTTGATTGATATCGAATATTATGGTAACTGATTTTAGAAACATTTTAAATTTGAATGCACTATCGAGACTTGCGTAATAAGCTTAATATAATTAGATTCCTAATCTGTTAATGAAAGATATCGACCGATTTAATGCAAAATAAATATTTTTAAGAATGGGCGGGGAAGATTGAAACATTACGAATGGGCGGGGAATATGTTGAGAATATTATTGGCATATTCGAATGAAAGTTTAAATCCTAAATATCTTTAACTGATATCGAATATATTATCGTAACTGATTTTAGAAACATTTTGAATACGAATGTATTAGCTCGACTTGGGTGATAAGATAAATATATTTAGATTTCTAATCTGTTATGCAAGATATCAAATGGTTTAATGCGAAATAAATATTTACAATTTGGACGGTTAGATTCGAATGCTTAAAATGAACGGTCTATATCCGAAAACGGGTTCCGAGCTATATCCATTTAATGTCCGCTATATTGGATGGCTAGATTAAAACGTTAACAATGAACGGCAGAAATTTGTTCCTTTGTTTTGCTTAGGGAGAGTAGCTCAAGATTTGTTTTCTTGTACCAAACCTGCAACAGCCCTATATTATGGAATGTGTCAACTAAGAGTTGATTGGTTTGTATGTCATGTGGGAAGTATCAATCGACATGGATACTTCCCTACTCTGAATATTTATGGCTCCGGAGAATAGTGGTAAGTGTTCAGCCGCAATTATTGCAAGTTTGAAGGAACCTACTTAATCTTAAAGGATATTATCAAGGTCTGGTGGTTTGGGACGTTTCAGTCAGTACCTCCATACCAGATGGAGAAAGTATTCAGCCTTTTTCTGTTGATCGAACTCAGGTACATCCACCGATTTTTATGACTATTAAAACATTTTGATGTGAGGCGTGGACTGATTGATCTCCAGCTGGGAGACAAGCCTTTGCAGTTCAACATGGATAAGCTGCAGAAATCCACCATTGATGGACAGAGTTTCAATGTTGAAGTGGAACCATAGATTCATGTTGGAGAAGAGAAGATGGTTGTTCATTCTGAACATGCTCTAACATCTTCAGAACCTGCAACTGCTACTAAGCAGAAAGCTCCAGACATCTCATTCCCACCAAAGCAAAGGTATCGATCGTCTAAGTTTAAAGCTACTAATTCATTTGTTGTGACTGCAGGAAAACGCAGATACCCACCCAAGCTTCGCTCCCACCCTGGTGCTCTTCGCTCTTTCCTTGGGAGATCTCATGATCTGAATGCTTATACGCCACCTTGGATGAAGAGATATTCACAGAGACACTCAAAGTCTCTATTGAATCCCCCATAAGTCTGATCTCCTTTCCATAGTCAAGCTACTGACTTTAAACAAGCGCTGAGTGGGAGGCAACCCACTGTTAGGTTCGTTTTTGTTTTCATTTTTCGTTTTGATTTTGGTGTTTTGATTTTTCTGTTTAAGTGTGTTCAGAGCCAAGAGAAACATGCAAAATCGCATTGCATCGATCGACACACATTGTGCATTGGTCTATACAATTGCGATTTACGGGCTGCCGGTTCAATCACGGATCAGACACCGGTTATCTACTTAACTGTGGGCATAATCGCCTTGCACCGATCGACACCCTTGTGGCATCGATCGACGCAGGCCGACAACAGGTAAGTGTTCTGCAACTTTTCGGATTGTTCTTCAATTTGATTATTCTCACCAATCATGGGCTTGACACCACTGGTGACAGTGTGTTTCAAGTGTGGGGGAGGTAGCTACTGACGCACCCTTTTGTTTTCTTAGAGTCAGTCTGGTTTTCAAAAATTTTGGTTTTATTAAGGCAAAACAAGTTTAAGTAGGAAACAATGAATTTTTGAGAAGTTAACAGCACTTGCAGGAACTTAAGTGACCATTGGGATAAAGTTGCAGGATCAATCTATGACTATTAGAAAACCCAATGCGGATCAGCCTACTGAGGACACCCATATCAATTCAGGTATTCAGAGGATCCTTTACTGACTTCACCCTTGTAAACCTGACTTAATTTTCTCACGTAAGGACTTGGTATACCTTGAGTCGGACTCCTCTGTTAGTTCTGACACAGCTTGTAAACCTGTCCAAGTAAGTTTCCCTTCTCCTCTTCCTTAAAGTAAAAAAAAATAATAATAAACTGAGGATGAGCTAGTAGCTCCGAAGTGGTCACGGGAGTGGTAGCAAACACTATCACCTCCTGTGCATTCATGGAATGTGTCCAAAGTACACCCCTTAACGGGAAGAGCACTGATAAAAAAAAAAATGATACCCAATGGAGAAAAATCAGAATGCTATGGAAGGGAAAAGAGAAGAAAGGAACCAGAAAAAAAAAGATAGTATGGTGGTCTAGAGCTGACAGAGTAAGAATCCATGTGCCCTTTGATCAATAATCCTTAGGTGAGACCGCACTTAATAGCTTATAGAAGTCAGTAGGGTGAATTTGAATTGCTTTGGATTGATTGTGGAGTTTATTCAGGACAGTTGCTAAGTGTGGAGGAAGTATATGTTGGTCTTGATGTCTTACAGGTGATTCTTTCAGTGGCTTACTAAGGGGAATCTGAGTGTTGTTGCTTCTAAGATAAAAAAGAGTTTCTGAAAGTTTTCAAACCTCTTCACCATGTTTTAGTTCTTTGTTTGCTTGAGGGCAAGCAAAAGCTAAGTGTGGGGGAGTTGATATACCATGGATTTTAGGACTTTTAACCATATGTATATGTCTTATTTATCGAGTCTTTCTATGTGTTTTGGAGTCTTTCCAGGTGTTTTACAGGTTTAAGGACATTTGAAGCCTAATTGGACGTTCTGGAAGCATTTGGGTCAATTCTGAACTATTTTGAGATCTCACAGTGCATCGATCGATGCAGTTCTGCAGTGGTCGACGCAGTTCTGCGTCCAAAAAACTGCATTTTGGAGAAATTACAGATTTTGCCCAGAAACTTCCCATATTTTCAAAAAGGCTCCAGACGTGTTTTAGATTATATATTAGGGTTTTTAGCTACTTGTTTAGGCTACGCTTTACTTAAGCATTCTTTTATTCAGAGAGAGAGATTTGGAACTCATATTCTTTGTTTCTCTTTTATGATATTTGGTTTTCTATTCATTATGATTTCTGTTTCATTGATCATGTCTGAGTAGTTTACCTGTTAGGTTTAGGGATTCTCATTAGGGGTTTCATGGAATTATAGGTTGATAGATCTGTAGGGATTCATATCTTTCTAGTTCTTCATCTAGGGTTGTTTTTAATGCTTGATCTGAATTGGCCAATTAGATTATTGATGTTAGGTTGATTTCTGCAAGGAAAGTTGATTAATTAACTAGAAAGAACTTAGATGAGCAATTTGACTATTCGCAAAGAAATTTGGCTTAGGAGAATTGTGAACGAAAGAACCTGAGATTAATGCTTGTTTAGAACTCTAGGATTCGCAACGAAAGTTGGCTTACTAGGTTGTTAGACATAGATAATATTCGCAACAAAAGTTGGTCTGTTATAATTCTGTGATTCTAGTTCTAGAACATTTCTTAATTAGATCCCGATTGATTGATTAGCCTATGTTCTTGATGTCCTGAGAACTCCCTTGATCTGACGCTTTGCCTTCTGATTTACAAACCGATCTATTTACTTTATTGCTTGATTTACTGCTTTCATACTGCTTTACCTAGCTTAATTCGATGTTCTATAATCTACCGCAAGAGTCTAGAGTCTCTGTGGATTCGATACCCTATATACTACTGGTTCACGTCTGTGCACTTGCAGTGTAGATCTAGGGATTAAAACCTGATCGTATCAATCCTCACGGTCTTTACTTGCCTTTACCTATACCTAACCCACAATGGGTCGATATTTCCATGGATTTTGTACTTGGATTGCCTAAGTGATAGGTGCATAATTTGTAGGTTTTAGGTTCTAGTATATATTCGGTTTTCTTGCATATTACTTTCATTTTCATGCATTTAGATATAAATTCATGCACTCATGAGTTAGAATTTTTAGGACTAGAGTTTGCATATTTTGGCATCTTTTGAAGTGTGTCTTGGTCATTATTAGGTACTTTGGAATCTCTTAGGAGGCTTGGATGACTTCATACATAAGGAAATTAGAGGAACATTGAAGTTGAGTTTGCGTTATAAAACTATGTTGCGGTCAACGAACATATGCTCATCAAAAAGAACCAATGAAAGAGTGATACAACTATGTGGTGTCAAAGTCAACAATAGTGTGCTCTCATGAGTCAACCAAAGTGGCTCGTGCATGCTACGTGAACCGTGAACACAAGAGAAGCGAACCAGGAATGACCGCAAGGCTTTGCCCCCCCCCCCCCGCGGACGAGTTGTCTCCGGTGGACCGACCGCGAGCAGCCCATCCCAGCGTATCTATGCGGCTCGGCTGCGGTTTATGTTGCGGGTACGGCGAGACCGCTAGCGTACGGAGAAGATGAGCCGGATTGGCTGCGGTTGTCGTTGCGGTTTGAACACAACTGCTGGCGACCCTTCGAAACCAAACTGATCCAGTTGAACCGGGTCAACACCCGGTTTGTCCCGGGTTGATCCGGTTCGTTACTGTTCACTTTAAAAAACCAAAAACCTTTTTTTTATTTTCTAAGCTTTCTTTGTTCTAAAAAAACTTCTCTTTGAATGTTTAAGAAGAAAGTTTCAATCTTTGTTTAATTTAAGAGTTATTTGTGTTTGATTTCTCCTCTTCCTCTTTTAGTCTTTTGCTAATCATCATGTTTAACAATATTTTCATGGATTTTGTTGAATATAGTATGATTAGTGAGTAGTTTCATTTGAGGCTTATGGGTTAGGTAGATTAGGATGATTTAGAGTGGTTCATGGATGCTTAGGGCTTAATTATGATTGATCCTTCCTATCTAAATGTGCTTATTGCTAGATTGACATTGATTAATTTGGTTTAGACGTACTGGATTTTATTGCACACCATGTGTTCGATGAAATGCTAGATTAAATTTTATGGGAATTTACATGTTTTAGCTCATGAAAGTGAATGTCTAAAATGTTTATTAGCTTAAGAGAACTTGAGATTAATGCTTGCCTTGTTTTTATTCACAAATGAGAATTTGATCTTGACTAAAGATTAGGCAAAGTAATTAGTACCAAGAGATTTGACTAATTGATTGATTAGTATTCTTGCTTAGGATTAGCATCTATGATGATTGTTTAAGCATCCTTGATAGCTCTAGATTGCCCAAATCATTGACTTGATCCATTGGCCTTGCTTTTATTATTGATTTCTTGAGTTTGATCTTTGTTTGCTCATTTATTTGCTTGTTTGATTGTGTTTAGGTTGTTAGAACTTCAAATCTGAATTGTTTGCTTGACTTGCTTGGTTTAGTGCATTCCGATTGGTTTAATCCTATCCCGAAATTGGTTCGATACCTCTTGCTACAACGATAAGCAAGAGGAATTGATACCTCTTAGGATTGTAAAATCCTAGTTATCAATTTGGCGCCGTTGCCATTTTGGGATTTAGGATTGATCAATTAGATTTCTATTCCTATTTAGTTCAAGTCTTTGAGACTAAGCTTTTCTTTTTCTTTGCTTTGGTTCATTCATCTCAAGTTAATATGATGAACTTCCTTTCATTTGTTGTTACTAACTTGGTTTATTTGATCCTCTTGTGCTTTCAAAGGTACCCAACCAAAAGGAAGAGACATGACAAACCAAGTTCACTTGAGGTGTTGGAGATTGTCAATCAAAAAGTATCACTAAAGCTCCACAACCTCAAGCAACTTCACCACAACCTCAACCTCAAGAAGCTTCCTTGACACTCCCATTGATACCAACTCCAATCCAAGAGAAAAGGCCAACAATTGGAAGTTTTGACACTCCTCAATGTTGCATGAGCTATGGTATTCATCCTCCTCCTATCAAAGCCAATGCTTACACGATCGAGCCAAGTTTGATTAGATTGATTCAAGACTTAAGGTTCTTAGGGACAAGAGTGGAGAATCCCTATAATCACTTGTACTACTTTGAGAAGTTGTGCAACACATTTAGGATTGAAGATGTGGATGATGATAGTGTCAAGCTCCTTTTGTTCTCATTCTCACTTGGAAATAAAGCTAGCCAATGGGAGAGATCATTGCCATCTCACTTGGTGAATTCTTGGGATGATTGCAAGATGATATTTCTCCTAAAGTTCTACCCTCCACAAAGAACATCCCAAGCTAGAAAAGACATCTTGAGCTTCAAACAAGATTACCATGAGACTTTTGATGAAGCATGGGAGAGACTCAAGGGCTACACTCATGATTGTCCCCACCATGGGTTCAACAAAGAAGTTATCATTAGTACCTTCTATCATGGAGTGATTAATGAGCACCAATGGACTTTAGATGTAGCAAGCAAAGGAAGGTTTTTGAACCTCACAATTGCTCAAGGGGAGCTACTGTTGGAATCCCTAGGATCCTGGGTCTTGGTGATTGAATCCAAGAACTGACCTCGTGATTACCTGTAGATTGGCAGCGGAAGAATGAGCAGGTAAACGAGATCTAGAGCGCCTCAATCGCTGCGCCTCTATCGTAGTCCACACGCACACAAGCTGGAATCCGCCGGGATGCTAGTACCGGTGATCGGATCTCCTGTGGATCTCTTGAGTTATCTGTGTCTCTGCTTTCTCTCTGAGAAGCTACACTGTCGACCGGGGCTCAGGTCGATCATATAAGACATTATATATATCGACCTGGGATGACCTAACCACCTGCGGGTCAAACCCGGCTTGTTTAAGTCATTAACTCGAAACTTCAGTCTCGAGGCCCGATGTGCATCGATCGATGCACATACTGCATCGATCGACACACCTCTTCAAAACTCAATTCAATGTGTATCCAATACACATTGATCGGATCATATGCCAATGATCAATCCCACACAAAGTGTATCCAGCTTGCTTAAGTGTGTGACCCTGTAGGTTCACACGATACTAGAAATGACTTAGAACTCATTTGTCATAAGCGGTTTCTAGCAAAACATTATGACTACCTAGTATCACATGAATTGTCCGATCTCGACAATACAACTACCTTTAGAGTAAGTACAATATGATTTCAGGACATAATCCCAACAATCTCCCACTTGTACTGGAATCATCTATTCCCATAATCCCTTTGTCGTTATATCTCGATATGGCATAAGGCAAGAAACTGTGTCATCCTTATTAAAGCCAACATCATATTCATCGAACTCCTGATCTATACTGATAAAACAAACGACTGACAATCACCTCGTTTGAGCACGACCATGCATTTTTCTCAGTATCAAATCTTCAATGGGCCCTGAGATATTTATCTCCTGTTATATAGGAGGGACAAATCCCTTCTTGTTCCATCCCTGTTTCTACACATACTTCATGATACGCCTAAGCAATGCCTTTATAGCCGCCAGTTACGGAACGACGTTTGACAAGGTCAAAACGCACCAATTCATATGCTAGAAAGCATGATGAACTCAGGTCTAAGGACTATACTCTATAGCCGTAATGAGAAACTCTCATGACACAGATATAACTATCCTGTAGAGTTCTCATTAGCGGGTCATGTCCGATTATATGTTCACCAACATATATCTATGTGACTGACTGTGATACTCATATCATTGACTCCATGAAACTTAGTCAACAGTCACCTCACAAGCTAGTCTCTCGCGATTGTCAGTGTCCCACTTTGACAATCTCGACTAGGGACTATTATAATTTATGTCATCTTTTATTTATAGGGTTTCATGATCAAGTCCTCAACTTGATGACCCATAAAATGAACATAAAGTACTTGGGACCATTATTTAATCATCCAATGATCAAATAATGCTGATGTCGGTTTTTCATAAACATGACTACATCATGTCTATCTGAACATCATAACTAACATAACTCCCACTAGAATCTAGACCACGTCTTCAGATATCTAGTACCTACAGCAACAGCATGAAACTCATGCTTAGGTTGTGAGAGATGCTGCGGTGTTCTTGCTTGGAACCATTCCAACAAACCACACCGCTATTCTTTAATAATCTCTATTCTACGGTCCACTGCTTGGAGACCTTTCAAACAGGTGGCACCGCTACACAGACAAAGAGATATAACCAGGTGAGAACCGGGAATCATCTTTGTCCGTCTAACTACTCTTAACAGAGTCGTCATTTCCTCAGTTGAACTAGAACCTATCCTTAGTGTTTCTCAAACACTTGAGGATATTCCTTACAACTGTCCAGTGACTCTTACCGGAATATATTGGTATTTTCTCGTCATGCTTTATGTGTAAGCTGCATCTAGACGAGCGCAAGATATGGCATTCATGATGGATTCTATTGCATAAGCAAAAGGAATCACACTCATAGATACTATCTCAGCCAGTGTCCAAGACACTTCATCTTGCTAAGATCAATACTAGCTCAGCCAGTGTCAAAGACACTCCATCTTGCTAAGATAATTGCCATAAGACCTTTGGTACGAAGCCAATCTTGGAATCAAGCACATTTGAACTGTCCAATACCTTATCACCATAAGGATTCTGACACTATCCAATTAGCCTTTCCAATCCATTTCAATGGATCTTTATTCCAAGAACTTTCGCGGCTTCTCCCATGTCTATCGTTAAATTTGACTTCCGACCCAAATCTTGACAAGACCTTAGCGTCGGAACGTCGTTTATGAGATTAAGTATGTTATCTACATACAGTGTGAGAATTTTCAATTACGCTCCCACTAGTCTTCTTGTAAACGCATGGTTTCTTTTCTTTCTGATCCAGTCAAAACTTTTGACCATATTATCAGAATGTTGATTCCAACTCCAAGATGTTTGCTTCAATCTAGAAATGGATCGATGAAGCTAACATGCATACCCAGCCAATTTTTCGGAGTTGGGGCTCACCATCGCTTCCTTTGAATTTCGCGTGCTCATCACTTTTCAATGATCAACAGATCACGACAATTTGCTACGAGAAATCACTCTCGAGTTAGTGACGGATCCTTTCGGATCTGCGAATTTCAGGCTCCACAGGTGCAGATCCTACAGCACTTTGTAGATCTCACCGCTGCTCTTCCCTCAACAGGTTAAGCAGCCTCATGTGTTTATCGAATTTTTTCGATGTGTACTTTTACTCCTACTGTTCCTTTTGAAAGTATGATCTTTCTTAAAAGACACAGTTCTGGACAACAAAAGTACTAAGCCTTGGTTTCCTTAGGACAACCAGCGAGGTAGAACTTATCAGATTTGGGTTCAAGCTTATTAGCTTTCATCCCCAAATCATCAGAAACAACTTTCTTGAAAAACTTGCAGTCCACATCCAATGTGGCGTTTTTCAATTGATTCTGATTGAAACCCTTTTCTTGCACAAAGACAGACATTTTAGAACGTATTCTTAAATGATTATGGAAGATTCCTGTGACCCGTCATTAATCGGAGCATATCTAATAAGATCCGATTCATTCTGTTAGATGATCACCCAATTCTTGACTTAAGTATTTTCCTCCGCGATTCAATCGAGGATCTCAATACTTCTGTCAAATCGGTTCTACACTTCATCTTGGAACTCCACAAGGGATTCCTGCTCGTGTCTCATCAAATAAACACAGCCATACTTATTGATGCCATCAATAAGGTAATGAAGTACAGAAGATTTCCTTTGGCACTAATGCTCATCGGGCCGCATACATCAGTATGTGTAAAGCCCGATAACCCTTTGGCCCGTTTCCTTTAGCTCTGCTAAAAGGGCCTTAGTCATTTGGCCCAGTGAGCAGAATTCATGTCTCAAATGATTAACAATCGAATGAGTCCAAAACTATGGAACTTCTGAATCCGCTTCACTCTATGTGGTTAAACGACTATGCCAAAGAAAAGTCGAGTTCGAGTCATCAGACTTAAACCTTTAGTAATTGTGTTATATTCAAACTTTCGCTGGTTTAAGATATAAAACCCATTCCAAAACGGGGTGCTACCATATGATATTTCATTAAGATCTAAAGAACAAACTTGTCTTTTATCAAAATGAAAAACGTTCAAATTCTTTACAAGAAGATGAAAGACATTTCTGCACAAGGCAGATACATAGTAGCAATTACTTAATTTCTAAAACCAAGTATGAAAGGCTCCTACAAGTGGAGAATCTCTACGGCTCATGCAGCAACCATTGCTTCATACCAGACACGCAGTTCCACTTGTCCTTTCTTCAACGTTCTACTGTTGCTTAGGCCCTGCATATTTCCAAAATATCAGTACCACAACTAGTATCTAATACATACGTAGAACTTGAAGTAATAACACAATACCTGAAGAAGAAGTACCATACATCTCCTTCATCTCTTGTGAATCTTCCAAGAATTTAATGCAATCTCTCTTCCAATGCCCTGATTCATCACAGTAGAAGCATTTTCTAACACCAGATGGGCCGGACTTGGGCTTATAAGATGACACAGGCTTATCCTGATTCCAAATCTGGACGGCCCTGCCTCTACCCTTGTCATCACAAGATTTCTCAAATCTTTTACCCTTTGTGATGTCTTGCTCTGCTGTTTTGATCATGCCATGCAGCTCAGTCAACGTCTTCGTCAATTTATTCTTGATATAACTTTTGACAAACTTATCATAACTAGACGGCAGTGACTGCAGAATGATGTCAGTGGCCAACTCTAAGCTGACAGGACATTCCAGTTTCCCCAGGTTATCAATGTAACCCATCATTTTAATGACATGAGGACTCACTGGAGCATCCTCTGGTAGCTTGCACCCAGTGAGAGACTTCACCATCTGGAATCTCTCAACTCGTGCCATATCCTGAAACTTTAGTTTCAGGCTGGTGATCATCTCTTTGGCGACTCCATGTTCTCGTATTGACTCTTCAAGTCCGAGTTCATGGTAGCCAACATCAGACCACGCACATCTACCACATCAATATAATTTTTATTCCAAGCATCATATACTGCATTCGAGCGATTGGTCCCAAGCCTTTCTGGAAGAGCTTTCTCAAGGACATAGTCCTTACTCTCCTGCTTGAGGATTAATCTCAAATTGCGATACCAATCCAGAAAATTTGACCCATTTAACTTGTCCTTCTCAAGGACGGGTCGTAACGAGAAAGTAATTTTAGACATAGGCTGAAAATTTTAAGCAAAGAAAATTTTAGTTATGAAGTTCAGGAAATGAGAAATCCTATCTAATAAGAAAACTCGCATTATATTCAAACAATGTTTCCTCTATGAATATAATGAACCAAGATCCTCAGATCACCAAAATTAGAGTGGGCGACTCGCCGTCATCCAAATTTCAGTAATCTAGGTAAGAAAATCATTGCTAATTGTACTCAGTACAACTCCGGGTCGTAGATGAGACAAACTATGTCTAATCCACTCTGATGTCTCTGGGCCCAGAACTTCTGACAGCCCAGTCAAGTGAACCAATCTCTTCTGTCTAGTGATCACTGACAGTCGCACTGCAAGTCAATCAATGATCACCTGCCTTACTCATGTAGCGTGGATACCAAGGACTCCAAGACTATCCAACAACTAAACGAGTCTTGACAGTAGACAAGATTGGGCAAGACATCAAGGTCACTTGATATTTAGTTGAGGAAACGGAACATTTAAAAGGTTAGTAAATCAATCTCTTAGGTCATGTAATTGTTGACGTCAAGCACTGCAAGACCATCAACATTACTACCTGCCTTACTCATGTTATTGTGGACACCAAGCTCCTGGCAAGAGTATCACAACAACGAAATGAGTCTTGACAGTTGACCTTATTGAATACTAATCTTTGATCTAATACACATCCAATGTGCATTCGATAATTTTAGAACACGATTAACTTTTAATTTCAATTAAGTTTAATTGTTCCAATTCAAGTGGGTTAGGTCATTTGGTTCGGTTTCTTACCAACCCTATAACCGGTCTTAGACCAATTGCGATAACCGGTCCAATCTAATTGAACCGACTTATCCAATCAAATTGATCTTAACAAATCAAATCGGTTTATTCCAATTGAGATAACTAATTCAATCCAATTGAATCAATTCATCCAATTTAAACCGATCTGACCTACCTTAACCAAGCATGATAACCAATTCAATCCAATTGAACCGATTAACCAATCGCAAGGACTGTGTCGACCGACACTAAACCTGTGTCGATCGATACAGTAGGGTATCAGGGAATTTTAATCGAATTAAATCGACATAACCATACGAGATAACCGGTTCAATCCAATTGAACCGATCTATCCTTTCGCACAGCCTGTGTCGATCGATGCACCCAGTGTGTCGATCGACACAGTGCGATTTCTAAATCGAAACCCAATGTTTTAATTAGGCGAATTCGCGGTGCATCGATCGACACAAACTTGTGTCGATCGACGCTATGCGAAAACACAATTGCTTTTGCATTTTCGCGATGCATCGATCGATGCACCCAGTGCACCGATCAATGTTGTGCGAAAACCCTAAATCAGTTTTGCCGTTTTCGCGCTGCATCGATCGACACACCCAGTGCATCGATCGATGCTGTGCGAAAACACAGTTCTTCGTTTTCGATATTAACAAATCCGAGATTCCATTTATCAAAACGAATCCTAGCTAGCATCAATTCAATCAAATACCATTTTAATCGAATTCTAGGCAACTGATTCAATCTATTAAACCCTATGGCTCTGATACCACTGTTGGAATCCCTAGGATCCTGGGTCTTGGTGATTGAATCCAAGAACTGACCTCGTGATTACCTGTAGATTGGCAGCGGAAGAATGAGCAGGTAAACGAGATCTAGAGCGCCTCAATCGCTGCGCCTCTATCGTAGTCCACACGCACACAAGCTGAAATCCGCCGGGATGCTAGTACCGGTGATCGGATCTCCTGTGGATCTCTTGAGTTATCTGTGTCTCTGCTTTCTCTCTGAGAAGCTACACTGTCGACCAGGGCTCAGGTCGATCATATAAGACATTATATATATCGACCTGGGATGACCTAACCACCTGCAGGTCAAACCCGGCTCGTTTAAGTCATTAACTCGAAACTTCAGTCTCGAGGCCCGATGTGCATCGATCGACACACCTCTTCAAAACTCAATTCAATGTGTATCCAATACACATTGATCGGATCATATGCCAATGATCAATCCCACACAAAGTGTATCCAGCTTGCTTAGGTGTGTGACCCTGTAGGTTCACACGATACTAGAAATGAGTTAGAACTCATTTGTCATAAGCGGTTTCTAGCAAAACATTATGACTACCTAGTATCACATGAATTGTCCGATCTCGACAATACAACTACCTTTAGAGTAAGTACAATATGATTTCAGGACATAATCCCAACAGCTACTTGTTGATAATCTAGCCCAAAGTGAGGAGAACTATGATGGTGGGTTTGAGAAGGTTCCAATGGATAATAGAGATATTGAGGATAAAGTGAGTAAGGATTTGGAAGCTATTAATGCTCTTTTAGATGAAGTCTTACAAGCTACCCAAGAGTCATCTATCATTGTAAGGGAAGAGAGTAAAGGCTATAAATCTCAACAAGGCTTTGTGCTTTTTAATCAACAACAAGATTATGCTCATAAGTCAAATCTCCAAGGACAACAAGGAGGTTTCCCACCTAAGTTTCCCTACAACCCTCAAGCTCAAGCTTCTACTTTTTTGGATCAAGGCTTTGAAATGAAGTCAATGCTTCAACAACTCATACAAGGGCAAGCAAATGGTGGAATGGACTTGAGCAAGAGGATGATTGATATCCACTCTAAGGTTGATGGAAACTTCAAGGATCTCACTTCCAAACTTGAGACCTTGACTTCAAGAGTGATCCAAATGGAGAAGCAAAAAGAGAAAGTTGTTCCCACCAACCATTGCAATACAATCAATTCAAATGCTGATCATGAAAGGGTAGTAGCTGAACTTGAAGCCCTTGTCTATGGTTCTCCACTTGAGAAGGAGAAAGATGATAGGTTGGATGAAGAAGCCATCATTGATGAGTTTCTTCTTGGTCTTTGTGATGAAATTTTGAATGAAGACACGGTTGAGGAAGATCTAACCACGACCAAGCTAGCTCCTACATCGCTTCCTAAGCTAGGAGCACCGGGAAAGTTCTCACTATCTTGCTCTCTTGGCCACTTGATGATTAAAGATGCTTTGTGTGACACCGGCTCAAATGTGAGTGTCATATCCCTTGAGATGGTTGAAGAATTGGGGATCAAGAGCATTGAGAGCTACAAATCTACTCTCACCTTTGGGGATTCTTCAACAAAGGTACCATATGGGGAGCTCAAAGACTACCTGGTGATGATTGGGGATTGCACCATCCCAACTGATTTTGTGGTTATGAAGATGAAGAAGGGCAAGAAGCTTCCTCTACTCTTTGGGACTGATTTCCTCAACACTACCGGTGCAACAATGGATTTCAACAACAAAAGGGTAGTTCTAACAAGGGTGAATGATGAGGTGTTCTATCCAATGAAGTCCTCCTCCATCAACACTTGTGGAACCATCACAAGTGACCTTAATCTTGAGGAAGAAAGGACTTTTGCTAGTTTTGCCAAGCTTGAGTATTGTGGATTCATCATTTTGGGAGATTTGAGGATTGAGGAGCCACAAGTTGAAAAGGTTGAGAAGTTGTATTGTCCAAAGGTTGAAAAAGTTGTGAAAGATGCTTTGGTTGGAGAGAGTAGTAAAGAGCTGATGAGTGAACACTTGGAAAGTGTTCCATTAGAGGGGGTGAGTGAAGCAAAGGAAGCTCCTCTTAAGAGAAAGAAGAAGGGAAAATCACCCACAACCTCTACTCACACTCAAGCTCCTAGCACTCTCACTCTCCACCCTTTGAAGCTTAAAAATGGGACAATAGAATACAAGGTGAAATGCAAGGGGAGGTCTAAGCCATTCTCAAGTGCAAGAGCGATCCTTACTCCTGGGCTCCAAGCTGATCCAAACAAGCTCCAAGAGCATCTCAACAAAGTCTTGACAATCACTCAAAAAGTCAAGACTCCTCCACCTCCTCAATAAAAGAAAAGGTAGTCAAGCTTAGTGACTTAAAACAAGCTCACTTGGGAGAAAGTCTCATGTCTATTTCTTGTAAATATTGCTTTATGTTTTAAGTTTCCTAGTCAATGTTGATCTCTCTATTAGGTCTTTACAGGTTTAAAGCCATATAGGTCTTGGCATTGGGAGAAAGAAAGAGGAAAGGTCATGGAGAAATCGAAGAAGAACCGGGCACTCATCCAAGTTTGGGGGAACTCTCTAGCCTCCACCTCCCATTCCTCCATCCCATTTCACTCCACTTAAAGGTCCAAGTAACTCACTCCAATCTCTTTTTCACCTGTTTTTCTTTTATTTTGCATTTTTACCTTTCTCTTTGGTCTCTCTCCCTTTCTTCTTTCACACAAGGGAATGTGTGATTTACGTTTGGGGGAGGAGATTGGTTGCTAATGATGTGTTTTGTGTTCTTATCTTCCTTTCTTGCATATTGAGTCTCATTCATGCATCTAAGGCATAGAAAACCATAAAAAGTTAAAATTTTTGAAAATTCTCACAAAAGAAAGCATATAGTTGCATTGACATGCTTAAGATTGAGTCTAGAAGTCATTTAGGATTGCATTCATAAATGTTTGAGAGCTAAAGCTTGTGTTCTTTATAAAAAAATTGTTTGAGCATGTGGTTATGTGATGCATCTTGTGAGCTTGAAATTAAGGAAGAACCCTTCTTGGATCTCATGCATTATTGTTCACTTCTTGGTTGAAACATGTTGTGATTTGAATCATTCCCTATCTATTAGAACTCTTAATCTTGACTTGAATTATCATGTTGTGCAATGAAATGTGAACTCATGGTTATTTGATACATACTTGGACTATCTTCTCCCTTTCTACCACTCTCTTGTTAGTCCAAGTAGATTTCTCCACCTTGAACCAAACTTTCCTTCAAGCCTAAACACTCTAGTGAGAGATGAGAGGCCTTTTTCTTGAATCAACTAGGCAAAAAGTGTTGAGTTTGGAACGACAAGGATAGTCTTCATTGTAGATCTAGCCTTACATCATTGGGCTATGCATAGGATAGGAAAGAAGTTTGGGGGAATTGGGAAGAAAAGGAAAAAAGGGAATAAGCAAAAGATTGAGAAAAGAAAGAGGGGAATGGAAAAGAAAAAGAAAAGTTGATAGCTCTAAGTATTTATAAAAGATAAGTCTCAAGTTTTAAAGAGAGAAAAGAAGCCAAAGTTGGCGCAAGAAAAAAAGAAAAAAAGAAAAGAGACTAGTGAAAAGAAAAGAAAGAGCTAAGCAAAGAAAAGAAATCCTCTAAGTGTTTAAAGAAGAAAGAAGTGATCAAAGTTGGGATAAGAAGGCAAAAATGCCTTAAGAAAAGAGTAGCTTAGGAAGGGAATCTTGGGTTTAGAAGAAGAGTTAAGATCATTATAGAGATTTGGGTAGAATGAGAATCTATCCTTGTATACATGAGTTGTTTCTTACTCTTAGCATTTTGCTATAGTTCATTCCTTTCTTGAGAGATCCTTTGTTTTTGAAATCCACACTCTATTTGAGATCATTTTTATCTCAAGACCTTAACCCCTTAGCCAAATGTGTTCATTTGATTTGCACAATCATGATCCACTATTGCTTAATGAATGTTAAAGGGAATGAGGATAGGAATTCATGTGTAGGTTGGGACTTGAACTTGATGCATGTGTTGATGGGAATGGCTAACTCTTTTGAAGTAGAGTAAACTTGATTGTAGCTCTTAATTGCTTGTCTTCACTTTGTTTCCACTTATGCTTAACAATTGTTTTCGAAAGCTTTGGGATCTCACTTCCAAACCTTTCTCTCAACTTAACTTTAATTGTTTGCTTGCGGACAAGCAAAATATAAGTTTGTGGGAATTGATAGGTGCATAATTTGTAGGTTTTAGGTTCTAGTATCTATTCGGTTTTCTTGCATATTACTTTCATTTTCATGCATTTAGATATAAATTCATACACTCATGAGTTAGAATTTTTAGGACTAGAGTTTGCGTATTTTGGCATCTTTTGAAGTGTGTCTTGGTCATTATTAGGTACTTTGGAATCTCTTAGGAGGCTTGGATGACTTCAGACATAAGGAAAGTAGAGGAACATTGAAGTTGAGTTTGCGTTATAAAACTATGTTGCGGTCAACGAACATATGCTCATCAAAAAGAACCAATGAAAGAGTGATACAAGTATGTGGTGTCAAAGTCAACAATAGTGTGCTCTCATGAGTCAACCAAAGTGGCTCATGCATGCTACGTGAACCATGAACACCAGAGAAGCGAACCAGGAATGACCGTAAGGCTTTGCCCCCCCCCTCCCCCCCCCCGCGGACAAGTTGTCTCCGATGGACCAACCGCGAGCATCCCAGCGTATCTATGCGGCTCGGCTGCGGTTTATGTTGCAGGTACGGCGAGACCGCTAGCGTACGGAGAAGATGAGCCGGATTGGCTGCGGTTGTCGTTGCGGTTTGAACACAACCGCTGGCGACCCTTCGAAACCAAACTGATCCAGTTGAACCGGGTCAACACCCGGTTTGTCCCGGATTGATCCGGTTCGTTACTGTTCACTTTAAAAGGCCAAAAACCTTTTTTATTTTCTAAGCTTTCTTTGTTCTAAAAAAAACTTCTCTTTGAATGTTTAAGAAGAAAGTTTCAATCTTTGTTTAATTTAAGAGTTATTTGTGTTTGATTTCTTCTCTTCCTCTTTTAGTCTTTTGCTAATCATCATGTTTAACAATATTCTCATGGATTTTGTTGAATATAGCATGATTAGTGAGTAGTTTCAATTGAGGCTTATGGGTTAGGTAGATTAGGGTGATTTAGAGTGGTTCATGGATGCTTAGGGCTTAATTATGATTGATCATTCCTATCTAAATGTGCTTATTGCTAGATTGACATTGATTAATTTGGTTTAGACGTATTGAGTTTTATTGCACACCATGTGTTCGATGAAATGCTAGATTGAATTTTTATGGGAATTTACATGTTTTAGCTCATAAAAGTGAATGTCTAAAATGTTTATTAGCTTAAGAGAACTTGAGATTAATGTTTGCCTTGTTTTTATTCACAAATGAGAATTTGATCTTGACTAAAGATTAGGCAAAGTAATTAGTACCAAGAGATTTGACTAATTGATTGATTAGTGTTCTTGCTTAGGATTAGCATCTATGATGATTGTTTAAGCATCCTTGATAGCTCTAGATTGCCCAAATCATTGACCTTGACCCATTGACCTTGCTTTTATTATTGATTTCTTGAGTTTGATCTTTGTTTGCTCATTTATTTGCTTGTTTGATTGTGTTTAGGTTGTTAGAACTTCAAATCTGAATTGTTTGCTTGACTTGCTTGGTTTAGTGCATTCCGATTGGTTTAATCCTATCCTGAAATTGGTTCGATACCTCTTGCTACAACGATAAGCAAGAGGAATTGATACCTCTTAGGATTGTAAAATCCTAGTTATCACTAAGGTCAGGAACAAGGACGCGATCTTCGTCGTGGTCGATCTGTTTTCCAAGATGGCCCATTTCATACCGTGTTCTAAGACGAACGATGCGACCCAAACGGCCGACCTCTTTTTCAAAGAAGTGGTGAGACTGCACGGACTGCCCCGGACAATCGTTTCTGATTGAGATCCGACCTTCCTAGGTCATTTATGGAGAACGTTGTGGAGAAAGCTTGGCACTAAGCTGCTATTCTCGACCACTTGTCATCCACAGACAGATGGACAGACCGAGGTCGTGAACTGAACTCTCTCAGCCCTCTTAAGGGCCACGATTGGTAAAAATTTGTCAAATTGGTTGGATTGCATTCCTTTTGTCGAATTTTCTTATAACAATGCCAAGCACTCTGCTACTAAAATGTCTCCTTTTGAAGTTGTTTATGGATTTAAGCTAGATACTCCATTAGACCTGAAACCACTGCTGGCACTAGAGTTCATCAATCTGGACGGAGAGCGCAAAGCTGAGGCCGTTGCGAAACTACACCAGACGATCAAGGAGAACATTTTATAACACATATTAAACGATTCTTCTGTTATAATATTTCTCTAGATGAGTAACTTCCCATTAGAAAACGTACAAATATTACAGCTAAATAGCTCAGAGATTAAGCTAAAAATCATATCGAAATGCAACAAAACTTCATCTATGACTAGTTAGTTATTGACAGACTATCAGAAAACATATATTCTTAATTCACCAAGTGAACGTACGATTTGCCTCAACTTCTCCTTCAAACTCTGCAAATTGTCAAAAATCAATTATTTTGTATTCTGAATAACCACCAAAAGAGAAAGAAAATACACCACAATCCTGGAACATTCACCTCAAGTGTCACTCCTCTACGAGACTAATGGTATCATTTTCTTATCGAGACAAGTGTGACCAACTAGTTTCCCTTCACCTGATACTACAATCACTTCTTTCTCTCTTAAAAATTTAAGTTCCAAAAAACCATTTGGTAGGTTCTTTCAAGATATGCTTCAAGATGGCTTACTGATTAAGATTCAAAATAAAACTGATTCAAGATTGTTTCATTCTTCTGTTTCCAGAATTTTTGGAAGTTGCTTACTCTATTATTAATGAAAAAATCAAACTTCCAAACTGAATAAGAAGCACAGCTTGTCGTTTGTTGATAAAACCGGCCTTGCAAGCTTGTAGATCCTAAATGATCGAATGCTTCCTACTTCAAATTTGTAATCGGGAGAACATGTCTACAGCTACATGTTTCAGGTTAATGTATATATTGATTCCTTGCGCTCATTGAGATGAGACATACTGATTTTTTGTGATAAAATCTATCTAACTTCGACATTTAAGCCCTCGTTCAAAATTTATCCACTAACCTCTCGGTTTTGTGTACATTGATTTATGAAGCTATTTCAATAGCACGGCTTAAATCTTCTCTGTATTAACAAAACAATCATCTGAATAACACCAGAAATTGTCCCTCGGCTTTCGAGTCTCAAGAGTAATCGAGAAACAAAAAAACCAAACAACCAATTGTTGTCTCAGAGAGTTTCTAACACACTCTTACGAATGGAATCTTCTTCCTCCTCATTTCAGATGAAAATTAATCGACAGAAATAGGATGATTTGGGGTTCGATAGAGATCTAATGACGAAAAGGAAATCGATTTTGACAGTATGCAATCAAAGAATCAGAGAAATCGATTTCTCCATCGATTTGCACGCTGAAATTTGAGTTCTCAATGTTAGGGTTTGACATAATCAATTTGGGGTTATCCTTTTATATACCCTTATTGCCAAAAAAAAAATCTAAAATGATGCAGTTATAATTTAGTTTTTTTTTACATTTTTAAAAAATCGAAATATAGGTTTTTTTTTTTTTTTTTTGGTCAAAAATCGAAATATAGGTTAAGTTACCAAAAAATTGTTATTGTCACAACTATTGAACTAAGAAGACATAGGAGAGGAAGCAACTAATGCTCAGATTACCATGGCTCATCTACTTGAGGCCATGAGAGGCATCCGTGATAGGACCACATAACTTGAGCTGAGACCAACTCCACAAGCACCAACAGCTCCACCTATAGGACCAATCGGCAAACTGAAAAGGAACCAAAGGCATCAAGATGATGACACAAAATATGAAGATTGAGCTAAAAAAAGATGAGATACCTCATGATCCAAACCAAGGAGGCAGAGGGCATAAAAACAACAATGGCAGAGGTAGATAGAGGAGTAGAGACAGGAGAGACTATCAGCCTAAACATGGAGGCAGAGACCAAGCATATGATCAGAGGACTAAGGTAAAATATTTAAAGCTCACAACATCAACCTTTGCTAGAAAAATGAATCCAAAAGATTATATGGATTGGGAGAGTAGAATGGAGTACATATATGAATACTACCAATACTCTGAAGCAAGGAAAGTTTCTTTGGATGTTGCACAACTCATTGAATATGCTTTGGCATGGTGGGACAGAGAAGCATCAGAGAGAACGAGATTGAGATATGGGCAGATTAGTAACTGCTATGACATGAAGTTTGCTCTAAGGAAGAGATATATATATCAGCTTACTACCATAGAGATCTTCAGAAGAGGTCCATGAAGCTTTCTGAAGGCACAAATCAGTTGAAGAGTACTTTGAGGAGTTTGAACCTTGAAGAACAGACTGGAAGTGAGGATTCAGAAGAAACTTTGATGGCACAATTTCTGGATGGTCTTCAGGACAGGGTTGCACGCAAATTGGAGAGACAACCTTATGAGGATCTTGAAGGAATGTTGCATTTAGCTATCCAAGCTGAGCAACACATCAAAAGGAAGGTTGATGCAACCAGTAGAAGAAAACCAGCATGGAACAAACCACATAAATATATGTAGACAAAGTTTTATGAAACCAGCCTATGAGCAACCTAATGTGAGATCTGAGATTCACACTAAGAATTTGTAATCGTGGATTTGGAATTTGGATACAGAAATGGTATAGATTTCCTATGAATCAAAGACTTTATTGAGATCGATCGTCGAGATAGAACAAACACAATCGAATAGAGAGTACAAAGTATGGTAATCGAGCTATCTAGTCGAAGTGTTCTTGATTAGGGTTGGATTGTCTTGAATGAATCGCCACTTCTCCTTTAAATACTCTCGACTATCATCTTCTTGTTCCGATATTTCGGCCTCGTCGTGGTAACGATCTCCTGGATTCGCGGAAATCAGTTGGACCGACGAAGACCAGGTCGCTCTATCTTCGCATCGTCTCCTACCGAGCTCGAGCTCGATCACCTCTTACTTCAGCGTTGCTTGGGCCTTGTCAAGATGTTGATCGTATGTGGCCCAACAAAGGATAACAGTTGATCTCTTTGTCTTGATTATGGAGCGGGCTCATGATTACGGGCCTTTGTTTTATTTGTTAACGGGCCGGATAAAGTATATTGACGAAACATAGAAACATAATGATTTTTTCTATTGATGCTTCACAAGTTAATCATTCCCTACTCTTTGACTTTTGCCAAATTAGTATGCAAGGTTTGACTTTTTTTTTATATAAGTCAAACTTGCTTTCGATATTCTCTTTCTATTCCTTAGTTATTTGAAGATGATTTGAGCATAGAAGTCTCTAAGATATGATGCTGAAGTGTCTTTGTACTCTCATGCCTCATAAATGTCTTAAGGAGATCGTACTTCGGGGCTCAGATCGATCAAACAGATCGAATAATCATGTCTACTCTAGTACAAACTAGAATCATCCAAGTATGAGAACTTATCGAACTCGAACAATCGAATCATTTTAGTTTGCCTTAGAGATTTTTGATCGAGATTTTGCCATGCATAATTCAATAGGTTGAACTCATACAGATCGAGCATAGAGAAATATTTGATTGGATATTCACAAAGCGTAAGTCGGACTCAAATGAATAAAATCAGATATACCTCGAAACAAGCGCAATAGACCATGGTTTGTAACTGGAGATTTCAATGACATTCTTGATAATTTGGCCCATTTGAGTGACGCCAAATTAATCTTTAGACAAAGATACTGCCAAATTTATCGGTGTTTGAACAAGTATGTCAAAAACTAGAGTTCAAGTAGGTGTATCTTTAGTAGCATAACACATATTATCGGAAGACTATCAGATATTAGTGGTAACAACCAATCACTGTTGATTACGGTATGTGAAACTATAGGTGAATGATAGTTATGCGGAGACATAGAGGAGGCTGCTGATTCTGAGGAGATGGACGATGGGGACTCTCAGGAGTTCTAGATCCTTTACTGCTACTGGTTCTTTGTTTGTTTTCTTTTTTTTTTTCCTTTCTTTTTCTTTTGTGTCTTTGAGTCATTTCATGTCCTTCTTTGAGTCAACATGTTAGTCCAATTTGCTTGGAACTTGGATCCTTTGAGTTTATGCATTATGATGTTGCTTCTGACATGATTTTTGAGTGATCTAACGCAGCTAACAGGTGAGATTTTGAGTGCCAAATAGTCTAACCCTACCTTGACACTTAAAACTGTCTGCATACGATCCTGTGGATTCAGTGTCGATCGACACTAATTTTGTGTCGGTCGGCATTAATCGTGTTCAGGTACGAAATTTTGACTCAATTTTCCTGTTGTTCCAAGTTGATTTTTGCCAAACCCAAGATGCGATTGCACTGAGGCCAGTGCAGTCTAAGTGTGGGGGGAGGTGGCTACTGTCGTCGGCCTGCGTCGTTGACTTATACCATGGCATTGAGGGTTATCTGCTTAAAAGAGATGACATATCGTTTGACAATCTCCCCCTTTTTCACTGAGTTTTTCAACTCAAGCCAACTAGCTATTACTCACAACGAAAATCACATACACCATCAACATATCATTCCAAAACTCCCCCTGAATCAAGCATCGTCAACCTTTCAATCTCCTCCTGCTTGAGTGATACAACTCTGTGAAAATACCAAATCAAGCACTGAATTTTGCCACTCCTACAGACCCATCCATCTTTCTCAACAACTCTTCCTCTTCTGATTTTTCCATCGATTTGAGTCTTCATATCTCGTTTTCTCAAGCATTCTGTGATCAATTCCTTTGTGTATTACACACTCACACTTGCACAATGTTGAACTATGCTTGATACTTTGATAAGGATTTGATTTCTCTATCCACTTTCTTCTGCACTTCACAGTATTTTCATCATGAACATGGTGTCTCCAAGCTTGATGAACTCCTTCAAGATACTTGTAGCAATGACGTTTGATATGCCCAGATTTACCACAAAAGAAACACACTTTAGGTTTCCATAAGCTTCTGCATTGCTTGGGCTTTTTGGTATCCATCCTTCTTGAATTATTCTTCATGGTACTGCCACACATATCTGCTCTTGAGCTCTGATGTATATCCTCTGTGACTTCGATACTGTGGTGCTATCTACTGTAAGAGAAGAACAACTTGCTGTGTTTTGTCAGAAAATGGATGAACCAACGATGGAGGTATGGTTAACCAAAAAGATTGATGACCCCAGTGACGTGCCATGGAGATTGCTGTTTAGAGTAGATTCGGTTTATGAAAATATGTTTCACTACTCGATGAGTTTCATGGTGGATGTGGAGACTAAAGTAGCACTGTGTTGTTGTGAGAGTACATGAAAGAAGAATATGATAATAACAGGGCCATGCTTTACATTGTGGGTGAAGGTATTAAAATGAGACACAAAGGATCTACATTCCAACCAAATTTTTGGATCCCCAGCCCTTTTCTCTATAGTTACGTTCCGAGTTTGGTCCAAATCTAAGAAGCAAAATACAATAAAATCTTTATATAATATTTGTATTCTTTTTTTTTTTTTTGAAAAATTATAATATTTGTATTCTTTTGGTAACATTTGGTCTTTATATCCTAGTATATATATTCAGACATGCCTTTTGTTTTTCTTACAAAAATCCATACAAAGCTGACTGTTATTTCTCCCCCGATTCTTTCGGAACCAAATTGTTTTGTGTTTTTGAGGGTTCACACTGTAACATACCCAAACTGGCCCAATTAAAAATTTTGAGAAAATAAGAGGAAAGCCCATTAGCCAAGCCCAAAAGCCCTCTTCCTTCCCAAAACCCTATCATTTCTCTTATAAATAGGAGCCACTTCCTTTGGAGAAGTCAAGAAGAAAGAGATCTCGGCGAAGCCCTACCTCTCCACCGCCGCAGCCTCAGCCTCCAGAAGATAGATCTGATGCTCCTCCATCGTGTAGAGCCTAAAGAAATCCGGTAAACCCATTTTCAGATCTGTTTCCTTTCAACCCGAGATCTAAAATGGCCATATCTTTCTGACCGAGAGGAATCTGGGAAATTCGAGACCACCATCGCGTTCCTCTCGTCGAGACGAAGCCGTAGCCACAAACCGCATCTCCATCAGCCTCCGGACGCGCCCGCAATCGCCAAAGGAAGATCGGCCGATTCTCCACGCGCCGTCCACGCGCCGCCGTCGCCGGAGCCACGCGCCGCCGCCGTTCGCCGGGAGCCGCCGCCGTCCGCCGCCGTCCGTCGCCGGAGCTCCGCCGCCGCCGACCACCGGAGCCACCGCCGAACCGCCGCCGAGTCAACTCGGCCGGCGACCGAGTCAACTCGGTTGACCGGGTCGGGTTGACCGGTTCGGGTCGGTTGACCGGGTCGGGTCCGTTGACCGGGTCGGGTTGACCGTTGACCGGTCCGGTTTAGGTTAACCGGTTCAATTTCCAATTTCGATTCTAATTTCAATTCTGATTTCCGGTTTAGGTCGGTTAAGCTGGTTTGAGCTGGATATTTTCAATCGTTCATATCTAGCTCATCCTAAGCCCGATTAAAGCGATTCAAAAGCCTATCTCACTCGATTTCTCGTCCTCTTTTCAGAACCGATGTCCGTTCGGGTCAATGGGGTTGCTAATTCACGGTTTTGCCCTCTTCTTTGGCTAAGGTGAGGACCGAACGTGATCTCCCTTACTTCGTTCAATTCCGGGCGATAGTCCCTTGTTAATGTCGTCTTTCCTAGGTAGTGTAGGGATAGTGAGACATCTGATGTGATTGCTTGAGAACGTAGAATGCTAGGTTGTCGCTGAGCCTGAAAATGTTGGTTGTGCGTGATGGATATGATTGTATAGAACTATGATAGGTCCCCCGAAAGGGTGTTTCTTGGCGGCTCGCGTATAACGAGTTTTGGTATGTGACCCTTGTATCGTCGGGAGGTCTTGGCGAGCCTCCCCAGTGAAATGGCCGTGGGCCCAGTGATACCGGGTGAGCCGGTTGTGTGTGCCTTCGGGCCAGTGTAGGGGTTCATGAGTGCGGAAGCGCGAGTGGATGTAGTTTGCGTGGTGAAAGCCTTCGGGCCTGTTTGCAAGGTGATATTAGCTTAGGACTTGTGATCTGTAGTTGTGTGGTGTAAGCGGGATAGCGGACTCCCTAAGTCCGTCCTCACTGGGTGATTGTGTTTGAAACAATTACTCAGGCCTCTTTCCCCTTTTCTGTCCCCGTTTTCTTGCAGGTCCGGATGCGGGATTGATATAGTCGCGTGACGTCATTGGTGGTTTTCAATAAGAAGGAAGCGCCGGGTCCTGGGACAAGTTGAGTTGGCGTCCCGGTTGGACCATTTTCGGTTCAACGGGCATCCTAATGCCGCGTCTCCGGTTATGCCGGGAGGCGGGTGTTACAATTTGGTATCAGAGCCAGTTTAAAGGTCTCCCAGTCCTGCCCTGGGAGATCAGCTTTCGTTGTTTACCCCAAAACCCAGTTTTCAACCTTTTTCAAAAACCGTTTGCGAAAATTTTATAAAAATGGTTACTTTGCGAAAAGCTTTTTCAAACACCAAATATATCATAGATTGTTCCCCACGCCGGTCCTAGTCTAGATAGAATTTATCCGTGCAGGTTGGCGTTAGTGTCTTCAAACCTAGGTTGTGCTACTGCCGCTAGATGTGTGCCGAGATATATGTCGTGATGTGTACCGTTGAGGTGTATGTTGGGATGTGTGTTGTGGTATGCGCCTACAGGGCAGTCGGTACTAGTGAGGTGGTGTTGGGGTCAACATGGGTTCAGAGTATTGTTCAACCAAGCGTGCGAGAGCGATTAGGATGTGGAGGCATTCACCGGAGAGACTACAGCGGGAGTGAGCAGGGAGTTTCAAGAGTTGCGGGAAGTGCTAGAAGAGTTGCGAGAGACGTTGGAGTAGCTGCAAGGAGTGCTAGAGGAGTGCTACAGGAGCTGCAAGAGGTCGATGGAAAAACCGGATTGCGAGGAGTGCTACAGGAGCTGCAAGAGGTCGATGGAAAAACCGTATTGCGAGGAGTGCTACAGGAGCTGCAAGAGGTCGATGGAAAGACCGGATTGCGAGGAGTGCTACAGGAGCTGCAAGAGGTCGATGGAAAGACCGGATTGCGAGGAGTGCTACAGGAGCTGCAAGAGGTCGATGGAAAGACCGGATTGCGAGGAGTGCTACAGGAGCTGCAAGAGGTCGATGGAAAGACCGGATTGCAAGGAGGCCATTTGGAAGTGGCGGTGTTCCGACTGGATTAAGCGACTGGAGTTGCTTGAGTTGCTGGGATCCCAAGGAGCAGCAGGAGTCTATCTAAATCTGTTCCAAGTAAGGGAATCTTGGAATCGGTTTGTGACGTCAACTTCAATGAGTTATGGACGGCTCGTTGAAGTTTGATCAAGCGGGAAGCTGGAGAAGATCTTCGTGGCACGACAGGTTCGAGATTCAACGGTGGGACCGGAAAGGAAACGGTCTGCCTTGGAGTTCCTTGTGGATTACGGGAGCAGCGAATGGAGTTTCACAAGACGGAAAGAAGATCGCAGAAGCGTTTTGGGAATAGGCGTGTGGCATTTGGAATTGCCTGGCAAGCCGGACCTCTGTAATTGCAAGCTCAAGTGGACAAAGCAGGATATTGGAAATGGAAATCCAACGGAAGAGTGTTAGGAAAACAATTTGGAGAATTGGCAAGAAGCTGAAAGGAATAGTAAAGGGGCGCAAGTCTAATGAGGAAGGAAACCCAAAGGATGGTGTTTGGAAAGCACCACAACCGGATCACAAAGTAGGAAACCTTGAGCTGGAATTCAGATTTGAATCGGTTTGGATATCAGAGTGCGCAGCGGAAGCGTGGCATTGGAGCATACCAGGATTTAAGTGGGTCGTTCCCCACTAGCCAGATAGCCATAATGGACATGGTTAGCTGAATCGGTCACAGAGGTTGGCAAGGATGTCTGCTTGGACGCCATAATGCACGGTAATGGAAAACCGTCATAGAGAATCCATTTGGAAGTGGATGATGTACTGTGGCACGGTAATGGAAACTGTTGAGGAGAATGAGATTGGAAGCAGGGCATCGAATTCAAGACTTATAACCACTCGAGGGATGAGTGTTGTTTCTAAACGTTGGAGACCGACCCTAATGGACATGGGCGGTAACATGTGGCGTTTGTATTGCATTCTGGGAGCTACTGAAGGATCGGCACCAAGGAGAAGGACACTTCAGAGCTTGGTTGGAAATAAGGGGGGGAGGAGCAGTCTGCAGGATTCAAGCAAGTAAGCAATCGAGTCAGTTTTGGGTCAGCGAAGTTTGCGGAGTGGGGTTGGTAAAGAGTTGCAGTGGAGAACTCCCGCCGCGGAATTCAGGACGAATTCTTTTCAAGGGGGGGGGGGAGAATTGTAACATACCCAAACTGGCCCAATTAAAAATTTTGAGAAAATAAGAGGAAAGCCCATTAGCCAAGCCCAAAAGCCCTCTTCCTTCCCAAAACCCTAGCATTTCTCTTATAAATAGGAGCCACCTCCTTTGGAGAATTCAAGAAGAAAGAGATCTCGGCGAAGCCCTACCTCTCCACCGCCGCAGCCTCAGCCTCCAGAAGATAGATCTGATGCTCCTCCATCGTGTAGAGTCTAAAGAAATCCGGTAAGCCCATTTTCAGATTTGTTTCCTTTCAACCTGAGATCTAAAATGGTCATATCTTTCTGACCGTGAGGAATCTGGGAAATCCGAGACCACCATCGCGTTCCTCTCGTCGAGACGAAGCCGTAGCCACAAACCGCATCTCCATCAGCCTCCGGACGCGCCCGCAATCGCCAAAGGAAGATCGGCCGATTCTCCACGCGCCGTCCACGCGCCGCCGTCGCCGGAGCCACGCGCCGCCGCCGTCCGCCGGGAGCCGCCGCCGTCCGCCGCCGTCCGTCGCCGGAGCTCCGCCGCCGCCGACCACCGGAGCCACCGCCGAACCGCCGCCGAGTCAACTCGGCCGGCGACCGAGTCAACTCGGTTGACCGGGTCGGGTTGACCGGTTCGGGTCGGTTGACCGGGTCGGGTCCGTTGACCGGGTCGAGTTGACCGTTGACTGGTCCGGTTTAGGTTAACCGGTTCAATTTCCAATTTCGATTCTGATTTCAATTCTGATTTCCGGTTTAGGTCGGTTAAGCTGGTTTGAGCTGGATATTTTCAATCGTTCATATCTAGCTCATCCTAAGCCCGATTAAAGCGATTCAAAAGCCTATCTCACTCGATTTCTCGTCCTCTTTTCAGAACCGATGTCCGTTCGGGTCAATGGGGTTGCTAATTCACGGTTTTGCCCTCTTCTTTGGCTAAGGTGAGGACCGAACGTGATCTCCCTTACTTCGTTCAATTCCGGGCGATAGTCCCTTGTTAATGTCGTCTTTCCTAGGTAGTGTAGGGATAGTGAGACATCTGATGTGATTGCTTGAGAACGTAGAATGCTAGGTTGTCGCTGAGCCTGGAAATGTTGGTTGTGCGTGATGGATATGATTGTATAGAACTATGATAGGTCCCCCGAAAGGGTGTTTCTTGGCGGCTCGCGTATAACGAGTTTTTGTACGCGACCCTTGTATCGTCGGGAGGTCTTGGCGAGCCTCCCCAGTGAAATGGCCGTGGGCCCAGTGATACCGGGTGAGCCGGTTGTGTGTGCCTTCGGGCCAGTGTAGGGGTTCATGAGTGCGGAAGCGCGAGTGGATGTAGTTTGCGTGGTGAAAGCCTTCGGGCCTGTTTGCAAGGTGATATTAGCTTAGGACTTGTGATCTGTAGTTGTGTGGTGTAAGCGGGATAGCGGACTCCCTAAGTCCGTCCTCATTGGGTGATTGTGTTTGAAACAATTACTCAGGCCTCTTTCCCCTTTTCTGTCCCCGTTTTCTTGCAGGTCCGGATGCGGGATTGATATAGTCGCGTGACGTCATTGGTGGTTTTCAATAAGAAGGAAGCGCCGGGTCCTGGGACAAGTTGAGTTGGCGTCCCGGTTGGACCATTTTCGGTTCAACGGGCATCCTAATGCCGCGTCTCCGGTTATGCCGGGAGGCGGGTGTTACAATTTGGTATCAGAGCCAGGTTAAAGGTCTCCCAGTCCTGCCCTGGGAGATCAGCTTTCGTTGTTTACCCCAAAACCCAGTTTTCAACCTTTTTCAAAAACCGTTTGCGAAAATTTTATAAAAATGGTTACTTTGCGAAAAGCTTTTTCAAACACCAAATATATCATAGATTGTTCCCCACGCCGGTCCTAGTCTAGATAGAATTTATCTGTGCAGGTTGGCGTTAGTGTCTTCAAACCTAGGTTGTGCTACTGCCGCTAGATGTGTGCCGAGATATATGTCGTGATGTGTACCGTTGAGGTGTATGTTGGGATGTGTGTTGTGGTATGCGCCTACAGGGCAGTCGGTACTAGTGAGGTGGTGTTGGGGTCAACATGGGTTCAGAGTATTGTTCAACCAAGCGTGCGAGAGCGATTAGGATGTGGAGGCATTCACCGGAGAGACTACAGCGGGAGTGAGCAGGGAGTTTCAAGAGTTGCGGGAAGTGCTAGAAGAGTTGCGAGAGACGTTGGAGTAGCTGCAAGGAGTGCTAGAGGAGTGCTACAGGAGCTGCAAGAGGTCGATGGAAAGACCGGATTGCGAGGAGTGCTACAGGAGCTGCAAGAGGTCGATGGAAAAACCGTATTGCGAGGAGTGCTACAGGAGCTGCAAGAGGTCGATGGAAAGACCGGATTGCGAGGAGTGCTACAGGAGCTGCAAGAGGTCGATGGAAAGACCGGATTGCGAGGAGTGCTACAGGAGCTGCAAGAGGTCGATGGAAAGACCGGATTGCAAGGAGGCCATTTGGAAGTGGCGGTGTTCCGACTGGATTAAGCGACTGGAGTTGCTTGAGTTGCTGGGATCCCAAGGAGCAGCAGGAGTCTATCTAAATCTGTTCCAAGTAAGGGAATCTTGGAATCGGTTTGTGACGTCAACTTCAATGAGTTATGGACGGCTCGTTGAAGTTTGATCAAGCGGGAAACTGGAGAAGATCTTCGTGGCACGACAGGTTCGAGATTCAACGGTGGGACCGGAAAGGAAACGGTCTGCCTTGGAGTTCCTTGTGGATTACGGGAGCAGCGAATGGAGTTTCACAAGACGGAAAGAAGATCGCAGAAGCGTTTTGGGAATAGGCGTGTGGCATTTGGAATTGCCTGGCAAGCCGGACCTCTGTAATTGCAAGCTCAAGTGGACAAAGCAGGATATTGGAAATGGAAATCCAACGGAAGAGTGTTAGGAAAACAATTTGGAGAATTGGCAAGAAGCTGCAAGGAATAGTAAAGGGGCGCAAGTCTAATGAGGAAGGAAACCCAAAGGATGGTGTTTGGAAAGCACCACAACCGGATCACAAAGTAGGAAACCTTGAGCTGGAATTCAGATTGGAATCGGTTTGGATATCAGAGTGCGCAGCGGAAGCGTGGCATTGGAGCATACTAGGATTTAAGTGGGTCGTTCCCCACTAGCCAGATAGCCATAATGGACATGGTTAGCTGAATCGGTCACAGAGGTTGGCAAGGATGTCTGCTTGGACGCCATAATGCACGGTAATGGAAAACCGTCATAGAGAATCCATTTGGAAGTGGATGATGTACTGTGGCACGGTAATGGAAACTGTTGAGGAGAATGAGATTGGAAGCAGGGCATCGAATTCAAGACTTAGAACCACTCGAGGGATGAGTGTTGTTTCTAAACGTTGGAGACCGACCCTAATGGACATGGGCGGTAACATGTGGCGTTTGTATTGCATTCTGGGAGCTACTGAAGGATCGGCACCAAGGAGAAGGACACTTCAGAGCTTGGTTGGAAATAAGGGGGGGAGGAGCAGTCTGCAGGATTCAAGCAAGTAAGCAATCGAGTCAGTTTTGGGTCAGCGAAGTTTGCGGAGTGGGGTTGGTAAAGAGTTGCAGTGGAGAACTCCCGCCGCGGAATTCAGGACGAATTCTTTTCAAGGGGGGGGGAGAATTGTAACATACCCAAACTGGCCCAATTAAAAATTTTGAGAAAATAAGAGGAAAGCCCATTAGCCAAGCCCAAAAGCCCTCTTCCTTCCCAAAACCCTAGCATTTCTCTTATAAATAGGAGCCACCTCCTTTGGAGAATTCAAGAAGAAAGAGATCTCGGCGAAGCCCTACCTCTCCACCGCCGCAGCCTCAGCCTCCAGAAGATAGATCTGATGCTCCTCCATCGTGTAGAGCCTAAAGAAATCCGGTAAGCCCATTTTCAGATTTGTTTCCTTTCAACCTGAGATCTAAAATGGCCATATCTTTCTGACCGTGAGGAATCTGAGAAATCCGAGACCACCATCGCGTTCCTCTCGTCGAGACGAAGCCGTAGCCACAAACCGCATCTCCATCAGCCTCCGGACGCGCCCGCAATCGCCAAAGGAAGATCGGCCGATTCTCCACGCGCCGTCCACGCGCCGCCGTCGCCGGAGCCACGCGCCGCCGCCGTCCGCCGGAAGCCGCCGCCGTCCGCCGCCGTCCGTCGCCGGAGCTCCGCCGCCGCCGACCACCGGAGCCACCGCCGAACCGCCGCCGAGTCAACTCGGCCGGCGACCGAGTCAACTCGGTTGACCGGGTCGGGTTGACCGGTTCGGGTCGGTTGACCGGGTCGGGTCCGTTGACCGGGTCGGGTTGACCGTTGACCGGTCCGGTTTAGGTTAACCGGTTCAATTTCCAATTTCGATTCTGATTTCAATTCTGATTTCCGGTTTAGGTCGGTTAAGCTGGTTTGAGCTGGATATTTTCAATCGTTCATATCTAGCTCATCCTAAGCCCGATTAAAGCGATTCAAAAGCCTATCTCACTCGATTTCTCGTCCTCTTTTCAGAACCGATGTCCGTTCGGGTCAATGGGGTTGCTAATTCACGGTTTTGCCCTCTTCTTTGGCTAAGGTGAGGACCGAACGTGATCTGCCTTACTTCGTTCAATTCCGGGCGATAGTCCCTTGTTAATGTCGTCTTTCCTAGGTAGTGTAGGGATAGTGAGACATCTGATGTGATTGCTTGAGAACGTAGAATGCTAGGTTGTCGCTGAGCCTGAAAATGTTGGTTGTGCGTGATGGATATGATTGTATAGAACTATGATAGGTCCCCCGAAAGGGTGTTTCTTGGCGGCTCGCGTATAACGAGTTTTGGTACACGACCCTTGTATCGTCGGGAGGTCTTGGCGAGCCTCCCCAGTGAAATGGCCGTGGGCCCAGTGATACCGGGTGAGCCGGTTGTGTGTGCCTTCGGGCCAGTGTAGGGGTTCATGAGTGCGGAAGCGCGAGTGGATGTAGTTTGCGTGGTGAAAGCCTTCGGGCCTGTTTGCAAGGTGATATTAGCTTAGGACTTGTGATCTGTAGTTGTGTGGTGTAAGCGGGATAGCGGACTCCCTAAGTCCGTCCTCACTGGGTGATTGTGTTTGAAACAATTACTCAGGCCTCTTTCCCCTTTTCTGTCCCCGTTTTCTTGCAGGTCCGGATGCGGGATTGATACAGTCGCGTGACGTCATTGGTGGTTTTCAATAAGAAGGAAGCGCCGGGTCCTGGGACAAGTTGAGTTGGCGTCCCGGTTGGACCATTTTCGGTTCAACGGGCGTCCTAATGCCGCGTCTCCGGTTATGCCGGGAGGCGGGTGTTACAATTTGGTATCAGAGCCAGGTTAAAGGTCTCCCAGTCCTGCCCTGGGAGATCAGCTTTCGTTGTTTACCCCAAAACCCAGTTTTCAACCTTTTTCAAAAACCGTTTGTGAAAATTTTATAAAAATGGTTACTTTGCGAAAAGCTTTTTCAAACACCAAATATATCATAGATTGTTCCCCACGCCGGTCCTAGTCTAGATAGAATTTATCCGTGCAGGTTGGCGTAAGTGTCTTCAAACCTAGGTTGTGCTACTGCCGCTAGATGTGTGCCGAGATATATGTCGTGATGTGTACCGTTGAGGTGTATGTTGGGATGTGTGTTGTGGTATGCGCCTACAGGGCAGTCGGTACTAGTGAGGTGGTGTTGGGGTCAACATGGGTTCAGAGTATTGTTCAACCAAGCGTGCGAGAGCGATTAGGATGTGGAGGCATTCACCGGAGAGACTACAGCGGGAGTGAGCAGGGAGTTTCAAGAGTTGCGGGAAGTGCTAGAAGAGTTGCGAGAGACGTTGGAGTAGCTGCAAGGAGTGCTAGAGGAGTGCTACAGGAGCTGCAAGAGGTTGATATATCATGGTTTTTACTAGTTTTAGGCCATGATATAGATGTGTTTTAGTGTCTTTTGTCTTTGTTTAGAGTCTTTTACAGGTATAATCAGGTTGGGAGCTAAATTGGAGATTATGGAGCATTTTGGAGATTTTTGGAGTGATTGGCCGAGAGATAGAGTTCACTGTCCGAGACAGAGAAAGGTGTCGATCGTTGCACTCTAGCAACGATCGTTGCACCAGCGAGATGGGCCGAAACTCGGCGGTTTAGAAGAATCAAGATATTGCACTTTGATCCAGAAGTTCCTGATATTTACAAAGAAGCCCCTGGCCGAGATTATGCCTATATAATAGAGTTTTTAGTGTTTTTATTAGAGAGGCTCATATATAATTTTTACAATACAACTTCATAATTAAGAGCAGAGGATTTTTAGAGCTTTTGGGGCTGATCTGAACCTAATTCATCATCTGTATTTGGAGAAGATTTCGAACCCCTTTTACTCTTATTCTTTTATGCAATTTACTTATCATATGATCATGTTTTCATTATCTATGTCTGAGTAGATTCCTAGTTAGACTTAGGGTTTCTCACATAGGATTTCATGACTTGCTAGACTTGTTCAATTTCAGTTAAGGATTCAAACTATATCTGTTCTTCAATTTAATTGTGCTTAAAGCTAGTTCTAACCTGATCAATTAGAATCTAGATCTTAGGTTGCTAAATACGTCACGGAAGTGGGGTTTAGGAATCTGAACTAATTAAATTGGGCAATTAAACTTTGCGCAAACGAAAGTTTGGTTTAGGATAATTGTGAACATATCAAACTTGAGCTTATTGCTAGTTTAATCTGTTAGTTCTCGCAAACGGAAGTTTGGTTTGCTGCACTTAGACTTAGAGAATTATCGCAAAGGAATTTGGTTAATTCTATATCTGTGTTTTGAGTTCTAGAACTGTGCTTAATTAGATCCTTGCTGAATGAACTGTCTGCTAGTCTGATTTCCTGAGAATACCCTAGGTTTGACGCTTTTAATTACTTGCTTTCACAACCAATAATCTCTGCTACTGATTTACTTTCTCGCACTACTTTCAATTTAATCACATTGCTTATTTCTAGTATTCATTCCCTACGGTTTGATTCTCTTGAGACCAAGTGTCCCTGTGGATTCGATAACCTTATATACTACTTTGACATTGCTGTACACTTGCAGTTTAGTATAGGGATTAATTCTTGACCTATCAAGTTTTTGGCGCCGTTGCCGGGGACTCTTTTGAGTCTTCGATAGGACCGAACTTAGGGTTTTACTAGAAATTTTTCGTTTTTCGTTTTTTGTTTTTCGTTTTTTTTTAATTTATTTATTTTGCTAACTTTTTCTCTGTTTCTCTCTGTCGCAGGTACGAATTTCGCCTTGCATCGATCGTTGCACCCTTGCGTCGATCGTTGCTAAGCGATTTGAGATTGAATCGATCGTTGCACTGATAGCATCGATCGTTGCTGGACGATTACAGACAGTTTATGCCAACGCAGAACACTCGAAGTAATCCGAACTCGAGCTTAGTTAATCTCAATCTAGAGGAACTTGGACGTCTAGAGAGGACTATTAGAAGAGAAAAGAGAGAGAGAATGGTACAAGAACGCTTGATCTTGATACCAGATGCTGATGGAATCCTGAGGGATCCAGAGAACAATCCTTACAATGCTGCTGGGCAAAGGATTGATGCTGAGGGACGAGTGATCCCTGATGAAGTTGAGCCAGAAGGCCGGATGGTAGTTCATGAGAGGACACTAGCTGATTACAATAGACCTGATGAGTTTCATGCAAACCGAGCAGCTCTAGTGCTTCCTGCTTTCGAAAGGAATGATTTTGAGGTAAAAACTATCTACTACCAACTGATGAGACAAATTGCTTTCCATGGTCTTCAATCAGAGCAGCCTATGGATCACATTGACAAGTTTGAGGACATAGTCACTGGCATGAAATATGAAGGAGTATGCCCGGACTATCTGTTCCTTAAGCTATTTCCGCACAGTCTTGCTGGAGACGCTAGTGCATGGCTGAGACAACTGGCACCTGGTCAGTATACTACTTGGGCAGCCTTAAAGAGTGAGTTCCTGCGTCACTTCTACGACGCTGCGCGCTCAGATCAGTCCAGACAGGACATACTCACTTTTTCCCAAGGAGCTGTGGAGCCTTTGACAACCGCATGGATGAGATTTAAGCAGTATCAGCGTGATTGTCCACACCATGGATTCACAGAAGTACAGCTGATTGGTATTTTCTTCAGAGGAATAGATCTCCCTTATCAGACTGCTTTGGATAATTCCAGTGATGCAAATTTCAGCACCAGAACTCCTACACAAGCTAAACGGTTGATAGAGAACCTGATTGGCAGCAATAGTTGCAAAACAATGGATGAAAGGAGGAAGAGATCTGGTGGAACCGTAGAGAATTCTGATATGGCTAATATTAGATCCAGATTGGACACTGTCTACAATCTTCTGACAAACAAGAAAGCTGTCCACTTTGCCCAGGATGTGGAGGTGATTCAAACTGAGGTGGACACTCAGGAAGAAGAAGTGAATTTCATAGGAGGTTCCGGTTTCCAAGGTAATAGATTTAACAATCAACAGGGGAACAGATTCTCAAATGGAGGACAATCTGGTGGTTTTCAAAAGACCTATGGACAGGGTAATCAGAGAACCTATGGATCTACATCTTATCAGACTCCTCCTGCACCTACAGCACATGAGAGCAAAATGGAAGCTATGATGGAACAACTGATGGAGAGTCAAACCAAGCTTTCTGTAGACAACAACAAGAAGCTGGACGCTGTCTATCAGGACCTCAATGGGAAGTTTGAGACATTGAGCACTCACATGAAGCAGTTAGACACTCAGGTGAATCAGATGTCCAGCTCACTGAAAGGAAAAGGAGTTGCAGACACTCATATTAAGGCCTGTTCTGTACTGATTTATGATGGATCTTATCTAGGGGAGAAATTTGAGCTAAGTACAGCTGAGTTGGTGACTGAGGCAGAATTTTCGGATTTCTGTGAAAAACTCTCGGGTGGAAGTTGTGATGATCGCGATGCAACGATCGATACACATTTGGCATCGATCGATGCAGGTCGTGAACAAGCAGAGAATCCGTGGGATGAAAATGAGATTGATGCAGAACTAGCCCGCCTATTCCCTGATACATCTGAAATCACTCCAGAAGATGTTTATGCACGAGCTATATGGCACAGTCCCAAGGTGTCTGAAGTGATTAAACAAGAGATTGAAGAGCTGAAAAGACTAGAAAAGAGTGGTGAAGACTTGGAAGAAATTCCATCATCTGATGATCCACTTTATCATCCATGTGTTCAGAAATATTTGAACAAGATGTTGCCATTAGATGAAGAGCTAAGAGAATGGGTGATAGTAGTTCCTCAGCATATTAGTGATGTTCTGTTAACTAAGGTTCCAAAGAAACTGCCTGATCCTGGAGTCTTTGTACTTGATTGTTCTATCTTTGAGGATAGTTTTAGGCGTTCTCTGTGTGATTTAGGAGCTGCTGGGAGCATAATGCCTTACTCTGTGGCAGAGAAGCTGGGTATGTTGGATTTTGCTCCTACTAGGACACGTCTTATCCTAGCTGATCAGTCCATACGAGTTCCTGAAGGGCTCCTTATGGATATTCCGGTAAGAGTTGGAAACTACTTAGTTCCAACGGACTTCCTTGTGCTGAAATACGCCTGCGATCCGGATGAAGCTTTATTGCTTGGGAGACCATTCTTGGCTACAGCAGGAGCTGTGATTGATGTTAGACAGAGTCTAATAGACCTCCACCTGGGAGATGAGACACTGCGATATGAGATGGAGAAGCTGCGGAAGCCACTGATAGATGGACAGACTTTCAAGATCTTGGAAGCAGATGATGAGCAGCTGAATGAGACCGCGATAATAGACCCTGGAGCGCATTTTACTCCATCTTTTCTTGGACTGAAGCATTCTGCAACAGCCTATTCTCCACCATGGATGAGGAGACTTGAACAGAGACAGAAAAAGTCTCTGTCAGGATCTTCTGGCACTTGAAAAACCTTGCGCGTCCGGTCAAGCTATTGACCTTAAACAAGCGCTGGGTGGGAGGCAACCCACCATTAGGTACTGGTGTTTTTCTTTTTAATTTTTGGTGTTTTTGTTAGGATTTTACGTTTGTTTTTGTTTCTGGTGCAGTCATGTTTGCAGGTCTCGGATTAAATCGCAGTACAGCGATCGATGCATTTCTGCATCGATCGTCACAACACGAAAGGAATCGCATTGCAGCGATCGTTGCGGTCCTGAGCAACGATCGACCATACACGAAAGTCGCCAAGTAACGATCGATGCATCTAATGCACCGATCGATGCTGTGCGACAGAGGTAACCCGACAGACATAAACTCACCTTTTCAATTTATTTTATTTTCTTTTTACCAATCCTTCGCTGGACACTACTGGGGACAGTGTGTCTTAAGTGTGGGGGAGGTGCTACTGACGTTTATCTTTCTGTTTTCTTAAGAGTCAGTCCGTTTTTCAAAATTTTTTGTTTTATTGAGTCAAAATTGTTTAAGTAAGAAACCATGATTTTCGGAGGAGATTTACAAAACTTGCAGGAACTTAAGTAACCATTGGGATGAAGTTGCAGGATCTATCTCTGACTATTAGAAAACCCCAGACACAGATCAACCTACTGGGAACACCCACATCACTTCAGGTATCAGAGGATCTTTTACTGACTTCACCCCTAATACTGACTTAGATTTCTCACCTAAGGGCTTGGTATACTTTATGTCGGATTCCCTGTTAGTTCTGACACAGCCTGTAAACCTGTCCTATTTAGTTCCCTTCTCCCCTTCTATAAAGTAAAAAAAAAAAAAATAATAAACTGAGGATGAGTTAGTAACTCCGAAGTGGTCATGGGAATGGTAGCAAACACTATTTTCTCTCATGTGATCCATGGAATGTGTCCAAAGTACACCCCATAACGGGAAGAACACTGATAAAAAAAATAAAATGATACCCAGTGGGGAAAAATCAGTTGTTAAAGAAGGGAAAGAGAAGAAAGGGACTAGAGAAAGATAGTATGGTGGTCTAGAGCTGATTAGGTAAGAATCCATGTGCCTTTAGATCGATACTCCTTAGGTGAGACCGCACTTAAATACTTGCAGAAGTCAGTAGGGAGAATTTGAATGCTTGAATGTGATTGTGGAGTTTACCTAGGACAGTTGCTAAGTGTGGGGGAAGTACATGTTGGTCTTGATATCCTGTGATTGATTCTTTCAGTGGTTTACTAAGGGGAATCTGAGTATTGTAGCTTCTAAGATGAAATGAGTTTCTGAAGAGTTTTCAAACCTCTTCACCATGTTTTAGTTCTATGTTTTGCTTGAGGGCAAGCAAAGGCTAAGTGTGGGGGAGTTGATATATCATGGTTTTTACTAGTTTTAGGCCATGATATAGATGTGTTTTAGTGTCTTTTGTCTTTGTTTAGAGTCTTTTACAGGTATAATCAGGTTGGGAGCTAAATTGGAGATTATGGAGCATTTTGGAGATTTTTGGAGTGATTGGCCGAGAGATAGAGTTCACTGTCCGAGACAGAGAAAGGTGTCGATCGTTGCACTCTAGCAACGATCGTTGCACCAGCGAGATGGGCCGAAACTCGGCGGTTTAGAAGAATCAAGATATTGCACTTTGATCCAGAAGTTCCTGATATTTACAAAGAAGCCCCTGGCCGAGATTATGCCTATATAATAGAGTTTTTAGTGTTTTTATTAGAGAGGCTCATATATACTTTTTACAATACAACTTCATAATTAAGAGCAGAGGATTTTTAGAGCTTTTGGGGCTGATCTGAACCTAATTCATCATCTGTATTTGGAGAAGATTTCGAACCCCTTTTACTCTTATTCTTTTATGCAATTTACTTATCATATGATCATGTTTTCATTATCTATGTCTGAGTAGATTCCTAGTTAGACTTAGGGTTTCTCACATAGGATTTCATGACTTGCTAGACTTGTTCAATTTCAGTTAAGGATTCAAACTATATCTGTTCTTCAATTTAATTGTGCTTAAAGCTAGTTCTAACCTGATCAATTAGAATCTAGATCTTAGGTTGCTAAATACGTCACGGAAGTGGGGTTTAGGAATCTGAACTAATTAAATTGGGCAATTAAACTTTGCGCAAACGAAAGTTTGGTTTAGGATAATTGTGAACATATCAAACTTGAGCTTATTGCTAGTTTAATCTGTTAGTTCTCGCAAACGGAAGTTTGGTTTGCTGCACTTAGACTTAGAGAATTATCGCAAAGGAATTTGGTTAATTCTATATCTGTGTTTTGAGTTCTAGAACTGTGCTTAATTAGATCCTTGCTGAATGAACTGTCTGCTAGTCTGATTTCCTGAGAATACCCTAGGTTTGACGCTTTTAATTACTTGCTTTCACAACCAATAATCTCTGCTACTGATTTACTTTCTCGCACTACTTTCAATTTAATCACATTGCTTATTTCTAGTATTCATTCCCTACGGTTTGATTCTCTTGAGACCAAGTGTCCCTGTGGATTCGATAACCTTATATACTACTTTGACATTGCTGTACACTTGCAGTTTAGTATAGGGATTAATTCTTGACCTATCAGAGGTCGATGGAAAGACCGGATTGCGAGGAGTGCTACAGGAGCTGCAAGAGGTCGATGGAAAGACCGTATTGCGAGGAGTGCTACAGGAGCTGCAAGAGGTCGATGGAAAGACCGGATTGCGAGGAGTGCTACAGGAGCTGCAAGAGGTCGATGGAAAGACCGGATTGCGAGGAGTGCTACAGGAGCTGCAAGAGGTCGATGGAAAGACCGGATTGCGAGGAGTGCTACAGGAGCTGCAAGAGGTCGATGGAAAGACCGGATTGCAAGGAGGCCATTTGGAAGTGGCGGTGTTCCGACTGGATTAAGCGACTGGAGTTGCTTGAGTTGCTGGGATCCCAAGGAGCAGCAGGAGTCTATCTAAATCTGTTCCAAGTAAGGGAATCTTGGAATCGGTTTGTGACGTCAACTTCAATGAGTTATGGACGGCTCGTTGAAGTTTGATCAAGCGGGAAGCTGGAGAAGATCTTCGTGGCACGACAGGTTCGAGATTCAACGGTGGGACCGGAAAGGAAACGGTCTGCCTTGGAGTTCCTTGTGGATTACGGGAGCAGCGAATGGAGTTTCACAAGACGGAAACAAGATCGCAGAAGCGTTTTGGGAATAGGCGTGTGGCATTTGGAATTGCCTGGCAAGCCGGACCTCTGTAATTGCAAGCTCAAGTGGACAAAGCAGGATATTGGAAATGGAAATCCAACGGAAGAGTGTTAGGAAAACACTTTGGAGAATTGGCAAGAAGCTGCAAGGAATAGTAAAGGGGCGCAAGTCTAATGAGGAAGGAAACCCAAAGGATGGTGTTTGGAAAGCACCACAACCGGATCACAAGGTAGGAAACCTTGAGCTGGAATTCAGATTGGAATCGGTTTGGATATCAGAGTGCGCAGCGGAAGCGTGGCATTGGAGCATACCAGGATTTAAGTGGGTCGTTCCCCACTAGCCAGATAGCCATAATGGACATGGTTAGCTGCATCGGTCACAGAGGTTGGCAAGGATGTCTGCTTGGACGCCATAATGCACGGTAATGGAAAACCGTCATAGAGAATCCATTTGGAAGTGGATGATGTACTGTGGCACGGTAATGGAAACTGTTGAGGAGAATGAGATTGGAAGCAGGGCATCGAATTCAAGACTTAGAACCACTCGAGGGATGAGTGTTGTTTCTAAACGTTGGAGACCGACCCTAATGGACATGGGCGGTAACATGTGGCCTTTGTATTGCATTCTGGGAGCTACTGAAGGATCGGCACCAAAGAGAAGGACACTTCAGAGCTTGGTTGGAAATAAGGGGGGGAGGAGCAGTCTGCAGGATTCAAGCAAGTAAGCAATCGAGTCAGTTTTGGGTCAGCGAAGTTTGCGGAGTGGGGTTGGTAAAGAGTTGCAGTGGAGAACTCCCGCCGCGGAATTCGGGACAAATTCTTTTCAAGGGGGGGGGGGGGAGAATTGTAACATACCCAAACTGGCCCAATTAAAAATTTTGAGAAAATAAGAGGAAAGCCCATTAGCCAAGCCCAAAAGCCCTCTTCCTTCCCAAAACCCTAGCATTTCTCTTATAAATAGGAGCCACCTCCTTTGGAGAATTCAAGAAGAAAGAGATCTCGGCGAAGCCCTACCTCTCCACCGCCGCAGCCTCAGCCTCCAGAAGATAGATCTGATGCTCCTCCATCGTATAGAGCCTAAAGAAATCCGGTAAGCCCATTTTCAGATTTGTTTCCTTTCAGCCTGAGATCTAAAATGGCCATATCTTTCTGACCGTGAGGAATCTGGGAAATCCGAGACCACCATCGCGTTCCTCTCGTCGAGACGAAGCCGTAGCCACAAACCGCACCTCCATCAGCCTCCGGACGCGCCCGCAATCGCCAAAGGAAGATCGGCCGATTCTCCATGCGCCGTCCACGCGCCGCCGTCGCCGGAGCCACGCGCCGCCGCCTTCCGCCGTCCGTCGCCGGAGCTCCGCCGCCGCCGACCACCGGAGCCACCGCCGAACCGCCGCCGAGTCAACTCGGCCGGCGACCGAGTCAACTCGGTTGACCGGGTCGGGTTGACCGGTTCGGGTCGGTTGACCGGGTCGGGTCCGTTGACCGGGTCGGGTTGACCGTTTACCGGTCCGGTTTAGGTTAACCGGTTCAATTTCCAATTTCGATTCTGATTTCAATTCTGATTTCCGGTTTAGGTCGGTTAAGCTGGTTTGAGCTGGATATTTTCAATCTATCATATCTAGCTCATCCTAAGCCCGATTAAAGCGATTCAAAAGCCTATCTCACTCGATTTCTCGTCCTATTTTCAGAACCGATGTCCGTTCGGGTCAATGGGGTTGCTAATTCACGGTTTTGCCCTCTTCTTTGGCTAAGGTGAGGACCGAACGTGATCTCCCTTACTTCGTTCAATTCCGGGCGATAGTCCCTTGTTAATGTCGTCTTTCCTAGGTAGTGTAGGGATAGTGAGACATCTGATGTGATTGCTTGAAATCGTAGAATGCTAGGTTGTCGCTGAGCCTGAAAATGTTGGTTGTGCGTGATGGATATGATTGTATAGAACTGTGATAGGTCCCCCGAAAGGGTGTTTCTTGGCGGCTCGCGTATAACGAGTTTTGGTACGCGACCCTTGTATCGTCGGGAGGTCTTGGCGAGCCTCCCCAGTGAAATGGCCGTGGGCCCAGTGATACCGGGTGAGCCGGTTGTGTGTGCCTTCGGGCCAGTGTAGGGGTTTATGAGTGCGGAAGCGCGAGTGGATGTAGTTTGCGTGGTGAAAGCCTTCGGGCCTGTTTGCAAGGTGATATTAGCTTAGGACTTGTGATCCGTAGTTTTGTGGTGTAAGCGGGATAGCGGACTCCCTAAGTCCGTCCTCACTGGGTGATTGTGTTTGAAACAATTACTCAGGCCTCTTTCCCCTTTTCTGTCCCCGTTTTCTTGCAGGTCCGGACGCGGGATTGATACAGTCGCGTGACGTCATTGGTGGTTTTCAATAAGAAGGAAGCGCCGGGTCCTGGGACAAGTTGAGTTGGCGTCCCGGTTGGACCATTTTCGGTTCAACGGGCGTCCTAATGCCGCGTCTCCGGTTATGCCGGGAGGCGGGTGTTACACACACGATAAGGCTAAGTTATGATACCTTCGACGATTATTTTTATGAGGTGTTATAGAATCGTTATTAACATACAAAAATTAACACATAGTTTTAACAAATTGTTGCCTCCAACTAAAATCTGTTTTATCAAATTGATACACTAAAACCACCATTAATCACGTGATAATTTTATATCAAAATTCTTGCCAGCTTTAGTTGCTTGGTGCATATCGGGCAAAACTACTCGTTAACGGAATTAACCAGACAAATCGCTCCACCAACTAAGAATGGCCATGCACCACCACCCATAGAATCAAGAAAGAGCTCTCAGTCTGTCAATCCTTACTATGTCTGGACCTGGTAAGTTTCTCCGTGTTGAGTCAAATTAAGCCGCAAGCTCCACACCTGGTGGTGCCCTTCCGTCAATTCCTTTAAGTTTCAGCCTTGCGACCATACTCATAGATTCTATAAACAACTGTCATTATCCGCTCACGTGATAATTTTACCAACCCACAATGGTCTTCCGATAATACCTGTCTTATACTCAATCAACTTGAGTTTTGAAGATGTAACATTCCTTATCAGAATCAAGGTCCGTATCGGAATGCCATAAAAGGCCGATTGGGAGTAAATATCTGCAGAAAAATATGCGAGAAGATTCAAAGTTACTCCCAACTGTCCATTCGCAATTTGTTTCATCTAGAAATCAATCTTTTGTGGTTTTCCTGCGCATCTAGATTGTACTCGGGGGGAAATGATTTGGTTTGCTGGACATTCAATTGTTCTCAGGTACTAGATGAGTACCAGAAGAGTTTTGGTGAGACATGGAGGTCTGCAAAAGAAGACTCCACTCAGCCTTGGCCATACTTAGCCGAAGCTCTTACCAAATTTCAGGTTTCTTCGCTTGTGCAACTGTATTCTCTCATTTTTTCCCCTGTGAAACTTGTGAGTTAAGAATTGTAGGTATAAGCTCAATTGGGTGGACATAGCAATCCAACTTTACTGATTCCTCTTGAACTAATTTTACTGGCCCCATTATTTTACGACCAAATATATTGTGGAATTTATTGAATGGTTTGGTCTAAAGTGTTTCTGTTATTGCCACTACAAAAAAAGTCCACATTGATAGCACATTATTATAGCTCATTTTACTGAACTGCTATCATAGATGAGTATGAATTTATCGAAACTCTATTATAGCATTTTATAAGCGCTATGCCATTATTTCATTAAGCGGGAATCTGAAAACTCTTGTCGCCAAACACTTAGCACAATTTTAGGTTATTTTGGCTCCCACTTTTCATTTTCCCTCTTTCTAAAAAACCCTATTCGATCCATTCCTCTCTTCTCTCTTCTCTCTTCTCTCTCCTCTCTCGTCTTCTCCCCTTTTTTCTCATAGTCCCTCTTCTCTTCTGAAACCCCAAACTCTCCTCCCCTCTTCCCGGTGATCTCTCTCTTTCCCGATTTGCTTATTGAGATGGCAACTCCGATGGTTGAAGACAAGCTTCAAAGAGGATCAGTTCGCGTCCATGTCCACCGAAGATATCAACTTCCAGATATCACTCGGCAGCAGTATCACTCTCGCTTTCTTCCATCCTCGGACCAGTAAAAGAAGCGAAGGGGGATGAACAGTTATCCGGCTGGGAAAGAGTCGTCCTCCCCATCGATCCCGGCGTCGTTCTTCTCGACATCGCTTTCGTCCCAGAAGAACCCAGCCGCGGTAACTCCTTTTTATTCATTTTCCATTAGCAGAATCTGAGACATTCGAGTGTCTCTTACTAATTAAAAAACAATTAGGGTTTTTACTGGGAACGAGGCAGACTCTCTTAGAGACCAAAGACGGTGGAAACACTTGGGCTCCACGATCAATCCCTTCAGCTGAAGAAGAGGATTTCAATTACAGATTCGATTCAATCAGCTTCAAAGGCAAAGAAGGATGGATCATTGGCAAGCCTGCAATCTTACTGTACACTGCTGATACTGGAGAGAATTGGGATAGAATTCCCCTAAGTTCTCAGCTTCCCGGTGATATGGTATTAAGCTTGTTTCCTCCGGTGCCGTCAGAGCTTATGTTTTTCTTTCAATGTCAATACTTTTTTATTACAATTGTGTGTAGGTGTTTATAAAGGCAACTGGAGGAAAGAGTGCAGAGATGGTCACCGATGAAGGTGCTATATACGTTACTTCAAACAAGGGATATAACTGGAAAGCTGCTATTCAGTAAACCGTGTCAGCTACGTTGAACAGGTTCACTACTCTACCTCTGGTTTGTATTGATGCCAAAATATTTCTAAGGGTCAAGTCTTGGAGCAAGTTTTTCGATAGAGACCAAAGTAAAGTACCTGATTATGTATATTCCAATGGTCTTACAGAACAGTCTCTAGTGGATTCAGTGGTGCTAGTTACTACACGGGAACCTTCAGTGCTGTTAATCGTTCACCAGATGGAAGATATGTCGCTGTTTCGAGCCGTGGTAACTTCTTTTTGACATGGGAGCCTGGGCATGTGAGCCTCAATTAAGGATATATCAACATCTACTAATGTTTTTTGCTGTTGAACTTTTGGTCCTTTTGATGACATAGCTAGCTAAAGTTGTACTGCTCAGGCTCAGTTAGTTTTCGCAAGGCTGGTTTCAGTTTAGCTGATTATTTAGCAAAAATTAGATCAAATGTAAAGAAGAAGAGGAGCAGGCCACAATAAGGAGACTAGAAGAACGGAACCGCCAGCTTGAGCAGCAGGTCAGCTTGATTTTTTTTCGTGTTCTAATTGGTTTAGGGACAAAACTAAACCAATGAGACTCTCAGTATAGCTTAGGTTCCTTGAATGCTTGAGCTTATTCTGGGAGGTCAAATGCAAACTTATACCGAGCCATAAAGACGAGCTATATAGAGATGCTATTTTGTCATCTTGTAACTGATAACTGTTGAAGATTAACAGTGGTATCGTGTTGTTTTATTTGGATTCAGATGGAAGAAAAAATCAAGGAGGTTGTTGAGATCAAGCAACGAAATCTGGCAGAGGAAAATCAGAAACGTTGGAGCTTTTAAAGGATAGGTAAAATATATTTTCTTCCCTGAGTGCTTCTGGTGTTTAGGAGTTTTTGAGCCATTCACCTTTTATACAGGGAGCAAGCTTTGCAAGACCAGTTAAGGCAAGCAAAAGACAGTGTCTCCACTACGCAAAAATTGCATGAGCTAGCACAGAGCCAACTTTTTGAACTTCGTGCTCAATCAGGTTGTGCATTGACCCTTAATATGTTGAATCATTTTTTTGTGTTTTCATAATAGGGATAGTCTCCTTTACATGATTAGTCTTCTAAAAACTTGTCAATTTTCATATCAATCTTTGTTGTTTCTTTTTTCCTTCTTGTCTTGTTAATACACATTACTTTCAGCTTGTAAATTTCATATTTTTTTACTAACACTTGTTATTAATTTCTTTTGGCTTTTATTTGTTAGATACCATCACCACATAGCGATGGAGGAGATCAAGTAAAGAGTGTATTTAATAGCGGACATTGTTGGCTCAAAGGTAATAACAGAGGAAGAGCTAGATTCACACCTTAGAGCTTAGAGCTAGATAGAATCCTTGGGAGTTCATTAGTCTTTTGATTTTATTTGTATAATGTTAGTTTTACATTGTTTAAGACTTATCGGCATTTTACGATGTTAGTATATATAATTATGTAAGACTTGTTTTTGATTAATGTAATATTATTGTTATGTATGTTGATGATTTATGAGATAAAAAATTATGTAAATCAAATTATAAATATTTTGCAAAAGAAAATAAAAATAAAAATAATATATATATATATATATATATATATATATATATATATATATATATATAATTAAATATATTTATATAGCGATAAACATATGCTACAATATTAAATAAAATAGCACTAAACATGTGCTATAAAAAATATATTAAGCAGTGCTATAATAGAACGAATATATGATAACATGTCAAAAACGCTATCGTATGGGTACCATCTACTATAGCTGTGGATGTCACAGCATTTATGAAAACGCTATGTATGACATATGATAGCATAATTTTCGCGCCGTCAATGAATATATTTGTTGTAGTGTGCCCCTTATTGTAATCTTCAGGACCCAGCAGAGGCTGATAAGCTGTTGAAAATCCAGAGGGAGTTGGATGAGACCAAGATTATCCTTGTAAGTACAGTCTCTTTGCTCTCTTTTCTAAGATTCTGTAAACATGCCGAAAGAGTGGTCAAATATGCATAAATGCTGTCCCCAATAGTTTTATGTTCTGTCATTGAGTCTCGCTTCTTCTGTAAACTTCACAACAAGAAAGTCTTGTAGATACGAATAGATGTTTGTCGGTTCCCCAAAACTGAATATTTGTTCTATATTACAGCATAAAACCATTGATAGCGTTTTAGCCCGTGGTGAGAAGCTGGACAGCCTAGTGGAGAAGAGCTCAGATTTGAGCATGGCATCGCAGGTAACCCTCTACAGTCCCATACTATCTCTTCCCAGCTTTCATTTTCCACTATCTCGATCTCTAAGCATACTTGGTTAACACAATAGAAAGGGCCGGATATGAGCGAGCTTGAAACTGTTGTATATATAGAGGAAATAAGAACATGATAGTATTAATTGGGTAGATGAATATGTTAAGTGGATGGTTTTGACATGAGAAGCTGATATTTGGGGTGAAACAGATGTTCTACAAGCAAGCGAAGAAAACGAATTCATGCTGTACTATTCTGTGAGCTGCTGCTACTCTGAATGTCCTGGTATATATATAGTCAACCAAACTTTTACTGGGGGACGAGACTGTTTCTCATAGTATATGTATTGATTCCGTGTCTCTAGTTTGCATGCACTTTCAAGTTCCATAAGGCTCGGAGTCGTGTGGTGTGTTATCCAAATACATGATGTCAATTTCAATTCTCTTTGCCAGATTATATATTTATATGATTGCTTTTGTTTATGTTTTGTTATGGTAATATTACACATTCTTTCCCCATTTGGTGCACTTTTATATATCAAATAGATTTTAGATGATGAAAATAGACAAAGCAGTACGATGGTTACTTATATTACACAGATGAAGGAAGTAAAAGGATGTGAACGGTGGTCTTTTGGGTTTCTGTGTTAGTGTTCCACATCGGAAGTGGGAGTAGATCATATATAATATATAAAGGGTTAGGGCCAATCCACTCATTACCAATTGGTTTTGAGTTGGAAGCCCATAACAAGCCCAGTTTAACATGGTATCAGAGCCTAGTCCAAACTACAAAAGGACTATGGTTGGATCTTGGGCCACCCGATTGTTGGGCCACCCCATGAACAACTCCACGCTTCAGATGGCCAAAGAACTCTGAGCGTGAGAGGGGGTGTTAGTATCCCACATCGGAAGTGGGAGTAGATCATATATAATATATAAAGGGTTAGGGCCAATCCACTCATTACCAATTGGTTTTGAGTTGGAAGCCCATAACAAGCCGAGTTTAACATTCTGTAAACTATCATTTGCCGAAGATAGATTTGAACCACCACACACCCTTGGTGTCGTCGGGAGCAGTGTTGGACTTAGGTGGTGTGTCACTTTGAGGGCTCTTGTGAAGCTTGATGACGTCGTACCCTTCCTCCACCGCCTTCTGCACCAGCTGGTTGTATGTCTCTTCCTCCACATGAGCCGTCCTGCTCAGTATCTACACAGCCCCACAGTCAATAATCAATCCTTCTTAGCTTTTTCTATTATTCATCATAAAAAGACAAAAAAGAAGGCAAAAGGACCTACCCATAGATAACTCCTTGAACCCTGGCCGATGACGGCGTGCTGGTAATCCGGATCGATATACAGCACCCAGTAATCGCCTGTAACGGGAATGATAGGTAGGAAAGGAGGGAGGTAGAACCTGACTTTGAACTTGGCCTCGTCGCTCTTAGGATCGGCTTTGAAGGCTGAGCCTTGGATGAAAGCTCTCTTGCCTCCGTTCCATGTCTCGTTCAAGACGTGCACCGTGCCGTCGGGGTTCAGGGTGTAGGTAGCGCGAGTGTCGACGCCGTTCTTAGGCTGAAACAAGGAGGGGAAAGAAGCAATTTCGTACCAACGGCCCATGTATCTCTCCAAGTCAAGGTCCTTCACCACTTCCATCTCTTTCTTCTCCGTCGTCATCTCTTCCCTTCTTCTCTACGATTCAGATATTTTGTTTTGCCTTAGAGGTAACCGTTTAATGGGATAAGAAAGAGGGGTTCTTTTTTTATAGGAAAACAGAAAAATAACTCCAAGGAGAATTCCGTGGGAGGAGAAGCTGACACGTGGGAAGCGTGTCAGGAAGATGGTTCCAGTAGCATCATCATCTATGAGCTATTATGTGAAAAAGGAGGATGATATGCCCCTAAGAGCATACACGAGGAAGCTGAAGAAGAATAAACAAGGAGAGTCTTCAATGGAAGCTGAGCTGGCAGTTTAATTGGTTGAGAAGAAGTAGTTACAACCGTTGACCAGTCTGACTCTTACTTTACGAATAAAAAATTGTAATTTGCTTCAGTATATAAGAAGCTAAAGTTTGTACATTCGATTCAGTTAGAAACTGGGACTGGAAATCTCGAGTGTGGGATTTTACAGAGGACTGAGAGAGTTCATCTCTGAGTTGTTTACGGAGTTTACATTCAATATAGTACTGGATTCATAAAAAATTGGTGCCGGTGAGCGTTCTGGAGCAGACAATCGCGAAGAAGATGACGAAAAATGCATCGGAAAGTTCGAGCCAGTCACCGACGATCAATTCACTGTCGGAATTGTTGATGAAACACACGGCGGACCAAGTCGCCGTCAAAAAACAAGTGAAATCGACGATCGCAGCCATGGAGAAGCAGACGGAAGCGATGGAGATCAGAGCTCAAGAAACGACCGAGTTTCTTTCGGCGAAGATCAATTCCAAATTTGACCAACTCCGTGACCTAATCACGAAATCGATTGGCAAACGAGATGCGAATGATGATGAATATCTCAAACAACGCCGCGATGATCAGGTACACTATACAAACCTGGAATCTGGCCGTAGCTATAGGTCTGAGGAAGGGGATGTGAGAGATAATATTAGAGATGTCAAAATGGGTTGTAACCCGTGGGTTGAGCCCAAATAGATCCACTGCGGGGCGGGCTTGGGCCATAAGATTTTAGACCGCAGCCCGCGCGGATCAACCCGCCAGATCCGAGAAAAAATTGAAACTGCATTGGGTTGGGCTATTTGAGCTTGGGTTAGCCCGCGGACATTTCTAAATTTATTGGAAAAACATTCATGTTCAACCTTCTAGTGCTCTTTAGTCTTTATTAGAATTGTTTTGGTTAAGAATATTAACATCATATTTGTCAATCATTAACCCTAATTCTCTCTCATTCTCCCTCACAGCCGCCTAACAAGTTTATGAGATTCTCTTGCTGGACGGCTCGCGGCGGCTCTGTTAGCACCGGCGCCATCCCCTCTATCTCTTCCTTTCATCCTTTTTTCTCAACTTGGTTTTTATGTCTGAAATGGTGGTCGTTGGAGATCTCTAGCGATGACAATAACTCCGGCGTATATCTCCTCTTTCCCTCTCTGGCAGAGACGCTCGGTGGTTTGGGTGGAAGATCTTGACTTTCTACTTAGTGGTGCTTTCTCTGGTTTGGTCTAGAATGTCGGGATCTACTCAGTGATGGGTGACACAACGGTTTCGGGTAGCGCAACGGTACCCTTTTTGTCGTTGGGTCCGTCGTTGGTAATGACATCTCTTCATCTCTCCAGTTCTACTCTATTTGTTAATAGTCATAGTCTTGGTTAAGTTTGAATTGGCGTCCTTTCCAATAGCGTCTCCTTCCGGCGTTGCTTTCAAAACCGGCTATTCTTTTTGCTTGCTTTGCATCCGTCTTAAGGTGACGGTATAATATTTTATGGAGATCTTTTCTTAGTTTGTGTTTTGCGTTTTAATGGGAAGTGCTGTCAATCCTACATATCTCTGGTTTGTAATTTTTGTTCAAGGTTTTCCGACGGTAGTTCTAAAGAAGCTAATCCGGAGAAAGTTGATAAAGACGATTGAAGAAGAAGACTTATTTGACATACGGTTGGATTGCTTTGGCTGAGATATTCTTTCGGATTGCTGGTTATGACGAAGCGACGAAGTTGGAGATCGTATCAGTCAGTTTGATGGGAGATGTTCTGAGCTGGTTTAACAGCGAAACACATCGTCGGCCATTCGAACGATGGAAGGAATTTAAAGACCGACTGATTGCAAGGTTCAGTAGGGGAAAACTCCGAGATCCTAGCCAGCCATTTTTTGCGGTTAAGCAAACAGGGACTGTGGCCGAGTACATTCATCTATTTGAAGATCTCTCAACACAGGTCTCAGGGTTAACAGATAGGCAGTTGGAAGGCATTTTCATGAATGGGTTGAGTCATGAAATGAGAGAGGTGGTTTGAAGGATTGTTTAGTGTTTCTCCTGGTTTAATTCTTCAGATTAAACATGACTAAACAGATTGGATCTAGGTTCTCTTGCTGAATCATAAAGGGATCTCACCTAATACCTTGTTTATGCAGCGGATTAGAGAGGTATTGTCAAAGATCAGCAGAACCGCCAAGAGACAGCTCCTCCAAAGGTTCACACACGCACACTTCAGGAAATTGGCTGCTAGACCAGAAGGGAGGGAGGCGCAGAGAGAGAGAGAGAGAGGCGCAGAAGAGCTAAGAAAAAATTAGAGAGCTAGGTCAAGTTTTATTCATTAAAACCCCTTTTAGTTCTCATGGGCTTTTGGGCCCAATTCTCAGTCTTGGATTTAATCAGGCCCTTTAATCTCTCCAAGTATAGTAAATGCCTAGCACTTTTATCGTACTTCTGCTGAACCGTTCCCGCATAGTTTCCTGTTAGCTTAGGCGTGTGACCCATATGGGATCATATAATAAAGGCAATAAATCCAAGACTTATAGATCATGAGCGGACTCTAGCAAGCCATCATGACCCCCAGTATTATATGACTTATGTCTGATCATTGACATACTCTTACTTTCTAGAGACAGTACAGAGATTACTGGACATAATTCCAACAATCTCCCACTTGTACTGGAATCTCTGTATTCATAATCCTTTTGTCTCAATATCTTGATTAGTCATAAGGCAAGATGAGTGTCATCCTTATAAAGCCTAATCATGTTCATCAGACTCTGATTTGATACTGACAATCCAAACGACTAGGGACAGTCCGTTTGAGCATGGCCATGCATTTTCCAGTATTCAAATCTCCGATTGGCCTAGAGATATTCACTCCATTTATATTGGAAGGACAAATCCCGTCTTGTTCCATCACTGTAAACTACTCATTTCATAATACACCCAAACAAGGTCCTTATAACTATCGCTTAACGACAGCGTTAGACAATGATCAAAGTGCATCAGTTCATGTGCAGTCACATGCATGCGAACTCAGGTCTAAGGACTATACTCTATAGTCGTAGTAAGAATCTCTTATGACACAGATATAAATATCCTGAAGAGTTCTTATAAGCGGGTCTTGTCCGGTCGTATGTACCCCAACATACACCTATGTACTGACTTTGATGCCGTGCATCTATGACATCCTGAGACTTAGTCATAAGTCACATACCAATCTAGTCTCACGCGGTTGTTGGTGTTCCAATTTCAACAACCTTCGACTAGGGACAGGATGATATAAGCCATCTATCAAATATAGGGTCTCATGATCAAGCTAAATGACTTTGATGACTCAAGATCAAGTCACTTACTTCGATGACCTATAAAATGGTTTATATCATTTTGGAACGATTATTTCATCACAGTTAAAATAATCTTGAAATAATAATTTTATTAAACATCTTAAATGTTTTACAAGAACATATCAATAACTAAATAAAGCCCTCAAACTCCCACTCAAATTTAGATTACATTTCAATGTCTCTAATGCCTACAGCTTCAGTCAGGTACTCGAGCTTAGGCCTTGGGAGTGGCTTTGTCAACGGATCAGCGACATTATCATCTGTCGGAACTCGGCTGATCTTGACTTCCTTTCTATTAATGATATCACGTATCAAGTGAAATCTTCTTAGTATATGCTTGGATTTCTGGTGTGATCTTGGTTCCTTTGCCTGAGCTATAGCACCATTGTTATCACAAAACAGTGCCAGAGGCTCAGCTGCATTCGGTATCACACCTAGTTCAATAATGAACTTTCGTATCCAAACAGCTTCCTTCGCTGCTTCTGAAGCGGCGACATATTCAGCTTCTGTAGTGGAATCAGCAACGGTGTCTTGCTTGGAGCTTCTCCAACTGATTGCACCGCCATTCAGACAAAAGATATGACTGGACTGTGACCGGAAATCATCTTGGTCTGTCTGGAAACTTGCGTCCGTGAATCCACTGACTTCAAGCACATTACTTCCGCCGTACACCAAGAACTTATCCTTAGTATGTCTCAGATACTTCAGGATATTCTTGACGGCAATCCAGTGGCTTTCACCTGGATTTGACTGGTATCTACTCGTCATCCTCAATGCATAAGCAACATCAGGACGAGTACAGATCATGGCATACATGACAGATCCTATTGCAGATGCATAAGGAATATTCTTCATGCGCTCAAGCTCAGCAGCCGTCGTGGGGCTCTGCTTCTTGCTTAGCGTTGTGCCATGTACCATTGGCGTGAAGCCTTTCTTGGAATCTGCCATGCTGAATCTATGCAGGACTTTGTCAATGTATGAATCTTGACACAAGCCTATCAGCCTTTTAGATCTATCCCGGTAGATCCTGATTCCAAGAACGTATGCGGCTTCACCCATGTCTTTCATGGAAAAACAACTTCCAAGCCAGTCCTTTACCGACCGCAGCATTGGTACGTCGTTTCCGAGAAGCAGTATGTCATCGACATACAGAATAAGAAATACTATCTTGCTCCCACTAGTCTTCTTATACACGCATTGTTCTTCTTCGTTTCTGATGAAGTCAAATTGCTTGATCGCTTCATCAAAACGAAGATTCCAGCTCCTCGATGCTTGCTTCAATCCATAAATGGATTTATGAAGCTTGCATACTTTCCCAGCATTCTTTGGATCTATGTAACCGTCAGGTTGTGTCATATACACATCCTCTTCCAGAATTCCATTCAGGAAGGCGGTTTTCACGTCCATCTGCCAAATTTCATAATCATGAAAAGCTGCAGTTGCTAGTAGAATCCGAATAGATTTCATCATAGCCACTGGGGAATAGGTTTCATCATAATCCACACCGTGAACTTGCCTGAAACCTTTTGCCACCAACCTGGCTTTATAAATCTGGACATTTCCATCCACGTCAATCTTCTTCTTGAAGATCCATTTGCACTCGATGGCTTTTACACCAGCGGGTAAGTCAACCAACGAAAACACTTGGTTGACCGACATGGAGTCCATTTCGGAATCAGTGGCCTTACGCCACTTAGAGGAATCTGGGCCCATCATGGCTTGATTGAAGTTCGATGGTTCATCACCATCAATGATCAGAAGATCATGACAGTTAGTCACGAGGAATCCTTGATATCTCTCGGGTTCGTGACGGATCCTCCCGGATCTTGGAACTTCAGGTACTACAGATTCAGGCTCTACAATTTCTTGTAGGTCCTCCTGCTGCTCTTCCTCATTAGGTTGAGCAGTATCCTGTTCATCTTGAATTTCTTCAAGCAGTACCTTACTCCCACTGTCTTTCTTAGAGAGAAACTCCCTCTCAAGAAAGTTACAATCCCGGGCAACAAAAATCTTGTTCTCGGAACGTAGGTAGAAGTAATAAGCCTTGGTCTCCTTCGGATAACCAATGAAGTAGCATTTATCAGATTTTGGTGTAAGCTTGTCAGAGATTAATCTCTTGACATAGGCTTCACAACCCCAAATTCTAAGATAAGACAGCACTGGAGTTTCTCCAGTCCATAATTCATATGGTTTCTTAGCTACTGCTTTTGATGGCGCTCTATTTAGAGTGAACACTGCTGTTAGCAGAGCATATCCCCAAAGGGATATTGGAAGGTCTGTGTGACTCATCATAGACCGAACCATATCCAATAAGGTCCGATTCCTCCTCTCAGACACACCATTCCATTGAGGTGTTCCAGGAGGAGTGAGTTGGGAAACTATCCCACACTCTCTCAGATGATCACTGAACTCTTGGCTCAAGTATTCTCCTCCTCGGTCGGACCGAAGAGCTTTAATGCTTTTGCCAAGTTGGTTCTGTACTTCATTTTGGAACTCTCTGAATCTCTCAAACGACTCAGACTTATGTTTCATTAAATAAACATATCCATACCTACTGAAATCATCAGTGAAGGTAATGAAGTACTGATAGTTTCCTCTTGCATTTGTGGACATTGGGCCACACACATCAGTGTGTATCAGGCCCAATAAGTCACTGGCCCTCTCGTTAGGTTTATTAAAGGGGGCCCGCGTCATTTTGCCCATCATACAGGATTCGCATTTCTCACATGACTCAAAGTCAAACGAGCCAAGAAGTCCATTCGTATGGAGCCTCTTGATGCGTTTCTCACTGATGTGACCTAAACGACAATGCCATAGAAACGTTCGGTTCTCCTCATTAGGTTTGAACCGTTTGGTATTAATGTTATAAATTGGCGCGGATTGATCAAGTATATAAACCCCATTCGTAAGAGGGGCACAACCATAGAACAAATTGTTGCGATTGAAGGAACATAATTTATTCTTAACTGAAAAATCATAACCTTCCAAATCCAACAATGAAATTGAAATAATATTTCTGCTTATCGCAGGTACAAAATAACAATTATTGAGTTCTAAAACCAATCCCGAAGGTAAAGACAACAAGTATGTGCCTACAGCTAGTGCAGGAACTTTCGCTCCATTCCCAACTCGTAGCTCCACTTGTCCTTGCTTCAGCCTCCTACTGTTGCTGAGTGCCTGCATATTAGTACAAATATGAGCCCCACAACCAGTATCCATAACCCATGAGGTGTTATCAGAAGTAGTTGTATTAACTTCTATAACAAAAATACCTGATGAAGAAGTCTCCAGAGTCTTCTTCTTCAATTCCTTTAAACCTTCCAGGAATTTCTTACATTCTCTCCTCCAATGCCCCAGTTCTTTACAGAACCTGCAGATGTCAGTAGGCCCAGCCTTGGACTTGGGCTTGGGCTTTGGCGTGTCCTTGTCCGAGACTTGAACAGCCTTAGCCTTTCCCTTGTCCTTGGCAGAGGATTTCTTAAAGCCCTTGCCCTTTTGCACCATAAGCACATTGGGGTCCTTGGCTTTCCTCAAGTTGGGCTCTGCAGTCTTGAGCATTCCATGAAGCTCAGGCAACGTCTTAGTCAAGCCATGCATATTGAAGTTCAGAATGAACTGATCATAGCTTGCAGGTAAAGACTGCAGAATGATGTCACAGGCAAGTTCATGGCTGATAGGGCAGTCGAGTTTCTGAAGGTGATCGAGATAACCCATCATCTTCAGCACATGAGGACTCACTGCCGCATTTGCAGCCATCTTACAGTCTAAGAGATTCTTAACTGTCTGGAACCTCTCAGTCCTTGCCTGCTCCTGAAAAAGCGATTTCAGGCTTGCCATTATCTCGATGGGCGACAGCACACTCTCGAACTGCATTTGCAGCTCAGGAGTCATGGTCGCCAACATCAGGCAATAGACATCATTTTCATCTGACGAATGCTTTTCCCAAGCATTCTGCAGATTCCTGGCGGCATTGTTAGGAGGCCTCTCGGGGAGGGGATCACGAAGGACATATTCCTTCTTCTCCTGCTTGAGGACCAGCCTCAAGTTCCTTGACCACGTCAGGAAGTTCGTTCCAGTCAGCTTCTCCTTGTCGAGAACAGACCGGATTGAGAATGTGTTTTGAGTGCTTGTTGTAGTCATTGTTGAAATATTAGATAAAAGGATTTTAGTTAATATGTTCAATATGAGTAAACTCGCATTATATTCAATAACATTAGTTACCCTCAATAGAATATAATGATTCCAAGATCCACATATAACTAAGATCAAAGTGGGCCACTGGCCGTCACCCAACCTTAGCTTATATCGGTAAGCCCTATCTCGGCTAATTATATCCGTGATATAACTCTTGGTTGTGAATCTGGGCCCGAGGCCCAATCCACTCTGATGTCTCAAGGTCCGGGACTCCCGATGACCCAGTCAAGAAAACCAGACTATACAGTCATGTAATCACTAATGTCTGGGACTCCCAATGACATTAATGAATCACAAACTGTCTTACCCACGCAAAATATAGACACCCTCACACTGTAAGGCCATGTGTACAATTGAATGGGTTTCAACAGCTGACATAGACTGGACAAGACATCCAACGCTTGATATTATTTGAGGTTTATAGGTTTTCTTAAAATTTCATTCCCAAAATAGAAGATTACTATTTTTGAAAACTTTCCATTTTTGGAAACCTACTGTTTTTGGAAACTTTTATAATTGGAAACTTCCTAAAATTGGAAACTTTCTAACTATAGAAATTTCCTAAATATCCAAAACATGCAAATCTAGAAACTTCTATTCTAAGAAACTTTCTAATTTGAAATTTTGGAAACTGATTAATTTTAAAATCAAATTTTAATTATTAAATGAATTAAAAAAAAAATCTGAAGAAAAGACTCAAATAACTGGCCCAATTGTTTTAACTTCTTGGCCCATGGCCCAAGAATTGGTCTATGTCCAAGACATAACCCAATTGTCCAATTAAATGACATAACCGGTCTGGTTCATTAAAATTGGTCTAACCAAAATTAATTACTACGATGACCACAATTGTCAACCGGTTATTTACTAAACCGGATTTTCTCAATTTATTTGGTCCAACCAAATCAAATTAGAAAACCACTGGTTTAGGCACTAAATCCAATTTTACGACTTTGGATTTCTTATCACGGTTTAACCAGATCTAATAAATTTTATTAAGTCTGTAATTATTAAACCGTGACGATCAAGTTTTAATTATCTTAAACCGAACCATAAACCAAACCGAAACGTACCGGCCCATGCACTCACCATCGATCCGGACAGCAAGCTTCACGCGATCGATCGGGATGTGAGGCGGGACATGATCGGGACGGCTCGGGTCATGCGATCGGGACGAGAGGCGACGGGACGGGACGGGACGCGATCGCATAAGCTCGGGACGAGACGGGACGCGATCGCCGTCGATCTCTCGCGATCGGATGACCACGCGACTCGATCCGCAAAGCGATCGGTCTGTGCGTCAATCCGATCCGGACATGGTGATCCTTTGGCGATCATCATTCCGACGCATACCGATTCAAATAGATCGGATCATGCGATTTCTAGTTTAGGTTTTTAACTTTGTTTCTTAAGTGTTTTCTTATCATAGATTGATTCATACACTTCTAAACAACCTAAACATGATTCTAAACAAGAAATCCTAATAGAACCAATGGCTCTGATACCACTGAAAGATTGTTTAGTGTTTCTCCTGGTTTAATTCTTCAGATTAAACATGACTAAACAGATTGGATCTAGGTTCTCTTGCTGAATCATAAAGGGATCTCACCTAATACCTTGTTTATGCAGCGGATTAGAGAGGTATTGTCAGAGATCAGCAGAACCGCCAAGAGACAGCTCCTCCAAAGGTTCACACACGCACACTTCAGGAAATTGGCTGCTAGACCAGAAGGGAGGGAGGCGCAGAGAGAGAGAGAGAGAGGCGCAGAAGAGCTAAGAAAAAATTAGAGAGCTAGGTCAAGTTTTATTCATTAAAACCCCTTTTAGTTATCATGGGCTTTTGGGCCCAATTCTCAGTCTGATTAAATCCCTTAATCAGGCCCTTTAATCTCTCCAAGTATAGTAAATGCCTAACACTTTTACCGTACTTCTGCTGAACCGTTCCCGCATAGTTTCCTGTTAGCTTAGGCGTGTGACCCATATGGGATCATATAATAAAGGCAATAAATCCAAGACTTATAGATCATGAGCGGACTCTAGCAAGCCATCATGACCCCCCGTATTATATGACTTATGTCTGATCATTGACATACTCTTACTTTCTAGAGACAGTACAGAGATTACTGGACATAATTCCAACATGGTTAACATGTGTAAGCCTATTGATCTTCCGGAGATGATCTCTACGGCTTATAAGATGGAAACCAGCTCACTCTATAAAGTGGTCTGCCGTGAGAGGCAATTGGAAGGGAAACCACTGTTGAAATCTGGTGCTTCTAGGTCGTACTCAAGCCACATGCCTAACACAGGCTGGCAAGGGAAACAGATACAACACTCATCTGGTTCTACGACTGGGAAGCAGGGTATTTCCCATAATACACGACCACAACTTAAACTATCTGAAGCTCAGATTGCAGAGAAGAAGAGGCTCGGTCTGTGCTTCAAATGCGATGAAAAGTGGTCAAAACAACATCAATGTCCAAACAGAACTCTCCAAGTTTTAACTGTTATCAACGGTTTTGAAATGGAAATTTTGGATCAGACATTGATTGAAGTAGAAGATCAGTGTGAGGAGGACACCATAGATATGATGGAGTTATCACTTAACTCATTTCTGGGATTACGTTCACCTACGACAACCAAGCTGACAGGAACTGTAAGAAACCATGAAGTTGTAGTGATGTTGGATAGCGGTGTTACCCATAACTTCATTTCACCGGAGGCAGTGAAACGAGTGAAATTGATTGCATCGGTTAATAAGAATCTGGAAGTATAGTTGGGTACAGGATTATCAGTCCGAGGTTCAGGGGTTTGTCGTAACGTTCAAGTGAGTTTTCCAGAAATGTCCTTCAAGACTGATTTGATTGTGTTGGAGTTAGGCAATGCAGATATAATATTGGGAGTGCAGTGGCTTCGGACATTGGGGAAATGTCTTGTGGATTGGCAGAACCATGAGCTTACGTTCACTCACGAAGGGAAACAGGTCACTTTAATGGGTGATCCTTCTCTCCATGAGTCTAAAAAGTCGCTCAAAGCTTTCAGGAAGATACCATCTATAAGAAGTAAAGGGGTGGAGTTGCTGTTTAATTCTATTCAGCTCAGTAACACTGAGACTGCACCAATACCACCGAAGATCATGACAACATTATTGAAGTTTGATAAGGTGTTTCAGGACCCGAAAGGCTTACCACCAGTAAGAGGAAGAGAACACTCAGTAACTCTACAGAAAGGGCAGGGACCTATAAGTGTTAGACCTTATAGATATCCCCATGCTCATAAAGAGGCGATGGAGAAGCTGGTTCAGGAGATGTTGGATGAAGGATTGATACGTCCTAGTCATAGCCCGTATTAGAGTCCAGTTCTACTAGTAAAGAAGAAGGATAGTTCTTGGAGATTTTGTGTGGATTATAGGGCGATTAACCGAGCCACTATTCCGGACAAATATCCCATACCAATGATTGATCAGTTATTGGATGAACTTCATGGTGCTATGTTCTTTACGAAGCTGGATTTGAAAGCGGGATATCACCAGATCAGGATGAGGGAAGAAGACATTGAGAAAACATCTTTTAGGACTCATGACAGTCACTATGAGTTCCTAGTCATGCCTTTCGGTTTGACCAATGCTCCGGCAACATTCCAAGCGTTGATGAACGAGATTTTTAAACCATTTCTCAGACGCTTTGTCCTTGTTTTCTTTGATGATATCTTGGTGTACAGTGCTTCATTGGAGGATCATGTGTGCCATGTGGAGAAGGTTTTGAAAGTGTTGGAAGAGCATACTCTGTTTGCAAACAAAAAGAAATGCTCTTTTGCTCAGACCAGAGTTGAGTACCTTGGCCATGTTATCTCTTCTCAAGGGGTTGCAACTGATGAACAAAAGATAGAATCAGTCAAACATTGGCCATCACCAAAATCTGTGAAGGATCTCAGGGGGTTTTTGGGCCTTACAGGATATTACAGACGGTTTGTGCAGGATTATGGATCAATAGCCAAACCTCTAACAGAGTTACTTAAGAAGGATCAATTTCTTTGGTCAGTTGAAGCACAGTCAGCGTTTGACAAGCTTAAGAAAGCAATGGTTTCTGCGCCGGTTCTTGCCTTGCCCAATTTCAGTAAACTGTTTGTTATAGAATCTGACGCTTCAGGTTACAGGCTGGGAGCAGTTCTAATGCAAGATCGACATCCCATTGCTTACTTTAGTCATGCGTTGACAGAAAAAGAGCAGCTGAAACCGATATATGAAAGAGAGCTCATGGCAATAGTAATGTCAATTCAGAAATGGCGACATTATCTATTGGGCAGGAGGTTCTTAGTTCGAACGGATCAACAAAGTTTGAAATATCTGCTTGAACAAAGAGAGGTTACGTTGGATTATCAGATATGGTTGACACGCATACTCACATATGAGTTTGACATCGAGTATAAAGTGGGCAGTGAAAATAAGGTGGCGGATGGGTTATCTCGGATGCTATGTGCTAGTATGGAATCAGTAACGCATACGTTGTTATCTTTAACTAAACCAACAACGCTGCAGTTACAATATGTGTATAAAGAGGTTGATGAGGATGATCGTATTCAGGAACTGATTAGGAAAATTGCTGCTGGGGAAACTGTTAAGCCAGGATACTCCGGGGTGGAAGGACGTCTGTTCTATAAGAGACGGCTAGTCATTCCAAAATCATCAGTTTTCATTCCACTGATATTACAAGAGTGTCACGATAGTCTGTTGGGAGGGCACTCTGGAGTTTTGAGAACACTACAGAGAATACAAGCTAATTTCCATTGGTCAAAAATCAGAAAATCAGTCCAGGATTATGTTGCAGCTTGTTCAGTGTGTCAAACACATAAAACCTCAAACTTAACTCTTGCTGGTCTCCTGCAACCTATTGACATTCCTACTCAGATTTGGGCCAACATATCGATGGATTTCATCGAGGGTTTGCCTCTCTCTCAAGGCGTGAATGTTGTGTTTGTTGTGGTGGATCGCCTGAGCAAATTTGCCCACTTCATTGGATTGAAACATCCCTTCACTGCAGCTGATGTTTCGAGGAAGTTTGCTACTGAGATTATAAGACTCCATGGGTTTCCTCAGTCTATCATCTCGGATCGAGACAAGGTCTTTCTCAGTAAATTTTGGAGGGAATGTTTTTGGGTTTCGGGAACAAGATTACGTTTCAGTACAGATTTCCATCCACAATCTGATGGACAGACGGAGGTGCTAAACCGTTGTTTGGAAACATATCTCCGGTGCTTTGCGTCTACTCACCCAAAGACTTGGTATAAATACTTGTCTTGGGCTGAGTTATGGTACAATACCTCGTACCATACAGCTCTGCAATGTACTCCATTCAAACTGGTTTATGGCAGGGAAGCTCCATCCTTGTTGGCTTATGAACCTGGCTCATCTAAACGTTTTGAAGTTGATGTTATGTTACGTGAAAGAGAAGTAATATTGAACTCTGTCAAGGAAAATCTGTCGAGAGCTCAGAGTATAATGAAGACAAACGCAGATAAGAACCGACGAGATTTGGAGTTTACGGTTGGTTCTATGGTGTATTTGAAGTTGAGACCATATAGACAGCATTCAGTGAGCAGAAGGCTGCATCAGAAACTGGCTGCTCGATACTATGGTCCGTATGAAGTACTTGCACGTGTTGGTAAAGTTGCTTATCGGTTGAGACTACCACCTACATCAAAAGTGCATCCTGTCTTTCACGTATCACAGCTCAAACCTGTGATAGGGCAGAACAAGTTGGTGACACCATTACCACCTACGGCTTTCACGGATGAAGAGTTGATCGTAGAGCCTGGTGAGATTATGGATAAACGATATGATGAGCAAGGACATTTGGAGGTGCTTATGAAATGGAAAGGATTGCAGGACCATGAGACGTCTTGGATCAGAGTGGGAGAATTGAAGCAACAGTTTCCATCGTATTCGCTTGAGGGCAAGCTCAATCTCAACGAAGGGGGTATAGATATGCCCCTAAGAGCATACACGAGGAAGCTGAAGAAGAATAAACAAGGAGAGTCTTCAATGGAAGCTGAGCTGGCAGTTTAATTGGTTGAGAAGAAGTAGTTACAACCGTTGACCAGTCTGACTCTTACTTTACGAATAAACAATTGTAATTTGCTTCAGTATATAAAAAGCTAAAGTTTGTACATTCGATTCAGTTAGAAACTGGGACTGGAAATCTCGAGTGTGGGATTTTACAGAGGACTGAGAGAGTTCATCTCTGAGTTGTTTACGGAGTTTACATTCAATATAGTACTGGATTCATAACAGAGGAGGACACAAATGTCTCTTTTTCTTTTCTTTTTCTGTTGGTGGAGGTAGAATACAATACAATGGGCCAAACATTTACACTTTGATTTGACTTCTTTTTCTCATTTCTAGACTCCAACAGTGTAGTCTAACATTTACACTGTTACAAAGTAGATTTGTCCAACAACTTTTACTTTTTTATTTTAACTATTTCATTTCTTAATCTTTTTGTTTTTCTGCATCTCTTTACCATCACCCAAATTTATTCTTTTTAAATATTCTGTTTTTGTTCTTAAATCTCTAAATTTGATATTTTGATTTTAAATGATAGGGATTTTGTTTCAATTCTTAATAATCATCATATATATAATTAGAGAAGGGGGGCTCTCTCAAGCTGACACACCAGCCTCCATTGATTGGCCAATTTTAATCAAAAATTTCCACATCATCATTAAAGTAAAACAAATATATTATTTAATGTAATATTATTTAATTTAATGTAATTAACTGAAACTATTAAAAGATAAATTCTAAATTTGAATTTAATTTATAATCTCATAAATATAAATATTATATATTATAAATTTTATATATATCTTTCATACTTTTATATAATAAATAAATAAAATTAAAAAATCTCAATAAAAATGAAATAAAGATTTATAAAACTAAAAGTAAAGATAGCATTATTAAAAATTATAATAATTAAAAACTACAAGAAAAAACTATAAACAATTATAAATAATAGAAATAGTTATTATTAAAAATAGAAACAAAATATAATAAAATGAGATACAATGATAATAATAAAAAATTATACAAAATATAAGAATATAAGAAGTAAAATAAAATTTATATATATATATATATATATATATATATATATATATATATATATTAAATAAATCTAAAATGATAACTAAAAATATTAAAATATAGAAATAATTATATTCAGAATAGAAAGAAAATGTTACAAAATGAGATAAATTGATTATCCTATGTATAATAAGAGAAGGGGAGGCTCTCTCAAGCTGACACGTCAGCCCCCCCCCCCATTGATTGGCCAATTTTAATCAAAGATTTCCACATCATCATTAAAGTAAAACAAATATTATTTAATGTAATATTATTTAATTTAATGTAATTAACTAAAACTGTTAAAAGATAAATTCTAAATTTGAATTTAATGACGACAAAAAAAATTTGAATTTAATTTATAATCTCATAACTATAAAAAATTATATATTATAAATTTTATATATATCTTTCATACTGTTATATAATAAATAAATAAAATTAAATAAATTTCAATAAAAGTGAAATAAAGATTTATAAAACTAAAAGTAAATATAGCATTATTAAAAAATTACAATAATTAAAAACTACAAGAAAAAAACTATAAACAATTATAAATAATAGAAAGAGTTATTATTAAAAATAGAAACAAAATATAATAAAAATGAGATACAATGATAATTAAAAAAAATTATACAAAATATAAGAATATAAGAAGTAAAATAAAATCAATGAACTGTATATATATATATTAAATAAATCTAAAAACATAACTAAAAATATTAAAATATAGAAATAATTATATTCAGAATAGAAAGAAAATGTTACAAAATGAGATAAAATGATTAGAAAGATAAATTATATAAAATATATGAACATAAGAAAGAAAATAAAATATGAAATATTTATAAAATTAATAAAATTAAATGATAACTAAAAATATTAAAATATTATGAATGAAAACTAAAAATTTAAGAGTTTGACGAATTTAAATGAATAAATAACAAGTATATATATAATCATTTAGAATAGTTTATAAAAAAGTAAAAGGATGATAAAAAGGTTGAAGAAAATAAATTTTTATAAAAACTCACTAAAACTTGATAATTAAAAATATTTATTTATAAAATAAATTAGATTAATAATCGTATGTTAGCAAATTTTCTCTTTTAAAAATCATTATATTCATAAAAAAGAAAGGAAAAAATACAAATACATAAATGTAAGCCAAAACCGCGCATTTGCGCGGATTCTCTCCTAGTATATATAAATATATAATGAGAGACTATTTTACTCTCCTCTCAGCCTTACACCTCATCAATCCACGTGGCAACGTTTTTTTTACCTTTAATAACAAACAAACAAAACCTAGCTTAGTTGGGCCAATAACAAACAAAATCTAGGCCATCACACATAAGGCCTATACATTCAAAAACCTAGCTTAGTCCATTACAATTTTTGTCCCAAACAAAGTCCAAACAAGACACCATCCTTCCACGTTCAGCCGTTCTCTTCCCCCTCTGACGACAATTGCCTCTTCAAACCCTACAGACCATTACTCAGATATTGAATCTCAATCGCGAGCCGTTTCCATATCATTTACTCATCCCCTCACGTTCTCCATCCCCACATATTGTTTCTTCTATTATTACATCCATTAATTCTGAAACGAACAATTACAGATACTCATCTCCACTCCTTTTGCCTCCCTCAAATGACTCTTACTATTTCACAATTATCTCGCTCTTAACCAACCATCAAAATGTCTCAGTTTGATTTTGTCGCCACACCTGCTTCGTCGGAATATGCTACCTTCGCTTATGGGACGCTCGCAGTTTCAAGATATATGGGAATTTGTTGGGGATCGTTTTCCTCCTCTTGGATGAGAAGGTACACGATTTATAGCTCAAATCAAATCTCCACGAGTACCCGAAAATATTCATCGTCGCGTCATGTTTCTAAATATAATATCGTTATGCTTTTCTGTGCACTGTGTTCTTCTCCTCCTATTTTTGCGTATTCAAAAATCTTCAATGTGGCGTTCGAGTTTAGATTTTCCTGGAAAATCTTTGCCGAATCTAAACCGTCGAGAATTTAGTTTTTCTCTCCGGTAACGGTTACGAGCAACGTGAATCGCGTATTCCTGTTGAGCACTGAATCCAGATTTAGTCACCACGATTAAGATTTTTCGTCTCTTCCCGCCTGTTTACATTGATCCCCTTCTCAAGGATCTAACTTAAGAATCATACATATATACCTCTGTTTCTGCCATTTAAACGCAGCGTTTGTGAAGAATTGATGAAATCTCTTGTGTTTTTGTTCTCACTGTATCAGGAGTTGAAACAGTTAGAGGTGATCCTATTTCGAACAACCTAACTTTAATTGGATTAATGGACCCAGTGAAGACAACATATAGTTTTCAGAAGAAGAGCAAGAAGAGGATCAAGCTGTTATCTCCAAACCCAAAGAAAGAAAGAAAGAAAGAAAGAAAAGTAAACAATGACACATAGGCTGATAACAAGACTACTAAGGTTAGCTCTAATTCCCTGGAAATACAATTCATTTTATGTGTTTTGACTCGCCTGATTTATAAAATATGTCTCTCTCACAAGTACAAACCAATCAAACCATGATTAGTTAGGTACTAAGGTCGTAGTATTAAAAGGTAGATGTCTCTCAAGACTTACTTGCGTCTCAAGCAACATTCTTCTTCTGAGATTACTCATTTGTAATTAAGTATTGTAATCATCATCTTCTGGGTCATCATACGGGTTAACTCTTTAGCCTCTCAAATGTAAAAGTATTACGTCGTGTGAGATGCATGAAACTTATAAGAACTGTTCTTGACTTCTTTTTTTGTTAGGTATCCGTGAGCACAGTGATATTGAAGTTGAATTGTTCATGTGATGGTTCCATCAAGAGGATTCACAAGACTATCTCCAGTACAAAAGGTCAGACTTCTCATAAAAAGATTCACGTCGACTACATGGAATTTCATCTCAAAGGTTTGTATTTACTGGCCTTCTTGGCTTTGAATCATATGGGCTTTGCAATTTATTTGCTAATTTACAATCCTTCTAAAGTCCACTCAAAGCACCTGGTGCAACTTACGTCATCTGCCTGTCTCATGAAGCATATTTCATTTGCAAGGCAACCATAGAAAATTTCCTGCACAGTAATGGATGGAGCTATATCTCCTGCTCTATATGCATCCGGAAGTTGGGAAAAATGGTACCGCTCTCCGATGCAGCAAATGTTTCACAGCAAACCTTACCGGTGTTGTAAGGTAACACTATGTCAACTTATTCTTCAGATTCTCAGACCATCCAGAAACACCCAAAAAAAAGTGTCCCTCAAACACCCACCATGCCACACATTCTCTGAACATTTGAAAGAGGTTCCCACATAATAACACTACAACAACTAACAACAGTTACTCTTTTTCTCGCAGATACAGGGTCGAGCATTCATTCAAAACAACAGCTACATTCGTCGTGTTTGACTCAGAAATGACCAAACTACTCTCCAAAACAGCAGCCGCCTTAACATTATAAGTAAACAAGTAGTCCATCTTAATGCAAATATGTTCAGAAACTGACAAACACTTATTGTGAAATAGGGTAATGGGATAAATGAGGCTGCACTCCCTCACTGTTTGACATCACTTGCAGGCAAGCGGTTCAAGTTCCACCTCAAAGTGAGCCCCTACAATTTCACACCAAAACACAGGACATTCACTTTTGCTAGGATGAATTCACTGGCCACTGCATATAAAATGGAGGTAAAAAATAATGCATGTTTTTAGCAAGTTCATTTACTGATACAATTTAAACACTTAGTAAAACTAAACAATTCTCATGCGAATGCTACAAAACGCAGGTGGGAGGAGACCTACCACCAGTGGAGAACCCACCATTCCACTTCAAGCAAGAGCATGACCTCCATTTAACTCGTTGAAGGACCCTTAGGGAGCTTGATGTAAAGTCTCAACTGCAATAATAAACTGAGCCTACTTTGACCAAAAAAGAAGAAGATATGTATACGTGATAAAGACCGTATCTCAATATAAAATAATAAACGATATTCAGCAGCATAAGACAACAAAAATGGATGAAACTGGATCTGGAATGTGAAAATCATACTACTATATTTATAGATTGGCAGAAGGTGCACTTCTTGAGGTTAGATGAAAGACTTAACAATTCTTTTTGGATTATATGTTCGATCGAAACACGTTTAATTATTCTAAAAAGTGTTTCAGACTAATTAATTATTAAACGTGTACTGCATAAATAGACCATATTTCTGTGTATTCAAATAAGCTGAAAATTATGATTCATATCCATGTGAATGTTATATGTTTTAATTTTGCATTATAGGTAGATCAAAAATTAAGTATTAGATATCCAAATTTCTTATTCCTACCACTTGACCACAAAATCTTGAATATTAATGTCGTATCTTGTGGATAAAAAAATGTTGCATCTCCTGTATTTGCTTTTAGAAATATCATCTCAAAATCTTTTTTTTTGGTAAATAAGCATTATATATTATTGAATAGAATTTAAGAGATATTTGCAAATACCTTTATGTAACTTGTTTATACAAAATTTTACAACAGTGTGTTAATATATGTTTAAAGAATTGTGTCACAAATCTTATTTTTATCTAATCAACAAGATGTGTCACAAAGTCTGGGCTTAAATCGGTGAAGGATTCTTGGAAATTACGAGCACACTCAATCACCAGATTCAGCACCTAGAGAAGCTGGACAAATGATGTGTATATGGACATGAAAAAAGACATGAATCTCTTTGCTATACTAAACTATATATAATTCTGTTTATCATTGTACGCACACATATTCAGAAGATACATATATGCCTAAGTATCACACCGCCGGGAAATAATTGAGTGAAAAAGAAGAAACATCCGATATGTTTCAATATTATTTCCAACTCTGATGGCCACATTCTTATTTATATCCGAACTGTTAAGTTTATATATATATATATATTTATATAATACTCGAATTATGTGTTGACTGACACCAACCAACGCAATGAATACTATCTTCCTCCTACTCTCTCTCTCGGGAGACGATCAAAGGAACCAGAACTAGAGATTAAACATCACATCAAATTGATGCCTTATGGTGATACCTTATAGTATGTGATTAACCTGACCAAGTACATGATCTGAAACTTCAAATTCAGATTAACTAGGGTCCTTCAATTGTAACTATTAACACTCCCATTCATGCCGGGTCCTCATATGGGTCGGTCCTTGAGGTAAGACATGATGAAAGAAAGACTTGGGATCCAATTTTCTGAACATTAAACTGAAACCTTGACCCGAATTGATTGATCATATTTGAGAGTATCACGGAAATACGTTTGTTGAATAATTTTAGGGTATAGGGTTGTGTAATTTGTATGTTTCCAAAACTTCAAATTTGAGGATTCATTATTCAAAACCTAGAAATTTGAGTTTTTGCGGTGGGTTGGAGATGCACTACAATGAAACCTCATAATGAGATTTTACGGATCCTTTTTAGGGTATATGGTTTAGTACACTCCAAAAGAAATCCTAAACCTTAAACCCATAAAATCTAAAGTTTTGTCTGTGCTTTAACATTCTAGTCCAAAAGCTATTTCTTAAATTTTGCTATGTACTATTTTTAATTTGAGTGTTACAAAAATTGAAAAACTATTTCAAAGAACTTTAAACACAAATTTTCTTTCATAAAACCTGTCTTCAATCGTTCTCTATATTGTGAGCAAACATGTTTTGATTTTAGTAAATTAAAATAGATTAGTTAAATTTTTTAAACAGAGTTAATAAAAAAGGAATATATTACGACCACGTTACGCCTAGAAGTGGGAAAAAATTCAAAATATTTGCCAAATTAATCTGGGAAACCTAAACCCAATTTTATAGCCCAAAACATTTCAATTACCCGTCTATACTAGAGATGTTAATATGGGTAAACCCACCCCATTTAGACCCAACCCATTTAGACCATAACCCATTTAAACCCCAAACCCTTTAAGACCCATTTACTTTAAAGGTCTAATAGGGTTACCCATTTAGACCCATTTAGTTTTACACTTACCCATTTAAACCCAATTAGACCCATTTAAATTAGATATAATTTTTTTATTATTTTAATATAGGCATTAAGTCATTAACAACTAAAATCTGATTTTTTATTTTGTTTAATTAATTATATTTTAACATTAAATAATTGATTTTTCCAGTAAAAAACGCGGAATTGATTTTTCCCGCCAAAAACGTGGAATTGCGTTTTCCCGCCAAAAACGAGGAATTGCGTTTTCCCACCAAAAATGCGGAATTGCGTTTTCCCGCCAAAAACGAGGAATTGTGTTTTCCCGCCAAAAACGCGGAATTGATTTTTCCCGCCAAAAACGCGGAATTGATTTTTCTCGCCAAAAACGCGGAATTGCGTTTTCCCGCCAAAAACGAGGAATTGCGTTTTCCCGCCAAAAACGCGCAATTGCGTTCTCCCGCCAAAAACGCGCAATTGCGTTTTCCCGCCAAAAATGCGGAATTGCGTTTTCCCGCCAAAAACGCGAAATTGTGTTTTCCCGCCAAAAACGCAATTCTGCGTTTTCCCGCCAAAACGCAATTCTGTGTTTTCGCGCCAAAAACGGGATTCCGCATTTTCCCGCAAAAAATGTGATTCCGCGTTTTCCCATCAAAATCGTGATTCCGCATTTTTCCGCCAAATCGCGATTCCACGTTTTCTCTCAAATTTTCGTCGTAAAGCGATTCTGCGTTTTCTGGTCGAAAACTAGGGTTGGGCATTTTATTTGAACCCGAACCCGATTCGATTTATAAAAATACCCGAACGGGTTCTCTAGCCCTAAACCCGAAAACCCAAAAAATTCGATCCGAACCCGAACGGGTAACTTAACAGTTTGGGTACCCAAACGTCCAGGCTTATCAAAAACGCTATTCAGCGTTTTTCCGTAAAAACGCAATTCTATTTTTTTCTTTCAAAAACGTAATTCTGTGTTTTCCCGTCAAAAATGTAATTTCGCATTCCGTCAAAAACGTGATTCCGCTTTTTTCGTCAAAATTATGATTTTTCCACAAAGTGAAATTAACATTTTTCTAATTATTTGTTTTTTAGTTAAGCTAATAAAGTTTTTTTCTATTTTAAATAATTTAAAAATTAATTTTTTGATAATGTTACAAAATATAAATGGGTTAATAGGGTCCCCATTTATTTAATATGAAAATCCTATTAGTAAATGGGTCTAAATGGGTTACCCCATTTAAACCCACCAAAAAATATATGATAAATGGGTTTAAATGAGCATTTATTTTAACACATACCCATTAAAACCCCATTTATCAAAAGCCCATATTAACATCCCTAGTCTATACCCAAGAGTATTCGACAAAGTGCCGAGAAATCATCAAATACGTCAAACCCTGATTTTCTTTTGTTCTTCCCATTGTCAGAAATCTCCTTTGAATCATCTCCCTAATCTCTACACGAATCATCTCTCTAATCTATCCACGAATCTATTTCTACACCCACCCATCTCAAATTGATATCTCTTCTTCGAATCTTTTTTTCGAAGCTTTCCATTTCATAGCTAACTTTGGTCGAAACCCTATCGATTCTCTCAAATTCTTCCTTGAATATCTCAATCACGAAACCATCCGTGAATCGATGCCTACGGGTACATGTAGCTATATCGTTAGTTTTCTTTTGATTTGCTTTGCTTTTGAAATGGGACAGACTCTGAATCTGATTATTTGTTTACAAATAATTTTGGTTCTACAGGTTGTAAATGACTCCTATATCCACAGTCTGGGTAAGTTGGTTGTTTTTCTTAATGAGTTTTTGAGGAGTTAGAGTCTGATGGTTAGGATGTTATTCTTATAGTTAGCACGCAATTCAAGACACCAATCTCTGCTTAACTCATTAATGTGTTCTGCTAAGTTCGAGTGTTTGAGCACTTACAAGATAATTTTTGTGTGATTTGAGACATGGCCAAACCATTGATTACTTTCTTCTGAAACATTTGTTGAGGAGTTCTGTCAACGACGTATGAAAGACATGGTTAGCATCACAAAGGACTGCAGAAGCCTGCAAAGAACTTTAACCTCGTGATATATCAACAGTTGAATATAAAACATCTTTCCTCAGGTACAGTAACATTTTTCACAATCCATGTTTATAAAGTCATCTCAAGTTCTTTATTTAATTGTTTTTCTCTTACTGTTTGTAATTGTCAGAGGCCTCTGAGAAGGATATACGAGTAAATCCATATCGAGTCGAAAATCTGACTGCTAATATTTTAATGCACTAGCACAAGCAGCCCTGACACTTTTCAGCTGTGTCGCCCACAAAGAGGAACAAAAGGAAGCACAAAGTAAGAAAACAACACCATATGATTCGTAGGTTACTTTATAACTTTCACTTGCACTTGTTAATTTATTGGTATATGATTTGGCAACTCCTAAATGTTGGAGTTACGTATGTAGGTAGTCTGTGTCTACATGTTACCAATGTTATTTTTGATGCAAGTGTTAGTTACGTTTGTTGTACCATTCAAATTACGGTATCACCCATTACCAAATCAAAAATGAAATTAATTTAAATTCTTAATTTTACGAAAAAACCAACAAACAGTCGTCAATTATTCACACTACATGCACAAACTAGTCGCTAAATATTTACCATCAGCAAATCTGGATTTTCCTAATAGTAGCTAAATATTTACGACTATGTTGTGACTATATTAGACAGTCATATAGTAGTCGCCTACACTGTACCATAATCGAATCTATATGTTTCATTTAGACACTGCATAGTCGTTTAATAGTCGACAATTAATAGCAAGATGATTACCATACTCGTATTTGGATTCTCCAGTTAGTCATCATATATTCGATAAATTAGTCAATAAACAGTCGCCAAAACGTCACCATAGTCTACGACTAAATCGTTACTTTACTAGTCAATCACATAACAGTCGCCACATAGTGGCGAGATCATTACCATAATCGTATATGAATGTTCAGATTAGTCGCAGGATAGTAGTTAAAATGGTCTTTACCTAGTCGCTACATAGTGGCTACTATTTACGAGTACGTTCTGACTATACAATAGAGTCACATATTACTCCCCCAATGGTCACCTCATTTGACGACTATTTGATGACATCATTTCTCCGACCGTATCTGGACTCCCTCTATACTCGCACAATTGTCGCTAATGTAGTCGCAAATTAGTTTCTATATCTTCCGACAACGTTACGTCTATTTTACGATTACCTATGTTAGTTGTAAAATAGTCATAACTCGCAGACTAATAATACGACTACCATATTTAGTCGTATGTTTGTTGTAAAACCTCGATTATCGACTGTTTTGCAATTAAAGGTGCATGCATAAAAATGTTGCTTTCTTGTAGTGAGTTATATGCTATTTTTTTTCAAGATCGTTTTCTTGATCCGTGCTTTATTTGACATGAAACCTCGAAAATGAATGACATTATCTAACTATATATTTTGACAAGCGGTCAACATGGATATTAGTTAGTTTTTTATACGATTGTTTTCTTGACCCGTCCTTAATTTGACACGTGATATTCAGAATCAATAGCACGTTCTTTTACTATATATTTTGATCAACGCTCAGCCTGAGTATTAGTTAGATAAAAAAATTCTTATTTTTTTTTAGATTATTTTTATCGTCTTTTGGCATAATATTTATTTTAATTATTTTGGTCATAAAATAGTTTATATTATATATTGTTTTAGTTTTTTTTCTCTTATTATGTAAAATAATTTTTAATATATACATTTTTATCATTTTTAGAAAATTAATTAATTGTAGAAGTGTGTTTGAATATGATATATTTATTTTGTACAAAAAAACATAAATTATGGTAATTAAAAATTTGAGTTAGATATGTTTTCAAAGTAAGAAAAATTTATCTTATTTTGGAAGTATTTTGTATTTGGGAAATTATGTGGAAATCTCTCTGGTGTGTAAGATGTCATGTATATGGAAGGGTCTACTTATACAAAAGATGTTATAAGCTTTCCTCCTTTTGTTGCTTCATCAATAAAACAAGTGTGGTCTTATTTGGTATGCGCATGCAATTCGGTTGATTGGTGTTTTGATTACTACATTATGTGTCAAAGCAGTGAACATTGGTGGAGTTGATTCATTGTCGATTTGGCACATGAAAGGAATTTATAACAATGCGGTTAATGTCTGGAGCTGGTCTACATTTATATTGCACCGAGACGGATATGGGTACAGAAACGGGTACGGAAACGGGGACAGAAAACGGCAAAACAAAAAATTTATAGATACGGGTACGCACTACAAGAAATTCGAGTATTGATAGCTACCGAAAAATGCTATGTATCGATACGATAGCGTTGTGTTATCCGCTATGTCATCGACCGCGATAAACAGTTGGACACTCTAGATAGCGTTTCTAGGATACGCTATGTTATATATTTTTAAGATAGCGTTTTACATACATGCTATTATATTTAATTTTTAGATAGCGTTTACTTTAAATGCTGTTGTATATGTTTTTTACGATAGCGTTTATTTGATACAATAGTTTATTTCTACAATAGCGTTTATGTGATTATGAATTAGCTATATAATAGCGTTATATAGTCGTCTTCTATAGTTTAAAGATAACAATCTTTTAAATGTTATGGATAGCTCAGCAAGTAATCCACATCAGTGTTAACGGTACATCCATTTAATCACTAAAATATATTGTCAATGTATGTATCCAATATTGGTAGGGTTAGATATGTCATCTCTTTCCTTTCCACTTTGTATGAGGCTTCTTTTGAAAAAGTAAGTTGCTTCATGGCTTTCAAAATTTCTATACGTCATTCTTGCTCCCATGCAATCGTAACATGTGAACGCCCGCGCACATACACACACAAATACACACAGCTTCGAGAAGATCACCATCTAAAACATGGAGGAAGAATGCAACTGGGTCTATTTTTCAAGGTTTCTCTTTAATCTCTCTCCCCCTAGTCAAGTTTAGTGCCATCTGAATATGGCATGATGCAGATAGAGATTCACATATAGAGTTGAGACTAGACGTTATAGAATTTCATTTGGTGGAAACATCAGTTATTTTAGCTCATCAATCTCCTGTTGAATTATCTCAGACACTTTATCAGCTAGATAACTGATGTATGAAGGAAAGATACGGTTACAAAGTGAAGAGACTTGTCATTAATTGTTAAATCAGCGGTCAAAGGCAAGGACAGTAGTTATTATGTCACGCCAATATTATCATCCATGAGCTAGAAATCTCTAAACCCTCTCGATTAACGCGGAGCAAGGCAAGAAGTGAGAACATAGTCATATTCTTGATTAATCTCAAGTAGCACTCAAGTATCAGGAGATGTGTACACATGAGATGTTTCACGGTCTACGAACGAATCCATCGTGTAAAGGAAAATTTATGGCAATTAAAACGGATATGAGCAAAGCATATGACAGAATGGAATGGATATTCATTGACAAACTGTTGCGGAAACTGGGATTCAGAAACCAATGGACAAAACTTATGATGGCCTGCATTACATCAGTACAATATAAAATATTATTAAATGGACAGCCTAAGGGTTTAATCAAGCCAAATAGGGGATTACGTGAAGGGGACCCATTATCTCCATACCTCTTTATTCTATGTACGGAAGCATTAGTTGCCAACATTAAAAAGGCAGAACGAGAAAAGGTTTGGACGGGACTTCATGCACTGTTTGTACATGAAGCAATCCGGACAGTCGATTTCCATATCCAGAAGATGGCAAGATGCAAGGGGCCTTCGGTTCCGCAATGTTTGCATATAAACCGGTTTCTTCACGACATTGATTTCATGCAGTATCCTCCTCAAGTTCTTCCAAACGCGGGCCACCAAATCCTCCTCATCTTCCCGCCAGTCACGGAAAGCAACTTCCTCAAGTTGACCTTCTAGAGGATCGTCGTGGAGGAAGCGCAGAACACCCCATAGGTAAGCAGCTTCCAGAATCTCATCCTCGCCCTCTCCAATGGCGGCATTGTT